>JAOTQM010000031.1:567500-2967500 GCA_026939265.1 Oreonectes daqikongensis
TCGTGGAAGTGTACATATGATGTGACAAACAAGTAATTTTGCCCGATAATCACATGATCCTGGGTGTCAAGACCTCACGATTCACCATTTGTCTGTACAAACAAGCTGTGTAAATGGGCACATATTAGAGAGCAATGTGTTTTGAGACTAAATCCATCCAAATTCTCAACAACGGCTTCTCCTTTTCCCACAATGCACCTCAATGCAGGAAGTTGCATTGTATGAGGAACAACATCCACATGAATCTGTTCGGTTCTTTTATCCTGCGTGCTCTCTCCATCCTCATCAAAGACGCATTGCTGGATCAAATGAACAGCGTTCAGAGCGGACCGCATCATTATCAGGGTCAGCGCTGGGTCGACATGCAGGTACTAATGTCTTTCAACCAACTAAAAGAACATTTTAGTCAGTCCTTTATTTTTTTAAAGCTAGTTTATATTTTGAATTATTTCAAAGTTTGTATTGCAATGTGCATTTCTTTTGCATGTGCATGATGTGCATGATGTGCATGGCAATCCGTATAATTTTTTGTAAAAAAAAAACAGTTCATAAAAAATGATCAAATTTGTCTGCAGTAATAATTTATAAGTTAAGCTCTCAAATACGACTACTCAGAAAAATGTCTGTCCATAACTAGTTAAAGCTTAAAGTGAGCCGCTGCGTGTTTTTATTTGAGATAAACTTGAGTTTGTATTATGATGTATTTCTCAGACGGTCACTGGATGTCGTGTAGCCATGGTGATGATGCAGTACAGCGTCATGGCAAATAACTATTGGCTGCTGGTGGAGGGCTTGTATCTGCACAGTCTCTTGGTCATCGCCGTCTTCTCCGAGAGAAATTACTTCTATATATATCTGTTCATCGGATGGGGTGGGTAGGACGCTTTGTTCACACTGCACACAAATCCGCTTTAGTTTTCAATTCAGAGCTGTATTGACTCATTACCAATGCTTGTTTACTCATATAAGATGAAAGAGAGAGACTGAGTGCATTTGTGGTCACATCAGCTGGTTTTGATCAGATTAGAAACCACAGAATCAGATTTTTGTGAGTTCATAGAGATATGTTGATGCGCCAAGAGAGTCTGTCTCGTTCACTCTCACATTTTTGACCTGTTTTTTCCTTCTGTAGTCACGGTGTTAAGTGCCGCCTTTCTCACAATTGAAGTAAATACAATAAAGGAGCAATAAAACGCTCATTTTAATGTCTTTGAAAAAAGTGTAGCCCACCCCTGAGCAAGAGTTCAAAGTGTTTTAAAGCAACAGGTGTGTCTGACTATACGTTTTGAGCTATTTAGCAGAACAGTTTCATTAAAAACCAGTCTGGACCAGCAGGAAGGGGAATGGATTGACTTAGGAACGTATAACTTGTGTCTCTGTTTTGCAGGTGCACCTCTTATTTTCGTGCTCCCGTGGGTTGTAGTCAAATACCTGTATGAGAATCAAGAGTATGTCTTCCTTCATTTCCGGTTTTACATGTCACAATGTATAAATGTATTTTTGCATTGGATATATAATCAAAGTTACGAAGTAGTTAAGAAATAATTATAAAAGTATCATTTGGTTTGATATTTTATAATCTATGCAATAACGCTGAAGTGTTTGGGGCTAGTGTTTGCCGTCTGCTTTTCATCAAGATTTCAAATTTTTTGGATTTTAAACACTTTCTCATGCTTTGAAATCTTTCACCAGTTCACTGTACATCGCAGGTCTGTAAAACATGTCCGGCACATTAAATCCTGATTGAGCTATAAAGTAAAACCTCACATCCGCGTAAATGTAGATTGTGTTTGTGTGGGAACTGCTGTACAGAAACGGGAGAATCGATTTAGCTTTTTATGAGCCATTTATACGACTGATTTCCCTTAACAATCATATTCTGTTTCGTCTGAAGAGAGAAAGATAGAATAAATCACAGATCATTTTGGATATATTTGAACCAACCTGATTTTATTATCATTGAAGTATAAGGTTATTTAGTGAACTTATAGAGACAAATTTGTCCCTCAAGGATAGCGAAGTAAATAACAAAGGACTTGTTGAGATTTTATCATAATTAAATTGTGCACCGCAAAGGGCTCCTATTAATCCAGTATGAATTCATTAATAAATAACTTGGCTATTAAAAAGATTCTTGACTAAATGTTTTTATCCTAGACTGATAAATGACAGACAGGACTGACTCTGAATGTTGAACATGCTTGATTAACCCCGCAAAGGTTTCGGCAAACCCATCGCCATCATTACAAGAGTTGTGCAAGTTTAAGTGTTTACTCCTTAGAAACCAGATGTAAAAACATATGTACTGGAGTGTTTGACTTGAAATAAATACCTGTGTATTTAAATAAGAATGAATCATCTTATTACCAGTTATGATGCTGTTCAAGCTAAATTTGTGATTTATGTAACCATTTGTAAAAATGTAGCTTCTGAAATAAATTCCTCATATTTATTCAATCCACCCATCAAACTCCAGTTGATTTTAGATGAGGTGATAAAATCTTTTTTCTTCTTTTATGTTTCTTTGTGGAAATGCTTGACTTTAAACACTAAAGCAGCATTGAGAACTAACCGATTGAATGTGAGTTGTGTTTATTGCATCAGATTTTTCCCTGTATTGTGTTTCATATACAGATGTTGGGAAAGGAATATTAACATGGGTTATTGGTGGATAATTCGCTCCCCCATTCTGTTCGCATATCTGGTAAGAGACGCACACAAACGCATTGTCAATACATTCATCTAAACCCCCAAAAATCACCTGTCTTTAATCCACAACATTCAGTGTGTGTGTGTGTGTGTGTGTGTGTCTAAGCTCTGAAGGAACGCTGTGTGTACGCCGCAGGCTCAGAAACGCTTTATGAAGTCGACATGTCACCGAGCATTTGTACAGCGAGCTCAGATATACAACCGCTGCAGGGACTTTACAAAACAAAACACACGAATACTCTGATGCCATTGTGTTTCCAACTGATGTCGATCATAACTCCCATGTGTTCCTGCAGTTATACTGTGACTTCCGCGTTGATTAAACGCCTATGCATGCAAAAATGATCTCATTACTAAAGTATTGAAAATGTCTTTGTCTCTCTCTGGAACAGATCAACTTCATTATTTTCATTCGTATAATAAAGATTCTGATGTCCAAGCTGAAAGCCCATCAGATGAGATACACCGATTATAAATTCAGGTAAAAACTTCAATCTCTTCCTTCCTGCAGGAAAGATGGCGATCTCTCATTAATTCTCTTTTCATTCAAAGGCTGGCCAAGTCTACTCTCACCCTCATACCGCTGCTGGGAATTCACGCCATCCTCTTCACCTTCGTCATCGATGAATCCGTGCCAAAGGAATCTCTTCTGAGGCTCATCCGCCTCTTCTACGACCTCCTCTTCAGCTCCTTCCAGGTCAGAGGTCGAGCGACACCCACCAGCTCATTAGTAACATTCACATCATTTCAAACGGGAAATTTAGACTCGATCTTAACTTACGATTCCGAATGATATGTTGTGTATCTGTCTTTTGTGAGATTTCAACAAGCATGTGAGGTTTGCATGTGGGTTCTTGAAGTTCTTGAAGTTCTTGACGTTCTTGACGTTCTGTCTGTAATCGCAGGGTCTCCTCGTGGCCATCCTGTACTGCTTTGTCAACAAAGAGGTGAGGGATGTTTGTGGCTTCTTCAAAGTCGTCTGCAAACATAAATATGAAGCAAAATCATTCAAAACGACAACAAAAATCACAGCTGGTTTGGCTTCAGGACACTTGCACAATTGTTTATTTATTTGTTATGCAAATGGCATGCATCGCAAAATAAATGGTTGATATTTTATTCTAAGGTACATATAGTGATTTCAAACTATATATTTGATTAGTATGTGCATAGTAAGTGAGACCATCAACCAAATGTGATCTAAATATGCTTAAAATGAAATAAAAATGTTTTGCTCCCAATCTCTTTTTCCTTCAGGTCCAGAGTGAGATGTTAAAGAAGTGGAAGAGGTGGAAACTAGGAAAAGACATTGAAGAAGAATACCGTCACACTCATAGTCAAACTGCCCACGCCAAAAGCGGCAGTATTGCATTGGCAATGGCCCATGAATGCCCTGACACCCCTGAGCAGGTGGACTCAGCCCCGCCGTCTACGGAGTCCCAGCGTCTCGTGACTGCCCTTCACAACGGAGTGAACAGAAGCCGTGGCCGAGTCAGGCTGCAGTTGACCTCCGGGCCAGAGGAGGGCGCCAGTAACTGCAGCTCTCTGACGGACATTTGTCTGGAAGAGCGACCGCTTAACGGTGAGTGCTCGGAGGTCCTGACGGAAACCAACGTTTGAGGGATGTGTAATGGCGAGACAGAGAAGAAATGTTTATCTCATTTTCATGACACATTTTGCTCTTGAGTTGAAAACTCAACAAAAAAGTTATGAATTATCGATGGTCGCTAGGAGAAGCATTCCTGCTACAAAAGTTGAAGAAAGGGTTGCTTTAAACCCCTTCATCCTAAGTATTGATCTCCAGACATGTCTCCTAGCCAGAACATTATCAAGATGTTGGCTTGTGTGTTTTTTTCCAGGAGAAAATGCCAATAGAGCCTCTTGGCTATTTACTCATTCTGTAGTTCAATTCACTTTCATTGAGTCGCTCACGAAAACACCTCGCGCTCGTATAAAGCAGAAAAGAGCGATCTGTGAGGCATGTGACAGATCATCCATAATTCAGAACCATTTCCACAGAACACTCGACCTCATGAGCGCTCAGATCTTCAGACGGGAGACACACAAACAGATCTGTCAATCAAAGATCATCGGACGCTTGTGCTTGATGTTTCACGTGAGATATCAGTTTGTGTTATTATTACCAAACATTTTTATATACTCATGCGTTGTGAAATCTCTGACTTAAAAAGGGAACAGCGAAATGTTATTGTGTGAACTCGCTTAAACAACACGCATGCATCAAGTAGAGTGCCATTCGAAGCCCGAAACTGCCCAAAGACAAGCAACTCAACCGAGACACTTCAGGAATGTTTCTTTACAATTCCCTCGTGAAAGACTTGTGGGATTGTCGAGGGACACCAGAGCGACTGTACGAATCATTTCTTATGGACACTGACATGCTTAAGCTTTCCATGTTTGGGTGCAAAGGGTTTGTTTGGCTCTTAGCCATGTCATTTCAACATGCAAAGCTGAAAAACCCATTACATCCCTGTAAATGATGCTTAATGCACAAAAATGCTATTGAAAATGTTGCCAATCATATATTGTAAAGAAAAGATTGGCAGGTTTGATGTTGTTTAGAACAAATATAGCTTGTGTTAAAGCTTTAATAATGTTTCTTTTATACATTACGTCATAACATGGAGTTCAGCGTGTTTCGAGTACCGGACGTCCTGTGAATTTGATGCATCTGCTTCATTCGTATTTGTTTCTATGGAAGAGTTAATAAGAGAAAGGTTATGTAATTATGGCACATACTGTATATGTAAAAGAAAAGAGTTAATGAGACATAAAGAAGGATTGTACAAATAAAACTCCCTGCCTTGGGTTGTACAGTAAATGTGTTTGATTTAGCATAGTATTTAGCATACACTGACCACTACATACACGCAAACGCCCACATTACCCACTAACACGCACACATTTACAGCGAGGACATTACAGTGACGTATGTTGTTTTATACATTTATCACATTTCTCTAGTGTAACTCAAAGCGTGCATGTTTAAGAATAAAGAAAAAACGTAAGACATGATTTACTTCATGCTTTTGAAACTCAAGACATCCTACATGCCCACACAAAACACATTTTGTGTCCCGCTTTGCTCATAAATTTGTAAACCGCGTGGGTCCAGAATCACTTCCTGTTTTCGATTTTAACACTACAAAAGCGTGAGAACAAACATAGAGAATATTTAGAATCCAAATGTAAAAAGAACATTTTCAAGACTTCATAATGTATGCAAAATTAAAAAAATGGAAGTGCTTCTTACTTAAACCCATGAAAAAAAATCAAAGAATGCCAAATAGAAATAACATTCATACTTGAATTCACTTTTGATTCCTTCATATTGCGCACACGTGATGCTTTTTACACTTAAGGCGTTTCTCTCACAAAGAATGCAAAGAAGCTAAAAGTTGATAAAACTGTATTATACGCAGAAACTGGCCATGTGAGGGACGTTCTTCTTATCTCCCATCATTAATTCTGTTTCAAGGTAATTTACAGGTAGCACATCCGTTCTCCCTCGATGCTGTCGTGACTTCTCTAAATGAAATTGGCTCATTTCAGCACATATGTTCCAGCATATGGTCTCATGAAATCTCACAATCCTGCAGCCGGATTTCTTTTACGACCCTCATTTACACTGAATGGGTAATTTGATGGTGATTGACTCTGGTGTTGTAATTGTGTGTCAGATACAAAGGGACGGGGATGTAATCTCTCGAGCTGTCGACACAGAGGAGATTCTTCTGTTAAATCGGCCAGCGCTGAACTGTGGCGTTTTACTGCTGTGCTTAACGTTAACACGCTTGTTAAAATGCCAGTTATACTGCATTGCACAGTTAAACAATAAGTACCGATAAGTGCACTTTTTCATAATCGAGCAAACCGGTGTAATGGAGCACCTCAGAGATGACGTATTTTTAGCGTTGCGCTGGTTCCCTCGACCGAAATCCAAAGCATTTTCCCTATAGACTTGGAAGATAGCAAAAATGTATGATGTTCACACAATTTGTCTATCAAGATCATCTTTACAGATGAACACAATATTGGCTATTTTTAAGCACTATAATACAATCGGCAGAAGTATAAAGCTATAGCCTACTTAACTATATGGTCGCTCGATATCAATCACCACCAACAAGCCTTCGACAACTTTCTCAAACTTTATTAAAAACGTGTTCCCTGGTAAGTAATTTCTCTGTGAATGAATCCCCAACAATATTTTAAGAGATTTTTTGCCCATGTTGCATTAATTGTGAGATTTATATGCGCGATGGTGTCTAGCGTCCCAAAAGAATAGCCTAGTCACTTTTAGCAACTTGCAACCGCTGTTTTTAAGACACAATAAAGGTTTAAAAAATCACAAGGGAGTTATAACTGGTGTGTTTTATGTCACAGATTAAAACGTTAAAATATATTTAGAAGGTTTTGTTAGACACAGACCTTATTTCAGGCAATATACCAAAAATCCATTCAAAAAACGGGCGATGAAACAAAGTCTTAAAATGCTAATCGCTTCCAGGGTTTGCATACTAAAATACGTCATCTCTGAGGCACTATTTGAAATACATTTAAAAATTGTATAATCAGCATTTATGACAGAAATTGGATGACAATCATTTCTCTTTATATATATCAACTCTTTACCTCATGTGTTGTTTATAAGGAACTACATGTTAAGTCCCATCAGTAAACATTTAATGATCCACTTTAATAGCAAAACACCACATTTACACTGTGTTTGTAGCATTGACAACACAATTACTTGCTAGTTCATTTGTATTCACGCATCATGATCCACCATATAAGCCCTCAAGCTATAATGATTCTCTTATCAGGAGAAATATTTCAGTGGAGGAGTTGTGCCACGGAGATAAGAATTATTTACCTGATATTAAAAATTGACTTTTATTTTAGTCTGATATAAGAAGATAACATGATGGCATTTCAATATAAAATTGTTGGTGTTCAACTGAAGAAGGAAAATAAAAACGTGTAATTATCGCCATCGGGTTATCATGAGCAGAGAGTTTGGCATGTAAAGTAGATGAGCAGAACAACATGTTTAGCTTTAATATCTGTGACATAAGTGTTTAGACTGCTGTGAATTCATTTCAATACACTATTATCGTGGTATCTCTTTCACAAATTCACCCACCCATGAACATCACATAAAACTCAAATCAAATGAAGAATGTAAAATGCTTGGATTATTCCGTCCTCCTTAATCGGCACAGGAAGTCAAAACTATTTCAAAACAATAGAAATAGAAGCACTGTGATGTTATGTCTTCAATCCCCCATTCACTGTCTGATTTATGTTCTTATCGTTCATCACACACATAGCTACATAAACAAATTCCCATTTCCCATATGTTTGCCCAGCGTTCTGTCAATGTTTACTCGGCGTTTAATTGATGATAAACTGTTTGCTTGGCCTGTGGCTTCACATAATCATGCAAGTGTGTGTGCCCTTGTGTGCGTGCGTGTGTGTGTGTGTGCGTGCGTGTGTGTGTGAAAGGGAAAGGAAAATCATGTCATGATGGGAAGGGAGTTATTTTTTGATTTTCAGTTTCATGCATTATTATACTTTATGACATCCAAAAAAAATCTGTTTGCATGAATGAAGGCTGTCATACAGAATGACATGTGAGTAATTGATGATTTTACTGTATGGTGAATTGCTTTTTGCAGTTTTAAAAAGTGAGAATAAATTGTGTGAATTAAATCATTTATTGCTTATAATTACATATTTTTATATACATTTATATGTATAAACATCTTGGCCTTTACAACAGCATTTCTGATCCTCAGATGTGTTTTAACCACATTTACATTTATGCATTTGGCAGACAAAAGCCACTTACATTGCATTATACTATTTGTTTAAGTAAGCAAGTGGGGGTAAGGTGCCTTGCTCAAAGGCATCTCAGCCATTAGCCACCAGCCCTGAGAATTGAACCGGCAACCTTTTCGTCATGAGTCCACCGGTTAACTTTCACACCTGATACAAGGTAAGATGAAGTGAGCTTCACATTGATTTATGTAGCCGAATGTATTGCCCAGTTATTAAATTACATTATTTCATGAATATTTTAAAATATTTTCCCCTCATGGCATATCTTGACATCTTGGATATATTGCTACATCTGTGCCATGAACCTCAACGTGATTTATGTAGGCTAAGTCTGATGTAGCCTAAAGGCTACGGAGAGCACCGATGCCTTTCCGACTTTTTATTTAAACTTTGTTTGTTTATTGGCTGTCTGATGTGTTTTGTGATCATTTTTGAAAATCGGTATTCAAAAATAAATTGATAACCAGTAATGAATTTCACATGACATTTGGGTGGAGCGTCAAGCCGCTCGGTTTCCGTAGAAATACGTCGAAACGTTCGCGCACTTCCACACTTTGTAATCAATGCGGAGATGAAGCGTCTGGTGGACCAACATCACGTGAAAACACATTCGAGAAGAAACATAGAAAAACATGTGTATTCACGCTTCCAGTGCAGGTTAGTGTCTTCGTCTTTAAACACGCAGAATTCGTGCTCTGTAATCGAGTATTAGCCACGAAACTATCGCGTCAAAGCACCGCCATCAATCCGCCAGGAGGGAGCCGCTCGGCTTCCGTAGAAATGCGTTGAAACGCTCGCGCACTTCCACTCACCTACGAGGAGATTAAATGTCAGGTGGAGCAACATTATGTGAAAACAAAATGGAAACACATTTGAGAAGAAACATCCCAAAAATGGTCTTCGTCTTTAAACGCAGCTTCTCACTGCAACAGTGAACGTAGGATATCATCTTGCTGTTGGGTTTCTATGATGTCATGAGTATAGGTTGTGAAATAATGACATAATGATGTTTTATTAATGTACAGTCGATCCCAGTTTTTACATTTAAGATCCAATACAAAATGTAATATTTTAATTTTCAAAATCAAAACTGTTTATTGTACTTAAAGCTGCAATCTCAGTATGAAACAAAATTGCAGGAGACTTTATGTAGTGTACATTTCTTTACAGGGGTAAAAATAGAGTGATGTCATTTCCTGTTACTGTTGTGAATTGAGGTACTTGCTCAACAGCAAAAAATAACCATTAAGTGCATTCATGTTTTTCAGAGTTATTTTACCCAACAAGTCAGTTTATGTGATACGTCACTCACCTTTATGTTACATGAAGTTATACTTTCAGCATCATGATGTTTTGGATCTGTTGCATGAGAGATGCTTTAAGAGAGATGTGTTTTACTTTATATTAGTAAATATATGTTATGATTTTACGTACCGCTGAAGCTGTTTGATTTTCTCATACAGAGCACCAGTCCAAATATCACCAGCACAGTCTGACCCATGATGAGCACCACCAGAGGACCTGCAAGAAAACATGCGGCAGCATTCATCTCTGCATGGTAGGTGCTTTGAGCCAATCACCACAGGTGTAAATGTCATGTGACTAATTGCTCTGGAACTGTAGAAAGATGACATCCTATTGCACAGAAACTGGAAAACTATCTCCTTTTTTTGTTATGTGGCATCTGCTATTCAATTGTATCGTGTGTGATGGATCACAGGTGATGTGACTTGGAAAGTGCATGCTGTATTGGTTGTTGACTGGTCCTGTACTTCCATTGAAGTACATTGGTGTTTTATGATTTATGTTGTAATCAACATTACGCCACAAATGCTGTTGAAAGAATCCTGCGACGTTGCTCAAAGTTATGTGTGTGTGTGTGCAGAGCAAAAACTCACCAGCTTTAACAAAAAATGGTATTGATGAAGGAGAGTGATGCTCATCTAAAACTTCTAAATAAAACGTAAAAAAAATCTACCAACAGTTTTTAATCTGGTAATATTATGTGTGGAAGTTCTCAGTTTGCTGAGCTAATATTGAGTGACTCGTAAAATTGCAGAAGGAAATGCTAGAAGTTTGAACCATGAAGCAGTGAACTGAACATTGCTTCATTATTACCTAAGAAAATCTTTCTATTATTGTCATGCTATACAGATCCAGATCCACACTAAACCAAACTTCCTGTTTGTTTTCCCATTATACCAGTTTGTGTTTCGTACTTCATGTCACTACTGTTAGCGGCTTATAAAGGACATTCAAGTTTAGTAGATTTAGCTTTCTCTTTTTTTTGTCACGTTGCATGCACACACAGCCGTTTTCAGGCTGGTCAGAGG
The DNA here is from genome assembly GCA_026939265.1 of Oreonectes daqikongensis. Classification (NCBI taxonomy): domain Eukaryota; kingdom Metazoa; phylum Chordata; class Actinopteri; order Cypriniformes; family Nemacheilidae; genus Oreonectes; species Oreonectes daqikongensis. The sequence continues at coordinate 578,408 of JAOTQM010000031.1, forward strand.
TCAGTTTTTGTTTCTCTTTCATTACTTGTTTGAATGAGGTCTAAAAAATCTGACTCTAGATCAGTGTAAACAAGCTACTATCTCAGTCGCTACCCCGCTCACTAATGTATGGTGAGATTTTTCCATTAGCATTCACATTCATGTTGATGTCAGTTGCTTGCGTAGTGCATACTTCAAGTACACAAGCTGCATTCTGCATGCTATCTTTGTCCTTGGTCTTAAATGTGAGGCTCTCTGATCTGATAAAGAGAGCTTTATTCACACAGTCATGCTCAGGATGAAGCGTGTGGAGGCCGTTTGCTGTATTTGTGTACGTGTTCACTCTCTGAGAATGAATCGTGAAATAATAATGAGTTCAGTTTTCCTGTCGATTAAAGTATTATATTTTCATTTATTTTCTCATTTTACTGACACGCACCTTGTTTTTGGTTTGGGTGCTCCAATGAGTTTGGATTATAAAAGGAACAAAACACGTAGCCTGAAATCCCAGTACACATCAGTTATTGAAAATGATTTACTACTGAAATGCTGACTGCTTAAAGCAAGTGGATTTAATTGTTATTAGAGCAAATACGACTATATATGTTGACTGTTTTTTTGGAAAATGTAAAGATTGATCGGTGTCTTTGTTAATTTATTAGCTCTCATCTCGGTCTCATGAATTTTAAACTGGCTTGACTCTGACGCTTAATAAAGCTTTTATGATTTATGATGCTATTAGAACGAAAGTAAATGCCGCGTGTGAGTATGAGAGACTTGAACATATGACGACAACAAATCAATCACTCATTCAGACCTGTCTGTTTGTCCATCTGTGTTTAAAATCATAAAAACACACAAAATGATTTTAGGAATCATTCATCTTCATGTGCCGTCACTCTCTGTTACTGGCACTTGTGAAATGATGTGAATATTTTACCAAACAAATTGAGCTGGTGCTTCAGATGCATTTACTGAATGAGAAAAATGAGTGCAGGTTCTGTTTTGATTCTCTTATGAGAAGATGTGCGTCCTAATGCCCGCAATTATATAAATGTACTTAATAAAACTGAGACGACTGACACAGAAATAAGCATCAAATCTCTTCATACGCGTGCGTGACATGATACAGAAAACCAGACAAATTAGAAACGCCACGTTGTCAAACTGATTCTTCGTTTGGTTTCATTGGATGCACGCACCTGATCCAACCTGCGTAGTCTGCGTATATGGATGTAGTTCATATGTGACCCTGGACAACAGGTCTTAAGGGTCTTTTTTTATTGAGAATTTTACTGAAAGCTGAATAAATAAACGTTGTATTGATACGTAACAGTATTTAGCCGAGATACAACTATTTGAAAATCTGGAATCTCAGGGTGCAAATATAAAGTTTTCATATATTTATGGTAGAAAATTTACAAAATATCTTCATGAAACATGATCTTTACTTAATATCTTAATGGTTTTTGGCAAAAAAGAAAAATCGATCATTTTGACCCGTACTTGTCCTTTACTGTTCTTGTGCTAAGACTGGTTTTGTGATCCAGGGTCGCATATCGGACTGAAATTAATTTTATTTTCTTATGTGGACTGTGCACAATCTTTTAATCCTCTTAAAGTGAACAAAGAAATAAAATCACAGCACACAGTGTTGCTCTTGTTTTCTTTCTCTGCTTCCTACTGGCAGTAATTTTACAAACCAGCAGCCCTCGCGCACGTCCGTCACCTCAGGGCTCAACGCTGACATATCTGTGTGTGCGCACAGGACCTGATTGAGACTCTGGGGAGGGATTGAGAATGTTAAAGCTCTTCATGCATGAGGGATCAATATTGTGAAATATATTGTTCCAGGACAAATTACTGAGACCTATAATAAATAAATATAATAGCTATTCAAAAGAATCTTTGCTTGAGCAAATGTTTGGATATTTCAACCCATGCCAGGGTCGCACTTTGAGAAACCCAAATGTTTGTTGAAATGAACCTTGAAAATTGATTTTGAGTATATTTTTCTGACAGTTTCTCGAATTGATACACAGAAACATTGAGGATGAACTGCATTTGTAGGGTTAGTCATGAAATTCTGAATCAGTTGGCAGAACATGGACGCAGATGTCTGATAATGCTGCTTGCGTCCTTCAGGATCTCTTTTTAGCTTTGCAGAGGAATGAAAATCACAACAAAAGATGTCAAGTGACTGAACAGTTAGTTTACACTGTGAGAATGTAAATCTCTTCCATCTTGAAGGACGTCACTTGCCAAAATGCCAACAAAGATTGAGCAAACATTTCCAGTTTAGACTGATGTTGCACCATTTAATATTCAGATTCATGTACAGGTACATAGTTTTTCTCCTCATTTTTTTTAAATCTTTGTTTCAGATTTTTATGATTATTATATTGTGGTGTTTCTTTTTGCATACTGTAAGAAAAGTGTTGCATTTTGCTATATATAACATACTTTGTATGTGACAAATAAACTTGATAACAAACTTTTCAGTCCAGATGTGTTTAGTGTTTGTTTAACTTAACAATATAAATTACCTTAATATTCAATGGTGATCCAGTCTGAGGCACTGAAGCTGGACTACAATTCCCAGCATGCACTGCAGCATGAAACAAATCCTTCAAAATAATCTTTTACTTTTACACTTGTGCTGATGTGTTTGTTTTGTCATGTGGTGTAATTGTCAGTGGTTCGTGTATTAGATGTATACTATGATTTCCATTTAAGGATTGTCAAGTTTATTCATCAGTGTAAGTTGAAGGCTGTATATGGGAGCATGCATGTGAAAACTACAGTAAGGTGACGCCACCTGTGGGCTCTATCAGGTTACTGCATGGTAAGCAGTTTACAACCGAAGAAAATATCAATAAACATGTCAGCCTAAATCAAATTCTTTAACACATGTAAAAAAAAATACTAAATTATGTATAGAAAAATACGTATGATCTAAAGACAAATATGTAATGCATAGTTATTTTTGTTTTTTATATTGTTCCAGCAGAGATCTTGTACACTGATCAATCTTTTGCATACAGTTTGGGCAGACACACATTTTATGCAAATGATAGTTCTGTGCGCCGAGCTGATTGGCTGCTCAGCCCTGCCGCACATGCCCAGTGCCTCACAAACTTTCTGTAGGCCCTTACGCATGCAAATGACATTCTGATCACACAAGAACAGATTCCTTCAAATCTGAGAATTTTTCCACTGTATGACCTAAACTTACTGGTTAAGTTCGGATAAAACCACAAATCTCAAACCTGGACGTTGTTGGATGTCGTGTTGACCCGTGGACTTTATCATCGTCTCATTTTAATAGGCAATGGGCTGTAAGTGCAGCAAAGAAATATGTGAGAACTGCAAGGAAAATTGCAATAATGAATGCACGTGCCATTGTCATAAAACCTCAGGTCCTCACTGCGGCTTCTCATCGTTCTGTGAGATCTGTGAACTCTGTACCGACTGCTTCCCCGGATGCTGTGATGTTTTGGAAATTCTTATACAATGTTGTTCCGACAGGTAAGTGGATCTCTGCTTCTTTAAAGTTAAGGATTTATTCTCTTTACAGTTTTGTTCTTGTTTATTTTAATAAATCATATAACATCCAATGTCACTTGCGACTTTCAATACAAAAATATATCCGAGGCATATCAATACTAAATCTTGTTGGTTTCTTTGTCTTAAGTGTTTAATCTGTCATGAAATGGATTTCTGGAGAAGATACGATGCAGTCAGGAGAAGCTTCATTTCTTTTGAAGAACATCAAAGACAACAAGCGATATAAGATCACAACATTTCTCAAACACTCCCGAGTTTCAATGCGATGGTTGAAATGTGTTGTGGGTAATATGTAAAAGTCAAGAAACTATGTTTTTTATACAAAATAGACATTTTGTTGTACGATTGCTGTTTTTTAAACCGCTCATGTTCTTCAAGTTTGTTCTATTTAGATCCCTGTTGAATGCTGAATCTCAGTGGAAATGTTTCTTCCTGTTCTTAATGGAAAATTCTGCCGTGCCGGCAATTGCGCTAGTAAACAACTTTAGGAAAATGTGTTTTCAGTTTAGCGCTTACAACAGTCTATGGATGACAATACATGTTAAACTACACATTGTTCAAAAACTGATATGTTACACTCTTTTAAAAAAAAAAGGTGTTTCAAAAGGTTCTTTTGGTTCCATAAAGAATTTTTAACATCTGAAAAACCTTTTTGTGTCACAAAAACGTTTTTTTAGATTATAAAAAGTAAGAAAGAGATGCTTCTTTAAAGAACCTTTCACTGCATGGTTCTCCATTGGCATCTCTGTGAAGAACCTATTAAGCCTTTATTTTTAAGAGTATAACATGACTCGAATGACCGAATTAAAATGTTCCAGTTTTTTTACTTTCACCTGATCAATCTAAAAAAGTCAATCTAAGCTCTTCAACCAAAATATGAGCTTTTGATTATAAACCGTCTTAAATGTTTTGTACATCAGAAGTGCCGACCTGATCTCACAGGAATTCGTAAGTATTTTACGAGGTGGCTAATTCGTATTCATTCGTATTAAACGTACAAGAAAAAATGAAACTGAAGCCTCGCCTTTAAAACTAAAACGTACAAATAGTTACGTTTTTGCCGTGAGATTGTCTTGGATGTGCACGTGTGTATTACTACACAGTTATGTTGTCGTCTGCTCATCGTGTTGTGGGGGTTTGTGCTATACTGTAAATATTGTATATATGTATTTCATTTCACTTTGCACACTTTATAATGTAAATAATAAATGACTTGACAAATGCACATTTTCTCGTATTTATCATCCAGCACACAAATAGTTCATGTCATGACGTTACGCCCCCGTAAGCCAGAGCTGGTCAACTCAACACTACAGCCGTTGTCCTGCACAGTCTCCAGCTTTAATCCAACACGTCCCATCGGCATGTTCAAGTATTCGTGAAGACATCTATTACATACTCGTGTGTGTGTGTTGAAGCTAAACTCTGCAGGACGGCAATCCTTCAGTACGAGAGTTGACCAGCCCTGCTCGCAAGCTATTTCAGGTCCTAAATTCATCATCATCATCATCCAGAATGAAGCTCTACAGCCACGATAGAAGAATGAAAACAATTCTTTACACTTGGTTATACATCTGTTGTTGTACAGCTCACACTTTTGTCATAAATGGCATGAGATACTGTAGATTTGACTGCTCAAGGTGATCTCTACAGGACACACCGGCTCATTTGAATTCTGTTCCAGCTGTTTTCTCTCTTTTACTGATCTGAGATCAGTTCACAAGTGTGGCCGTGTCTAATTCAATGACTCGGTCTGGCAGTAGACATCGCTTCCGAGTAAACATCTCAGTTACCGTAAAGACGTATATGGGGAGAGAAGACTGGTTTAAAGGAAAAGTTCACTTAAAAATGTTATGATTATTTACTCATTATTTATGTGTTTGGATTTGCAAAACTTTTTCTCTGTATTCTGCTCTAAATTGCGATATGATTGTCAATAAAGATTATGATGAATTAAATAATATAATAATTTCATATACTTAATGATATTATCATAAAACATTCATTTTTAAAAATGTTTTACGTTCGTGCCTGGAGCCACATGTGGTGAGATAGTGAAGCTTGTGTGTGTTCTTGCAAAATAAGTGCAAGACGTAGAAGGAATAAAGCTGACGGGTGTATTACATCTAACTGGTCAAAATCTTTAAAAAACATCAAACTGGTGATGTTTCTAACATTTTCTACACACAGAGCACAAATTCATTGCATTTTCCTGTAGTCTTTTGATTGACAGGATATCGGCTGTTTTTAAACTCTTGGCTGACAGTGTGAAAAATGGCCGGACCGATTTTTGGCCGATATATCTCTAATTTACACCAATGAAACCTATTCATGATGGAAATTGATTCAGGTATTTCAACTAAACTGAAAAGTTTATAAGAAATAAATAAAACTGTTTAGAACTCAACTTTGGTTGTTTTTGAGCTCCTTAAAGGGTCGTGAAACTACGTCGCAAAGATGCCAAACTCCTTTACAATTATGCTGTTTTCTGCTTAAGAAAACAGATCTGTGTCTTCAAGTTCATGTTACTTTTTAACCGTGTATGTGACATGTTAAACTAAATGTTATAAGTAACCTAGAATCTTCTTATTGATTTTATAAACTTGGCACTTTATTTCTAGGTTAAAATCCATTTTCCGAATTCAATGTAGTCTCAGACTTTAGGATGCAAATCTTTATTTAGAGTCTTGAACTCTACTACGGTAGACAGAATATCTGATCGTCTGTAATCACTTGTTTTATAGTTATATAGCACATCCTTCATTTTGGAGTTTATTGGCGAGTTCAATGATGCCCAGGTATCTGTCTCTGTGTTCTGGGGTTTGGCTCTCCTCTCTTGTGGGCCAGTACTCGATCCACGTCTGCTCACCCAAGACGTACTGCAGTCTAAAACCACTAGAGAAGTGAGGACTACACTGTAAAAATGTTCTGTAGTTTTACGGAAAAACAATTGAAATAAATTTCCCGTATTTTTTAGTCTTATATATTAAGAGCATTTCTTTCCATAAACTTAAAATATATAATGCATAAACATAAAAAAAAAATACACTTTGTTGTTTATTAAAAATAAAGAAATCAACAGTCACTTTTAAACAAAGCAACGTGCAGCATGACATCAGAAACTTCTTGCCTGACTTTGACTTAAACACAGACTTCACTCTTCAGCATAGTGGTCACCAAAAAACCATTTATTGTCAAGAAAAGACACATTTTGTAGTTTTTACGGAAAAGATAATCTAACACTGAAAGCAAACATTATTATGGTGACTCAAGAAAACCATCAACATCAACACTTGTGTTAATTCTCAATAAAAAACTTTTGTAGATGAACCAGAGAAATAAAGTGACAGTGTTGTTGTAATAAGTGAAGGTGGTAATAGTGTTTGTGGAGTTTTTTTAATGGTGAAAATAAAACTGATCAAGCTAAAAACATTTTTTACAGTGTATACTTGCAGTATGTTGAACTACATTAACCACATATGCCTGCTAATTTTATTTCTTAATATATGCAAGTATATTTAGAGTTGAGTACTCAACAATAATCTACATTTAATACATTGTTTAAAAACAAATGTCAGTTAAGCCCCTTTTATTTGGGGTAATATATCAGTTAAGCCTCTTTTGACCTAAAATCTTTTTCAATTTTTAATGTCTTTTATGGAATTGGTGACTTTTGTTGCACTTGCCATGTGAACACAAAAGTCAATAATGGATGTGATTTAAAAAGGCTAATGCTAATGCTCTTATAAGTCGCTCTGACTACCATTATTTAATGTTGAATCGATGTAAAATCTGGCTAGGAACGTAATAGGAATAGGGAAAATATGGCATTAAAATAGTATTTAACGGACCAAACAGATCATATTAATGCAAAATATTAAATTGATACAATTCTTTAAACTCTGAAATAGTAAAATAAATATTAGTTCACAAATAAAGACCCTGGCCACACATGATGCTTTAGGGACTGAATTGAGTTCACTTACAGTGACAAACTTCAGGTTTTTTGCAAAAACAGAACTGCACACCTACCTGCTTTTGAATTTGCCCATGATGAGGTACGACTTGCCAGGTAAGAGTCCCAAAGAACGTCTGCAGTTGGGATGAGCCAGGAAGAGTTTCACCTGCCCCATCACATCCTCGTCAATTCCTGTAGGACAGCTTAACTTTAACACGCTGTAACAGGATTGATTTCTATATGCATTGATAAAACAGGAGGAACGAACCGTACCTTCTCTCAGGACCTCATTCACCTTCATGTTATAGACGTCAGTTGACGTCGCTAGATTTGTACCCTCCACTGTGACTTTATAAACTGTGAAACATTTACATTATTATTTACACCAGACCGGTAAAACATATTTCAATGGTTCAGGCCAAACCTTTTGTATTGCATCTGCACAACACCTGAAAAGCAATGAAAATGAAGATATTTACCATAATCCATGCTGGCTTCACAAGCCTTTTCCAGACGTTCCACTTCAGTGACCTTGTTTTTCTTCTGATAACTGCAGTTTTCTGTGTAATAAGATGTTGATGGTTTATGTGCACAGGCGCGCGCACACACACATTTTATCTATTAAAATTGGCCATATTAATAGAACTCAACTAGCTCATAATAAAAAAATTAAAAAAATTATTCTACCTCTATTTTTCCTTTTCTAATGTTCTCTATATACTTGCTTATACTATCTTGACGTTGTATTTGAAACGTTGTATTACTAGCACTTCTCGTGAATATTGCTTTACTTAGACGAATCGCTTGCTGTTTTCCTCAATTGTAAGTCGCTTTGGATAAAAGCGTCTGCCAAATGAATAAATGTAAATGTAATGTAAATGTAACTCACACTCTAAAAAGTGCTGGGTTGTGTTCGACACATGCTGGGTAAATATTGAACAGAACACACTGCTGATGAGTTGTTTCCACACTGTGAACATTTTTGGGGGAATTGTAGTCAGCTGAACTTAATTTAGTAAATTAATCCAATGGTTTTGTCCAATCTTGTTGAGTTGACTCAATTATGTAAGTTATCTCAACTTTTGGAAGTCAGTACAACTCCAAAAATCCAATGCAAAAAAAAGAAACTTAAAAAGATGAGTTTAAAAATTGCAGATTTTTTACAGTCCACTCATGGTTGGGTAAAGACAACCCCAGCATGGGTCAAAAAACAACCCAGAAAGGTTTAGAGTGCAGTATGTGTCTAGTGTTTAATACTATACCTTCAGCACACTGACACACATCTCCATGACATAATCTGATCAGAGCGCCGTCCTCTTTATCAGGGTGGTAGTACTTTGTGCAGCGTGCGTCTGAGAAAACACAAGAGTTAAATCAAGACAACATCTAAAGAACACCGTGTGCGTGCGTGCGTGCGTGCGAATGTGTCACCTGGTGAATAATATTCATAGACGGTGACTGCAGCAGGTTGAAGCAAACCCACTTTATTAATCTTGTGTATTCTGAAGGCGATTCTTTCTGTGTCTGTATGAGAAACCTATCGAAACAGACGATCACGTTATTCAGAGGAACTAATAATAAACATCACTTTATTACATCTGACTGTCAATCACACAATTCAACAAACCAAAGTCTGACACAATGGGGTGAAATACCTTATTGATGTAGAGGATGAGTGAGCCTCGCTCTGAAAGCTCCTTGTCCATCTCAAATTTCTGAATGGATCTGTCTTTACCTGTGACCAACTGTGGGAAAGATAATGGTTTAAAAAAGTCAGTTCATTTATTTCTGTTTTCTTATCATATATTATTCTTGTATGTACATTTATCTGCATTGTCAGACAATTCATACGCACAAGCGTGAAGTTTTGGTTAAGAAATAAGGCATCACAGCTTTAGTTCTTCATGACAGTACCTCTGTGAGATCTCTTTCATCCACTTTAAACCCCGTCAGTAAACTCACATCCAGAATACTCATGGTGGCGTCTCTTGTTTGACTTTTGTAGCTGTCAAGAAAAATAAAAACCTCTTTCTACTAATATAACTTTGTCTAAATAATGACATAATCACATAATTTATTTAAATAAAACACATTTACGTCACCCAGATTTTGATTTATTATTTATGAAACATCTTTCAATGAGTTACTTACAAGAACTCCAAAGTGAGCTTGTAACTTTCAAGGGCTCCGACGTAACTTACTGTGTAGAATAAAGACAGAAAAATGCTGAAAGGCTTTAGTTTAGAAATAAATGTATGAAATATGTATTCCTTGTCAAACTTACCTTCACGATCTTGTGCGATTTTAACAGTTAGATCAAACTGCTTACAGATATTAGCATTGTCAGCGGGTTTGGCGTAGTACAGCCTGAGCACCTGAAACAGACGGTAACGCTTGCGTCACACACTTATTTACAGTAATGTATGGGTCATTCTCACGAAACTACTGAAACGTCATGGCAGTAAAGATTAATAAACACATAATTTGCTAACACAAAAAAAATTACCATAATAAACAATTGCATAAAAAGCATAACTTATTGCTTTTCTGCAGATATTCATGAATAAAAATAATGAAAAAATCGTCACTGTCCATGACTGATATTCTCATCTTCTGTAACATTTTTAAAGGACTGTTTAAACACACACAAAGATATTTACATTAAGTTTGATATTATGTGATATTTTTAATGAATTAAAAGAAAATCATGTTTGACATTTTAAAAACCAAGCCTTTGTGAGAATCACCCATGCAGTGTATAATGTCTCATGTCAACTCACTGAGAGAGTTGCTGTTCCAGTTCCTTTAGCCGTTACGTTGAAGTTCTTATTGAGATCAAACTGTTGAGTGACACATATATATTTCATGTTATTATAATAATACATCAATTATTGTGTACAGTAATAAAAGCAGAACATATTCAAGAGACACCTGATGATAATCATGATCAAAACAACACTACTGATGTGAATTACACATGAGGGATGACTTCTTAAAAGCTAAATTCCTGGACAGAAACCAGTTTGAAATAAAAAAATATTGTTTGTTGAAGCATGTAGGTAAATATTACTTGTTTTCTCATAATTGTCAAGCGATTTTGCTACCAATGTGTCTGAATGACTTCTCACCTTATCCGAGCGTGTGACGTGCAGGTTATCTTTTCTGAAAACCCATCTGACTGGTTTGCTTCTTCCTTCAACAAACAGCTCCACGTCCAGGTTAAAGTCTCCAGTGATGGTCAAACCTGAATGGGATGAAAATGCAAGTACAAGTACAAGACTGACGAATGCATAGATGCTATTTGACATATAGGTTGTAATCACACCTTAAACAATACTAACAAATAAGAAATAATCTAAAGACATAATACATGTTCAAAAAAAGGTTACTTCATGTCAGGTGTGTTTTTGGTTATGACTTTTGTAATTCGCTGTAGCCATGTTTCTTTCTTGCCAAAGTATGTGTCCGTTTAGTCATGTTCTTATTGGTTCATTGTTTTGTCATGTGCTCATCAGTTCAGTTTGTTCATTGGTTCCTGTTCATTAGTTCTGTCATTGGTTGCTTTCCATCATGTGCTCCATATAGTTTCATGTTTGTGTCATGTTTTGTGGTCAAGCGTGTTAATGCTCATGGCTCTTATTCGAGTCTATGTGTTCACGTTGGATTTAATAAACTGCACATGCGTTCTACATTCGGCTCGCCTTTGTGGAGTTTGTGACACACTTTTCATTTCATCATCATTACCGGTTACTGTGATGAGAGTGTTGCCAGGTGAGTCTAGAACCCGATCAGATGGAGCAGAGGTTCTTAAAACTTCAAGTTGTGTTCCACCTGGTTAAAATGGGATGAAAAAAGTGAGAGAGACAGGATGGAATAAGTATGATTTTATTATGAGAAGGAGTATTATTTTATTATCTTTAAAGGAGTTTTCATCTGTGCTCTTTATTAATCTGTCAAAGTCCATTTTAAAAACATCAACAAAAAACATGTTTGAGAAATTATATTTTTGTCTACTAAACTAATTTCAGACACCTTCAGTTTAAAGGTTTTTAAAATAATGAGAAACATTTGACTAAAGTGTCTGAAAACTTTTGCTTTCTGAGTGTTTAACGGCATTTATGACAAAGTTTGTTTCTTTGGTTGAAAATGAATCTCACCGTGTTTCGCTGGATTAAGCTCCACAGTTTTCTCCAACACTTTAACCAGGACGCCCTCAGACTGAATGAGAAAAAGAGTTATCGACCACCTTTTTCTGCATTTTATTCCAAATGAGAATTAGTTTCTCAGGTCCACATTTATTTCCTGTGTTACACTCAACAAATAAAAACAATGACCAGAATTATCCATCAGACTTACCACCACTTTCAGGGTTTTCTTCGCTCCATCAGACATGTCAAAATCAGAGACTTTCACCTCAATGTGATGTTCGCCCAGATTCATGGGAATGATCACGTATGGAACGGATCTGGCAGAAAAGGGTTGGACTTCGACCATTATCCTGTATCTACCCTTATTACTGGCAGCGCTGCAAATGTGATCCGTCTCCATAAAATCCACACGCACCTGTTAAAAATGACACAGTGGACTAAACATAATAGAAGTCATAGGATCATTTCATCCCAATGACATTGGATGTTAATAATGTTAGTAGGATGCGAAGGAGAAAGTGGCAGATGTTTGAACGACGTTCAGCAGACAGAATAACCTTCATCTTCTTTGGGGTGTAATTGTGAATAATGGCTTTGATTTCCAGCTGCTCGTTGCGAACGGCCGAGTACGGCATCTTGAGGTCGATGAAAAACTTCTTAGAAACCACCATCTCCAGAGGATCTGCCACACAGATACCTTCAGGGGAAGAAGACAGGAGCGGAGAATGTTATAAAGCCACATAACAGTATAAATAATATAAATCTGAGATCTTCGACTCACCGTTTGTGTTTGACAAACTGATGGCTAAGACTTGCCAGGTTGTGATGGATTCTTTCAGGTAGATTCTGTCTTTTGATAGTACGCTGGTATTTGAGAAAATAAAGAGTAAATATTTTTTACACACAGCTGAAACTTTTTTGTGCAACAGTTCAGGCTCCTGCTTACCAGGTTTTATCTTGGCATTGAGGAACAGTCACTTCCTCCCAAAACCAGCTCTCAGGGAACTGTGTTCGTGACACAATCTCATCAGGATCTATATAATCTAAATATGTATAATAAAAAGGGATTGTTAGTGTTGTATGTTTAATGATCTCATTAGTTACCAAATGTAAACTAAGTAAGGTTTGGTGACCAGTTTAAACTTTTGTAATTCTTTTAGATTTGGATGGTTCTTACCGTCTGATCTCCGTCTTCTCTTTGAAGAAGTGGCGCATTCGTTCACTAGAAAAAAACTCAACTAAATTAGCATTCGAGACATAAGAATTATATTTTATATAAATATGTGAGTAGTTTTTTATTTATAAAAGTACTTGTTCTGCTGTTGGTTCCTCCAGCGGTGTTGGACTGAAACATCAGACCAGCGTCATAGAAAACCCCCATACTGTCTCTTCCACTGCCCGCTGTACAACCTGTGTCATGTTTCTCAATGACGTCCCAGATCTACACACAGCAAACAGAGCAGTTATGAAAGTTATAGTAGATATTTGTAATATAATATAACCTTATAAAGATTCGTCACCTTCGACTGTGTGAGTCTGTTCTTGTTGAGGACTTGCACAGCCTTATCTACAGCCACCAACCCAACTTTAGCTCCGGGGTCTCCAGTTATTTTTAAGCTGAACACATCACCCGGACTATAAGTGTTGACCTTGTTCTTTACCTCAAGACTGAGCTGTTGAATGAGAGAGAAACACATGTGATGTGATGTCAGATTAAACTTTATGGTCCATGCAAGAGCTCTGAACCACATCAATATGTTGAGTTGTTAATAACTTTAATAATGCATTTCGTTCCCCTGTACATGTGCAATGACAAAGTTGAATCTAATCTTGCTTATGTGTGATATCTATTGAAATGCTTTGTGAGAATAAAAAACCAATGCTATCAGGTCAAAATAATTTTATTATATTGTGTATTTATGTTCTCTCTTTTTAGGCCAAAATTGTTGAATTTGGGTGATTCTCACAAAATCTTGGTTTTCCCAACATGATTATTTTTTTTAACTTTGACACGTTTGTGTCAAAAACAAGTTTTCAAAACATGATGTCAATACTGAAGTATGTTTTGCAAAAAAAAAAAAAACTGTTAAGTTAATTATATTTAACATTGCTTTGTGCACAGTGTGACATTCCTTCCTAATGGTTGACTTACTGCTCCCATGCACGTGTCCTTCACATCAACCCAGACGGAGTCAGACACCACCTCATCTGATCCCACATGATAATACGCCACGAAGCGGAAAGAAGGAACCATGTCTTTAGTCACAGGTAGAGACAGAGTGACTAGAGACTGTCCTCTTCTCTTATACCTGTCCACCATCACGATCTGTCCTTTACTGATGATCTGAAAATAACAGACAAATAAATAACAAGACAAAAGATTTGTTTTCCCAGTCATGAAGCGGTATTTATAAAATTATTGTAAATGTATTCATTGACTTATTAGGACAGAACGTGATTTTTGACTTGACCTGTACTGTATATGCTGTAGCTTTGTTTTGGCAACCTATGAAATGATGAAGTCATTGTAAGCTTGTGTACTATTAAAAGCCTTTAGATTTATTATATCTATACAAATAACAGTTTAATTTGACAGGGCCTGTACTGACCTCAAAATTGCAAAAGTAGTAAAAACTGATCTGTAAAAATTGTTTGTTCAAAACCAGAAGCAGTGGTCATTTTGCAGATATTGTATTGACTGCCATTATCTCGCCAACTGGGACAGTTAAATGGAAAAGTTCACCCAAAAATGGAAATTCTGTCATCATTTACTTCAAACTTGTATAAATTTCCTTGTTCTGCTAAACACAAGAAAAGATATTTGGAATAATGTCAGGATCTCATCCCCCATTTACTGCCATAGTATTTTTCCTACTATGGCAGTAAATGGAGGATGAGATCTGTTTGGTTACTGACATTCTTCCAAATATCTTCCTTTGTGTTCAGCAGAAAAAAGAAATGTATACAGATTTGGAGAAAATGACTGGAACAGACTGTTGTCATTTTACAACCATATATGACATTTAACTTCTCTCACCATGTACGTGTAATCTTGATCTTTGGCTCCTGGACTTTTTCCTGTGTTCAGGTTGACTTTCATTTGATCTCCGATCTCGAGCTCGGCAGCATCAATGCCGACGTGCATGTAGTTTTGGGAGTTGCTTTTGGGAATGTAGGCTTGAGCTGTCATCGTCTTCACTGCCTGCTGTTGAATTTGTAATTGTGGATCTACGGTCTTTGCCTGGATTGAAATATAAAAATAAAAGTAATAACAAGGATTATATGAGTGTGTGTATAGATATAGATATAAATACCTATCAACATCTTTTCAGTGAAAACAGTTAAAATCATATTTTTCTTTGAATTTTAATGGAATATCTTGAACTAGATCAGGAATGACAAACAGGTCTTACGGTGATCTGCAATGTCGGAGAATCTCCCTGAGAATTGACGGTGACCTTCGCAATGCCATTAGCTTTTGTTTGACCTCTGACCCCTCCAGGACTGACCTCCACTTGCACATTTTTAGCAGGCGTCTGGTCAGGATTTGTCACGTAAACCTTTTTGAAAACCCAGAAATCAAATTAAATATCCAATAACTGTAACATGTAACTTAACAGATTTATTATCAATGTCTTGACAGATTTAACCCTTTTGAGTCTACATTTACATTTACATTTATGCATTTGGCAGACGCTTTTATCCAAAGCGACTTACATTACATTGTACTATACATTTGTACATTTTGTATAGTAAGCAAGTGGGGGTTAGGTGCCTTGCTCAAGGGCACCTCAGCCGTTACCCACCAGCCATGAGAATCAAACCAGCAACCATCTGGTCATGAGTCCAACTCTCTAACCACTGGACCACAACTGCCCTAGATCTAGATTCATACCGAGACATCAAAGGGCATTCCAGGTTTGAAGAATTGAGGTGTTTTCTTGAAGTGGATGGTGTACGGTGACGTCACGATCTGAATGCCTCTCTTCTGTGCTTCCACCATTTCACTGCCTGAAACAAACACAAACATCATGTCAATAGACACAAACACATGTCAACGTATACACACAAACACGTAAACACAACAGAATAAACACAACAGATAAACAGTGTGTGTTGATCTCACCGGTCTCTGTTAAAACACTGACTGAAACATAGATCGACTTCCCAACCAGCTGGTTGATGTTTGCAAAGGTCTTAGTGATCATGTTCCTGGTCAGATCTGCTGAACCCTTTCCTTCAGCTATCTGTTTATATATCAGACAGAGAACATTATTAATGTGTATAATGTATTCTTGTATGTTATCTTACATTTATTTTATAATCTACTATGTAAGATCAGGTTTGTTCATGGCTATAAAGCTCACCGGGACTCTTTGTAGAGAGGCAGCGATACTTGTTTTACTGTCACCATCCATCACACCAAACACCACAAACGCTTGTCCCTCCACCTTCTTCCCAAACAGATAGCTAAAACATTTTTAATGACTGAAAGTAAGCTTTTCCTCATCATCCTTAAACATTTTTTCATCCACAGCATATAAAATGCCTGGGTTGATAAAAGAATGTTGTCAAGATTGATAAAGTGAAATAAAAAATGGAATATAAAAGTATTAGGGACTACATAATGCAAATTTTTTTTGCTCAAAAATGTATACTGTTGAGTTACTTCATGAAATAATTGAGATGCATCCTTGTTTGAAAGTTGCTTTGGTTAAAAGCTTCTGCTAAATTAATAATTGCAATGTAAAATATAAATGTTTTTAGCATATTTACAGCTAACTTGGAAAGTCTGTCTAACATTCTTTAAAGGTTCTCTTAAAGATATAAAAAATAATCATGCAGAACTGTTAAAAAAGGAATTCAATAATATTATAAGTCATTGGTAATTGTCCATTCAGAAGTAACGTTTTCGTAACAGTGGGAATGTTAGCAAAATGTTCTTAGAACATATTTTTATTAGCTGTGTTGTTGCTATAAAGACTTGCATATCAAAAAAGCATAAATGTCAGCTTAAAAGAGTTTTGCTTTATTGTTTTCCCAACTATTCTAAGTCGCTTTGGATAAAAGCATGTGCCAAATGTATAAATGTAAACATAAAAATAATTCCTCTTACTCGGCAGTGATGTCGACTCTTAGATGCTCATCGTCAACATAGAAGAACGACTTGCTGGGAGTTAATGTGACTTCAAAAGTTGGAAGCACTACAAACCAAAACA
This sequence comes from Oreonectes daqikongensis, assembly GCA_026939265.1. Lineage (NCBI taxonomy): Eukaryota > Metazoa > Chordata > Actinopteri > Cypriniformes > Nemacheilidae > Oreonectes > Oreonectes daqikongensis. The sequence continues at coordinate 595,279 of JAOTQM010000031.1, forward strand.
AACAGATAAATAAACTGAATGTCAATATTGCACAACACGCTGGTTTTGTTGACACATGTCTCACCGTATTCTTTGACCTCAAAGTCCGCAGTGAACGTCTTCTGTGGGGTGTTTGCGTACCGTGTGACCACCTTCCAGATCCCAGGACTTCAAACATAAACATGTCAGATTTGATAATAATAAAACTTCAAAAGAACATGAATAGAGTTAATATAAAAACATGTTCACATCTACTGCTGTACAATGATAAAGTCAGGGGCTTTTATTATGTACATACATATCCGGTGTCCTGATGTAGACACCATAGATAGTTAAAAATGAAACTTAACTCGAAATGAATAGGATTTTATTATCAACACACCTGGCAACCTCAGGAATTGTGTATTTTCCAGACTTCATCCCTTGCGTTGGAAAAACCTTCTCTGTTGCAACCGTGAGGCCTTGTGGATTCTTTAAAAAACATTAAAAGAAGTCTAATGAGATATTGATGAAATGTGATGTATGTTGTGTCTAGCGTGCTCTTATTGAAGACTGTACCATGACATCTACTGAGACTCCAGACTGACTTTGTGGATGCAGGTTTGGAGTCAGAGAGAAAACCCTGTACTGAACTGCAAACAGGATTAAGAGATTAATTCATCATTATCCACTTTATTTAGTTTATAAATGATCAAAGCTGATCTCACCTGTGCTTTCAGGTGTGTAAATGGGTTTGTCTGTTTGTACAAATATATATCCAGACTGAAATGACACCATGACCACTTTCTCCAGCACTTTAGAAGGAAATTGAGCTTGCAGAAACACATACTGCTTCTCCACATCTCTCTTAAAATACTGTTCATCGGCAGGAATCTACACAACCAAAATGATCAAGAATGAACAAAACTTGTGAATTTTACTGCTGTAACAACTATGTTCATATTTGCTTGCAGAAGTAAACAGAACAGAAGTCATATCACCTGTATGTCTGTAAGGATCTGAAAGTTATTTGCTCTTGTCAGGGTCACAGTTTTGTGCAGCAGGTTATTGCTTTTGGAAGGGAAGTTTTTCACCATGATGTTCACGGTCAGGTCTCCTCCATTATAATCCTGAGCCTCCACAAACACGTTCTCTGAGGAACCAACCCTCAGCAAATTAGGAGCCGACAGAACGTATCTGAGAAGATTAAATCACAGTTTTAGACACAGATATCTAAATGAATGTATAAGCTAATAGTGTTTTAAATACTCACAGCGGGTCACATAATGTGAGGAGAGGTGAAGAGAGAAGAACAACAGTCAAACACAGCAGATCCATGTTCATCCTGACCGACTGACTGTTACTGTTCATATCTGTTCAGATTTATACTCAACATCAGAGTCAAACAAAAGATTAATAAACAACTCATAGTCTTATTCAGATTCCAGTAAACGGTTGTGTACATTCAACCTTTGATAAATTGGCAACTGCTGTGTTGATCTTGTAAAATGTTGATCAGTACATTGAAACAGAAATGAAGCAGCTCAGCAGCATTCACAACAGAGAACTTCTCTGACAGCTGACACGATTTTACCCTAAAATCAAAATCAAATATTATCAGGTTGTGTTGTGGTACTACGTGTGTAGTACTTTACAATAAGGTTGTATTTGTTAACAAGTAGTTCTCTTTCATTTACGTTGCATTTACATTTAGTCATTTAGCAGATGCTTTTATCCAAAGCGACTTGCAAAGTGAGGAACAATAGACACAAAAAGTAAAAGTGCATCATAACTGAGCACAATTTGCTAAACACAGCATACCAAGCTAGTGGTTTTTTATATACAATCACAGAAATAAGAGATCGTTTTAAAGCATCATTTCAGTTTTATTGAATTTACTATTTATAGGTATAGGAAAAAATTTTCGTTCTTGTTTGATTCTGTGAACTACTAACAATATTTTTACCAAATTTCAAATAAAAAATATTGTTTCTATTTGCATTTATTAGCAGAAAATGAGACCTGGAGAAACAGGTGAAAATAACAGAAAAGATGCTCTGTATTTCTTCAGACCTCAAATACTGCAAAGAAAACAAGTTCATGTTCACTTTTAAGCAATACAACACTAATATTTCTAACCTACATGTATTTAGGAAAAGTTCAAAAACTATTTTTATGTGATAACCTTGGATGTCACTTCTGAGGTTTGATTTTGTTGAAATTTAACAGACACTGGACTGGAATGATCACAATACATCTAGAAATGCTGGTTTGAAATGAAAAGTTTTCTTACAGTTTTTACAGAGGATTTATGATAGCTTACTTCTATCAATGCTGTTTTAAAAGTTGTTTCCAATACTCCTTAGTAAAATATTAAGAAATGTATTTAGTTATTTTGTGAATAGTTGTCGTTAACGGCAGGTTCATCACTTCACATCAGCGCCTCCACACGAGAAACTCAGTACCGTCTCATCCGCTCCGTTGTCATGGAGATGACGTCATTATGCAGCACGATGGTAGACAGGCGGAGCTCTCGGGAGCGCGCTCCAGTCGTATGTGAACGGTCTTATAACGTTTGCAGTCTTATAACCTTGTTTTCTCCGTCTTGAAGTCGCTCGACATCCGAGGTCAACATGCGCGAGATCGTGCATCTGCAAGCCGGGCAGTGCGGCAACCAGATCGGGGCGAAGGTAAAACATCACATTACTTTTCTCATATGTTTAGCATATCGATGTCTTAAATACACAGATTTTTTGCATTTTGTCGAAAAATCAATTGTTTGTTGTGTAGTTAATCGGATCCGTAACTGTAGATGCAATTGTCCAAATGCAAGCAATGGATGCAAAAATGCGTCATTCTTTAATATTCTATATCGACGACAGACTTTTTTTGTTAAATTGTATTGACATCGCGTTATTTTGTTCAGATGAATGGAGATGCGTGTCTCGCGCTGGCTGGCAGAGAGGGGTGTGGCCGCTACGTGCTGTCAATACATTTACAGTTTTCATTTATCCCGACATGCGAATCATTCCGTGTAAAAAACTGTTGGGTTAATAATATTTGAGTCAAAACATCAGTTTTCTTTTAATGTGCTCTTCAGTGGTAGTTATATAGCTACGATGCTCCCATACATTTGCTATTGTTCTGTCGGGGGCGGTGTCGCTCTTCACGCAATGTTTTTAATATTACAAATATGTAAAATAAAAAAAGATTATTGGGTCTTATAGCTTAAATCCCATTGGGTGGATTATAGAGCAAATACTTAAATGCTTTCATTGAAAAGTAAAATCTCTCTCTCTCTCTCTCTCTCTCTCTCTCTCTCTCTCTCTCTCTCTCTCTCTCTCTCTCTCTCTCTCTCTCTCTCTCTCTCTCTCTCTCTCTCTCTCTCTCTCTCTCTCTCTCTCTCTCTCTCTCTCTCAGTTCTGGGAGGTGATCAGCGATGAACATGGTATCGACCCGACAGGCACCTATCATGGAGACAGTGACCTGCAGCTGGACCGCATCAGTGTCTACTACAATGAGGCTTCTGGTAGGAACATTGCCATGGCAACCAGCAGTGGCAGTCACATGTCTGATGCCTGTACTGAGCTATGACATCACACAAATACACACCATCTTACCCTGTTGTGAATGTGTGTTCTGTTTTGTTTTGCATAAATCTTGTAAAGGTTTAATTGAATCTTCTATATATACATTTTGAATTTATTAGGAATTAGGAAAATAAATAAGAACGTGTTAAAGCAGTAAAATGTGAAAAGATAGGTTTTTTATAGTAGCCCAATGTTTTAGGTGGCATTTCGATTTCTTTGTGTTTTCAGGGGGAAAGTACGTACCACGGGCCATCCTCGTGGATCTAGAACCCGGAACCATGGACTCCGTCCGCTCGGGTCCTTTCGGACAGATATTCAGACCCGACAACTTTGTCTTTGGTAATTTCATGTCATAATATCAAAACTCATGCAGTGTTTTTTTTCAGACGTGCAGTATTTCTTGCATTTGTCTTGTGTCCCAGGTCAGAGCGGAGCGGGTAATAACTGGGCTAAAGGTCATTACACAGAAGGAGCAGAGCTCGTGGACTCCGTTCTGGATGTGGTCCGGAAAGAGGCGGAGAGCTGCGATTGCCTGCAGGGCTTTCAGCTCACACACTCGCTGGGCGGAGGAACGGGCTCGGGCATGGGCACCCTCCTGATCAGCAAGATCCGCGAGGAGTACCCCGACCGCATCATGAACACCTTCAGCGTGGTGCCCTCGCCCAAAGTGTCCGACACCGTGGTGGAGCCCTACAACGCCACGCTGTCCGTTCACCAGCTGGTGGAGAACACGGACGAGACGTACTGCATCGACAACGAAGCGCTGTACGACATCTGCTTCCGCACGCTCAAGCTCACCACGCCCACGTACGGCGACCTCAACCACCTCGTCTCCGCCACCATGAGCGGTGTCACCACCTGCCTGAGGTTCCCCGGGCAGCTGAACGCCGACCTCCGCAAGCTGGCCGTCAACATGGTGCCCTTCCCCCGTCTGCACTTCTTCATGCCCGGCTTCGCTCCTCTCACCAGCAGGGGGAGCCAGCAGTACCGCGCCCTCTCCGTCCCCGAGCTCACCCAGCAGATGTTCGACGCCAAGAACATGATGGCCGCCTGCGACCCGCGTCACGGACGCTACCTCACCGTGGCCGCCGTGTTCCGCGGCCGCATGTCCATGAAGGAGGTGGACGAGCAGATGCTCAACGTCCAGAACAAGAACAGCAGCTACTTCGTCGAGTGGATCCCCAACAACGTGAAGACGGCCGTGTGCGACATCCCGCCCCGTGGCCTCAAGATGGCCGCCACCTTCATCGGCAACAGCACGGCCATCCAGGAGCTGTTCAAGCGCATCTCCGAGCAGTTCACCGCCATGTTCCGCCGTAAGGCTTTCCTGCACTGGTACACGGGCGAGGGCATGGACGAGATGGAGTTCACCGAGGCCGAGAGCAACATGAACGACCTGGTGTCCGAGTATCAGCAGTACCAGGACGCCACTGCTGAGGAGGGAGAGTTTGAGGAGGAGGGTGAAGAGGAGGCCGCCTGATCTCCGTCATCTCTTTGATCTTCAGCTTCATCCATCTATATCGCAGGTTATCTCCATCTTCTCACCTCACCGCCTGTGCCCCAGTTGTGTTAGCGTCCAGACAAACTCTCACCCATCTAGACATTGCAAGCGTTTATTTCAACACCGTCTCATTCCACATCTCATCCTCGAAAGGTTTTGGATTCACAGAATAAATGCGACCAAACTGATGCTCAAAGTTGTGTCTCGTGAGATTATTTGACTTCTTTTGACTTCTTCATCATGATTCTTTTCCACATTTTAAAATAAACGTCAAGGCATCAAAATTATGGAAGGCCAAAACCAAAGTAAACAATTTATTCAAAGTAGCCAAAAGTACATTTCAAACATTGAAGCAAAAAAACTTTAATTCAATAAAAATACAACTTTTTTTGTATAATGAGAACACGTAGGTGACTTGGGCATTGAAGCCTACACGCAGTTCCTCTACTGAACGCTAGAGGGTGCGATTTCACCGCACTTACAAACCGCCGGTGACTAATATTGTGACTGTGTGAGAGTAATGCTGTTTAAAGAAGATTACATCTGGTTAAACCTGTTCGAGTTAGAAGAGAGAGCGAGGATGAGCAATATCAGAATGAGGAATAAAATCAGCAACATGTGGAGGAAGTCCATTCATTCCTGTAGTGTCTCTTGCATATGATTTTGTTTTCATATGATGCAAAAGTGAAAGTGTTTACATGCAAGACTTTGCAAGTTAAAGATGTCATTTCAAACCTCTGTGACTTCCTTTCTTCTGCACAACACAAAAGAAGATATTTTGAAGAACGTTGGGAACCAAACAACCCTGAACGCCATTGACTTCCAGTGTGTGAACACAAAACCACTGAGACGTTTCTCAAAATATCTTCTGATGAAAAACTCACAACTTTACAGTCACATGAGGGGGAATATTCCTTTTAAAGTTACAGTATAGTAAGGAAAATAATAATAAAACACAAGCATGCATTCATTGTTTAAAAAGCTCAAAGTGATGCAAAAAATGGGAGCAAAGATTCTGCTCATCATTAACTATGTGAAATTGTACAGATATTTGTGTGAAAAACTTTTGTGGAGAAATAGGCCACACACACACACACACACAGATCAGGAAGTGCCGTCTTGCTAGTTGGCGGAATTGGTTGCTTGGTGTGAGGATGTGTGTGTGCACAGTGTGTGTTGATGTGCGTTTTTAAAAGATCCGATGCCTCCGGTCAGCTGAAGCCCTGAACATCACGGATGGACCTCGGCACACACACGCAACATGGGTTCAAGGATAAAGTAAGATTCTCCCGTCTCTTATTGATTCTCTCTGTGTTTGTTCATATTGTGGTCTCATGCTCACTTCCTCTTCCTCACTCTATTCATTCTCAAATGTCGTATCACGGCTTAATAATTCAGCTCATTTTTAAAAGCAACAACATTTGAAAAGTACTGATGTAATATGCGCAGGAGAGCAGATGGAGAATGTTAACGTGTGATGATTTCCATCAAAGGTGATCATGATTTAAAGGTGTACGTGCACTTGCAGTCATTTTTATGTGAAATTTTTCGAAATGACTCCAGATTGTATGAAAGCATGAAGTGGCATCTGCAGAATGAAAAAAGCTGCTGGAGTGTTTCTAAGTAACTAAGATATTTTTGCAATGGCTTTTAACCATCTGTTGACAAGGTGGTTTTAGGATGTTAATATTTTTAAGGTCTCATTTTGGTCTTTTGGAACAGAATTGCACATTTTGGGGGTCTTTTCTATTGAACACACTGAAAATATCATCTTGTTGGAAGAGAGATCAATGAACTGGGTGTGTCATATAAAGTGTGTGATTCTTATTTCACTGAAGTCTATAAAGTCAGTCTAAGTTGTTCTGTCTGTTCTTAAAGGGACAGATCACCCAAAAATAAAAACATAACTTCTACTTCATTTGTTTTAGAGGGACTTCCCTGTGCCACTGTATCTCACAGCTGCCCGAATGGGGCACAGATCAAGAACGCATCAGTTTTTTTACGCAGGATGATCATAATTCCCATCATCATTTAAATATGAATGTCATCCCATCAACTCATAATATTTTTGCGTTGTATTTAGACACATGACTTTCATTTCAACAGTCACTTTTTGTTTGCTTCTGAGCAGAAATGTATTCAACCACATCCTGCTGTATAACTGAAGCCCATGGCTCATAATTCACTCTAAACAGACTTTGCATCTACTTTCATTGTTTGACATGTCAGTATTCACCGTCACTGTCTCATGTTAAATGTTTGTATAATGATCATGTTCACAGAAAAAACCCGGACAAAACCTTCTACTGGTTCTTTCAAGCCTCATGTCCAATCGCCAGAGATAAAGGTGGGTACAAACACGCACACGCACTGCTGTGTCTTCTCAGAATGACTTACTTCCTGTCATGTGACCGAGGCAGAAAAACCACACAGCTGATACACTTGCATCAAACTGAGAGAAACAAAGACACAGCATCCTGACAGGGTGGAGAGAGAGAGAGAGAGAGAGAGAGAGAGAGAGAGAGAGAGAGAGAGAGAGAGAGAGAGAGAGAGAAAGAGAGAAATGAGACTCAGGTCTGAGGTCTAGATAGAAACCAGTCTGAATGCGACTGGTTAGCACACCAGGATAATTTTGACCTCCGTTTAACCACATCCTCCTAAACGTTTTTTTAAAGTGTGTGTGTATTTGTGTATTTTTATGATCTGAATAGACCCTGACGTCTTGTTCCAATATCCTGAAGACTTCAGTGATGAGGTTGGTAACGTAGACGCAGTTTCATACATCCTTGTCATACAAATACTGTGCATCATATTTTCTTCAAGAGAAATGTTTTGGGTATAGGCAAACGTCACAACCTGATGTCACACGAAGCTAATTCGCTGTAAAAATATTTTTCGGGTTAACTTAGAAAAAAAAAAAAAAAAAGTAACCTGGCTGCCTTAAAATTACTAATAGTTAACTAATACATTTCACGCAAACTCGTTATGTTAACTAATATTTTTAAAATGATTTAATTCAACGTTTTAAGGCAGCAAGGTTACGTATTTTTTACGTTGAACCAACATTTCTTTTTTACGGTGTATGAATTTGTACGTTGTGAATCGTACAAAAACGTACGATTACTAGAAAAAAGCAATACTGAAGCCCCGCCCCTAAACCTAACATCACTGGCGTGAAAGCAAATCATACAAAAATGCACGAATGAGATCATATGAACTCATAAGAATTAGCCACCTCGTGAAACAGTTACGCTTCTGCTGTAAGATTGTGTTCAATGATTTGTGTCTGAGTTTGTTATATTTGTGTAAATGCATTAATGTGTTGTAATATTACATAAACAGATATAGAGCCCAAAATGATATTTGGTGATAACACTTCTAATGTTCACATACAGGAATCTCTGAGGTCATTACCACGCTTCTGCTTTCCCTACGACATTGAGAGGTGAAATTTCATTTTCATTTCCCTTCATGCATTTTATCCAAAAGATGCTTTACATTTGATCTGTGTTGTCTGGACATTTGTTTTGATTGATTGATTGACAGGGTGAAAGACACTGTTGCTGTGCAACACTTCACATTCGTCTTGACAGATCTGGAGGGATGTCAGCGGTTTGGATTCTGCAGACTCACGTCCAGCTCTCAGATGTGCTTGTGTATACTCAGGTCGAAACTCACTATTAATTCTCACTATTTCTTCAAGTATTCAAGTGTACTACACTTCAAAAAAAATGCTGGGTTATTCTCAACCCAGCGTTGGATCAAAAAGAAACAAGTTTTAGGGTTAAATTAACCAATAAAATGTTTATATTTGACCCACCAATGGGTTAAAGCAACTCAGCATTTTACTTCTCTTAAACTAAAAATAACTGTGTTTACTTTTGTATGTGCTCAGTAGCTGTAAACGAATTATATATGACACTACATTGATCATATATATACTTATATATGTATAACTTATAAGTATATTTACAGTACATCTTATTCTTGTAAGGCCAACACACGATCTAAAGCGCATACTTTATCCACAACAGTTATTTGCCGTGGTTTGAGGTCTTTTACAAACTGCTCAACAATCTAGCAGACTACATGACTAAAGGACAGGTGAGGTCACATCTACACTTTCCACACTGTTTATATATCACATCATATTTACATCTGTTTAACCCTCCGACAGACCAATGAGATGAAAGAACTCCTGTCTCTGCTGCACATGCACCCTGTACCGCCAGCTAACGGATCCATCACCTTACAAATGGTAAGTGCTCATTGGCTGCTGGAAGTTCCATTTATGACATCACATGTGTGACATCACAATCAGGTTCATGTGTTCTTCACTGAGGGAGGGAAGCTACAAATCCGCAGTGAGATGCCTGGCATCTGTGGACACACCCCTAAAGGGGAGGAGTCGGAGGGGGTGAGTCCAGACCGGTGGACTAAACCTGCACTAAACCGCCAGTACTAAACCAAAATAACTCCTTGTGTACGCCAGCATGAATCTGGATACTAATCTTGAGTTGTTGTAATTCACTAACAGAGAGACTCAGATCTGTGTGCTTGAACTAATCACTGAACTTTGATTCAACCTGAAACCTTCAGTTCAGATTCACTCAAATCCTCTTTCGTGCGCTTCTGTTTGTTTGATTATTTATAATAATTAGCTTTTTAAATACAAATATAGGCTACTTATTTTTCAATATTGGAATCAATGTTACATTTACATTAGTTATTTATTTATTGAAGTACTGATTTTTAATTTTGTCATTTGTATATGCTTGTTTTTCAGTATTAATGTTACATTTATTTAATTTTATTTGATTAAGCTATTAATAAAAAAACAAATAATAGTACACTTACTATTTATTAGTGTTTTTTTAATATTTTTTAAATTAAATTTAGTTAATTACTTTAGTGCCTCAAGTTAAACTTATTTTAGTAGTTTCTTTCCCAAATATTGTTTAAATCTACATTTTATTTGATTTCAAATGATTTCATTTGTGTTAATAGCCCTGATCCAGATATGGCATTTTCTTTGGCGTTGTGACTTTTCTTTTAATAGTTACTAACTGTAGATTGTTAATTCTTTCTATTAGATCCCATACTTTATTGCTCCAGATCCCAAAGCCCTGCCTTCTATTCCAGAGAGTGTGAGTTTATTTGTTCATCAGTCCATCCCTTCATCTTATCTGACTGTCTGTGCATCATCTATCCATCCATCCATCCATCCATCCATTCAAGCTGATTATAATTTGATGATATATTTCATGTCTTCCTCGTTCATCCTGTGTGTATCAGAGGAATCTGACGGAGCTGGTGGTGGCAGTGGATGTAGGGAATCTCCTGCAGCTTTACGCCAGCATGCTGTTCGAGAGACGCATCCTGATCTACAGCAGTAAACTCAGCACAGTGAGTCTGAATGACCGGCTGATGTCATTTAAACCTCTAATAAACAGCCACTGAATTACAAAACGCTTTGTGTGTTCGTTCAGCTTACAGCCTGCGTACACGCATGTAACGGAACGCTCTTCCCCATGTACTGGCAACACATCTTCATCCCCGTCCTTCCACCGCACCTGCTGGACTACTGCTGGTGAGAACACGACAACACATTACGTGTCACTTTGTGCTGGTAACTCAAGTTGAGTTAAGTCAGTTCTGACTTTTTATTTCGTCTTCACAGCGCTCCCATGCCGTACCTCATTGGAGTTCATTCCAGCTTGGCTGAGGTACAAAAAAAAAAACCTTTTCTCTTTCACGCTGACGTGTGTTGTCGCCCACATTTATTATGGTGTTCTGCAGACAGTGAAGAGTCGAGCTTTGGAGGATGTGGTCGTTCTAAATGTGGACACAAACACCCTGGAGTCGCCTCACCAGGACTTGAAGAAGATCCCCGCTGATGTGGTGAGACTTCATTTGATTCCTGACTGGAAATGTAAATCTAATTGGCCACGTCCCCCCCCCCCCACAGTCCAGCCGGATGTTGAAGCTGAATTTAATTAAAATGACAGGATTTTCCATCACTTATGACACAATGCTGATGAGTTTTTCAGTCTCTCCATGTCTTCACTGTTATACGGGACGCTGTTTTGCAGTGTCTACAGATTTTGGAAAAAAAATAACTTTTTGTTCAAATGTTAGGATAGTTTTATGAGAATTGGTTGATTAAAAATGAATGAATAACATGTTTTGGTCGATATTAAATACAGAGGCGCTTTTTTTCTTTTGATATATTTATACAATATTCATACATTAACAAAGTATTTAAGGACCCATACAAAATTGTTAATATAATAGTAAAAAAAGTTAAAGCTAACTCTTTTAAATTGCAAGCCGACAAAATTCACTGGGTAAAAGAAGAATCTTCTTAGTTAGTTTTGTGATTAAATACTGTAAAACTACTGTAAACATTTACATCAATTTCTTTCCCTTTTTATTCCACTTCCCTTTATAATTAAAACTTCCGCATCCTGTTTGCCACCTCAAATCTGGAACTGAATTCTCAATTCACTGTTGAATGGTTTTCCTGTAGCTCAGTGGTTAGAGAAGCGCTAGCAACGCCAAGGTCGTGGGTTCGATCCCAGGGATTGCACATACTCAAATTCAGATGTATAGTATAATGCAATGTAAGTCACTTTGGATAAAAGCATCTGCCAAATGCATAAATGTAGATGAAGAAACCAGTGTGAATCTGCATTACCTCTACTACACTCTCTCTCTCTCTCTCTCTCTCTCTCTCTCTCTCTCTCTCTCTCTCTCTCTCTCTCTCTCTCTCTCTCTCTCTCTCTCTCTCTCTCTCTCTCTCTCTCTCTCTCTCTCTCTCTGTCTCTCTCTCTCTCTCTCTCTCTCTGTGTAGGTGGCAGGACTCAAGGTCAGGTTAAAGAAACAGGCATCTTTGGTGGGTTCGGGGGTTTCTCGAGCTTTTCTCAGATCTCAGGCTCTGCTGTTCGGAGGCTACAGAGACGCTTTACAATGTCTTGATGTAAGTGACACAAAAAAAAAAAAAAAGACTTCAATTCATAAATATGTTCACTTACAATGTTACCGTTTTGACTTCGAAGGAAGGGCCGGTTGTGTTCTGTAAGGAGTTATTCCTGAATCATAAGTCTCAGAGTATTAAGGAGTTTTTAGAAAGCGCTGTTCACCTGCAGTGTTTCAAAGAGGTACTGTAACTACACGCACATCATTTGCATAATTCTGGAATATCATTCGACAAAAAAAATCATATATTCTGGTTTGCTGTGTAGTGTAGTTTTATTATAGTGTTATTTTTTAATATGATTTTTGATTAAGTTTCATTATAGTTAACTTATTTTTGTTAGCTTGTTCTACTTTAAAATACAATTTGTTTGCAACTTGGCACGAATAAATGTAATGATAAAAACCAGATCTTCTCTTCTACAAAATACTGTGCAAAATATGTGACGCAACTAAAAATAAAATGCAATTTTTCATTGTAAGTGACATATGAGACTCAAGGCATCTGAATAAAATGAACTCAAATAATTCTCTCAGTTTATTGATGGTCGGCTGGAAATGCTGAACCAGGGCAAAGAGCCGGATGATGTGTTTGAAGAAGAGGTTCTTCACTGTGAATCCTCATCAGGTGAGACTTTACTGGATGTGTGTGTAACAAAACATTCACACATTACAGCACTAATTCATTAAAACGTCTCTATGTCTGCGATCTTCCAGGTGGTGCTAAATTATGTCGGCAATGGGTTGGAAATTTGAAGGTACGTTTTATTCCGACATTCAGTTAGTACATACAATAATGGCTATAAACTGTATTAACTATTAAAACCTGCTCCAAAAATTGAATTGAATACACGAATAAGAAACCTACGGCATGTTTATTTTGCACACGTAACATTTGTGTTGCTGCTTCAAAGTACAGAACAGTCTGTTCCTAAATCGATGTGATGGTACTTATAGATGTTTTTTTATGCGTGAATTTAATAAGACATTTGTAAACTCAGAATTAATTGGAAAATAACTTCTTATTTCCAAACCAACTAAACGCCATTCTCTGAATTGAACGTGCAATTTCAATTGGTTTTAAAAATCCAACATGCAGTATACAGTAAGCCTAACCACAGCCTCCTTTGGGCTTCATAGAAAGGGGGTGGAGCCTTGATTGTGACATGCAAGTCAACAGCGAACAAAGCGGTCAGTACTTTTCTTAATTTCATTGTTCGCTTAAATTGGTTGTCAAGCATTATTAAATATCACTTATTGTACGTGTTGTGTGTATTATTCTCTCATGCAGACTAAATATCACAACAAATTTGGGCTGAAAAGCCTTCTGTCGTCGAAGGTGAGCCGTTTCTTTTATTGCCGTATGCATGAAGATGCTTCTATATGCATACTACATCAAACTTGTGTCTTGAATTCCGGCTCTCAGGGTCAAACTGAATCGCACATGCTGCAGAGGGGAGGGTCCGTATGTGGGCCGCACACGTTTCGCCTCATCCAATCAGATTGCCTACAGAACCGTCTACCAATCACGCAGCACTTTGGGAGGGTGAGCGACGCCTGGAGGCAGACGTACCTGAAATCTTTTATATGCTAATATTCGAGAGTTTACTGTGTGGTACTGTGGAATAATTGATTGGGATAATGACGCTACGCTTTGTTGTCCTGGCCAACTGATTTCTTACACTCCATGTTTTATGTCTATCAAACAATCTTATATTTCAACCATAATAAAATTTTATTTAAATGCATATTTCATACACAAGTAGCTGTGAATGTAGTAGAACGTGTTTAATGACAGTACTGCACCTTTTCGTTTTTCAGTCTCGGCCGCGACGGCCGGCGCGCAAGCACGCCGCCAACCAAAACGAGCGAAGGACGCCGGACATCCACAGCACCTGTGAGGACGGGTGAGGACAGAAACGGATCCCATGCATCTTTATGATGTTTCTTTTTTTAATGCGTTTGTGTGCGTTTGCAGTGCAACAGAGGAGTCCGAGCAGTGTTCTGGATCCAGCGAGTTACCGGAAGACGATGATCTTTCTCTCGTGTCTGATGCAGAAGAGATGGACCTGCTCGGGGAGATCTTCGATACTCTGAGCGCTCAGAGCTCCAGAGAACCGGGCTTACTGTACAGCACACGCAGTCTGGACGTCTTCGGCTCGGACAGCAGTGACTTCATCGCACGTGTAAGACCTTTTAACAACCACATACTGAAACTTGTGAAAACAACAGGCTTTCATCGCTTACATTTCTCTTTTAGAGGAGTCTGGCCGCACCAAGTCAGGAGAGTCTAAGTCCTTCTGTCGGAAACAGCGGAAGTCTCATGAGCTGGGAGGAAGAGCTAGAGGAAGGGCCGGGCAATCAAAGAGAGGAGTCTGACGTCTTGATCGACACGCCAGAGAAGTCAAAGACGAGCTTCAAGGAGGAAAGTCTGTGTTCGGATATACAGAGTTTAGGAGATGCTCCTTCGGACCTGAAGGTGGATTGTAAAGCGGAGCAAGATGATGGCTGGTTGACACCAGATGGAGTAAATGGAACAGTGGATGAGTTTGAGGAAGGTTTGGATACGGGGACAATGATTGCAGAGAAGCCAGTGGAAACAGAGACAAAAGCAGACAATGAAGAAGAAGAAACAACAACAGAGGACGACGTAGAAGAACATCACAATGAGCACACTGAAGCAAAACACAAGCCCTTTCAAGAAGCTACAACTGACAGAATCATCTCCTCCGAGTCGGTCAATGTAGAAGAGCGGCCAGATAAAACAGCAGATGAAGTGAAGGTCGAATGTCCGTCTCCAAGCAAGTCACCTGTCGTGGCCCTGTTCCAGCAGCGAGTCTCACAGTCGAGGTCCTCGACCGACTCGGCCGTTCCCAGCACTAGTTTCGGAGAACAGGATTATTCACGAGGAAGTCACAACATCCACGCAGCATCCAGAACGCCAGCGCACACGGATGAACAAAGTTCAAGACTGCCTCCAATACAGTTGCTAGATGAAGAGCAAGACCAGGCGCCCATTAAAGTCTCCGAGCTGAAGAAGAGATTTGAACATTAGCACAACAATAAACCAAGTGTATCCGAGTGTAACTATAACCAAAAATAAAAATCTCTCATCATTTATTCACCCTCATGTGGTTGTAAATCTGCTTTATCTTCAGAGGAGCACAACAGACGGCATTATAAGAAATGTTGTTTGGTTATCAATGTTCTTCAGAAAACCTTTTGTGTTCAGCAGCAAATGATGTCACTTCAGTGATGTTTCTCTTGGAACAGCATGAACTGATGAATTGTGAATAATGTCAGGGCAAGTATTGGGGCGATTAGGATTTCATGCTGACATTAAAAGTAAATGAATTTAAAATCAACTCTGCACAAATAAAATGCATCTGACCACATCTGTAATCATTTATAAAAAACTTATCAGAGAGGGCAAAGTTCTGGCTACCAAAGACCGAAATCACGGAGCAAACATTGACACAACAAAATCATGAGTCTGAACCTTCGAAGCATCCAGAAAATCGAGGTCATGTGTACAAAGATGCATTTTAATGAACCATCTATAATTACACACGACTTGACCAAAATAATCTTATTACATCACAGAAAAAACAGATGACAGACATGACAACAATGCAAACCTAATACACAACAATTATGTTCAGAAAAAGTGCAAAACATGTATTCGTGTTTCATATGTGCGCGGCTCTTTAACGTAACTGTTGGTTTAAGACATTTAAAAGATTCAGTAAGAGAAATGTAAACTCTTGAAGGAGCTACACCATCAGCTGGAGGTAAAGCTGCCATGTGTGAAGTGCAGACTCCTCTCCAGTAAATACATTAAAGAAAGAAAATACAACCAAAGTTGAACTGGTTCTCACACAGCTGTCAGAAATCAGCATATCGATGCAAATCATTTGCATTTGCCAGTAGCTTCTGGTATTCTCAGCGTGTTATCGAAACCTTTTTACGAATTCATTTTTCACTTGTTAACAGATTAAATATGCAGCATTTCTTCATCTTGGTCCAAATGGCTAAATAAATACCAACCACCATATAAAATGTTCTCAAAGACTGAGGTTTCACATCAGTTCACTGATTTAGCCAGACTTCAGATCTGATTCACTGAATCAAGCAGGTTTCAAATAGGAGTCACTGGTTTTAGATCGGTCTCTCCTCCTGTGCGGTTTAGCATCTTGTCTCAGATCAGTCTCTCCTCTTTGGGCAGGGGGAGGGCGAGTCCAGGTTTCTCCGGGTTTTGGTTTCTGGCTTGTTTTTGCTCCTCTGCACTGGGCTGGTAGCTCCCCTCTATCTGCCTTCTCTTACGGAGGACACACGAGAACACAACTACAACCAGAACCAGAAGAGCCGCCGCCGCCGCCAGCAGCGGGCCCGACACGCTCTCCAGAGACATGATGCTCCGCAGACACACGCTCCTGCCAAACAAACAGAAACGCAGGGTGAGAACGTGTGTGTTATTGTGTGTTCTCAGGGTGTGTTACAGTAGTTAAATAAGACATAAGATGTGAGCAAACACACAGGTATGAGAGGAAAGCTACCTGGTTACACGTGATCACACCGATCTGTGTGGCTGGCTTCGTGTGATCATGCTTTTACATTTTGGAAGAAATCTTTAACCTGGTGGCAGAAAGACAAAGTTAGACATGCCAAACACACACAGAGATGAGAAGATAAACTGAAAGACTTTACTGTTTCACTTGTGGACTGAGGGGGTTAATTATTAGTTTGGGGAAATGCCATTTCGCTTCTTCCTTATAAAATACATCAGAAAACACAGCTCCCTCTATTTAAAACTGTAAAAAAAACAGCAATAGAGCATAAACCAATAAATCAACAGCAAATTCGTTTATTTCATCTTTTTCAGATCTCCAGAAACTCGTTCTCATTTATTGGATCATTGTAAACTTAGTATTAGCTATAGTGTAGACTCCTATACTAAAGTGTTTTTGACTTTAGTATATATATGAAAGTATAAGACAGCTACAATTTGTCAATTCACTGGAATATACTTCAAGTTTACTACAAACTCACACATGGTCGTTTTTAATGTCGTTCATTTATATTCATGACAAATATGACGATATGTCGATCATCTTACACAATCATATAACAATTGTGCTTTTTTCTAAATATATTAATATAAAAACCATGTCCGAGTGTTTTTATCACAGGCAGAAATTAAAGAGAGCTCAGCTGAAACTCAGTCCAGGAATGCCGGTGGTGAAGCCGGTTTGGTGAGCTCCTCTCCAAACATCCAAACCAAAGTAAAACCATCCGATTTAACATCTCACCTGAGAACTTCCGCTGGTAGTGTTTCTGTCATTCACGAACGATCGCACCGTATCTCACGTCAGCGTCCAACACATACAACCTCGTTTCATCCGCGCGTTCTCGCAGACTCGCACCTGCGTCCGGTAGCGCGTGAACTCCCCGTACCTGTTCCGCTCCACTCACGTGAGAATCTCAACGCCCACTTTAAAGCGCACATTTCAAGAGGCGTTACGGGCGTGCACACGACGTATTGTCGCGCTAATTTTAAAAGATGGCCAAATATTAAAATTCTCACCCTGATCACAGATATGAACTTCAGTTGAATATTAAATCGGAACTCTATTAAATAGGCTAGTCTGGCTCCGTTAGCCTAGCTTTGTAATGCCATTAAATTGGGTGCAAATATTTGAATCTGCAAAAAGCGGAGATATCCATAAAAGCAATCCTCGATGGAAATCTTGTGAAGTGATCGTTTTTGTGAGAAAACGATTTAAATCTTATTTAGTTCAATCGTAATGTGGCATAAAACGTAAATAGTATAGGCTACTAGACCTCATAGCAAGGTAAGTTCAAATTTGACGTCTAATATCATTGGTTCAAAATTGGTTTTGTATGTTGCTTACAAACACATGGAATTAGAAAACATTTTCTGAATTTACTGCACTTAACTAAAATGCCAATATTTTAATATTGCTATACAACTGTAGTGAGATTTTTAAAAGTAAGGTCACATGCATTTTTATGTTATTCATGTTTTTATTTGCAACCACAACAATTGTATTTACACTACTGTTTCATTAACAGTAAAATGTGTATAGTAACAATATTTCGAATAGTATTAGAGTACAGAAAACTAGTGTCTGTTGTTAGTTCTGTGTTTAATTTTTATTTACTTAAAGCTCATTTTGTATGTACGTTGCATAATAACACAAACCACATATATTGAGCAAAACACATTCACCGTGGAGTGCTGCAAAATACATTGAGAATTTACAAATCAATAAGTTTCCTGACCCCTAAAAGTTCAAGACATCAGTTGCCAATATATCAAAGGTTGAATTTACACAACAAGGCATTTACTGGAAATCTCAACTGGATTTGAGTTAACTCTTTACTTTCTCACAAATATGATGCACAAAGCTAAAAGACTAATTCATGTTTCCAGCACTTACAGTAATGTCAAAAGCTTTATAAGCACTATACAAATGAAACTAACTTGACTTTAAATAAAAAGATAATTATTTAACCTAAACTCTTTTAAACTATAGTACTGTTGTATTAATTTATGTGTGTAAAGTACATCCCTTTGGTAATCTTTTATCCTAAATTCAGAAATTCCAGATCCTCCCCTTCTCGAATGTGTTACCTAACCGCTATGATGGGAAGTGGGCTGTCAGAGAGAGAGAGAGAGGTGCTCTGGTCATAGTGAGGTTGAGTATAAATTCAATGGACTGCAGGTTACAGACGCTCACAGTAGACAGACAGTCAGTTCAGTCAGGATGAACGTGGATCTGCTGTGTTTGACTGTTGTTCTTCTCTCTTCACCTCTCCTCACATTATGTGACCCGCTGTGAGTATTTAAAACACTATGAACTGATCGATTATAGATTGTATTTAATACAATGTGATTTTATCTTCTCAGATTCATTCTGTCGGCTCCTAATTTGCTGAGGGTTGGTTCCTCAGAGAACGTGTTTGTGGAGGCTCAGGATTTTATTGGAGGAGACCTGAAAGTGAGGATCGTGGTAAAAGACCATCCACGCAAAAATGTGGAAATCGTTTCTGAATCAGTGACCCTGGCAGCGGCCAACAATCACCAGATGCTTGCAAAAATAAAGGTGACTATTCAGAACTATTCATTTGTTTCCAGCGACTCGTTTCAAAATGATTTCTCCTTCATTCAAAATAAGAATATGACTGTGTGATGGGGTCTCTTATTTTTTTGTTTAGATTCCAGATGATAAAAACTACTTCATCGACGATCCTTTGGAGAAGCAGTATGTGTATTTACAGGCTGTATTTCCTTCTCATACCCTGGAGAAAGTGGTCATGGTGTCATTTCAGTCTGGATATATATTCGTCCAAACAGACAAACCCATCTACACACCTACTAGCACAGGTGAGATCAGCTTTGATCATTTATAAACTAAATAAAGTGGATAATGATGAATTAATCTCTTAATCCTGTTTGCAGTTCAGTACAGGGTTTTCTCTCTGACTCCAAACCTGCATCCACAAAGTCAGTCTGGAGTCTCAGTAGATGTCATGGTACAGTCTTCAATAAGAGCACGCTAGACACAACATACATCACATTTCATCAATATCTCATTAGACTTCTTTTAATGTTTTTTAAAGAATCCACAAGGCCTCACGGTTGCAACAGAGAAGGTTTTTCCAACGCAAGGGATGAAGTCTGGAAAATACACAATTCCTGAGGTTGCCAGGTGTGTTGATAATAAAATCCTATTCATTTCGAGTTAAGTTTCATTTTTAACTATCTATGGTGTCTACATCAGGACACCGGATATGTATGTACATAATAAAAGCCCCTGACTTTATCATTGTACAGCAGTAGATGTGAACATGTTTTTATATTAACTCTATTCATGTTCTTTTGAAGTTTTATTATTATCAAATCTGAAAATGTTTATGTTTGAAGTCCTGGGATCTGGAAGGTGGTCACACGGTACGCAAACACCCCACAGAAGACGTTCACAGCGGACTTTGAGGTCAAAGAATACGGTGAGACATGTGTCAACAGAACCAGCGTGTTGTGCAATATTGACATTCAGTTTATTTATCTGTTTGTTTTGGTTTGTAGTGCTTCCAACTTTTGAAGTCACATTAACTCCCAGCAAGTCGTTCTTCTATGTTGACGATGAGCGTCTAAGAGTCGACATCACTGCCGAGTAAGAGGAATTATTTTTATGTTTACATTTATACATTTGGCACATGCTTTTATCCAAAGCGACTTAGAATAGTTGGGAAAACAATAAAGCAAAACTCTTTTAAGCTGACATTTATGCTTTTTTGATATGCAAGTCTTTATAGCAACAACACAGCTAATAAAAATATGTTCTAAGAACATTTTGCTAACATTCCCACTGTTACGAAAACGTTACTTCTGAATGGTATTAAACGTTCCACCAACCATGTAAGAGTAACATCTTTAGGACAATTACCAATGACTTATAATATTATTGAATTCCTTTTTTAACAGTTCTGCATGATTATTTTTTATATCTTTAAGAGAACCTTTAAAGAATGTTAGACAGACTTTCCAAGTTAGCTGTAAATATGCTAAAAACATTTATATTTTACATTGCAATTATTAATTTAGCAGAAGCTTTTAACCAAAGCAACTTTCAAACAAGGATGCATCTCAATTATTTCATGAAGTAACTCAACAGTATAAATTTTTGAGCAGATTAAACTAAAAAAAATTTGCATTATGTAGTCCCTATATTTTTATATTCCATTTTTTATTTCACTTTATCAATCTTGACAACATTCTTTTATCAACCCAGGAATTTTATATGCTGTGGATGAAAAAATGTTTAAGGATGATGAGGAAAAGCTTACTTTCAGTCATTAAAAATGTTTTAGCTATCTGTTTGGGAAGAAGGTGGAGGGACAAGCGTTTGTGGTGTTTGGTGTGATGGATGGTGACAGTAAAACAAGTATCGCTGCCTCTCTACAAAGAGTCCCGGTGAGCTTTATAGCCATGAACAAACCTGATCTTACATAGTAGATTATAAAATAAATGTAAGATAACATACAAGAATACATTATACACATTAATAATGTTCTCTGTCTGATATATAAACAGATAGCTGAAGGAAAGGGTTCAGCAGATCTGACCAGGAACATGATCACTAAGACCTTTGCAAACATCAACCAGCTGGTTGGGAAGTCGATCTATGTTTCAGTCAGTGTTTTAACAGAGACCGGTGAGATCAACACACACTGTTTATCTGTTGTGTATTATGTTTACGTGTTTGTGTCTATACGCCGTTGACATGATGTTTGTGTTTGTTTCAGGCAGTGAAATGGTGGAAGCACAGAAGAGAGGCATTCAGATCGTGACGTCACCGTACTCCATCCACTTCAAGAAAACACCTCAATTCTTCAAACCTGGAATGCCCTTTGATGTCTCGGTATGAATCTAGATCTAGGGCAGTTGTGGTCCAGTGGTTAGAGAGTTGGACTCATGACCAGATGGTTGCTGGTTTGATTCTCATGGCTGGTGGGTAACGGCTGAGGTGCCCTTGAGCAAGGCACCTAACCCCCACTTGCTTACTATACAAAATGTACAAATGTATAGTACAATGTAATGTAAGTCGCTTTGGATAAAAGCGTCTGCCAAATGCATAAATGTAAATGTAAATGTAGACTCAAAAGGGTTAAATCTGTCAAGACATTGATAATAAATCTGTTAAGTTACATGTTACAGTTATTGGATATTTAATTTGATTTCTGGGTTTTCAAAAAGGTTTACGTGACAAATCCTGACCAGACGCCTGCTAAAAATGTGCAAGTGGAGGTCAGTCCTGGAGGGGTCAGAGGTCAAACAAAAGCTAATGGCATTGCGAAGGTCACCGTCAATTCTCAGGGAGATTCTCCGACATTGCAGATCACCGTAAGACCTGTTTGTCATTCCTGATCTAGTTCAAGATATTCCATTAAAATTCAAAGAAAAATATGATTTTAACTGTTTTCACTGAAAAGATGTTGATAGGTATTTATATCTATATCTATACACACACTCATATAATCCTTGTTATTACTTTTATTTTTATATTTCAATCCAGGCAAAGACTGTAGATCCAGAAATAAAAAAAAACGAACAGCAGGCGGTGAAGACGATGACGGCTCAAGCCTACATTCCCAAAAGCAACTCCCAAAACTACATGCACGTCGGCATTGATGCTGCCGAGCTCGAGATCGGAGATCAAATGAAAGTCAATCTGAACACAGGAAAAAGTCCAGGAGCCAAAGATCAAGATTACACGTACATGGTGAGAGAAGTTAAATGTCGTATATGGTATGCTTAGGCAAGATAATAGCAGACAATATCCAAAAAAATGACCACTGCTTCTGGTTTTGATCACTTTTGCAGCTGTGAGGTCAGTACAGACGCTGTCAAATTCAACTTTTGCATACATATAATTGTGTTTAACCCTAATTCCAATACACCAGTAGGAGCCCGAAGGCTTTTAATAGTTCACAAGCTTACTTCATTATTTGATAGGTTGGCAAAACAAAGTTACGGCATATACAGGTCAAGTCAAAAAATGTTGGAATGAGTCATTTTATATAATAAATATACATATACATGACCGGATACACTTTGTGTTTGAGACTGTATGAATACTCAAGTGTCTTGTTATTTATTTGTCTGTTATTTTCAGATCATCAGTAAAGGACAGATCGTGATGGTGGACAGGTATAAGAGAAGAGGACAGTCTCTAGTCACTCTGTCTCTACCTGTGACTAAAGACATGGTTCCTTCTTTCCGCTTCGTGGCGTATTATCATGTGGGATCAGATGAGGTGGTGTCTGACTCCGTCTGGGTTGATGTGAAGGACACGTGCACGGGAGCAGTAAGTCAACCATTACAAGAAAAATCATTACCATAACAGGTTGTTTTCCACAATTATAAAATGTTACATCATCTATTTAATATAAAATATACTTTTACATAAACTATGTCTAATTATGTAAAATCTTGCTTAGGCATCATTGCTTATCTTTTTTTTTTTTAGCAAAATATGCTATGGTATTATTGAGATTTTTAGATTGTTACGGTAGTGACATTTTTAATCATGTTTGAAATTAATACTTTACTTTAAAACATGTCAGACCTTGTTATTGTGAGTTCTTTTGACCATGATATTGTGACAGCACAAGCAATGAACAACATGAGGTTCAGGGCTCTTGAATGGACCAAAAGGTTATTGCTGACATGACAACGCATTATCATATTCAACCCATTTGCTCAACAGCTCAGTCTTGAGGTAAAGAACAAGGTCAACACTTATAGTCCGGGTGATGAGTTCAGCTTGAAAATAACTGGAGACCCCGGAGCTAAAGTTGGTCTGGTGGTGGTTGACAAAGCTGTGCAAGTCCTCAACAAGAACAGACTCACACAGTCGAAGGTGACGAATCTTTATAAGGTTATATTATATTACAAATATCTACTATAACTTTCATAACTGCTCTGTTTGCTGTGTGTAGATCTGGGACGTCATTGAGAAACATGACACAGGTTGTACAGCGGGCAGTGGAAGAGACAGTATGGGGGTTTTCTATGACGCTGGTCTGATGTTTGAGTCCAACACCGCTGGAGGAACCAACAGCAGAACAAGTACTTTGAAAACTTATAGGTTGTTGGTCTATTTTGGTGACCACTGAAGGTTGCAGGAACTTTTCTTAGCCTGTGTTAGTGTGGCTTGTTTGAGTCCCTGTTGTTTATCGAGTTCTTCTGCATCGTTACAATATGTCAATATGTTATTTTTATTTGATTCTCCTCTAGTGCCTGAGTGTCCTGCCCCGCCACAGAGAAGACGGAGAGCTGAGACTATTACGCAGGTCACCACTAGACTGGGTAAGAAGTGAATGTGATTGTAATATTTCAGTGTAAATCTGCATGAATTTACACTTTCAGCCGCAATGTCACCGTTCACTTGTGCAACACTTTTATAAATGTATCTTTTTGGCCATCGATGTGTTAAGTCTTCTACTCTTCTCATTTCTCTCCTGTTGTGTCTTCAGCTGATAAATACTCTGGCGATCTGAAGAAGTGTTGTGTCGATGGAATGAGAGAAAATAAACTCGGCTACACCTGTAAACGAAGAGCCACGTACATTGAAGACGAACAGGAGTGTGTCGCGGCCTTCTTAGACTGCTGTAACGTGATGACATCCAACAGAGATCAGGCTGATCGAGAGGCAGAGATGGTTCTGGCTCGCAGTGAGTGTTGTTAGCTGCTTGCCATCCATCTTGAACTTCTGATGCTATATTCCCTCACACTTTTTACCCCTTTACATAGGTGACGACGATGATGACTATCCACAGTCTGATGAGATTGTGTCACGAACACAGTTCCCTGAGAGCTGGCTTTGGGAGGAAGTGACTGTTCCTCCATGCCAAGATAAAACCTGGTAAGCAGGAGCCTGAACTGTTGCACAAAAAAGTTTTAGCTGTGTGTAAAAAATATTTACTCTTTATTTTCTCAAATACCAGCGTACTATCAAAAGACAGAATCTACCTGAAAGAATCCATCACAACCTGGCAAGTCTTAGCCATCAGTTTGTCAAACACAAACGGTGAGTCGAAGATCTCAGATTTATATTATTTAGATTAGATTTTAGATTAGATTCAACTTTATTGTCATTACACATGTACAAGTACAAGGCAACGAAATGTAGTTTAGGTCTAACCAGAAGTGCAATAAGCAAGTGCAGGATATACAGTGGTTGCATAAATACAGAATAAAGCAAAAATGTACTTTGTACTATGAACATTATATACAGATGGCTATTTACTAAAAAGAGAAATTTAATAATAAATTAGACTATGCAGAACAGTAGTGCAAATGAATATAAAGTGTGCATGAATTACAGCAGCTATTAAGTTAAAGTAAACAGTGCAGTAGATGAGTTATTGCAGGATTCAGAACATAGTACTGAAGTGCAAATTTATATTGTTATGCGGCTGTATAACATAATCCGCTCCTGTCTTCTTCCCCTGAAGGTATCTGTGTGGCAGATCCTCTGGAGATGGTGGTTTTTAAGAATTTTTTCATCGACCTCAAGATGCCGTACTCGGCCATTCGCAACGAGCAGCTGGAAATCAAAGCCATTATTCACAATTACACCCCAAGGAAAACAAAGGCAATTCTATCTCCTAAACGTCGTTTTTACATCTGCCGCTTTCTCTTTGCCTTCCAATGCATTTAATGAGGATACATTTTTTCTTCTATAAGTAACTGCTACTGTGTTCGCCCCAGAGATTTTAAAGAGACGTCCACTGTGTCATTTTTAACAGGTGCGTGTGGAGTTTATGGAGACGGATCACATTTGCAGCGCTGCCAGTAATAAGCGTAAACACCGAACAATAGTAGAAGTGGACGGCTTTTCTACCAGATCCGTTCCATACGTGATCATTCCCATGAAGTTGGGCGAACACCAGATCGAGGTGAAGGCCGCGGCGGCTGATTTTATCACCCCTGATGGAGTGAAAAAGACCCTGAAAGTGGTGGTAAGTCTGATGGATAATTCTGGTCATTCCAGCATTTCCAGCACGTGTCGATCGTATTTTTGTACTTGTTGATTATAAATAAATGTGGATTTGAGGAACTACTTGGCATTTTTTTATCTAAAAAAAGACAGCAGGTTGTTACCTCCATTTATTTGTTTCTCCTTCAGTCCGAAGGTGTCCTAGTGGAGCTGATGTCAAAAAATGTGGAGCTTAATCCGGCGAAGAAGGGTGAGATTTACTTTTAACCAGCGAAACATAAAATTGAAAGTCATACAAAACGAAATGCAGTATAATTTGTGAAAAGTTCTATAAAAAAACATGAATATCAAATATACAATCAAAATACATCATTTGTATTCTTCATATGATCAAACCATTTCTCTCACTTTCTTCAACCCATTTGGAGCAGGTGGAGAACAAAATGAAGTTATAAGAACTTCCGCTCCAGCTGATCAGGTTCCAGACACACCTGCCAGCACTCTCATCTCAGTAACCGGTAATGATGATGTTCTTGTTTCATCAGATCATTTCTTGCTGTTTAAAGGGTGGCGAGGTGCCATATATCTGATCGCATCCATACATTTGCTCAGTCTTCATGACACATTTGTACACTGAATTGAGTTCTCCACATTATATTTTGTCATGCCTCCAGGTGAGGAGATCACTCAAACTGTTGAGCAGGCCATCAGTGGAGATTTCATGGGTCGACTCATTTACCAGCCCAGCGGGTGTGGAGAGCAAATCATGATCCACATGACTTTACCTCTCATTGCCACTCATTATCTGGACAGCACGAATCAGTGGGAGGCTGTCGGCATGGACCGTCGAAATGAAGCCATCAACCACATCAACACAGGTCAGCGGATGCCGACAAACGACGCAGTATACTTGTGTACACTTGAAATTTAAGGTGAATGTTTCACCCTTTTGTATTAAGGTTATCAGAAGCAGCTGGCTTACCGCAAACCTGATGGGTCATATGCCGCATGGGTTGATAGAAAGAGCAGCACATGGTTTGTTTTTTAAATAAACATTGTGTACAGTTTTCCTGTCATACTTATTTCATACCGTTTTATTGCCTTGATGTTTCTGTTAAAGGTTGACGGCATATGTGGGTAAAATCTTTGCTATGGCCAGTAACCTCATTCCTGTAGAAGAAAATGTGCTCTGCAGCGCCCTCAAGTGGCTGGTTCTCAACAAACAACTGCCAGACGGATCTTTCAAAGAAGAAGCAGCTGTAATTCACGGGGAGATGGTTGTAAGTTAAACTTTGCTATGATCTGTGTACTGTATGTCATTGGGGGTTGAACAAAAATTACTGGCACAAATGAGTTTTGACCCCTGTGATCGCCTCCCAGTTGTATAGTCTGTTTTTTTTTTTGATTCAGGGTGACGTTCAGGGAAAAGATTCAGAAGCTTCTCTGACTGCGTTTGTGCTGATCGCCATGCAAGAAGGCAGCGAAATTTGTGCCAAATCAGTTGGAGTAAGTTCACCTCTTTCAACACATTGTTTCGACACTGCGTATATTGTTATTTATTCATATTTAAATCTAATTTACAGAGTCTTCATGACAGTATGAGAAAGGCTGTTGGTTATTTGGAAAGTAAACTTCACAAACTGACCAATCCATACGCTGTCGCTATGACATCTTACGCCATGGCCAACGTGGAGAAACTCAATAAAGATGTGTTGATGAAGCACTCCACTAAACAGGAAGGTCAGTTGTGTTATAACCAGCTCCAATATCCAACACAACATCAAAGCATCCTGTACATGAATCTCTGTTGTCTTTTAAACAGCCGGCACCGCTTGGATGGTCCCGGGACAACATTATCATTCTCTAGAGGCCACAGCCTATGCCATCCTCGCCCTCGTAAAAGCAAACGATTACGACGCGGCAGGAGAAGCCGTGCACTGGCTGGCCAAACAACAATCTTACTATGGCGGTTCTGGCACAACACAGGTAAGCCAACAACTCCTAACTTCACATTGATTCACATGCAATCTGTCATTGGGTTACAAAAGGTTTATATTCGAATGAAAGCTGAAGAAGTCAAATTAAAATCATGAAAAGAAAAATGGTTCAATTTTATACAGATTTTTCTCGTCTTGTCTGTCGTAGGCGACCATCATGGTGTTCCAGGCGGTGGCTGAATACCGCACGCAGGTGAGGAAAGAACAAAACTTCAATCTGGACGTGGAGCTGTCTGTGTCTGGAAGAAGCAAACCAGTCAGATGGGGTTTCAGAAAAGATAACGTGCACGTTACTCGCTCGGACAAGGTGAGAAGTCATTCAGACATCAGTCGGCTTGTTCAGGATACAGACCGTACATGTGATTGATGTGATTATTCTAATAAACAAATCGAATATGTGTGTGTGTCACTCAACAGTTTGATCTCAATAAGAACTTCAACGTAACGGCTAAAGGAACTGGAACAGCCACTCTCTCAGTGAGTTGACATGCACAGTCATCACATCACATTCATGTTTTTATACAGTAAGCGTGTGATGGGAGTGTCACCGTCTGTTTCAGGTGCTCATGCTTTATTTTGCCAAGCCTGCGGAGAAGATTTCTGACTGTAAAAACTTTGATCTGAATGTTAAATTCGAACGGGAACACGCCGGTAAGATTGAGTCTTGCTTTGGTGTTGAACGAAAACCCTGAAATACTTCTTTGTCTTATGTATCTCGTAATTTAAAACATTCGTTTTTGCTTAGTGAGTTATCCAGGGGCTGAAGAAAGTTACAAGGTCACGATGGACTTCTTGTAAGTTTACAAAAGAAATCTATAAAAGATGTAAAGCTGTACAGGGTTTGGACAAAACACCTATTGTTAAGGCAAACAGTGGTCCAACGCCTTATTGATTTTCCTGGTGTTTCCATTATTTTGTCCAACCCCTGCATATGATCTGTATTATACACTGCTATTATTAATTGATGCATCTCGACAGCTACAAAAGTCAAACAAGAGACGCCACCATGAGTATTCTGGATGTGGGTTTACTGACGGGGTTTAAAGTGGATGAAAGAGATCTCACAGAGGTACTACACCATTTAACTGTCTCTGAGTCTTTCTGAGTCATAGAAATGAGCGATGTTACTGACTTCTTACCTGTTTTTAACCTCACAGTTGGTCACAGGTAAAGACAGATCCATTCAGAAATTTGAGATGGACAAGGAGCTCTCAGAGCGAGGCTCACTCATCCTCTACATCAATAAGGTATTTCACCCCATTGTGTCAGACTTTGGTTTGTTGAATTGTGTGACTGTCAGATGTAATAAAGTGATGTTTATTATTAGTTCCTCTGAATAACGTGATCGTCTGTTTCGATAGGTTTCTCATACAGACACAGAAAGAATCGCCTTCAGAATACACAAGATTAATAAAGTGGGTTTGCTTCAACCTGCTGCAGTCACCGTCTATGAATATTATTCACCAGGTGACACATTCGCACGCACGCACGCACGCACGCACACGGTGTTCTTTAGATGTTGTCTTGATTTAACTCTTGTGTTTTCTCAGACGCACGCTGCACAAAGTACTACCACCCTGATAAAGAGGACGGCGCTCTGATCAGATTATGTCATGGAGATGTGTGTCAGTGTGCTGAAGGTACAGGCACTCAGAAACACTTCAGTGTCTTATATAATAGAATAAACAGTTTTTATTTCCCCATTTAAATTGTAAATCTTTACGCAGAAAACTGCAGTTTGCAGAATAAAGACAAGGTCAGCGACGACAAGCGTTTGGACAAGGCTTGTGAAGACGGCATGGATTATGGTAAACCAACTCAATTGTGTGTTTTACTTCCGTTTCAGATGTTGTGCAGATGCAGTAAAACCTTCGACCTAAACTTGTTAAATACATTTCTACAGCTCTCGTATTGATAATGACCTAGCGTGTATGTTTCACAGTTTATAAAGTCAAAGTGATGGATATGAATTTGGCGAAACACTCGGATATCTATAATATGAAGGTGGAGGAGGTCCTGAAGGAAGGTACGTCTGTGTCTTCGCTGGGTGTGCTGCACGATTTGCATCTGAAATCTGGTTGATTTCTATTAAGCTATTTGTTTCCACTGTACTGTGCTACAGGCACCGAACATGCTGTGGAGGGTAGTGTGAGGGCTTTTCTGGCTCATCCCAATTGCAGAAACGCTTTGGGATTTGTAAAAGACAAGACGTACCTCATCATGGGCAAATCCACTATTCTGGAAAATCCAGAGACGAGGTAGGATGTTTATTCTTTTCATGTTCTTTGTTGGTTTAAGCGGAAATTATTATTTTGCTTTGCATATGAGTACAGTCTCACGTTGTCGCATTGTGTTACTCTTGTTGTTTTTAGCCTGCAGAACATCTTGGGTGAGCAGACGTGGATCGAGTACTGGCCCACAAGAGAGGAGAGCCAAACTCCAGAACACAGAGACAGATACAGCGGCCTCTTTACACTCAAAAATAAGCTCATGAAAGACGGATGCAGTACTTAGTTAATCGCAGAAAATTAAATACTTTAACATCTCGAATACTCAAAATATATCACGTTGATGTTGGGCGAAAACCTCATTTTTAGTTATTTACGTAAATCTCTACTCTTGGTCACATGTTCGACTGTGGGTTTTACAAATGTTTCATTATTTTAAAAAAGAACAAAACAGAGGATTTGGAGATGCAACAGGGATGACATTTTTGAGAAAACTGATTGTCAGAATACTTGGTTTTAATTTCAGAATAAAGGTTCGTTGAATACAAATTTGACTTTATCCTTTCATATGCATTGCCTTGCAAAAGATTTCAGGCCATTACTATCATTTCCATGAAGTATAAATAATTATAATGAATGAGACGTTGTTTGTCAGGATATTTCCAAGATAAAAACCTATGAACTTATTATTCAGTTTATAAAAGCTTTTTTTATAAAAATAAAAATAGCAAAACTCTGAAATTAAATAAGACCACCCAGATAACCATTTAATGTCTATAAATGGTTGAAAAATTAATCAGATATGTGGATCAGAACATTTTTATGTCAAAAATAAAACAATGTTTATGTCAAAAATTGATTCAACATTGACAAGACGTTGACTCATCAACAGAGTATCTGTCGATATATAACCGATAGTTTACAAGACCATGTTAGCAAGCTACCTTAAACCCTTATGCCACTACCCATAAATATTATAAATATCCATATGTATAATATGCACCACATAAATATATGTTCTGCATTTGATTTACTTTGGACTCATCTTTTATGTAGAAACTGATGCAACACTATGAACCAGTTTGTTATGTTGTTTCTACAGTATCCCTAAACGAAAAACTGCTCTACAGAACACGTTTCCTAAACTTCATACACTGGACCTTTAACTCTTCACTTTCTCCTAAAGTGTTTAATCTGATGCACAAAGCTGATCATGTCTGTTTCTCTATTGCGTGTAGAGCTTCAAGCACTTATACTTTTAACATTACAAGAATGCTTTTAGATAACTTTGAAAGAACAAATAGAAAACATTAATTCTATAGCCACAGAAGACGATGGGAATCTCAACCTCACCGTTGAGCCTTCAAAGGTTTTATTTCCTCACTATTACACAATTGAAGTTTTGTTTCCTCGCCTCTCTCAGCTTTGGCTTGCTAACATATATGTTAATACACATGGCGTGTTGGTCAAAAGTGATGTCAAACTTTAAACAATTGAAGTCTTGGCTGTTTATTTAAAAGTATTATTAAAGAAGCATTTATAATTTTGTATCCATGTAGTGTAAACTGAAGTTCAGCTATGAGAAGAATTCAAAGAGATTTGGCCTAAAATGACAACATATGCACAATTGTATTGCGTCATAGCCCAGAAGATTGTTAAAACAAAATACTAGTACACGACAAATCATAGTTTTATCATATATTGTTATGCTGTTTTTTTCTTAAAGGGGGGGTTGAATGGTGTTTCATGCATTCTGACTTCTTTACACTGTTAAGCTGCTGGCTTCTCATACTTAACATGGTCAGCTTGTTAAAAAACGAGTTGGACGTATGACGTAGTATTTCTGTGCTTGATACGCTGCCCAGGCACTACCAGAGCCATAGAGAGAGAGAGAGTTGCGCCAACGAAAGTTCAAATTTTTCGCGTGTCACGTGATTCATGGAGCCTTCAAATAGTAATAAGAAGTTATGCTTTCTCTTCAAATGCTTTATTTCTTTCATTTATTCATTTTTTAAATGACTAACGTCTTTAAATTGATTAAAAGTTCGTCACAATCGGTCTGCTTTGCTGCAGCTCCATGCGTTACTAGTAACTTCCGGGAACTATTGAGAGGCTCCATCAACCGCCATTGCTGTGAAAAACCGCTTCCATTGGAGTGAATGAAGATGACGCGACTCTGGTAGCCTACTAAAGGGCTCTGGGCACTACAACCTGTTTCGGAACGCATTTATAAATCTGGATCCTTGTTTTGAAACAGAGGTCCTTTCCTTTTATTGGGTAATTCTCCCGGAAAAGCGAAAGAAAGAGCCCCCCTACACGCCAACCGTCGAGCAGTAAGACCCGCCTACCATCATGATTGTCTGCACTGTGTGTCAAGCTCGGTTGCGCTGTGAGCTGCGCTGAAGCTTGTAACTCTTGCGATAGTGAGAGAAGTCAGTAACGTTAGTTTGTTCACGGCATTTCAGTGATGGATGTTATATAAACAGTGGATATAATGCTGGATTTGGAGATCGTTTAAAACTGATCGATGCTGCGGTCTCAGTATTAAAAGATGCCGGACACGAACCGCACGCGGTAAGTGAAACAAATTCATGTCTGTGTTTTGTTGGCAATCGGCGCGTACGTGCATAATGTTAACAATACGAAGGGTTTAATGTGATGATGTAATGTTGTTGTGTGCTCGTGCTGTAGATCCCGCCCCCCTGGCCTGCCTCCGGCAGCTCGCGTTATTCCGGAAATAATCGTACAGCTGCATCTCTCTTTTAGAAATGTGATCAAACTAAACACTCTTCGAAGATACGACGTATGCAATACTACTGTATAGGTACTTAAGATTAACATGAGATTGGCAGAAACTGCGTGAGTTATGCCCCCTTTAAACTGTTTGTGCTAAAATGTCTTTTCTGTAAAGTTACTTTGCAACAATGCAAAAGTGTAAAAAGTGCTAGAGAAATAAATGTGAGTTTTGCTTTTGATGATTCCTCTGAGATTCTAAACAGACAAACAAAATTAACATCTGATTTGCATTTATGATGCAAAGTGATTAGAAGTCAAATTTATTAAAATGAAAACAAGTTTGGATACAATATTCTCCCTTAAAACAAATGAACTTGGAAGTACATAAAGAGCATTACTCCTTCAAGATTTTCTTGAGTTGTCATATGGTTAGGTAGAACATCCTTTAATGAAGAGGTCATGTTCTAGTTGAGAGAGTCTGATGTATGTTTCTCTGTATTCTGGATTTTGGCTCTCCTCTCTTGTGGGCCAGTACTCGATCCAGGTGTGCTCACCCAAGACATACTGCCGACTATAAAGATCAGATAAAGAAAGACACACATAATTACTATCTACGTCTGAAGAAAATGTGACCTTTTACACTCCATAAACCATCCAAACCCTATCACACACACAGTGAACACTTACCTGTCCCCTATGATTGGTATATCTATGAATTTGCCCATGATGAGATACGTCTCGTCTTTTTTCAGTCCCAACTTTTGTCTACAGTTGGGATGACCCATAAACATTATGTTCGTCTGATCAACACCTTCATCAGTGCCTAGAAGATCACATAGTTATTAGACAAACTATTGTGTCATGGTGTGAGTTCATTATTATTAGACAATACAACATAATATCGTAATTGTATGTAAAGCTGCTTTGCAACAATGCAAAATTGTGAAAAGAGCTCTATAAATAAAAATGAAAATGATCCCCAGACATAGACAGTCAGCAAGATCGGTACCTTGTTTTAGGACATTCAGCACTTTCATTGTATAGACGTCCGTGTATGCTGTCAGATTCATATTCTCCAATTTGACTTTATAAACTGGAAAACATACATACGTATTTTCAAGTACACCAAAATTCAACTTTCAATACGGGCTGAGAAACTCTAGTATGTGTTTACCATAATCCATGCCAGCTTCACAAGCTTTCTCCCATCTATCATCTTCGGTGATGTGGATATTATTTTTTATCTGGTAACTGCAGTCTTCTGTTTATTTGCATAATCACACACACTTGTGAATGACCCCCATCCATATTTATGAGAATATTTTAAGAGAAGCTGTATACAGTAGCTGAAAGCAATACCTTCAGCGCACTGGCATACGTCTCCCTGACACAGTCTAAGTAGAGCGGCATCTTGTCTTTCAGGGTGGTAGTACTTTGTACAGCGTTTGTCTGAAAAAACACAAGAGTTAAATTAAACTGTGCGTGCGTGCACGTGCGTGCGTGTTAATATCTCACCTGGTGAATAATATTCATAGACGGTGACTCCAGCTGGCTGTAGCAAACCCACTTTATTGATCTTGTGCATTCTGAAGACAATTCTTTCTATTTCTGTATGAGAAACCTGAAAACACAAAGTCAGAGATACGTTTTTAAAATGGCAGTATTTGTGAGTTCCCTATCGATACTTCACAGGTACTGTATAGCAGACGCTTTGGGAAAAACTCCTTTTTCTCCGAGGACTGAAGTTTTATTGGTGATTGTTTCGAAAAAACTAGTGCCTTAATATCAATCCTATAATTCACCGGTAATGATGACTGTGTAGTAGTGAGTTATGGAAATGCATTGTCAAGGTAAACACAATAAAGCCAACTGTTCAACAATAAAGATGATAAATGGTAAGATTTTAGAGATGCAAATTACTTAGCTTTGTGAATAAAAACTTGGTGGTGTGTCACATAATGTAAGATGTGTAATGTGCATTTGACTTAACATGCCTAATAACATAACCGATAGTATACCGTATACTGTATTCAAGATACAGCCTGTGTGTATATATTGGATTTATTGCACATTGAAGAATTCAATAGAACTATTATCACAGGTAATGAAATTATTATTTTTATTGACTCTACAGTTTTATAAAGCTTATTACGTTATTAAGCCCAAAGAGTGAATGTTTTTTCTCCTCAATTCTCGGTTTATAATCCTAATTGCACACTTTTGTTTAGAATTGTATGTTGATTTTGGACATTATATAGAATAGAAAACAATCGTTTTTAGAAAAGTCTAGTGAAACCTTTATTTTGTCAGAATTTTAGTAAATTAAAGTAGAAAGTCATTACCTTTAGACTTAAAACAGGGTAAAACTCAGGTGTGTTACATGTCATGGTCAGTAAAGTGCCATTTACAAACAGTTAAAATACATGAACCTACATTACACTGACTTTTATGTAATTCTGATGTCAGTCTGTTGTTTAGACTGAACTGGCCTTTACTGTTTACTGTTGTTGTGTTATTGGCTATGAAATGTGTTTTTAAAAGGTCTTAAGAAACAATTGTTTCTAAATTGTGGTGTTATAGAAAGTTTGTGTTTCATGCCCTGTCCACACGAACACGGGTATTTTCAAAACCGCAGCTTTTTCTATGCGGTTTGGCCGTTCGTCCACACAAAAACGGACTGAAACCGAACTTGTTTTGAACACTCAGGCCAGGGTGAAGATTTTTAGAAACTCAGGTTTCAGTATTGTTGTCATGTGGGTTGTGAAACCGGAGATTTGGCTATGACGTTAGAATGCGCGCTGCTATCTCCTTTGTTATCCTTTGTTTGCTGTCTCCTCCAAAGCGACTTACAATTGAGGAAAACAGCAAACAATTTGTCCAAGTAAAGCTATATTCACAAAAAACGTTTTGAGAGTTAATACAAAGTTTCAGATACAACGTTAAGATGGTATAAGTAAATAAAAAGTTAAAAATTTTCAGCTTACTTGAAAGACGCGACTGAAGTGACTATCGCACGTTCGTGGCCATCGCGCCGTTCGCAGATTTTCATTTATTTGCATCTTTGTATTGGCTTTGTATGTATAGTTTACCCACGTAAATAATGAAATAATGAGGATTCGTTTTGTACATAATTTTAATTTTTAGGTGTGCTGTCTGGTTCTTTTTTAAGATTTATTTTGGGCGTTTTTACCTTTATTTCTGTAGTACAGTGGGAGAAAGGACAAGAAGCGAAGTGAGAGAGAGAGAGAGAGAGAGAGAGAGAGAGAGAGAGAGAGAGAAGGGGGGCAGGATCGGGAAATGACAACAAGTTGGGATTCGAACTTCGGTCACTCAAAGTACAACTACGAGGCTATACAATGTCTGAAAGCGTTTCATATTTAAACTAAATCAAAACACAGGGTTTCTGTGCAAAAGGAAAATAGTGTTCGACAGTAAAAGTAAAATACCTTATTCAAGTAGATGATGAGAGATCCTCGTTCTGAGAGCTTCTTGTTTATCTCATATTTTTGAATGACTCTGTCCTTACTCGAGACTAACTGAAATAAAAGATATTCAACACAAAACATAAATATAAACCGCTTTATATGTATAATTCTGGACAGTTGAATGACATCACAGCTTCAGTTCTTCATGACAGTACCTCTGTGAGATCTCTTTCATCCACTTTAAACCCCGTCAGTAAACTCACATCCAGAATACTCATGGTGGCGTCTGCATCCCTTTGGTAGCTATCAAGAAAAGAAACAACTGGGTTCTCTCACTTATATCTAGGGATGCACCAATGACCGATAATTGACAATTCTTGACATTGGAAGCTGATGACCGATATATTGGCCGATACAAAAATATTATTTTAACTGTGAGCAGCATGAACCTGAAGGTGTTCAACCGGAGGAAATGATTCATAATTTATCGGCCTGCATTTTATTATTGGGCCGATACTATTAGCATTAAAAATGAACACTTATTGGCTAATACCGATATGAGCGATAATACATTGTTTATCTCTACAAAATCGAATATAATTTTGTCTAAATAATGACATAATCGCACATTTTATAACATATTTGCATCGCTCAGATTTTGATTTATTATTTATGAAACATCTTTCAATGAGTTACTTACAAGAACTCCAAAGTGAGCGTGTAACTTTCAAGGGCTCCGACGTAACTTACTGTGTAGAATAAAGACAGAAAAATGCTGAAAGGCTTTAGTTTAGAAATAAATGTATGAAATAAGTATTTCTTGTAAAACCTACCTTCACGATCTCGTGCGATTTTAACAGTTAGATCAAACTGCTTACAGATATTAGCATTGTCAGCGGGTTTGGCGTAGTACAGCCTGAGCACCTGAAACAGACGGTAACACTTGCGTCACACGCTTACTGTATAAAAACATGAATGTGATGTGATGACTGTACATGTCAACTCACTGAGAGAGTGGCTGATCCAGTTCCTTTAGCCGTTACGCTGAAGTTCTTATTGAGATCAAACTGTTCGGTGTAGACGGACAGTTACGTTAGATAGCTAGCTCTTTTATATAAATATAAACAGAATTAGACTGAGGAGAAAAGACAGCTGGGGTTAGCCAGGTGAATTCTCACCTTGTCCGACCGTGTCACATGCACATTGTTTGGATTGAAACCCCATCTGATCGAGTTGCTTCTTCCATCCACAGACAGCTCCACATCCAGTCTGAAATCTTTATTTGTCCTCACTTGTGTGCGGTATTTGGCTATTGCCTGGAACACCATGATTGTCGCCTACAACAGACGAATGTGTAACATACAACAATATGTATAGAGTCGGCACGTGTGTATCATTGTGAGGTCAGGAGTTGTTGATTTACCTG
The DNA here is from genome assembly GCA_026939265.1 of Oreonectes daqikongensis. Classification (NCBI taxonomy): domain Eukaryota; kingdom Metazoa; phylum Chordata; class Actinopteri; order Cypriniformes; family Nemacheilidae; genus Oreonectes; species Oreonectes daqikongensis. The sequence goes on from JAOTQM010000031.1 coordinate 632,644, forward strand.
TGTGGTTTTATAACTGCCATATTGAGATTGTTGTCTGGTCAGCCAGTGCACGGCTTCTCCTGCCACGTCGTAATCTTTTGCTTTTACGAGGGCGAGGACGGCATAGCCCGTGGCCTCTAGAGAATGATAATGTTGTTCCGGGACGATCCAAGCGGTGCCGGCTGTTCAAAAGACAAAATGTTACTGTTATTGCAGCTAATGTCCAAGCGGAAATGCATTTAATTAAAAATGTTTGATGATGTAAAAACACTGTATTTTGGGAGTTATAACACTACTGACCTTCCTGTCTAGTGGAGTGCTTCATCAACACATCTTTATTGAGTTTCTCCGCGTTGGCCATGGCATAAGATGTCATAGCGACAGCGTATGGATTGGTCAGTTTGTGAAGTTTACCTTCCAGATAGACAACAGCCTTTCTCATACTGTCATGAATACTCTGTATAAAGAGGTTTTAAAAGTCAATCCCTGTGTAATGAATTACTTTTCACCCCCAAAAGTGCATGTGTTGAAAGAGGTGAACTTACACCAACTGATCTGGCACAAATCTCGCTGCCTTCTTGCATGGCGATCAGCACAAACGCAGTCAGAGAAGCTTCTCCATCCTTCCCTTTTATATCACCCTGAAACAAATTCATAATAGCGTTGAACTTTTCTCTTTGGATTATTTAGTGTCTGATATTTCTGAGGTTGACTGAAAATCAAATGTGAATTTAGCCTTCAGGGTTCAGGAAATTTGTAATCACTCTCTCAACTACAGTTGCTCCAAATCTGTATACATTTCTATGTTTTGATGAAGATATTTGGATGAATGCTTGTAACCAAACAGTTCTTGGACCCCATTGATTACCATAGTAGGAAAAATTACTTTTTTGTTCTGTTTGAAGAATGTAGGACAGCAAAAAGTTCAGGGGCACTTTTGACTATCATTGTCATTTTTCCTGAAAAAATGTTCCACGTAGAACTGTTGGTTACAAGCATTCGTCCACATTTTCTGTGTTCAACCAAACAAATGAATCTATACAGGTTTGAAACAAGAGAGAGTAACTCATGACAGAATTTTCATTTTTGGGGGAAGTATCCCTTTAAGCACTTTAAAAGAAATCTAAAAAACAAAACAAAAGGTCTATCAGCTATAAAGTTCAGCTTACGCCCATGTTTAATGTAAAAATAGGTTGATCATCTTTGAAAGATCCGTCTGGCAGTTGTTTGTTGAGAACCAGCCACTTGAGGGCGCTGCAGAGCACATCATCTTTTACAGCTATATAGTTACTGGCCATAGCAAATACTTTAGCCACATATGCCGTCAACCTTTAACAGAAAGAAAAAAACAGATGCAAAAGCTGAATAATAATAAACACTGATAATAATAAAAAAAACCTTGTGTCATGGTAGATTTTGTTAGTAAAATGATGTCACCATGTGCCGCTCGGTGACTGTGGCCAGGCACCAAACGACCCATCATTAAGTTTACGGAAAGCTAACTGCTGTTGATATCCTCATGACAAAAAAGACAGAAACATTTCATTATTCTGTTCCAATCGAAGATCTTCAAAAACGTTTTTTTTTAACAGGTTGTCGTGTTCTGACCTGTGTTCATGTGTTGAATGGCTTTTGCACGGTGGTCCATGCCAACAGTGTCCCACTGATTGGTGCTGTCCAGGTAATGAGTGGCAATAAGAGGTAGAGTCATGTGCATGACGTTCTGTTCTCCACACCCGTGGGGCTGATAAATGAGTTTACTCATATCTTCTCCACTTAGAACCTGCTCTACCGTTTGAGTGATGTCATCACCTGGAGGCATGACAAAACTTGGTAGCTTTAGATTACGGCCCAATGTACCGCATAAATAAACAGAATTTACAGTGTAACTAGTTGAGACCCTTTTTAAAAAAAGTCAGTAAAAGGTTTTAAACGAATGCCTTTAAACCTGTCAACCTGTTTTTAATAAGTAAAAAGAAAATTTGTTGATGTGTTTTTAATGGGGGGATGCAATAGTGTTTTTTTTATTTACAATGTTAAACATGTTGTCTTCTCATGCTTAACATGGTCAAATTGTCAAAAAATGAGTTTGTATGACGTATATTTCAGGTTTCGGAAAGTATTTTTTGTACTTGAAAAGCCTTTACATAACAACTTCTTAGTCCCTTATTGGACAATTCTCTCGGAAAAGCATGCCAGGGAGAGCGGGCAAGAGATAGAGCACGGAGTTCACAAAGTTTAGCTGTGTTTGTTTGTTCACTGCATTTCAGTAAGTGATGTTATATAAATGGTGGATATGACACTAAATTTGGAGATGGTTTAAAAACGGATGGAGCGGTGCCAGCACTAAAAGATGCCGGCCGGACATGAATCGCACACGGACGTCAGTTACATGTCTGTGTTTTGTTGACAATCGGCGCGTATGTGCATAATGTAAACAACACAAACTTATAGTGATTCAACAGTTATGCAGGGATAATGCGATGATGCATTGTGCTCGCGCGCTTCAGTTCCGCCCGCTGCACACATGCAGGAGCTCGACTGTTTTTGTAATCGTACAGCTGTATTTATATCTGTCTTATAAATGTGGTGAAACTAAACACTCCACAGATATTTGAGAAAACTTGCAGAAACTGCCCGAGTTACGGCCACTTTAAGAAAGACCTCATAAAAAACCAAGATTTTGTGAGAATCACCCATAAACTCTGCATACATTATTTGCCCCATTTGTGTTTCTCTGTCCAAATCTTTATTTAGTTTATATAAAACAAACAAAACACTGAACAAAAAAAACTTTTCATTACCAGAAACTGAGACGAACACGTTAGAAGGCGTGCCTGGAACTTGATCAAACGGCTTGTCAGATCTGATTTGTACCTGCTGTACTCCACCTGTTCCAAATGAGACGGAGATGAAGGATGATGACTCGTGTACTGACCACAGGAAGAACATCTTGGTCTGTTGTTCTTAAGAGTAGCTCATCCATCTTATTTTCTACAGAAGCTATAGCCAACAAGATGCTTTGACCAAGAGCCTAACTGTATAATCTTGACTTCACGGTAATTCTCACCCGTCGTCGCAGGATTCAGCTCAATATTTTTCACCGTTTCATTACGTAGCACACCTTCAGACTAAATAGATACAGAAAGAGTGATCAGAATGCCAAATCTCCTCTATGACCTAAACTAAATTGAAAGAGAATTCCAATCAGACTTACCACCACCTTCAGGGTTTTTTTCACTCCATCGGTGAAGTCGTATGCGGCAGCCTTCACGTCGATCGTGTACGTGTCTTCCTTGCCGCTCACCTTCATGGGAATGATCACATACGAAACCGATCTGGTAGAATAGGCTTCGACTTCGACTGTTGTTTCGTATTTGCCCTTCTTACTGGCAGCGCTGCAAACATCTTCTGTCTTCATAAACGTCACACGCACCCTCTGAAAAGATGACAGACGCATCTCTTGAATATCTGGAGGAAAACTATTAGCAGTCATTCGACAAAGAGGATCATTCATTCAAAAGAGATTTGCTTGAAGACACAATTTGACTCGACGTGCATAGAGTGTTGCATATGAATAACCTTCATCTTCATACTGGTGTAATTGTGAATAATGGCTTTGATTTCCAGCTGCTCGTTGCGCACGACCGAGTACGGCATCTTGAGGTCGATGAAAAACTTCTTTAAAACCACCATCTCTAGAGGATCTGCCACACAGATACCTTCAGGGGAAGAAGACGAAAGCGGAGGATGTTATGAAGCGGCAGGCGCTTCCGCTCTTTTACAGACCATCACAAATGCAAGATCTTCAACTCACCGTGCGTGTCTGACACGCTGATGGCTAAGATTTGCCAGGTAGTGATGGAGTCTTTCAGATACATGGCCTTTTCTGGTGTTACGCTGCAATATGAGGAAACGACACGGAAACAAACATTTACTTAGTTTTGTAATAAAACTATTTTAAGAAAAAAATGTGTTTCTAAAATCTAGGTTTCAACGATTTATCGCATCCAGAATAAAGGTTTTGTTTTTAGATTATAAATATGTCTGTGTACTATGCCTATTCTTTTTTCTATGTATAAACACATACACGTATATATTTAGGAAAAATCTACATGTATATATTTTAAATTATATATAAACATTTATTCATGTTTATGTTTTTCACAGACATGTATTATCTAAACACAAAAGTTTTATCCTGGATGCAATTAATCGTGATTTATTAGAATCATGCAAAAGAAACCTGATAGAAACAGGAAGACAATATAAAGAGCATCTTATCACAGAAGACAAAGGTACACGAAAACAAAAATACAATTACAAAGGACATAACAAAAAACACAATACACATTTATATATCATTCAATGATTCCATTAAATCAAAAGCTGTGACAGTATGTCAAACACCCATAAACTGTGTTATAATAATTTGGCAGAATAAAGTTTTTAGCAGAAACACCAGTTACGGTGGGTGAATTGTAAAATAAGCATGAACTGAGTAACTTTGGATTTATAATTCAGGTTCATTTTTGGAGTGTCACTCACCAGGTTCTACTTCCGCACTTTGGCACCATGACCTCATCCCAAAACCAACTCTCAGGAAAGACTGACCGTGAAACAATATCATCAGCATCGGTAAAATAATCGTCATCTTCGTCACCTGGTAAAATACATTTTACCACGATTACTACTATTCAATGTTAGTTATTCAAGGCACAAATGATGTGATTTGGCACGTATGGGTGCATACACTGTTAGAAATGTATTTGGTGTTTACACATCTATTGGATGAATTAAAGAAAATAAATAAGTCAAAATGTCACGGCTTTGCGATGGGTTTAAAGCAGACTTTATTTTACTTACTGCGAGCCAGAACCATCTCTGCCTCTCCAAACTTCTCTCTGCTGTTTTTCACCTCATTACAGCAGTGCAAAAAAGCCTGGACGCACTCCTGTCCGTCTTCAATGTACGTGGCTCTTCGTTCACAGGTGTAGCCGAGTTTATTGTCTCTCATTCCATCGACACAGCACTTCTTCAGCTCGCCAGAGTATTTATCAGCTGAAGACACAACAGGAGTTGAAAAAAAAAAAAGATCCTACATTCAAGATTCTAAAGTAGCCAACAAACATGCATTTGGAAGAGGAATATGTATAAACATGAATGTAAACATGTGCAAGGTATAAGGTCAACAGCGACATTATATCAAAATCTGTCTTTGTAAAAGTACACGGGGCAAAAAGTGCCAGCGCCCAGATCGACCATTCTGATTTACAACCTCAGCTCTAGAAAAGTTAAGACAAGGAATATAAAAGGAAACGATTGAATGTTGTTTACAGTAGGAGATGTTGAATGTTGTGCCATTTGTGTCGAGGTTCGCAAATCCTTGCATTCGGTTTTATATACAATTGACCATTTTTTGTGCAAATCCGGGTTGTTCGATGCAAGAGAAAAATCTGATGTGTGAAATCCAGCTCCTTACACAGTCTCGTGGTGACCTGCAAAAGATCCTCAGCTCTTCGTCTTCTCTGTGAAGGGGTGGGACAATCGTGCCCTAGAGGACGACAAAATACACTCTCCAATCATTATTTAATTAATAGATCATACAAACAAGTATTTATTAAGAAGTCAGCTGGATATTTTTGAAGGAGCACAAGAAAAATCGTGGGGTCACAGGCCCGGCCCTGATGCGAGGTAAAAAAGAACCTTTTAACTCTTATTGCTGACCACAGATAGAAGAAAAACAGAACAGGCTGGTGTGTATATTTGTTGAAAGATCTGAAACATAAAGTACTTGTTCTGCTGTTGGTTCCTCCAGCGGTGTTGGACTCAAACATCAGACCAGCGTCATAGAAAACCCCCATACTGTCTCTTCCACTGCCCGCTGTACAACCTGTGTCATGTTTCTCAATGACGTCCCAGATCTACACACAGCAAACAGAGCAGTTATGAAAGTTCTAGTAGATATTTGTAATATGTGACCTTATAAAGATTCGTCACCTTCGACTGTGTGAGTCTGTTCTTGTTGAGGACTTGCACAGCTTTGTCAACCACCACCAGACCAACTTTAGCTCCGGGGTCTCCAGTTATTTTCAATTTGACCTGGTCATGTGGCTTTTTATAATCCTGTTCCTCATTTTCATCTTGTAACTGAAGTTTAAGCTGTTGAGAGACAGAGAGTGAATCGATTACTCAAAAGAGCAGATATTTTGAACAATGTTGGTACCCAAAGACTTGCATTGGTTTCGGTTACCAACGTTCTTCAGAGAAAATGATGATTTGAGAAAATGATCTCCAGATAGCCACCTGAGGGTGCCACTAATTCTGTGTTTTTGTCTGTATGCCCACAATGCCTTGTGTCTTGTAATTGTTCATTTGACTTAGCTGTGCCTCATTTCTTGTTTGTCTCATCACCTGTGTGTGTGTGTGTGCGTGTGTGCGTGTGTGCGTGCGTGCGTGCGTGCGTGTGTGTGTGTTTATATATATATATATATATATATATAGTCCTTGTGTTCAGTTGTCTTCTGTCGTTCGCTGGTTTTTCACGTTTTCCTGTGTTTTTGTACTTGTGACCTTGTAATATATTTAGGAAATATCTGCATGTATATATTAATTTGGATATCATTTAAATTACTTATAAACAATGATTCATTTTCATAAATTATGTTTTTCTTAAATCTATATATTTATGTGCATGTGTTTATAATACAAAATTAATATGCACAGTACACAGACATATTATAATCGTGAAACAGCCCTTCATCACATTCTCTACGTTAACACCAATGCAAGTAAAATGAATAAAATATAAAAACTTTAATATAATAAAACCTCTAATGTACAAATGCAAGGCAATGTAATATCAGTTTACTTGACTCCACTGTGGAATCGACGAGACATCACAGTAAAATACTGTCTTTTAACTCAAAACAAATACACTCATTATTTGATGATGGTTTACTCACCGTCCCCATGCACGTGTCCTTCACATCAACCCAGACAGAGTCAGACACCACCTCATCCGATCCCACATGATAATACGCCACGAAGCGGAAAGAGGGAACCATGTCTTTGGTCACAGTTAGAGGCACATTTATTAGAGACTGTCCTTGTCTCTTCTCTCTTCCTACGTTCACAATCTGCCCCTTACTGATGATCTGAAAATAAGATGAGCATTCGTAAAGTCTCAAATGCAAAATTGTATTCCGGTAACAGCGAATGTGTGTCAACGTGCACGCGCCGAAACGCGCTTGTGCTGCAGCTGTCACTTTTCTCACCATGTATGTGTAGTCGTGACTTTGGATCGTTAAACCTGTCGGTACGTTCAGACCGACTTTCCTTTGATCACCGATCTCCAGCTCGGCAGCATCAATGCCGATGTGCAGGTAGTTTTTAGTTTCGCCTTTGGGTTTGTAGGCTTGAGCCGTCATCTTTCTCACCGCCTGCTGTTCATCTTTTAGATGTGGATCTTTGGTCTTCACCTAAAGAAAAAACATCCAACAAACCACTGCAAATATTCAGTTAATGTTTCCGTTTATTTCAGTAGACAGGCCGGTCTTACGGTGATCTCCAGCGTCACAGAATCTCCCTTAACATTTACATTGACCTTCGCAATGCCATTTGCTTTTGTTTGACCTCTGAACTCTCCAGGGTTGACCTCCACTACTACATTTTCAGCAGGCGTCTGGTCCGGATTTGTCACGTAAACCTTTAAAAACGAAATAAATAATCGAACAAATGAATAAAAAAACAAGACAAACTTTAGCATGTCTCAACCTTGTAGTCATACCGAGACATCAAAGGGCATTCCAGGTTTGAAGAATTGAGGTGTTCTCTTGAAATGGATGGAGTACGGTGACGTCACGATCTGAATGCCTCTCCTGTGTGCTTCCACCATTTCACTGCCTGAAACGCACGATTACCCACATTATATAGACACATACACATATAAACGCATGTATACAGATATACGGCGTGTGTTGATCTCACCGGTGTCTGTTAAAACGCTGACTGTAACATAGATCGACTTCCCAACCAGCTGGTCGATTTTTGGAAAGCTCTGAAGGATCATTTTCCTGGTCAGAGTAGCACTGCCCTCTCCTTTTTCTATCTGAAACAGATATTTGAGTTCTTATGTAAGACCATCCTGCACAAAACACACCGACAGTGCACGTTTATTGATAAGAACTAGTGCATTGTGTTGCAATGACATGGACTTCAAGATTAGCAATTTATGCCTTGAATGACCTTTTGAAAGTCACTTGAGCTCACGTGATCTGTTTTTTAGGGAGGCATGGATACTTGTTTTGCTTATACTGTCTATTACTGCTTTTTCAGTCAGATTTGTGTATGAATTAGGCAAAAGTCGAAGTGAAATCCTCACCGGAATCCTCTGCAGTGAGTCAGCGATGCTTAACTTTGTGTCATGGTCCATGATGCCAAACACCACATATGCTTGGCCCTCTACCTTCCGCCCAAAGAGGTACCTATAACACAAGTTTTGGTTGCTCATACAGTATTTTGTGGTTTACCAAAACATAATCCATATTACGCAGCTGTCTGCACACAGCAAACATTAAATGTGCAGTAAACCAGAGACGAATTCCATTTACTTAGCAAGAACTTTCACTGTTAGATGCTCATCACCCACATAGAAGTACGATTTGCTGAGTGACAATGTGACATCGATAGTTGGAAGCACTATAAACAAAACACAAACAGATTTTTTTTTCAAAGTTATTTCAATATTGCACAACACGCTGGTTTTGTTGACACACGTCTCACCGTATTCTTTGACCTCAAAGTCCGCTGTGAACGTCTTCTGTGGGGTGTTTGCGTACCGTGTGACCACCTTCCAGATCCCAGGACTTAAAACATAAACATGTCAGATTTGATAACACTTACATGACAACAGACCATGAATAATGATGATCACACCTGGCAATCTCTGGGATTTGGTATGTTTTAGGCTTCATTCCTTGCTCTGGAAAAACCTTCTCTGAATGAATGGTGATACCTTGTGGATTCTTAAAACATATGGACAGTTAATCTGAAAACAGTCTTTAACAGAGAATCAAAATTAATTGCTGTGACTTTTCTTTATAGAAAACGCTCCTTAAATTAAATTAAAATGTGTGTGTGAAGTCTCATTCATGACAACTCAAAAAGTGTCGGACAACTTTTTCTTACACTGGTTGAAAGTCTCTTTACACCCTGATAGGAATCATTACTAGAAATGGTCTAAAAACATATTCTGTTTTCCCAAAAGAAATACAAAAGCCCTCCGAACTATTCGTGTGATTGAAGCTGCGTATTTTTACAGATTCAAAAAAGGGCAACATAAGCCAGATGGTGTACTTTTTACACTTATAATTAATATAAGATTATTTCATCTCTTAACATTTTCTGTTTGACCGGTTTAAACCTTAAATAACTATTAACCAACAAATCTGGATTATACACAGCATATGGGAATCTGGAGGGGATTTTACTCATAAATAACTCTCAATTTGCTCATGTAAGTGACATGAATTTAAAAACAGATTTGTAATTTGACCGTACCATGATTTCCACTGAGATTCCAGACGTGCTGATATGCAGATTTGGAGTCAGAGAGAAAATCCTGTAATTAACTGCAAAAGAAATTATGATAAAAAATCTAAATAATTGTGGCCTAATCTGTTTGACATCATACAAAGTAACGCATTTAAAGTTTATGTGCATAAATTCTCTATCCAGTTGCTATCTTAAGACCATTGCACAAAGAGTCAGACATTTTCGTATACGTTATTTTGTATTCGTCATTCTAAAATTTCGTCAGCTTTGAATAGCCAAAAAACCTTTGAAAATGCTTACTACGGATCCGAAAAACGCAGTTCAATTTTTTTATGACGGACGAAAATTTCGTAGGCAGTTTGTAAATGTGATTGAAACAACGTGAGTTTTCTTTTTTTACGTGCGCAAATTTCGGACTCTATGTGCAATAGCCTTTAGTCTGAAAATTATTTGTATCTTACCTGTGCTTTCAGGTGTGTAAATGGGTTTGTCTGTTTGTACAAATATATATCCCGACTGAAATGACACCATGACCACTTTCTCCAGCACTTTAGAAGGAAATTGAGCTTGCAGAAACACATACTGCTTCTCCACATCTCTCTTAAAATACTGTTCATCGGCAGGAATCTACACAACCAAAATGATCAAGAATGAACAAAACTTGTGAATTTTACTGCTGTAACAACTATGTTCATATTTGCTTGCAGAAGTAAACAGAACAGAAGTCATATCACCTGTATGTCTGTAAGGATCTGAAAGTTATTTGCTCTTGTCAGGGTCACAGTTTTGTGCAGCAGGTTATTGCTTTTGGAAGGGAAGTTTTTCACCATGATGTTCACGGTCAGGTCTCCTCCATTATAATCCTGAGCCTCCACAAACACGTTCTCTGAGGAACCAACCCTCAGCAAATTAGGAGCCGACAGAACGTATCTGAGAAGATTAAATCACAGTTTTAGACACAGATATCTAAATGAATGTATAAGCTAATAGTGTTTTAAATACTCACAGCGGGTCACATAATGTGAGGAGAGGTGAAGAGAGAAGAACAACAGTCAAACACAGCAGATCCATGTTCATCCTGACTGACTGTGTGTTACTGCATCTGTAAACTGCAGCCTGATGTTGAATTTATACTCTTTCTCTCTCTCTCTCTCTCTCTCTCTCTCTCTCTCTCTCTCTCTCTCTCTCTCTCTCTCTCTCTCTCTCTTTCTCTCTCTCTCTCTCTTTCTACCATGTTCCCATAATACTCATAACAATTGTGAAGATTTTTCATCAGGATCACAATAACAACATTATTAACAAATAATGAAACTGCTTTGTCACATTTTTGGGGTCCATTTGTGTGACTTTTAAATATCCAGTATACCTGTGCAAGATAAATAAACAAGAATATGAATACTTGTTTTTAACATAATACACATTTTTAAACCACAGTGACTGCCTAAGAAAACATATTTTACCTCAGGAAGAAATAGGCTACTTCATATTCATGTAATATATGTACAGTTTTTGACATTAATGCGTTTTTGATAATAAAACATTTTGTGCAGTTTGGAAATCGTAAACCGATCGGGAGAATGTGAAGAGTTAACTGCAGTCAAATTCAGATTTCCTGTAAATGACCTACAGAAACACGTTGTGTAAATCTAACCTTTGATAAACAGGCAGAAGGTAAATTGATCGACCTTTTGGGGTCAGGAGAATTATTAATCTGTAAGGTTAAAGTGAAAATTAAATGTAAAATGTATGCAAAAGTACAAAAACCGTGTTGCACCGAGTGACGCACATCTGTCACAGAAATGAAATATGAACGACAGACGACTCGTTCGCGTGATTCAGAGTCAACTCTTTTTTTTCCAAGCCAATAACTTTGTTTTTCGTTCACTTTCGGCTTTACAACTTGGTAGACTGCTTACATTCACACATTACACACTGCATGAAATGTAATTTTAAGGACATAATAGTTATTCTATAAAGAAATTGTTTGTCCCAAAATGTAATTTCTGTCATCATTTTCTTTGCATTTATTTTGAAGAATGTTGGTAACCGAACAACAGCAGTACCCATTGACTTTCATTGTTTCTGTGTCCATACCATAGGCGTAATTTGCGGGTGGGACATGTCCCCACCACGTTTGGGAGGATTGAAGAAATGTGTATTGTGTAATGTGTATGTGTGGTGTGTATTGTTTAGAGGCCATTAACATCTAAAACTCATGGAAAATGCAAGATGCCCCGCTTTCTCACCATCTCCTCGCACTTGTAAGTTATATTTGCGGAAGACAGAGAGCCTTGACCATACAACAGACGTGAATGGGTATTGCCGTGGTTTGGTTACCAAAAGCGTTTAAAATCCACTCAATAATGCTTTGCACTGTAGATGCAACGTCAGTAAGGGCCAATGTGGTTTGGTTACCAACGTTTTCAAAATATCACCTTTTGTGTTCTGCTGAAAAAAGTTATACAGGTTTTGAATGACATGAGATTGTGTAAAGGATTATTATTTTCTTTTTTCTTTCTGGAGAACATGTTAGGTAACCGCAAAGTTTAATGCTAGTATTGCGCAAAACTAACACACATCAATAGCAGTTGTTTTGCTTGTTCATGCTTCAGTTACTCCATTCTAGTTTCTCAATAATCAGATCCAAGAAACAAGGAAGAAAAAGTAACAGATAAAAGTAAAACGATGCTCCTCGCACAAGTAAATGAGCAGGTGCACGTGATGGATGTGCGTGTGGTGTTATTGGCTGCTGTTTTTCTTTACTTTACTTCGTTAACATTATGTGATCCACTGTATGTCCTTTTATTTATTTATATTCTGGTTGACATGTTTCTTCAAAGTTCTTGAAAGTGTTTTTATTTTTGAAACTCAGATACGTTCTGTCGGCCCCTAATTTGCTGAGGGTGGGTTCCTCCGACAATGTGTTTGTGGAGGCTCAGGATTACTCTGGAGGAGACCTGAACGTGAGGATCGTGGTCAAGAACTATCCACGCAAAAACTTAGAGCTTGTGTCCAAATCGGCGAAACTGACGACGGACAACGATTTCCAGCTCCTTACGGACATAAAGGCTAGAGCTTATTTTCTTACAATACTGTTGTTAACCAAAACATCTGGCTTTTGTCCTGTGTTTGATTTGAAACGAAAGAGAAAAAAGACGTCTTGTTTCTACACTGTAAAACTTTGCTGCAGGTTTGCCAGTAACTTACTGTAGATTTAATTTACAATTTAGTTTATACTTACATTGTACTTATATTTTCTTTCATAAAACAAGACTAAATATCTTAGGTCACTTTTCTTGTTGTGTAAATGTATCGTAATTTAAGAAGTTAAAAAACTAAACGAAAGTTGTTTTGCAGTGTTGCTGTGCTAATGCCAGCAATGAGATCGGTCTCTTGCTCATTTTGAATCTCAAAAGTCAATTTAATTTTGATTAAAGTAAAGTTGAACTCAAATTGAAAACATTGCTATTAGGAAAGTAATTAAATCTACAGTAAAGTTTTACAGTCTAGAACGAAGGGTTTATAAGTTCTGTGCAGAAGAAAAAGATCAAAAGTCAGATTAGTACCTTCAAAATGTAGACGATCAGATATAACGTAACATGTTAAATATTGTGTAGATTCCGGCTGATAAGAACTTCTTCTCTGATGATCCGCTGGAGAAGCAGTATGTGGTTCTGCAGGCTCACCTTCCAGCCAACGTTCTGGAGAAAGTGGTCATGGTGTCATTTCAGTCTGGATATATATTTGTCCAAACAGACAAACCCATCTACACACCTGCTAGCACAGGTGAGATCGAAAGATAACTGCTGTGTGAATATGGCAAACGTGCTGAGGGAAATCTTACAGACACGGTTTTGACAATTGATTTGATGTGAAGAAAAAGTGTTTAAAGTGATGAAATTGTATTGTAATGGTATTTTATTTCAAGTTAACTACAGGATCTTCTCCTTAACTCCCGACCAGCATCTGCTTGACGGCACTGCCATCTCTGTTGATATCATGGTACTCGAACGCAAAGTTACATGCACCAAAAAAAAAAAATTCTCTCTGCCTGACAACTGAATTCCTGTTGCATTTTTCCCAAGAATCCTCAAGGCATCACCATTAAAAGCAATTCCTTTCTCCCAGCTGAAGGAATGAAGAGCGATTCTTATCCACTACCTGAAATTGCCAGGTCAGTTCGTCGGTGGCGCTAAGCGCTCCATTTTGTCACGTCTGATCTGATGGTATAATTTAGTCTTCTGTTCAAGAGCTTAAAATCCTGTCGTGTTTTGAAGCTTTGGGATTTGGAAGTTAGTAGCGAAATACAAGAACACGCCACAGAAGAACTTTACTACACAGTTTGAAGTCACAGAGTATGGTAAGATCCCCATCTTCTCTTGAGAGAATTATATTGCTATAGCTGTATGAATATAATAACTTTTTTATTGCAGTGCTGCCGAGCTTTGAAGTGACTTTGAAGCCGAGCAAACCGTTCTTCAATGTGAACGAGGACCTCCTGACAGTCGATATAGCAGCTAAGTACGACTGACTGATGTATGATTTAGTTAAATAAACAAAACAAATGTTTGACATTCTTATTGGTTTGTAGGTATCTGTTTGGTAATAAGGTGACAGGAAGTGCATTTGTGGTGTTCGGTGTCCTAGAAGATGAAAGAAAGTTGAGCGTCGCTGCATCACTTCAGAGGGTTCCGGTGAGCTTTCTTCACAGAATACTTAATAGGATAGTTAAGCCCAAAATAAAAGTTCTGTAATTTATTTGCCCTCATGTGGTTCTAAACCTGTATATGACGCTATCATGTGTGGAACACAAAAGAAGATATTTTGAGAAATCTGTCGTGTAGTGGCTGTGTGCCCATACAATGGAGGTCAATGGGGCACAATGTTGTTTGAAAACCAATATTCTTTCAAATGTTTTGTGTTCTGTAAAAGTTTCAAATGATATGAGGGTGTGAAAATGATTTTTGTAGATATTTAATGGAGAAGGACGAGCCGAGCTGACAAGGCGGATGATTCAGAACACTTTCCCAGACATCAAGCAGCTTGTCGGAAAATCCATCTACGTTTCAGTCAGTGTTTTAACAGAAACTGGTGAGAGATAAAATGACGTTTGAAAATGTTGCTTGTTGGTTTTTATTTTGTTCACATATGAGCGCATTACTAAAACTGGTCATGTGTTGATTGTGCGTTTCAGGCAGTGAAATGGTGGAAGCACAGAGGAGAGGCATTCAGGTCGTGGTGTCACCGTACACCATCCACTTCAAGAAAACACCTCAATTCTTCAAACCTGGAATGCCCTTTGATGTCTCGGTATGAATCTAGACTCACAATGTTTAACTGAAGGCTGATGGATGATGTTCATTGTAAATCTGCTTGATAAATCATAATATTGCATATCACAGCTGATGTGTTATTTGTTCATTTATTTCTCTTGTCTGCACTTTGTGAAAGGTTTATGTGACCAATCCTGACCAGACGCCTGCTGTAAATGTGAAAGTGGAGGTCAACCCTGGAGGGGTCGAAGGTCGAACAAAAGCCAATGGCATAGCAAAGGTCACCGTCAATTCTCAGGGAGATTCTCCAACGCTGGACATCATGGTAAGACCTGCACGTCAACGTTACAATGATAAACTAGTATTGTGGATTACATGGACAATAAAATCAAAGTCACCCGGCTGTTTTCAAAGTGACAGGCTACTTTTTCTAATGAGATTTTATTTGGGTTTCAGGTAAAGACCAACGATCCACAGTTAGAAGATAAACAGCAGGCGGTGAAGACGATGACAGCTCACACCTACAAACCCAAAGCCGGCTCCAACAACTACCTGCACATCAGCATTGATGCTGCCGAGCTGGAGATTGGTGATCAGATGAAAGTCAATCTGAATCTTGGGAAAAGTCCAGCGTTCCAAAACCAGGATTTCAGCTATGTAGTGTGTACACATTCATATGTGCAGTTAATCCTGCATTGATGCAGTTGAATTATATAGTACTTGTATGTCTGTTTGGTTTGCTTGAACAGATCATCAGTAAAGGACAGATCGTGATGGTGGACAGGTATAAGAGAAGAGGACAGTCTCTAGTCACTCTGTCTCTATCTGTGACTAAAGACATGCTTCCCTCTTTCCGCTTCGTGGCGTATTATCATGTGGGATCGGATGAGGTGGTGTCTGACTCCGTCTGGGTTGATGTGAAGGACACGTGCATGGGAAAGGTTGGTTCACCTAGAAAGCCTGAAAAACAATTTATAAAGTACAAAATTAACAATTCCTCATTAAATGATATATATATATAATTATTTATATAGCATTACCATTTTCATCGTTTGCAAAATAATAACAATAAATACATGGTATTATTGCAAGTTTTACCTCTATGCAGTGTGCATTCATGAAATAATTTTGGATACAAATCTGATCTGGTGACGTCTCTCCTCTGGTAAGAGCATTTACACCGAAATCTTCTTCCTCCTCACGTTCTCTTCCCAGCTGAAACTTGAGGTGATGCACCACGAACAGTACGGCCCAGGTGACGAGTTCAGCTTGAGAATATCCGGAGATCCTGGAGCTAAAGTCGGGCTGGTGGCTGTAGATAAGGGTGTGCACGTCCTTAATGGCAAGAACAGACTCACTCAGGCGAAGGTAACTCATGTTTAAAGTCTACTAGCATTTTTCAGGACTTTTTTCAGTTTGTTCATCTCGGTCTCACGTTACCTGTAGATCTGGGACGTCATTGAGAAACATGACACAGGTTGCACAGCGGGCAGTGGAAGAGACAGTATGGGGGTTTTCTATGACGCTGGTCTAATGTTTGAGTCCAGCACCGCTGGAGGAACCAACATCAGAACAAGTACTTGAATGCTTCATTTGTAAATTGAATAGAATTGTTCAGCTTTTCTGAAACCTGAATATATGGCATAAACTATGTGGACACCCAAACAAATGTGAATATTAGCTTTCAGCAGGCTAGTAGGAGTGTCACAATATACTGGTATTGACAATAACTGTGATATAAAAATTACACAAAATTACAAACGTGACGTCAAAATTGACTGAAAACGACGTTTTATTCATAACTGGCCTGTTGTTGGCGATGGCCCTTCGTAAAGAAACGCTACATGCACAAACGCATTCTTCAAAGCGACAAATACTATGCAGTAAGTCTTTGTAACCATTTTCAAAAGTTTGCGTTTACAGGCCTCCAAAACGGCATCGTAAGTGAGCGGTTTGTAGTTGAAATCACTTTTTGTAGACCTGCCACACTCTGGAATTAACCACGGCGGTAAATTAGAAGAGAATGTGCACACGTGTTTGCCTGTGTAGTGTACTGTACATAAATATCATGATGTTTTACATTTGTACACATTTAATCTGATTTGCCACCATCTCGCAGCAAACAAGTGCGCTGCCCCATCTAAGAGAAGACGGAGAGGCGTGAGGCGTCACCAGCTCTACAATACATTGGGTACCACGCTGAGAATTATATACCCAACACAAATACATTGTTTTGATTCGGTTTCATCATTTCTCTTTTTGTGTTTAGTGGCTAAATACTCGACACACAATTTGAGGATGTGCTGTATAGACGGAATGTACTTGAATCATTTGCTACTTTACTCCTGTGAGATGCGAGCCAGATTCATCATAGATGAAAAAGAATGCGTCAAGGCCTTCCTGGACTGTTGCAAGGCATACAGAAAGCAGAAATTTGACCCGCTCGATCTCTTCCTGTCACGCAGTGAGAACGTGCCCTCGGCCAGTTTTTGCCTCATTCGCAGAAATAGCATTACATCCAACTAAATGCTTTCAAGCTTACGACAGTTTCAGTAAGAGTTCATTTTTCTTCAGGTGAGGAAGACGAGTTTGAAGGAGACCAAGAGGACATTTTTATTCGTAACCAGTTTCCTGAAAGCTGGCTTTGGGAAGAGATCAAACTACCGGCCTGTCCTGCAAACCAGATGTGGTGAGTAAAGGATTGAGGTTCATCTACATGAGCTGTCACTTTCGAGGTTTTTTTTTCAGTTTTATTATTATTTTTACTTGGCTTTTTACATTTTTAGTTTTCATGTAAAAAAAAATGTTGTTTTTTTTAAATTTTGTTTAGTGTTTTTGTCATTTTATTATTTGGTTTTTTTATATACATTATTTATATTTTTTAGTTTTAGTTTAGTTTACATTTTTTCCATGTAATAATTTTAGTGCTTACATTTTTACTTATTAAAGTTTATTGATAAGGCAACATTTAAACATGAATGAATTTTATATAAAATATTTCAAATAATATTTAGGCAGATATTTGATTTAAGTTTGAATAGTTTTAATAACCTTACACAGTTTAGATATACAGAAGTTTAGGCCTGTTGCTGCCATATTGGACAGGGCAAGACTGTCCAAAAAACACATAAAAGTAAATGGGAAGCTGCATTATTACAGCATAACGTTGACATTTGTCAACCAAAAGTGATTTATTTTTTTACAATAATTATGTTAAATTAACTTCTGACAAAAATATTATTGTAGAAAGAAAGTTTATGTAATCCATGTAGATCATAAACAATTGAAATCAATTAAGCTTGATCGGTTATGATGATCTCCCGTCTTCAGTAAGTATGGCTATTCATGTGCCAGCAACAACTTATTTTTCCAATTAGCGATGAAACATTTTCCTTGAGGAACGGGCTCTTCCTGAAAGACTCCATCACCACGTGGGAAATCACAGCCATCAGTCTGTCTGGCGGCAATGGTAGGACATCTTTCTGTGATCTGTTCCTGTTATATTTTTACTCTTTCCGTTTTTTGGCATTCGCTCTTTTCCTCTGCAGGAATATGCGTGGCGAATCCATCCGAGATTGCCGTTAAGAAAGATTTCTTTATCGATCTGAGAATGCCGTATTCATGTGTGCAGAACGAGCAGCTGGAAGTAAAAGCTATTCTGCACAATTACAGTAACCAGAAGCTGAAGGTAGCGACCGGCTCTGTGTCGTTCAGTCGATGTGCTGCACGCGCTGATGATGTCGGTCTCACTTCCACATGTTCTTCTTCCAGAAGGTGCATGTCAGCTTCCAGACGTCAGAAGGTGTTTGCAGCAGTGCCAATAAAAAACGTAAACACCGGGTAACGGTCGCCGTGGACTCCATGTCTTCGAAAGCTGTCCCGTTTATCATCATTCCCATGGAGAGAAACGATCAGTGGATTCTAGTGGAAGCTTACAGCTCCAATCGCAACGATGGGGTCAGAAAGAACCTGAGGGTGGCGGTGAGTCCACGACAAACTTTATTACCATAACAATACCAATATGAAATTCAACTCTTTCTTTCCTTCGATCATTTGTTTGTTCTTAGTTTCTTTTGTTCTTTCTTTCGCTCTTTTCTTTCATTCTTTCTTTCGTTCTTTTCTTTCCTTCCTTTATTCGTTCTTTTTTTCACTCATTCTTTTGTTCATTCTTTCTTTCATTTCTTCTTTTCTTTCTCTACATTATTTCGTTTTTTCTCTCCTTTGTTAATTCGTTCTTGTGTTTGTTTCTTTCTTTCCTTCGTTTGTTCTTTCTTTTGCGCTTTTTTATTATTTCATTATTTTCTTTTTTTTTTCTTTCACTCTTTTCTTTAGTTCTTTCTTTCATTCTTTTCTTTCGTTTTTTTCTTTTTTTCATTCTTCACTTCATTTGTTCATTCTTGCATTCTTTTCTTTCTTGTTCACTCTCTATTTCATTCTCTCTCTTTGTCTCACTCTCTTTTTCAATTTCAGTTTGTGTTCTTTGTTTCGTTCTGGATTTATGGATTGGCATAACAACATAGTGCAAAATAAATAAATGGAAATAATTCTACACACACAAAAATGCCAAATATACATAAAGTAAGAAAATGTAAGTTATAAAGTAATCTCTCTTTCTCTCAGCCTGAAGGTGTGCTGACTGAGGTCAAGGAGAGAGCCGTTGAGCTTAACCCATCCAAATATCCAGGTACGTGTTCTTCAGAAATGTGCACTAAGAAAACAAAACAGATCAGAACGTTTGCAAGCATTGAGGGATTGTTTTCGATCAAACAGATGGCCTGCAGACGGTTTCCATGAGGAGCGGCATCCCAGACCGAAGGGTCCCGAACACTCCTGCGTCCACGTTCATCACAGTAAGAGGTGAACGTCTCATTCTCTGACGTATATCAATTCGCACATGTTTAAATTAACCGGCCGATCTAAATGGCTGTCTCTTCCTCATTCTTTGCTTGCAGGTGATGACATCACTAAAACTGTTGAGCAGGCCATCAGTGGAGATTTCATGGGTCGTCTCATTGTCCAGCCCCACGGGGGTGGAGAACAAACTATGATCCACATGACTTTACCTCTCATTGCTGCTCATTATCTGGACAGCACCAATCAGTGGGACACTGTCGGCATGGACCGCCGCGATGAAGCCGTCAAACACATCAACACAGGTCGGCCGACCCTCACGCTAATACCAACACGACATCTTTGCTGTCACTCTATGATGTTTAATTTGTTCTTGCGCGTGAAGGTTATCAGAAGGAGCTGACCTTCCGGAAACGTGACGGGTCCTACGCTGCCTGGATACACAGACCCAGCAGCACATGGTACAAGCAAATTATTGACAAATATCTTTTTCCATGTTTGTTTTCTATTAATTGTGCCGGATTTCTGTCTTGTGTCATTGGAAGGCTTACAGCATATGTGGCTAAAATCTTCGCCATGGCCAGTGATTTCATCATCATTGAGGAGAATGTGCTCTGCAGCGCCCTCAGTTGGTTAGTTAGAAAACAGCAGGCGGATGGCACGTTTACAGAGACCGCCCCAGTGTACCACAGCGAGATGGTTGTGAGTTATGTTTGTATTTTGTTGAAAATTTAAAATCTTTGTTGTTCTAAAATTGAGCTTCAGTTTCCATCAGTTATTTTGGTTTTTATATTTGGTTTCTTGTATTTTTAGTTTTTATTTGTATATATAAAAATGTATGTAAATATATTTATGTAACTATATATGATATATTTTTGTATTTTCATGTTAGTTTTAGTTTAATTTGATCTATTTTGTTATATGATTTAGCCATTTATTTGTTTTTAATATTGCTATTTTAATCGAATTTATTAATTAATCATAAAAATAAATGAATTTTTATTTCAGTTTTAGTAAAAAATTGTAGTGACTCCACCTAAACATTTTCGGTTTAATGCAAAGGCAACGTTTACGATGTTCTTTTAGTTTTAAGTTTGTTGAATAATATTAAGGTCTGTATTTTATTTCTTTTTATTTCTTATTTACGATAAATGTTTAAATTGATTTTAATACATTTTCTAAATATGTTTAACTGAAGGGAGAAGTCATGTACTGTAGTTGTTATCTAAGTGTGTACATAAATGTAATAAATTCAAGGTTCAAGTTTTAAATATACTTTTACATTCATATGGTTTGACACGATCTCATGTATTGCGTTTGTGTTGATTCAGGGTGATGTACAGGGTAAAGACGCAGACGCCTCTCTGACTGCGTTCGTCCTGATCGCCATGCAGGAGGGCAGTGAGATTTGTGCTCGATCTCTTCCTGTGAGTCTTACACACACGTCTGTGATGTCACAGTCGTTTTACACCCGAGCGTCTCTCACTCTGTGTTTGTGTTTTAATAACAGAATCTAAAGGACAGTATGAACAGAGCCATCCAGTATCTGACGCTCCGAGTTCACAGTCTGAACAATCCTTACGCTGTTGCCATGACCTCTTACGCTTTGGCTCACACTAACAAACTCGACAAAGACATCTTGATAAGTCACTCCAGAAAAAGCAAAAGTTAGAAACTTCAAATATATCTCAACACATACTGTATGTATGCATGTAGTAACATATTCCTAATAACATCATGACTAAAAGTTGAAGAAAATAGAGAAACCTTTTCTTTTATTGGTTTACTAATTATTTGCATTACTGTTTAGATCTTTTTTTCTAAATGATCCTTTGCTAATATTGGACACTTTTAGGTGGAAGGTTATGGCAAGTTCCTGGAAAGCACTTTCACTCTCTAGAAGCCACAGGTTATGCCGTGCTCGCCCTGGTGAAGGTGAAGGATTTCGAGAGAGCCAGACAGGCCGTGCGCTGGCTGGGCAAACAGCAAACTCGCTACGGAGGTTACAGCACGACACAGGTTTGTTTTCAGATGATCAAACTGTGTGATGTGAGAATTAGACATAACACATTTCTAGTGCATTTCATTTCTGTCCAAAGTTTCTCAGACTGCAAGTAATAAAACAGAGCGAGCCCGACACGAACTTGCAAACTTTTTCCAGACATGTTGAAAATTGAAATATTTGTTACACCGAAATCTTTTCAAGACATCTTTAACTTTAAGTGAGATTTCTTATTCTACTATTAAAAAGAGGTTTTAGTTTTGTAAAAGCAGACATCATGCTTAAAGGAATAGTTCACCTTCCAAATAAAAATTGTTGTCATGTTAAACCTGTGTGATTTTATTTCTTCTGCAAAACACAAAAGAAGATATTTTGACTGCTGGTCCCCATTGACTACCACAGTATGAAAAATGATCCAGAATCTTTTGCTGTCTTACATTCTTCAAAATATCTCATTTTGTGTGTAACAGAACAAAAACAATGATAAAGCAATTTTTCCTACTATGGTAGTCAATGGGGGTCCAAGAACTGTTTGGTTACAAGCATTCATCCAAATATATTTCTCTGTGTTTAACCAAACAAAGAAATTTGGAACAACTCGAGTAAATAATCATAACATTTTAAATCTAAAGCGACCTCTTCCTTTAAGTAAAATACAAGCCTTTTTGTTTTTTAATGCAAGTTCACAGAAACAAAACCGTTTCTTTTCTCGTCTCATGAACTGTTTAGGCGACGGTCGTGGGGTTCCAGGCTTTGGCCGAGTACCACATTCAGGTAAAGAAGAAGGACATTAACTTGAACCTGGAGCTTTCTGTGCAGGAGAGGAGCGCTCACGTCAGATGGAACGTCGTAAACTCCAACAGTCACATTACACGCTCGCAAAAGGTACGAGAAACACGTGTCATCTTCCGTAAACAACGCGTGCCTAAAAAACGTGTTTTGCTTGTTTTGTGTGTCAACAGTTTGATATCAGCAGGAGCTTCAACATCACGGCTCAGGGGACGGGGGTGGCCACTATTTCTGTGAGCATCCACACTCTTTAATTCCCATTTAACAGCATTGATTTGACGTCTCGCTCTCGTCTCTCAGGTGTTCTCGCTGTATTACGCCCTGCCTGAGGAGAAAGTGAGCGATTGTGAAATGTATGATCTCAGCGTGCAGATGGAAAGAGAGCTGTTGGGTATGATTCAATATCAGCACATTACACTATCATGAGGAAAACCCTTAAAGAAGAAAGAAAGAAGTCTCTCTTGATAAAAGCGTCTTTTAAATTCATGAATGCAAATAGGAAATATGACTGAATTCTAATGCTGCCGCATCTGTGTGTACTTTAGTGTCTTATCAAGGGGCCATTGAAACTTACAGGCTCACTATTAAATACATGTAAGTCCATAACAAACCCGCAGCGCATGTTTTCTGTTTGATGTTTATATTTTGTATACAGCCATAAAATGAATTTAGCTTTATGGTGTAGCCTAACATGTTACGAATCTGCAGTTTTAAGGACACCGACAGAGATTCTACCATGAGTATTTTTGATATTGCCCTTCTGACAGGGTTCAAGGTGGACGAGCGAGATCTTACGAAAGTAAATATTCACGTTTTTGATGACAAAGTGCATACAATAAGCATTGCGTATATGCTAACATCTTGTTTATTTTCAGTTATCAAGTAGGAAAGATAAATACATTCAGAACTTTGAGCTGGACCGAGAGCTCTCGGAGAGAGGATCTCTGATCGTATACGTGGACACGGTACGCTTTTATTTCTCCTTCCATTATGATAGAGATACTGTACTGATGTATGAAAGTTTGGTTGCCGGCCAGGGCGATGTTTGAAAATCATTTTCTCGTTAGATATCTCATAAAGAGAGAGAAGGGATTGCTTTCAGAGTCCATAAGATGAATGAAGTGGGCATGTTGCAGCCCGCTGGAGTCACTCTGTATGAATACAACTCTCCAGGTACGCTCAAAAAACACGAACCCTTGTGCGTCTATTAACAAATATGCTGTAATGTATCGTCACCAAATCCATCCTCGATGCTCATGAACGCAGCGGCAGTTACGTCTTAGAGATCAGCTTCTAGTGTGTGATGCCGCTTGCGCGCTCACGCTGTGCTTCATCTTACGCAGATAAACGCTGCGTGAAGTTCTACCATCCTCAGAAGAAAGACGGCGCTCTGAATCGACTCTGCAGCAAGTCGCTGTGTCAGTGCGCAGAAGGCACGTTTACGTCCGCTTCCGGAATACAAATGCATTGCCATTCACAAGAAAGTGTGACATAAAAAGTCTGTCTTCTTACAGAGAACTGCAGTCTGCAAAGGAGCGGACATATTGACGAGGACAAGCGTGAAGAACAGGCATGTGTGCCTGAAATCGAGTACGGTAAATAACCAGAACGCTGCCGAAACTGTCCGTATAACATATAGTTGTTTTACAGACGATGATGGCGTAACACATTTGTCTTGTAGTTTATAAAGCTAGGGTGAAAAGCATGGATTTGTCGCAGCATGTGGACATCTATAACATGAGCATCGAACGAGTGCTGAAGGAGGGTACGACATGCAGTTTATTGTAATATGTTATGTTGTACATCATGAGCAAAAAATAAAGTTTGTGTATTTCTTAGGCACCGATATGGCTGTAGAAGGCAACGTGAGGTCTTTTCTGGCTCATCCTCACTGTAGAGACTTTCTGAAGCTCGAAGAAGGCAAGACGTACCTGATCATGGGCCAAACCAAAGCACTTCCCCGCATCGATGGAAGGTGAGATCTCTAAGGATACCCGGGTTCATTTAGATTGAATTGAAATAATAGTGATGTTAACATCTGTGTGATGGTGTCAGATTGAGGTACCATGTGGGTGAGGACACCTGGATTGAATACTGGCCAACAGGCGATGAGGGGCAGATGGCGTCATACAGAGCCAAATTCATCGGCATCAACTCAATCGCCAACAAGCTTGTTCAGTTCGGATGCACCACCTAAACACGAAGCAATCTCTGATGGCTATGAATGGCCTGAGGATCCAACTGTGCTTTAAATTCTGATGTCTGTCAGCTTTTTACACATTTTTTGTAAACAAAATGCAAGTCATTTAAGCATTTAAACCAACATGTCAAATTAAATTTGCAAAAACAAACATGGCTCTGTTTTATTAAGTACACCAATAACAGACCAAGCAGCTACATACTGTTAGTTGACCACATTTATAAGATTAAAGTATGCAGAAATAGCTGAAGATTTTAGTACATTGTGTCCATAGTCTGAGTTAATTCAGATGGGTAGAGCAAAAAACGCAAGCAAATATTCAATTCTTGACAAAGTTTCACAAAAGTAAATGTGTGTTCCAACCTAGATCAATATAGTGGCAACAAATTTACCAAAGGTTGAATTTGCCCAACAGGTCATGTGATTGATAAGAAATCTTACGGCTGTTTCATAGACAAAATAACATCCTGTAATCTTTTAAATCAGGTTTTAACAAATAAACATTGATAAGGTTGAAATTCGAAAAGTTATTACGAGCACACGCTGAACACATGTTAAATAAAAAAGTTGAATATTTATTTAGAGTTGAAGAGTTCTTCCTGGGCTGCCCAACATCCTTTAAAAACATTCATTGGCAGATTACTGCTTCATAATATATGATACAACTACAAATTCTACAAGCGTGTGTCTTGTAATGATGTAGGCAAAGGTGTGTTGATGTAATATTGGACTGCACAAACATGAGCAGACGCTCACAGTAACAAACAGACAGTCAGTCGGTCAGGATGAACATGGATCTGCTGTGTTTGACTGTTGTTCTTCTCTCTTCACCTCTCCTCACATTATGTGACCCGCTGTGAGTATTTAAAACACTATTAGCTTATACATTCATTTAGATATCTGAGTTTGAGGTGTAAAATTATGGTATTTTTTCATTTGTAGATATGTTGTATCGGCTCCTAATTTGCTGAGGGTGGGTTCCTTAGAGAATGTGTTTGTGGAGGCTCAGGATTATTCTGGAGAAGATCTGAACGTGAAGATCATGGTGAAAAACTTCCCACGGAAAAGTGTTGAAATACTGTCCAAATTTGTGACCCTGAGAAAAGAAAACAATTTCCAGCTGCTGGCTGATATTCAGGTGAAACAGTTGTGTACATTGACCTTTTATTTCTGAAGTGTGAAGGGTTTTTTTGCTTTAACTTTTAAGGCATTTTATCTATTGCTAAAGTGTTTTCAGATTATCTTCTATATTTAATGCAGATTCCAGACAACAGGGACTTTTTCTCTGATGATCCTCTGGAGAAGCAGTATGTGCATCTACAAGCTCAGTTTCCTTCCAGACTTCTGGAGAAAGTGGTCATGGTGTCATTTCAGTCGGGATATATTTTTGTACAAACAGACAAAGCCATCTACACACCTGCTAGTATAGGTGAGGAAAAACACGTTTTCCTGATTGGTTGTCCTGCTGACTGCATATTATAAAATGAAATCCCAATAAAAGCCAATTTTTCTGGAGAAAATTCAAGCTTTAACAAGCTTCTCGTGTCATTTTCTGCAGTTCAGTACAGACTCTTATCTGTGACTCCTGGTCTTCAACCTTTGGAACATTCTGGAATTTCAGTGGATATTATGGTACTTTTACACTGTTTACCAGCCACCTTATTAATGTCTTTTTCTTTCATTATATGTCGATGATTGATTATAGTTTTGCAATAAAATAATAGTTTTATAATTAAGTAATTAAAACTATAATCATGTACTATGTTATTATGTTTGAATCTAATAATATATAATGTGAATTAAATCTAATAAAATACACTTTACGTTGTTAAAAGAACTGACGCATGCGCAGAAGTGGATATGCCTACCAGTGCTGCGTTAGGATAGTTCATTATAGTTAAACACAGAAATTATTTACTTTTATTAAAATACTTTTATTGGTACTAAATGATTTGTAACGTTGTTTTAGTGTTACTAAATACTGATACTGAATCCAGACGCTATTTCCGAGTTTTAGGTGGGAAATAGAATCGCTTTCCACTCCAAACCCCGCCCATAATGTATGTGTGGACCAATCAAATGGCAGCAAACGTGACCGCGTCAAATGATTGACAGACAGCGTGCGGAGCCGTAATGCGTGCTGCGCATCTGCTGTGATTTTCGGTTGTGATTTCTGTCAGATAAGCGAAAACTCGATAAACGGGTTTTACATGTGCTATAAAGATGCTTTCACGAGTGCACAGTTGCATGTAAGTTATGTGTTGAAAGCGGTAATAATAAACAATTTTGATTTGCTGTCAGGCGGTGTTTAGAAAGTCTCGAGGCGTGTTTGCGCTACAGAGAAGTTGGATTTCCACTGTTCAAACAGCAAGTTATATATTGACAAATAGTTAATTATTTATTTCCCAATTTTTCCCTTAAAGAATCCTCAGGGCATCACAACTATGGGAGAGGTGGTTTATCCACATAAGGGGATAAAGTCAGGCAAATACGCCATACCTGCGCTGGTCAGGTGTGTTCATACTGTAAACTGGATTTGAATTCGATTTATCTGTGGTTGTGTTCATCATTAATGATTATTTGATGCTATGTGTTGATGTGGTTGGTGTTTTATTTGTAGTCCTGGCATCTGGAAGGTGGTTACAAAGTTCAAGAACACCCCACAGAAGAACTTTACAGCTGACTTTGAAGTCAAAGAATATGGTAACTGTTCTTATTTGTTTTTAATATTTTTGTGAAATGCATTTTGGTAATGTAATGTCAACATTTTTAAGTATAAGTATAATTTGAAATAAACCAATACAAAATACCCAGACCATTAAATTAGACAAAAAGCATTGTGTCTCTAAATGAAATGAATGTAATGGCGCAATGTTGCTTTTTTTATGTAAGTTATAATAAAGTTGTTTGATATTATTTTATAGTTTTCTCAGGCTTCTAGACCTCAGTAATTTTATTGTTAGTAAATAACAATATTGTATGGGTTTGTTTTTAAAGTACTTCCAACTTTTGAAGTCACGTTATCGCTCAGCCAGTCGTACTTTTCTGTCAATGATGAGAGTCTTACAGTTGACATCCTGGCCAAGTAAGAGCAATACGTGTCTAATTTGCTCAGTAAAATGTGTTTTTATCTAGCATTGGTTAATACTGTACATATCTTCCTAGGTACCTGTTTGGGAACAACATGAACGGCAATGCGTTGGTGGTGTTTGGCGTGATGGACGATGAGAGGAAAACAAGTATTCCTTCCTCTCTGCAAAGAATCTCGGTGAGCTTCACAGCCAAATGCACATAAATCCGAACTTGCACATTAATGAAGGCGGATTTGGGCTCTTGCAGATTTTAGATGGAGAGGGTCAAGCCAAGCTCATGAAGACGATGATCCTTCAGACTTTCCCAGATATTAACTCACTGGTTGGACAGTCGATTTACATCTCAGTCAGTGTTTTTACAGACAGTGGTAAGAGACCTTACTTGCAGAATAAATGCCACTAGAATGGATGGTGAATGGGATTTTGATTTTTGTGATTATATTTAGTGTTGCTGGTGACACAGTTACGCAGTGCAAGTGTTAGTGTTGAATTCCTATTATTTTTGTCATGAAATTGTGTTTGTTTCAGGCAGTGAAATGGTGGAAGCACACAGGAGAGGTATTCAGATTGTGACGTCACCCTACACCATCCGTTTCAAGGGGACACCCCAATATTTCAAACCGGGAATGCCCTTTGATGTCTCGGTACGAAATGTGGACTTGCAAGCAAATTTCAAAGAACGTTTATCAAAACACAGTTAATACGCACATTTGATTTTCTTTCCGATAGATTTATGTAACGGATCCTGACCAAATGCCTGTTAAAAATGTGGACATGGAGGTCAATCCTGGAGAGGTCAGAGGTCGAACAAAGGGCAACGGCATCGCAAAGTTTACCGTGAACTCTCAAGAGGGAACGTCCACGCTAGAGATCACGGTAAGACCAGTTAGTAACTAGTTTTTGGTCTTCGGCAGTGCATCGGATGAAGAGTGATCTTTTATCGTGCAGGCACGAACCAATGATCCACATTTAACAAATAAAGAGCAGGCAGTGATGAAGATGACAGCACAGGCTTACGTGCCCAAAGGCGGCTCCAAAAACTACCTGCACGTCGGCATTGATGCTGCGGAGTTTCATATCGGAGATCAGATTAAAGTCAACCTGAACACAGGAAGAAGTCCAGGAGCCATAGATCAAGATTACACGTACATGGTGAGAGACAGTCATACGGTTTCATCTGTTATACGTTGCATTCATAGTGTCTTGTTTGCGTAAATGTCCTTTTCTTCAGATCATCAGTAAAGGACAGATCGTGATGGTGGACAGGTATAAGAGAAGAGGACAGTCTCTAGTCACTCTGTCTCTACCTGTGACTAAAGACATGGTTCCTTCTTTCCGCTTCGTGGCGTATTATCATGTGGGATCGGATGAGGTGGTGTCTGACTCCGTCTGGGTTGATGTGAAGGACACGTGCATGGGGACGGTAAGATTTTAACACATCCCATGTCTGTCCTACGCCAAAAACTTGGCATATATTATTTTGCATATTGTGTGCGTTTTGACAGCTGACGGTTCAGGTGAACGAGCCTCGGCCGATCTACGAGCCCGGTGATGTGTTCAGCTTGCAGATAACTGGAGACCCCGGAGCTAAAGTTGGGTTGGTGGCTGTAGATAAGGCTGTGCATGTCCTCAACAAGAACAGATTCACACAGTCGAAGGTGATGAATCTTCATAAAAATAAAAAATAACATCAGTGTTTTTAATGATTTAATTATATCTTGAACTGTCTGTAGATCTGGGACGTCATTGAAAAACATGACACAGGTTGTACAGCGGGCAGTGGAAGAGACAGTATGGGGGTTTTCTATGACGCTGGTCTGATGTTTGAGTCCAACACCGCTGGAGGAACCAACACTAGAACAAGTAACTCTTCATTTTATCTTTCCGATATCTTTTTAGATTTACATTTATTCATTTGGCAGATGCTTTTATCCAAAGTGACTTACAATTGAGGAAAACAGCAATCGATTCGTCTAAGTAAAGCAATATTCAACAATCTGAATCACATTCTGAAGTGATCTAATCTAATATTTGCTTATGTTGTAGTGCAGGGTTGTCCCACACCTTCAGAGCGAAGACGTAGATCAAAGAATCTTCTGCAGGTCACCACTACACTGGGTGAGAAACGGACCTTTTTGTTTTACATTTTAATAAATCTGTTTATTCAATCTCAAAAATTAATCTGTTTTATGAAGCACAAAAATGAATATGTTTATTCTAACACACAAATGAATCTCTTTTCCAACATTTACTTAGTTTCCCCCATCAGTTTGTCTACTATCTCGTACTCTTCTCATTGTTGTACTCTGCTGTTGTGTTGTCAGCTGGTAAATACTCTGGCGATCTGAAGAAGTGCTGTGTCGATGGAATGAGAGACAATAAACTCGGCTACACCTGTGAGCGACGAGCCACGTACATTGAAGACGGACAGGAGTGCGTCCAGACCTTCTTACACTGCTGTAATGATGTGCTGTCTCAGAGCAATGAAGCTGGAGAGCAGGAGATGATTCTGGCTCGAAGTACGGAACCTATATGCTGTTCACTGTCTTACAGATTTCCTCAAGACACACATAGACCATAAGTTTAATTTTGAAGCTTGAAACTGTATTGGCCTTATCAATGTAGTGTAATGCAAGTCAATGGGAGCTACAACTTGGCATTAAACACCAATACAAATTTGAGTTTTTGGTAAATCGTTCCTGTAACTCTCAGTATTTGCTTCTGTGAACCTGCACAGGTGAAGATGACGACGACTATTATGAAAGTTTTGATGAAATCACATCCCGTACGCAGTTTCCAGACAGCTGGCTCTGGGGTGAGGAGGTTCTGCCCCTCTGCCCTACGAATAACAAGTTATGGTGAGTATGACACACAGACTGACGCAGAACAAGTGATTTTAAATGAGCAGATGCTACAGACACCAACACATGTGAAATATTTTAAACTTTACCTGTAGATTTATATACAGTAAGTCAGAATATTAGGTTCGGTGATCTACCTAAACACGTATCTGTCACTTCCTGTGTTCTAGTCAAACAACATCACTCACCAAAAATAAACTTTATCTGAAAGAATCCATCACTACTTGGCAAATCTTTGCTGTCAGCCTGTCGAAAACCCACGGTGACCAGACTGTCACATTTATTTATTTATTAAAACCTTTTTCGGTGTTACCGTAGCATAATTCTCTCTTACTTCTCTAAAGGTATATGTGTGGCGGATCCTCACGAGATGATCGTCTACAAGAATTTTTTCATCGAGCTGAAGATCCCGTACTCGGCCGTGCGCAATGAACAGCTGCAAATCAGGGCCATCGTTCACAACTACACCAGAAAAAAGCAAAAGGTAAACAGTTGTTTTATCCTCATTTATGTGTAACAATCAATAATTATTTCAAACGTATCACAAACTTGATATACTTGAATATATCCTGCATTCAGATGAAGTGATGTATGCCGTTTGTTCTTTCTCCACCAGGTGCGAGTTGAATTCGCAGAGACGGAGCACATCTGCAGTTCGGCCAGCGGGAAGGGCTCGTACATGACGCAAGTCGAGGTTGATGCCATGTCCTCCAGGAGCGTCCCGTATGTGATTATTCCTCTGGAGCTGGGCAACCACGGGATAGAGGCTAAGGCTGCGGCGTACGATTCGGTCCACACTGATGGCATAAGGAAGACCTTGAAGGTGGTGGTACGTCTGAAGTTCACCATCACCGTTTTTGCCGCCACACTGGAGGCGACGTGACGCATTTCACAATAAACAGATTTGATTAACTGACTTCAACACAGTTTCTCTGTCTCTTCAGTCTGAGGGTTTGCTGACCATGGTGCAAGAAAAAAATGTCGAGCTCAATCCTGGTAGTTTAGGTGATGTATCCTCAACTCTGAAACATCTAAATATATGTTATGACAATCTTTTTAATTTTTAATTCTTTACCTGTGTGACAGGCGCGATACATGTGTCCGTCAGGAGCCACAAGCCAGTCGCTCAGGTTCCAAACACACCGGCCAACACGTACATCTCAGTAACAAGTAGGAGCTCATATCTCCTTAAATGTCTTAGTGATGACATGAAACGGTGTGGTCAGACGTCTTTATGTTCCTCAAGGTAAGAATTTCAGTGCTATGGTCGAACAGGCCATCAGTGGAGATTTCATGGGTCGCTTTATCGTCCAGCCTCGTGGTAATGGAGAGGAAACTATGATCCACATGACTTTACCTCTCATTGCCGCTCATTATCTGGACAGCACCAATCAGTGGGAGGCTGTCGGCATGGACCGCCGAAATGAAGCCATCAACCACATCAACACAGGTCAGCAGACCCTCCCGCTAATATAAACGCATCACCTTTAATATGATTTTTGTGCTATTTAATAAGAAAAATATTATCTTGGATCGTGTATTGTCGGCGTTTATATAACAGGATGGATTGGGTTGTTGGAAGGGAGGGGTGTAAAAAAAGTGACGCCAGCCACAGAAGAAAGACAAATCGTTTACAGAAATCATTACGTTTGTTTTCATGTCAACTAAAAACGAAAATGAAGTTATGAAATGAAGATATTAAATTGAAACAAATGTTTACTTTGCAACACATACATGCACATAATATTAGACATAACAGAACCCTTAAAATGTAATATCCTGTTGAATTTTATAAGACCAAACTATATACAGCTGTGGAAAAATTTTAAAGACCATTTAAAATTTAATCAGCATTTGAAGATGTATTGTGGTCATTGCAGTCGTGTCTGTTGAATTTCAACAAAATCATGTCCTCCATCAGCAATGTGAAAGACTGACAGAATGACAAGACACATGAAAACTGATAAAAATCCAGGTTATCACATCATAAAATCATTTTGAACTTTTTCTAAATAAATGTAGAAATATATTGTTTTGCTTCAAAGTTAATATGAACTTGTTTTATTTGAGGTCTGAACAAGTACAGAGCATCTTTTCTGTTATTTTCATTTTCTGCTAATTTTTATGTGAAATTTGGGAGACATATTGTTAGTAGTTCACAGAATGAAACAAAATGATCATTTTACCTAAACCTGATAATAGTATATATTAAATAAAAAAAATTGACAAGGCCTCTTCATTTTTGTCGTGGCTGTATCTTAAGATGTTTTCTGTATCTCTCTTCTCAAGGTTATCGACGTATGTTACGTTTCCGTAAAGCGGACGGGTCGTACGCCGCCATGATGAGCACTCCTAGCAGCACATGGTGAACAACATGATTTCTGTATCTGCTTCATTAATGATACAGTTTCTTACTCTTGTCTTATGTGATTTTTCTGAAGGTTGACGGCATATGTGGTGAAAGTCTTTGTGATGGCCAACGATTTGATCATAGAGGAGAATGGGTTCTGCAGCTCCCTCACGTGGTTAGTTAGAAAACAGCAGCCAGATGGCACGTTTAAAGAGGACGCTCATGTAGTTCACGATGAGATGATTGTGAGTACGGCGTAAGCAAATAATTCAAAAGTCCATAAATCTTTGTGTTTTCTTTAACCAGTTATATTGGCGTGTATGAGTTTCAATCTGCCAACATTAGAAAAACATATGAGAAAAAAAATAGATATTTGTTTTTTTTGTGTTGATTCAGGGTGATGTACGGGGTAAAGACGCAGACGCCTCTCTGACTGCGTTCGTCCTGATCGCCATGCAGGAGGGCAGTGAGATTTGTGCTCGATCTCTTCCTGTGAGTCTTACACACATGTCTGTGATGTCACAGTCGTTTTACACCCGAGCGCCTCTCACTCTGTGTTTGTGTTTTAATAACAGAATCTAAAGGACAGTATGAACAGAGCCATCCAGTATCTGACGCTTCGAGTTCACAGTCTGAACAATCCTTACGCTGTTGCCATGACCTCTTACGCTTTGGCTCACGCTGACAAACTCAACACAGACATCTTGATGAGTTACTCGAGACAGAATGAAGGTCAGTAATCTTACATAATTATAAAAACTTAAACAGGCCGATCCAAGGCACATTACCAAATAAACAGAGAAACACATGTTAACATTTTCTCAAATATGTCTCTTTAACAGCTGGTACTTTTTGGCAAGTTCCCGGGTCTCACTATCACTCCCTGGAGGCCACGGGCTATGCCGTGCTCGCCTTGGTGAAGGCGAAGGATTTCGAGACAGCAGGACAGGCCGTGCGCTGGCTGGCGAGACAAAGAGATCGATATGGAGGTTCAGGGACCACACAGGTACAGAGAACAGAAAAGCCTAAAAATATAACTTTCACAAAACACAAAAATTAAAATGTCCTGGTTTATTCCATTTAAAACAAGACTTCCTGTCCGGCTCCTAGGCAACCGTAATCGTTTTTCAGGCCGTCGCTGAATATCGCATGCAAGCGAAGAAGCAGGACTTTAATCTGGATGTTGAAGTTTCTGTGGAGGGGAGAAAAATGAATAACAGGTGGACGTTTACGCGGTTCAACAATTACATCACACGTTCTGAAAAGGTGATACGAGTAAACACATGAATGCTTTGTCTTTGCTTTGGCGTTTCATTGTTCAACCTTTTCATGTATGCAGAATTTCTATTGCTATCATAGCATGTTAGAAAGAGATTTTCAGATGTCCACTTGTTTTCGGTTGATGTTTTTATGAACAGGTGAAGCTCACGCAGAACTTCAACATCACTGCACGAGGGACGGGAGCGGCCACACTCTCTGTTAGTATTCGTATCCACGATTTGACAGTATTTTTGTGTTTAACGTGTCATGTGTATTATGTCAATCTCAACTCTCGCTCTGGTTTCACAGGTATATACTCTGTACTACGCTCTGCCTGAGGAGAAGGATGGCGATTGTGAAATGTTTGATCTCAGTTTTCAGATGACAAAAGAGCGTCAGGGTGATGAAACATCACAGTTGCATAACTCAACTGTACATGTTTTTATTTAGAAATACTAAATATTGTTAATATTCTGCATGTAGTATCTTATCCAGGAGCTATTGAAACGTATCTGCTCACGATCGAAACAAAGTAGGTGTGCATGCGAGCTAAACAAAATAAGCGTTTTTGATGATGCTTTTATTAAATGCATGTTAGATGTTTTTTTTGATCGACGTCACATTGTCTTCTGTGCAGTTTAAAGGATCCCAGCAGAGATGCTGCCTTGTCTGTTTTGGATATTGGCCTGCTGACGGGATTCAAAGCAGATGATACTGATCTTTTACAGGTAAGAAACCAAGTTTATTTATAACTGAAATCCAAACATCTTTTATTATTAAACACATCAGAAATAAGATCAGTTCTGTATTTACATGCATGATGTCATTTCTATTCTTCAGCTATCTAAAGGGAAAGACAAGTACATTGACAGATTTGAGAAGAACGTGGATCTTTCAGAGCGTGGATCTCTCATGATCTTCTTGAATAAGATGTCTCATAAAGTGAGGGACCGGGTTGCTTTTCGGATCCATAAGATGAATGAAGTGGGCATGTTGCAGCCCGCCGGTGTCACTCTGTATGAATACAACTCTCCAGGTACGCTGATGTCACACTCGTGTTGTACAAACACAAACGCACACACTGCTCTCTAACACGTGATTTTCCACAGATGACCGGTGTGTGAAGTTCTACCATCCTCATAAGAAAGATGGCGCTCTGAATCGACTCTGCCATGAGGATCTGTGTCATTGTGCTGAAGGTAGATGGGAAACTGAAGGTTCATGTTGAACGTTAGCTCGGTATGAAGAGAGAAGATTAAACTTGTGGTGTGTTTACAGAGAACTGCAGCTTTCAAAAGAAACATCATGTTAAAGAATCACAGCGTTCAGACAAGGCCTGTGCGAGTGACGTAGACTACGGTAAATGCTAGGCTTGAGTGTTGTGTGTGTGTGTGTATGTATGTACATGCCTGTGTTTGTAAATATCTGCCTGTGTGTGTGTGTGTGTGTGTGTGTGTGTGTGTGTCTGTATATGTGTACATTGTGAACATGTCTGTGTGATGCCTGCCTTTGTTCGTGTCTGTGTAAATACATGTCTGTGTTTGTGTGCATGTGTACATATTATTGTGTATGTCTGTGTGTGTCTGTGTAAATGTCGATGTTTGTGTGTGTGTGTGTGTGTGTGAACATCTGTGTAAGCTTATGCCTTCATGTTTGTGTACCTGTGTACATGTGTGTGTCTGTGTGTGTGTGTGTCTCCGGTTAAAAATCTGTGTTTCGTAAATGTCTGTGTTTGTGTACCTGTGTACATGTCGTTGTTTGTGTCTGTGGGATGCCTGCATTTGTGTATGCTTTGTGTTTCTGTAAACTCCTGCCTTTGTTTGTTTGTTTGTGTGCGCGTGCGTGCGTCTGTGTTAACATGTTTTTCTACATGTCTGTGTAAAAATCTGTGTTTCTGTGCATGTCTGTGTTTGCATGTGTTTCTGTTGAAATGTCTGTGTAAGCATCTGTGTTTGTGTGTGGAGCCGATAAGACTGCAATAAACCATTCAGACCTGGATTTTTTATTGACCTACAACTCTTTACTTTTGAAGTTTATAAAACCAGACTGGAGAGTGTGGACTTCTCACTGCATGCAGACATCTATAACATGACCATTGAACAAGTGTTGAAAGAAGGTACTGTATGATGCTTTCCTCGATCATCTTTGAGACCGGTGGAAGTGGTCATGAATAATTCACTTGAACTTGCAGATATGAGGAATTACTGTAACTTACTATAAAATATACTTGGGGCATGTCAATAATGCTGAGGTAAAACCACCAAAGATTGATTTACATTTTTTTGTTGATGACAATAGAGAATATGGAGTGTTAGGGATGTCATGATACGGTGTTGGCTTGTATTTTATTGAAATGTACACTGATATGCTTGTTGTTGGACTTTATCTATAAACAAACATAGTGGAGTTAAGAGTTTGTGTGTTTCTAGGCACCGATCCAGCTGTAGAAGGCAACGTGAGGTCTTTTCTGGCTCATCCTCACTGTCGAGACTTTCTGAAGCTTGAAGAAGGCAAGACGTACCTGATCATGGGCCAAACCAAAGCACTTCCCCGCATCGGTGGAAGGTGAGATCTCCATACTCAATTGTGCTTATGACACGTTTTTCATTATCGTCACATGTCCATTGATTTTTCAGCCTGAGGTACAGTTTGGGTGAACGGACGTGGATCGAATACTGGCCCACACGAGATGAGTCTCAGACTGCAGAATACAAGGAGCCGTACATCGGCATCACCACGTTAGCTGAGCAGCTCTTCAACATTGGATGCACAACATAAAGATTCCCATCAGCTGGTATAACTTCATGATTCTGCTGCTAACAAACTGTTGTTCCGATTGAGTTACAGAAACGCATTTAGATTCATTAGAACAATTGAAATGAAACAATACAAATCAAAACATTCACATGAATTGTTGGATTTGTCAAAATGTCATAGTTGCTGAGACCAGGTTTGTGTCACCACTGTCTACCACAACAGGTTAAACTCTTTAAACTCACTCTGCACCACACATACAAAACCAACACATTCAGATCTGTCTAGTTTGACATTTTATTAATGGAAAAATGGCCAGATTTTTACCATTTCAACAATATCGCAACAAACATGTTGCATAGGCTTGCAGATAGTATTCTTGGTTTAGTAGTATGTTTCTAGTTCCACCCAGCCTGAAACAATACAACACAGATGTTAGTTATTTCAACCCTAATCTCTCAAAAGGAATAAACATATTGCATTTTATTCTTTTTCTATAAGTTCTCATTGTACTTGAAACCGCTATAGGTATATGATGAAAGCTTAATTTTTTACCTCCTGTGTTTTGTCTGATGATGTATTTTCTGATTTCATCATAGATGAAGATGAGCAGTGAAAATGGTAAAGCACAGAACCACCACATGGGTCTAAATAAAAAGATTAAAACAAACAATTTATAGTTCTAGTAATTTATAAACTATTATAACTATAAGCGTATGTCACCCTACTTCATGGGATACATTCGGACCGCCACGTCCATGCCCGGGCAGTAGGACAGGAACGCTGCCAGGGCTGTTTCTTCAAACAGTCCAAAGTTAAGGACTCTGTTTCTAGAAAAAGAAAAATATACAAATGATGTTAAATATTGTTTGAGACATTGGGAGGGGATTTAAAGATGAAATGAGCAGCCATGAGCTAGAACAGACTGAAAAATTGGATAAATATCAGAAAAATGTTATGACTCAAGCTGGGTCCTTTTGTTGACATACTTCATTCCCTGCTGGAAGAAGGAAAGTCTTCTGGTTTTACAGACGAGTAATGTAGTCCACTGCACCATTACTATGCTGGTGAAGAACGCTGTGTGGCAGGTGTACTCCACGATCTTTCTGCGCTCATACGTCTATAGCACACAAAGATAAACATACAGCAATGTTCAAAAGTTTGATATAGCTATACCCTAAAACAAATGCTGGGGAGTGTAAGTACGAACAAACCCAGTCGTTGGGTTTAAATGGACCAATGTTGGTTTGTTTCAACCCATGGTTGGGTCAGATATGGACATTTTTTAGGTTAAGTCAAATGGTTGGGTTTGTCCATATTTTACCCAACCATGGGTTAAAACCACTTGGACTAGAATTTGGAGTGAGACGTGTTGTATTATAGAAAGATTTGTTTCACATTTGTGACACTTACCCACTGTTGGCCATAGCTGTCT
Source organism: Oreonectes daqikongensis (assembly GCA_026939265.1). Taxonomy (NCBI): domain Eukaryota; kingdom Metazoa; phylum Chordata; class Actinopteri; order Cypriniformes; family Nemacheilidae; genus Oreonectes; species Oreonectes daqikongensis. The sequence continues at coordinate 671,045 of JAOTQM010000031.1, forward strand.
TCAAGGTCACTGACATATCTGTCTTCCCAACCGATTCGAAGACCTATCAGATCCCACGGCAGAAATCCATTCTCGGCAAGAATCACAAAGTAGGTGAAGAATCCTCCAACGGCTTGCATCATGCCTGAAGTTAAGTAGGATGACATTTTATGGGATTATTAAAGCAATAATGAAGCTCCATCCCTAAACTTAACCATCACAGGTGCGGAAGCAGATGGTACTAAAATGTAAAACGTGTTTGATCTGTGGACGTAAACTCTTACCGATCTGACCGTAGCTCACACTGATAAGCCTTTCATTCACCAGCCTGTCTGTTTTAGCATCTCTGGGTTGTCTTTTCATGATGTCACTTTCTGCAGCTTCATAGGCGTACGAGATGGCAGGGACCTGTGGTTACGAGAGAAATAAATAAACACAATACAAAATGCAGAGTTTTTTCCATCGCTGTATCTAAAACGTGTTCTTTTCCTTACCATGTCAGTGCCCAGGTCAATACACAGAATGGTTACTGTGCCCAAAGGTAGAGGAATACCCACAAGGACATACATGAGGAAGGGTGACATCTCTGGGATCTTACTGGTCAATGTGTAGGCAATGGACTTCTTCAAGTTGTCAAAGATCAAACGGCCTGATCAAATATGGTAGATTAAGTATCAATGTTTCATGTTCATAATTCCTCAAACCTTTTAATAACATTTCGTACCTTCTTCAACTCCAGTGACGATTGAAGCAAAGTTGTCGTCCAGCAGAATCATGTCAGCGGCCTGTTTGGATACGTCAGATCCAGCGATACCCATAGCCACACCGATATCAGCTTTCTTCAGAGCGGGAGAGTCGTTCACACCATCACCTGTTACAGCTACGATGGCATCCTGATAAAGACAAATGAGGATTAAACATGTAATACTGACTTGAGAAAACTGAGAAGGATTTAGTAAGGATACCTGTCGCTGACACCCTTCCACTATGATCAGTTTTTGTTGCGGAGACGTTCTTGCAAACACGATTTCTGTATGGTGTTGGAGGACTTCGTCCAGCTGTTCTGATGTCATTTTCTTCAAATCTCCACCGTGGACCACACAAGCTTTAGCATCTCTGGAGGAATACTTTGTATTAGCAAACATCGAAAGCAAATTTTTCAATACAGTCTCGTGGCTATTTTACGCGGTGGCTGATTCGCATGAATTTGTACGATCTCATTCATACGTTTTATTACAATCTGCTTTCACCTCAGTAACATTAGACTTAGGAGTAGGGTATGTTTGTTTCTTTGTTTTCTAACGATTGCATGTTTTTGCACGATTAACATTGTACAAATTCACAAGAAATAGCCACCATGTAAAATAGTGTTGATTTGTTTTGAGTGTCTAAAGTCACAGTACCTTGGATTAACCTCTCCAACTGGGATTTTAAGTCGAGCGGCAATATCATCCACAGTCTCGTTGTCTTCGGAGATGATGCCGACACCCTTTGCGATAGCTTTAGCTGTAATCGGATGGTCGCCGGTAACCATGATAACCTGCCGTAGAAGATTTAAAGTCATTATTTGATTCGCTTAATTTATACATGCATCTTTTGCAGTTGTGGATCTTGGATCAAGCACCGCACCTTGATTCCGGCACTCCGACATTTGGCCACAGCATCTGGTACGGCGGCACGAGGCGGGTCGATCATGGACATGAGGCCAACAAAACACAGATTCTCAGTGGGGAAATTCATCTCTTCAGTACTGAATGCAAAACCCTCTGGAAACTGGTCATCCGGGAGGCTAAAGTGGCAGAAACCTGTAAATAAGAACAGAAATTCCAAACACGTCCTGCGGTTTCCCTGGATTGTGATAAACGTCATTAAGGTGGCTTTACCCAACACTCTTTCTCCAAGACCTCCAAGCTCTAAATATGCGTTTTGGAAAGCATCCTTTATTTCGGCATCCAAGCGTTGTTCCTTTCCGTCAATCAAAATGGTGGAGCATCGGTCCAGAATTCTCTCAGGGGCTCCTTTCATCACCAGCAGGTGTTTAGACTCTGAGGAATTGGGATTCTTGTGGATTGAGAGCTGGAGCAAGACGGATTAGACGGTGTTAGAAAGAACAATCACATCCGAACAGTTTCATCTTCAGAGAATACCCCAGAATATAACATTACCTGGTATTTGTTGGTGGAGTTGAAAGGGATCTCGGCAACTTTGTTGTACTTCTCTCTCATTTCACTCACTGGTCCACAGCAAAGTTCGATACACTTCAACAGAGCCGACTCGGAGGCGTCACCAGCCGTTTCTCGCTGCAAATGAAATTTGATTAAAAAATATAACAGGTTGGAAATCTTAAGCACACCTTAATAGCACACCTTAAGGACCGGCAGATGGCTCTGGTCAGATTGGAAAACGGCACGGTTGCAGAGGCCGGAGACACGTGCGAGGGCCGACCAAGTGGGAGAGCTTCGGTCAAATGAGGTTCCAGTCTGGTTCTCCGTGGTGTCTGCTATATGAATATGGTTGTTGAACCACATGTGAGCCACGGTCATCCGGTTCTGGGTTAAAGTTCCAGTTTTATCCGAGCAGATGGTGGTTGTTGAGCCGAGCGTCTCCACAGCTTCAAGATTCTTCACCAGACAGTTCTTCTTTGCCATACGTTTGGCGGTCAGGGTTAAACACACCTACATGAGTATAGAAACAAGGTAAAGTTTTTGACTCGGTCACACTAGACGAAGTCTCAAGATTGTTTGACAGTAGTAGACTTACAGTTACAGTGGCAGGGAGACCCTCGGGTACATTAGCGACAATGATTCCAATAAGGAAGATGACGCCTTCCAACCAGGTGTAGCCAAGAATGACAGAGAGGATTAGGAAGGTGACGCCCAGGAAAACAGCCACACCGGTGATGATGTGGATGAAGTGTTCGATTTCTTTAGCAATCGGTGTCTGTCCACTTTCAAGGCTGGAGGCAAGGGTGGCGATACGACCCATGACGGTGCGGTCACCGGTGTTGATGACGACACCCCTGGCATTACCTAGTAGATATTATCATGTTTTAATATCTTGAAGAAACTTCGTTTTAATTACTAGGTCTTGATTTCATACCTTCAACACAGTTGGTGGAAAAGAACGCAATGTTTTTTGTCTCCAGCGGGTTTTCACTGGAGTAGTCAGGGCCACGACTCTGAGGCTCAGATTCACCAGTGAGTGAAGAGTTGTCCACCTAAAAAACAAATGTAAGACGTTCATAAAACACTAATAAGAGAATTTTGCTTTTGACATGACATGCTTTAGGTCTTACCTTGCATCCGTGTGCGGAGACGATACGGAGGTCAGCTGGGATTCTGTCTCCACCTTTGACCTCCACCAGATCACCTACAACAACCTCCTCGGCACCGATGCTCCTCTTCTCTCCATCACGTATGACCAGGGCTTGCTGCACGATCGGAATGAATTTGAGTGTATTTTGTGCGTTTTAATGTGACTTAAAAAATCAAATATAATAAAATGAAAGAACATTTCTGTACCTGAGGAACAAGGTTCTTGAAAGACTCCATGATTCTTGAGCTCTTGGCTTCTTGATAGTACGAGAAGCATCCGTTGACAGTGACAACAAAAGCAAGCACAAGTCCAAGATACAGCTGCAGAAGTTCATGAATGTTAGCAGATTCTTTCATGTAAATTCATTTACAGTTTCAGAGAATCATTTTTTCTCATACATTGTCATTTGCTGATTCGGCCGCTGATGCGACCTGGATTGAATAGGCAAAGAAGCAGAGAAATGCACCGATCCACAGCAGCGTTTGAAATCCTCCGAAGAGCTGTCGGCAGAACATCACCCATTCTGGAGTAGTAACAGCAGGAGTCAGGGCGTTCGGTCCATCACGGGCTAAGATCTCTTTGGCTCGGAAAGAGGACAAACCCTGTCACAGGTAATGTTAATGACGTTATTAAAGGTACAGTACTGAGAAAACAGAAATGCGTTGATTTGAAGTAAAACAATTGACTGAAACTGACTGAACGTCAACTTACTTTGCTCAGGTCTGTACTGTACTTGCTGTGAAGCTCTTCAAAGGTTAACTTGTGGTCCTCCTGCAAAAGATACAGACGCTTAAAATCTTCTCACTGTACATCTTATTGTATTTTGTCTTTAAATACTTTCTTCTGTTGAAGTGGCAAACAAGAGACAGAACTGGACTTATTTTTTTGCTTTTTATATGCTGATATTGGCTTAATTGACCGTAATTCGTTTAATATGCTTTATCAAGTAACATGAAAGGACATTTTCATCATTTTATTTTGTCTTTTTATCATTATTTTTAAATACTGATGAGACAAATACTTTAGTAGTAGTGATTCACATAAAACATGAATATAACAAAATATGTATTTTTCACCATTTAAAATTCAAATTATACAATTTAAATAATATCTATATTTACAGCGAATGCATTAAACAATGTTAACAAATCCTAGACATTGTAAATCCATTCTAAGCTTATTTGACCTGTTCATACATTAAATATTTTTATATATATTATATGATAAATGTCCATAAACAAATGTCAAGAAGGGTCAATGGAAATCTTATGTCATAATATATGAAAGACAAGATATATTATAGTTCTCACTTTGTTGTTTCCTTTAAAGTGTAAATAGTGTATTAAATATTTACAGACTTTTCTGTGTTTTTTCCAAGACTTATTTGTAGCTAATTTGTCAGCAATAATTGCATAATTATTATTATTATGCCCAGGGAATAAATGAATTAAGATCTCCCAAATGAGTAAATGTAAATGTTATTATATGTAAATGAAATCCATACCAGCTCAACTTCTTTCTTCAGTTCCTCCATGTCCTTCTTGTTCTTCTTTCCTTTTTGGGGCTTTTTGACTCCATCCTCTGAAGTCGCAGCCAGTTTGTACTTATCAAGCCCTGTCTGGAAAACCGCATAAAACAATAATATAACACATTAACAAGTCCAATGAACTTACTGCCAATAAAGAGTCAAAAAATCTACAGAAGAGAATAAATACATTAAGAAAATGGATTATAGGCCACTTACTCCAAGCCCCATTTTCCCTTATTTCTGTGTCAAGTCCAATCTGGTGATATCAGGAGTCCCCCGTGGAGACGGAACCCTGTGTGTCTGAAGCAGCTTCACACATTTATATCCTGCCATCTCACCTGTTTAATGAGGAGGGATTCTGGGAAAATTAGGGAGGAGTTGGGTGTCATTCTCATGTATTTAACCTTCATCCATACAGGTAGGTCATTCTTTTGACATCACTATTAACCGTTGTGTTTACAAATAGATCTTTATGGTGGCTTGGTAATAATAATTCACGATAACTTCCCTTTAAAGTTAATTTGAGCTCTTGTTGGTCTGCAACTCTGCATTGTTGAGAATTTCTTTATGTTTACGTCTTTATCACAAATAAATCTCTGTTAATAATTATGCACATTATTTCTATAAAACCTTATTTTTATGACTTTTAAGTTCTGTTCTTTAACATCCAAAACAAGTAATAATTCTTTACATTTGTGCACCCTTTTTTAAAGATTAGTCCACACATTTAGGATCACATAAAAGCCTTTTACAGTCTGGTGTTGTTAGCTTTACTTGTTAAATGTTCTGTACCAGTCATTTCATTTTCTTTAACATGTATATTTAGTAAATATTGGTATGGAACAGTAGTTGTCATTTACAATGCAACTTTGTTCTTTGGAAACAGATCTATTACGTCAAATGAAAACACTCTTTGTTGAAGCTAATAACACGGTCCGATCGCTCCCAAGTCTGCTATTAAAACCTGGACTTATTTTCACAAATGTATATAGACAAAGAAGAGCATTAAGACAGTGAGCGTGTTCTTAGAATAAAGAAACAGAATAATCATAAAATAATATGTATTATAAAGTAATATAGGAAATACACACACATATTGTACAGGGGTAATAGATTCTTACTGCCCTCATGTCCTTCGCATTGCTTTAGATAGAAGCAACACGGCTGCAGGTATACAGGAACCATCATATGAATACAGCATAAATAAACCCTTCCAACAAAAGGTGATCTCAAGGTGATTTTTAGGAATGAGCTACAAGTATTTAACAAGACAAGTGATCAACTGAATAAGATATTGAAAACAAATTCCTAAATCCCACCGTGATGCGCAAACCCCAAATAAAAAAGCCTCAAAACAATACAGCATAAGATCTATTTACAACACAAAAACAACACCAGAGATAAAAGAACATTAACATCTGTGTAAGTTATCTTTTAAATGATCTTGAGCTTTTGTTGAATTTGATGTATTAAAAAGATCATCCACATACGAGCTCAATAATTTACTTAAGTTTTCATTGTTCAATGCACATTTCCCTTGGTGTGAATCTATGTGAACGATCCAGCAAACAGCTGAGATTCTCTCACAGACCGTCAAAGAGTTTTTCTCTTGGGTTAACAAGATGTCTTTTATACTCTAAACTGGTTTTTCAACTCTTGACTTACTCTTGATCTTTGCCAGGAAAGTTTCAGCAGTTTAAGGAGGTTTATACAGTATATGTCGGAGAAAGTTCAAATTTGAGGAAAAATAGTAAGAAACATATTGTAGTATCATAACGGAAGAAGGCAGTAATGCTTTTAAAATATGGCGTCTACGTTCACCTGACCTTTGATTGACAGCTACAGTACATGTCATGTGACTGCAGGTGAACGCTACAGTTTGCGTACATACTAAACAAAAGAGACACAAACAAGCTCTTTTAAAGTCATCTTACATATTTAAATAAGATTGAAATAATTGAATTTCGTCTCGGAGGAAAACACAAAGTACCTTGTTGAGATCCCATCTGAAGGAGAAGACGTGATATTTTATGAAAGAGTACAACCCTCTTTTAGGAAGGGTCCTTAAACATTCAATGCAAAAGTAAATAAAACACTGTGCTCTCAATTCTCAACTTTGTTTATTGATTGTTTTAATAAAACTATCTGATGACTCTGAAAGACGTGCATGCGCAATAACAGGCAAGACTTTTAACTTTGTGCATAGTTTATTTTTGCAAGTCATCTACATCTAACTGTTTGCAATCGATACAGATACAGTAAGTGTTAAAAGTACTGTAACAGAAACTCTTGAGCAATTGTGGTTTTAGATTTCAGGTTGATGGTGAGTTTGCAGTGCAGATAACACATTTCTACACCCAAGCACTAACTTCTTTTGAGAAGTAAACTCAATTCTCAAAACATGGAATGATAATTGGCAACATTGTGCAGCTTTCCTGTAGCTCAGTGGTTAGATCATGACGCTAGCAACACCAAGATCATGGGTTCGATGCCACGAATTGCACATACAGCATCTGCCAAATGCGTAATTGTAAGGTTACTGTATTCAGTTTAATAATAATACAATTAATACTTTATTAAAGATTTGTTTTAACATTTTCATCCTTCCAACTTCTCCATTTACGCATTTGGCAGAAGCTTTTATCCAAAGCAACTTTCATTGCATTACATTTGTTTCCATGTATGTGCATGGGATCGAACCCATGACGTTGGCGTTGCTAGCGCCCTGATCTAACCACTGAGCATCCAGGATGGATGATAAAATTGTAACGTGTGTAATGGCTGCGTGATGCCGCAACATGATTTCTCAAGTGTACTGACCCGGGCAATCTCAGTGCTGAATCACAGCTCAGACCCACGCCTGTGTTGCTTAATAACGACAGCAGTGATGAGAGAGAGAGAGAGAGAGAGAGAGAGAGAGAGAGAGAGAGAGAGAGAGAGAGAGAGAGAGAGAGAGAGAGAGAGAGAGAGGGATATATTGTAAATGAGCATGTGATGGATCACATACACTGAGGGACACACAGACATGATGTGCGTGCGCTCCGTGTGGCTGCTGGCTGCTGTGGTGGTCTTCGTGACCCCCCGAACTCTCTGTGACCCCCTGTGAGTATACTGTACAGACATAATTGAATTTCATTTTATTTGTTTTATTTCTCCATCATTCTAAAGAAACACTTACATGACCATTATATGTGTGAAATGTGGTATAACAACATTATATTTTGTATTTATCATTTTTATTTGACATAACAAGTGAGTATTAACAAACACTTTTATCCACAGCAACTTACAAATGAGAGAGGATTTCAAATGTGTTGTCAATAAATAAAAATAACCCTCATTATTGATATTGTGTGGTAATGCACCACACAGAATTGTATAATAAATTGGTGTCATTATTTATCAGTTTTCGGTCACAATGCTTACAAACTCTCCTTAAAGAACCTAAAATAAACAACACTGATGATGAATTGGATTCTATATCTAAACTAAATAAATGTGATAATATTGTTATTGTGACAGTTCTAACATGGCACCATATACATTCTTGTATTTATAGATACATTGTCGCAGAAAAGAAACGTTCTGTGTATAATTTCATCTTTGTTTGGCCGTTAAAGTTACGTCCTGTCAGCGCCGAACCTGCTCCGGGTGGGATCACCGGAGAAAGTGTTTGTGGAGGCGCAGGATTATTCTGGAGCGGCTCTGAATGTGAAAATATCAGTGAGAAGTTCTCAAGGAAACGGCGGTGAACTGACCAGCGCGTCCGTCACTCTGACATCAAATAAAAACTATCAGGAGCTGGTGGACATCGAGGCAAGAATCTGCTCGACATTTTGATTTGATTTGACTGTCTTTACTGTGTTTTTACTCTGCGTGTTTGTGTTTGTGTTTGTGTTTGTGTTTGTGTTTGTGTTTGTGTTTGTGTTTGTGTCAGGTGCCGGCTAACTCGTACACCTTTCAGAAGGGTCTTCAGCAGTATGCCGTCCTGCAAGCTCACTTTCCACAGAAGATGTTGGAGAAGCAGGTTTTGCTGACCTTTCAGTCAGGACACATATTCATACAGACCGACAAAACCATCTACACTCCAGACAGCACGGGTGGGATGTTAATATTTATTAGAATGACATCTGGAAATGACGTTTTTTAACAACATCTTTGTTTCGGCCCGTTTCATCTTTTGTCATTTGAAATAATGCATGTTTCTATTTTTATTCAGTGTATTACAGGGTTTTCTCACTCAGTCCAGGAATGTCTCAGGCTGTTGAAAGTGGAGTCCGTGTGGAGATTCTGGTAAGCATGCTCTGTCTTTGTGTATTAATGTGTGTCTTACATCTGTTGTAATGGAATAATTGTGTGTAAAACTGACAGACGCCTGACGGCATCAGTCTTCAGAGTAAATCTGTGTATGCTGATGGAGGGATGACCTCAGGAACCTTCAGTCTCACCGATCCGGCCAGGTGAGCACCTGAAATTAAAACCTCATGTTGCAGAAATCTCTTGTTCTTTAGACTGAAAACTATTCAATGTTAGATAAATGAGCATCTAACAAATTCAAAACAACACCACATCTACGGTTGAGCCCAAAAGGGTTGTTCGACTTTGGTAAACTGATGTCTTTGCGTTTTATTCAAATGTCTTTCTTAGGCTGTATTAAACATGTTTATAACATCATTGTTGTGTAGCTGGAGTGTAAACTGGAGCTCAGCGTTGAGAATTCAAGGAGGCTTGACACAACATAACACAACACACGAGTCAAGAGCCAGAAAGAGCATCAACAAAATATTAATAACTGATAAAAGTGTAGTCCGTTTTGATATTCAGACTGTTGGTATTTAACTATAGTTGTAAAACAAAAAGTGCATTTATCAATTTCAACCATTTATTCTTAACTAAAATGATCACAAGGAAAATAATAAAACGATACGATTTCATTTAGTTCTTATATTTTCTATCATAAAACAAAACTAAATTTTTTTGTTATGTAAATGTATCGTAATTTAAGAAGTTTTAATTATTTTTACTAGAAAACAAAAGAAACGTGTTTAGGAAGAATGTCATTTTTTGCAGTGTTGCTGTGCTAATGCCAGTAATGAGATCAGTCCGTTTTGAATCTCAAAAGTCAAAGTGTTTTAATTTTGATTAAAGTAAAGTTGAACTCAAATCTACTTTCCTATTAGTACACTTTTCAATTTAGGTAGTAATTAAATCTACAGTAAGTTACTGGAAAAAAGTTTTACAGTGTACTACTATATTTCTTTATTATATTAACTTATTATTTTAACAATAATTAAATTTGAGTAATTTTTGCACTCTTTTATGTTATTTGATGTTTCATTTTAGGTGCTTAAATAATTCAAAATTCAGATTATTTCTCCGAAGGTGTAATACATTGTAGAAGATTTTAAATTTGGAGGTCCAAGTACTGTGAAATGTTTTATTTAAGCAAAACAATTATGGGTTTATTAATGTATTTGTTTATTGCTATAAAAATTTAGATATATTTAGAGTGCCAGTTATTGTGACAATTGTAATATAAGTTTATCAAAACTTCTCTTCATTTATGTCTTTGTTTGATTGTTTATTCCTTCGGCATGAAATTAAAAATAATAATTCGAATTGTTTTACATGCACAGTGGTGCAGTATTAAAAATACTTTTCAGTTATAATCCGACGTGTCCTATATTTGGTTTGGTTTTATTAGCCCAGGAATATGGAAGCTTGTGGCGTGGCACCAGAACAGCCCGCAGCAGAACTTCTCCAGCGAGTTTGTGGTGAAAGAATATGGTAGGTGTGTCTGTGATATCTCTGTGATGTCTAGAGATATGAGGGCATAATCTCACGTTCCTTCCCTTCCTCCTGCAGTCCTGCCCAGCTTTGAGGTCTCATTGTCACCTCACAAAGCCTTCTTCCACATCAACGATGGCAGTCTGTCCGTCGATATTGAAGCCAAGTACGGGACTCAAGTTAAACATACATGCGATGTTTCATGTTTTTAGAGAGATACCGCTAAATGTGATACGTCACTGTGTGTGTCTCCTGAAGGTATTTGTTTGGGGAGAAAGTCAATGGGCATGGGTTTGTTGTGTTTGGTGTGATAACAGAAGATAAAGGAAAGATCAGTCTTCCAGGATCTTTACAGAGAGTGATGGTATTACGCACATAGCTACAACAGTATCTCTACGTTATTTGTAGGATAAACATGCTTTAATGCTTGTTTGGTCATTTTATGATGTCAGATTCGGGATGGAAGCGGAACAGCGGAGTTGAAGAGGAAACACATTGTGGAGACCTTCCCAAACATAATGCAACTTGTCGGCCATTCGCTGTTTGTCAGCGTCAGTGTTTTAACAGAGACCGGTAAGAGCCAATCACTGCTCATGAACAACTAAAACAGCCATTTCCTGTGTGGTCGACATTACGACACATCTATAACATACTTCACGTTCGCTCGTGCATTGCCTGAGCTATTGCTAAACTTATGGGCTGACAACGTTGTGTCAGTCAGCTGTGTTGTCATTCAGATCAGTGCTAAATCTTACGGTTATAGCGCCCCTAGTGGCGACACTGAGAATGCAGCAACTCTCAAAATTGAGCTTGTGTTGTTGGAAGCAACGTTTGGGAACGTATTATTGACGTATTTGTGAGGATTATTATTATATTGTATATAAATACGTGTGTTTCAGGCAGTGAAATGGTGGAAGCACAGAAGAGAGGCATTCAGGTCGTGGTGTCACCGTACACCATCCACTTCAAGAAAACACCTCAATTCTTCAAACCTGGAATGCCCTTTGATGTCTCGGTAGGAAACATTGATTTAATGCTTTAGAAACGTAATTGTTACGTGGATGCTAAAGACTATAGCAGATTCGTAAGAAATATACTAGTTTTTGTAGTTGTGTATTTGATTCTGTGGGAGCACATCAACTCGTATAAAGTGTAAAGTGGCTCAAGGTATACTGTCAATGCATTTTTTTTTTGCAAAAAGGTTTACGTGACAAATCCTGACCAGACACCTGCTGTAAATGTGAAAGTGGAGGTCAACCCTGGAGGGGTCAGAGGTCAAACAAAAGCCAATGGAATTGCGAAGGTCACCATCAACACCCCTGGAGGAGCTTCTACTCTGGACATCACCGTAAGATCAACTTACATTGGTGATCTAGTGCGGGACATTTCGATTTCTTCTGAGTGAAAGCACAATAACTAAACAGATCTTATACTTGCATACACTTTCCAGGTAAAGACTTTGGATCCACAATTAGGAGATAAACAGCAGGCGGTGAAGACGATGACAGCTCACGCCTACACACCCAAAGGTGGTTCTAACAACTACCTGCACGTCGGCATCGATGCTGCCGAGCTCGAGATCGGCGATCAGATGAAAGTCAGTCTGAACATGGGAAAGAGTCCAGGGGTCAGAGATCGAGATTACACGTACATGGTAAATGACATGTAGATCCCATTAGGAATAAATTCAGTGTTTTGTTCGTATGGTCCAGAATTAAGCTGCGTCTACTTATGTTTATTTTCAGATCTTAAGCAAAGGTCAGATTCTTCAAGTGGGCAGTTATAAGAGAACAGGACAGTCTGTAGTGTCTCTGTCTCTACCTGTAACCAAAGACATGGTGCCGTCTTTCCGCTTCGTGGCGTATTATCACGTGGGCTCATCTGAGGTGGTGTCTGACTCCGTCTGGGTTGATGTGAAGGACACGTGCATGGGATCGGTGAGTTCACCCTGATCATACCAACGTCGGCTCGCCTACAAACCGAGCTTCAATCTTTCTCTTTTCCAGATTAAAGTTGAAGTTCGTGATCCGTTGACAGTCTACGCGCCCGGCGAAGAGTTCGGCCTGAAGCTAACGGGAGATCCGGGAGCCAAGGTTGGGCTGGTGGCCGTGGATAAAGGTGTCTACGTCCTCAACAACAACAACAGACTCACTCAGTCAAAGGTCTGAGGAATAAAATCTTTCTAGTACCAGGAAAGAAGCAACATTCTAAACTCGCTTCTCTCCGACAGATCTGGGACATCATTGAGAAACGGGACACGGGCTGCACGGCCGGCAGCGGGAAAGAGAGCATGCAGGTTTTCAGCGACGCTGGGCTGCTGTTCGAGTCCAGTATCGCGGCAGGAACCGTCGTCAGATCGCGTACTGCAGGATTTGCTTTGAACGTTTGCTTTTGCTTGTTTGCTTTTGTATCCTAGTAACTCCGCTGTTATGTTCTAGATTCTGATTGTCCTTCTCCATTGGTGAGAAAAAAACGAGAAAGCAACATCATTTTAACAACTTTAGGTAATTCAATCGCCTTTGGTGGTTAAAAAATCTGCATGTTTTTGTGACTCAGATTCAGTTTTTGTGGTTTTGTATGATAAAATGATTTTTTTTATTTGGGCTTTTGGAACTCATCAGTGTTTAAGTCATCTAATCTTTCTCTAGTGAGCAAGTACTCTGGTCTCAATAGAGATTGTTGTGTGGATGGAATGCGTCTTGGAAAGGATTATACCTGCAGCTACCGTTCCAGGTTCATTGTGGATGGAGAAGCGTGTGTACAGGCCTTCCTGCACTGTTGCAATGAAACAACAGTCTTACAAGAGGCGTCTGAAGCTGAGGCCGAGCTGACTTTAGCGCGAAGTAAGATCTTCCTCACTTCCTCACAACACATCTGCAGCCAAAGTCAGGGCTGGAATGGCATGTGACTGCTGTGGTTTTTCTGGAAGAATCACACTTTTGCTTTGTCTTCGGCTCGCAGGTGAGATGGAAGAGTTTGTGAACTCGGATAGCATTGTCACTCGAACCCTCTTCCCTGAAAGTTGGCTTTGGGAGGAAGTGACGCTGCCTAAATGCCCTTCGCTGAACCCCAACTGGTCAGTGCGGCTTTTGTGATCGTATGGTTTCTAACAGTCGATGATGTTTCTGTTTCGCTAAATGTTTCTCTCTCTTTAGTCAAACGACATCAGTTCCCAGAAATGGCCTTAGGCTGAAAGACTCCATCACCACCTGGGAAATCACGGCCATCAGCCTGTCCAAGACTCACGGTACACACACGACAACCTCCTGGTGTTTTTCCCTTTATAGCAATATAAAACAAACCATAATAAAATGACAAAAGCTCAACAAAATTGCTAAAAGAAAAAACTAACATGAACAATTTACATAAAACCTATTTAAAAAAAATAATAACTGGTGCATTTTCTATATTATTCTTTGTCTCTCTGAAGGCATCTGTGTGGCAGACGTTCGTGAGATGCCTGTGATGAAGGAATTTTTCATCGATCTAAAGATTCCTTATTCAGCCGTGCGCAACGAGCAGATCGAAATCAAGGCTGTTATTCACAACTTGTACACCAGAGCTGTAAAGGTAAAGATTGCACTAAACTTAACAAGTCGGAATGTGCCTGATCTCTTATGTGTTTTTTTCTAATGTGATGTCATAGGTACGTGTGGAACTGAAGGAAACGAAGGACGTCTGTAGCTTGGCCAGTAAAAAGGGCAGGTACAAGACCACAGTGACGGTCGATGCGAAATCATCTCGTTCTGTTCCTTTTGTCATCGTCCCGCTGACATTGGGACGTCACGGCATTGAAGTGAAAGCGGCCGTGGCAGGACGCGGGGGCGACGGAGTGAAGAAAGATCTCCTGGTGGTGGTGAGGCCAAGAAACCATCCGCATCCTGAGCTGCTGTTCCTCAGTGTTTTTGAAATAGATCAATCTTTTCATATTGCTTGTATTTGTATGCAAACACCCCTTGAGATGACTTCCTCTCTGCTGTTTTCTTTTCTTCTGTCTGGCAGTCTGAAGGTGTTTTGACCAAACTTGGGGAAAATCTACAGTTAAGTCCTTCCAAGAACGGTAAGCAGAAACATGGATGGAGACATGTCAGTAAACGGCACAGTTATTCAGTGTCTGTCTCTGTGAAACAGGTGGTCAACATAAACAAGTGATCAAGAGCCTTCTACTGAAGGATCAAGCGCCAAACACTCCTGACAGCACGTACATCACTGCCACAGGTGAGTATCCTAACATCTGACAGGCGTCCGGAGCGTAACAGCATGTCTGATTTACCCGTGTCTTCATCTGAAGGAGATCCTATCAGTATAACTATCGAGAAAGCCATCAGCGGTGCAGCCTTGGGATCTCTGGTCATCCAGCCCAGAGGATGTGGGGAGCAGAACATGATCGGACTGACGATGCCCGTCATTGCCACACATTACCTGGACCGAACCAATCAGTGGCACCAAGTGAGAGCTGGACTGAAACAAACCGCTCTTACGTACATCACAAGAGGTATTTTAGCACAAGTACAAACCTTGATGCATGTGTCATACTGTCAGGGGTTTGTCTACAGAACCTGTTTGTTTCAGAGAGCACCAGTTGTACCGTAAATGTGAAATGTTACAGTCTAGCGGTGGTTTACATTGATACAGAATGCAAGCTGACATAGCGGTTGACCATCCAAACCAAGCACTACTTACAACTTTATACAGTAGCAAAGTCCGGGGATAATCTTTGAGGCGGTTTGACAATGCGTGGCCAGGAAAGATTAAATTAGTTTGAAATGCTTCAGGTTTGACATTGTCGACAGTAATGGTGACATTGAACATATCTTTAATGTGTTGTTAATATATCATTTACCTTATCTAGTACGGTATGATTTTGGACTACATATTTTAACATAACATGATTTTAGCATGTTTTAACATGAAGCTAGCATGACGTTTTAATGTTTCAAAATGCTAAGACTTTATCACAATTTTAACATGTTTTAGCAAAAGCTGACATGTTTTACTTGTTTTAGCACGTTTTGGTAAAAAACTAGCAGGATTCTAGTGTATTTAACATAATAATCGAGAAACTGGAAGTTGCATTTCACATCTGCTATCAAGCTAGCTATCAGTATCACAAAGGCAAAATAAAGGTATTGAATTTTCACTTTATTGAATGGTTTGATTGACAGGTTATAATCAACAGCTGGCGTATCGTAAAGGTGACGGATCCTACGGCGCATGGATCAAACATCCAAGCAGCACCTGGTAATGGATGTTTGTGTCTGTTTTTTGTGTATATCACCTCCATTCGACTGTAATGAGCTGCTTTCTTTCACTCTACTCAAGGCTGACGGCGTATGTCGCTAAAATATTTGCTATGGCAAGTGACGTGGCGCACATAGACCGCAATGTCATCTGCAGCGCCCTCAGGTGGCTGATACTGAACAAGCAGCAGCCCAATGGGGTTTTCGTAGAACACGCACCTGTAATTCATGGAGAGATGACTGTGAGTGACACCTGCATCAAAGATCAGTTCCATAATATACAAAAGTAGAATTTATAACAACTATATTGAGTGTCGCATTTTTCCACATTTGCAGAACTGTGACGTCTTCTCTTATTTTTTGCAGGGGAACGTCCGAGGCAAAGACACTCAATCCTCTATGACGGCATTTGTGCTTATCGCTCTACAGGGGGGGCGGAGCATTTGTGCTGCTAGTATTCCTGTGAGTCCTGCAACAGCGAAACTAAAACTAAACGGTCCATGTATTTCATTTACAACCGTCTTCTCTGTACTCCTCAGAGTCTCCAAAACAGCATTCACAAAGCCACCACCTACCTGAATTCTCAATTACACAGTCTGACCAATCCATACGCCGTCGCCATGGCATCCCATGCTCTGGCCAATGAAAACTTGCTTAACAAGCAAGTCCTGCTAAGCAAAGCATCTGCAGGTAAAGACTAAAGATGTCACTGTTGGTTTTTTCTACATAAACACCATGTTTCATCTGTAGTCTTTAATCTGATTCAGACGGGAGTCACTGGCCTGTTCCTGGGAGCATTTACTTCAGTCTGGAGGCCTCGGCGTACGCGCTCCTCGCGTTCGTCAAAACCAAAGACTTCCAGAGAGCAGCTCCCATCGTGAACTGGCTGAATAACCAGAGGCAATACAATGGAGGATACGGCACCACTCAGGTATTTAACGGACATGAAACGCACAGTCATCTGTCTGAACCGTAGATCTGAATGTTAAAAGTGCTGCTCTTCTTCAGGCCACCATCATGGTATTTCAGGCTGTGGCCGAGTACAGGATTCAGGTTAAAAATGTCAAACTTCTAGACATGGAGGTGACCATACAAGTGGCAGGTAGTCAGCAGCCCGTCGTGTGGACATTCAACCAAAATAATGCTCATCTCACACGAACAGAGAAGGTGTGTGTTGACTTTTCTATTGACAACTGTTTACTGATTTAATGAATGTATTTTTCATGTTTACGTTGTATGTTGCATTTCTTTTCCACGGACAGATCCCGTCTAACAGAGAGATCACCGTCATTGCCAAGGGTTCTGGAGAGGCTTCTGTTACCGTGAGTAAATGATAAAAGCTAAGAATTGAAACTTACAGTTTTAATATATGTTTAATATCTGCTTTGCTGTGCTTGTAGTGTACTTTTAAACACATATTGTCGTCGTCCTTCTGAAACCTCGGATGTCCAAATTCGCATCTTTCAGGAAATGGAAAAAACCTTGAACGTTTTAAAGGATTCAATACTGTGTTGTCAACGCTTATTGGTTAGATATTTGCAAACTCCAGGCAAAAAAAATAAAAACATCGAACATCGACAGCAGTGTATTTCTCTTTTGGGAAATCAGTTGGAATTATTGATGACTCATCCTGCACTACATAAACTTTTGTCCAATCAAATTCTTTGTAAAGTCCCACCATCATATTTCACCTGCCACTGACAAACAAGAAACAAATCTCTGGTTTGGCTGTGATGTACCCCATCAGTGTTTGTGTTATTCATCTGTATTCATTTAGTTTCTTCTCTGGTGTTTCAGGTTGTGACTGAGTATTATGCCAAAGCTAAAGAGAGAAACACCGACTGCAAGAACTTTGAGCTCGAAGTGATGTTTGAAAAGGAGAATCGAGGTCAGGGTTTTATTCAATAATGAATGCTAAAGATATGTTATAATGGATATGTGCTTAAATCATGTTTTATCATTGATGTTCGCTGTTTTACAATATTGTCATTAAGATTAAGTACATTTTTTCCCTCAAATTTTTAATTCATTATTGCCAATGATGATTAAAATGTGACCTTGATTTTGTTTCTCTCTCTCTCTCTGTTTCCAGTCACTTATTCGGGTGCAAGTGAAAGTTATAAACTCACCATCAACACCAGGTGGACAAAGAAATCATTTTCATTTCTGTAATCTACAAAATGCTAAATTCAAACCTTTTAGATGTCATGAGATTAATTCTGTTCATAGTCCTGTGATGTTTATTATTTTGACATTGACATGTGCTAAATCTCAGAAACATTGTCTTTGTTTTCATGTTAGATATCTATCTGCTGATAGAGACGCCACCATGTCGATACTCGACGTGTCCTTACTGACAGGCTTTGTTGTGGATGAGAACGATCTAAAAGCGGTACGAAGGCTTTCTTCAAGATGCAACGTTTAGCGTTTTACTTTTAACGTAACCTTGTTTCTATAATATTGAATTGACATGAATGATGATAGTGTGACAGAACCGTGTGCTCTTCTCTGCAGCTGTCGACTGGACACGACAAACTCATTCAGAAGTTTGAGATGAACAAGCAGCTGTCAGATCGAGGATCTCTCATCATATATTTGGACAAGGTATCAATCATTTATAAATATAATCGTCATTGATTTATTTAGTTTAATACAGTAGAAACATTCACTGTAAATGCTCAAAGTGCACTTTTATAACTCTATCTCTCTTCAGATTTCTCACCAATGGAAAAACAAAGTTACCTTCAGAGTTCACAAAGTTATGGAAACAGGATTCCTTCAGCCAGCTGCTGTCACTGTATATGAATATTACTCTATGGGTATGAAACTAATCCACTTATGTCAAAACTTTTCTCGCTCTGGGTTTGAATTCAGTTAGGACCTTTGTTCAATGGATGCATATCTACTTTAATATCCATTGACATGAATGTTACGATGATTAAATGAAACTGACCTAATTTATTAATATTAAGTCCAACACTAAACAAGCACCTCGAGTATTTATTAATGCTGTTGAAATCATTTTCAGTGTGTTGAGTGTTTCTAAATATTACAGCACGGCCAGATCAAAGTCAATTCTTAGTAAACTGCATCTAATTTTGTGTTTTCCTGTATTTATGCACAACTGTATATCCTGCACTTGCTTATTGCACTTCTGGTTAGACCTAAACTACATTTCGTTGCCTTGTACTTGTACAAGTGTAATGACAATAAAGTTAAAATTTAATCTAATATAATCTAGTTGTTTGCTGTATTTGACTTGTGTGATGTCATTCCTCCATGTTTAGAAAATCGCTGTGTGAAATTTTACCATCCGACCAGAAAACAAGGAGCTCTTCAGAAAATCTGCCATAAAGACGTCTGTCAGTGTGCGGAAGGTACGGCATTGTGTTTTAAAAGATTTCATAATAAGAAATACAGTTTTGATCGTGTTAATGTCGGTCTTTATTACGGTTACAGATAACTGCAGTCTTCAAAGAAAAGAAAAAATCAACGAGGCTAACCGCAATAAAAAAGCCTGTGAAGCCTCAATAGATTACGGTACAAACGTTTTTTTACGGTGTACTTTTTTTGTGTATGCATGATTCACTTCAGCAATATTATTGACGACTTTATTCCTTTTTTTAGTTTTTAAAGCTGTTCTTCTGAATGAAGATGAGGACATGTCAACTGTTTATTACAAGATGAAGATTGAGATGTCTCTTAAGAAAGGTATACACGAATGCATTGACATGAATCAAATGTGTTGTTAACACTCTTTCTGAACACATACTTTCATGTTTGCAGGGACAGAAAAAGACGTGGTGGGACGGCAGCGAACTTTCACCGTACAGCTCTCCTGTAAAGAAGCTTTGGGTCTGAAGAAGGGCAGCAGCTATCTGATCATGGGCCACGCTAAAGACGTACAGCTGGAAGGTGGAAAGTGAGTTCATTTTACAAACCATCGTGCCTCCAAATGTGCCTTTGTTCATGAAAGAAATGAGCGTGTTGGTGGTTTGTGATGAAGCCTCAAACTAAAGATTCAACCCTGATAGTTTTACATGAATCTGTTGGTGATGGAAAAGCTAGTTTGAACGTCTCTCTATCTGGTTCTTCTTCAGTGTTCAGTATGCTTTGGGTGAGAGGACCTGGGTGGAACACTGGCCCAGCAAGGATGAGAGCAAGACCAGCGCTGAACTCAAAGAGAAATATAACGGCATGTTGAGTCTTCAGCACGACCTGCTCTTTGGCTGTCCAAAGACATAAAACACATTCAATGTGTGACCGCTGCTTTGTGCTTTACAATAAAAAAACATTAATACAGTTAAAATACGCATCTGTTCTTCTTTGATTATAGCAGCGTTGCTTCAACTAGAAAGCAGATGATTTGGTTGTAAAGTGATAGAAAATTACACATTTTTCCATGTTTGAGCAAATTTACAAATTAAAATGTTTGGCACAATCAGAATCAAAAATAACTTTATTGCAGAGTGTTGAGGAAATTTTCCAACCCTAAACAAACAAGACCCTTGATGTTAAAGCATTATGGATGTGAGATTTTCAGTCAAAATCTCTCAGAATGTATTTATCTATTCTAGTATCTTTCCTAAACCCATGTTCATAGACATCTGAAACATATCAGTCTACGCATGAGGCAAAAAAGGACACAGTTTTTGAGAGATGACATACTTTGTAGGATTTCTGTAAATTAAAATGTGCAAACCAGAAGCAATAACACCCAACAAATAGAGAAGTGATGTCTCTTTACAAAATAATTCTTTTATTTTAATTCCCATATGCACATTTATAAAGGGAATATTTACTGGACGTGACAATTCAAAAAGTGTCACTTACCTGAAAATAATGTTTTAAAAAATTGAGTTGACAAACATTGACCTATTTGTATGATGACAACCTTTGCTAAAAAAAACATTTTTGAGGTTGACATTTGCATTGAATTGCCCTAAAATGAAAAACAAAATATAAAACACAATAGTGCAGATCTAGTTAGGACCCTCATTTTTGTTCAATAATCTTTGTATGAATCTAATGTAAGAGACGTCCTAAATCACATGATTTGTTGTGCATATACAAAACATCAAGGCCATGTATTGAAAAAAATCAATGATGGACTTGAAAACTGTTGACTCAACCCAGTTAAGCCAGTTAAAGTATTTACATCCCTAGTGTTTAGAAGAAATGGGAGGACATGATCTTTGAAAAACCCAGTGTCAGCTTTTTAAATGCTGAAGAGACTGTAAAGATGGTTCAGAGTTGGATTTGTGAAATCAATATAAGTGTTCAATAAAAAGTATTATAATATTATTGCTTTTTTCCCTATTCACCATTGCATACTTTGGTGAACAAAATCTAAAATAAAATAAAGTAAAATATCTCAGAGTGACCTCACTTTTGAGTTTTGACATCATGTTGTAAGTTTATCCCAGCAGTGAAAACAGACAGAAAGTCTCTTGTGTTCTGCAGAAGAGGGAAGTTTGTACTTTCTCAATTGAAGTTCATTGGCTTCCACAGCACGTTCCCTCACAGTTCATGAGTCTTTGTGTTAAATAACAGAGATGCTATGCTGTGCCGTGGGTCTCCAGTATTTAGCCATATGCTTTTCTGTAGCTCAGTGTTTAGAGCGGCGCTAGCAACGGCAAGGTCAAGGGTTCGATCCCCAGGATTGCACGTACTCAGAAACAAATGTATAATGCAATGTGTGTCGCTATGGATAAAAGCATCTGCCAAATGCATGAATGTAATATATTTGACAAACCACTGTATTACAGGAAAAAAAACATCACTTTCATTTAAACAGCGAGGTTACAATAAAGTCCTTAAGAACGTGAACGTGGCCAGTCTGTTGTAACTGTGTAGTTTAAATAACTGTGTAGTTGTAACTGTGTAGTTTAAAAGTCTAAATTGGATTGAAATTTTTTTTTTTTTGAAAATGGATATGAATGCAGTCGATTTGAGATTTTACTTTAACGTTTTTTTTAACAAGTACCCATCAGTTGATCATGTGCAAAAAACTCATGGTTCATCTGTGAAGACACACATCTAAAGGCAAAAAATGTCTTCGAGTCTTCATTTAAGGTTCATGACTGAGGTTCATGACTTCAAAGCAAGTGGATTTGTTTGTCTGACACAGCACATCCACAGCTTGTCATGAAATGGGTGGGTCGTCCCCATTGAATAAAGGGTGAGCGGGCATCAAACCTCTGTTTTTAAAAGCTGTGCGTGAAGAAAAGCAAGTGAATACAGACAGATGTATAGATACTTTCATTGAAGTGATGGAAATGGACAGACTTTATCCAGACATCAAACACGATTACTGCGACAGACAAGGAGAACATCCGGACAGAGATGAAGATTTTCATGTTAATGAGAAAATACTGTCACGACTCAGGAATGACAGTAAAACAACAGCTCAAAATTACAGTAAGGAGAGAATTTACTGTTCTGTACTGTCATTTGTTTTTCACTCTGAATTGAATTTACATACTGATGTGTTCTTTATAGATTATAAAAATTAAGTTTATTGTTTTTTCTGTTCAGCAGGAAGCAGATGCTGTACGTTGAGCGCCATGTGTTTTGGGATCGTTTGTGTTTTCCTGTTGGCCACCATTCTAGTTCTGCAAATCCAAAATGCAGCAGAGAAAGACATGAAGTCTACTGACAAAAACATGGCTAAAGAGTTTAATAAAACTATAAACATGTTGCAGGCCCAATATAGTCAACTAACAACAGAGAAAGATCAACTCCAGAACGAGTGCAGATCAGAGAGAGAACTAAAACTGAGTTACGTAAACAAAGTCGAAGAGTTGAACAAAACTATTAATAACATGCAAGTTAGTTACAGTCGACTAACAACAGAGAAAGATCAACTCCAGAACAAATTGAACTTCACTGAGGCTGAACTAAAGAAGATGAAATCTGAGAAAGGTTATTGCTTGTGCATTGTTTAACTTTCTTCCTTTTCTTGATTTTATTAAAGAAATGCAGTAACGAAAGTGTATGTGTTGGTTTGTGACAGGATATCACTTCAGCGATGAGAAGAAGAGCTGGTCTGACAGCAGACAGTACTGCAGGGATCGTGGTGGAGATCTGGTTGTTATCAACACTGAGGAAAAACAGGTAAAGTTTGCTTTGTGTGTTTTATTGGAAGGAATTGACAGCAATCACATCATATCATTCCTTATATACACACACAGAGGTTCATATCTTTAGTTGTCAAAGAGCGTATGTGGATCGGTTTGTCTGATATTGACAATGAGGGCGTCATGAAGTGGGTGAATAACTCGCCACTGAATCAACAGTAAGCAAACAATCGTATTATGTTGTTTTATTTCTAATGCAATGCTGCTTATGTTTTGTGTCTAAATGAGTATATATTGATCAGGATATGATGAATTACATGCTGTTCAGGTTTTGGGGGCCAGGTGAACCGAATGATGACCGTGGAACTGAGGACTGTGTCGAACTGAATCCTGAAAAACCCACCGACAAGAACTGGAATGATCTTCCATGTTCAGAAAAGAGAAAATGTATTTGTGAGAATTAGGTTTCATCCACTTTCTTCATGATAATGCTGTCACTTTTATATTAGTATTGTATCGTATTTGCAATAGTTACCTATAGATATTTTCATGCAATCGCAAAACAAAACAATAACAAGTCATTTACATATGCAACAAACTGTATTTACATCATAACTTATAAGTTTGCTTTCTTTTTGAATAAAAATGTGAAGTTGTAATCACAACTCTTACAGTAAGTCATTGTGTGTATGTATTTTTAAAATAATCTATTCTGATTCTAACCTCAAAGCACATTACTTCTCTTTTACTTTAAAAGGTTAATGTCAAGCCCTGGTTGTCACATATAGTCAAGTTTAACAACATATAAATGTTGCAATATGAAAAATTAGTTTAAATGTAGGCCTACATGAAATATATCCTGAACAGAACTTCTGCGCAAGCGCACAGCTAGGGTTGCCAGATTCGCGTATCATTTCCAGTCCAATGTCATTTCAAAACGATTTAATAACGATCTCAAATGACCTCGCATAGCCAAATCAACATACATCTGATGAACAATATTATTCCACTTTTAACCCGCAAGAAGAAAAAACAGTTAAAAAAGTTCCTTATTGACAAAGTTCTTTAAACGTAGGGGGACCTGGCAACACTTCGTCTTTAGATGGATAGTCAGTATTTTCACAATAACAACGTTCTTTATTTACTTCATGTAATGTCATAAAAGAACACGAGCACTCTAGAATGTAGCCTGTAGGGCGTCTTCATTCCCTTAATAATGCACGTGACATTGCCATGGATAAAACATGTTCTTGTTGTGAGTTTCGTTTGATTTTCAATATTTGACGCAAACATTAGATATTTAAGATATTAGAGAGGGGTGGAGTGAGCCGTTGGTTGCAATTCGCAACATCACCGCTAGCTGCCGCTAAAATTCTTTTGAAAAAACTGAAAAATTATTAATTGAAGGTTCCCTTTATGATATAAAAACTGAGATACAACATAGCCTCAGAGTATAGAAGTCAGTGAAACATCGCCACCATATGATATGTGTACATTTTCTGTGTGTTATCAGGGTCAGAAGGTGATATAAAAGACCAGCAGAGGGATTTTTAAGCTCATTTTCGGTGCCGATCTAAAATGAACCTTAAAACAAAGAGCAGGTACCTGATCATGGGCCCAGTGTACACATCACTGGAGCGGAGGTGAGAGACATCTAAACATGTTCTGGCATTTATAGCAAATTATTTCGTCATTAAATATTATGTAATAAGCACCTTGTTATTGTATATCTCACGTGTGTATGTGAATGGTGTTCCTGTAGGAAGAATATATTCTAATCAGTTTCAAGCGAAAAGCAGATTTACAGAAATAGAAATGTGTTAGTGAAAAAAGAGATTTCAAGGTATTTATGTTATGTATTTAGTGTTTGTCTATTATTTAAAACTTGATTGATTTTTGCAGTTACTGGTACAGTCTTACAGCTCGGACATGGCTGGAAAATTGGCCAACTGTTGAAGAGAGCCAGGCACAAGAGACAGGACTCGCTGATAAGATGGCACATTGTTTATAACTGATTACTTTTTGAAAAGGATTGTCAATGTTCAAAAACAGACAAAATAAAGCAATTGCCAGTCACTTTACTTGGGTGCAGTATATAAATCTATCACTCCCTCTCTCTTTTGAAGCACTACGGTGTCTGACACAGGACAAAGATGTCGTCAAGTTTTTGTTTCTTTGCCGAATGAGATAACGTATTCAGTAGAACAGTAGAGATTCTCGTTCTGTAGAGCAATTCCATATAAGGGGATCTGCGGTGAATGTAAATAGCTCATTCTTAGATAAAAACGGTCTTTATACACCTCTGAAGACATAGTTATGTATAATAACATTTCTGAACTGAAAACGCATCGCTTTCTCTGAAAATGCACTGTGAAAGGCTTCGTGGGGATCTATTGTGTTTATTTTACCGCGACATCGCGTCTCAAAATCGGGTCGCTCTATCGTGGCCAGTGTGAAAAGCACTTTAGTCTATAGGCAATAAAACTTTCTAATTTAAACATGTTTATGCTGAGGTTCACATCTTCAAATGGATTGGTTTGTCTGACACAGCACATCTTGGCATCATAAAATGGGTAGATTGTACACCAAGGAGTAAAGAGTGAGTGAACATCAAACTTCTGTTTTTCAAAGCAAGCTCTTATCTTAAGGAAAAACAAAGTGCATACAGACGGATACGTTCATTGTGCGTATTCATAGAGACTTTCACCGGAAATGGACGGAGTTTATCCAGATATCAAATACGAGTACTGCAACAGACCAGGAAAAGATCCAGACAGGAATGAACACTTTCATGGCAATGAGAAAACACTGTCACAGCTCGGGAGCAGCATCAAAGCCACGGTTCAGAATTACGGTAAGAAACAATTTTACAGTAGTGTGTCAGTGTGTCATTTGTTTTTCCGTTTATGTAGAAACGTCTGAATTTTAACGGTTTACTGTTGTGTTTACAGATGAAAGCAGAGAGAGACGTGAAGTCGAGTCTTAAGAATATGCTTCAAGCTATAAACCTGTTGCAGGCCCATTGTAGTCGACAAACTGCTGAAAAAGATCAACTCCAGAGCGACTGTAAAACACAGAGAGAATTGAAACTGAATTACTTGAACAAAGTCGAAGAATTGAACAAAACTATGAACGGGACAGTTACAGTCGACTAACAACTGAGAAAGAACTGGAATGATCTTCCGTGTTCAGAGAAAAGAAAATGTTCTCAATAATGTGTCAAGGCCTGCAAAAGCTCTCTGAGAAACCACACATCACACTTCTGTTTTTAAAAGCAACGTGTAAAAGACGCCCTTTCCTCCAAAACAGCGTTCAGACAGAATTTCACTGTCTTTCAGTGAAGTGATGGAAATGGAGAACATTTATTCCAACGTCGACCACAGTTACTCCAGCAGATCAGCAGCAGATCAGGATGGAGATGAAGAGATTTATGCTAATGAGAAAACACCTCATGTGGAGGAACAGGAGTTCAGGAACGTCAGCGGCAGTGAAGTGAAAGCTCACAATAACCGTAAGGAGAGAATTTACTCTTCTGTATTGTACGTTTTTCATGTCGAAAACTCTGAATTGTACCTGCATATTGACATACTCTTTATAGATTGTAAACTGAGAACCACGCACATTGAAAAGTGTTTTGTTGACGGAGGAAGGTTGTACTTTCTTCAGGTTCATTGGCTGGTGGAACCACAGAACACTCGCACACTTTATGATCATTTCTAATTTCTTTTCCCAAACATGTGGTGTTGAGTTCTGATGGTCAGCAGAACCGTATGTAAATTGTTGGAGAAGTGTCTTATATAGTATAGATGTGAAGTGAGGAAGTGAAGCGATGTGTAAATTGTTGGAGAAGTGTCTTATATAGTATAGATGTGTAGTGAGGAAGTGAAGCGATGTGTAAATTGTTGGAGAAGTGTCTTATATAGTATAGATGTGAAGTGAGGAAGTGAAGCGATGTGTAAATTGTTGGAGAAGTGTCTTATATAGTATAGATGTGAAGTGAGGAAGTGAAGCGATGTGTAAATTGTTGGAGAAGTGTCTTATATAGTATAGATGTGAAGTGAGGAAGTGAAGCGATGTGTAAATTGTTGGAGAAGTGTCTTATATAGTATAGATGTGTAGTGAGGAAGTGAAGCGATGTGTAAATTGTTGGAGAAGTGTCTTATATAGTATAGATGTGAAGTGAGGAAGTGAAGCGATGTGTAAATTGTTGGAGAAGTGTCTTATATAGTATAGATGTGAAGTGAGGAAGTGAAGCGATGTGTAAATTGTTGGAGAAGTGTCTTATATAGTATAGATGTGAAGTGAGGAAGTGAAGCGATGTGTAAATTGTTGGAGAAGTGTCTTATATAGTATAGATGTGAAGTGAGGAAGTGAAGCGATGTGTAAATTGTTGGAGAAGTGTCTTATATAGTATAGATGTGAAGTGAGGAAGTGAAGCGATGTGTAAATTGTTGGAGAAGTGTCTTATATAGTATAGATGTGAAGTGAGGAAGTGAAGCGATGTGTAAATTGTTGGAGAAGTGTCTTATATAGTATAGATGTGAAGTGAGGAAGTGAAGCGATGTGTAAATTGTTGGAGAAGTGTCTTATATAGTATAGATGTGAAGTGAGGAAGTGAAGCGATGTGTAAATTGTTGGAGAAGTGTCTTATATAGTATAGATGTGAAGTGAGGAAGTGAAGCGATGTGTAAATTGTTGGAGAAGTGTCTTATATAGTATAGATGTGAAGTGAGGAAGTGAAGCGATGTGTAAATTGTTGGAGAAGTGTCTTATATAGTATAGATGTGAAGTGAGGAAGTGAAGCGATGTGTAAATTGTTGGAGAAGTGTCTTATATAGTATAGATGTGAAGTGAGGAAGTGAAGCGATGTGTAAATTGTTGGAGAAGTGTCTTATATATAAACCCATCGGTTCATCTGTGAAGACAGACATGTATGAATGATGAGAGAACATTTATCACAACACTGAACACAAGAACAATAGCCGCGTCTTTAACAGATTTAACAAATTTTATTCAGAATGAAGCAGTAAATTACAGTAAGTTGTTTTGTGTATCTCTGTAGTGGTTTTAAAATGTATTGCTTATCTGTTTGTTATCGGGTGTGTTTGCAGGAAGAAGCAGATCTTTTGTGCTGCTCGCAGTGTTCCTCGGGCTCATCTGTGTTTTACTGGGGATCTTCATCATGGTGCAACACAATACATTTTCAGCAGACAGAGAACAGATGAAGATGAGCTACATGAACATAGTTAAAAACTACAGTGAAGCTACAGGAGAACCTCACCTCTGTAAACCTGTTGAAAATGAAGTTGGACGACGAGCTAAAGAAGAGGAATTCTCAAAAAGGTTTTTTTTCTTTATTTATAACTATATTTCAGATTAAAATACAGTATATTAGGTATCTCTGTCTTTTTTTGGTTTTAGGCTGGTATTTCATTTCAAGTGAAAAGAAGAGCTGGACTGACAGCAGACGGTTCTGTAGAGATCGTGGTGGAGATCTGATCATCATCAACACTGAAGAAGAACAGGTATTGAGAACCACTGCACTATAGGACAGATACGAGGAATAACATGGGCTTTAAAGAATAACATGTCTGTTTATACACACAGACGTTCATATCTTCAATCATTAAGGAGAACACTTGGATTGGTTTGTCTGATATAGACAATGAGAGCGTCATAAAATGGGTGGATGGTACATCACTGAATAAAGGGTGAGTGACAAAACTATGACAGTAACTCACTGTAAAGAAATTTCATTAAGTCTTTTATAGTTCTATAGCATGAATTGGCTTGTTTTTATTCCGGTTTTGGTTGCAAGGTGAACCGAATAACGCGGGTGATGAGGACTGTGTTGAAATGAGGTCTTCAGCACAACCTAAAAACAACTGGAATGACGAAATTTGTTCAGGACAGAAAAAATGGATTTGTAAGAATTAGGTTATTTTTATAAGTCCTGTTACTCCTTTAATGTGAAGATTGGATTGTGTTACGTTTCAGACTCCTTATTAAAATTATGTGAAACTATAATGTTCCAACAATATGCTACTTTTTTTTGTGTTAAAGCATTGCATCTGCACTGGAAAAAAATCCTTTGGATTTGCTTTATTTTAATGTGTACATCAGTCCCACACGATCAGATTGTGTTGAATGTCTGTGGTACCAGAATAATTTAACTTTCTTTAAATTAACTTAATCCAAAATGCATTGGTAATACGGTGTATTAAATGAGTATATACAAAAATACATTTGCATTGACAAAAAAAGGTTTTGTAATAAAGTTTGGTTATATTGAGTTGAAATGCAGCTGTAGAAGAAATACATTATTATATAAATTTGTGTTACCTTTCAGTTAGATTTCATACCTATTGTGTCCTATTTCAATGGTTGTTGTTGCCAAAAAAGGGTGACACATGCTTGTCTTCCATCCAACGCAACAAAGCTCTGTATATAAATGCTTCAGTTAAATAAAAAAAATGTACACCACATTCACAACCACTTTACTCTTTCTGTTCCTCTTGGTGGATCTGATAAAACACTTGACTAATCCAAATAATTCAGAAACGTCTCTTCTGCCTTTTGCTTCTGATCTAACTCCCAAATTTAGCATCATATACAGTCCCTAGCTCAACAATTTCATTCATGTTACTCACTTTTACATTACTTTAATATATGTGTCTGTTTACTAAATAAATGTAAAAGTGTTTTCTTTCGTTCTGACTGTACTAAGCTTTTCAACCCAAATGACAAGGCGAAGCAAAAGATATTTTGGAAATAAAATGGTCACGTATGATGTGTGAACCAGAACTGTGATTCTCCAGGCTTTTTTAGTGTTTTGTAGTATTTTCATGTAACTGCATTTTTGTGATTCATAATAGATAAAAAATATTAATAAAAATGCTTTTCTAATGCTTTTAGCTTGCATGGTGTAATTCCAACATTAACCACCAGGGGCTGTCAGAATATTGTAACCAGCTTTTTCAAGCAGTAAAAAAAAATTCTGTCAGACCATTTTTTAGCTTCACAGAGAGCATCACACAGTGATGTGATTTTGGCATTTTAACCAAATTTCGTAAACACGTCTGCATCTCGAATGAGCATGAGGGTGCTAGCAACAACAAGCTTGTGGGTTTAATGTTAGTAGAATAGATGAATTAATAAAATGTGCCCTGGATGCAGTAGTAAGTAAGCATTTGCCAGATGCATAAACAGCAAATGTTTTTAAGAAACCGACGTTTCAAGAAGATTTGTGAAGCCACACTGTATCCAACATGTTTTATGTTCTCACCATCAGCAACAACCTCCTTCTGAAACAACACCCATATTCAGTTTTGAGTTGTGTTTGAACGAACGTGACACACTCCACAGTTTCTCTGTGCAGTTGTATATGTGGGTTCTGTATCTAAGTTTATAAAACCACATCCTGTTTAATGTTGGCACTGTACAAAACACAGCACTCATCATTCTAAAAACCACAGATCATCCCTGAACATTCGGAGCCGATAATGGAAATAGTGCGCACTGTTCAAAACAGAAGTGTTATTAGAAACACATTAGGACCTGAGATAGAGAATCAGACCCGGACTCCAAACAGCAGTAAGCGGCAGAAGTTTGAAGCTGAATTGCAAACGCTTTTAAAACAGAACATTTGATTCTAATTGATTTGAAACGTTTCTATAATATGATTCCGAAAAAATATGAAATTGATTTTCTTTGACAGGAAGAAGAAGATGGGTCACAGTGTGTCTTCTGCTCATCTGTGTTCTTCTGGTGGTCGCTCTTATACTGCTGTATAACCATCTGAAAACACAGAGAGATCAGATGAAGAATAAAGTAGAAGAAAAGAGTAAAGCTCTGAACGGCCTGAACATCAAATACAACCGTCTGAGTGATGAGAGAGAAGAGCTACAGAAAAACCTCAAGTCTGTGAATCAGGTGAAAGTGGAGTTGGAGAAAAACATCACGTCTATAATACAGAAGAAACTGGAGTTAGAGGCCGAGCTGAAAAAGAGGGATTGTCAAAAAGGTTTGTCCTGCACATATATAGTTACAATGATAGTTAACAGAAGAATTTCTTTTATGCTCGTGTGTGTGTGTGTGTGTGTGTGTGCGCGCGTGCGTGCGTGCGTGCGTGCGTGTGTGTGGACAGAGTCAGACAGATATTTTATTTCAAGTGAGAAGAAGAGCTGGACTGACAGCAGACGGTTCTGTAAAGATCGTGGTGGAGATCTGATCATCATCAAAACTGAAGAAGAACAGGTTGGAATACACAATGTGCAAAAACGTCAAGTAAATTTCACAGAGGAAAAACACAGAACACACAGAAAGATATTTTTAACAATGGCGGTATCTATGGACACAAAACCAATGCAAGTGAATGGGTGCCTTCCATTACTGTTCGATTAGCAACAATCTTCAAAATCTTTTCTTTTGTGTTCTGCAGAAAAAGTCATAAAGGTTTGAAATGACATGAGGATGAGTAAATGATGACAGAAGTCCCCTTTAATGTCAATAGACACACGGGCGAAAATGCAATTTCATTATTTATTTTCATAATTTAAAAAAAAAAGAACACTTGTCTATATTGACTGCACATGTAAACTTTAACAACCCTAGTTCAGCTAATTCTCTTTTACTAACTTGCATCACGTAACTAATAACTTTTCCCAAAGAAATACAAAGAAAAAAATGTATACAATAATTGATTTCCTTGCATTTACATTTATGTGAATTAACTGCAGTGGAACATCACAGAAAATGTCAAATTACAGCTGAAAGACATCAAATCAAATCTACATTACATTCACAGTTTTGCTCAATATTTTTACTAGCTAAACATTATTCTTATTATTTCTGTTATCACCATGTGCTGCATTTCACTATTTTCATAGTGTATGTTATCTATTAATTTTGCCTGTTAATATACACATAGAGATCCATATCTTTATCGGTCAAAGACAGAGTCTGGATTGGTTTGTCAGATATAGAGCAGGAGGGCAACATGAAATGGGTGGATAATACACCACTGACTAAAGGGTAAGCAAACCATCACATTTGTTTAAATCTGATCATCTGACATGCCCCAAATATTTCCCTTTAGGCAATTGTTGTTTGCAGCTATATTTACAATTATTTTAATTGTGTTTCTGAATAATCTGTTTAAACACGATTCAGGTTTTGGTACGAAGGTGAGCCAAATAACGATGGGAATGAGGACTGTGTTGAATTCATGAGCTCCCCAGGATCAGAATCTTTCCTGAACAACTGGAATGACCTTCCATGCTCCCAAGAGAGAAAATGGATTTGTGAGAATTAAGGCTCATTCTTCTTTGTTGTGCTATAAAATGGCTTTAATTTTAAATTATGGGATTATTGTTTTGTGCTAACATCAGTTTCTGATTGATGTTTCTGTATTTTAAAACAAAGACGGCTAAATTATTTTGTATGTGGAACTTGTACGATAACTTTTGTTTAGTGTGAGTGGAGGTTTGGATGGATTTTCTGATATAAAATTTAATTCTTTTATAATCCTTCTATCTTTAAAGACAACCAACCCCGCACAGCGTCGCTGTTTCCAGCCCGTCTGTCAGTTTAACTTTCATTCTAACCTGAATTTCCTTTCTATTTAAATAAAATGCCAAACTAAAATCCAGCTGTAAATCGAGTTCAGATGCCTGTATATTATTCTTTACATACTACGAAAGTATTTTTGTAATGAAAAGATATATTTTTGTTATTGAATATGCACCGAAGATTATACTGGAAGATGCACTGAGCTGTTGATGTCGATCTGATACACAAACACTAATGTTTGAGATCTTCAGATTAAATCAGCGGAAATCTAAATTAGTGCTTAAACATGAGACAGGAAGTCAGGAGAGCTGAAAGAGCCTCATATCACTTTACATGATATTATTTCTGCTCATAAATACAATTAAATAAATCGACCCTGTGCTGTCATATCTACTAAAAAAACCATTGTATTTTTATTTTGACAAAACTATCATTTAAAAAAAACTCTTTGTTTTTGCTGGCAAATAATGGTGTAAATGTGGTTGTATCGTAAAAATATTATGCAATTGACTTTTCTTGTGATTTAATTTCTTATGCTTTCAGTAACTTCCAAAATAAGCATTGCTATTGTTTAAATTTTATTTTCTTATTTGTGAATGTGTAAATACTTTTATCATACTTTTACAACTAAACTTTTTGCCCTTAACTGCATTGTTAAAAAACGTAATTCTATAACATTTTTGCTATCATTTGCTTTTTATTGACTCAGACTCAAATACTTAAATCTTTCTAGTCAGGCTCGTACAGTTATAAACAAATCACCAGTGAGATCGAAAAATACAATAAAGTGATTCTGAAATCTTGTCGATAAGTCAAGATTGAACTATTTTACAAAATGTGGAACCCCATCACATAAAAACAGAGACACACGATATGATTTGATATTGGTCGATTTCCTAATTGTGTCAAATATGTTATACTCTGATATTCATATCTCTTCTTGTTTATTTCCTATTTCATTTGTTTATTTTATTTTTATGTTATTTATTTGTTTATTACCTGTCTGTTTTCTGTGTTTGTTTGATGGTATTTGAAAAAAAACTAAATAAAATTATTTATTTGAAATCGGATTGATCTGATTATTGGTTCTGGATGTGAACATTTTATTTTGTTCTTGTGATCAATTTCTGTTATATTTTGTGTATTTAATTATTTGTTCTTTTTTTTGTTACACATCTGGACAGAGTTTCTTGTCAATAAGAAAACTCTTATTGTGTGTATCTCTAAGCATTGAGTTATGCCAGTGTGTTGTATGTAAGTTAATGAAACCACATCCTGTTTGTCACACAGCATTCATCATAAGACCACGGATCATCTCTGAAAATAAACCGAGCAGATAATGGAGATGGTGTATAATATGCAACGTAGAAACACATCTGGACCTCAGACGCAGATCTGGATTGAAACTCAAAACAGCAGTAAGCAGAAGACTTTAATTTTAGATCTTAACCTGTGTTTCACAAACTAAAAGTTACTTTTCATAATGTTTTGCTCATTTTCTGTAATTGTCCTTGTTTTAACCAATAGATTCTACTTGATTTTAATCTTTATTTTTTATAATATGTCAATGTTTTCTCTTTGACAGGAAGGCGATGGTTTGTGCCGATCACATTATGTCTTCTTTTCACCTATGTTCTTCTGGTGGTCACTCTTATACTGCTCTATATAAGTCACAAAACAGACAGAGATCAGATGAAGATGACATATATGACTATAGTTGAAGAATACAATGAAACTCTGAGCAGTCTGAAGGTGAATTACAGCCGTCTGACCGATGAGAGAGAAGAACTACAGAAAAACTTTAACTCTGTGATGCAGAA
Source organism: Oreonectes daqikongensis (assembly GCA_026939265.1). Taxonomy (NCBI): domain Eukaryota; kingdom Metazoa; phylum Chordata; class Actinopteri; order Cypriniformes; family Nemacheilidae; genus Oreonectes; species Oreonectes daqikongensis. The sequence goes on from JAOTQM010000031.1 coordinate 705,363, forward strand.
GAAACTGGAGTTAGAGACCGAGCTGAAGAAGAACTTTTATAAAGGTTTATTTGTTTTACATTGTTTTACATCAGCGTGTAGCATGTCTGTCTTGCTCATATGTTTTTCTGTATGAAATGAATCAGACAAATATTTCATATCCAGTGAGAAGAAGAACTGGACTGACAGCAGACGGTTCTGTAGGGATCGTGGTGCAGATTTGGTCATCATCAACACTGAAGAAGAACAGGTAGAGTGAAGTAAAAATAATAAACATCTGAATTTTAAAAGTAAACATTTATTTAAGATTGACAAAACCTTTTATACACACAGAGATACATATTTGCAATGATTAAGGAGAACACATGGATCGGTTTGTCTGATCTGTACAATGATGGCGTCATGAAATGGGTGGATGATTCAACGCCTAATATTACGTAAGTGTCAGTAAAACACCGTAAATGTATTTATTCACTTGAACTTCAATTCTTTTGTTATTTTGTGTTTTTTAAATAATTCCAGACTCATTACATGTCATTCAGGTTTTGGATCTATGGTGAACTACATAACACATATGGAAATGAAAAATGTGTTCAGATTCAGAATTTATATTATCCTAAACGAAACTGGATGAATAAAAGCTGCACAGAGAAGAGACGATGGATTTGTGAGAATTAGATCTTTTCTGTATTATTCCTATAAATCCTGTAACTCTTCTGTGTATAATATATAGATGCCGGGGCTAGTTGTCACAAGAGCTTAGTTTTTTTAAACTTATATATATATATATATATTTTTGTAATCGCATGTAATAGGACTCATTTTAAATTTTGCATTCATTTGTTATGCACATTTATAGCTGCAAACTAGTTTCAACCAAAGGTTAACTGTGATGATTTATAGTGTGACAACATCACTATTGAAGCATGTAGTTAAATAGTCAATGAGTGTTAAATAAAACTCTCTCTTTAACTTTAAATGAAACATTATTTTGGGAATTTATTGGCCATTGGACAGTCCATATAGTCCCTCCATCTTGTCGAGATATTGTGCAAAGAACAGAAAACAAATATACGTTTTGATTTCATGAAGACCTTAAATGAATCTACATAAAGCAATTGCTAACTCTAAAATCTGCTTTTCAATTTATTCATAATGGAAGACATTATAAATTCATTCATTTCAATATAAACAAATTACCTTTCAAATATTTGTTTTGCTGACATTAAATCGGCTTTTGACACAAAAATGTAAAACTGTAATCATAACTGTTAATAATGTTTTACTCAATGTGATACATGATCATCCAGCCAGCACAACAAAACTCTATAAATGATCCAGAACACTTTATTCAAATAAACAAATGTCAAATGATTTTTGGTGAGATAAATCATGCTTAAATGGTCTTTTGTGTGTGTGTGTGTGTGTGTGTGTGTGTGCGTGCGTGCGTGCGTGCGTGAGTGTGGTTCTTTATTAAATGATTGTTAAACAGTACAAGTTTAAACATTTTCCTGAATCTTACCTGTTTATTTCCCAAACTGTGCATCTTGTTCCCCTTTACCAACAGATATGTTTAGGTAGCCTACATTATTGTTATATAGCCTAGGTTACAGTTATTTTGTATATTGTTTAGTATGCGGTACATTGCGGCCTGTAATCTAAAGCGTTACCGCATATTCTTACTTAAACTAAACAAATATACTGTATTACGATTCGTGATTTCGGAAAAAGAAAGAAAAACGCAAGGAGCATACCTGATGCTCTCTCGCTGACTTTTTTCCTTACGTCATAGGACGCCACCTGCTGGCCGCAAAAACTAGGCGCCCTCTGCAAATGCACAAATCACTTTTGCCCCAAACATCACACAGGTAAATGGTGCAAATGAGAGAGTGAACTTGTGTCACAGACTCGCAGCAGCAGATTCAAGCAGTTGTAGTTTTGTTCTTGTGTTTGTGCTAGAAAAATATCCAAGAATAAAACCTTTTATTTGTGAGAAAATATTTTACAAGCATTCAACTCTCATTGCATGAATTCACATGTTGATTTACGGATGTGCAAAACTTGTCTGTGAACGCATGTCTTTTGGTGCAGGTGTGTGAATATGTTTTGCACCATATTTACTGCAGCAATAGTAGCCAAATACTTGAGTGCATGAGTATCTTAGTTTGTGATTTGTAGAATTGAATTTGTGCACTTGCACTGAAAGATTCAAGAAGGTGTAACTGTTGTGTTTGCGGGAGAGAAAAAAGATGTACAAGTTTGCAATTTCAAATTCTGACTTTAAATGTACCAAAACACATGTGTGGCCAATATCTACAACTACAAATTCCACTCTCACAGGCGCTCAGTTGTTTTGCACCAAAACTACCTTCATAGTATAAGTGATGGGTAAATAAAACACTATTGGAATGACGATATATTATTTGTTACTGGAAGATGCACTGAGCTGTTGATGTCGATCTGAAACACATACACTAATGTTTGAGATCTTAAGATTAAATCAGCAGAAATCTAAATTAGTGCTTAAACATGAGACAGGAAGGAAGTCAGGAGACTCATGTCACTTTACATTATTTCTGCTCATAAATACTATTAAAATGAATGCTGTCATATCTACTAATGTGCATTTACAAAATAATCATGTTTTTTTCTTCAAACGGAGACTGGGGATAGTTGTTATCAGCACGTCACTAAGCTTTGACTTGACTATGTGTTTGAGGCCAGTACTGTATGTAAGTTAATGAAACCACATCCTGTTAAAAGTTAGCAGCGTATAAAACACATCACTCATCATTATAAAGAGCACAGATCACGTATCCAGCACATAATAGAATCACATGATGTTTATGAAAGTAGAGAAACACATCTGGATCTGGGAAACAGGACCAGACTGAAGCTCGAAACAACAGTAAGCAGAACAGCTGAATTTGGACAAAAAGTTACTTTACACACTATTCTGATCTTCAAAGTATATTTTTGATAGTAGCATCTTTTCTGTTCGACAGAATGAAGCAGATGTGTCTTGGTATCTTCTGTGCTCTTCTGGTCATTGCTCTTATAGTGCAGTATATCCATTTCACAGCAAAGAGAGACATGACGGAGATGAACATGGACATGTATGAATATAAATCTTGGCGCTTTGACTCTGTGAATGAGAAGAACCAGGAGTTAGAGACCAGAGTCGAGCATTTGATGCGCTCATGAAGAGTGTTTCAGGTTTGTGTGTTAATGGCTTTCAGTTAATAAAGAGGATGGATTTCAAATCTGTGTGTTTCTGAAAGGCACATTCAGGTATTTCACATCCACTGCGGGACTGACGGTTCTGCAGGGATCGTGGTGCAGATCTCATCATCATCAACGCTGAAGAAGAACAGGTCATATTTTTGTAAAGTGAGTATCGGCGTGAATAAGACAAAGCATAAATATTGCCTATTTTTATATACATAGAGATACATATCTTCAATTGTCAGCAAGAATGTGTGGATTGGTTTGTCTATAGAAGAGAAGGCAACATGACATGGGTGGATATGACACTCAGTACAAGGTAATCCACACTATCATGTTTTTCTTTTATTATGAGAATAGTCGGATTACTCGCTATTCAGGTTTTGGGTCAGTTATGAGCCGAATGACAGAGACGGAAGTGAAGACGTGTTGAAATGAGTCTTTCAAAGACTGGAATGATCTTTCATGCTCAGAGACCAGAAGATAGATGTGAGATTTAAAATACATTCCCTGTTTTGTGATACTATAAAGGTTTTACAGTTACGTTAGGCAGTTTTTTATGGGATAATTGTTTTGCATTTACACCAGTAATGACAGCTAAATTATTCATATTCTTTATGCTACAATTTCTGTTGAATAATGTGGATGTTGTGTTGAAATTAAAGAGTAAAAAAAGTTATGATGAGTTTACATTGAAGTGTGCACCTAGTGTTGGGGTCTGTAGCTCCGCCCCCAGATCTTGTGCTATGCACTCGTCTTTATGTCAGTTTGTATTATTTTCATAAACTTTCTGTCTGTTTATAAGTCTGTTTTCCAATCTCAAACTGTTGTCACCACTCATTGTGTGTTTTATAGAATAAAATCTTTAAAGAGATATCATTAAAAATACATTTCACGCAGTGCGTAATGTTGCCGTGTGTGTATGTAAGCAGCCTTCCAAGTTATAAAGCCGAAAAGATTTTATTTCCGCGACTGATTTGCGTCACTCGGCGCCTACATTTTGCTCGGACCGCTCGCGAAAACTTGAACAAACGCTGGTCGCGATCGACCAATCAGAGCAGACTAGACTCACAGAAAATAGGCGATTAGAGAGATGAGAGTCAGTCTAGATGTAAGGCCTATTATTAGAAAATGTAAACCTTGTACATGAATGTGTTGTTGGACACTATAAACCAAAGCAGGACCTTAAAAATCACAAGATACTCTTTAAAAACTTAAAGAAAAAGTTCAATCAAAAGTTCATCATTTATTCTCTCTCATGTGGTTGTAAACCTGTATGTGACTCTTTCTTCAGTGTAACACAAAAGAAGATATTTTGAGAAATGTCCCAGTGGTTTTGTGATCATACAACGGAAGTCAATGGAGGTCAAAATAACTTTGTTTGTGTTTTTTAGAAGTATGAAAGTAAATAATACAATTTTCATTTTTTTGGGTGGAATAACCTTAAAAAAGATCTTTATATTATTTCTGCTTATTATTTATAATGTCTACCAGCAGAGGTCGACTGCATCATTTTACCAGCCAAATCTATTTTAGTAGTTACAGGAAGTGTATTAAAAAAAACTTTTCTGGTTATCAGATCATTTTTTTTATATCACAGTCTCTCACACAAAGCAGTATCTGCTCATTTGAATATTTCTGCAGCTTCAGAAGTATTAAAGAATTTGCAACTGACTATTCAGACGTGTGATTTTTGTCACTCTTACGATCACAAATAGTTTTATATTTACGTATCCTCGTATCCTCTCACACTGTTCTACCCTGCAGCGTGAAGCTACACATTAAAAGTCAATATAAGACATTATATTCACTAACTATGTCCAAAAGAAATGTAACCTATGAAGGTCAAAAGTCAAGAGCACAACTCAAGGAAACACTGATCACCATGATGGTGACTTTTGTTAGCTGGGAATGTTCTTACAACGTCTAAAAAACTGGACACTTTGAACGGTTTCAAAACATTTTCAAAAACATAAAAAACCTTTAGGGAACATTCTTATAGCAAACTTTTGTTGGGCTCTGGCCCATATATGTTTTAAGATAACTGAGCCACATTTGCTAAATATAATCTGGGCCACTTTAGGCTCACATCAGTTTTGTCCGGGCCAGAAGAAGACCACCAGCGCCGCATAGTTGCCTAAAGTGGCCCACATCCGTATGCTATCTGGGTGAGAGCGCAAGCTCGAATGCACGTGTCTTGTGCCAAATGCTTGAGGATTGTCAGCCCCCGGTTAACAAAAATAAACTTTGCATGCATAATGTGTGAAACAAAACTGTGAAGACCTGTTAAAACAGACACTTCGTCTAACATGTTTTATCTCAACATTAGCATGCATCAAACTTCTGCTTTTAAAAGCAGCGAGTTACAGCTCTCGAGTTAAGAAAATATATTAAAAGGGTTAATAATTCATTCAGGTGATGAAAATGAAGCACCACTTTATGCCAATATCATAGACAATTAATGCAACAGACCAGAAGTTAATGAGAAAACAGACCTGTGAAAATAAAACGCTGTACATGTACACAACACACGTGACTGTACGACTGTAGTCTTTTGTTGTACAGTTTTTCAGTCCACTGGGTATACCATAAAAATTTAATTTAATGAAACCACATCCTGTTAAAAGTTGTTACTGTATAAAACACAGTGTTTATTATTGTAAAGAGCACAGATCATCTCTGAATCTACCGAGCAAATCATGGAAATGGAGAACACTTATGAAAATATTCAAGACAAAAACAGGAACACAGTTGGACCTCAGACACCGAGTCAGAATCCGACTGAAGCTCAAAGCAGCAGTAAGCTGAAGTTACATGTTGAAACTTGTGTCGCATGTCTCAAAAGATTTTATTATTTATAAGTTAATCCTAATTGTGTTTTTTCTTGTTTGTTAGGAAGAAGCAGATGGTTTGTGGTGATCACAGTGTGTCTTGGGCTCATCTGTATTCTGGTCATCGCTCTTATAGTGCAGAATATCCATCTCACAGCACAGAGAGATCAGATGAAGATGAAATATATGAACATAGCTGAAGAATACATTGAAACTCTGAACAGCCTGAACGTGAGTTACAGACGTCTGACTGAAGAGAAAGATCAGCTAAACATAAACTTCAACTCATTGAGTCAGATGAAGTTGGAATTAGAGACCAGAGTCGAGCTCATGAAGAGTATTTCAGGTTTGAGAACGTAATTCATGTAATTTTTTTGTTATTGCTTTTTGGTCTTTTATTTAAGGAAGTATTTGAGATCTCTGTGTGTTTCTGTATGTGTAAAGGGTTAGGCATATATTCAATATCCAGTGAGAAGAAGAACTGGACTGACAGCAGACAGTCCTGTAGAGATCGTGGTGGAGATCTGATCATCATCAACACTGAAGAAGAACAGGTAGAGTTTGTACGGTGTGGTACAGAATAAGACAAATAAAGATAAAGATCAAACTGTTTTTCTGTTTTCATCTACACAGAAATATATATCTTCACTTGTCAATGAGAGAGTGTGGATTGGCCTGTCAGACATCGAGACGGAAGGAAACATGACATGGGTGGATAACACAACACTGAATAAAGCGTAAGCAAATAATCATGTGATGTGCATTTAACAACTAATTTCATTATTGAGTTTATACTGTTCAGCATCTGAATCATCTGATCACATACTGTTCAGGTTTTGGTATCAAGGTGAACCGAATAATTCCAATGGAAATGAGGATTGTGTTGAAATTCTGAATACACAACCTTTTCAGAACAACTGGAATGATCTTTCATGCTCGGAGACGAGAAAATGGATTTGTGAGAAATAATTCATCTGCTTTTGCTGTGGTATTGAAAAATGATTTTACTTACATGCATTTTTGCATTTACATCAGTTTCTTATTGATGTTTCTATCATATATCTCCTGTTTTCATGCTCTACTGTAATTTCTGTTTTGAGAAATAGATTGAAATTTTAGTCTTTATTCAAGACGTCCTCTGTCTGACCTTATAGCTTTAGCTCCGCCCCTCACTCGTATCATAATCTGCCACCTAGTGGCCACCAGCTGTATCCACTGTATCCTCACCCTCTAAACATCCTTGTGTCAGTCTATACTGTGACTGTTTTTCAATCTGATTTATATTTCAATAAAACACAGTAATCACAACTGTAAATTATTGTGTGTTATTCATTTCTGCACTGCAAAAAGATTTACACCAAAAATCATATTTCTATTGATGCACATCTAAGAAAGCCAATTCTACTCGCCTTCATGTGACATCAGATCTGTGTATTATTTCTACTCATACAGTTAAAGTGAATGAAGACAGTGCTGTTTTTAGCACTTCTCAGTAATAAGAAGAAAACATGTCTGTGAGCTTGAACTGGATCTTTAATTAACTCTTCATTGTCCTGGCAGACGTCTAATCATTTCTAAAGCTCATATGCTTTAGTGACAGTTCATGAAAACCTGATTTGCTCCTTTTGTGTAGTTTTTAATTCAATGTTCTGATTTGATTTCGTAAATATTGTTTATTACCCCTTGGTGACGTTATCTGTAGGCCGAAGGTAGGATATTTTTAATTGCAGCTTTGGTTTCGTGCTTTGTGTGAATGTAAAAGGCAATTATATTCACTATTAGGAAGCGCTGTATATTTCCACTGCTGGCTGAGTCCTGGCCGCTCTTTTCTCCAGTTAGTCCTATGTTGCCGATGATTGCAACGAATGACGTGGGCTGTAGGCCGGGTATGTTGGTCCATGTTTAGATTCGTTTTATTATTTTTCTTTAGTTTAGTAGTAATTAATATTTTCTTTATGTCCAGCAGGTCCACAACTGTTAAAAGGGGTTTTAATGACCCTTCGGAGCTAAAGGACCACATTGCTGTTTTGCCCTTGTTGGTTTTATTTTTGCAGTTTGTCGTCACTTGGCATCCGAGTCGGCGCTTCTAACGAACTGGTTTTGCTACTGCGCTTGTCTTTCAGCGGTGGGTTTCTATTAATGTATTTGTACTCCGATGTGTCATTTCTGATAAACTTCCTGTGTGTTGCCGTTGGACTGTTTTGTATTCTTTATTCTTTGTGTTTTCTTGCCTCACGTGGTTTTACACTCTCTGGTGCTGATGCATTACAGGCGTTGCTCTTTTCCTGCGTAAGCAATGTCATATGGTATCGTGAGGCGAGCGTTTTATTTTTTTTATTTTTATTTTATGTTTAAGACGCATTTCAATTGTTTTGTGTTACTAGATGTTTGATTTGGAACCTCCTGTGTATTGTGTTTTAAAAAAAAGCTCTTGGGCCGCCTGGAGGGGGAAGCTGCACATTCTGTGCGGGGTTTTTTTTTCACATTTGAAGTGCTGTGCAATTCTACTTGTGCATGTGTGATGGGTGTGGTGTGGTCAAGTTTGTAACCAGCCACCCACTTCAGTCCCCTGCCTAGAAGAGCTTGATGTCCTGTCCCTTTTTTGTGTGGATGTGTGTTATAGTCCATTTGGCAACTGATTTTTAAATAAGTTTTAATATAGAATTTATACTCCTGTCTCTTGCCTGAATACATTGGTAATGAACCTGTGTCCTTAGCACTTCTCTTGTGTCCTCACATGGTCTCGTGGCATAGTCGCATATTTAAAGAAAATTCGTTTTTTTGGCCACTTTGCTACACATGTATAATGTGAGAACAGGAACTGTGAAGGCCTTAAAGGCACTGGATCGAATATTCTTTTATCTCACCATCAACATGCAACACATTTCTGGTTTTGAAAAGCGGAGTGTTGAACAATGTTAATAAAGACCAGTAAAGAGACATGTGTAGGGTAATTATACATCTGTCATGGGTTCAATCCCAGGAAAAGCACATCCTGATAAGACACATGTCGACTAAAATGCACTGCAAGTCACTTTGAATAAAAGCGTCTGGCAAATAAATGGCGTAAATGTAGAAAATACCTAATGTGATCTTTGTAGCTGTGAACATTTTTGACATGTACAATTGACATGTTTTCTTGCCTCAAGGTCATCTGTTGATAATATCACCTTAGAGAAAATAAACAGCACAACTGGTCAACAGTATATGTTGTGTTTTTGATGCCCGTCCGAATTCTTGGGAATCACCAACTAGACCAGCAAAACCAGCTTCTCATCTACTGTGTTTTGCACTGTATTGTTTTGGGATCACAGTAATAAGCTTTTAGTTAACTATATATGTTTGAATGTACATGACACAGCTTCTCTAAACATGGAGTATAAGGCCTGCATGTAAATTAATGAAACCACATCCTGTTTAACAACTTCACACAGTGCTCATTATTTTTAAGACCACTAAACATACAGTACCAAGCAGATAATGGAGATGGAGGCCATTTATGAAAATATTCCAGAGAAAAATAAGAACACAGTTGGACCTCAGACACAGAACCGGACTGAATCTCAAAACAGGAGTAAGTTTAAGATTACAATTTTATTGCTGAACTTGCATATAAATACATTTTAAACACTTTGTTACTTAACATACATTTTTTCAATTTAGGATTTAACTTGATTAACAAAAGACATGCATAAACTAAATGCATTGAAAGTCTCTTTGGATACAAGCACATTTTGAGGTTTTTTTTCTGTTTGATAGAAAGAAGCAGATGGTTTGTGGTGATCACAGTGTGTCTGGGGCTCATCTGTGTTCTTCTGGTCATCGCTCTTATAGTGCTGTATATACATCTCACAGCAGAGAGAGATCAGATGAAGATGAGATATAAGAACATAGCTGAAGAATACAATGAAACTCTGAACAACCTGAAGGTGAATTACAGCCGTCTGACTGAAGAGAAAGATCAGCTACAGATAAACTTCAACTCATTGAGTCAGAAGAAACTGGAGCTGGAGAACAATAACAAGCGTCTAACTGAAGAGAAAGATCAGCTACAGATAAACTTCAACTCATTGAGTCAGAAGAAACTGGAGCTGGAGAACAATAACAAGCGTCTGAATGAAGAGAAAGATCAGCTACAGAAACAACTCACATCTATAAGTCAGATGAAGTTGGAATTAGAGCGCAGAGTCGAGCACATGAAGAGTATTTCAGGTTTGAGAACGTAATTCATGTAATTCTTTTGTTATTGCTTTTTGGTCTTTTATTTAAGGAAGTATTTGAGATCTCTGTGTGTTTCTGTATGTGTAAAGGGTTAGGCATATATTCAATATCCAGTGAGAAGAAGAGCTGGTCTGACAGCAGACAGTCCTGTAGAGATCGTGGTGAAGATTTGGTCATCATCAACACTGAAGAAGAACAGGTAGAGTTTGTACGGTGTGGTACAGAATAAGACAAATAAAGATAAAGATCAAACTGTTTTTATACATCCACAGAAATATATATCTTCACTTATTAAAGAGAGTGTGTGGATTGGCCTGTCAGACATCGAGACGGAAGGAAACATGAAATGGGTGGATAACACACCACTGAATAAAGCGTAAGCAAATAATCACTGTTTACATGATGTGCATTTAACAACTAATTTCATTATTGAGTTTATACTGTTCAGCATCTGAATCATCTGATCACATACTGTTTAGGTTTTGGTATAAAGGTGAACCGAATGATCAAAATGGAAATGAGGATTGTGTTGAAATTCTGAATACACAACCTTTTCAGAACAACTGGAATGATCTTTCATGCTCGGAGACGAGAAAATGGATTTGTGAGAAATAATTCATCTGCTTTTGCTGTGGTATTGAAAAATGATTTTACTTACATGCATTTTTGCATTTACATCAGTTTCTGATTGATGTTTCTGTCATATATCTCCTGTTTTCATGCTCTACTGTAATTTCTGTTTTGAGGAATAGATTGAAATTTTAGTCTTTATTCAAGACGTCCTCTGTCTGACCTTATAGCTTTAGCTCCGCCCCTCACTCGTATCATAATCTGCCACCTAGTGGCCACCAGCTGTATCCACTGTATCCTCACCCTCTAAACATCCTTGTGTCAGTCTATACTGTGACTGTTTTTCAATCTGATTTATATTTCAATAAAACACAGTAATCACAACTGTAAATTATTGTGTGTTATTCAGTTCTGCACTGCAAAAAGATTTACACCAAAAATCATATTTCTATTGATGCACATCTAAGAAAGCCAATTCTACTCGCCTTCATTTCACATTAGATCTGTGTATTACTTCTGCTCAGAAATATGAGAAACCGAATACTGAATTTCATGAAAACCTAGCTGGTTTTATTCCTCACTGTCGATAATCTGATTTTATTTCATTCTCCTGGGACTCAGTAAATTTGTGCTCATGTGTTATCTTTGCTAAGCATTTTAAAACTACTGCATCAGATCTGAGTACTTTCACAGCAAATAAGTGACAAAATGCTGCCATTTAGAGATCAATTGCGAAAGTACATATTTACATTAATGTTCATGTACAACGAAGTGCACAAATCACATTAATGAGACACACAAGACCTCCGCAAATAAAGCTTTTATTGATGACACATCCGCTCTGGTGTTGAAAATTAGTTTGTTACAACATCTACAAGCAGAGACCAAGAAGTTTCTCAATCACGATGTTTGAACCAAGAAACAGTCACAAAAAGCTTTCAAGCACGCATCAAACTTCTGCTTTTAAAACATTGTGTCAAAAAACTAGTGGAAGAGTCTCGATGATTTCATTCAAGGTATAGAAAAGAACAGCATTCTCTGAACATGTCGAACATGGATTTAGGGATCATTTATGAAAATATGCAACCTAAAATCAAAGAAACAGCTGGACCTCGGAGTCACAACCAAGTTGAAGCTAAAAACAGCAGTAAGTGGAAGAGATGAATTATGAATCGTGTTGCACTAAAATGTTCTGTATGTACTATTTAGATTTTCTTTTTTTTCATCGTGCTGTTAAAACTTTACTATAACATGAATTGTATTAATTTGTCATTTTCTTTATGACAGAAAGAAGCAGATGGTTTGTGGTGATCACAGTGTGTCTTGTGATCTTCTGCGTTCTTCTGGCGGTCGCTCTCATACTGCTGTATATCCATTTCAGAGCAGAGAGAGATCAGCTACAGAAAGAAATAAAGTTTCTTACCGATGCACTCGTGAAAAATGCTTCAGGTGTGTAGAAATGATCTAGTGTGTTTGTTTGCTGATTTTGTCTTTGATTTAAAAAATAGGAAGTATTTAAACTGTGTGTTTCTGTATGTGAAAAGTGTTAGGCAGATATTCAATTTCCAATGAGGAGAAGAACTGGACTGACAGCAGACAGTCCTGTAGAGATCGTGGTGGAGATCTGATCATCATCAACACTGAAGAAGAACAGGTAGAGTTTGTGTGAGAGAGAGTTTGTGTGTGATAGCAAATGAAATTAAACAAACTTCTGTTTTTATACATTCACAGAAGTTCATATCTTCACTTGTCAATGAGAGAGTGTGGATTGGTTTGTCTGATACAGAGAATAAAGGAAACATGAAATGGGTGGATAACACACCACTGAATAAAGCGTAAGCAAACAATCACTGTTTACATGATGGGCATTTTTTCTCATTACTAATGTCTTTGTTTCTAAATGAGTTTATACTGTTAATCTGATCACATATTATTCAGGTTTTGGCACCAAGGTGAGCCGAATCACCTTAACAACAATGAGGACTGTGTTGAAATCTGGATTTTTCCAGACACTGCCATGAATAACTGGAATGATCTTCCGTGCTCAGAGAAGAGAACATGGATTTGTGAGAACTAGGGTTCATATACTTTTGTTGTGACATTAAAAAATGCTTTACTTTAAGTTTAAGCCGTTTTTATTTGTTTGCATTTACATCCGGTTCTCGTGCTATACTGTTGTATTAAGTAAAATCCGCAATAAAGATCAAATATAAATGTAAACTTGATACCAGATTCGCATAGGTTAGCTGTGTGTGAGAAAAATAGGAAATATAAATGTTTAGTTCAGTTTTTTCTCATGACACAAAGCACGAAACAACCTCTTTGTGTCCTCGGTCTAACACTGGAGCTTCCAACTTCCTCTACACATCTTTGTCTAGATTTTCATTCTGCTTTATATTTCAATAAAACACTTGTGATCACAACTGTAACTCATTGTGTTTTTCAAATTCGTGGTTCCTTGGATACTCATCATAAAGTGAGACGTATGCTGCGTTTACACTGCATGTTTCAAGTGACCCACGATCGTGTAAACAGAAAAAAAGCGCATGGATTACGATATTTTCAGACCGGTTTCAGGCCTCAATCATACATGCAAATCTGATATGAATCGGAAGCCACATTTACCAGAATACAGCTGTCAGTCCTTATGGTTGTGTTCACACTCAGTTTAGTAAACTCACAACTGTTTGGAAAACACCTGCTGTGTGAACGTAACCATAGTGGACAAATATCATACATATTAAGTATTTCAGCATTAAGTCTGAGCTGTGAGCAAATAAAATATTGCAAATCAGTATTTAATATTCAATAATTAACTTGTAATGTAAGTATAGTCGTGTAATAAGCGGGATAATGTACAGCCGGTTGGTTGTTATCACACAAAAGAAACCTTCATTATGATACACGATCCCACTGTCAGGGTTTATTTTGCGATAACCAGCTGTACATTATTCATTACAATTGGCTGAAAACATTTCCTCTGCTGATCGGTTAGGGGTGTAAAAATCAAATTTCTTCTTTTGGTAAAACATGTTTGATGCTCTTTGCTGGCATACTGGTGTAGTTACAACATCTACCAGCAGAGGTCGACTGCATCATTTTAACCAGCCAAACCCTTATTCATTTCTGACTGCCAGTTATAGGAATATCGCGATTCAGTCTCACACAAAGCAATATGTCCTCATTTTAGCATGCAACAAGATCATAGTGGGTTTGATTCCAAGAGAATAAACTAATAAAATATATGTTAAGTGCAGTGTGCATGTTGTTAAGAAACAAAAAAAGAGTTTACAAGAACATTTTGCATACATAATGTGTGAACAGAAACTGCGAAGGCCTGTTAATACAAGCACTGCATCTAACATGCTTTTATCTCAACATCAGCATGCAATAAAATACATAGAAATACATTTTAATTTTTAAGACAGACTGTAAAGTGTTTCTATTTGCAAGTATAGGGTCAGAATTTCATTAAACTAATGAAATTGGTCCTTTAATGTTGACTTCGAAAATGCTGCTTTTATTTTAAGCAGATTTGATTGGATCAATGTTTTTGCATTTACATTAATTCTTATTTCATACACAACTTGCTCAACTACATATAAATACTTCATACTTTTGGTCAACTGTGCCAACCAGTCGTCTAACATCCCTGAACATTAAACACCATATATTCAGTGATTAAGTGTTATCAGACTGCTCATGTGGGCTACTTTACCAAATAATATAGATGTATAAAGACTGGAACATTGACTTCTTGTCCATTTTTCTTACATAATAAACGTCTATTTTTTGTACTTTGATAATTCCTTGCACACTCGTGCTGAAGTGATACGGAATCTGAACAGAGTTAATGGCATGTAAACAGGGACAAAGGGGGTGATGGGTAAAATTAAACATTAAGGCCCGATTTCATAGACGAGGCTTAGACTGAGTTGTCTTTACTTATAATAACTTGCAGTGACATATCTAAAAATATGATTTGTCTCCAGATCCTCACCAGTAATGTTATTTACTAAGGCATTTTCATTAAAGTGACTTAAATATTCTTATTTAACGAGTCCTGTCTGTGAAACAGAGTTTAAATTCAGAACTCCTCCAGTCCAGCAGAGAGCAGTACAGAGTTTCTCGACGAGCGACTGAGATGAGAAAAAGAGAAACATCAGCTCCAGAGCACTTGCTGCTGTCAGTCTTTGCTGATTTTAAAGAGGTTTCTGTCAAAGATTTTGTCGTGAAGACGGATTGTATGTACGTTTACGTTTTCATTTGCGCAACGGTTCATTATTCATCTGTTACGAAGTGACACGACGTATCAAACTGCTCAAGGAATGAACACAATGGATGTAACGTTACTGTGATCTGTGTAAAAGTCTGAATTAACCTCTCGAAGACAAACAAACGCTAAACCTGAGGAGCATAACCTGAACCAGGCTCTGCTTTCACACTCTCAAGATCTAACGTTGCCTCAGATTCGCGAGTATTTCAGCGGATTTCTGGAGTCTCTCTGGCGTAAACACGAGGCCGATAACCCTGTGAGGAGGAATCATGGCCAAAGTGCAGGTGCTAAACGTGGCTGTTTTGGATAATCCGAGTCGTTTTGGAAATCCGTTTCAGTTTGAGATCACATTTGAGTGTATGGAGGATTTACCTGAAGGTGAGAGAGAGAGAGTTATTTCTCGTCAGTTTACACAGAAACTGCGATTAACGTAAAGGGTGAAGGGGAACGACTTGTGAAGTGACGGTTCACGAAAACATCATTATTTCTAAAACAACAATACGATGATTTCAGATTTATGCGTAAAGCTTATTTTTTCTGCGTTTACGCGCTTGACATTTTGGCGCCGGCGGGGAGTTTTCTGTCATTACGTGGACGCGCTTCTTCTCCTCATTGGTCTATGAGTAGATATGAGGCGGGACCGTCGCGTATATGGCTTCCTCATTGGTCAGATATTCGTGACAGTATGTGGGGAAGAATTGATTTATGTTCTTCCTTTGTTTAAAAAAAAAAAAATCACTGTTCATGTTATGAATATGCATACAGTAAGAGACATACGTTATTAAGCATATATATATATATATATAAGTAACATTGTTATGAGTTTTGATATATTAATGTAATGTATATGAAGTGTTAAAATAACAGTCGCTCTATATCTGTCCCATTCAGATCTCGAATGGAAGATCATCTATGTGGGCTCTGCAGAAAGTGAGGAGTACGACCAGATTCTGGACTCGGTTCTTGTCGGTCCGGTTCCTGCAGGAAGACATATGTTTGTATTCCAGGTAACTTATGCTGGTTCACCTTGTTTTTAGTATCAGCTTCCTACAGTAAAAACGCATCTCTAGAGCCAAGTGAGACTTTGGTCACATGCAGAAAAACTTGTTTTTTACGTCATAGGTTGTCATATGAGATCCATTTTGCATGACTGTGTCTCAACATTTCTGACACGGGCAGATTTTATCTGAGAAAAATGTGCATTTGTCGTTAATTTGCTGTTGTCGAATACGTCAAACTATTGTTTATTAATCTTTTAGGATTCTCAAAAACTTTTTCTCTAGACAATCAAATGGCCAAAATAACTTGAACAGATTTCTGATGAGAGGACTTCTTTGTAGAATACATATGGCGCAGTGCTGCCATCTGGAGATAAACTGAGAGTACATTTGTAAATGTACATTTATATTCTTGTGTAATGAAGTGCACAAAACACATTAATGAGACGCACCTGTATCGGCTGCTAAGAATGCTTGTGCATTTCAAAATGCAAATACAGTGAAACATTACACAAATGACCATAAACACAAGTCACAAAATACAACAGGCAAGATTAATAAAAGCATTTCACAAAAACTATGCTACAATGTTTGAATTCGTTTTCTCTCTTTATTGTACCGACAGGCCGATGCTCCAAATACAGGACTGATCCCTGAGAGTGACGCAGTGGGCGTGACTGTCGTGCTAATCACATGCACCTATCGGGGGCAAGAATTTATTCGCATCGGCTACTATGTAAACAATGAGTACACAGACCCTGAGCTACGGGAAAACCCACCGGTCAAACCGAACTATACACAGGTGAGACAAATACACACGACTCCGAGTTTGGGCTTATATTTACATATCATATTGTTGATGTTTAGTGTATACTTCGGTGTTTATGTATTAATATAAAATGTCATTAAAACGTTTATTTTGACTAAACAGTGACAGGTGAATAGTTTCAAAGTGTTTGAATGTAAATAACATACAGTAACATTCTAGCTTTAATTCTGCATGTTAATGTTTCGTAATCCCACAGCTTCAGAGGAACATCTTGGCCTCTAACCCTCGTGTGACCCGATTCCACATAAATTGGGAAGCAACAATTGACAAGATGGAAGATTCTGAGAATGTAGATCCCGCCCCCAACAGCATGCTCCCACCCACTTCCATGCCTGGAAAAGCCCCGCCTCTTGGACTTATGCCTGACAACTCCATGGACTGTTTATAGAACACATTTTGGCTATACATATTAATTACATCTTATTTTTTATTTATACACTTAAATGCGCTTACATTTGTCCTTAGAATATATTGACCAATACAGCTGTTGGTACAGGTGTAGTTGGACACATGGACTTACCTCAATCTCCTAGCACTTGCTGCCCTGATAACACATCTGAAAGTGGTTGTGGGACTTCAGACATCCTCTTGCACTCCCTGTCCTGGACACCAGGGGGCTGCACCATCAAAACCAGCCGGCGTGGACCGTTTTCCTCAGTCCAGCCTGTCGTCCTGTGGGGTGCTGAATGTTCATTTTTCATCCCAAAATCAATAGAAATAATATTTGCATTATTTTTGTGACCATTAAGGACTTTTTTCAATTGTCATAACTTCAATAGAAATAGATTTTGTTTTACAGTACATTGCTATGTAACGCTAATGAGAATTCCTATATAAATAATAAGAATTGCAAAAAGTTAAGTGGGAATTTTGTGGAAAATTGTCATGAAAATTTCAAGTGTTAAAACATCTTATTCTGAAAAATAGGCCGTTTTTTGATGTGAAGTGATCTTTTCCTTTTATCTTTTTAGAATGAGATTTGACCTGTGAGTTTTCATGAAATTACACGTAATACTTTAAAGTCTAAACTTTTTGATGTTATCTGGGACTCATCACAATCCAAGTTCAATTAGGACACAGCAGGGATTATTGTGATGCGACATTACTTAAAAAATTTAAAAAGATTTAGATATTTTTGTTTTAACCTCTATGTTCGATTTACGTTAGATCGCAACTCGTTTGATGTGGTATTTGTTTAGAAGATTTAATAAATGTTAACTTTTGTCTTTGTAAAACTCTTTAGTTTCATTTCTATCCTCCAGATCCACACACCCTGTCTTTTATGATGTTGCTAAGCAACAGCTATTACTGATGGCACTTTGTGTTGCTCCACCTTTGATCCCTGCATCACATCAGACAACTACTCGTCCTTTCATCCCTCTGCTCTCATCCCATATTTTCCACCCCTCTATTCTGTGTCGCCTGATCTGGCTCTGTGGAAATATGCCCACAGTGACTGTCCACAGAGTCCAGGACCAGTAATGAACTTCCAGATCTGTTGTGTAAAAACATCTAATAAACGTTTGACATACGTTCTAAGTAATAAACATGTTACAGACATTTATGCATTTGGCAGATACATTTATCCAAAGCAACCTAATACATTTATTTCTGTATATGTGCAATCGCTGGGATTGAACCCATGACCTTGGTGTTGCTAGCACCATGCTCAAACCACTGAGCTACAGCAAAGCTAGCAGAAAACATCTCAGAGCTGTATTGAGCAAACAATTAAAAAATGTCTTTGCAGATGTAAATGCAGACATCTAATAGACGTCTCTCAGATGTTTAAGTGCTGTCGGGGTTCAGGCCATCACTAAATACAAAAAAAAACTAGTTTGGTGATTCTTTTGTGATATTTATGTACTCTAAAGTTGTAGTTTATTAAAGGCCAATCATTTTTTTAAATACATGCACAATTGAACATGAAGTTGTCCAAAATCACTTTAATAAATACACTTGAAATAATTAAGACAACTGATCAAACATTTTTAAAACATAAATAAAATACTGTTAAGTTTTTTCAAATACTGTGAACTATATCAGCAAAGTTCAGCTCTTGACAATTGTAGCTTTATATGCAAAAAAAATTGCCCGGAGTTTACAATAAATTATTTAACTTTCTTTTCGATGATCACCAAACAATATATCATGTTTTTGTAATACACGCCTTCAAATGCAACTTTAATCTGTTTATTGAAGAAAAAACACGTCGCGTATTTCATTGTCGAATAATTGCTCCTACAAGCCATTTAACGTCTTCATTACTGTCAATCATTCCGCACATCTGTCCGTCTTTCTCCGTCCAACCAATGGGGTGAGGCGGTAGGCGGGCTCTGTCAGGAGGCGGAGTCTCTGTCGATGGCCACGGGAAGCGCAGCTGCATGAGCGATGATCTCTCATTGAACCCGCATTCTCTCCGTGTTTTTACCGCCGCGGTTTTCAGTCCGGGACTTCACCGTTCCCGCGAGCGCCGATCACGGAAGATCCCCGAGGGGAGGAGAGCGAGACTGCGGGGCCGCGGAGGCGCGGGCGGCGGATAGCCAGGCCAGGAAAGGACGCCCGAGTCCGGTTTGATGCTGGCGGCCCGTCCGCCCTTTAAACGCGGATGCTGCTGCATTCATAAGGGATCGGTGGAAATAAAACAGGGCTCGACGTCCTTTCTTTTCACATTCGACGCCGATCGGCACACGACAGTCGCCCGGACGGACCGTGAGAGGCGCGACCAGACACGGCAGCATCCTTCCGTACCTGCGGCTCCCCAGTGCCTGATAGGCCCAGAGTCATGGGCAACACGCCGGCCGCCAGACGGGGCAACGAGATGGAAAGCGGTGAGTGTTTTGACGCATGTGCGTGATTATGTTTAGTCATCATCGTTCATATCGACACAACCGCCGCGATCGGATGCTGTATCAGACCTCGTGAAGATGCTAGTGATGCTGTCATGGCGATCAGAGGCGCAAACGATGTGTTGATGCTACAATAAGGGAAGCGCTTGGTTTGAGGGGTTGGTGTGTGTTTGTGTTGTGTTGTGTTGTGTGTGTGTGTGTGTGTGTGTGTGTGTGTGTGTGTGTGTGCGCGCGCGCGTGTGTGTGCGCGTGTGTGTGCGCGTGTGTGTGCGCGCGTGTGTGTGTGCGCGTGTGTGTGTGCGCGTGTGTGTGTGTTTAAACTGCAGAAGGTGTGTGAGGAAAACAGGAAGAACCAGAAGCATCATGGTATGCTAGCTTCTGTCTGTTATTGGGCTTTTTACACTTGAAATTGTTTATCAGGGTTATATTGTAAACTCGTGTTTGTATTTTTGTGTAAAGGAAGGTTGGTTAATCAGCTGTTAGTGGTTTTGTAGCATAGCCAGATTTATTGTAAACTACTGACCTGAAGTCTGGTCTACAATGCACCTTGTTCCAGCCAAGAACCGCCCACTTATACAGGAAGAGACCACCTGAATGACATTCACATGGATACTTTCGATGCTGCAAAATGTATTAAATGTAAATAATGACAATCTTTATGAATGGTTGTACAGTGCAATATGTGTGTAGATGGTGGGTGTTGGGGGGGGTGTCCCCATTATTGTGTTTTTAGTGGTTGTGGACCTACTAGCATCTGTTTGTTGGCCGTTTCACATTTGAACATTTTAACCTTTGGTTATTCATCTGTGTTATATTCAGAGGTTTACTTGTTTAAGACTAAAATATGAGCATCTGACAATACCATTATTAAACGATGATCATGTACACTTAAGAAATGCGTTTTAGTTCCTTCGTTTTAAAATCAATTTACAGCTTTGAGAGAGCATTTTTTTCTAAATAAAAACAGGAACAACGATTTTGTTCTGTATGCCTTCAATAGACACAACAACAACACCAGTACAACATTTGTATTTATCCAGAAAGCTTTTCCAACACTAAGACCATGTCATGTAGTTTGTGAACAAGAGCAGGGGTACAGATGTTATTGAATAAGATTTGTGTGTGGATAAGATTAGATTCGAGACTGAAGGAGGGAGGGGTGTTAGGAGGTAGTTGGCGTGGTGTGTTGAATCCTGGAGAATTTTCTGGTCTTTATGCTGCATACTGAACACATACATGTCAAAGACGGAGGCGAGATCACAGGCGACAGGAACGTGTAATGTTTGTGTACTTGCTAATCATTAAATGATTGCCAGTAAATAAAATAAATGCATTATATGTTTAGTTTCACTTCCTTAAAAAGTTAAGCTGTTAAAAGTGGCTCTGGGGCTGCATATTCCAGTATTTAGCAAGACATTGTAAATACGTAAATACGGGTTTGGTGTAGTTTAAAAGGCATTTACATTTTGTCATTTAGCAGATGCTTTTATCCAAAGCGACTTACAGAGAGTTTAGGAAGCAATAGAGCGATACGTCATACAGGAGCAATAATACAATAAGTGCTAACATCAAGTTACTAGTTTCCACAAAAGCCAGAATGAGAAAGAGAGAGGGTTGGTAGTTTTTTTATTTACTTGTCAAGTATTCACAGAAGAGATGTGTTTTAAAATGTCGTTTGATTGTTGTGAGAGATGTGGTTGACCGGACAGAGTCCATTTTTTATATTTTGGATTCATTATTTCATTAATATAATAGAGTCAATATAATAGCAACTGTTTCTATGGGCTGCTATTCCAAAGTTATCCGCCATATTGGAGCAGTCAAAGGTGGCCGGTAAACACTTAAGTCTCCATATGTGACCCTATTTTTTATTGATTCACTGTTTTCTGCGTAAAATGTAAAGAACAGTTTATACAGAAATGTATACGGATTTGAAACAAGTAAATGATGACAGAATTTTCATTTTTGATTCATTATTTCCAGAGGAGATATTTAGTCTTGATATACAAGACTGTCTCTTTAACAGACACATATTGGATTCGCAGATTTCATTGTCGCATATACGAATATCAGGTGTTACATGTTGTTATGTAAACCCAAACATTATAATTGCCAAGTTGACACAAGCTAACACAAAATTCAAAAGTTACCATACTTCTTAAAACCTGTAAAACACACATTTTCTTCAGGAATTTACATTTCTGCTTTTTACAACCAGAGTCTGTGCAATGTTGTAACATCTTGAAAAATAAATTGTGAGTGACAAAAGCAACTGAAATGTTGACTGTTCTAAGATGGCAGACGTGTCTGGAGTGATGGAATGTGGCATCTATGTACATACACATGGTTTGTCCCCCATATCAGCTCAGCACATTTGATGTTTACAGTGTTCTGTAGTCATTCAGTTGTTTCGTTCAGATGGTAACTATTTTGGCTAAGTTCAGTGCATAAAAGGAACCAAAAAGCCCTAGTTCAATAACTGTGATGTGTAACTTTTGTATGTGTCTGTTCCCACAGTTAAGGAGTTTCTGGCCTTCGCCAAAGAAGATTTCCTCAGGAAGTGGGAGAGTCCTGCACAGGTGAGGCTTTGCATTCGGGTCAATGGGTGTGAGAGCCTGCGACACTAACAGTGAAAACAATGCTTTACATTTGATATAATCTGAAAACGTTGTATATGTGTTACATATGTCAGCTGGTTATTTTAACCAACATGCTCTCCAATGCAAAGCATGCAGGTGTGTGCTCTCTCAGCGTCTGTACCGCCTTTATTTACAGTAATTTATACTGTATAATGTTACACACAATCATCAGGTCATTATCACAAAATAAAGAGTCAAGTATATTTTAATAAGTCACTAGAAAATTGAAATCCTAGTTCAAAACGTTATCAAATATTTGACAAAATTGTGTAATATTGGGATCAAATTGTGAGTCTGTCCCTCAGAACACAGCATGTCTGGAGGACTTTGACCGATTGAAAACGCTGGGCACTGGTTCATTCGGCCGCGTCATGCTGGTCAGACACCGAGAGACCGGGCAGCACTACGCCATGAAGATCCTCAACAAACAGAAGGTAGGCGAGACTAACGTGCAAGCGATGACATCACGATGAAACCGATATGTAAAACCTCTGGTTGTTGTTGTCGTCGCATAAGGTGGTGAAGCTGAAGCAAATCGAACACACTCTGAACGAGAAGAGAATACTGCAGGCCGTCAGCTTTCCTTTCTTAGTGCGGCTGGAATACTCCTTCAAGGTAAACGTCGTGTTGAAACACAAATGGCCGCCCGACGCAGAACGACGCGGAATATAATGAACGTGTGTGTGTTTGCTTTAAGGATAACACTAATCTCTACATGGTGATGCAGTACGTTCAGGGAGGGGAGATGTTTTCACACCTGCGTAGAATCGGCAGGTTCAGGTGAATATATTTACATTCTAACATACAAATAAATACACTTTATTATTATTATTATTATTTAGTCTTGATATACAAGACACCTGCTGTAAGGTCTGTACATATGTATGAAACATGTTTTACAGACTTAAAAGCTGCAAAAAGATTATTGGATCACATTTCCCTTAGCTTCTCACACAAAGCTATTTATGTTTAAGAATAATTATAAAGACGTTGAATTGAGCGTATAGGTTTTGGAGCATGACAAAAATAGGTTTCTGCTAACTTCATATACAGGATAAAATAACTTCAACAAGCTAGTTTTACTGAAAGGGATTTCCAGTTTGCTGGTGGTGAAAATAAGATATTTGTACTGAAGGCTTTGTGCTAATGTGTGTAATGTAAGAAGCTCTTAACTGAGGCTTCATCCCATCTCTCTGTGTCGAGATATTTTTTCCTCAATATTATTGGTGTACTTAGAAAAATGAACATATAGAGGCTACATTTAGACATACGCTTGTAAATGAATATCTGAATTTGTTTTTAGTAGAATATCTACTGTATCATTTCAAATCTAACAGATTCATCAACGTTCAGATATGTTGTGATGTATTTTAGTATATTCCCATTATTATTTATTTTGGTGCATAAATATTTTGAATTGCCTTTTATTTATTTTATATTTTTAATCATTTGTTATGTGCTTTTGTTATATTTTTAGTTGTTCAATATTGCTGTTTAGCTAGTTGTTTTGTTTGATAATAACCCTGTCCACATGCAACTATTATCTATTAAATGCACCTATTGACAGATGTTTGTGTAGGAACGGTTTCTTGAACTGCAACGTCTTGATTATGTGTCTTTACATTCTTTCTCTCTGTATCTGTTCTTCATGCAGTGAACCTCATGCGCGGTTTTATGCTTCACAAATAGTTTTGACATTTGAATATCTGCATGCGCTTGACCTGATCTACAGAGACCTTAAACCAGAGAACCTCCTCATAGATCAGCAGGGCTATATCCAGGTAAAACACACACACACACACACACTAATATATTAAGAGTTTAGAATTGTTCTTACAGTCTTATGCCACTCCAGATGTATGACTGTGATTTTTGCTATTTCTGTTGATATCCTAAAACATGAACTATGAGCCACATTCCCCTGCAGTGTTAACATGGCCAAATGTTCCTCTACAAAAACATCTAGCACGTCAAACATGTTTCATGCTTCGTAATTCTACCTATACCGCCCCCTTGTGGCTTTTTCAATCATTACATCAAAAACATCACACTCCACCTACATCCATATTGTGGTACTTCTATATAATAGGACCGTCTGCACCAACTTTGTTTCAGGTGACAGATTTTGGTTTTGCCAAGCGGGTCAAGGGTCGCACGTGGACGTTGTGTGGCACACCCGAGTATCTCGCCCCAGAGATTATCCTCAGCAAGGTGAGCCATGCTGTCCCAGATTTCCCTGAAGAGCTATCGCGGTGTCTACACCGGGCGCTTATCTGAAATGAAATTATTGTGTTACGTAGGACGTCTTATGACTCTTTAACCTTAATCTCACAGGGTTATAATAAGGCTGTGGACTGGTGGGCTCTTGGTGTGTTGATGTACGAGATGGCTGCCGGTTACCCTCCGTTTTTTGCCGATCAACCCATTCAGATCTACGAAAAGATCGTCTCAGGAAAGGTGAGCTCAGTGAACCTGAAGATAATTTCACTCCTAACTTTTTTTCCAATGCATGAAATGCAGGTCATGGATTCTGTAAGTTAAATGTAAGTTGTTGATTTGTTCGTCAGTTTGTTCCGTTTCATATTCTCCGGTTTTGTGTCAATACATACGTTCTCAAGTTTTTAGGGTGCTTTACTCGACTTTAAACTGTGGTCTGTTCACAGGTACGATTCCCATCTCACTTCAGTTCTGATCTGAAGGACCTGCTGAGAAATCTGCTGCAGGTTGACCTGACGAAGCGCTTCGGCAACCTTAAAAATGGAGTTAATGACATCAAAGGACACAAGTGGTTCTCCACTACTGACTGGATAGCCATTTACCAGCGGAGGGTGAGAAACACATTTTCCAAACTTTACAAACTAGGTGTGATGCAAACTAAAGAGTACAACACAACTAGATATATGAACAGTGTTCAATAATACATTATAGAGCAGTTATGAACATATATGACCCTGGATCACAAAACCAGTCTTAAGTAGCAGGAGCACATTTGTAGTTATTGCCAAAAATACATCGTATGGGTCAAAATTAGCCATTTTTCTTTTATGCCAAAAATCATTAGGATATGAAGTAAAGATCAAGTTCCATGAAGGTACATTTCCTACCATAAATATATTGAAACTTTATTTTTGTGTACAGTAATATGCTATGCTAAGGACTTTATTTGGACAACTTTAAATTTCTATAAATGAATGAATTAAATGATATTCATTGTGTATTAATTGTATTCAATTAAATGAGAACTTCAACAGTTATTGATTCTTTGCGGAGGTCTGTCGGAAGTTTGGGCCACATGAAACCGTCATATGTATCCTTACCAGTAACATCAAGGTCAGACATTTATTTGTGTGTGTGTGTGTTTGTTTTATTAGGTGGAGGCCCCGTTTGTGCCTAAATGCAGAGGTCCGGGGGACACCAGCAACTTTGACGACTACGAGGAAGAAGAGATCCGTGTGTCGTTCACAGAGAAGTGCGCGAAAGAATTTGCCGAGTTTTAGAGGAAGAGATGATAGAAATAGCGAGAGAGCGAAATCTAGGCGGAGAGAGAAAGAGAAAAAGTGCATGAATCTTTAAACTATCCTTCCTCCTGTTAAACAGCAGAGAAACCAGCGGAAGTGCGGAGAAGACCTCCAGGGATAAACAGTGAGGCCTTTATCATCTCCTCTATTTTAATCATGTTTGTAATTCTCTCTCTTTTATTTTTTCAATCTTTGTTCATGTGATATTAATCATGATGGATTGGATAGGGTGTCCGTGTCGGCCAGTGGACTGAAATTGTTGTTCCTGCACAAAGAGCGACGGGTTAGTTATCGTCTATACAGAGATATCGCTAATCTTGAGCAGTCACTGCTAAGGTGAAAGATATCCACTAGGTCACAATAACAACCATACAAAGACAAAAAATATGTATTGCTGTGTAATAAGCGAAATATTTTTGGTCCTGTATACGGTCACGTGTTTCTTTATTCTTACAAATGCACTGAAGGGACGACAAAGTGAAAATAGCAAAGAAACGAAGCCATGATTTCATGATACGATCACCACTTTACGGTTTATTTCCTTCTTTCAGACGTAGGTCCACCACTCTCTGTAAAATATTCACTGACGAACTTTGAACTTTCACCTACGAAACGTGCCATGAAATCCTACAAGTGTCAATATTTTGACTCATCAGTTGTTTCATTGATTATAGCTGATAGATAGCATGAGCCCTAAAAGCTGCGGCGGGTAGACTGACCGATAAGCCTTTGTGCAGAAGAGGGAATGAATGTTTTTCTTTAGTTTCGTTTAGTATTGTTATTAAGATAATTGTTACGGTTGTCATTTCCAACACCCGACAAAAGTGCACACGCTCGTGCGTAACTCGCATCGCCTTGCGGTGGACGCGTAGCCGCATCGCTATTTGTTTTCGCCATTTCCCTCCTTTTTTCTTCCATTTTGTGCATTTTTAAATAGGCAGTCTTCTCTCCGAATGGGCGCGGTGCATCTTGCTCATTTTTGGGTGCGAATTTCTTACACGCAACTCTCTAGGCTACAAAAATCTCCAGAGCTGGAGAAGAACTCAGTGGATACCAGTGCTTACACCTGAGGACATGGTTCAAGTCAATTGTGATATTTTGCACCACAAGAATCATTCCAATAAAGTATTACTATAAATACCGAACAGGTCTCTTTTATGTGTCATCGTGGAAACACCTCACACTATTTTAACATCATGGTCAACTTTCAGAACGACGCCACATTTTTACATCAAGGATGTCAAGTAACACTTTTACACCAAAATGTTTCAAACTTTAAAAGAGCATTTCCTGTCAACTATTAAATTTGAGATGAAACTCTCCTGATTCCTGATTTGCGGTCGTGTAAGAGCTTCCTTTTTGAGCGTTAAGCACAACTACAGGGAATTATTTGATCAAACAGTTGTGGTCAGATGGCTGCCCATTCCATAACAGATCCACAACTATGGCCCGTTTTCAGAGACGAGGCTTAAGGCGAAGTTGTCTCAACTTAAAATAATTTGCCTTGGTATATCTTAAAATATGTCAGTGCCATTGTTTTGTCTCAAGATGGACACCAGATCTGTTTTTTTTTTTTGAATGCATTTTTATAAAAGCAACTTAATTTAACTAAGGCCTAGTCCTGGCTTAAGCTAAGCCTCGTCTGTGAAACTGGGCCAAAATGTTTAACGGCTCCCCGGCTTTCGGTAAAAGCAAACCCGAACAGATATTTTGTGCTTATAAATTATATTTTTTATTGTTTGATTAGCTCTTATCACTTCAGTTTCTCTTTCTGGCAGTTTTTACATGCTGACATGACATGTTATTAACATTATATAAAAGTTGATTTTTGTATATTAAACAATTAGTCTGTTTTTAAAAGTAAAACGGACAATTCTTTGTATTGAGAATTTATGTCTCAATATTTGTCTAAAATATATAATTGACACATTATGCTAATAATTGACAAAAACTAATGCAACTCGGCTCTGTTTTTGTAATTTAGCTGACATACTTTCATTTAATAATTACACATATTTTTATGTCTGTTTTTTCCCGCTTTTTAAGTAATATGTATAAGATTTAAAATATATATTAAAATTGTATGCTTACATTTTCTCACCCCAACCATCTGGTAAGAGCTGACAATGACGTGGTAAGATTTCAAATAATAAGAAAAAAAATCTGTAATCTTTAATATTTGCTGGTAAATCGTTTAACTATTAAAAACAGTCGCTTTAAGCGGTATTACGAAGAATACACACGGACTATATAAAAACACCGCGCATTTTGTGTGACGGATTGAAGCGTGAGCGTGAACAAAAGCCCGTCGAAAAGGTGCGCAAAACGAGCAACTCCACAATACCACCTTAAATACGTCGCTCGCATCAGCGCAGAGCGCTAGCGGAGGATTCTCTTCGCAAATAGTCCACCTTAAGCGCACATAGTGGGTAAACGCAGGCGTAGAGCGAGGCTTCCGCTTCATTCCCAGCCGGGCTCGGAGCTGTTCGCAGCCCTTCAGCGTCACTTCGGAGACAAGAGAGGCGCTCGGCCAAAACCAACTGAACCAGTACCGCAACATGTCGGAGCCAAAATACCGAGAATGGATCCTGGAAACCATCGACTCCCTGCGCTCGAGAAAAGCCCGACCGGACCTGGAGAGGATCTGCCGAATGGTCCGAAGGAGACACGGGTCAGACCCCGACCAAACCAGGGCTGAACTAGAAAAACTGATCCAGGAGCAAACTGTGCTCAAAGTTAGCTACAAAGGCTCGATCTCGTATCGCAACGCCGCGAAAGTGCAAAGGAAATGCCGAAAGAGGACGGAGCAAGCCGACAGCAGTAGCGGCAGCGGCGAGTCGGTGGCTGAACAAACCAAACACGGCAATTTTAATAACAACGGCGACAGCGCGCACAGTCTCACTGACCAGGAGGAGTGCGAGGATAAGGAGCCCGAGAGTCCCGATCACGTCCCCCAAACACCCCTCTCCGCGTCTGAAAAGGGAGACATGATTTTGTCAGTAACTAGCGGAAACAGTTTTGTTAGTTGTGGCGCAACGGTCTGCTCCGCGGGGAGCGTCAAAGCAAGTGCATCGAAAGACAAGAGATTGATCGCTCAGGCTGGGGATAACGGGGCGACTGTTGCGAGCGATGCTTCAAATGCGAGCACAAGGGCCGAAGGAGAAAAGGCGCTCGGCGTTGGCCACGAGGAGGAGGAGGGCAGTGATGAAAAGAAACAGAAAACTTGCTCGAGCGCCAGTTCGGCCGTCAGCAGTCCGTCTCTGAGAAACAAGCCCTCCGCGCCCCCGAAACCCAAACTCAAGGGGTGCGGGACGCGCTGCTCGGAGGAAGAGAAGAGTGCTGATCTGGGCGATAGACTGGTTGCCGCGGTCCGAAGTCTGTCCGAGAGACACCGGGGCTCCGCCGCAACACGGGGCCACGCGCCACTGGGACTGAAGGAGATACTCGGTTACCTCAGCACGCAGAGCGGGGTGCCCGGCGAGAAGCTGACCCGCAACCGCGTCAAAGTGGTGCTGGAGCGCGAGATCGAGCGGGGTCGTCTCCGCAGAACGCGTCTCGGCCACATCACTCTTCTCGCGAGGGGGATGGGGGCGGCCAAGCCGTCCGCGCGACTCCTGAAAAGCGCACTGCAGGACAGACATCTCGCAAAAAAGGTAACTTAATATTTCCCACACGTCCGCGACGTTACACCTAGCCGTCGTGTGAATAAATGAACGCGCTTTGAGAAAAAGCGAAAGAAAGAAGCGCAGGACGAAAACAGCCCCTCACCATCCGATTTCCGCTCTTTTCTCGCGCACAAGTGTGCGCCAACACATCCAAACTGTTTTCGTGTTTTTGTGCTTGGTGTTTGAGACCGTGTTGTGTGCAAACGGTGGGGGAGCGACACCTCAATTGTGCGCCGCGCTCGACACGAAACTGTCTGCGTGCCCTGTTTCACTTGAGCGTCTCAGCACAAAAGGTGCGGACTCGCGCTCGGCAGCGCCCGCCTGCGTGCGTGCGAGCGTGCGAGCTAGACGCCGCCGCTTCTCTTGTTCATCTGCTCTAATAGACACTCAGTGCACACACGCGCACTCGTCGAGATGCGCGACTGAAACACGGATGTCAGCGTGGCGAAGTGGAATTTGCGGGCAGGGGCGACGTTAAAGTTGTGCTGGATATTTTTCACTAGGCGGTGTCTGTTAAGTTAGACGCGCACGGAAAAAAGCAAAAGGGAGGGGGGACACCCGAGGCTCGCGTCTGTTTTCTCACTGTAGAGAGTGAGACAGCGCGCAGTATCTCTGTGCGATACTTCGGTCATACGAGGTAAAAGCGGTTGCGATGGCGGAAATTCGCTGCATGACGAGCCAAAGCGGAGCGCACCATGCGCGTGCAGTTTAAGCCTCTTAGTTCCGTTCCATCCAGTCAGTTTAATGCGCGTCCGTCGTGTTTCGTGTCATTATTTGCGCTGTTATCCGCTCTGCGTTGATCTGATTTCTCGAGCGCTGTCCCACACGCTCGCAGTTACAAATTGATTATGAACACAACTGAGTTACTTGGTGCGTTGCCAAATCCTTGTTATCTAATGGAGATCCTTGGCAAGAAATCTACAGCGGACATCTGGCCAGTTTTAGATTTGTTCTTGGGGTGTACACCGCAGTTCGTGTCATCACATGTTGCCTCGTCACGGATAAAAATCAGGGTCGGTCGGTTTGAGAGGCGCGCGCATCCTGCTACGGGGGCGTCAATAATCGGTGCTTGCTCTCTTTTCTCCAAAGTCTCTTAATGTGATGTTCTTTAACCTCTGTCACAGCCGACACCACTGAGATGCTTTAAAAAATCACTTTAAAAACAAAGCCCACTTCGGTAATGCCTTATAATGCCTAGTGTTGGTTTAAAGTCCCCTAAGGGCATTTTGAAATGGATTGCCAAGTGTTTCCATCCCTGCATTGCAGGAAGAGGTGAAGGAGGAAGAACCAATGAAGACCGAATGTGAAGAGGATGGAAAAGTGGAACATTTAGAAAGCACAAGAGAGGACATCACCGTCAGGGGTCTGACAGGCGTTGACGCTTGCGCTGACCCAATCTCACCTGACATGGAGGTTGTGACAGATAATGGCACCATCTCAACAGTGACGTCTGAGGGGAAATCCCAGCCATCTTCATCTGTAGAGTCATCAAACCAATGCTCCCAGCAGGAAGTGGACGTGGGTGGAAGTGAAGGTACTCGCTTGTTTTCTTGCATGTTTTTTACATCAGCTTCAGAATCTGAAGAATAGAGAAAAATAAATTACTTAGTTTAAAACTAGTCTAGTGGAAGTTTCTGGTTGGCTTTTAACTTGCTGAAGAAAATACCACCACCATATCCTTAAGTATGAGTAGATATAACATTTTGTTGCTATACATGCACAGATGCAGAACTAGCAAAAAACAGGTCACAGACGCCAGCGGTTACTGCAATGCACAATGACAAAAACCCAAACCACAGTCAATAATATTATTATTTGATCTAGTTTCTTGTAATAATCATAAAACATTGAAATTGTGATAAAGATTTAGACACTATAGACACTAATATTATGTCAAGTGGATACGCTTTTTGCATTTTTGATCTCATTCAAGTGTTGACCTACTACTACCCTTACCAACATGTTAAGGTATGCAGAAAATATTTTTGTTCATGGCCTGGCTTTTTAAATTCAGACAATACTTAATCCACAGGGGGAAAGTCTTCTGTATTCTGGAGCACAACTCTAAAATTGCTAGACATACCTGAGAAAGTCTATAACGCCTTTAAAGTAACAAAAGTATCGTTACAAAAAAGTTTTATGAGTGGTTTGTCTAGAAGTTTCAGTATGACCACTTTATGACATCAGAGGAATATAAACATTCATATCGGCGACAATAAAAGCAAAAAAAAAACATCTCATTTAAGTGTAAACAAGTTAATTCACAATCTGTAGAAAGTATTTTTCTTTGTGTATGATATCCTGAATGACGATAAAAATGCAATCTGATTATTAGACTGTCACACATATGCCAAAACCAGTTTTAATACCATTTCAAACAACATACAGATGGTGGTTTGTTAAAATCAAACGTTTGGCTAAACAAAGCCTAAGTGCTTTGAATATGACTTTAGCCAGGTGGCATTCCAGCAGGAGATTTTTTATCTACTAAACGTGGTAAAAATTAATAAAAAAAAGTCTTGCAGCTTAAAGTGCAGTTGTTAAAATACTGACAAACTGTACGTGTGATTTGTAGATCTTTAGCGTAGGAAAGTGAATATGCGTGTGTATGAACACAGCAATGTACAATAGATGTCTATCTTACAGAAATATGATGAATAAAGTCAGTTTGAAATCTCATATCATAACCAGAAATAATAAAATGAAATCCTCTTTATTTCAGAGCTGACGGTGTCGACTGAGCCTGAGGATGCTGGCATTGAGAACAGTTTAGCTACACCTGATCTACTACATCCTAACATTGAGGTAACTTCAGGCACTACAAAATAAAACATTTTAAAAGTGAAGCGTGCATTTTTTTCTAATGTTAATAGAAATCACCCAACAAATGCAATGGCAAATTACAAGTTTTGCAAATTACAATTACAAATTGCAATTGTTTGGTGTCATGAAAAAGATATAAAGTCGGCACACCAAAAGCCCCAAAAATATAAAAAAAGTTATTGAATTTCACGTGTAACGTTTCAAGTCTGATGAAGAGCATGTGTGCTCGAAACGTTACACGTTTTATTATATCATATTATATTTTTGGCTCTTTAGTGTGGTTATATCTTTTTTATGTGATTTGTTTTTGGTCGAGCATCCATTTCAAGTGCATGTGCATGCTTTTGTTATGTTCTGCTAAGTGTTTGGTGTCACAAACTGTGTTTTAGTCTGTTGTCTGTAACGTTTTCCGATTTTTCTCAGGATCCGGCAATTGTGATGTCAGAGATTGTAAAGGCTCCATCATCAATACCTATAAGAAACGGTAAGTCTGTGTTTGTATTCTACTATTTGTTTGTATCGTGAGTGTGTATGTTGTCTTTGTTTCAAAGGGGATTATGTAGAGTTTACAAATAGCATGTTTGTGTTAGCATGTTTGTATTATTAAGGTTGTGCATTTCTTGTGTGGCTGTTTTTACTTCCTGTGGTAGTGTTATGACCAAATTTCCAAATAGTTGCGTGCTTGTGCTTTCATATAGTTGTGTGTTCATTAAGTTGTGTGTGTTTTTGATTTTTGTGTTTATATAATTGTGTATGTTGGGTGGTAGTGTGTTCATATAGTTGTGTATATTATATGGTCGTGTTCATATTGTTGTGTGGTTGTATTTATATAGATGCGTGTATGATGTTTTGTTGTGTTTTCATATAGTTGTGTATGTTATGTGATTGTGTTCTCATATACTTACGTTTCATTATTTCGTCTTCGGGTTCAGGCTGTAAGCTGGAAGTGGGAGTTTCATCATGTCTGCTGACTCCCTCTGCTTCCCCAGGAGCAGCTGAAGAACGAGGGATGAATGAAGGAATGTGAGTACAATATAAACAGAATAGGAGAAAGAGAAAGGGCTTTGTTTGATAAAAGAGTCTCTGTGAAACACCAACCGACCTTCCAGCAGAATCACCAGAAATGAATCACAATGAAAGAAATGAGAAACTGATTGTTAAGAACGAGAAGTGATGTTAAAGTCTTGTCTTGAGTCATGATGTTGACTTTTCCCCTGTGTTTTATCAAGGGAGAATTTACGATGAAATGTGACATAATAAGAGAAATACTTTCAAGTCTGCTTGTCTTCATTTCTGTGTCAGAGGCGGATTTGTGAAGCTGGAGACAAATGGAGTGAATCTGATTGATTGGACGGTAGCAGATGTTGCCAGTTACTTCACTGCGGCTGGATTCCCCGAGCAGGCCCTTGCGTTCAGGACACAGGTACACAACACCATAACACTTAAACAGTCCTTTCAGCGAAATATAGCGCTATATTTTATTATCCGTGGTAGCCATGTGTGGGCCTGGGCATCACTAACATGTTTGTTTCTGTCAGGAAATTGATGGGAAATCCCTCCTTCTCATGCAGAGGAACGACGTTCTAACAGGCCTGTCAATCAGGCTTGGTCCCGCCTTAAAGATCTATGAACGTCATGTCAAAGTTCTTCAGAGGACCCACTTCCAGGATGACGAAGCTTTTTGCTGATACACACGCATCGGCTATCGTACATGAAGAATGAATGAACGTATACCAACAATATTCATTCAGACGTGTGCATTTAGTGATGCTTAAAACATTCACTTTTCTCCAGGTGGATTTTCCTCCACCCGAATAGAAAAAACATTCCAAATTTCTTGTTCCTCACATTTTTATTTCAATCTGTACTCTCATGAATTGAGTGAAAAAGAACATTTAAAGGAGAAAAGAGATCGGGACAGAGAAGCAACTCTCAATTTTTTCAACACATTCATATTTTTGGAATGATTCCCAGTTTTGTGCTGCTCTGATATGCTGCTCGGGACAGTGATGTTTATTTCATGAACTGGATATTATCTCCTTAGTTCGGTAGAGGGCAGAACTCTGCTTTCAATATTTCCACAAAATCCAAATGAATTCTTAACGTTTGTTTGCTTTTTGTTTCTTTCCTTCGATGATGAAGAAGCTGGTTGTCGGGTTACATTTCGAGAGGACAATTCTGACCTCGTCGGGAACTTTCGGAATCAACTGATGAACAAACTGTTGCGTAAATCTCTCTCGTACCTCAGATACGGACCGGATTATTTCCCCTTGAGACCTTCTAAAACATTTAATGCATGTCGACGAAGGCTGTGTGTTAATGCAGATGTTTTGCACACAATCAAGTGGTCGTGTCTCAAAGAGGACATCCCTTTAAAACCTGCAAGCGACTGTGCTGGATTTCTTTCATCTCGGTTTTGCCATCCATATCTGGAATGTCACCATTGATAGCTGTGTTACATTTGTAAATATACATTTTTGAGGTCCCAAGTTGACAAGAAATGATGGAATTCCTTCACCAGCAGTTTTGGAATGTGTCTGAATGTCCACAGATGGCCCCATTATGCCTCGAACTATCATTTATCACTCTTGTCGTATATTGTCGGACCTGAGGAAAGAGTTTGTGTAAAACAAGTAATACTGGAAGTAACAAACAACAGCTGTCTTGAAGGAGAAATGTGGATGCATGTAGACGTTTTTTTTACATAAAAGATATTGAAGTCTAAAGACTTTAGCTCCAGTACATATTTAATCATAAAATGTGGACATACGGATGAATCCATCAGATGGATCAATGGGACTGTTACTGTTTACCGAGGGCTTTTGTTATAGTTCTTTAAAAGCCAGTTTTATTTTACATTGGATGAGATTTTTTTTGTTGCATTGTGCGGTTATTGAATTATAAAAACATTTGGTTTGACTGACAATTGCACCACCTTAATTTACTCTTTGTCTACAATTATTTATTTTTTGTATGTATGTTTGTTTTTATAGTGTTTTCATTTTCATGATATTTCATTATTACATGACTAAAGTGTGGATGGGTACTTTGTTGACAAGTCTATATGATAATGTAAATCATTGTCTATACATTTCATCCTGAACTTTTCATGCAAAAAACATTTGTAGAAATGTCCTATAAGCCTCATTTTCATGTTTTTTATTTGGAAAGTTACAGAGCAGTTAAAGGCAAATGTAAAAATATTTGCGACAGGCGCTAATTTTGAATTACATCCAAATGAAACGATGAGAAACAAATCATAACACAGGAAATTGGAAAATTATATTTTGATGAAAGTTTTTTTTGATGGCGTAAAAAGCATCAAACTGGATTTTATGTAGAATGTAAGCCAGTTTTGTAATAAATTTATCAACAAACTGCAATAAAAGAAATTTCACCAAATATTTCATGAAATAAGGCTATTGATAAAGATAAAGAATGACCCCTGGTCTGCCATAAGAGGGCAGCACAGACACCAAAACATCCAGTCTAGGATCCAATTGTAAAATTGTACATTAGTTCAGTTCAGCTACAGAAGAATAATGAATTGTTTGGTAATTATGCTGAATTATTAAAGATTCAAATGTTTTGCTGTTCTGCATTTACACATTTAGTTTCATTTTTAAGCAACTTCTGGTCTTTTGAACTGAACAGCAGTTGTTTCTTCGTGTCGAGTTTACGTGTTGCTTTGTAATAAGAAGACACAATGCTTCTTGATAAAATGAATTAAAAAGACACAGACAATATTTTGCATTCGTGTGTTTGCTATAAACGAAGGAAAGGAATGTCTGGAATGAGTTGGGTGGGAAAGGCACAGAAAGATGGTGACCAAGAGGATAAACACATTCAGTTTATAATAGCACAACAAATAAAGTTCAGAAACACTTCTGCACATGTGCATGTTACATTAAGTTAACATGGGGTGGGATGGGTTTTAGAGGCCGGATGTGTAGCAGAGGGCGACACAAACACAGTTATTTAGGCATGGAGCCTGCAGTCACACTGCGTACCGCACTGAACTGATCTGACACGAAAGATTACAAACTCCACCAGGACACCAAAACTCACAATGCCCACTACAGGAGCCTCTGGAGAGTGAGTATAACTAACCGGCTTTTGAACTAGAATTTTGAGTGTGTCTTTCTTCAGATGATGTATGTAAGCTTCATGAAATAAATCTAATATTTGTTTCTAAACAGAAAGAAAGTTGTTCATTTTAATATCAATTCAAATGTTTGTATGTATATGTTTGTACCTCATGTGTACAAGATTTAACATTAATAACATTAAAGATACATATGTTTGTGTGTGTATTTGTTTGTCTGGTAGTTTGATCTTTGCAGACATAGCTTTGCTCTAAAAACAGATCAGTGTCACATGAAGAAACAGGAGACTAGACAGCAATGTGTGTGTGTGTGTGTGTGTGTGTGTGTGTGCGCGTGTGTGTGTGCGCTCGCTTTCACAAATGTTTCATTTCAAATTCATTGATATTTTGTTACTGTGCAGTTTTAGGTATAATACAGTATTAGTTGTAATATGTTGTGTATAATAATGTTAATACAGTATTTTCTAATATTCATGGTCTATAACACAAACCACAAATGCATCTTTTAATATGCTGACTTCACAAACTGGATTTCTTTCATGTTGTTCTTACGTCAGCTTAATCCTCCTAGTAACATGATCTTGTAAACTATCGGTACTGTTTAGCGTGTTGACAAAATGTTTTATGCTCTCCTACTTGTATAAAAGCGTCTGCCAAATGAATAAATGCAATGTAATGTATATATTAATATTTGTCTGTTTAAACAGCCCAAAGCCTGAGGATTTCTCCACTGCCATTCTGAAACAGAAGATTCGACCGAATCGACTCATCGTGGATGAAGCTGCCAATGAGGACAACAGCATCGTGTGCCTGTCACAGGTCTGTGTGTGTTGTGCAAAAGGAAAATGTGCAATTTTTCTTTGCATATGTGAGTCTACAACTGTGTGTGTGTGTGTGTGTGTGTGTGTGTGTGTTTGTGTGTGTGTGTTAAAGGCTAAAATGGAGGAGCTGCAGTTATTTCGTGGAGATACGGTGGTGTTACGTGGTCGGAAGCGAAGGCAGGCGGTCTGCATCGTTCTCACAGACGACACATGCAGCACTGAACGGGTGCGCATGAACAGGGTCACCCGAAATAATCTGCGTGTGCGCCTTGGTGATGTCATCAGGTACGCATTGACTCTCTTCACATTTCTTGTGAATTGAGGGATGAGCAATACCCATCTGTAAAAGACTGCTGCAGTATGCGTGTGTGTGTGTGTGTGTGTGTGTGTGTGTGTGTGTGTGTGTGTGTGTGTGTGTGTGTGTGTGTGTGTGTGTAGTATCAACGCATGTCCAGATGTTAAATACGGGAAGCGCATCCATGTTCTACCCATTGATGACACCATTGAAGGGCTGACTGGCAACCTGTTTGAGGTTTTTCTAAAGCCTTATTTCCTGGAGGCCTACCGACCTGTTCACAAAGGTACACATGCTAAGTTTATGTGCTCAGAGTAGAGTCTTACATTTACATGTATGTGTTTAGCAGACACCTTTATCCAAAGTGAAATACAAATGAGAGAGCACTGAGTTTTTTGTGTTTTGTGTGGTATGGTGTTGGCCAATGGCTTTAGGAGTGGAGATCTGGGTCTCCAGTGGGATTTAGGTTGTATTTTTTTGGACATCTGGGTTAAGGATGAGGATTATTAAAAATGAGTGTTAATGATTGGGATTTGGGAAAAATGAATAAAACAGGCATGTCATCTGCCAGGGATTGAATTTTGGGCAAAATAATATTAATACATATACAGAACTGTGTTTACATTCATACCAGCATATGCAGAAATATAATATTTAATAACATTTACAAATAGCAGAGAAAACACATAATATTATTAAAATAGACAATGTTATAAACAAAATCACTCAAATGTTTTTTTGGCAAAGCTATCAATTTATTTTGGAATCTCTGTTGGCCACAGCCAACAAAATGAAAGCATTGACTGATTATTATTTCAGCTATAGCTGCAAAACTAGAAGATACTTTTGTTCATCAAATCCTGTTTTCTAAAAGAGAAGAAACAAGAGAATGAGATACTCTCTCTTGCTTCAGGTGATATATTCCTGGTAAGAGGAGGTATGAGAGCAGTGGAGTTTAAGGTGGTAGAAACAGACCCCTCACCGCACTGCATTGTTGCTCCAGATACCATTATCCACTGTGAGGGAGAGCCTATCAAACGAGAGGTGTGTCAGTGACTGCTCTGCCACTTTTATGAATGTCTTTGATGTGGTCACTTGGTATGTTGATGAAGTCATGTGTTGATGATGTCAGGATGAGGAGGAGAGTCTGAATGACATTGGGTATGACGACATCGGGGGCTGTCGTAAACAGCTGGCTCAGATTAAAGAGATGGTGGAGCTGCCTCTCAGGCACCCCGGCCTGTTCAAAGCCATTGGAGTCAAGGCAAGAATCTCTATAAACATCATCCAATGTATATTCATACGTGAAAAAAACACTTTCCATCTGTCCATCTGCAGCCTCCGAGGGGAATTCTGCTGTACGGTCCGCCCGGCACAGGCAAGACTCTGGTGGCTCGTGCCGTTGCCAATGAGACGGGAGCTTTTTTCTTCCTCATCAATGGTAGTTTAAAGCCAAAACCTATAACTGTTGTTACTGACTATTACAAAAACAGATGCCTGTACACACAAATAAACTCTTTGTCGAAGCTTATAGTACAAAATGGCATCTGTGTTTATTTACACAGCAGTCTTTAGAAAGGTTATCACATTATCATGGACGCCAACATCATATGGTGCAATCACAAACAAAACCAAAGGTTGATTATGTATTTTTGATGCTTTATGCCCCCTTATGTACTGCAGGGCCTGAAATCATGAGTAAGCTGGCAGGAGAATCTGAGAGTAACCTGCGAAAAGCTTTCGAGGAGGCCGAAAAAAACGCACCTGCGATCATCTTCATTGATGAGCTTGATGCAATCGCTCCAAAACGAGAAAAGGTAAGAAAAGAATAAAATTCTCCATGTTGTCTGATGTTACAGGGAAGAATGTGCCATTGATTTGACATCATGTCTGTAGACTCACGGGGAGGTTGAGCGAAGGATCGTCTCTCAGCTGCTCACCCTGATGGATGGCCTGAAGCAACGTGTTCATGTTGTCGTAATGGCGGCCACAAACAGACCCAACAGCGTGGACCCCGCGCTTCGCCGTTTTGGTACACACAAAATACTTTTTCACATAAAGCTCAACTTTATGTAAATGATCAGACATTTCCAACAGGATAGCATTCAATATAGTGATTTGCTGTAAAAATGAGGTGTTGTGGTGGTTTCTTTACGCAGGTCGGTTTGACCGTGAGATTGACATTGGCATCCCTGACTCTACGGGCAGGTTGGAGATTTTACAGATTCACACCAAAAACATGAAACTGTCAGATGATGTGGATCTGGAACAGGTAAGAGCATTGAAAGGTCTAGAGTTGGATGTTTTATGACCTTGATGTGTTTTTGTTTTTTGTGCAGATCTCCACTGAAACACATGGTCATGTGGGAGCAGATATGGCAGCTCTGTGTTCAGAGGCAGCACTTCAGGCCATCCGTAAAAAGATGATGCTGATTGATCTGGAGGATGACAGTATTGATGCAGACCTTCTAAACTCACTCGCTGTCACCATGGATGACTTCAAGGTCAGTGCCAACGTTCACAACCACAGACACAACGTTCTGTTTGCACTTAAACCTGCTGTCTGGGAGAAAACTTTGGGATATTAAAAATTTCTGTCTGTCTCTTTCAGTGGGCTCTGAGTCAGAGTAACCCGTCGGCTCTGAGGGAGACCGTAGCGGAGGTTCCTCAGGTAAACTGGGAGGACATTGGAGGACTAGATGAGGTGAAGAGAGAGTTACAGGAGCTTGTGCAGGTAAAACACGCAGAAACACAAATATAATGGCTGGCATGAGATGGTCACGCATTCATACGACCTCTCTTTGCAAAGTATCCAGTAGAGTATCCTGATAAGTTCCTGAAGTTTGGAATGACTCCATCTCGAGGGGTTCTGTTCTACGGTCCACCAGGTTGTGGGAAAACCCTACTTGCTAAAGCCATTGCCAACGAGTGCCAGGCTAACTTTGTGTCCATTAAAGGTACGCGTGTGAGAGAGAGTGAAGTAAACAATGGTCTGGCTACATGCAAGTATATGTAATCCGTTCTGTGTCTTGTTTGGATTGTAGGCCCAGAGCTGCTCACCATGTGGTTTGGAGAATCAGAGGCAAACGTCAGAGATGTGTTTGATAAGGTAAGCAGTTAGAAATGTTCTCATGATATACAACTGCTTGCCAATATCAGCTAGATATTCCAGTAGCTCCTCACTGCAGAACGTGAGATCCAAGGGGCGGGATTGGATCCAGATCCAGTCTCCTCCCACTGCAGTTTGATTAGTCGACTGATTATGTGTTGTTGCTCTACCATTTCCGCATTGAGTCGTAACTTATTAATATTTGAAAGTAGTTTTTAATTTTAGTTCGATTTTGTTATGTGCTTTTGTCACTGTATTATTTTTTATCGCTGGTTTAATTTATTTTTATGTCTGTTTTACCTTTAGTTTAATTTTGATTTAATTTTAGTTAATAATTTAGTGCCTCAAATTGAACTTTGTAAAAAGTTTATTGCTGAGACAACATTTAGATTTTTTAAAGTTTTTATTTCTCAAGTTTTATTCGATTTCAAGTCCCAGTTTCAGTAAACTACACTAACCATGGGTTGTCGTAATAATAGGCACGGCAGGCTGCCCCCTGCATTCTGTTTTTCGATGAGCTGGACTCCATTGCTAAAGCACGAGGGGGCGGTGCCGGGGACGCAGGGGGTGCGGCCGACAGAGTCATTAACCAGATTCTGACAGAAATGGATGGCATGACCAACAAGAAGAACGTCTTTATCATTGGTGCCACCAACAGGTGAAAAAATCGTCTGTGAATGTGAAAAGTGGGTAAATATTCTGGGATGTAAACACTGAGTGTACAGTATAGGACATCTCCTATATCTCTCCCTCAGGCCTGATATCATTGATCCTGCTATCCTGAGGCCTGGTCGCTTGGATCAGTTGATATATATCCCTCTGCCTGACATACCCTCCCGCTCTGCCATCCTGAGAGCCAACCTCCGCAAGTCTCCTATTGCTAAGGTTATTATTTTGATGTATGTAATTAACACAGTTTATTGGGATGAAATTGTCACCATTGCACACACATGCAGACCCACATATGTGTATCTCCGCATACAAATCAACCCAATAACTGTGTGCGTGTGCTTCTCAGGACGTAGACCTGGCATATCTGTCCCGGATAACAGAGGGCTTCTCAGGAGCAGACCTGACTGAGATCTGTCAAAGAGCCTGTAAGCTTGCCATAAGAGAAGCCATAGAGGCAGAGATCCGTGCTGAGAGACAGCGGCAGGCCAGGAAAGAGACGGCTATGGTCAGTGTGTGTGTGTATGAGCCACTGCTCTGTAGTGTCCAGTTGTGTGTACAGGACACAAACTTAGAGGAAGTGGTAAAGTTTGGGTTCCCTAAAGGGCGGCTGACTGTTCTATAACAAACAGCCTATGGACTGGGAACTGACATTTTATTACATTATTCACATTTACATTTATTCATTTGGCAGATGCTTTTATCCAAAGCGACTTACAAGTAGAACTTACAATGTTGTATTGTATTGACATTAACATGAATACATCTTATATTTATAATATTGATATAATATTGCTTTTTTAATAATTATGTCAATTCAGTCATTGTAAAACAGAAGCACACATACTCGCACATGTCTCTGTCTCTCACGGTCAGGATGATGATTATGACCCAGTACCTGAGATCAGGAAGGATCATTTTGAGGAAGCCATGAGATTTGCTCGTCGGTCAGTCAGTGACAATGACATACGCAAGTATGAGATGTTCGCCCAGACCTTACAGCAGAGCCGGGGATTTGGCAACTTTAGGTACGCAAACATGCAGGTGCACAGACAGACACATCCTCATTTATCTCTTACCTCATTCTGAGACTTTCCTTGACTCATTTACAGGTTTCCTACAGCACCTCAGTCAGGTGGAGGTCAGGGGT
Source organism: Oreonectes daqikongensis (assembly GCA_026939265.1). Taxonomy (NCBI): domain Eukaryota; kingdom Metazoa; phylum Chordata; class Actinopteri; order Cypriniformes; family Nemacheilidae; genus Oreonectes; species Oreonectes daqikongensis. The sequence continues at coordinate 747,935 of JAOTQM010000031.1, forward strand.
CAGGCCAAGGCTCCGGTGGTCATTTCAGGGATGATGGAGAAGATGACCTCTATCAGTAATCCAAGTCTTTTGTCAGCCCCAAACTTGTGATGTGAGAGAGATTGAATTCAATTACTACTGGAATCTGCACATCTGGATTATTTACAGATATATCACACAGGGATTTTCCAATTGTGACAGAAATAACCATTAATAGCAATTATTCACACTTAGCTGAGGTAGTTTTGACTTTTATGTGATGGTGATATGTAGATGATATCAGACATAGGGCTGTCAAACGATTAATCGCGATTAATTGCATCCAGAATAAAAGTTTGTGTTTACATAATATATGTCTGTGTACTGTGCATATTGATTTTGGATTTAAAAAAACAAACACATACACGTATATATATTTAGGAAATATTTGGATGTATTTATTTATATTGACCAATAATTGAAATATATAAATGTTTATTAATTTTTACATTTTATATTTTTCTTAAATATATGCATGCATGTTTGTATAAATACAAAATTAATACGCACAGTACACAGACATATATTATCTAAACACAAACGTTTATTCTGGATGTAATTAATCGCGATTAATCATTTGACAGCCCTACACTAATAAAGATATTTTAATAAAGTTTTTAAAGTTTTACCTTTTTTCTCTACATGTTATGTTTCTTAGTCATTCTAAAATTTCACTGTGACACCAATATAATTTTGCAACTATATACAATTCTAGTTAAATAGATTAAATAAACATTAGCGTCAATATTCTTAGCATTAACTGGAACTTACCATGAACGCCTCATTACGTAGGTTAACATTTAATGCCAAATTTGCCAACCAAAACAAAACTTTCGCTTAAAGCAGTTCAAAAGTCTAATAATTTATCTAATAATACAAGTCTAATCATTTATATAATATATAAGCCGTTTTTATTCATGTTATTCAGTTGATCGTTGGTTTTTACGTTTGAGTGACAGTTGACAGATTGAGGTGAAAGAAGCGCGCGCATTTCAAAAACCAATCGTTGGACAAAGATGACTGGTTTCCTTACATTAATATATCGTTCCGTGTAATAATCGTGTAGAAAATATATACCTTAAACAAATCATGATACTTTTGAGCGCTTGTGACCTTTTGAAGCGGAACTGAATCGTCAGTGCAAAGGACGTTCAGGAGTATCTTACTCGTCGTACGTGTTTACTTCCTGCGCAGACCGGAAGTCTCTGCACGAGCTGTGTGGAGGTGACCGAATGGCAGTGGGAAGAATTTAGTTTCTTTATAAACGGATTTATTATTTGTATCGATTGATACACTGCTGTCAGAATGGGGTCTCATCTTGTGCGAAGTTATATCACGGAAACGGACACGGCGCCAGACCCGCAGAACCCGTCTGCTTATGACCCACAGCTGGGCTTCACGGAGCGGAAGGAGAGAGGTGATTTAACCCCGCTTAGCAACACATTTAACAGCGCATTGTGAACTTTATCGACCTTTTCAGACGTCCCAAACAGACATTTTGTGCAAGCGAACCGTCACGTAAAGTTCTTAGAGGCCAATTTTCATAAAGTTTGAGGCGTGTAGGGGATATCCTAATAAAATGACATTGATTTTTGTTGATGACAGGTTGTTTTTGAGATTTTAAAACGATCCATCTTCAGAAACAAAGCTGGTATACTCATGTGCTTGAAGTGCAAATACATCAGCATTGTAGTATACTTTATCATTACTATAGTAAATTGGAGTATCTACTAAAACTAGCACTGTAGTATTGTAGTTTTTAATATTTATTGAATATTTGGTCAATTGAATATGAAGTCAAATTCAAAAACATTACAGTTCATAGGATTTTTACTTGTGTCAATAAAATATGTTTATTTAGTATTTCTATGAGCTGTATTCGTGTTTTAATACTTTAAAACATGGCAACTGTAAATAGTACTTTGGGCCTTTTTAGGTTTACAGAGGGACAATGTTGGTTTAATTTCATATAGTATTGGTCTTAGTATTATTCAGAATAAGAATTACTCAACCAAATATGAAAAAATCATTAATATTAATAGGAAAATTGTAATAAGTAAAAACAACAATAAGGATATAAATAAGGTATGAAAGGACAAATGTTTCATTTTTGAGATGAATCTTTCTTGCACTGATCACACTTCTTGTCATTACACTTGTTGTCTCAGACTACTGAATTTAAAACCTGTTGATCATGAAACCACATTCACTTGAGTTGTTTTGTGTTTAGTTATGGTGGCCACGCAGGAGCAGATGAATCTGGCCATGGTGCCGGTGGAGCAGCGAGATTACTGTGCCCATCACCTGCTCAAACTCATGAAGTGCAAGAGGGACAACTTTCCCAATTTCCTCGCCTGCAAGCACGAGAGACATGACTGGGATTACTGTCAACATCAGGAGTAAAAAAACGTCCTTCTGTATCACTTTAATCCCATTTTGGCACATAAACAAACACATGCAATGTGATGTTTTTTGTAGACCGGGCCAGTGGCAGCATTGTTAGGCCTGTGTTTAAGATTTTGTCAAATCAGCAGTTTAATCACAGTTTATTTTCCCAGATGAAATACGTTCTTCTAGCTATGTAAGCTTAATTTTCAGAGGCAATGTATTCTGCAATGTCAGGCTACAATTTTTTGAACGACTTGCATATTTTCTCAAGATGTCATCAGGTTTAACCAGGTTACACTTACAGTAAAGCAAGAATGCATGTTGTGTGTGCTTTCTTTTGTGCTCGTCTTAAAGACATCTTTGTGTCTCTCTACAGTTATGTAATGCGGATGAAAGAGTACGAGCGAGAGAGAAGACTCAACCTGAGGAAGAAGAGGATTGAGGCACAGGCAGCATAAAGATTCAATCTTCCTCTCCCCTCATCCTTTCTGTTTTTCTGTGTATATAACTAGCTCTTAACAATAAAGAGTATCTCATGAGCCTTGAAAACGAACAAATGTGCTTCATTGTCCTTATTAAACATTTTTTTTTTTTTAACTAAAATTTGCACGCGTAATCTTATCACAAAAAGAACATCAACTCTGTACAGCATGTTAAAATATGTGTTTACACAAACCACAAGACAATAAATAATTTTTTCTTGTTTAATATAAATTATTACAGGTCAACAAAATGTCAGCGAGATCAGTCTGATAACTGCAGTGTCTATTGTTACCTTTAGTGTTAAAATGAAACTAAAGTGTTGAATACAGTCAGTGGTCTTGTTTTTGATTGGTTATGAATAGTTTCACATTAAGCAAAAAGCAGAACATTTTTACTGAAATCACATCCAGTCCAATGATCGATGAATATCAGTTTGATCTTTATAACAAACAGCGCAAACTGTACATACTAACAGAGAGGGCAGAAACCCGAATACATCTTTCCCCTGAAGCCTCTTTAAACATTCAATGACTATTGGTGACTCTCACAAAGAAACGTACAGGTCATATTGCACCCCAATATGCATTTACATACTTGTAAAAGAAATCTTTTACATTTACATTTTGTATGTTTTAAAGTAATCCAAAACAGAGAACAATTATAGGTTTTATTATAGATTATATGTTATTTATAGCTTACTCTGCAAATAACAGTACAAACTCATTTTTTCAGTTCTTTTACAGCCTATAATTGATCAATATTTTCATCATCTGTCCAGTCCAGATTGGTTCATGTCTTGGTACACAGTTGGCCAAACAATTGGTCAAGTTGAGAGTTTATTTATCATTTATACTAAAGCCTTGAGCAAAAGGTACTCTGACTCCAAGTAACAAAAATTCCACATTTTCATTTTTCAAGATTTCTTTTAATGTAATACAATAGTTAGCAAATACTATCATAATGAATACCTACAAAAATAAAATACACTACATTTATTTATTTTTGTATTTCAATAGACTACTGAGAATAAGGTAGATATGTCACAATGCAAAACATCTTTAAAGTTTCTACAAATAGACTTCATTTTTTATTATGGGGTGGAATATGACCCAGACATGTTCTCGACAGCGTTACTGAGGTTCATCCCGGTATCTTCTCACACACTGAGGTATTCACATCACGTCTTTAATAATCTGTCATTGAGGTTCATTTGTGGATCTGAGCAGACAGTTGTTCCGAATCAAACCGTTCCAGTAGATCACAGAAAGATGAGCGAGCCGTTGCAAGAAAGATGCGTGTTAAAGAAGGGGTGAAGTTTGGGAGAAGCAAACAAATGAATAACGTTGGTAAACGGGGCGTGAGGAGTATAAAAATGGCATGAGCGATGATTAAAAGCCGAGCACAATACTGCGTGACTGTCCTATAGGATGAAGGGCACGATTGGAGAGCGGAGCTTCGGATAGTCGCGGAACTCCTTCAGGTAGCTGCGGTGCTTTCCTTTCGCCCACACGGTCATCTGGATGAAACCCACCAGAGTGAAAAACGCAACGGGAAGACACTGAGTCATCAGTGTGAAGCCCAGCCACGAACCCAGCTGTGACATACACACAAACAGAGAAATGAGTTATCTGACCATACTTATGAATTTCTTGATAAAATATAATATTTTGACCTCATAGGTGTAATTGGGGCAGGAGACGAGCAGGAAGATCCAGGTGAAGGGGTTTTTAGTCGGGTATGGGATCTTCCTCGTCTTAGATCCTGCAAAACAGAGCCATATTCTTTAAAAAAAAAAACTGCAACAACAGAAATACTTGCAGATTTGAGTGGAAAACTACCTGGTGGCCGGAGATTTCTCAAGGCAATATGGATGGAGAAGTTTCCGATCTGACAAAACTGATCAGAAAGAAAACATTAGTCCTGAGTTTTAGGAGTTATATAATGTGAGACATTCAACAACACACCAATTCCGAATAAAGATGTATGCTTACCAGGAAAAGAACGAGAGCCAGTCTGATCTGCTGTTCTCCATATGCTGAAATACAGACACGGGCACACGTTTCAATGACACGTACACTAAACATGTAGACCTCATGAATAAATATCATGCCAATGACATTAATGAGCAATAACTTTGTCACCAGCAGTCTCATGTACCCATACCTCCCGACTCAAGGGTCAACATTGGTGTTTATTCTGGTCACGCTCCACCCACACTGCCGTTTGATTGGTCAGTTGAATGTTTGTGTGTTTAGTATTTACTCACTTGGTGGTGTGTACAGCGGATGGTTGATGTAATAGGCCATCCAAGCCGCAAATCCCCAGTAATATGTGCAGTTCTGAAACACACAAATCAAAAGATATTGGGCATTACAACTATCTCAGCTTTTGTGTTTTACTGAAATAAAAACAAACAAAAAAAAGCATTTATACAAAAAAAGAAAGATCAATTCTTCAGGTGTATCTACAGTATACATGAGTGTGTTCATGTTCCCTCGGGTAAGTCACCTTGAAGATGTTGCGTAGAGGCATCGTCCCGTGAGAGAAGCGGTGGACAAACAATGTTTCTAGAAGTCTCTTAACGTAGTGGAAAGAGTGACACATGCACGCCAAACTACAACAACAACAACACAATTACCCATCAGCCTTTGGACTCGAACATTTCTTCTTAATTAGCATTAAAGAAACTATTTATAAAGAGCTCCTGAATCAGCGATTCAGTATACAGACTTTGATTTGAAACGTGTTTTAAGTAAACTCAGACTTACTGTACAACCCAGTGTTTGCTGGTGGTGAAGTCATATTTAGGTGCATAAATAAATGGAACTCTGAAGTAAAACATCAAGTAAATCAAAAGTGGGCCGGCATACTCCGTAAGAAAGACCTAAGAGACACGACAGACATGAGAACGACCGTTAGAATAGGTTTACAGACACGTATAGGAAACATGTTCATATATAAGTTAAAAATATCTCGGTCAAAGACTGAATGGACTACAGCTTAACAACAAATTAACACACAGCAAAACAAACACAGACACAATACAGGCCAACGTATAATATTAAACTGGCACACACACACATTAATCTCTAACAGAGGATTATCATAGCAGTGTAGACCATATCAAAGCACCAATATAGCATCATCTAATCCTCCGTGTCGTCAATATAAAACACAGCTGTGAGCAGAACGACAAGCTATAGTGGAAGTCGAATGCACTTGACTGAATCTGTTAGTCTTAAAAATGTTTGGATCTAGAGTCTTATGATTTACAATTAAAATGTATTTTACATAAACACCACTAGTAAATACTAATAACTGCACTTTGTGCTAATGTACACAAATGTCTTTTGATTTTTGTCTTCTTAATTCTTACATTTCTTAGTAATTTGATGTTTGATTTGATATTAACTTTACACTTAGAACAAGTAAAAATACACAGTTGGGTAAAAAAGATTAAGTACTTAATCCAGTAGTCAAACATGATTTAAATATTTTTTTTTATCCGACTAGCAGATATTTTAGCTTGTGTGTTATAAACACAGCAGTGTTTTTCAACCGTACTATAGTAAATATGCAAGTATACTACAATATTTTTTATGTGGATCTGAATGTATGATCATTTGTATGCATGAGTTACATGGGATATATCCCAGGATGCACCTCATATAAAGTGCACAGCTGTGATCTATGTCATACATTTACAGTAAAGAATTAATAGGTTTGTTAGGGTGAGTGTGTGTCCGCCACATATTCAGTTGTATAAGAGATGTGTCAGTGTGTGTCTTACTGTGACCCAGCTGATCTGTGCTCCTAGGTCTCTGAAGTAGAAGGTTGCTGTCGTCCCCACAGGCAGATGCTGTAGCACATCCTCATCCTTCAGCGATTTGCCCTCTGAACCACAAACCCACAACAGTTGAAAAAGTATCAGAGAAACACTGAGGAAAACTAAACTTATGTAAAACAATTATAGGTCACAGATTTCCAACATTTGATCTAATGTTTATCAAACTTGTAGTAGGCGGCTATAAAATAAAAAGGATGACACCTTACACAGCCACAGAAAAAAAGAAGAGATCCACATGTTCATTCAATCAGCATTTCTAGATGTATTGTGGTCATTCCAGTCTACAAATATGAATTTCAACAAAATCAAACCTCAGGAGTGACAAAGTCATCCGACAGCAATGTGACAGAATGACAAGACACATGGAAACTGTGAGAAGTACATGTAGAAATATTCCTGTTGTATTGTTTAAAAGTGATAAAAAAAATACAGAACATCTTTCTCCAGTTTTTCATTTTTTGCAAATAAATAGAAATGTAAAATTTGGGAGACATTTTGTCAGTAGTTCACAGAATTAAACAAAAATGATAATTTTACCTAAACATGTACTTGAAAATAGTAAATTCAGAAAAACTGAAAATAGTTTTGAAATGGTCACTTAATTTTTTTTCTGCGGCTAGAGATATTAACTAATGCAATCTTACAAGCCCAAAACCTTTATTATGTAAATAATAAATGTGCTGATATATGCCACAGTCGCTCAAGCGAAGCCGATTCAGATCAAGGTTCAATAACAAAGTCCAAAGAACAAACAAACAAAATGTTATCGTGTTGAAGTACGTACTGGCATCCAAACGAATGGACTGTCGGGCCGGGTACCACTGTGGGTCTGAAACACAAACAAACATCATCGAAATTTATAAACACTACAAAAAAACATAATAATACACTATCGCTATCTCAAGCTAAATGAAGCGCAGAGATTTATTTATGCTTGCCGACTGATTTATACTCACGACTTTTGTGGAACATGGACTTGATTTCCCCGATTGTTGCATTGGGTTCAACCTGCCAATCAAACCGACACATAAACACCAGTCGTGCATTCTGTGTGCGCGTGTTTCTTTATGTGTGTGGGGATAAATTTAGCAGCTGACTACAATCCCCAGGCGATGTGTTTTAGTTCAGCTGCTGCTCTGACACACAAAACACACCAGCGCACGCAAACAGTCGACTAACCACATGCCGCTAAAGACCTCAAAGTCCAGGAGATTTTATCTTACATTTACATTATTATATCAACGAGGCTCCTAAAGCTCACGGTAATCCTCGGCCTTAAAACAGCTTATATCTGATATATACACCAAACTGTCAGTATATACAGCATTACAACTGAGCTCGAACCACATTTATTATTCTGATAACATAAATTTTATGATATAAGGTATATATTATACTTTCAAATAAACCAAAGTAGTCGGTTTTAAACGTTCGCCTGAGCTAAACATCTTTTCCTTCTGATCAATAATTTTGACCAGCCCATTTTAAGGATGACATCATTTCTTGCCACCATTCATCTGTGACATCCCAACACTATGACATCGCTGGGAAGTGCCCTGGTTAATCCGAGGAAGTACTCGTGCGATCCTCGATAATCCCATAGCGTGGTTCCTGACATTCTAGATCCCTCAATCGAAACCATTACAGCAAGCTAGCATATAGACAGACAGGCAAGCCTGAGTTCACTGAAGAAGGTCAGAGCATTTTCTATAGATAGCTCTACTGTACAGCAGGGAATCGTAATATTTAACAGAGGTATTTATTAAAAAACTAATCAAGAATGACTTAACGTTCTCTACACCGGCATCTCACGATTTAAGGTCAATTTTACAAAGTACCGTAACCTCATTTACAAAAATCCCACTCTGTGACCAATGAGGTTTTTTTAACATATATTTACATATATAACATATATTTAACAATATTCCAGTGCATGTCAACTAGGCCTATTTAATAAACGTAAATTTATTTCTTACCTTGTCCAGGAAGCAGAGCTTATCCTTCGTCTTGGCGTCCAGGATCTCCACCTCAAAAAAGACGACAGCTTTTTTAGTTTTTTTCGCAGGTTTGCGTTTGGCAGGGGTGGGCACCGCTGCCACGGCTCCATTCTGAGCCTTTTTGGGCTGCGTGGCCTCTAAAGCTAAAGTGTCCATGTTATCTCTTTATTTCCCCACTTTGTAACTTTGTCCCTGTTTTCCGTCAGGTCCTCTCAAAGCTCTAAACCAAGTGTGGGACCGGAGCTTGACTGTCAGCTGTGGAAATAAATCTCCCTCTAGAACTCTACCCCTTTCTCACCCTCCTGTTCTCAACTACATTTGGTCACTAAACACCCCCCCACCCAGCTCACATGTGCAAACACATAAACAAAACACTTAAACACATTAAATACTCAATTCTCACCATCATATTCAGACTATGTGAAGTGTTTGACCCCCAAACCTCCTGTCAGTCCAACCTGAGCAAATTACATATGTTGGTACTTCGAACATTATGATGTGTTTCTGTTGACTTAATGACTTTTATACGCAGAAAACTCAAAATACCACACAAACACACCCTTATGTTTGTTTATATGTCTTTATATCCATAACCACGCTCCTAACCTAACCCTCACAGAAAACTTTTTAAATCTATTTAAAAAAATAGTTATTAAGTTATGACTAAATTTACACAAATATATATTTTAGTCAGATATGTAAACCCTTTAAAAATATTGTTAATGTTACACATTACCCTTAAATTCACACATTTTAATATAATAAAAATATAGTGTCCATGTTTTTTGGCAGATTGACTCAAATTTTTTATTTTACTACAATTTATGGATAAACTATAGCTTTTATAGTGGAATCATAGTAAAAATTTGTGCTTTACTGATTGTACCATATTATACCATGGTTACTGTAGTAAACCATGGTGGTTCCTTTTAAAAGTTTTTATTTTTATTTTTTCTGTTGCATTATAGTAATAAAAAAAGTAATCCTAAAGAATAGTTACCAACTTTATGTATATTATTTTTAATAATTATTTTTAGGTGAAATATACCGGGTTACGTCGTAGTGAGTGAATAAAGGCGCGCTATTGGCGGAGGAGATTTACTATTAATAACACGAGCAGATGACCACTGCCATACACAAAACCGGCCGAAAGGCAGCTACAAGGAACATAGCATAACTAACGTTAATATCTGATTGAATGGGAAGTTTTACCGAAGGAAAACAAAGTTTATATTCGGTGAAATACATTCAGGGGACAGCAGGACGTATTTTACCTCAGAAGAGCACGTGAGTAACTCAGCAGTCTCTTTCGTTTACTAACAAATGTCATTGTGTAGGGTTTCCATACGTCTATCTTCTCTTTATTAGTTTCTTTGTGCAATAATTACTCATTATCACACTGAATTACGTCAAAAAGAGATTTGTGAAATCTCTTGGCTCCATCTTGTGGACGTCATACAACGTTACTCATGCTCATTTTTTTTTTTAACAAAACAGAGGTAACGTTGGCTAAAATGGCACTATAAGCAGAAAATACTACTATCATGTAAAATATGACTAAATTTGGCATTGTACTAACAATTGGTGAGATTTGACGTGCAATGACAGTTAAATCCGGCTGGAATATCCAGCGACTTCCGGGTGCGAGCAGAGCCGCGGCGTCAGAATCTGATTTCAGGTCGATCAAAGTCCCACACGAATACTTGACTGACCCCATAAACAAATATTCAACACCTGAAATGTTGTTTCTGGACTAAAACGGAAATAACAACTGATTCTACTAAATGCAACAAGACGTGTTTAAATCACACAAACTGGCGACTTAACAATAACATCTTAACACGTTTTAACATTCATGATCATCTTGGACAAATGTAAGAACAACCACTGTGCAAGTTACGGTGCAGTTGATCTCCCCATTACAATAACAAGCAGTGTGCTGTCTAACGTTACTTAGTGTTGTTTAAATGAGAACAATCTACTGAGATGCATGCAAGTATGCTACTCTTGACTATCGCCATCCCTGCTCAATATTAAGCTATGCTTTAATGTCTGTGTTTTAACGTCCGATTAATAACTTGATTTTAAATAACGTTATGGGGCAATTCACCGGACTAGGCCGAGGTACTTGTCACGTTGAGAATGACAGTGGCGTGTCGCTTAATCTGTAACCCCACTAATATCTTTCAAATGCATGCAATTCATTCATTTTTCACGCAGCCTAATCATATCGCGGCCCTTAAGGCATCAGTACACCGTGTCCCCAAACCTAAAGTATGCGGGTGACCCTAAAAACCTGCTAAAACGCCTTACCTCGTAATGCTTCATTTTTGCAGTTTAAATTCCTTATCCCAGCAAGATGACAGACAAGCACGAAGTCCAATCACTAAAAACGGAAGATGTCGCAGAACCAATGGACAGAGAGCGTAAGGTGTTTTTCCAGCAAATACGGAAACGTGCGCTCGGTCCTGTCAGTGGACAGATACGCCTTTTTTGATCCCGCAACCAATCAGCGGCCGTGTAGCGCTGAAAAACTCCAGAGGGAGCGCCGCCTGGCGGTGAGATCAGGCGAAACACATGCTCCTGGAAATGTTCATTGTTTTACTAGTAATACAGGTTCGACCGCAATCACGGACAGTTACAAAAACAATTTTTTTGTTTAAAGGGAAAAAAATGAGGGTCTGCCCAATGACATCCCACCAACACGTTACTTGTAAAATCACTAATAAATGACTGACTTACAAATTACATCATAACAATTTGACTGAAAAGTCGAAATATGAACACGAATGTTAGTTCATTCATTCGTTTATGAAACTTAGCTTTAATGACAGCATGCACTGTGGAGTTTGTAGGTCACTCGGTCAGAGTTGTAAAGGGATTAGCTGTCCTACTAAACGCAGAATGTTGGAGTTGTAATATGACACACGATTTATGTACATTTATGTTTTGTGTGGTTTCTAAGAAGTTTTTGTTGTTTGTTTCGGTTTCATCAATGAAACGCAGCAGCTGTATGAGGTGGAGCAACACGTTCGAGTGCGGAAAACACTCAGATTCTTGGAGAATTTTCGCGAACTTTCGCCACGACTTCATATAGGGCGGCAACTCCGCGAGCTCAGAACCGCGGACGGAGCAGCACCTGTCAAATAAAGCAAAACACTGCAAACTTTTGTAAGGATTTATGTCCGTTTGAGGTGAACTGAACTCGACGCTACAACAGCAAACACTCTTTTGCTCTTTTGTTGTTTTTCTAAATTGTGACATTTGGGCAAAAACAACGCTAGATGGTGAAAATGGGAAAGAATTACTACAGCATTTTGGGGATTCAGAAGGGCGCGTCCGAGGACGAGATCAAGAAAGCTTATCGCAAACAAGCGCTCAAATACCATCCGGATAAAAACAAATCGCCTAGCGCCGAGGAAAAGTTCAAGGAGATCGCGGAAGCGTACGACGTGTTGAGTGACCCGAAAAAGAAGGACGTTTATGACAAATTTGGCGAAGAAGGTGAGTGAATTTAACTTTGTGTGCTTATTTTTAGTGCATTTGTGTGTCTTTAGGGATTATCTGACAGGAGTTTATCTATACTATAGGGACGCTGAGGTCACCTTCTGTATGTTATATATTTTTTTAATCTCGTTAGTTCCCGTATGTACATAAATAGTTTCGCAACGTGAAACCCTGTGCTATAATCGGAATATTTGTAGTAAATAAAAAACGTCTGTTGCTGCGCCCTGATTGGCTGCTCTAGCTGAGCGTTCTCGAGTGCAGCGCGCCTGCTGGAAGATTCGATAGTCACGTGGTAGAAAGGGGCGTTCTGACAACGGGACCATTAAAACAAATGTTTGTGTTTTCACTTCTTTCTTTATTGCTTTACTCACATTATATGTAAACACAGAAAGCGAAATGTTTTACGTTTGAAAAAAGCAAATTAAACATTTAAATAAATGTATTTTATTATTTTTATTGGAAGTTGCTAAACAGCTAAATGACAAAACAAAGCAAATTACAGTTTCAGTGTTGTGTCTGTTCATGAACAGGGCTCAAGGGAGGCATTCCCGGGGATGGTTGTGGAGGAGGAGGAAATTTCACCTACACGTTCCAAGGAGATCCTCACGCGATGTTCACAGAATTTTTCGGAGGGCGAAACTCTTTCGAACAGTTCTTTGGTCGCAATGGTGGCATGGATGAGGAAATGGAAACAGACGGCCCTTTTGCCAGTTTCGGGATGGGTGGCATGGGTGGTTTTCCTCGGTCCTTTAATACACATGGCCACGGCAGGAGGTTGGATAAAAAGCAGGACCCTCCGGTGACCCATGACCTGAGGGTCAGTCTTGAGGAGGTCTTCACTGGCTGCACAAAGAAGATGAAGATCTCACGCAAGCGCCTTAACCCGGATGGAAGGACGACTCGCACCGAGGACAAGATTCTCACGGTGGAGGTAAAGAAAGGCTGGAAGGAAGGAACCAAGGTTACTTTCTATAAAGAAGGCGATGAGACGCCAACAAATATCCCTGCAGATGTCGTTTTTGTGCTGAAGGATAAACCACATCCAAAGTACAGACGAGATGGATCAGACATCATTTATCCAGCAAAAATTACACTTAAAGAGGTAAGACAGAGTTTTCAATGATTTTTAATACATTTTAAGCACTTACTGTTTCTATATTATATCTTTGAATCGTTTTGATTAATTTCATGTTAATTCTTTGCTGTTATTCTCTAGGCGCTTTGTGGCTCCACTGTTAACATTCCAACGTTAGATGGTCGCAAGATCCCCTTAACAATTCAGGACATCGTTCGGCCTGGGATGAAACGGCATGTCACTGGCGAAGGTCTTCCCATTCCAAAATCGCCTGAACGACGTGGAGACTTGATTGTGGAATATGAGATTGAGTTCCCTATAAGGTTGAGTCAGAGTGCCAAGGAAACTATCGAAAAGATTTTGCCACCGTCCTGAGCTGCGTATACAACAATACCACTTGAAATTCTTTTTTTACTATGCTGAGCCCTGTGCTGCTGACATGATTATTTTGTAATGTACTGCCAACAAGAGACTATCTGAACAATACAGCTGGATTAGACTGGCTTTTGTCTGTGTAATGAACATTATGAACCAACGTTTTTATGGGTCTGGACCGAAAGTCTGTGCATTCCAGCTATGTTCTGTTTTCTGATTATACTTTAAAGAAAGACCGCATAGAAAGTTCCAGTGGAACTGTTTGGTGTCATTAAAAGTGCTTAATAAATACTGTATAATGGTCACAGAACATGTGCATGTACCACTTGCATCATCTCTTGATTCAGATGTGAGTCAGCACTTTATTCAGATGCTGTGTGATCAGCGTCTCACGCACTAGTGAGAATCTTTTAAAATAAAATATAGAAACGATTAGTCCCAATTTTTTATTTGTTCAAAACAATTACCGAGCTGTTATATATATACACTTTCTTTCTCTTGTTTCTCAGCAGGAATTGTTAATGACAAATTGATACAAAAATATGGCACCGATCTTTATTGGATCATATGTTTTGGGGAGTCTTGTTTGTTTAAAAAGGTGTTAAAGCAACATTTATTTCCTGTGGCCACTGGATGGCAGTATGGTTTAATAAATTGAAATATAGACTCTTCTTTAAAGTCAAAAGAACAAGTTCATGAAGTGCCATCACTCTGAAAAAACTGCATCACAAGTATTGACAGCTGCAAAACAATACATTTTTCACAGAATGGAGAATATATGACATGTGTTTCTAAAAACATTGATTCTGCTGTTGTGTTGTTTTACCACTCATTCATTTGGTCTAATCCTCAGTGTCTGGGGAGCACTTTTTATGGTTTTACGTCCGGGTAAGAGGGCTCATATACGTCATATACTGCTGTCTGACCTGAACAAGAATGAGAGGAGAAGAGCAGAAGAATCTTGCTATTATGGTTAAAACAAATTGAAGAATGTTCATAGTTCAATTTCATGTTGAACATATAATATGATGTCAGAATGAATCTGTGATGATTCACCTCAGTATTAAGGAGACAGTAGATCAGGAAGATGAAGGTTCCTTGCTGTGAGTTCAGGATCAGGAAGACAATCTCCATCATCTTATTGCTCTTAGTGAAGAAACCCAGAATCCAGGGACAACCAAGAACCACAAACTGAGCCAGTGTTTTAAAAACTATAATCCTGAAGAGAGAGAAAGAAAAATAATGATTCATGTGTTCATGTGTTTCTCTCTTTAAAGTGTTTCAAACACAATGTTTGTTACTTGGTTTGTTTCATCCGTGAAACTTCAGCGTTCAGTTTTGAGAGAGTTGAGTTCAGACTGATGATGATTCTGATGAAGAGAATCGAGTTTATCTGAGAAAAAAATATTGAAGAAATTAACACTTTCTATTGCTTTGACTGATATTGTCCAAGTGAAATTAATCAGAAACTTACCACAAGAATGACACAAACAGGTCCCAGAAAACTCCAGATGAAGCCTTTATCCACTTTAATCCAACATCTGTTGGAAACATTGAATTATTTTTTATAAAGACTATTTCAGGTGTTCGCTGTTAAAAAGTGTAAAGAGGCCCTTCAAACGTACTTTTCACTGCCATAGCCGTCAGGAACCAGTCCAACAGACACGCCCACTATAACCAGAGCAATCACATATCCAATCACAATCAAGAATCTGCTGCTAAGCACCGCCCTCTGTTTGGAGCTGATCTGTGATAGGTTCTTCACACAGATGTAGAGCAGCACAGCTTCAATGAACATCCACACAAAGCAGGAGAGAAAGAGAAAGTGAAGAAATCCTGAGAGTACAGCACACAACACCTGAAGAGAGAGAGAGAGAGAGAGAGAGAGAAAGAGAGAGAGAGAGAGAGAGAGAGAGAGAGAGAGAGAGAGAGAGATTATTAAATAACTCAATTAAAAAGTATTAAATATAAATATTATATGGAGTAATAACTGTGACCTGGAGAGGTTTTATGTATTTGAGGAAGTGTTGTGTGAGGAAGAACAGAAGATGAGCCGACAGCAGACTGATGCAGAGGTTGATTCGAGCCACATTATTCACTCCAGGTTTCCATCGACAGAAAGCAAAAGTCAACAGAGCCAAACAAGTAAACACCAGACCCACGATCACAAGCCCCAAATTCAACAGTTTCAGCTGAACATCATCCTGAGAGAAAAAAACAATAAATGAAAATTCCCTTAAATTATTAAATGTTTTTGTTTGCTTCACCAACATGGAGACGAGCTTCTTGCTGTCTGTTATCATACGGTTTCCAGTTGACACCAGTGTCTTCAAATCATTTGACAATGAGTATAAAATGTTTTCAGAAGAATTAAAAAGCAGATCCAAAAGATTGGTGACGTTCTAATGAATGAATCAAAAAGAGATTTACCTAAACCATTATATAACATTAATGTTATTTGAATTATTTGTGACAAAGATTTGATTGTTTTGTTTTCAAAGACTTACGGTCAAAGGGAGCTAATTTTTCTCAGAGAAACAGACACGCTTGTCATATATTCTCAACAAATGACACAATAAATACAACATAGCAGGTCTTAAAATATAAATTTCCCCTATGAAGACCATGATTTAATCATTTGGTTTTGTTTGTAATGAAACTATTCTACACTCTGAAAATGAATTAATACATTGTTTGTGTTATATATTTACCACATGATGTCAACATATGTTGTGTTGGTTTTTAACACAGGTAGAAATAACACGTTAATGTGTTGTTCTTAACTCAACACAAAATAAAAACTGTTTTTAGAGTGTAAGTAAGGGTAACCACTTTTTTAGGGTTCAAAAATTCAGTTCAACTTACACTGAATTCATCCGGAGGTGTAATATTTCGACCTGAAATGAGAGATTTCTTCAATTAAACTTCATTTAAAGTCACATCCTAAGGCCAATAACACACTCACCTGGAGTTGTGGGTCTTGGAGATGTTGCGGTTGTAATTGTATTGATGTGATCAGTGCAGAAGCAGGTGTAGTTTCGAGTTTGATGGCAGTAACAGGTGGTCTTATAACCAAAGCATTCACAGTTATAATTCACACAGTGATGGTGGATCGAATTTGTTGCATAATAAAAGTCATACTGACTTATGTCACAGTACATGCGGTAGTGAGCACCAGTGCAGATGTAGGTGTCATTCAAAAGCTGACAGTCGTTCACTGGACTGACAATAGCAACAGTACTGATGTTATTGTTGTAATTCTCACAGAAACAGTTTGAGGAAATATTTCCATAACATCTGCAGTTGTACTTATCGCCATAACAGCGACAGCCATTCATGCAGACGTGCTGATATCTTGTGTAATAAAACCAAAGTGCACTTGTGGTGCAGTACATGCGGTAGTGAACGCCAATGCAGATGTAAGTGTTGTTGTTATAGAGGATACAGTCAGAGCGAGGACTAACTGCTGGACTGATAGTGATACTGTTGTTGTTATTATTATTATTATTACTGCAGAAACAGGAGGAAGTGCTACTGGTGCACGTGCATGTGTTTAGATTACCAATACAGTTACAGCCATAGTTAATGCAGCAGTGTTCGGTTTGGTACTGAAATATTAAGTACAGAAAGTCATGTACACTTGTGTTACAGTACAGTTGGTATTGAGCACCGGTACAGATGTAGGTGTCTTTATAAAGCACACAGTCATTAACTGGACTCGCTGATGCTGTTTGCTCATTGGTTAAACCTGAAAATGAGAAAGATATGAGTGTATCACTGCAAAGTATTTAACTCTTGAGACTAAAGAACCCGGCTTTGTGTCAGGACAATAGATGCATGTGTTTACACTTACACAGAATAACACAGATGATACGCAACAGTCCTCTTGAAATATCTGCCAGAAGATGAAAATATGCTCATTTACATGATAAATTGTATTAGTTTGCTTTATTTAAATTGTAATTATTTCAGTAAAAATAGCATGTAATAATACTGAATACTGCACTGTTAAATAATTCTGCAGAAATTACAGTAATAGTTTGCTTGTTCTAAGATAAATGAACATTAAACATTAACAAGTCTTTATCTTTACAGCAAAAAACCTATAAAATTACAGCCTCCTGCATGAATTTCTGGGAACCAAAAATCAAGAAAAAAACTTTTTTCCTGTAAAAAATAAAGACTTATTAATGTTTAGTGTTTTATTTATCTTTGAACAAACTGTGTCCAATAAATAAAAAAAATATAAATCTACAGTACGTTACTAGCAAACTACTTAAATATTTTAATAATAACATGGGATTTATAATATTTTTATTAAATAATTTAATTTGCATTATTCTTAGCCAAACATGGATATGCATGCAGATTCTCTAAATATGTATCAGTGTTTTACTTATTATTATCACTATTATTATTATTACACAATATCCCTATAAAGAATTGTACCTGTAGCAATGATGGAAACCATTATGAGCAGTGATACCTACTATTTTAATCAGGGACGGTTAGAAAAACAGTTAGATATTAGTTTAGTTTATTCTTTGCACAATATATTTTAAAACAAGAAAATACAACTCATATGCAGGGTTAGGCAAAACCCCCAAAGGGCTTATGTAAAGCCTTCACCTAAACAGCAACAACAACAATTATTATTAGCATTATGATCACCATTATTACTATTATTATTACAAAAGTAAAAATCAAACAAAGTTATCTTGCCTCAATTAATTACATTATATATCATAAACCACAAAAGATCTTACAGATCTTACAATACGTGCTGTGGTGTGTGTTAACTGATATTTTGTTTCTAGCATAACATGTGCTTAAATGATATCTGAGAGAAATATCACAAACAGCTACTCATGACTTATAAAAGCAACTAGACTGAATCTCAAGTATTCATATAAAGTTGATCTTACCTGAAGTGAGTTACAGTACATATATTGATCTGACACGACTAAATGCAAATATTTATGTGTCACAAGTATTTATAGAGCAGTTATCTGTACATCAGTTCCCCTCATTGACTTCATTGTTTATGTTCATTCAAATATTCAGTTCCTTTTTACATATAGCCACTTCTCATTTGAAAAAAATCACAAAACCCGTATTCATTTATTGTTTTTTCCTGGCATTTATTTAGATTTGTTATTTATTTTGTGATACTCAAATTAACAATTTCTTGCTTCATTTTAAATTCATTCATTCATGCATGTTTCTCACATAATTATCATTAAATCATATATCCAAATAGGTATAATCCAGCAATGCAACCATTTAAATAAACAAATCCATGTGTCCAGACCGCTTGATAAATGCAGAATTAAATGAATTATTTACACCTAGATCTGAATGAAGGATAAAGTTTGTGTTTGTCAAATCAAAGCTGTTAGTTGTTTGTTGTATTTACAGAGATGAGGAAATGTTAAAGAAGCTGTTTTACATAGATTAGATAAATATTCTTCTATTCTATCTGAACTGGACATTAGCATATTGAGGAAACATAAAAAAGAATAATCATATTTCCTTTTTTTTCTCTTCCGTCTCATTCAAATGTCTTAAATAGTGAAATGCCACTGTTTTCTCTACCTATACAGTAAATATAAAAACAGACAATTATTACTGAATATAAAACATCCACCAAATAAAGAGTTTTTTTCTAAATAATCATTACTAGAGATGATTAAAAACATTCTGACAGTAAGACTTATTTACAGAAATGGGACCATAGCATGTAAAATCTAAAATGATTAATTCTGTTGTAGTATTTTACTGTAATGACTTTTCTAAAAATGAAACTTCTGGTCCTCAGCGTTTTTTGGGGGCTTCTTTGATGGTTTTGGATTTGAGTCCGGGGAAGAGAGCGCTCACATACTGCTGTCTGACCTGAACAAGAATGACATGAGAAGAATGAATTCATGTGTTTAACTTTATATTTCAGGAGCGTCTGCTGACACGGATGAAATGGTTAAAGAGATGTTTAAGACAAAGTGTTTGATAATGCATGTGTCAACTTCAAAATGAAGAAATGAAAATCTCAAAAAATAAATGTGGGGAAGAAATGTCAGATAATCTTTAGAAGGTACAAGTTGTAGTTGTTGTGGAGGTGAGAGAGGTAAGAATGAATCTGTGATGATTCACCTCAGTATTAAGGAGACAGTAGATCAGGAAGATGAAGGTTCCTTGCTGTGAGTTCAGGATCAGGAAGAGAATCTCCATCATCTTATTGTCTTTAGTAAAGAAACCCAGAATCCAGGGACAACCAAGAACCACAAACTGAGCCAGTGTTTTAAAAACTATAATCCTGAAGAGAGAGAAAGAAAAATAATGATTCATGTGTTCATGTGTTTCTCTCTTTAAAGTGTTTCAAACACAATGTTTGTTACTTGGTTTGTTTCATCCGTGAAACTTCAGCGTTCAGTTTTGAGAGAGTTGAGTTCAGACTGATGATGATACTGATGAAGAGAATCGAGTTTATCTGAGAAAATAAAATATTGAAGAAATTAACACTTTTTATTGCTTTGATTAAAACAAAATGATCAGAAACTAAAACATACTGCAAGAATGATGCAAACAGGTCCCAGAAAACTCCAGATTAAGTCCAGTTCAATCCAGCATCTGTTAACAGGAAAATGCTGAATTCATTTTAGGTAAACAAATATATGTATGTAGGCCTATATATTTTTTATGAAGTAATTTATTATTTTTCTTAGATGAAGAATGTACTTTTCACTGCCATAGCCGTCAGGAACCAGTCCAACAGACACGCCCACTATAACCAGAGCAATCACATATCCAATCACAATCAAGAATCTGCTGCTAAGCACCGCCCTCTGTTTGGAGCTGATCTGTGATAGGTTCTTCACACAGATGTAGAGCAGCACAGCTTCAATGAACATCCACACAAAGCAGGAGAGAAAGAGAAAGTGAAGAAATCCTGAGAGTACAGCACACAACACCTGAAGAGAGAGAGAGAGAGAGAGAGAGAGAGAGAGAGAGAGAGAGAGAGAGAGAGAGAGAGAGAGAGAGAGAGAGAGAGATTATTAAATAACTCAATTAAAAAGTATTAAAAATATTATATGGAGTAATAACTGTGACCTGGAGAGGATTTATGTATTTGAGGAAGTGTTGTGTGAGGAAGAACAGAAGATGAGCCGACAGCAGACTGATGCAGAGGTTGATTCGAGCCACATTATTCACTCCAGGTTTCCATCGACAGAAAGCAAAAGTCAACAGAGCCAAACAAGTAAACACCAGACCCACGATCACAAGCCCCAAATTCAACAGTTTCAGCTGAACATCATCCTGAGAGAAAAAAACAATAAATGAAAATTCCCTCTCCAGATATAATTCATCATCTCTGTATTATCAGATGGTATAAATCTCACTTGTTCCTGTGATGAAGTGCTGCTGGTTTGCATGATAAGAGCGAATGTTGACAGATGAACACATGAACACACAGTGTAGCTGCTGTTGGTGTTTAAAACAGAACAACCATCTTTAATCCACTCAGTGATGTTCCAGTACACACACGACACATTCCCTCCAGACACAAACTCCTGAAGACATGAAGAGAAAAACATTCATGTGTTTTCATGAGTTGTGTTGAAAACAAACACACAAAACACAAAGAGAAGAACTGACTCTGATGTGTTTGAGGGTGAAGTTGACTGGTTTTGTGAGCTGTTTGTTGGTGGTTTTTGGAAGAGTAGCTGAGATGATGGTGGACATCATGGTTTTAACTGTGACATCTGATGTGTTGAAGAATTCTGCCTTTAGTAGATTCTCCATTGTGTTAAAGCTCATGAAAGACACAGCAGCTGATCCTGAACCTGTGTTACAGAGACATAGAAAGAAAATTAAATTGAATCTGTAATTATCTGTAAATCACATCAATATATATTTTCATACCAGTTTCATTGTTGTTCTTGGCGATCCCAATGAGATCAATGTCCATAGAAGCATGTGTTGTGTTGAGTTGAGGGATTTTATTTAAGGTGACCTGCGGTCCAACCATGAAGATTTGTGCCTCTGATTTATAAAAAAAAAAAGATGTCTTGTCATTTAATCCATTTTTAATTTGTTTACATTTAAAGTGTAATTTCCTTCCATGTTATTTAAACTTAAAAAGGTCATTTATTTATTACTATATTAGTTGCTTAAAACATAATATCTCATGGCCCGGTTTCACAGACAAGGATTAGCTTAAACCAGGACTAGGCCGTTAAGGACATTTAAGTGGT
Source organism: Oreonectes daqikongensis (assembly GCA_026939265.1). NCBI lineage: Eukaryota > Metazoa > Chordata > Actinopteri > Cypriniformes > Nemacheilidae > Oreonectes > Oreonectes daqikongensis. The sequence continues at coordinate 769,874 of JAOTQM010000031.1, forward strand.
TTTTAGAGCCATGCTTTACAAAAAAACATTTCTGGTGTGCATTTTGAGGCAAAACAATGACACTAATGTATTTTAAGAATTATCATTGCTAACTGGTTTCAGTTTAGACAGCTCTAACATTTGTTTTAGTCTGGGACTATAGTCTTAAACTTTGTCTACGAAACCGGGCAAATATCTTTTGAAGCTCATTACTTTATTAACATTAGTTTGAGTCAAAAGTTGTGTTTCTCTTACCTACAGATTCAAGAGTAAAACTGACTGTGTCACTGGTCTCTGTTTCTTTTACCAACATGGAAACTAGCTTTTCACTGGCTTTTAACACACGGTTTCCATCTGACACAAGTTTCTTTGGGTCATCTGATGATAAGCTGTAAATCTTCTCTGAAGTATTAAACACCAGATCCAAAATATGGAGGACGTTCTAATGAATAAAGACAAAACAAATAACACATGACTTCTATACTTACACATGGCAATATACTGTATATATATATATTTGGTTGTCATTTTTCTTTTAAAGACTTACGGTCAAATGGAGGTCCTGCTGTTCTGTAATGTTCTCTATCTGGTCAAGAAGGTTTGTGAAGCATCCTGCGGTCTGATTCTAAAATCACAACTGAGTTTTACAAATAAAACTTAAATGTTCTTAGAAATGAAGACACAGAGCAGCGTATACATTCACAATATTTACAAACAAAAAAGCCACATACAGACCATAAATACAACATAAAGAGCAGATTAAAGTGCTCCATTATTTGGAGTGTTACAGATTAAATTCAGCTTACCATGCATTCATCCAGCAGTGTGATATTTACAACTGGAACAAGAGACTTTGTTTACATTTAGACTTTCATTTAAAATGTAGACATTAAAATATATAATAATATGTTCACCTGTAGTTGTGGGACTGAAGGTTGTTGTGCAGAAGCATGTGGAGTTTACGCTTTGATAGCATGTACAATTATACTCATCACCAATGCAGCTACAGCTATTATTAAAGCAATGCTGATGTCTTTTTCCAAGATGAAAACCATGGCTGCTTATGTCACAGTACATGCGGTAGTGAGCACCGCTACAGATGTAAGTGTTGTTGTTATAAAGGATACAGTCAGAGCGAGGTTTAACTGCTGGACTGATAGTGATGCTGTTGTTATTATTATTATTGTTACAGAAGCAGGAGGATGTAATATTGGTGCATGAACATGTGTTTAGATTACCAATACAGTCACAGTCACAGCCATTACCAATGCACCTGCATTCAGTTTGGTATTGATCTCTGAAAATGTCGAACAGTAAATCATTTACACTTGTGTTACAGTACAGTTGGTACTGAGCACCGGTACAGATGTAGGTGTCTTTATAAAGCTCACACTTATAGACTGGACTAACTGATGCTGTTTGTTCAATTAAGGATGTCAAACCTGAAGATGAGAAAGAACATAAATTAAGCCAAAAAATTAATTCTTTCAAAATGTTTTAATCCAATTCTTAAATATATTCATATAGAGACTGAAGTTTAATGCACAGCATACTTACACAGCATGAAACAGACGACAGTCCCCAGTCCTCTTAAAACATCTGTCAGAAGATGAAAATATAACAATGTATACATATTAAATTATTAAACTGATTCAGTCCAAATTGCAAATAATAATAAATAAAAGTTAAATGTATTTGATTTTTTTGTACAAACACTGGATTTAACAAGGTCATCACTAGCCAAAGGTTGGTAACCTTTCTTTTCCAAATTTATTCTACTAGATAAAGAAAAAACGTACCTTTAGCAATAATAGATGCCATTATGATTTTAATCATAAAACCAAATTTGGGGCTTTAAAAAAGATGTAGAAGCAAAACAAATAAGTTGTGCTGCAGAGTGATTTTTCATTATTAAGGTTATTATAAACAGATATTTCATAGTTAAGAGAGAAATTATTAATAGCACAACATCCGCTTTAATCTTGTCTGACACACAATAAACACTTAGGCTTACATGAATGATAGCACAGGGTGTGAAACCTTTACTGAACCATTTATAAAATCACTTGATTAAATATGGTGAATTGACTTTGTTTGTTTGGTATTAATAAGTACAAATGTATTCCCTGCCATTTCTCTTTGTAATAATACTTTTCCAACTGGAAAATTGCATTGTTTTATTATCGACTCATACATTTTTAATAAAAAGGTGAAGGTGATCTTACCTGAAGTCAGCTACTGTACACACATTGATCTTCACCTGATATAAATGAACACAAGCAAATATTTGTGTGTGTCACTAGTGTTTAAAAGCACTTATCTGAACATCATGTGGAAATTTGAACACGTCATACTGTTTCCTTTCTCTCTGATAATTTTCATATTCAAATGAGTTTACAAACATCCAAGAGATATTTTTTCACTTCTCATGCTCTACATGAGCTGTTATTAAATGTCTGTTTTATGTATTGTTTACATTCTACTGTGTTTTAACCACGGTAAAACCACATCGGACGACCACGCTTTACTGATGTGCTTTTTCAAACTGTATATTGTTATCATAGTCATCTGTTTATTTGGGGGGTTACTCTTAAAAAAAAGAAGAAAGAAAGTCACACAGGTTTGAAATGACATGAGGGAATAAATGATGAAAGAATTTTAGTGATCTCTCACTTTAAGTCTTCCAAACTGTGATCTGGAAGTAACAACAACACAAACGTCATTGTTCATCCGAAGCATTGCAGTATTGAAAAGGATGACTTAAATTCATGCACAGCAACTTTTCAATAATTCTACATTTTCACATTGTGACATTAAAATTCATTATACAAACTTAGGTGATAGTGACAATCAACAGAATACAGCAACTCGTATTATCTCATCAAAGTCACCCCCCCATAAAAAAAACAAGAGCAAAAATAAAAAATAAGATGTTTTATGCATGCAGTGAGTGAGTCATGAATGAGTTTTGTACTAAACTAACACTCAGCAGTCATTGCAACATGGAGCTGACATGACAATGAGTTTCTTATGCAGACTGCTGATGTTTTTCTAGTTTAATCTGCGGTTGGGCGCAGTGAAATGAACTGAACTGAGATGGATATATCATCCCATTTGTATTGGTTGTTAAACTGTATAGTAATGAATCATTTGTGCTGAAGATCTGACTGAAGTTTTTGTTAAAGCTGCCTTGTTAGTGTTTGTGGTGTGTTAAGAATGAGAGAGGGTGTTATGGAAAGAAATGGAAAAATATAATGAATGAAACCCCTTTTTCTTATTAAAAAAATCTTTAAGAACATAATTAATGACAGTAAAAATAATTATTAATAGAATAAAAGGGCGAAAACTCATATTTTTCCAAAGCGGTTTTAAAACATCTGCTTTTTGCACATGCAACTACAAGCAGAAGTCACTTTTGCATACTTTAGCGTACTCCTCTTTGCATGAATACCTTCACACAATTTAAATACTGTAAACTAATTTTACTTTCCTCAAATGTTAAGCCGAATTAAGTTGACAGTACAGGTCATTTCAACCATTTCAAATGTGGACTAGTTTTAAGTAACTGGAACTTAAATCAAAACAAGATGTACTACATAAGAATTCATGCGATGCATGTTATATCTGCGGATGCTAAAAAACAAAGAACGAAGCACATTGGTTTCCTAAAACCTGTGAGGTGCTTCCATGCTCAGAATAAATAAGAGGCAACATTTCAAATGAATGATTATGTAAATTCAGTTATTCAATTTGCTACAATGTCTTTCTTTAAAAGAAGGCGTTTGGCTAATTCAGATACTTCTCAACTCAAATTTACAAAGCTGTTTGTTACAAACATTTAATTTTTCATGTGTGTAGGTATAGGCCATCACAACCCAAAGCAGTTTTCTTGATATCCTTAGGGCTAACATATCGTCTCCTTAAATTATAAGGTTCTATATCTGACATTTACACAAACTCTCATAATGCGATTCATGTCTTAAATCTTACAATATAATTGTATCATTTTTACAATAAGTTATTTCAGCCATACTCATCTCTAGAAAGTAATTTTACTTGTCCCACCTTCTGTGGATAAAACATTTAGATACAACAATTTTATGCTTTTACCTTTTACCTTTTATGCTTAACCTGAAGAAAAAAGCATTACAAAAAATGGGGAAAAAATGAAATGTGTCATATAAACCATGCAAATGTAACTTTTTGACACATTATTATTTCATGTTTTAACATTGTAAGTAAATTTGTTTGTGTTGCTTGAAAGTGCAATCCTGATATATATTATATACACCTGATACCCGACAATAGATAGATAGATGAATGTGGAGAAGAACCTTTGACTGAATGGTTTATTGTGGAATCAAAAAATGGTTCTTCTATGGCTTCGCTGTTTTAAGCACATTAACAAGAAAAGCTGAATTGGACAACTAACAGAACGTCTAGAACAAGTTTGGGGATCCTTGTATAATACAACAGCTATATTTTTAGTTATTGTCTGAATATTTTTGAAGGAGCCCAAGAAAAACAGCAGCAGCTCTGCTATACAAGAGACTAAGGAGCACGCAACCATTGAATCAATGTTAATGAATTGTTTTCCTGACACACATTAACATTAACACACTCAACACTCTATTCAAGCGTTCATTTTTTTTTTGGTTTTAGTTAGTTATAAGATGTTATAAAATGAGCATGGCAACATAATTTCTTTGTTCACCATGCAGTCATTGGGGAATATGAGCGGGAACTTGATACTGCGGCTCCACAATTTTTCTACACGTTTTATGAGTTTCCTCATAAAAGCGCTATAAACATTAACAATTCCTTTACTTTCCTTTACTGAACACTTGATGGGAACATAGTAAATGCTCACTTAAAAAATGAACCTGATGCAGTACAATTTATTAGTCATTGTTTTATTCACCTTACAACTTCATAAAAACCAGTAGCCTAAGAAGTCTAAACATAGTTTTGACAATCTATATAAAAAAATATAGAAAATATTATTCAAAGAAATAATATATTATTAAATGAAAAATTATATAAAAGGAAAATATGATCATACCGTTTTTATAATACAATAATATAAACTGCAATACAGTTGACAGTTAATGTGTATAACAGAAGGTCATCAACATTTAATAAATCTGAGCCTCTCTATACATTTGGAAGGAAAATGTTTATTTAGACACATTTAAAAGACATTAAATATATAATTGTGTTTAGGAAATGAAGAGAGATAGTCTTTACTGCATAAGAAATAGTCATGTGTAAAATCTCTGTATTAAATGTGTGTGGTCATGATTTATATACAATTTAAGCATTTTTATCTTTTATAAAAATATCTATTGAAATAAAATTATCCAAAAGTTAAAAAAATCAATTAAAAACACAAGCAATTCCATGAAAAAATATTAGAAATTATTTTAAACCTATAACAATACCGTATGTATAATGTGAATAAGATTGTATGAGATAATGTGAACAATATGATAAGCAAATGTGATTAGAATGAATATGAATATATAGAAACCATTTAAAAACCGGTCTTGGCATTTTGTAATTGCATTGCCAGTTAAAAATCAAACGTATATACATTAAAATTGTGTGTTAGCATGTCAGTGTTTTTGGTGGGGTCACTTTACACGGTTTTGGGTCCGGGGAAGAAATCTCTCATCCACGTCATTGCTGTCTAACCTGAACAAGAATGGCATGAAATGCTGTCAACAGAAATAATAAATTGGTTATTTTTATTCTATCCTGCAGGAATCCTTGTTTCTCCCTATTGTGTTTAAGGTCACATTTAGGTTAGCAGTCTCCACAGCATGTTAAGCACCATCAGAAGGTGGAGAGAAAGTTTGACATGACACCAAATGTTTGCAATTTCTATGTTTTTAACCCCTTAAACTGTATGTGAGGTTGCAGTCTGTAACATTAGCCTTTATGTTTCTGTCTCTGGCACATAAAAATGCAGGTTACTTTACGTACTTATCTTAACGTAGGTTGAAGTCAATGATGTTAGGCTGATATGGAGGACATTTTTGATTCGAGACACAGATCGACAGTGCTGGTTGCTTCTACATTGTTCACACGAGATTTCCATCGGCAGAAAATAAGAGTCAACAGACCCAGACCAACAAGCAGCAGAAACACCATGATAACAACCACTAAATACAACAGATTCTGTTGTTTATCCTGAGAAAAAAAATATGACAAATCAAACAAACTTAGTGACATCTCTCAATACAGATATAAATCTTCATTTTTGTATTGAGTCGTTGTATGGGTAATAAGTCAAGTGTTTTTCTTTTAGTATCAAACATCAGCCATGTGACCACAGTTATCAAATATAACACATTTCATTATGATGAGAAAATTCAACTTGACATCAAAGAGAAAAGATAAACACACAACTTATCTGAATATAATAATAATAATCACTGAAGTATTGCACTGTGATTTTAGAAATGTATTTTTTTATTTAGTATATTTTTATACTAAACACAACATTTCAATCCCAACTCAAATGGATCAGGTAAATTTAACATGATGACATATTAGTTCAATTAACCTGTTTAAATTGTCAACTGGATATAAAAAAGGATGTTGGGAAAATGTATGTAACTCTCTGTAAATTATAAGCCACTATAAGACTTTTTTCCATGATTGGAAACAACTCAGATAATGGGTTGAAATAACCCAGCAGTGTGTTCGGTTTACCCAGCATGGCTCAAAAACAACCCAGCACTTTTAAATGTGAAGCAGTTAGGGAGGGAGAACAGTTTAGATGCTTGCATGCACCCTGTTTCTATAAATCGTCAATATTGTTGCACATATTTATTAGTTTGTTGACATGTGACTAATATCTTGTGCAAGAAAAGCTGTCTTTGGTGGCTCCTACCTGTGATAAATTTGTGCTGTTGGTTTGCTTGATAAGAGCGAATGTTGACAGATGAACACATGAACACACAGTGTAGCTGCTGTTGGTGTTTAAAACAGAACAACCATCTTTAATCCACTCAGTGATGTTCCAGTACACACACGACACATTCCCTCCAGACACAAACTCCTGAAGACATGAAGAGAAAAACATTCATGTGTTTTCATGAGTTGTGTTGAAAACAAACACACAAAACACAAAGAGAAGAACTGACTCTGATGTGTTTGAGGGTGAAGTTGACTGGTTTTGTGAGCTGTTTGTTGGTGGTTTTTGGAAGAGTAGCTGAGATGATGGTGGACATCATGGTTTTAACTGTGACATCTGATGTGTTGAAGAATTCTGCCTTTAGTAGATTCTCCATTGTGTTAAAGCTCATGAAAGACACAGCAGCTGATCCTGAACCTGTTACAGAGACATAGAAAAAAAATTAAATTGAATCTGTAATTATCTGTAAATCACATCAATATATATTTTCATACCAGTTTCATTGTTGTTGTTGACGATCCCAATGAGATCAATGTCCATAGAAGCATGTGTTGTTTTGAGCTGAGGGATTTTTTTTAAGGTGACCTGCGATCCAACCATGAAGACTTGTGCCTCTGATTTATAAAGATACAGTAATGTGAATTGATTTTAAATTAGTCTGTTTATTTATTTGTAATGTGATAACGGATACATTTTATGTTAATAATGCAAACAAAATATAGAAATTAACAATTTGCTGCCATTTCCAATATGTTATAAATTATTATAAAACTGATAGAATATTACATAATGTAAAAACATGAAAACGCGATTTTACTGTCAAGATCGCACCGGGGAGGATTAAACAACTCCATAGACACCATTGCCAACAACACAGCTTTCACTTTATTTCTGTGCTCATATAATCACTTTTATAACTTTTATAACATAAGTTTGATAACTTTTGAAAACTTTTAATGTTAGGCAATGTTAGCTGGATAAAGTTTGATTTATATTTCTGTCTCTCTTACCTACAGACTCAAGAGTGAAACTGAAACTGGCACTGGTGGTTGATGGCTTCACCAACATGGAGACGAGCTTCTCACTGGCTTTCAACACACGGTTTCCATCTGACACTAGCTTATGTGAGTCACCTGACAATGAGTTGATCTTCTCTGAAGTATTAAAGACCAGGTCCAAAAGATTGCTGATGTCCTAATAAATGAATCAGAAAGAGATATTTTAACATACAGAATCCATGAGAGGTCATTGGTTTTGTTATGCATGATATTTATTCTTCATATGGATATATTCATATACAGGGCTGGATTATAATAAGATAATGACTAGACCTTTAAAACATTTTTCATGTTTTGTATATATATATTACTTTGTTGTAAGAGATACAAAATGAACAATTAATTAACACAGAATATAAATATTAAATATATGCATATAAAGAATTGCGATTGGGTCAGATCACAGTGTATTTGCCCCTCCCCCAGTCGAGCCCGCCAATTTATAATATTAAATTCAAAATGGATCAGCTAGCGGTTGTGTGAAACGTTAATAAAAAAACTATCACGACACAGACACCCTTCAAAAAGTACCTGCAATATCAAGTTTACATGTACACAAAAGTTCTGCTAAAGGTAAGCTGAAGGTTACCATTATTTCTGGGCAAAATGTGACTGTTGTCGATTTGAAATGTGTGGAACGGTTTTCTCTTTAGCTTCTGTGATGCTAAATTCAGCTGTTGATAATATGGTTGCTTGCAACAGTTTTTCTTGTGCTTGCTTATTTGGTATATTTTGCAATGTTTTTATGGTTTTGCATGTAGTCCTCATTTATGATGGAAATAAATGATATTTAGTATGACATCAGGGCTGTACAGTGCGACATGCTAGTGCGAGTTACTTGTTTTGCGTGAATGTGAATGAGCTGCACAGTTTAACGTATTACTACATGTGTGACGCTCATGCATGTCACTGTATGAGGACATGAACACACGAACTCCATCTCCAGAGCTGCTCTGAGAGTTTATTTCATAAGCATTTCACTGTTAGAGAAAAGCTATCGTCGACCACATACTCTTTGCGACGAGCCGTCAAAATAAAAGTCTGGTTAACTTAATAATCATCTAGATTGAAAACATTGTATTGTATTATAATATTTGCTATAGTAAATTGATAAACTATATAAATACTAAAGTATACTTATTACTAAACTAATATTTACTATATTAAGGTTCAAAAACACTATTGTATCTGCAAAAGGAGGAATTTTACTGCAGTTTACCATAGTAAATAATATAATAGTATACTACAGTATGTTGATAAATATATAAATATTGAATAGTAAAAAAATGGAAAACAGACTAAGAAAAATTTTATCCTAAAAAAGGAAATTGGTAAAAACTTAATTATATGGCCCTAATTTACCCGACAACAACAATCGTGTCTCACTAGCATGTGAGTTGTTGTTGTTGGGGCAGGGGGTGGGGGGTTATGACACCGATCAGGCATAACATTATGAGCACTGACAGATGAAGTGAATAACACTGATTAACTTTTCATCACAGCACCTATTAGTAGGTGGGATATATTAGGCAGGAAGTGAACATTTTGTTTTGAAAGTTGATGTGTTAGAAACATGAAAAATGGTCAAGCGTAAGGATTAGAGCGGCCAAATTGTGATGGCTAGAAGACTGGATCTGGGCATCTCCAAAACTGCAGCTCTTGTGGATGTTCCCAGTGTGCAGTGGTCAGTATCTGTCAAAAGTGGTCCAAGGAAGGAACAGTGGTGAACCAGCGACAGGGTCATGGGCAGCCAAGGCTAACTGATGCATGTGAGGAGTGAATGCTGACCTGTGTGGTCCAATCCAACAGACGAGCTACTTTAGCTCAAACTGCTGAAGAAGTTCATGCTGGTTCTGATAGAAAGGTGTCAGAATGCACAGAGTTTCACAGTTTGTTGCATTTGGGGCTACCAAAGCAGGACAAACACAATATTAGGAAGGTCATAATGCTATGCCTGATCGGTGTATACAATGCATCATGGATCTGACATTTTTAGGAACTGTTTGAGTTATTGGTCACTTTAGAAACTTGTGCCTAACTCTGGAGAAAAATGCTGTGTACATTATTATTTAATAATGCTTAATACATAACATTCCTAGATGAAGTTTTAGGTGTTTTTTAATCATGAGGAAGAACAAAAAAATGTATCATAAGAAAGCATGTTAGAAAAAATAATAATGCATGACTTTTGTACTTACAAATTAACTGCATATGACTTACGGTGAAATTGAGCTCTTGTTCTGTAATGTTCTCTATCTGGTCAAGAAGATTTGTTAAACATCTTGTGGTCTGAGTTTCACAAAAAAAGCCTTTTGTTAATGCATTCAATACACAACAAACTAGGAGTGAATATATTTTGCCAATCGACACTGTAAAAAAATACTGTTAAAACCACAGCAAAATGGCACTCGGAGACAAAACCAAAACAGACTGTTTTCAGACTGTTTTAGTCTATTTTTACTGCGCTGCTCACGCTCAGTTAAACTGACAGCACTCTTTTGATGGACAAAAATTAAATGTACAGAATAAGCATGACTGTTTTGTTTTTGCAAGACAGGGAGTATGTAAAAAAAACCCACACATTTATAGAGGTAGGTTACATCCTATATTGAAGTATGACTGACCAGTGCCTGAACCTGTGCACATGATATACACTATACAGATTTAAGATATACTGATTCACGACCTCGGGAGCAAGGGAGCAGATTGAGACATGGTAGGATTTACTTGGGAAAAAAAACTAGAAACAAATTTCACTCAGAAAATGTGAGTTAATTTTAAAGGAGCCATCACGTAAAAGCTAAACACAATTATCTGTAGCTTTCATGAGACATTCTCAGGTATTTCAAACTTTTACTCGCTCTTCATTTGTAACCCTGATAGAAAGCAACCACCATCAAAAACCATCAATTCCAATTTCAGAAACTTACCCCACATTCCACTAGCAGTGTGATGTTCAGACCTGAAATGAGAAACTTTAATTTAAACAGAATTCATCTGAAACATTAATTCAAAGCCATATTCTATACACATGCTCACCTGGAGTTGTGGAACTGGAAGGTGTTGTTTTGCAGAAGCATGTGGATTTTGCATTTACATAACATCTACATTTGTACTTATTCCCATAACAGTTGCAGTTTCCTCCTGTACATGCATGGTAGTGTTTCGTGTAATAAAAGTCATACTGACTTATGTCACAGTACATGCGGTAGTGAGCACCAGTGCAGATGTAGGTGTCATTCAAAAGCTGACAGTCGTTCACTGGACTGACAATAGCAACAGTACTGATGTTATTGTTGTAATTCTCACAGAAACAGTTTGAGGAAATATTTCCATAACATCTGCAGTTGAACTTATCACCATAACAGCGGCAGTCAGAGTTCCTGCAGACGTGGTGATATTGTGTGTAATAAAGTGTCCCTGCGCTGCAGTACATGCGGTAGTGAACGCCAATGCAGATGTAGGTGTTGTTGCCATAAAGGATACAGTCAAAGCGTGGACTAACTGCTGGACTGATAGTGATGCTGTTGTTGTTGTTATTATTATTACTGCAGAAACCGGAGGAAGTGCTACCATAGCATGAACATGTGTCCATATTACCATAACAATAACAATCATCATCGTAACACCAATAATAACTGTAGTACTGACTACCCTGATATGAGTATGCAAAGTACTCAAAGTCATGAACACTTGTGTTGCAGTACAGTTGGTACCGAGCACCAGTGCAGATGTAGGTGTCTTTATAAAGCTCACATTCTTTCACTGGACTGTTCTCACAGGAGCAGGAAGGAGAAGTGGTACCATAACATCTACATTTGTACTTATTCCCATAACAGTTGCAGTTTCCTCCTGTACATGCATGGTAGTGTTTCGTGTAATAAAAGTCATACTGACTTATGTCACAGTACATGCGGTAGTGAGCACCAGTGCAGATGTAGGTGTCATTCAAAAGCTGACAGTCGTTCACTGGACTGACAATAGCAACAGTACTGATGTTATTGTTGTAATTCTCACAGAAACAGTTTGAGGAAATATTTCCATAACATCTGCAGTTGAACTTATCACCATAACAGCGGCAGTCAGAGTTCCTGCAGACGTGGTGATATTGTGTGTAATAAAGTGTCCCTGCGCTGCAGTACATGCGGTAGTGAACGCCAATGCAGATGTAGGTGTTGTTGCCATAAAGGATACAGTCAAAGCGTGGACTAACTGCTGGACTGATAGTGATGCTGTTGTTGTTGTTATTATTATTACTGCAGAAACCGGAGGAAGTGCTACCATAGCATGAACATGTGTCCATATTACCATAACAATAACAATCATCATCGTAACACCAATAATAACTGTAGTACTGACTACCCTGATATGAGTATGCAAAGTATTCAAAGTCATGAACACTTGTGTTGCAGTACAGTTGGTACCGAGCACCAGTGCAGATGTAGGTGTCTTTATAAAGCTCACATTCTTTCACTGGACTGTTCTCACAGGAGCAGGAAGGAGAAGTGGTACCATAACATCTACATTTGTACTTATTCCCATAACAGTTGCAGTTTCCTCCTGTACATGCATGGTAGTGTTTCGTGTAATAAAAGTCATACTGACTTATGTCACAGTACATGCGGTAGTGAGCACCAGTGCAGATGTAGGTGTCATTCAAAAGCTGACAGTCGTTCACTGGACTGACAATAGCAACAGTACTGATGTTATTGTTGTAATTCTCACAGAAACAGTTTGAGGAAATATTTCCATAACATCTGCAGTTGAACTTATCACCATAACAGCGGCAGTCAGAGTTCCTGCAGACGTGGTGATATTGTGTGTAATAAAGTGTCCCTGCGCTGCAGTACATGCGGTAGTGAACGCCAATGCAGATGTAGGTGTTGTTGCCATAAAGGATACAGTCAAAGCGTGGACTAACTGCTGGACTGATAGTGATGCTGTTGTTGTTGTTATTATTATTACTGCAGAAACCGGAGGAAGTGCTACCATAGCATGAACATGTGTCCATATTACCATAACAATAACAATCATCATCGTAACACCAATAATAACTGTAGTACTGACTACCCTGATATGAGTATGCAAAGTACTCAAAGTCATGAACACTTGTGTTGCAGTACAGTTGGTACCGAGCACCAGTGCAGATGTAGGTGTCTTTATAAAGCTCACATTCTTTTACTGGACTGTTCTCACAGGAGCAGGAAGGAGAAGTGGTACCATAACATCTACATTTGTACTTATTCCCATAACAGTTGCAGTTTCCTCCTGTACATGCATGGTAGTGTTTCGTGTAATAAAAGTCATACTGACTTATGTCACAGTACATGCGGTAGTGAGCACCAGTGCAGATGTAGGTGTCATTCAAAAGCTGACAGTCGTTCACTGGACTGACAATAGCAACAGTACTGATGTTATTGTTGTAATTCTCACAGAAACAGTTTGAGGAAATATTTCCATAACATCTGCAGTTGAACTTATCACCATAACAGCGGCAGTCAGAGTTCCTGCAGACGTGGTGATATTGTGTGTAATAAAGTGTCCCTGCGCTGCAGTACATGCGGTAGTGAACGCCAATGCAGATGTAGGTGTTGTTGCCATAAAGGATACAGTCAAAGCGAGGACTAACTGCTGGACTGATAGTGATGCTGTTGTTGTTGTTATTATTATTACTGCAGAAACCGGAGGAAGTGCTACCATAGCATGAACATGTGTCCATATTACCATAACAATAACAATCATCATCGTAACACCAATAATAACTGTAGTACTGACTACCCTGATATGAGTATGCAAAGTATTCAAAGTCATGAACACTTGTGTTGCAGTACAGTTGGTACCGAGCACCAGTGCAGATGTAGGTGTCTTTATAAAGCTCACATTCTTTCACTGGACTGTTCTCACAGGAGCAGGAAGGAGAAGTGGTACCATAACATCTACATTTGTACTTATTCCCATAACAGTTGCAGTTTCCTCCTGTACATGCATGGTAGTGTTTCGTGTAATAAAAGTCATACTGACTTATGTCACAGTACATGCGGTAGTGAGCACCAGTGCAGATGTAGGTGTCATTCAAAAGTTGACAGTCGTTCACTGGACTGACAATAGCAACAGTACTGATGTTATTGTTGTAATTCTCACAGAAACAGTTTGAGGAAATATTTCCATAACATCTGCAGTTGAACTTATCACCATAACAGCGGCAGTCAGAGTTCCTGCAGACGTGGTGATATTGTGTGTAATAAAGTCTCCCTGCGCTGCAGTACATGCGGTAGTGAACGCCAATGCAGATGTAGGTGTTGTTGCCATAAAGGATACAGTCAAAGCGAGGACTAACTGCTGGACTGATAGTGATGCTGTTGTTGTTGTTATTATTATTATTACTGCAGAAACCGGAGGAAGTGCTACCATAGCATGAACATGTGTCCATATTACCATAACAATAACAATCATCATCGTAACACCAATAATAACTGTAGTACTGACTACCCTGATATGAGTATGCAAAGTACTCAAAGTCACGAACACTTGTGTTGCAGTACAGTTGGTACCGAGCACCAGTGCAGATGTAGGTGTCTTTATAAAGCTCACAGTCATAAACTGGACTCGCTGATGCTGTTTGCTCATTGGTGGATTTTATACCTGAAGATGAGAAAGAAAATAAACTAATAGGAATAAACATAAAAACAAAACTTGATACAAATTAATTGCTGTAATTATGTTCATAAGACTTTAACGTGTAACACTAGAATACGGTTCCATGGTATGCAGTGATTTGAGAAGGTTTACTTCCATCTTCTATTTCTTAAAAGAGCACAATAGATTTATTTAATTCTGATTCTGAATTAATATGAATAGGCAATGTATATGTATAAAGCTAATTTAGAGTATGGAATATAGGCCACTGTGTTTAGATATTTCATTGTGGTGATAACATAAAAGGGTCAAAATACTGTGAGCTATCTCCTGAGACTGAATTTGGTAAAATTGTTTGAACAGTAGTGTTACAGACTGAAGTTTAATGCAGTTTTCTGTGCATTGGGACAGTAGATTCACGTGTTCAATACTGGTTTTAACTTACACAGCACAATACAGATGATGGTCAACAGTCCTTTTGAAACATCTGCCAGAAGATGAATATAAATGTATGCATTTTTGTTCATCAAATTATTTCAACAACTTTCAAGGTTATTACTAAAAATGATTCATTTTAGAATAAAAAAAGAATAAAATACCTTTACCAGTAGTGGAAACCATTATGACGCCTGTCTCCAGATTATTTTAACAAACAACAGATCAGCACCTTGAAAACAGATTTAGAGACAAAACAAATAAGTTGTACTAAAGATTTGTGTATTCAAAATTAGTGTATTTTTTATTTATTATCAACTGGATTGGATATGGCTATACACAGTAAATCCAATTATTTAACATTACTTCATGCAAAGCTGAATGCCTTAAAACACAAGTCAAAATAGAAGTAATACATTGTACTAGCCTAGCGTATACACTTACTATATACTGTACTGATTTGAAATATATAACACGAAAACTAGAATACGAAAACTAAATAATAACAACTAAATAAAATAACAAATACATTTTTTCTTTGCATTTATTTTGGATTTATTGAGCTTTTATTGAGTAGGGTACTTTTAACTGTCAATGGCCATGGTCGCCAACCATCACCAAAGACCATTTCTGACCCAGGAAAAGCCCTGCCTCTACAACACTGTCAAGTGTTCTTAGTAAAACAATACTGCAATTGGTGAAAATTAATTTATTGACTGCCGGGAGCCCAAATAACGCAAACAGCAATAGCCAGAATGGTGACGTCAAACATTTTCAACAAAAACTTTCGTACACATGTGAAATAAAAAATAATTTTCTACTTGTTTGTTTTAAGTTAGCATTACACTCAGATGCAATACAATTAAATTATGTTATATGTTTGTTTTGGCATTATCAGAGCGATATTAATCCATATGTCTAGATAATAGACAGCATAACGGGCTTTAATGTTGTGAGACAGATATCACAAACAGCTACTCATTACTAACACAAGCAAAACTAAACCAAAATCAGGTAGCAAATATAATTGATTTCATGATGAATTAATAAAATCCATTATCTTTGCTCTCTTGGAAACAAATCGAAATTGGATCTTAAGTATTAATGTAAAGGTGATCTTACCTGAACAGAGTTACTGTGCACACACTGATCTTTATCTTACATGACTGAATACAAGCAAATATGTGTGTGTGCCAAGAGTTTTTATAGAGCACTTATCTGACCGTCAATCTGACATCCTCTTTTCTTCTCTGGTCATTTCAATATCCAGTTTCTTTTTCTTTTTTTTACTCTATTTGGACAGTTCTCAAATAAAAAATAAAAAATTCACATTTTAAACTCTGAATGCATTTAATTTGACATTTCTTTTAGAAGTCTGAGTTTACCTCTTTCCCAGTCACGTGGAGTCCGGATGGGTTTGATCTGGTCTGTCTAAATGGGTCTCAGTCAATTTTGTCAGCAGTTTTCATGTAGATCCCACATGAGTTAGACATGAACACTGTTCAGTGTCCACACTACAAGCTGATAAATGTAACACTGAATCAGTGTTGATGTTGATGAGAAAACAAACAGAATCACTGAAAGACAAAAACAACAGAAAGATATGAAACACAAGAACTACAACAGACTTGAGCCACAGCCTTTGATGAAATAAGCTGAAGATAAAAAAACATTAAAACTCTCACCAGAGGATTAAACAACTCCACAACCAGCTTCATTTATTACAGAACAGCTTAGTTTTTGTCATACATATTTCTCATTTAGAATGAAGAGAGGTTTAGATGTTGGTGTTTTATATTTACTTTAAGTCAACATTATAGTGATCTGTGTTTTCTTTAGTTGGGCTCTTTTTGAATATTTTTCCACTGGCTGATGTAACTGATGTAAGAATAAAAAAGATATAATCATATACTGTTAAGTCATTTAATATTTTACTTTTTATAATGTGTGGGAAAGTTTTGTTCTCCTGTTTAAAAACATACCACAATAAACCCTTTCGAACTTCTGCGAGTTCACACACAGATATCAAGATTTAGTGTATGAACACTTGTGACGTGCTTCATGCCACAATGCATACTGAGTGCGTCATACAAAATTCCCCTAGAATGCATTGCGGACAAAACTGGGACCCAGTTAGCCCAGGTCATTTAATCTAGGCCCTACATGGCTGTGCTGGCTGTTTCCTTTCACTACAGAGTGATCAAATATAAGCTGGAAAACATTAACAGAGGTGCTTTAGCAACTGGTGAGCACTAGCAGCATAAAGCTAGTAAACCATTCTAGTCTGATGATGCAACAACCAGTACAAAACAAGCCACTTAGTAGAAGTTGTTTGTTTGCGCTCTTGTTTTTGGAAGTCAGTCACTAGTTTCAGCTTTTCAATGACATCACGGGCATCAGGAAGTAAAATATAGCCTTTACAGACTATAGACTGTCCACTGTCCAAGGAATTCAGGAGTCAAAATCACATCATCTGACATTGTAATGTACAAAAAAATTGTGTAGTCTGACTTAAGGAATTACACAAAGTGGGCCACAGCTCTTCATTTAAGGCTTATAGCCAGAAAAGATCCCTAAGCTCAGCACAACAAATGAGTCACAGGAGAATTGCCAACAGCAACATTGGAAAAAATATTTTAATATCATTTGTATAATTTCTGTTTGGATGAACATGCTGTTTTATTCTTTGTCAGAGAGCAGATCTTGGCATGGTTACAGTTCTCATGAGGTTATGCAGAAAAATCATACCATTGAGTTTACATTGCAAATGTTTAAATGTCATGCATTTTCTTTGTGTCTTTGTAACACAGGATTGGCTGCCATAGATTTCATGAGCTACAATACAATTCAGAAACTACTAAAGCCAAAGTTCTTTATAACCCTTTAGATGATGCAGTGAAAACCTGTTATTAAAACCACTCTTGATGATCATTATATTCGTTCTCTTTGAGATGTGGTGCAGAAAGTAGTAGTGAAACAGGGATTGATCCCTATGGCAGAACTTGACTGGTCTGCATAAAGTCCTGAACCTGTCTAAACACATTTGGTGTGACTCTAAATGCAGACTTTTATGTCAAGTGAGGAGTTTTTGGCTCAGCTACTTTGGCTCACGGCTACAGCCATTTTGGAACAGAAAAAAACTGTTGCAGCACAGATCCAAACAAAACTCTTTACAATGCCCTTTGAAGAAATGTCATTTTAAACCGTATCAGAAGTGCTTTTCTCTGTCCCAAAAATTAGTAGTCAAACCTTCACCTAAGAAGGAGGTGTCCTAATACTTTTGTCCATATCCTGTATTTTACTGACATACTTACTGAACATCACCACTTTTACAAACCTCAACAGGGTTGACATTTTACTCAAAACTCTATCTACGGGAGTGACAGACGCATTCTACTACTGAATTAACTCCCGAAAAATAGGTAGTTACAACTGCATTTACCACAATGCTGTGCGGTGTGTACAGAACCGAACTAGTGTTGCCAGATCTTTGTAGAAAAAACAGCAAGCAAAGACAAGCCGAAACAAAAAGCCAAATGATTTATGTTTTATAAGACCAAACAATCGCAAATATCCGCAACTGACCATTTTAACAACTCAGTTCCTACTCATAGCATGCTGATGCCATTTCTGTTCATGATCACCTCCTGCATTAAAACACACGTTTGTCTTCTCAGAAATATAATGTGCCTGCTGAGTTAACACACACAAATCAGTTGTTCAGCAAATGATTCCTTTAATAAATAAATTTTTGTTGTACCAGCAATATTTCTACATTTTTTTTTCATTGTCGAAATTCCAAGTGTGATGATGATTCACTTATGCCAGTTGGTGCACAAAAGAGTGCTGGGAATTTTCCCATTTCGGCCTCTGTGTTTATCTAAATATAAATCATACAAATAATATTTAAATCATTTGTTCCAATGTTTTTCTTGGTAGTTCCAATGAGATTAATTTCCATAGGAGCATTTGTTGTGTTGAGCTCGGGATTCTGTGACCTTTTTCTGGCTCACTTTTTTAGACCACAATACCTTCATTTCTGTTCGATGATATTGAAAAAGGTTAATAAATACTGTATGACAAAATGACATTATTAATAAATACTTTAAATAGGGATGGACAATATATTATCGGCCATGTCAGTATCATAAATACATTTTTAAATCAAATTATTTAATATTATTTAAATACTCATTGGCCATGTTGGATTTTCCGGGTGGTACCCTGAGATTTTTTTGGTTGCGTTGCGAGAGGTTGCGATCCAGAGTCAAGACCAGAGTACAGAGGAGAATATGGCTTTAATGTCTGGCTTAACTTTGATAAACTACAGAGAGAAAATACAGTCAAGTAAAAGATGTGCAGATGTGCCGCTGTATATCTACAACAAGTTCGATGTGTTACCATCTTACACTCTGTCTACAGCACACGTAAGCGAGTGTTAAGCTCAACTTCCGTGGATTGTAAATGCGTTCTAGTCTTTTGTCGCACCACTCATGTCCCGCCCCTGAGTACTCGTTTTTCAAACATGTTCAGTACTTGAAATCAAATTTGATATATTAAAGCCAAAATTATGAATCATTCTTTATAGGTGCAGTTAAAATCCAGTGACAAAAGAAAATGTCATGCTGCAATGCATGCTGGGAGTCATGAATGAGTTTTGTACCATGATGTTACCCAGCATGCATTGCTGCATAAAGTTTTCTGATGTTAGATAAGAAGGCCTGGCTCTTGTCTTTATGGATCTTGCTTTGAAGAAGCAGCAGCTTGTTGTGTACACTCAGAGGAGCATTAGCAGTGATAGCGGCAGGTAAAGTCACTTTTGTTGCAGCTTGACTTGATAAATATAGATACATACTCAGAAACAAATGTATAGTATAATGCAAGTTGCTTTGTATAACAGCATCTGCCAAATGCGCAAATGTAAATAAAACTTTAAATGC
Organism: Oreonectes daqikongensis; assembly: GCA_026939265.1. Taxonomy (NCBI): domain Eukaryota; kingdom Metazoa; phylum Chordata; class Actinopteri; order Cypriniformes; family Nemacheilidae; genus Oreonectes; species Oreonectes daqikongensis. The sequence continues at coordinate 789,844 of JAOTQM010000031.1, forward strand.
TGTTGGGAAAGAAACATTCAGGGTTTAAAAAACGTTTAAAATTGAGCTTAAGAATGCTTCTTCATTTTCGTTGATTACAATTGTCTAGTTTCTCTTTGCTATAGCAGTTGTGTACATACTGCCGGAAATAGATTTACACAACTAATGCTGAACCGGATGTGCCCACGTGAAACAGGACTATTGCGTGTTTGTCAGTAGCTTTTCCCAAGTAGTGAAATGCTCAAAACAATGAAATGCTGATGAAATAAACTCTCATAGCAGCTCTGGAGATACAAGTGTCCATACGGTGAGACCCAGATGCTGTAAACTTCATGAGCATCACACACGTATTAAATAAAACCATGCCACTCAGAAACGCATGTACGTAAATAAACACATTACATTACTAAGAGTGCACTTGAAATTTAATTCGCTGTTCAACGTTACTTTCTAAAGTAGAGAAGTTAGATCTGCATTTGGCAAATTCATTTTTTTTCTGTGACTCTGTTTGTCTGTGTTTTCCACATCATGAAAATCATATGGACATTACATAATTATCAAAAAATTGATTTATAAACTATTTTTGAAATGAACCAAATAATAAATTAAAAGCTGCCAATAAGAGTCCAGCAAAGATGGAAATTCCTTCAATACTCTTTAAAAATCATCGAAGGTTGAGACCTCAAGAAGCTAAATGATCAAATGCCAGTTCATTTATTTTGGATGCTTTTAGTCATAACATAATTCCCACAATTACAACTGTATTATTTCATGGTTTTGATGAGTTTACTATTATTCTAAAAGGTGAAAAAATATAACAATTTGAGTGAGTGATCCCAAACCTTTGACCGGTAGTGTTTATGCACATTTTTTGCACGTTCTTTGAATCACACGTACGCCCTTAAAAATGACTATAAACTTACATTTAGAATGGTTTCTATGCAGTGTTTTATAAATAAGGCCCTATAATGTGAATCAATTCTATTGTAGTATTTGTAGTATTTTATACTCCTCAATGATTCTCTGGACCCATCAGATGGTTCTGGATTTGAGTCCGGGGAAGAGAGCGCTCATCCACTTCACATACTGCTGTCTGACCTGAACAAGAATGACATGAGAAAAGCAGAAGAATGTTGCCATCAGAAGATTAAACATGCATGAATTTGGTTACTGTTTTTTAGTATTTTATTCAAGTATAATGCAAAGATCTGACACCCCAACTCTCATGCTTCTCCCAACTGTTTAGGATAAGATGGATGTGGGCTTTGGTGACAGCTAGCAGCCTCACCATCTTATAAAGTAAGAATCTTTATAAAGAAAAGTTAATCTAAAGAAAAGTCTTTATAGTGTATCTGAAGTAAAATAGCATGTGAAATATATGATTCACCTCAGTATTGAGGAGACAGTAGATCAGGAAGATGAAGGTTCCTTGCTGTGAGTTCAGGATCAGGAAGACAATCTCCACCATCTTATTGCTCTTAGTGAAGAATCCCAGAATCCAGAAACAACCAAGAACCACAAACTGAGCCAGTGTTTTAAAAACCATAATCCTGAAGAGAGAGAAAGAAAAATATTTTTTGTTACTTGGTTTGTTTCATCCGTGAAACTTCAGCGTTCAGTTTTGAGAGAGTTGAGTTCAGACTGATGATGATACTGATGAAGAGAATCGAGTTTATCTGAGAAATAACAATGAAGAAATGAACACTTTCTATTGCTTTGATTAAAGTGAAATTATCAGAAAGTAAAACATACTGCAAGAATGATGCAAACATGGTGGTTTTTGGAAGAGTAGCTGAGATGATGGTGGACATCATGGTTTTAACTGTGACATCTGATGTGTTGAAGAATTCTGCCTTCAGTAGATTCTCCATTGTGTTAAAGCTCATGAACGCCACAGCAGCTGATCCTGAACCTGCTACAGAGAACTTTTCAATGACAATTTAATTAACAGCATCAAGTCAACAAACAGTTAAACTGTTAGTATTAACCATATAATTGTATATGCGCGATGCATGTTTGGAACTTTCATATTTATGTTTTTTTTGTTTGAAAAGTACAGTCAAAAAATAATCTGTATTAGCAACATGTTGAGCACTAATCTTGTTCACAACATGATACATTTACTCTGTTGTTTAAATTACTTTATTACATTTGTTGGGAGAACATTTTGAAGCTGGATTTTTTTATGGTGTCGGTTCTGCTTTCTGATGTCAATTCTGGTTGTGTTTAAGCTCTTTAAATCACATCAATATATTTCATATCAGTTTCATTGTTGTTCTTGGTGATCCAGATGAGATCAATGTCCATAGAAGCATGTGTTGTGTTGAGCTGAGGGATTTTATTTAAGGTGACCTGTGGTCCAACCATGAAGATTTGTGCCTCTGATTTAAAAAAGCTTACAGAACTTTATATTATTTGGATATCTACAGTTCTTCATATAAATACATAACATAAGATTGGCAGCTCTATATTAACTGTGGCCCCTCTTGTGCCCCCAGTTGAAAAAAATCCTAGAATCGCCCTCGAGTACTGGACAAGGTGAATAAACTGCACTATATGGACAAAAGTATTGGGACATGAACTAAGATGAATAAATGCTGTAGAAGTATTGTTATTGTTAATCATGTTAGCTAATGCATTAACTACAAATACAACCTTATTGTAAAGTGTTACCACTTAGTTATTCAACAAAAGAAATTAAGATTAACATCCAAATTAAAACTAAACTAATTTAATTTCAAGGAAATAAATTGTGTTTAAAAAACTTTATTCAGTTAAAATAATTGGAACTATGGAAAACATTTATAAAATAGCTTTTTTTGATGTGGCTAATAATAAATATTTGTTATTAGTTGTTATTATTATGGTGCATGGTCGTCATAATAAATAATCAAATCCACAATTCTGCAATATTACATAATTTTGAAATCATTTATTGATTAATTATTCATCAACATAAAATGAACATATTATTACACAAGAAATGGAGGATTACATTAATATAAGGTATATTTATTCCATTGCAGTGTAAGACTTCCTGGAACATGTATTTTATCTGCAGTTTAACGCAATACCAGAATACCTCATTTCCCTTTTTTTATCACACTTAATAAACATGAATGAAAGAAGAATTGAATTGAAGAAGAAGTACCAGAAAATTATTATTATTATTATTAGGTATTATCAAAGTCAATTGATTTACATCAAAACTGTACTGACAAAGTACTGACAGCTGTAATATAAGAGTTATACAACATCAGTACCATGTACAGAAAGGAGACTATAAGTCGAATCTAAAACACAATTCTACTGTAGCGCAATTTTTCTTTAATAAATCAAATCATTCAGTCTCATGATCCTCTATGCTTGTTCTCATAGTTCCGGGTTGTGAGGGAAAGGGAGCTCTCCGCTTGAACAACTGCTGTCTGATCTAAAAAACAGAAGACGAGTAGAGCAAAACAATGTTGCTATCAGAAGCTTAGAAAGAAGAACGCGCATGAAAAAGCCATTAAACGATAACTAAGAAGCAATATCATTGACGAAAAATGATGAGACTAAAATGTAATAATAAAATAAAAACTTTTCCTAAAATCTCTTTTTAGTCTTTGTCGACAAAAATAGAAGATAAATATAACAGATTTTTGTGCGAGCCTCTGCCGTACGAGCATTCATGTTTGCGGTCGCCAGATAACAGGAGTTCAGATCCCCAAACAGGGATAAAAGTATACATTTTCTGACCAGTGGGGGACTTCTTTGGTGCAATCTGGCAACCATACGCCAATGCTCTCACTGTGGAAGCACCATTGAGGATCTCAAGTCAATAGACAAGAGTATTTTCTAAAAGAAAAGATAGCTGACAAAATGAACACTACTAGATACACTAAGACACACACACATGCTGAGGTTGTTATCACAGCTTTAAAAGTAAAAAGTAGGACATTTCGAAAGCACTTGATGGCAGCATTAGAATTCGGCAGCCTGTGATGATGGAAGTGATGATTCACCTTATTATCGAGGACACAGTAGATCAGGAAGATGAAGGTTCCTTGCTGTGAGTTCAGGATCAGGAAGACAATCTCCACCATCTTATTGTCTTTAGTAAAGAAACCCAGAATCCAGGGACAACCAAGAACCACAAACTGAGCCAGTGTTTTAAAAACCATAATCCTGAAGAGAGAGAAAGAAAAATAATGATTCATGTGTTCATGTGTTTCTCTCTTTAAAGTGTTTCAAACACAATGTTTGTTACTTGGTTTGTTTCATCCGTGAAACTTCAGCGTTCAGTTTTGAGAGAGTTGAGTTCAGACTGATGATGATACTGATGAAGAGAATCGAGTTTATCTGAGAAATAAAATTAAACATTTACTATTTCTTTGACTGAAACTGTCCACATAAATCACAAACATACTCAACCCGTTCATATGAAATGCGTATAAATAACATGCAGGTGCAAAACTGTTAAATAAGTATGCCAAATTGCAATTTTTACGTGCATATACGTCAATGTTTGCATGCAAATGATACACCCTCGGCAGAGAGCAGACGTTTAGGGTTTGGGTTAGGGGACGGTTAATAATACAAATTGCCATATTATATGCATGCACGCAAACATTTGCGTATATATGCACGTAAATACTTATTTTACGGTTTTGCACCTGCATGTTATTTATACTCATTTCATGAGATCGGCCTGACATACCACAAGAATGACACAAACAGGTCCAAGAAAACTCCAGATGAAGCCTTTATCCACTTTAATCCAGCATCTGTTAATTATAATGTAAAAAATGAATTACAAAACACTATTTTTATTCATTTTAATTTATCAAAATAACATACTTTTCACTGCCATAGCCTTCAGGAACCAGTCCAACAGACACGCCCACTATAACCAGAGCAATCACATATCCAATCACAATCAAGAATCTGCTGCTAAGCACCGCCCTCTGTTTGGAGCTGATCTGTGATAGGTTCTTCACACAGATGTAGAGCAGCACAGCTTCAATGAACATCCACACAAAGCAGGAGAGAAAGAGAAAGTGAAGAAATCCTGAGAGTACAGCACACAACACCTGAAGAGAGAGAGAGAGAGAGAGAGAGAGAGAGAAAGAGAGAGAGAGAGAGAGAGAGAGAGAGAGAGAGAGAGAGAGAGAGATTATTAAATAACTAAATTAAAAAGTATTAAAAATATTATGTGGAGTAATAACTGTGACCTGGAGAGGTTTTATGTATTTGAGGAAGTGTTGTGTGAGGAAGAACAGAAGATGAGCCGACAGCAGACTGATGCAGAGGTTGATTCGAGCCACATTATTCACTCCAGGTTTCCATCGACAGAAAGCAAAAGTCAACAGAGCCAAACAAGTAAACACCAGACCCACGATCACAAGCCCCAAATTCAACAGTTTCAGCTGAACATCATCCTGAGAGAAAAAAAACAATAAATGAAAATTCCCTCTCCAGATATAATTCATCATCTCTGTATTATCAGATGGTATAAATCTCACTTGTTCCTGTGATGAAGTGCTGCTGGTTTGCATGATAAGAGCGAATGTTGACAGATGAACACATGAACACACAGTGTAGCTGCTGTTGGTGTTTAAAACAGAACAACCATCTTTAATCCACTCAGTGATGTTCCAGTACACACACGACACATTCCCTCCAGACACAAACTCCTGAAGACATGAAGAGAAAAACATTCATGTGTTTTCATGAGTTGTGTTGAAAACAAACACACAAAACACAAAGAGAAGAACTGACTCTGATGTGTTTGAGGGTGAAGTTGACTGGTTTTGTGAGCTGTTTGTTGGTGGTTTTTGGAAGAGTAGCTGAGATGATGGTGGACATCATGGTTTTAACTGTGACATCTGATGTGTTGAAGAATTCTGCCTTCAGTAGATTCTCCATTGTGTTAAAGCTCATGAAAGACACAGCAGCTGATCCTGAACCTGTTACAGAGACATAGAAAAATAAAATATATATATTTTTAAATGCAAACTCCTTGTATGTGTTACAGTATTTACAGGCCCTGGTATTTCTCTGCTTGAATTTTTCACGTCTTGATTTTATATTGCTTATGAAAAGACATTACTGGCTGTGTGTACAGTAAGTTCTTTCAATCACAAATATTTTTTATACCAGTTTCATTGTTGTTCTTGGCGATCCCAATGAGATCAATGTCCACAGAAGCATGTGTTGTGTTGAGTTGAGGGATTTTATTTAAGGTGACCTGCGGTCCAACCATGAAGACTTGTGCCTCTGATGTAATAAAATTAAACACTGTAATTTTAACTCTTTTAAAATGTCAAAGATTATTTATCATATTCTCTAGACCATACGGCTTCAGTTACAGTATCTCACAGATGTGAGTACGACCCTCACATTTTAGTAAATATTTTCTTTTATATTTTCATGTGACAACACTGAAGAAATGACACTTTGCTACAATGTAAAGTAGTGAGTGTACAGCTTGTTTAACAGTGTAAATTTGCTGTCCCCTCAAAATAACTCAACACACAACCATTAATGTCTAAACTGCTGGCAACAAAAGTGAGTTCACCCTTAAGTGAAAATGTCCAAATTGGGCCCAATTAGCCAGGGATCAAGTGTGTTAAATTTGATGTTATCGCTCTCACTCTCTCATACTGATCACTGGAAGTTCAGCATGGAACCTCATGGCTCTCTGAGGATCTGAAAAAAAGAATAGTTGCTCTACATAAAGATGGCCTAGGCTATAAGAAGATTGCCAAGACCCTGAAACTGAGCTGCAGCACGGTGGCCAAGACCATACAGCGGTTTAACAAGACAGATTCCACCCAGAATGGTCCACCAAAGAAGTTGACTGCACGTGCTCAGCGTCATATCCATAGGTTGTCTTTGGGAAATAGATGTATGAGTGCTGCCAGCATTGCTGAAGGGGTGAAGGGGGCAGGCTGCCAGTGCTCACACCATACGCCGCACACTGCATCAAATTGGTCTGCAGAAGGAAGCCTCTTCTAAAGATGATGCACAAGAAAGCCCGCAAACAGTTTGCTGAAGACAAGCAGACTAAGGACATGGATTACTGAACTCATGTCCTGTGGTCTGATGAGACCAAGATAAACCTATTTGGTTCAGATGGTGTCAAGCGTGTGTGGCGGCAACCAGGTGAGGAGTACAAAGACAAGTGTGTCTTGCCTACAGTCAAGCATATGGTGGTGGGAGTGTCTGGGGAGCTACAAATCATTGAGGGAACCATGAATGCCAACATGTACTGTGACATACTGAAGCAGAGCATGATCCCCTCCCTTCGGAGCCACACAAAATATTGCCACTTGTGCCCAATTTGGACATTTTCACTTAAGGGTGTACTCACATTTGTTGCCAGCGAGTTAGACATTAATGGCAGTGTTGCACTCTAAAAAGTGCTGGGTTGTTTTTTGACCCATGCTGGGTAAATATTGGACAGAACACACTGCTGGGTTAAAAATGACTCAATGCTGGGTTATTTCAACCCAATGGCTGGGTTGTTTCATGACTCATGATTGGGTAAAGACAACCCAGCAGTTGGGTTGAAATAACCCAGCATTGGATCATTTTAACCCAGCAGTGTGTTCTGTCCAATATTTACCCAGCATGGGTCAAAAACAACCCAGCACTTTTTATTTTGAGGGGACAGCAAATTTACACTGTTATACAAGCTGTACACTCACTACTTTACACTGTAGCAAAGTGTCATTTCTTCAGTGTTGACACATAAAAAGACATAATAAAATGTTTACTAAAATGTGAGGGTCGTACTCACTTCTGTGAGATACTGTACATAATATATACTTGAGTCATATAGTTGTGTCCCTCTTACCTACAGATTCAAGAGTGAAACTGAGATTGTCAAAAGTGTTTGTCTCTTTCACCAACATGGAGACGAGCTTCTCGCTGGCTTTTAACGCCTGGTTTCCTTCAGATGCTAGTTTCTTTGGGTCACTTGATGATGAGTTAGAAATCTTCTCTGAAGAGTTCTTCGTGAAGACAAGGTCCAAAATACTTTTCACATCCTTATGTAGTAAATTCAAAAGTAAATTCAATAGTTTCATAAAGATGTCATCACCATGTAATTATTTGATTTTGTGATTTATAACTCACAGACTTACAGTTAAAGGGAGAACTGTAATATTTTGTATCTGGTCAAGTAGATTCTTTACAAAAGAGGTTCCCTGTGGACAAAAACATGACATCATATTCAGGATTTTAGTGATGATCATTATCACGGTCAATGGTGGTTATGGCACTGATGTTGGGAGCAACACTCGTTGTTTTAAGTTGTTGTTGCTTTTATAAAGAGTAGGAAAGTCAATTCATGTTCCATATCTACAATAAAATTTTAGTAAATAAATAAAATGTACATTATATTTATGTTCCTTTTCAAATAAAAATGTATATAATCTAGTTCTTGGTCAATAAACAACAGAAGAATAGCATATTTTGTCAACTTACCGTGAAATTAGTAAGCAGTTTCATATTTACGCCTAAAAAATGCATGAACATAATAATAAAATGTGCATAAGGAAAATTGATAAGACAAATCTGTAATTTCTTTATGTTACAAAAATGCATTGTAACGTAAACCAGTAAATCTTTTTTTACATTAATTATTTAATTCTTTTTTAAAATCATTATTTCTAAATCATTTAACAAGAAAACACATATCTCATAATGTCCAATGTTATTTTACTCTTTATCTTTCTATGCTGAAGTCCTGCTTTAAAAGGGCTTATAGTGACACAACACTTTACGTCACCTGTTGTGGTGATCTCTGGTGTGACAGTAGTGAAGAGTTTGCTTGTGCTAACAACACCTGAAAGTTTGTGATGAAATACAGTTAATAAACAGACACATATATCTTCACAGATGTCCAATTGGACACAAGTAAAGTAAATCAATATAAAATTAACTGAAACTAATGAATGTCTAATTTTGGTAGCCCTTTTTGAATTTCTCACTATAAACACAGATTTCTGTATATATCTTGTGTAAATAGCATAAATCTAATTTATGTATTTTTATTTATGGTGGTGGTGGTGGTGGGGTTTAGGGAAACACATGCCGTCATCATTCAACCAGTGCAATGAGACACAGGGCGGAACACAAGCTTGCTGATGTTTTTCATTATATACAGATGGTACTCAACTAGAATGCACTTCTTGCTGCCTTAGGGGCTGTCGTGGCAGCAGGGAAATGTTTAATTCCTGTTGATCGCTGTGTCGCATACAGTGAACGTGTCACATCAGTCAGTAGAAGTAAGTTTTAAATGGGGCCTAAAGCAAGAAAAAATGTGTGTACAATCTATGGAACTACTCACAATCTTTTAAGAGGACTGGACAGAAATGTACAGGATCTGAAGTGCTCCTTTAAAAGGCCCTCTGATAGACAAAACAACACTTTACCTGTTGTGGTGATCTCTGGTGTGACAGTTGTGAAGGGTTTGCTTGTGCTAACAACAGCTGAAAGTTTGTGATGAAATGCAGTTAATAAACAGATACAAGTAGGCTACCTTCTGAGAGGTACAAATGGAAACATGAAATAAAAAATACAATTAAATAAATTGTTTTCTGATTGGCTATTGTTGGCATTTTTTTATTTCTCTGAAATGTATAAAACACTTTTGGAACAAATACTATAAAGCTCCAGCAACTGTCCTGCCCTTGAATCTCTTGAGAAAGTGTTTTATCATTTCATTCTCAGACAGTTTTGCTGCACATCTAAACACAATAATCACATCTATTTAATGCTACAAAACTCATACTTAAATCCAGAAAAGAACCAACCAAGAGAACAACACTTTACATTACCTGTTGTGCTGATCGCTGGTGTGACATTTGTGTAGGTTTGGTTAATGCTGCCAACATCTGAAAGTTTGTGATAAAACAATTAAAGAACAGAGACACAAATATCACATGTACAAAAGAATCATGCAAACAGATAGCAATTACCTGAACAGTATGAACTATGGACTGAAGTTGGTTTGACAAACTCATAGACGTAATAATTGTCTGGACAGGCTTTGACTCTGATGGGATATGAGTAATAACAGCAGTAATTGTTCCAGTGACCACAAACATTTCTGGTCACGACTCCATCCTCAAGTGTTGGGTGTCCATCACTGAGCCACAGAGGAACATAAGTACCACACTTGTATACTGGCACACATGATTCTGGCATTCGAACATTCTGACCATAAAGGTAAAGACGATACCAGCCGACCCAGTTCACTATGTTGCCGTCACAATAGCTGTGAGTAGAATAGTTTGTGGCTCTCTCATATCCACTCAGCTTGGTGTAGTTGTAGCAGGGGTCAGCTGAGAGACGTGATAAATTTAAGCCTAGACGTATTCATGAACATGATAATACAACACAGACCAGTGTGACAAATCTTAAGAATACAAGTGCATGCGAAAATTCAGAAGATGACAACCATTGACAAATCTGTAAATGTCTATTGCACAGACAGCAAGCAACCATTGAATCAATGTTAAAAACTGTTGATTTGTCAATGTTCATTGCATTGAATCAATATCAATTTTGCACCCGCTATTAATGTTGAACAAACCACCATTATTGTGATTGTTTACTTTAGTTGAGCTCTTGACTTTTAACACTAAGTTTTCTTTGGCCAAGCTAAGATTCAATTGAATCAGAACTTATTGTTATGCGAGTCAAATAAATACTTTTGATTGTTTTGTGGTATTAATGTGGGTGTGTTGTGTGGCTGTACAGTGTGAGATTAAAGCAGTGTTATGGTTGTCATATTATTAGAAATTAACTAAATATATTTAAAATTTGTTAAACTATTAAATCAATTAGACATGAAGAATCAGTGTATGAAACAAACAAAAGAAAGCTTCATGCTGCAATGCATGCTGGGTAACATCATAGTACAAAACTCATTCATGACTCCCAGCATGCATTGCAGTTGATCTGTTTATCTGAATTAGTTTGATGATTGTCATTAGTGTTGAGGTTTGTGTGATGAGTGTTGATGTCTAAGTTTGTCAGGGAAATTTTCTGTTTACTTTGCTTTTACAAACATCACGATTTTCACCAGTCACAAATATATGAACCTCTATTTTATTTGAACCAGATTTTTTATTTGATCACATCTACAAACAACCACAAATATACATGTACAAAACATCTCTTTCATTAGGCTTCCTCGATGTATATGTGTGTGTATTAAACACCATTGCAAACAATAAAACAAAATTAACTTAATAAAAGTCAAGAGCCAAAAGCTCAACCAAAGCAAACACTGATCACAACAATGGTGATTAGTTGAAATTTCAACATTTGTTCAACATTAATAGCGGGTGCAGAAGTGCTTGATTCAATGCACCTAACATTGAAAAATCAACAGTTTTAAACATTGATTCAATGGTTTGTAACAGTTAGCTTGCTGTCTGTGTATGTACATTATAAGAGTGAATTGTGTTATATGAATTGTGCAGTTTGTCTATTAATATAAAATATAAAACAATAGGACACAACACTTTACTTTACCTGTTGTGGTGATCGTTGGTCTGACAGTTAAAAAGGTTTGGTTAATGCTGTCAACATCTGAAAGTTTGTGATAAAACACAATTAAAGAACAAAGACACAAATATTACAAATGGCACATGTACAAAAGAATCATGTAAACTTACAGCAATTACCTGAACAATATGCACTGTTGCATAAAGTTGGTTTGACAAACTCATAAACATAATAATTGTCTGAACAGGCTTTGACTCTGATGGGATATGACTGATAATAACAGCAGTAATTGTCCCAGTGACCACAAACATCTCTGGTCACGACTCCATCCTCAAGTGTTGGGTGTCCATCACTGAGCCACAGAGGGACGCTGGTGCCACACATATTCTTTTCAACACACGTTTCTGGCATTCGAACGCTTTGGCCATGAAGGAAAAGACGATACCAGCCGACCCAGTTGATATTTCGGTCACATAAGGTCTGGTTAGTATAGTTGGTGGATCTTCTTGAATCATTCAGCACAGTGTAGTTGTTGCAGGGATCAAAAGAGAGATGATCTGTTCAATGAAAACAATGTTTTTTATACACACATCAGGAATTCTTAACTATTTGCACTATTATTGTTGTTTTGCTATTTTAAAGCCATGTTATATCAAATGGAATTGTTCAGTACTGCCATTTTCAGTGTTTTTGTTTCACATGATATGAATTTGGAGGGTCAGAGTTCACCAAACACAATCTTTAGAACGCAGTAAAATGCCATTTTTTTCTACATAAGTATGTGTTTCTGGTCTGCCACATCTGTATGTGTATGATGGGAAGCCAACGAAAAATCTAGTGACATAAGAATAATAATCATCTAAAGAAAGCTTTATTAACACTACAACTGTGGGTTTCCCCCCTGACCACACAAAAAGTTTGGACTTGGTTCAATGATGTTAAACGAATGAAAAAAGCACTTTATCTTTCCTTCATGAACAAATGTGAGCACCTATAGAAAATTAATGGTAAATAAAAAAGAAAATTGTCAAATAAACATCAATAAATCACAATCTGAGGGTTTAAGTAGGACAAAGAAAACCCAGCGCCCCTAGTGGATGGCAGTATTTACTACCGGATCACCACATTTACATGTTTGAGTTGCTTTACTGGTTTTTATTATGACCTTTTTAATTGACTTTTTGTGTATTTGGAATTCATTTGATACACAGGAACTACCTTTGTATGTGTACATTTTAAACACTGATTTATCCTGTAATTTTATAGCTGGTAAAGCTGATATTGTAAGTCCCTGTCTACACCGGAGGTGACACGACAAAAGACAATCCATTAGAACACGTTAAACCCATTAACAACAAGGCCATTGTGGCGTCGCTCGAGTCTGGTGTAGACAGGGTGTAAGTCCTGAAAAACTGGATGGTTGTATCTATGCAAAAAACATTTAAAATGCATTTATTCATTCAACACCACAGACAACACAACACTTTACATTACCAGTTGTGGTGATCGCTGGTGTAATGTTTGTGTAGGTTTTGTTTATGCTGTCAACATCTGAAAGTTTGTGATAAAACACAATTAATGAGACACAAATATCACTAATGACACAAATAAACACAAATACAATTACCTGAACAGTATGCACTATGGATTAGAGTTGGTTTGACAAACTCATAAACATAATAATTGTCTGGACAGGCTTTGACTCTGATGGGATATGACTGATAATAACAGCAGTAATTGTCCCAGTGACCACAAACATCTCTGGTCACGACTCCATCCTCAAGTGTTGGGTGTCCATCACTGAGCCACAGAGGGACGCTGGTGCCACACATATTCTTTTCAACACACGTTTCTGGCATTCGAACGCTTTGACCATTAAGATAAAGACGATACCAGCCGAACCAGTTCACTATGTTGCCGTCACAATAGGTGTGAGTAGAGTAGTTGGTGGCTCTGTGATATTCACTCAGCTTGGTGTAGTTGTAACAGGGGTCAGCTGAGAGATGATCTGTAAAAAAAATAACCATATATTTTTTTAAATAAAGCCTTATTCTTCCCTTCACTAAGAGCCATAACTTTGTAAACAAAAATCATTCTGACTTATTTCCTTTCTGTTGACAATCACATTTATGTATATTTGAAATGAAACAACATCTTACAGTCGCATCTTTAATATGAAGCACACTGTAAAAATGAAACTCTTCCACACAGCAGGGCTTCACAGAAAATACAGTTGAGAGTCTCCAACATTTACGGACCGGACCGTGTGAGTTTGGTTACAGATGAACTGAACTGTCTATGAACGTTCTACATCAATTCAATTCAATTTGATTTATATAGCGCTTTTCACAATGAGCATTGTTGCAAAGCAGCTTTACAGGAGAAAAAATGACTCAAATACAGGACTGATAACTTTAAAAAAGACTTTATACACTGTACGTAAATTCTTAAATGTTTCAACCCATGGTTGCATAAAAAATTTGGCATTTTATGGGTTCTCAAACTAAGTTTGTCCATTTGTTACCCAAACATGCTAAAATACCTCATCATTTATAAGAGAAGTGTCTCTTGACTGAACACAAGATCAACAAACCGCATCTGATTTACACTTACACGGCATAACACAGAAGATGGTCAACAGAGCCAATATAACACCTGAAATGACATACAAAACATTTTTTAAAATGTTTAAACTGCATGATATAACTGCACTTAAATGCAAGAAAACAAGCTTACTTTTATGAAGGGTGGATAACATGTTTACAAATCAGTATGTAGATATACGGTATACAGTAATTCAAATTTAGTGTTGGAGTTTCTGCAGAATGGAAATCAGATTTGCATTACATCAGTGGAACAGACTGACTCTTCTGACAATTTAACTTCAACTAAAACATTTTCTTTCTCACAGGATCGAGGTAGCTAACCTTAAACTAATACAGAGATTTTATTTAACGTTATTATCTCAATACGTGACTTAAAAATATCAAAATAGAATGAGCAAGCAAAGCCTGATCTCAGCACTGACATCAACACACTCATTGCTGTTCAAGTGACAACACACATTGTGACCATAGTCTCTCACAGCCTAAGCACTTACACCATTCTTTGGCCTAAACCACGAAATTAGAAAACAAATAAACCTCTCCAAATCTTCAACACTTACATAAAACGGACAAAACACTTACATTTAAAAAATGTACTCCCTTGATGCAAAGCATGCTGGATACTGGAAAGTGTATGTGTTTTCATTTTCCACCCAAAAAAGCAGCATACATGCAAGTGCCAAGTACCTTTACATCTAGTACTGCTTAAGCTAAATTATGTGCGGACAAAAAAAAATGTAGAGCAAAGCATGAGTCCAATGCATTCAGCAAAAGCGCAGAGTAATAATTACATGCATTATATAATTAACAGTAAACTTGATGTTCTCACACTTAAAGACCATTAAACAAAATCTACTCGCTACTGATATCACGCAAAATAATATTGTTGAGAAAATAAGCTGTAAAAATTATGTAGATACACAAAAATTCTGTATGAATTCAGCTGGCTATCATCATTAGTATTATCAGGAGAAATAAGATCTTACCTGTGTTAGCAAATCATCACCATGAAAATAAAATGAGTAGACTATTGTGTGTGCCAAAACTGTTTATAGTACAGCTATCTGTCCATCAGACTTATGAGGAAATTCAAGTCACATTCTTTTTCCTCTTTAAATTCAAATGCGTGCACACACACACGCATACACTGTATATTTCATCTCTTGTATACTTCACCCCAAACCTAACCATCACAGAAAACGTTGTGCAATTTATACTTTCAAATTAGCATAATTTTTATTTTGAGTTAAATCATCAATTTCCATCGTGGTCACCACAATGATAGATAAACCTGTACACACACACCTAGAGGGTCTTTATAGTTCAAAAATGCCTTTTCATTTGGTAATTTGGCAGATGCTTTTCTCCATTTAACATTTGGTCTAAGAAGCATAATGATATGAAGAAAAGCTGAAGAAAGTAACTAACTCTGGTGTGTTTGGAGGTGAAGTTGTCTGCTTCTTAAGGAGGTTTTAGAAGAGTAGTTGAGAACTGTGTAGCTCATGTAGGGCACAGCAGCTGATCCTGTTTACAGAGACAAAGAAAAAAAAAAGTGCTATTCAAATTCAGTGCAACAATACCGTAACAATATTTGCTTCTGACAAAGTTGGAAAATAACATGGAACTTAAAGCACACTAATGTTATTCAAATGATTTGTTCCAATGTTGTTATTGGTGATTCCACTGAAATAATTTACATATCAGCAGTTGTTGTGTTAAGAGCCTAACATAACCTGTGACACAATAATGTCTGAAATAATACAAGTTCAATTTCTTTGCATGAATCCATTTTCTTCATTTTATCATGATTTTATTTACAGATAACCACGCAATTTATTGAAAAAAAAAACCCAGCTGGCACCAGTTGCAATTTAATGTCTTTAATTTAATCCCTGATAGCACATCTTGGAGACGTCTGTTTGATGTCTGCATTTACATCTACGAGATGTTTGTTTTTCTTTTGATTGTTTGCTCATCTGCAATACTCTCTGAGTTTTTGAGACGTTTCATGTCAGATGTCATATAGACATTTAGAAGACGTCTGTAAGATGCATTTAAAACTGTTTTTTTTCTAAGATGTTTATTGGATGTTTCTGCACAGCAGCTGTTTTTCAGATCCCCTGATCTTTAGCAGACATCTTCCAGACTAACCTGTGCTGGGTGTGGAGTTGTAAGACTTTCCACAATACTTAGGAGTATTTTATTTGGAGTATTTGAGTATTTTGGAGTGCAATGACTTCTGAAATGACACAAATGTAAGGTGGGACTTGATTTCATCCATTGGGAACTGATGGGCTCATTAGAAGTGCCAACAAAACATGAGGGCGGTCTAGTCTCTGATAGTCCCGCCCTCACGTCATAACTTGACAGGAGAGGAAGTGAATTTGTTACAAGAGGTGCTAGTGGTTAATGTTTTAGATTAAAGATTCTGAATAAAAGTTCACAGAAAATCATTTATTAAAACAGTTAATCATCAAAATATGACAAAGCTTACAGTAAATTAATATGTAAGATATACTGCCAAATGCATAAATGTAATGTTATGTTATGTATACTTATTCCGTATAATAGTTTATATAGTTTATTATAATAATTTAAGAAAGAGAACATGACATGACTGTCCCTCCACCTAAAAGTACTGACAGCTGTAAAATAAGTCTTATATAACATATTCATCAATAACATTTATAAACTGTAGAATGTAAAATATAAAGACAATTCTATAGTAGTGGTATTTCTCTTTGATGAATAAAATCATTCGGTCTGGTCCTCAATATTTTTCCGGACACATCAGATGGTTCTAGATTTGGGTCCATGGAAGAGAGCTCTCATCCACTTCACATACTGCTGTCTGACCTGAACAAGATTAATAAACATACAATTGGTTACTATTATTTCTATTCCTTGATTTAAGTGTCATGCTAAAAGCTCTTCTGCTTTCTCCATCAGTTTAGGTTAAGATGAAGGTGGTAGCAGTAAGAGCCTCACCAGCCTTTCAACCAATCAGAAGCAGGAATATCAGAAATCAATGGGAAACCTGGAACACCATTTTTACTTTTTTTTTATTATTCTCTTTATAGTGTCTCTGAAGTGAAATTAACTTCATGTGAAATATGTAATCTGTGATGATTCACCTCAGTATTAAGGAGACAGTAGATCAGGAAGATGAAGGTTCCTTGCTGTGAGTTCAGGATCAGGAAGACAATCTCCATCATCTTATTGCTCTTAGTGAAGAATCCCAGAATCCAGGGACAACCAAGAACCACAAACTGAGCCAGTGTTTTAAAAACCATAATCCTGAAGAGAGAGAAAGAAAAATAATGATTCATGTGTTCATGTGTTTCTCTCTTTAAAGTGTTTCAAACACAATGTTTGTTACTTGGTTTGTTTCATCCGTGAAACTTCAGCGTTCAGTTTTGAGAGAGTTGAGTTCAGACTGATGATGATACTGATGAAGAGAATCGAGTTTATCTGAGAAAAAAAACAATGAAGAAATTAACACTTTCTATTGCTTTGATTAAAACAAAATGATCAGAAACTAAAACATACTGCAAGAATGATGCAAACAGGTCCAAGAAAACTCCAGATGAAGCCGTTATCCACTTTAATCCAGCATCTGTTCATTTTTAATAAAAGATTAATTGTTTTTTTCCCCAAAAACCACTTTTATTTATGTATTTTAATTTATCAAAATAACGTACTTTTCACTGCCATAGCCATTAGGAACCAGTCCAACAGACACGCCCACTATAACCAGAGCAATCACATATCCAATCACAATCAAGAATCTGCTGCTAAGCACCGCCCTCTGTTTGGAGCTGATCTGTGATAGGTTCTTCACACAGATGTAGAGCAGCACAGCTTCAATGAACATCCACACAAAGCAGGAGAGAAAGAGAAAGTGAAGAAATCCTGAGAGTACAGCACACAACACCTGAAGAGAGAGAGAGAGAGAGAGAGAGAGAGAGAGAGAGAGAGAGAGAGAGAGAGAGAGAGAGCGATTATTAAATAACTCAATTAAAAAGTATTAAATATAAATATTATATGGAGTAATAACTGTGACCTGGTGAGGTTTTATGTATTTGAGGAAGTGTTGTGTGAGGAAGAACAGAAGATGAGCCGACAGCAGACTGATGCAGAGGTTGATTCGAGCCACATTATTCACTCCAGGTTTCCATCGACAGAAAGCAAAAGTCAACAGAGCCAAACAAGTAAACACCAGACCCACGATCACAAGCCCCAAATTCAACTGATTCAGCAGAACATCATCCTGAGAAAATATGAGAAATAAAGGATTGACTTCAGCATAAGTTCTTCCCAAATCTCACGTGTGTCGTGTTGTTTTACCTGTGATGAAGTGCTGCTGGTTTGCATGATAAGAGCGAATGTTGACAGATGAACACATGAACACACAGTGTAGCTGCTGTTGGTGTTTAAAACAGAACAACCATCTTTAATCCACTCAGTGATGTTCCAGTACACACACGACACATTCCCTCCAGACACAAACTCCTGAAGACATGAAGAGAAAAACATTCATGTGTTTTCATGAGTTGTGTTGAAAACAAACACACAAAACACAAAGAGAAGAACTGACTCTGATGTGTTTGAGGGTGAAGTTGACTGGTTTTGTGAGCTGTTTGTTGGTGGTTTTTGGAAGAGTAGCTGAGATGATGGTGGACATCATGGTTTTAACTGTGACATCTGATGTGTTGAAGAATTCTGCCTTCAGTAGATTCTCCATTGTGTTAAAGCTCATGAACGCCACAGCAGCTGATCCTGAACCTGTTACAGAGACATAGAAAGAAAATGCAATTGAATCTGTAATTATCTGTAAATCACATCAATATATATTTTCATACCAGTTTCATTGTTGTTCTTGGCGATCCCAATGAGATCAATGTCCATAGAAGCATGTGTTGTGTTGAGCTGAGGGATTTTATTTAAGGTGACCTGTGGTCCAACCATGAAGACTTGTGCCTCTGATTTAAAGAAGAAAAACAATAATGTATCAAGTTTTAGTTTAGTTTGTTTATTTCTAAAATACAGAATCATATCTTTCAACCATTAGTTCATGCAAAACACAGCAGGTTATTTCTCACATTCGAGCGCATGACTTCAGTTATTATACACGCGTCTTATTGTGTTTCTCTTACCTACAGACTTGAGAGTTAAATTCACACTGGCACTGGTGTTTGTTGGCTTCACCATTGTGGAGATGAGCTTCTCTTGGGCCTGCTCCAGAAGTTTGGTCACTTCCTAATGCGGTGAGTACAAAAGAAAATGGCAACAGTTGGAAAATAATGTCATCAATGTTACAAAGAGAAAGCTGGAATAACACAACAGATCAATTTACTGAAGCAGAGAGAATAACAGCGCGCGCACACACACTAAACACACACACTAAACACAACACGCACTAAACACAACACGCACACACACCTCCTAAATTCTGTACTTTGTCTTTAAAGTTTTGTGAATTTTGTTCTAAAAGTTATTAACATTTTAATAATAAAATCATGCCTTATCAATTATTGTTTGCTGTTAACAGTGTGTTAAAATGTTAAGAGTAATAAAGTTAAATCATACATTTGATGTGGTCAAAACCGGTGATAATCAAATGAATGCATAAAACTTTAACAATCTAATTAATTGGTTAAAATGCAATCAAATAAACTTTTATTTTTTGACAAAATGTTCACTGAATTAAAACATGACTAGTGTGTGTGTGTGTGTGTGTGTGTTTAGTGTGTGTGTGTGTTTAGTGTGTGTATGTGTGTGTGTGTGTGTGTGTGTGTTTGTGTGTGTGTGTGTGTGTGTTTAGTGTGTGTGTGTGTGTGTGTGTTTAGTGTGTGTGTGTGTGTGTGTTTAGTGTGTGTTTGTGTGTGTGTGTGTGGCGCAGGATAGCCTGCTATGACTGTGAAAATGTATTTATTTCATATTTTATTTCGACATGTTTCTCTGACTCACCGTTAGAGGAAGAGCTGTTATATAGTCTATATTTTCAAGGACATTCTGTATACACGAGGTTCCCTGTGAACGAGAACATAACCGCATATTCAGGATTTTAGTCCTTTGGTGTTGGAACTGATATTTTAAGAGCAATGCAAATGTTATTGTTGTTTAGAGCAAGGGGGTAAATTAAAGTTCCAAAATAAACAAATATAAGCAATTTCAGTAAATAAAGTTTAGCTTACCGTGCAGTTTGTAAACAGTGCTGAAAGTGCATGAACACAATACATGTGAAAAATCATAAAGATCCAAGTGTATGAGAAAGTTTATAAGATTAATTACACATGTTACCATTGGCACTATTATAAACGTGTTATATGCGTTGTGCAGGTTGCATGGTGGTTAACACTGTCGGTGTGTACAATAATTCAAAATATATAAATCAATGTCCGATTGGCAATTCTTTCATATTGTTCATTTTCTCCCTTGCCTACTTCAGCTTAATCCTCTTGCTAACATGTTACTTGTAAACTATCGGTACTGTTTAGCGTGTTTACAATGTTATATGCTCTCCTACGTGTAAAAGCATCTGCCAGATGAATAAATGTAAATGTACCTGTTATTGTGGCCGCTGGTGTGACAGTTGTGCTGTCAACATCTGAAAGTTTGCGATAAAACACAAATAATGAGACACAAATTGATCACAAATGAAATCATGTGAAGAAATATATTTACCTGCACAGTATGCAAAAGGGCACGAGGTTGGTTTAACAAACTCATAGACGTAATAATTGTCTGGACAGGCTTTGACTCGAATGGGAAACGACATGTAAAAACAACAGAAGTTGTCCCAGTGACCACAAACCTCTCTGGTCACGACTCCATCCTCAAGTTTTGGGTGTCCATCATGTAGCCACAGAGGAACATCAGCACCACATCTGGATACTGGCACACATGATTCTGACATTCGAACGCTCTGACCGTGAAGGTAAAGTCGATACCAGCCGACCCAGTTGACGTTTCTGTCACACATGATGGAGGAAGAATAGTTGCTGGATCTTCTTGAATCATTCAACACTGTGTAGTTGTAGCAGGGGTCAGGAGAGACACGATCTGTTCAATGAAAACATACTCGGCTTATTAACATTTGGATGGATCTTAAATCATCGTACAGTACACTGATGGAGCAAAACACTGTTGCATTGTTGTTTTAGCGGGTCAAAGCACACCGCACACATTGTTCAGGAATAGTTTGAGGAACAGTTTCAAGTGTTGCTCTGGTACACATACTCATAAAATGTACAGCACGAATGCACAGAAGCCGGATATAAAACCACCAAATCATTCAACGAACTGATTGTTTTTAATAAAACCATATAGTTTATTGGCTACTGTTGCGTCGAATGTAAAGCATTTGCTGGGTTTATTGAACCAAACTATTAGGTTTGTCCATTTTTGACCCAACGTTGGGTTGAAAAAACATTTTAGGAAAAGTCATAAGAAATCGGTGTATTGGGGTAACACTGTAAACATAAATTTATTTATTAATGACAAACCAGATTCATATCTACAGCAGTATTGTTTCTCTATCCACAAAAAACATTGATTTTAAAGGTTTGCATTTATATATTTACTGTACAACAAAAGCATCTCTATACTGAAACACAATTAACATGAAAAAAATCTGCTTTACACTTACATGGCATAACAGAGATGATATACAACAGAGTCCATATGACGTCTGAAAAGAAATACAAACAATAATAAAAAAGAAAATCAATTTTCTTTACAAATAATTAAGTATGAAAAATGTGTTAAATATTACAAGCTCAAGCTTTGTCTACACATACATTCTCAAACAAAATTATTCATTACGCGATATGAATGCTAATAAATTCAAACAATAAAAAGGATCAAACTTACTTTTTAAATTGGTGGATGACATTTTTGATCATTCAGTAGATACTTGATTGTAAATCTTTAGAGACCAAACAAAAAAGCACTGCATTAGCGTGACTTACAAATGTCTCAGCTTACATCTACACGCTTATTTGTATCCATCCACCAGTTCATTATATTAAAATATATTAAGAAATTTCTCGAACTAAATCGCATCTAGTAAGAAGAATTCTGTATGAGTACTGCTGATGGTTCATCATTATATAAGTCAAGTCTTAAGATATTTCTATAGCACAATTTGCATTCGTTTTAAAGCAGCTGTACCGAAAACAGACAAGTCAGTAATAATATGCAGACACGAGGAAAGAAAAAAATCAATGCTAAATAAAGATTTATCATCAGGAGAAACAAGATCTTACCTGAGTTTACTTCACCTGCAACCAACAGGATGGCAAACTGTGTAAATATTTGTGTATGTCAAGAGTGTTTATTTATCTGTCCATCAGGCCGACAAGCAAATTAACACCCACATTCTGCACACGCGCCGTTTTTTTTTTTTTTTTTATTGACGTAATGAAAATCTGAATATCAAACTGAGCCATTGCAGAAAACATTTTTCCATTTCTCCATTTTAAAGAAACATTATTTAGTATGATTTCTAAGCTGTTTTTCCTCATGGGTACCAAACAATACACCAGTTATTCTCCACTATATACTGATTACTGTGTTACAGACAAAAAGAAAAACAATGGCATGACGTTTTGACATTTGCAATGTAAATACAGCAGTAGGATTTTTCTTGTTACTACCTGCCGGTCATGAAGTGTAGCCATGCAAACATCTTCCACCATCAGTACGACAAGGAAATTACATTACAAATAACATGCTAATATATACATAACCAAAACAAAAAGTATTTAAATAACTTGTTCCATTATTGTCCAGGTTGTATAAATAATAAAACAGATACACAAAACAATGCCAACAATCTTTTGGTTCCTGGATGTGATCCTGGATCACAAAACCAGTCTTAAGAGAACATTTGTAGTAATAGCCAAAGAATACATGGTAGGTGTCAAAATTATCTATTGTTTTCATGCCAAAAATTATTTTTTCCACTAAGTCACGTGTTATTGTCTTACAAACATGAACAATTATTTATTCTATATTTTTCTTCTGAAAAATTATTATAAAAATACAATAAAATAAAAATAAATATTAAAAATGTATTAATATTTTACATCAAAAGTATAGACCGCTGTAAGGTGAGAGATGGTGAGAGAGAGAGAGAGAGAGAGAGAGAGAGAGAGAGAGCATGAAAAATCTAATCTCATTGATTCTGCTGTAGTTGTATTTCAATGTCATGAATAAAGTCACTTTTCTAATAATGAATAACTTCAGGATGTGCTTAACTACCCGTCTGCTCCTCAGCGGTTTTTTGGGGCTTCTTTGATGGTTCTGGATTTGAGTCTGGGGAAGAGAGCTCTCATCCACTTCACATACTGCTGTCTGACCTGAACAAGAATGACATGAGAAGAATGAATTCATGTGTTTAACTTCAGAAAATGATGTCTGCAAATGTTGAATAGGCAACAAAATCTATTATTCGTTCTCTCCACAAATCACATTCAAATGAAACATTTCAGCAGTTGGGATTTTAAGGCAAAACATTACTGAACTCATCCAGTGTTCATTTGTAGAAACAACAAATATTGAGAATTCAATGGAATTGAAATTATGGATTTAACGGTTCACAGGCAAATAAGAAGTAAATGAATGCATGAACAATAAATGTGGGAGATGAAGAGATGTGAGACAAGAACATGATGATCTGTTTGTAAAGAATGGAAAAACAGAGCAATTGTTTGCGATACCAGAGTTGTCCTGAGGTGGTGCTGCACTTCCGGTGTGCCAACGCTTTAAGTGACGACTCACCTCAGTATTGAGGAGACAGTAGATCAGGAAGATGAAGGTTCCTTGCTGTGAGTTCAGGATCAGGAAGACAATCTCCACCATCTTATTGTCTTTAGTAAAGAAACCCAGAATCCAGGGACAACCAAGAACCACAAACTGAGCCAGTGTTTTAAAAACCATAATCCTGAAGAGAGAGAAAGAAAAATAATGATTCATGTGTTCATGTGTTTCTCTCTTTAAAGTATTTCAAACACAATGTTTGTTACTTGGTTTGTTTCATCAGTGAAACTTCAGCGTTCAGTTTTGAGAGAGTTGAGTTCAGACTGATGATGATACTGATGAAGAGAATCGAGTTTATCTGAGAAAAAATTATAGTAATAATATAGTAAATATAGTATATATGATATAGTAAAATGATTTCAAATTGTCTGAAAGTAAAATGTACCGCAAGAATGACGCAAACAGGCCCTAAAAAACTCCAGATGAAGCCTTTATCCACTTTAATCCAGCATCTGTTAATTATAATGTAAAAAATGAATTACAAAACACTATTTTTATTCATTTTAATTTATCAAAATAACGTACTTTTCACTGCCATAGCCATCAGGAACCAGTCCAACAGACACGCCCACTATAACCAGAGCAATCACATATCCAATCACAATCAAGAATCTGCTGCTAAGCACCGCCCTCTGTTTGGTGCTGATCTGTGATAGGTTCTTCACACAGATGTAGAGCAGCACAGCTTCAATGAACATCCACACAAAGCAGGAGAGAAAGAGAAAGTGAAGAAATCCTGAGAGTACAGCACACAACACCTGAAGAGAGAGAGAGAGAGAGAGAGAGAGAGAGAGAGAGAGAGAGAGAGAGAGATTATTAAATAACTCAATTAAAAAGTATTAAATATAAATATTATATGGAGTAATAACTGTGACCTGGTGAGGTTTTATGTATTTGAGGAAGTGTTGTGTGAGGAAGAACAGAAGATGAGCCGACAGCAGACTGATGCAGAGGTTGATTCGAGCCACATTATTCACTCCAGGTTTCCATCGACAGAAAGCAAAAGTCAACAGAGCCAAACAAGTAAACACCAGACCCACGATCACAAGCCCCAAATTCAACAGATTCAGCAGAACATCATCCTGAGAAAATATGAGAAATAAAGGATTGACTTCAGCATAAGTTCTTCCCAAATCTCACGTGTGTCGTGTTGTTTTACCTGTGATGAAGTGCTGCTGGTTTGCATGATAAGAGCGAATGTTGACAGATGAACACATGAACACACAGTGTAGCTGCTGTTGGTGTTTAAAACAGAACAACCATCTTCAATCCACTCAGTGATGTTCCAGTACACACACGACACATTCCCTCCAGACACAAACTCCTGAAGACATGAAGAGAAAAACATTCATGTGTTTTCATGAGTTGTGTTGAAAACAAACACACAAAACACAAAGAGAAGAACTGACTCTGATGTGTTTGAGGGTGAAGTTGACTGGTTTTGTGAGCTGTTTGTTGGTGGTTTTTGGAAGAGTAGCTGAGATGATGGTGGACATCATGGTTTTAACTGTGACATCTGATGTGTTGAAGAATTCTGCCTTCAGTAGATTCTCCATTGTGTTAAAGCTCATGAAAGACACAGCAGCTGATCCTGAACCTGTTACAGAGACATAGAAAGAAAATTAAATTGAATCTGTAATTATCTGTAAATCACATCAATATATATTTTCATACCAGTTTCATTGTTGTTCTTGATGATCCAAATGAGATCAATGTCCATAGAAGCATGTGTTGTGTTGAGCTGAGGGATTTTATTTAAGGTGACCTGCGGTCCAACCATGAAGATTTGTGCCTCTGATTTAAAGAAAAAACAGTAATTTTACTACTTTTATGTCATTTAAAACATCAATGGTTATTTCTCACATTCTTTAGAGCACATGACTTCAGTTTTATTATATATAGTTTTAGTCCTAGTTGTGTTTCTCTTACCTACAGATTCAAGAGTGAAACTGACATTGTCACTGGTGTTTGTTGGTTTCACTAACATGGAGACGAGCTTCTCGCTGGCTTTTAACACCAGGTTTCCATCAGCCGCTAGTTTCTTTGGGTCACTTGATGATGAGCTGGAAATCTTCTCTGATGTATTAAACACCAGATCCAAAAGATTTTTCACATCCTGACGCAGAAATGAAAAAAAAAATGGTTAGAAAAATGCGTCATCAACATTTGATTGTTTTATTTTGTCATGTCTTACAGTTAAAGGGAGAAGTGTAATATTCTCTATCAGGTCAAGAAGGTTCTGTATGCATGAGGTTCCCTGTGGACAAAAACATAATTCAGTCTTTCAGTGATGATCATCATCACCGTTTATTTTGTTGATTATGATTTATTTTAGTTTTTAGATCTCTCACAGTTCAAAGCATTATAAAGTCACTTTCATACAGACAAAAAAATCCACAATACAGACAAACTATTTAACCAAATAAAAAGCACATTTGCTCCGGATTAAAACAGATCGAATTTTGTCAACGTACCGTGCAGTTTGCAAGCTGTGTTATATTTAAGCCTGAAAGTATTCATAACACAAAATAAATTATAGCAACATGTGACAAATTTTAAGGATTTATACAATCCTGTAGATTATAAAAGTGCATTGTGTTATATGCATTGCACATTGATGTTTAACACTACCATTGTTTACATGAATACAAAATATAAAAAACAGATAACACTTTACGAAACCTGTTGTGCTGATCGCTGGTGTGACGGTTGTGAAGGGTTTGCTTGTGCTGCCAACATCTGAAAGTTTGTGATGAAAAACAGTTAATAAAAATGATCAACGCTGCCAGTGTGTACATGAATTCAACATATTTAACAACAAACAACACATTTTACCTGGTGTAACGATTGTGAAGGTTTTGTTTATGATGTCCGGATCTGCAAGTTTTGATAAAATGCAATTAATAAACAGGGACAAAATGTACATAGGAAACCTGCAAACATACAATAATTACCTGCACAGTATGCACTGTTGAATATAGTTGGTTTGACAAACTCATAAACATAATAATTGTCTGAACAGGCTTTGACTCTGATGGGATATGACTGATAATAACAGCAGTAATTGTTCCAGTAACCACAAACATCTCTGGTCACGACTCCATCTTTAAGTGTTGGGTGTCCATCTCTGAGCCACAGAGGAACATCAGCACCACACCTGGATGTTGGCACACATGATTCTGACATTCGAACGCTCTGACCATTAAGATAAAGACGATACCAGCCGACCCAGTTGACATTTCTGTCACACATGGAGGAAGAATAATAGTTGCTGGATCTTCTTGAATCATTCAGTACAGTGTAGTTGTAGCAGGGGTCAGCAGAGACATGATCTGTTCAATGAAAACATTATCATCTTAAAGCCTTGTTTTTCACATTAATTCACTACGTGCATGTTTCAGTTTTTTCTTTTATGTTGTTATTATGATTTACTTTCTATATCAGGAGATACTAGTACTGCATTGGTAAATTGACCGTTTACTCTCTATAAACAGATGCATTCAGGTATCTGTTCAATGCTACAGGTTCATACGTTCAGGGTGTATGATATTACAATAAAGTAGAATTACCTGCACAGTATGCAGAACAGCTGTAAGGTGGTGTAACAAACTCATAAACATAATAATTGTCTGGACAGGCTTTGACTCTGATGGGATATGACTGATAATAACAGCAGTAATTGTTCCAGTGACCACAAACATCTCTGGTCACGACTCCATCCTCAAGTGTTGGGTGTCCATCACTGAGCCACAGAGGAACATCAGCACCACACCTGGATGTTGGCACACATGATTCTGACATTCGAACGCTTTGACCATTAAGATAAAGACGATACCAGCCGAACCAGTTGACAGAGGCGTCACACATTGAGAGAGAAGAATAATAGTTGCTGGATCTTCTTGAATCATTCAGTACAGTGTAGTTGTTACAGGGGTCAGCAGAGAGATGATCTGTTCAATGAAAACATTATTTTTCAAAAATCAAAGCCTTGTTTCCCCCATTGCTAAGAGTCATGTCTATCTAAAGAAAACTTTGTTGAACAATAATCAGTAGAAATAAAACACAGCATCCCTAGTGGATGGCAGTATTTGAATAGATAGATGTATTGTAAAAATCAATGAAAATGGTATTGAATCAATGTTATAATGTCAACAACATATTTGTGCTCACAGAAAATGAAACAACAATCTCAACAAAAACTCTGACTGTAATAAAATGAGCTGTTATGAGCTTATTGTTTTCTACACATAGCCTTACATGGAATAAGACCGTGTTGAAACATTTGAGCCTAACTGAAGTAAACACTGATTTTCATTTAGCAGATGCATTTATCCAAAGCGTGTTGGTCGTTTGTCCCTTTTCCCAAATACGACCATCGAATAATTGACCGAATTAGCGCTTCTACCGTCATCATAAAATTATATATTAGGTTATGATTTTGCATATAATATAATAGTAGCATCATCTGATAAGATGACTTGACTAAAACTTGATTGTTTTAAGTTAGCATGGCTGGATGTTTGTATGTCTAAAAACCGCCCATAATCCTCCCCACCACAACATAAGACACAACAGTTTACGTTACCAGTGACATTTGTGTTGGCGGCGTTTATGCTCCTCACATCTGAAAAGTTTAATAAAGTGTAGTTAATAAACACAGACACAAATATCTTATCAGAAAAAAACAAATGTACAAATAAACAGATTTCTATTCAATATAATCACCTGAACAGTATGCACTATTGCATAAAGTTGGTTTGACAAACTCATAAACATAATAATTGTCTGGACAGGCTTTAACTCGAATGGGATATGACTGATAATAACAGCAGTACTTGTCAAAGTAACCACAAACATCTCTGGTCACGACTCCATCTTTAAGTGTTGGGTGTCCATCTCTGAGCCACAGAGGAATATATGTACCACACCTGTATGTTGGCACACATGATTCTGACATTCGAATGCTTTGACCATTAAGATAAAGACGATACCAGCCGACCCAGTCGACATTTCTGTCACACATGGAGGAAGAATAATAGTTGGTGGATCTTCTTGAATCATTCAGTACAGTGTAGTTGTTACAGGGGTCAACAGAGAGATGATCTGTAAAATAAAAACAATGAGGAAAAATAAAAATGTTATTTTAAAGGTCATGTAAAAGCTCAACTCAAAGGGATCATTCACCCTAAAATGAAAATTCTGCCATCATTTACTCACCCTCTTGTCATGGCAAACCTGTATGACTTTCTGCTTCAGAACACAAAAGAAGATATTTTGAAGAATGTTTGTAACCGTACAACAGCGAAACCCATTGACTTGCATTGGTTTCGTGTCTACAGCAATTGAAGCGAATGGGTTCTGCCGTTCTTCAAAATATCTTCTTTTGTGTCATACAGGTTTGACATGACATGATGGTGAGTGTTATCTAATTAATCTTAATGTAATTAGAAATTCTCTGGTAAAGTACATTTTATTTACTCTTTATTTGTATCACAATTAGAAACACAGTTAACAAGAAAGTGCATCTGGTTCACTTACCCGGCAAAACAGAGATGACGGTAAACAGTGCTATTAGAAAACCTGAAAAGAAACACAAACACTTGGTAGGATGTATTGGGTCACCATTGACTCCCATAGTAATCTTTTGTCCTACTATAGGAATCAATGGTTACCCAAAACTACTTAGTTACAAACAATTATTAAAATATCTTCATTTGCGTTCAGCACAACAAAGAAATGTATACAGGGTTGTAACAACTAGAGGGTGAGCAAATGATGACAAAAATGATTCCTTGAACTATTCCTTTAATGTATGAAATTAATAATTATCCAAAAAAGCAATGGCCTAAAGAGAACTTAAAAGTCAAATCAAGAGAGGAAAAATCTATTGTGATAATAAAAACGAATATGAATCATTCATCGTGTCAATTATTTACCAAACTAGCGCTTCATATCAGTATTATTTACATAATACGACTGCTTTTAAATGCAAATCGTGGCAGGAAAACAAACTTACTTTTGAGAAGTTCAGATAACATTTTTCACAGTATGTAAATATTTTATCCAAAGCCAGCGGATGAGTTTCTTCAGAATGTAAAGACAAAACAAATACATTTTGCATTTGATTACGAACACACAAAATCTGCAGGATCTCAGAGAGTCGAATCTACACTTTATAGTGATAGTTCACCCAAAAACCCTCTTGTCCTTTCTTTCTTCTGCAGAACACAAAAGAAGATATTTTGAAGAACGCTGGTAACCAAACAATGCCGCTACCCATTCACTTCAATTGTGTAGACACAAAACCAATGCAAGTCGATGGGTAGGTACCATGGGTTGTTTAGTTACCAACATTCTTCAAAATATCTTAATTTGTGTTTTGCAGAAGATAGAAACTCATACAGGTTTTAAATGACAAGAGTGTGAGTGAATGATGTCATTTTTGGGTGAACTATCACTTTAAACTATTGACTTGTAACTTATTAAAAACAATAATAAGAAGGGATATAAAGTGAAGTTATAAGAGGTTTTATTAATGGTTACTATAGTAAAATCATGGTTTGTCAATAGTAATCAATACACCAATAAAAATATCTTGCTGCACTACACTACATTAGAAATTGTTAATTTTCATAAGGACTAGGCTTTAATCCAAAATGTCTGCAAAAAATATGATTGATGACACTTAAAGGGACAGTTCACCCAAAAACAAAAATTCATTTATTCACCCTTGTGTTGTTTCAAATCTGATAAACACAGAGGAAGTTATTACTTGTTATTACTTGTAACCGAACAGTTCTTGGCCATCATTGACAACTTTAGGTTAAGAAATGTATACAGATTTAGTAAATGAAGACAGAATCTTCGTTTTTGGGTGAACTGTCCCTTTAAGCTGAATTTCTTTGAAACTACATACAATCACAACAGCAATTCTTTATGAACGTCACTGTTAGATCAGAAGAAACAAGATCTTACCTGAGTTTACATATGATGTTCTTCACCTGAAACCATCCCGACAGTCCTCTGAGTAAATGTGTGTCAGGAGAGTTTATAGAAGCGAGTTATCTGTCCATCAGCCTGATAAGAGATTTTACAACCACGTTCATCGTTCCAAATTCAAATGTATACACACACATAGTGCCTTTACACATTAAGACGACTGAATTACACATTCAATTCTGCGTCAGAATGACGAGCAAATATTTTTTTAAAGACAAAGAAATTGTTTTTTTTGTTTCTTGTTGAAGCATCATCATATCGTATAGTAACATTGATTCAATGCCATTATCATTACCATTGATTTCTTTTTCAACCTTTTTCAACATGAATTGCAAGAAATATATTTCAATTACCACTGATAGAGCAACATTCATTCATTAACGTTCACAGTATCTTGCTATCTGGGTATAGTGGTGGCCAGCATTTATGGTTATTTTACTCTTCCTCATCTGAGTTTCCATTCATTTGTGAATTCAGCACTTCATTTACATACTGGATGGTCAGCGTCTCAAACGCAGATCAGATACACACACACACGTTTTGAAATAAAATATTTCAATTCATATAATCTCAAGGCTTCTTTCGGATATGGGATTAATAACTGTTGCCTGAAAAAACAGAATCACTGTTTATAGACAAGTTGCTAAAATGAGTCGACACAAAATATTTTTTTATGCCACTTTTATGAGTCGATTGTTCTATTTTAGGACTACTGTACATAAAGATACGGTTTAAAAATGACATTTGCTATGATGATATATTTTAAATTCTTACTATTCACACTGCTTTAATACATTCAAAAAGAAGTAATGTTTCATTAGTAATCAAAATACGACAAAAGCATCGTCACACATATAATGAATGATAACATTTTGTCACTTCGCTATGTAAACACTGGTTCAGACGCACTTCCGGTTTCATTTTCTATTTATTTTATTTTTAAATCTTACACACAATATATTTGTTTAACATTTTGATTTGGTTATAAAAGTTCTGTTTTTGTTCAAACGTTTGTGTCATGTTAAAAAACAAAAACAGGAAGTTCCTGTGGATCAGTGGAAAACCGGTTTACATCATCCGAAGTGGTAAAAGAAGACCGTTTGTAAAACTGTTTTGTATATCACTTCAAATATTCATGGAAGACAATTTAAGAAAAAAACTTAACGCTACATGACAGTACCACCAACCAGATAATAAAAAGTGAATTGATCAACTGACAGCTGTTACAATATATTCATTTACAGAAAGGAGACTGTGGCATGTAAAATCTTAAAACAATTGAGTACACTGCTTTTTTTGCTTTACTGAATAAAATTATTTTTATTTTGGGTTTGAGTCAAGAGAAGAGACATCTCATCCACTTCACATATTGCTGTCTGACCTGAAGTCGAATGAGATGAAAAGAACAGAAGAATGTTGCCATTAAACAGTTAAAATGAAATTAACTTCATGTTAAATATATGATATGATGTCAGAATGAATCTGTGATGATTCACCTCAGTATTAAGGAGACAGTAGATCAGGAAGATGAAGGTTCCTTGCTGTGAGTTCAGGATCAGGAAGAGAATCTCCATCATCTTATTGTCTTTAGTAAAGAAACCCAGAATCCAGGGACAACCAAGAACCACAAACTGAGCCAGTGTTTTAAAAACTATAATCCTGAAGAGAGAGAAAGAAAAATAATGATTCATGTGTTCATGTGTTTCTCTCTTTAAAGTGTTTCAAACACAATGTTTGTTACTTGGTTTGTTTCATCAGTGAAACTTCAGCGTTCAGTTTTGTGAGAGTTGAGTTCAGACTGATGATGATACTGATGAAGAGAATCGAGTTTATCTGAGAAAAAATTTAAGAATCATCATTTTCTTTATCTTTGATTAAAACTAGTGAAAATCATCCAAAACTAAAACATACCACAAGAATGACGCAAACAGGTCCAAGAAAACTCCAGATGAAGCCGTTATCCACTTTAATCCAGCATCTG
Source organism: Oreonectes daqikongensis (assembly GCA_026939265.1). NCBI lineage: Eukaryota > Metazoa > Chordata > Actinopteri > Cypriniformes > Nemacheilidae > Oreonectes > Oreonectes daqikongensis. Next base: position 822,739 of record JAOTQM010000031.1, read on the forward strand.
TTAACAGGAGAAAACACTGATATATATATATATATACTTTTTTTTTTTACGTGTAAACATTTTTTATGTATGTTCAAACGTACTTTTCACTGCCATAGCCGTCAGGAACCAGTCCAACAGACACGCCCACTATAACCAGAGCAATCACATATCCAATCACAATCAAGAATCTGCTGCTAAGCACCGCCCTCTGTTTGGAGCTGATCTGTGATAGGTTCTTCACACAGATGTAGAGCAGCACAGCTTCAATGAACATCCACACAAAGCAGGAGAGAAAGAGAAAGTGAAGAAATCCTGAGAGTACAGCACACAACACCTGAAGAGAGAGAGAGAGAGAGAGAGAGAGAGAGAGAGAGAGAGAGAGAGAGAGAGAGAGAGATTATTAAATAATTCAATTAAAAAGTATTAAATATAATATTATGTGGAGTAATAACTGTGACCTGGAGAGGATTTATGTATTTGAGGAAGTGTTGTGTGAGGAAGAACAGAAGATGAGCCGACAGCAGACTGATGCAGAGGTTGATTCGAGCCACATTATTCACTCCAGGTTTCCATCGACAGAAAGCAAAAGTCAACAGAGCCAAACAAGTAAACACCAGACCCACGATCACAAGCCCCAAATTCAACAGTTTCAGCTGAACATCATCCTGAGAGAGAAAAAACAATAAATGAAAATTCCCTCTCCAGATATAATTCATCATCTCTGTATTATCAGATGGTATAAATCTCACTTGTTCCTGTGATGAAGTGCTGCTGGTTTGCATGATAAGAGCGAATGTTGACAGATGAACACATGAACACACAGTGTAGCTGCTGTTGGTGTTTAAAACAGAACAACCATCTTTAATCCACTCAGTGATGTTCCAGTACACACACGACACATTCCCTCCAGACACAAACTCCTGAAGACATGAAGAGAAAAACATTCATGTGTTTTCATGAGTTGTGTTGAAAACAAACACACAAAACACAAAGAGAAGAACTGACTCTGATGTGTTTGAGGGTGAAGTTGACTGGTTTTGTGAGCTGTTTGTCTGTGTTGTTATAAACAGTAGCTGAGATGACGGTGGACATCATGGTTTTACTCCTGGCATTAGACGAGTTGAAAAATTCTGGTTTCAGTACCTCCCCCATCGAGGTGAAGCTTATAAAAGTCACACCGGATGAATCTGCGTCACAGAATGACAAAATGTGCACCATCAAAATGTGAGCGTTCGTAAACATGCCATTAACTTCCGGGACACACTGAAAATAATAAAGTGCCTGTAGATTATTTCTGATAACAAGCAAAAGAAACCGAGAAAAACCAAACTTGCCTGTCCAATATTTTTAATTTAGACTGCAATACCAAACCGTTACATATCAATGTGCCGTACAAGTTTCTTCAAATACAACAAGATTACACGAGCCATTAAACAAATTGTTTATTAACTCAAATCAACATATTACAAAATTGTATTAATCCTTTATTTAATACAATTATTATAAAATATTTGTCATTAATATTAACATAAACTAAATAAAATATAAATAATTATATTATTAGACACTAACCAAACCTAGTGTCTTTTACATGAATTAGTGTCAGTGTACATGAGTACAGTGTATGGATTTCACATACTTGAAGGGTTTTTTCTGGAAATCTGGAAAATATCAATATCCATCCTAGCACCTTCAGTTCCAATGAAAGGGATCTTATCTGAAGATGCGTCTGGCCCGACCGTGAGAACGCTAACATCTACAGGAGATTGAACAGAACAGAGCAGATATAACCTCCAGTTCCAATGCTCATGCATTTCCTTTCATCCCCAGAAGGATTACAGATGTAATACCAAATCACGATTAATCATATTCAGAATAAACGTGTTTGTTTGCATAATCCATGTCTGTAAATTTTGTATTTTTAAACACATACACATCAAACAAGTATATGTTTGTGAAAAATGAGCATGTATATACAGTATTTACATTCATATATAATTGAAATAAAAAGATTTTTTATTTTATATAAATATTTATACATGTATGTGTGTTTATAAATACAACATGAATATGCACAGTGCACAGACATATATTATGTAAACTAGGGGTGTCCTCGACTAAGGATTTACGTAGTCGAATCAGAATTGTCACATCTTGCCTATAGTCGACTAAGAGTCGAATCACGTGTGTGCGCATGTGGGGACGACAGCAGGTGGTTATAAGGGTACAGCACAAAGTGCTTGATGCACCAAAAAACCATTAATTTACAGAATTTGTTTAGAACATGTACCTTAATAATAATAAAAAAGCCAGATTCAAGTCACAAAAATGTGCAAAATTAATGTGTTTAGGCAAAATGTCTGAAGTGCAGGGGGACATTCAGAACACAAGAATCCACAAATAGTAGCTTAAAATTAATGGACATTTTCCTTAAACATCACGTAACAATGCTGTGCCATTTACTAGACCATATCTCGCCTCAAAACTACTTGATGAATTCTTTTTTACAAATGGGAATAGCCTACAGCACGTTCAATAATGAAATCCCAATAAAGTTACTTTATTTAGGCTACTACATGTGCCTAAATAATGCAACAAAGCATTACCATTTAAACAGTCACAAAGTCCCTTTCACCTTTTTTCCAGCGCACTCTTTATTCATGGGTGGGCAATCGTGGCCCAGTGGTTAGAGAATTGGACTTGTGACCAGAAGGTTGCTGGTTCGATTCTCAGGGCTGGCGGGTAACGGCTGAGGTGCCCTTGAGCAAGACACCTAACCCCCACTTGCTTACTATACAAAATGTACAAATGTATAGTACAATGTAATGTAAGTCGCTTTGGATAAAAGCGTCTGCCAAATGCGTAAATGTAAAAAATGCGTAAATATTCATCCTCCTGATGTGCATGCTGGCTTTCAATGCAGACAATAAGTTCTGAAAGTCTGTGCCGAGCTTGATATATGCGGTGATTTTGGTTATATTACTTTTTTGTATCATGCAGCGCAACGTTTAGTCTAAGTAACGAACAACGTGCATTTACAGACAGTGTTAATTTATATGTATATGCCCAAACATTCAGTAAGTTTGGAAATGCTGCACATGTTAATTTACAAGTTATCTGCAGATGCGTGCGGACCATGCTGCTGTTCTTAACTGAGGGACGCGATCCTGCGACGTATCATAGCCAGACCTCGCGCTCATATGCACCAGGGGTTTCAGTACCCAACCCTTAAAATATTCAATTTTTTAAAATCATAAATATTTTTGGTGGTGCTGTGTGTGCCCGTCTGCTACGCCACTGCCCATATAAACAAATTAGTCGTGTCCCCGACTAAGGAGATCCAGTAGATTCGACCGTGAGATTGGTAGTCGAATCAGTCTCCTCCGATCGAATTGTTGAAGATTCAGGGTCACCCCACATATAAAACCAAACTTTTATTCTAGATGCGATAAACAAAATAATAAGAAACAACTAGATAAAGTCTCTAACACTTCTAATAAAGAAAACACAAGACAAACCTGTATTGTTCAGATTGATGTTCTTGTAACTGCAGTTTTTCGTCGGCTCCACCAGTACAGACACCAGGTTGTCATAGACGTTCAGTAAAGTGTCTCCGTATGCCACAAGATCTTTGTCGCTAATATTGCAGGACATGACAGAAATCCTCTGCTGGGCCTTATCGAGCACACTCAGATAATCCTTGACCATCTAACAAAATTCCAAAGATACACGTTGGCATAAAACACAAACGCAGCTCAAGACGTGGTCCAGGGCAGAAAACTACTCACCTCAGGAGGTACCTGAGACGTCATGTTTGAGATCAGGCCAACGATATCCATCACGTGGCTTACGGGGACCTGCACGAGGACAGAACGAAATGCGATTGTGGGTACTCTCATAAAAGGTGTTTTGGAAAAGATAGAAACTCAATCACATACGCTTTGGGGGTCTTGAGTCTTCAGATCTGGAAGGAAAACACAGTGCCTTACATTAGCATCCTAATACGGTCACGTGTAATATGACAGCGTTCTCATTTAGTATGTAGATGACAGAAGACAGGAGCGTATACGCACCACTCAGGCAGTAACAGGACACTCCACAGGTGCAGAGATCTGGAGCGCTGTAGTTCCTCCAGTTGTAGGAACCCACCATACAGGAGCAGCCCACGCTGCGTGGGTAACATGATTGTACCGAGCAGGATTCTGTGAGATTTGATACGCTACAGTTGATGTAAATGGAGACATTTGTGCAGGACTTGTTATTCACCGGAGGGCAGTGCCAGTTGCTTGCTTGCAGTGATTTCTGGATCAGTAGATTACTCGTGATGAGGAGCTGCAGGGCTATGAACGAAAAGTTTATCTCATTAATCATTAAAAGAATAGTTCACCCAAAAATTCAGTCTTTTATTCACTCTCATGTGGTTCAAAACCTGACTCTTTGATGACATGAGGATGAATAAATTACGGAAATTTTCATTTTGGGGGAAACCGTTCCTCCACTATGGGATTGTTCACCCAAATATGCAAATTCTGTCATGAATCTCTTTCTAGTTGTTTCAAACCTGTATAAATTTCAGGAAAGATAGTCTACTATAGGGTAGACAAAGGGGAATGGGATCGGCAAGGACCTTAAGCCGGCATTCAAACACGTATGCCGTGCGTATGCACATGTCGGAGCACTAACCACTAGGCTATCGGCTACGACTAAATCTTTTTGTAAAACACGAAGAAAAATATTTGGAAAAACGTTAGCAACTGACATTTCTGGGGCATCATTGACTACCATAGTAGGAAAAATGTAAATGGTAGTCAATGAAGCACCAGAACTTTTCTTAAATTCCTCAAAATAACTTATTTTCCTACTACGGTAGTCAATAATGTGTTCAGCTGATGTCAAATGATGACAGTTTTCATTTTTGGGTAAACTATCCCTTTAAATCATTTTTGCCACTGACCAAATACTGATATATTTAGCAAATTTCAATTATCGCACTTTTTCAAAGTCAAAGTTTTTCAACACGCAGATAATAATTTCATCTAGATCTATTCTGTTGTCTTTTCTGTAATGTACAGTGATGTTGAGGGCGAGCCGGAAATGTCTTATGGCGGCGACAGTCACTGTGCAGTCAAAATTCAGTATAATTGTTTACACACCCTTCAAATATGAAGAAACAGGAAAACATGTTTACTAGTTTGCATGGATTGGAGTGCTATAAATCCCCTTGAACATCCATAGTGGTGTTTCATGGATGTATTTAGTATTTAAATGCAGCTTCACCCCACACATGACTACACTGAAGGTTAGCTTAGAGGAAACCCTACAATAAAAATGCTGTCAACATTTACTCACCCTTTACATTATTCCAGTTATTTTGCAGAACAAAAAAAGATATGCAAAGCAACAACACCGACCCCTGTTGACTTCCATTATATGAACACAAAACCATTTCTCAAAGTATCTTTTTTTGTGTTTCACTGAAGAATGATTCACTAATATGTTTTCGGAAAATATAATTAAATAAATTATGACTTTTTGAAGCAATCCAGGCTTACAATGGTTACTATAGGGTAAATTAAAGTTTTATTCAAATTAGCTTGTGACAGTCAGACAAAATGTTTTACATATAGTCAAAATAGTGACAGAGAATTCTCAGAATTTTCCTGTTCACGAATCCTATAAAGTTTATTCACTGAAAAAAGTTTAGTTTGGAATCGCTCGATTTAATCATGTACATCGGTTCCACATTATTTAATTATGTTAAAAAATGTATTAAATCGTGTGAAACCAATGTACATGATCAAATTGAGCGATTCCAAAGGAAACTTTCTTTCAGCATTTTAACAGCTGCAAAACTTTGATATTTAAAGGTGTTGTGTCAGTACGAGCATTGCAAATGATCACAAACAGTTAAAATGAACAGTTTGAAAAGTCTAAAGAAAACCATAAGTATTCAAATTGTGAATAAAATATCATCGTATTCAGCATTTTTTTACAATTTTGCCTTAAAGAGTCACAATGGTTACCTTCTCTCTGCATCCCTACACTTTTGCGTGTAATTCATTGGCCAAAAAGGAAAAAAATGACATTAAAGATAAATTTGAGCAATAGCATTTCATTTTAAAATCAGCTCAATAGATATTGCGATAAAATCGTCAATGGTTTTTTGGCAACAGTGTAGGGAAAATCTGATATTTGTGGCAGTGTGATATCAACTAATGAAAAATATATATGAAGTGTATTCTGTATTATGAATCTAATTATCATTATTTGCATTCACTCTATTTAGACGTTACACTACTTTATGTTAATATATTTTTTTTAATATATTTTGTCTAGTATGCGCTAATACTTACCTGTTAAAGAAAAGATGATATTCATTATGACCTGCAGAGTTGATAATCCTCATAAGAAAGTCAAATACCTTGTCAACAACCAACTCAAAAACTGAATGTGTAAACACTCTCCGCAGGAGCTAATAAATATTTGCATCGGACCTCTAAAACAATGAACAGATCTCGCAACATAAATATAATGTTGAACATGTGGCTTCACACACCCTAATCCTGTCAGCCATCATTTACATAGATGTTCTGATCATGCTCACATCAAAGGCTTGTGTCACATTTCATGACTTTTTGTTTCAGAAAAATATAAAGCATATTAAGTATAGAAACTATCAAAATCACAGAGCTGACAGTGTTTTTTGATTTTTGAAAAATACAATTTGTTCATCATTTATTCACAATACTGTCACCACAAAGCTGAATGACTTTCTTTCTTTTACAAAACAAAAAAGTAAGTGAGTGACAGATCAACTTACGACTTGAATCCCTTTATGTCGTGCAAACAAATGTAAAAGATCAACATGATTATTTTAAAGCTGTAATCTATAACTTTATTATTGAAAATAAAAATCTATGTTATAAAAGTACATGCACAACGATCCACAAATCCACAGCAAAATCCACAGTTTTGCAGAAACTGTCATTTGACCTCAATTCACCCAAAGATGCAAAGTAACCTCCGATTTTACATTTCCAACAGGGAAGGATTGCAGCCTTAACATTTTCAGCAGCTTTAGTATTTTAAAACTCTTAAATGTAACATTTGGATGAGTATTGTTCACATAACCTCGCCGATATGTCGCTACTCCACAGACTGCTCGTGACATCACAGAGACTTGACAGCAAACTTTTCTGTCACTCAAAGTCCTCCAGCCAATCAGATTCAAGACCCTCTCCTCTGCACCACCCTCTACTTTCAGTTTAAGTTTGACTTTATTAACCTTAAAACCGCATCACTGTTACAATAGAGAATTTTATGCAAACAACCATTTCCGTGTACACATGAATGTCTTATAAATAAACACAGGTAATTCCTATTTTTACATCTTGTTTCACTGTTTGATTTAGTGTGTAGCATAGAAACCAAATGCAAATATTAGCCAAACAAAATCCAAATCCCACAATGCATTGGCATTCTGTGTACTTGAATGTTACTTAATATTTTTACTCCTGTGCAACAAGAAGTCATGACTGGACAAAGTCACCTTGGAGTGCTCAGAAAATTTAAATATCAATGGGAATATACTTGAGAGATATTTTACTTATAAGAATTTCTGGGGGGCCAGTGTGTATTACAGAAAACCATTTATTTCAAAATGTGATCTCCCTCCATTTTCAATTGTTTTACTTTAATGAAACATCAGATTTTTGTGACTTTTTAATAAAAGATCAAAAGTAGAAAAAATGATTTATTTTCACAGCAATTTACCAAGGGGGCTGATATTTTTGTCCCCAACTGTCTACTGCCATTGTGTCATGTCTTCACTCTTTCCTTTTTAATATTATTCTAAAATTTCAGAAATAAAATTTCTCAATACGTCAGTTTCGTATTCATACTGATGTCGACACAAATGTCCTGTGCAAACACTACATCACTGATCTAAGATCAGCCTACTCTCAGTTCGAATTCATTCTCAACACTTGCAACAAAAAGCACAAAGACTGACCTCAGACAGTATGAAAACAGTTGTGTCCACACACACACACACACACACACACACACACACACAAAAGAGGAAGAAAGTCCATTTTATGGGGTTTCTGGCTGCATAAAAAAACTCTAAACTTAGGCAAGCAGTTTAACGTCGAGTTCCTCAATATGACACAGCGATATGACGTTTCAGAGCGAATGACAGCTCTTAATAACACAGAAGCTATCAGAGTCACCAATACAGGTTTATTCATCAAAAATGAAGTTCTTCTATGCTGTGTGCAGCTGGATATGTCTGTCAGGTAAGTTTTGTCTGTATTTGTCTCAGTACGGTGTGATGGAATAAGATGGCACAATATTATGAGCTAGGACTATATGATTATGAACGCTTTTTTAGTCAAAACTAAACTATAATCTCCTGACAGGTTGTATTGTGTCACTTTCCAGGCAACATCAGCCAAAAGCTTCATCATAGGTCCTACTTTGTTTGTGTCAATAATGAACTAAATGCATAACGTGACTTTAATGCCTCATATCTGATATTTGCAATAAATAAAATCATTTATTTGTTACCTACAAACTATAAAATAATACTTCGTATACGTCTTAAAATACTTAATTCTTCTTAATATAAATGCTAGTCTATGTGTAGTGTGTTGTATATTATATCACATGTATGTTGTATGCAAAGCGTTTGCAAAACTGTATATACAAGTGTGAAGTCAGTCATGTGTCACAGCTAAAACTGTGAAATACTGTTAAAACTGCACAGCAATGAAAGAGAAACGTGGTTATTGTTGCTCTACAGTTTTCACTGCATTAAAATGATCAAAATAAACATTTCACATATGGTTTGAATATTTTATGATGATAAAAAGTAACATTAAAGAGTTCAACCAAAAATGAAAAATCATTCATTAAGTTACCCTCAAGTTGTTCTGAAACTGTATTCAAATCTTTGTTCTGTTGAATGCAAAAGAAGATATTTTGAAGAATGTGGGGAAACTAAACAGTTCTGGGGCACCATTGACTACCATAGAAGTTTTTAACCCTATTATGGAACTCTATAGTGCCCCAGTTTGTGTCACAAACATTCTTCCAAATCTCTCTCAAAAGAAATGTATACAGATTTGAGGGTGAGTAAATAAAGACACAATTAAAAAAAAAACTATGTCAATAGACAGCCATCATGTTACTATTCACAACTGTGCTCTGATCTGTATCAAAACTATCAAATGTCATTATAAATAAACACCGCTGAAATGTCATCATAATGTGTGTATGAGAGGTAATGCGTGATATTTTGCGATTCAACAGGATTTGGAATGTCAGCTACAGGTTGGGAAGTCATACATGTAAAGGGATCTGAAGGAGGGCAAGTCACAGTTATATGTACTCATGAAAGGGCTTCAACCAACAGAAAGTATTTCTGCAGAGATCCATGTAAAGACAGAGATGTTCTAGTATCATCTGATCGCTCACCAAACGGGAGATTCAGTCTGAAGGATTTTGAAAACGGGACGTTCACAGTGACCATCACTGATCTACAGGAGACAGACTCTGGGATTTACTGGTGTGGAGTGGACAGAGTTGGGCTAGACACATATGAGAAGGTCAATCTAATAGTTTCTAAAGGTAAAAATCACACAGTGTTTAAAGTACATTTTCTATACAATAAAATACTGTTTCACTTAAATCTTAACTCACACACAACAGGCATATACACAACCCGAAGGACTCCAACAACAGTGACAAAATCTGATTCTCAAACCTCCACGAGTAGATCATTGACTACAGCACCTGATGACATCACAAACTCATCTTCATATAAACGTAACATGAAGCCTGTTGAAATACTATGACGTGTGTTTATATGGATCCTGTGCTGATGTATTTCCCTTTTACAATATAAGGTCCTGTTACAGCATCCCCACCACCGATGGAAACTTTTTTTGTTAAAGCTGGTAAGTTTTTGCTCTGCACACACAGAACTTTGAGTAACGTCGCAGGATTCTTTCTACAGCATTTGTGGAGTAATGTTGATTACAACATAAGACAATTGTTTTTCAAACAAAATAATACCAATGTACTTCAATGGAAGAACAGGGCCAGTCAACAACCAATAAAGCACTTTCAAAGTCACATCACATGACATGACACACGTGTCATCAGTAACATCTGCTCTCTCTCTCTCTCTCTCTCTCTCTCTCTCTCTCTCTCTCTCTCTCTCGCTCTCTCTCTCTACGTGTGTTCAGGTCCTCTGGTGTACATTGCTGTGGGTTTGACTGTGATGCTGGTTATATTTGGAGCGATTCTCTTTGTGTTTCAAAGAAAAAAAAAAAAGTCACACAGTTCCAGTGGTAAGTGTCAATACATTCAGTCTTTTGTAAATGCAGGATATTAAATATCTAATAATGCTTTTCTGATGTTACAGGTTCACCTGCAGCTGATGCTGAAAAGGGAACAACATTAAACACAGAAGTGAGAGAGAGAGAGAGAGAGAGAGAGAGAGCGAGAGAGAGAGAGAAATCATTCTGTTATAACCGTTTCTGAACATGTGTTGAAATGCTTTTTCATTGTAATGAGGAAGTTAAGCACACTGCAACCTCTAGTGGAGATTTCTGTGTAGCACAAGATGTCTTCAACAATTTGGCATAAACAAAAACCTTATTAAACCTGTAGACAAAGTCAATATGAACTTATATTTGTTTACTCTACAGGCGGCAGGTGTTTATGAGGACATCACAGACATCCAACAGCAGACCGATCCACACACACCCGCCACTGTGTATTCAGCTGTCAATCATCATTCTGCAGCCAATCAGATTCAAGATTCATCTCTCTATTCAAACCTCTCCATTCAAGCATGCAGAGACCAAACGACAAAATCCAACTCTGACAGCGTTACATATGCAACTATTAATGTGCATAAAAAAACGAGGACAACAAACGTTCACATCTGAAGATACAAGTTTTACTCCTGAAGCTGTTTAGCATGCTAATGTATTTTCATATGTAATGTAACTTGTAAATAAATAAACATGTATATGTATTGTGGTCTCGCAATGACATGGATTTCTGCATAATTTTCTTTTTAAAAAATCCTTACTTCCTGATCTTTACCGTCCGTAGGCTCTATTTCATGCCTAAAAATACATTATGTGTTAAAAAGAGGAGGAGTTTGATAGAAGATTGATAACACCATCATTACAATTTCCTTAATGTAAACCAGGTCACTTTAAGAAGACGGTTGTTGAGGTTATCTGCAAATTCCTCTTATTCAAACTGGCTAGAAGCTCAAAATGAAGATCTGCTGTGTCGTGTGCATCTGGATCTTTCTGACAGGTCAGTTTTTAACAGGTCAACAAGTTAGTTTGCTCAGCGCTTAAAGCATGATTCCGATCTTGTTTATATTGCTGTGGGTTCAGTTTGGCTGTGGGTTTTGACTAAAACAGCTTCAAGAGTGAAGAAATGCAATATCATACATAGTTTTAACTAACTTACAATATCTTAGAAACAGCAGTCTTGGTCTCAAATCTGCACATGTACTAAAGTACACGCCTATAAAAAAAAAGGAAGTAGTCATCATAGACTGAACTTGTGCACAAAGCTCACATTATTCAGAGACAGACCTTAAACACCTAAACCAAACTTTTGATCACTCTGGTTATAAATTTGAACATTACTAATATTTACCCAATATCTCAAACCATATCAATTTATTGTGCCCAATAGTATTAGAAAGCTGACATTAACGTAAAAAGCTAAAAGCATCTAACAAACAACACTGTTTTATTTTGTTTATACCAGAAATTAGATTTTCATCTACAGATGACATTAAGGCACATGGATACAGCGGAAAAAAGACCACAGTTTCATGTCACCACCGCTGGGCTTCGGGAAACAGAAAGTATTTCTGCAGAGATCCATGTAAAGATGTTCTAGTATCATCTGATCGGTCACAAAATGGGAAATTCAGTCTGAAAGATTTAAAAAATGGGATGTTCACAGTGACCATCACTGATCTACAGGAGTCAGATTCTGGGATTTACTGGTGTGGAGTGGACAGAGTTGGTTATGATACATATCATAAGGTCAATCTTAAAGTTTCTAAAGGTAAAAAAAAATCACACAATGTTTTCTTTGACTGTAAATTGACAGCATCACTTTGTTATTTCCATATTAATGGATTTCACTGTTTTTTTCCAAGCAAACACACACCACATTACACCTACGTCGACTGAATTAAACACAACTCGACCGCTTCCTATACCAACAAAACAACCAGAATTTCCATTTGCCAAATCAAGACAACCCTCCAGATCTTCAACCCCAGATGACATCACACAATCACCCTCAATGACAGGTAACACACTTTATATCTGAAGTACAGATGCTGCTGTCAGAACTGTTGGATTGAGAGAATGAGTTCCCTGTCCAGTCATGTGTTTAATATATAAGGAGTCCATCACTACCAGCGCAATCTCATGGCGAAATCGTAAGTATTTTACGATGTGGCTAATTTTGGCTAATTCGTACGATCTCAGTCGTACGTTTTAGTACGATTTGATGTCGCGCCAGTGACGTTTGCTGTGGCGCCAGTGGCATTAGGTGTAGGGTGGGGTTAGGGGTGGACCTTCAGTATCGCTTAATCGTACGTTTTTGTACGACTCACAACGTATGAATTCATACGAATTAGCCACCTCGTAAAATACACAAGTGTCATCAGTAACATCTGCTCTCTCTCTCTCTCTCTCTCTCGCTCTCTCTCTACGTGTGTTCAGGTCCTCTGGTGTACATTGCTGTGGGTTTGACTGTGATGCTGGTTATATTTGGAGCGATTCTCTATGTGTTTAAAAAGATAAAGAGGAAGTCACACAGTTCCAGTGGTAAGTGTCAATACATTCCGTCTTTTGTAAATGCAGGATATTAAATATCTAATAATGTTTTTCTGATGTTACAGGTTCACCTGCAGCTGATGCTGGAAAGGGAACAACATTAAACACAGAAGTGAGTAAGATAAATAAATCACTTTCTGTACACGTGTGTTGAAAAGCGACCTCTAGTGGACATTATTTGTGTAGCACAAAACAATCCGGTATTAAGACAAATAAAACCTGTATACTGTAAGTGAGAAGCATATATATTATTGTTATAATAACATCACTGACTCTACAGATGGCGGATGTTTATGAAGAAATCACAGAGACCCAACAGAGGACCGATCCACACACAATCACCACTGTATATTCAGCTGTCAATCATCATTCTGCAGCCAATCAGATTCAAGATTCATCTCTCTATTCAAACCTCTCCATTCAACCATCTGACTGTAGTGACCAAACGGCAAAATTGAACACTGACACAGTTACATACGCAACTATTAATGTGCGTAAAAAACAGGGACCACAAACATTCAGATCTGAAGATACAGCAACATATGACACTGTGTTTTGTTCCTAAAGCTGTTTAACATTGATAATGTATTATCACATGTAATGTAACTTATCAATAAACATGTAATTTTGATTTATGCATCACTGATGGCCAAACAGAGTCGACCACTGAAAATTTCTCGATTTACTGTAGCAGCTTTACTAAACTACCATTTTGTTTGGCTAATGCAAATGTGTTTTACTGCAAATGATACTAGCACCGTTCCATTGCTCGTGATGTCCTAACCTTTACTGTCTGTAATCTGCAGGAATCACATCGGTTTCACACTGATCTAGAGTCAGACTGACTAAATCAAACCTGAATTATATTAAATGCCAAAGCAAGCTGAAAGGCTGAACACAGATATGTGTGAAAACATAATGGTTGTGTGTAAAAAAAAGAGGAGGAGTTAGCAGGTCTTGACGACATCAGTAAACTTACACCAGACTTTGGAAGACAGTGCATAAAGACTATTTGTATCTGGCAACTCAACATGTAAAGTTACTGGAAACTCAAAGTATTAAAGAAGCCAGAAAGTCAAAATGAGGATTTATGTTGTGTGCATCTGGATCTTCCTTTCAGGTCAGTAATCAGCTTTTCGCTGTTGTTTCTGGTTCACTAAAAGGTTGAGCACAAGTACAAAGATACTAAACAAAAAATCTGCTAATGAAACAAGCTGATGTCAAGCTAAAACTGAAAATATATTTTTTTTATTGTTTAGACATGATGCATAAGTTAAAAACGTCGAATGGACCGGGGGTGGGCAAGCCCGCAGCCCGCTGAGCATTACATCCAGCCCATGTAGGGTATAAGTGTATATAATTGCGTTTGTGATAAGATTTTGATCAAAATGACTAATCTAAGGCACAAAAAAAACCTAAATCAAATAAACATGAATACATGAAAAATAGGGTAGAGATACGGAAAAGGGAAAAGTACAGTCTTCTTATAAAAACATGCTAATTTTAAACACAGAAAGTAACATGCTTGAAACAAAAAAGACCTCACTATGTTTCTTCTGATTTAAAACAGAAATTAGAAGTTCATCTACAGATGGGATTAAAGCACATGGATACATCGGAAAACACGTCACCATTTCATGTCAACAAGGCTGGGCTTGGAGCAACAGAAAGTATTTCTGCAGAGATCCATGTGAAGATGAAGAGGTTCTAGTATCATCCGATCGGTCTCCAAACGTGAGGTTTAATCTGAAGGATTTTGAAAACGGGACGTTCACAGTGACCATCACTGATCTACAGGAGACAGACTCTGGTTTTTACTGGTGTGGAGTGGACAGATTTGGGCCAGACACATATGAGAAGGTCAATCTGGCATTATCTAAAGGTAAAAAACACAGCGTTTCCTTCGACTGTAAATTAAAAGACTCTTTTTTCTATATTAATGCATTTCACTTTTCTTCCAAACATTCACACACAAAGACATTACAACTACTTCAACTGAATTAGACACAACTCGACTGATTCCTACACTGACACGACAACCAGAATCTCTGTTTGCCACTTCAAGCATGTCGTCCAGATCTTCAACCCCTGATGACATCACACAATCACCCTCAACATCAGGCAACAATCCTGGTAAATTACATCAAGACAACATTCACACATCAATACAAAAACATCTTCTTATTGACATAACATTACTGAAGTTTTAGTCTCAAAAGTTTTATGTTTGAAAACATGCTATTTTCCGCCAAATGATTTTGGTTGCCAAACATTCAGTGCATCTCTAGAATTAAACTTTGCTATCTGACCCAAACATTGTTTAAACAGCTTTAACAGCAGAAAACTTCATTTTTTGTCTCTTCAGTGTCTGTAAACATCTCGCTGTATGCTGTTGTTGGTCTGATCACAGTCATCGTACTTGTATGTGGACCGGTTTCTATTTATCAGTACAAGAAGATGGTCAAGACATCAGCAGGTACAAACACACACAACATCCAGGTTAGTTTTAATAGCCATTGTTTTTTTGCTGATTTCTTGCTTTGACAATATCTTAGGTCTTGTACCAGTGACACCAGTCGACGACAATAAAGGGAAAGTTGAAGAGGTGAGTCATAAAGTCATTCACTGACTTCCCCTGAAAGATGCTTAAATAAGGTTCAGAGCTCTGATGTGATTCTGCTTTTTTATTTAGGCTACTAATGTACATGAAAATGATCTTCAAGACACACCAAAGAGCAAACAGATGAAATCTAAGCAGTTGAAGTCTAAAGTCCAAAACAGCGAATCAAATTCAGTCTATAGGAATGTAGAGCTCAACACGGGCAAGTCAGATCATGTCATCTATGGAAATCTTTGATCCAAGCATCAAGACATGAGATTTTGAAGAGTACTGGTCTAAAATGACCAAAGTGATGCACAATTTCAAAGACATTTCCTTAAATAAAAACTTCAATTAAAAAACAAATGTATTCCATTCATAAATACTTGCATGTAAATGTCAACATTAGAACCTTCCTCAAAACAACCACAGGGGTGCACTGTCTGATGGTTTCTCTATTTTTACTTCTAGAAAATTATTTTTAAAATAAATTAATACAGTATTTATCTGGTCCTAACAGAATTGCAAAAATAATAATATCTCAAGTTTCATTTAGATGTTATAATACAGATTTCTGTATGATCAAACAATCGAATTACAGAGAAGCGCACTATAACCAGATATAGATCCATGCATTGCAGTACAACACATGACTGAATCTCTTGCTCTATTTATTTAAGGTTTCAAAGCAACAACAAACAAACATCACTGTGCATGCACGCTTTTGTGTCCCAAACTTAACTCGGTTATAAAAGAAATAGCAAAAAAAAACTACATTAGCTAGCAAGTTAAAAGTCTACAAGCCAGTGTTATTTTGGGCTGCTAAAGTTAAATGTGACAAAGTTACACGACCTATTCCACAAATTGTTTACTTAAGTAAAGTTAACTTAGGGCCAGGGGTGTGCATCCGATGAAACCGTCAATATGCTTCAGCAGCTATCTGGAGTGAAATAAACCACATAGCAGAGATACAGAAACACTTTCTGTTTGATTGATGTACAGTTATAAAAATAATACCAGCACTGTTTCTTCATTACTTCCTGATTTCTACTGTATGTACTCTGCATGCATCTGCAGGCTCACACAGATAAAGACACAGTGTTCAAAAGAGGAGGAGTTTGAGGGGCTTCTGATGAGTTAGATACCACCACCATCAGACTTCCACCCTGTTTTCAGAAGACAATGTTAGAGACTACAAAGTGACATTATCTGCTCTCCACTTATTCAAGCTCCCTGGAAACTCAAAATGAAGATCTGTTGTGTTGTGTATATATGGATCTTTCTGACAGGTCAGTTCTACGGTTTTTTTTAAACGTTCAAAGGTCTTAAAAATTCTCATTACCGTAACCATTTAAAACTTCTTAAAACTATAGCATGTTTTGCTAAAAATATGAGAGCAAAGCCATTATGCCTAAGCAAGTAATCATAAGACATGCAAAAAAAACTACCTGTATCAGTAATGGGAAAGAAAATAGCCGTGTACACCGCGTGATGAGAGAATATTAAGTTTTTAACTAGATAAATATTAATCTGTTAACCTGTTAGCCATTTGAGAGGTACTGGCAGATGTTTTTCTTCACATAAAATCAAACTTAAAGTAAATATATTTGCGTGCGTGTTCACATTCCTTTAAAAATGTTACAGAGGATGAGAATATCAGTCATGGACATTTGATTTTATTATACATGAAAATTCTGTCAATTATTTTTTTGTCATTTGTGAACATCTAGTAGAACATCCAATTGTTTTTTTTTTCAAAATATTTTAATTATCTTATTATTTTAATTATTGTTTAAATTACAACACATAACGCACACAGACAAATCGGGACGTGTTACGGTAATGAGAATTTCAGCAAAAAAAACCAATAAAACACATTGGCCCGGTTTGACAGACAGGGCTTAGCTTAAACCAGGACTAGGCTTTAGTTAAATTAGAATATTTAAGTCACTTTTATAAAAATGCTTTAGTAAATAACATTACTGGAGAGGATCTTGAGACAAATCAATGGCATTGACATATTTTAAGATTCATCATTGCAAGTTATTATAAGTAAAGACAACTAAGACTAGCATTTTAGTCTGAGACTAGTCTTAAGCCTCGTCTATGAAACCGGGCCATAATTCCAATGTTAAAATTATGCTTTGTCTAAAGTAGAAAATACAATTTTGTTTATTTTGATAATTTATTGTGTTACAAAATTATGTTTTAGAATTAAAATCTTGCCATGTTTCATTAGTATGACCCAGTTACAGTACATCACTATCGATGCACCTCAGAAACAACAGCCACAAAACCAATCTCAAATCTGTGAAAACAAAGTGCATGCACATGAGTGGTGCAAAAGACAGGAAGTGGTCATCGGGGTCTGAGTTCATACACCCGGCTCGTATCCTTCAGAGACAGACCTTAAGCACAATCCCCATTTTAAATTGAAGGTTCATTTAGCAGGATGTTTAAAATAAGAAATGTGCTGGATAGAACGAGAGAGAGAAAGATCTCATTCGAAGTCATTTTATTTATTAACAGAAATTAGAAGTTCATCTACAGATGGGATTGAGACACATGGATACACCGGAAAACAGGTCACCATTCCATGTCATCAAGGCTGGGCTTGGAGCAACAGAAAGTATTTCTGCAGAGATCCATGTAAAGATGAAGATGTTCTAGTATCATCTGATCGCTCACCAAACGGGAGATTCAGTCTGAAGTATCTTGGAAAGGGAAAGTTCACAGTGACCATCACTAATCTACAGGAGTCAGATTCTGGGATTTACTGGTGTGCAGTGGACAGAGTTGGTGCAGACACATATGAGAAGGTCAATCTGAGAGTTTTTAAAGGTAAAATTCACACAGTGTTTCCATTTACTGTAAATAAACTGCATATTCGTTATCACTTCAATATTAATCGATTTCTCCTAAACATACACACACAAAGACATTTCACGTACTACCACCACATTAGACACAACTCAACCGCTTCCTACAACAACACAACAACCAGATTCTCCATTTGCCACATCAAGCAGCACATCCAGATCTTCAGCCCCTGAATACACCACACGCTCACCTTCAATGACAGGTAACCAAAATATTAAGTGGCTGATATTTACCCATGGTCTTTTTTTAACATTTAAGTATTTCTATCAGACAAATACTTAATAAAATCAACATTTTTAGCAGATGACTGCTGGTCAAGAATATATTCAATGTGAATTTGTTTTCTCAGTCTCTTCAGTGTCTGTAAACATCTCGCTGTATGCTGTCGGTGGTTTGATTGTAGTCGTCATACTTGTATGTGGACCGGTTGTATGTGGACTGGTTTGTTACTACAAGAAGATGGTCAAGGAAACAGAGGGTATAAAAACACACAACATCCTGATACATTTTAATAGCCATTGTTTTTTTTAATCCTGGTTCTTGACTTTGACACTATCTTAGGTCTTGTGACAGTGAGACCAGTCGACCACAATGAAGATACAGTTAAAGAAGAGGTGAGTTATGACTATATGTGACTTTATGGGGAAATTCTTAAAATGTTGTAAAATAGGTCTAATTATTATACCATTAAAGCATTAAATATATTGAAACAAATGGGAAGCTTGATTGTAGCAAGAATAATAAATTATCAATAATCAAGAACCAAATTATTTTGTCACGTAGCAGTTTTAAAATGTATTCAAAATAAGATGTTTATCTTGTCAGAAGTTGAGCTACAAAACAAATAAGTAGTTTCTGATATTTCGGCTGATGATGCGAAAAATATTCGCACAGAAAAAGGAACCCGGCTAAAGTCGCAAGTTTCTTGCCTCACACAGCACTGACTTGATTTTTGCTTGTGCAATTTAATATTATGGTCTGTTTTAACTTTCTCATGGTACAAAAGTAGTTTCTGAAACAAATGATACACGAATCATGGGGCGTCCAAAATCAATGTTTAGGAACTCCTGTTCTGTCAATAAAATCATTAATTTCAGCTTTATCATGTGTTAAATAAAATTTTAAATACTGTATCTTGAAGGTTGGTCTAATGATGTGTTATTTACAGCAATAAACACAAATTGCATATTTTCCTCATTTTATGAATATAAAAAAAGTTTACGCCTTAAATCTTATAATTACATTCTGCGACTTTAGCCAGGAAATCACAGGCAAGGTCACATATGTGTCTGAGAGACATTCCCTATGACCTTCTCCCGAAAGATGCCCATCCTCTACCAGACAGAGTTCTGATGTGAACGTGTTTCTGTTTTGTTTATTTAGGCTACTAAAGTATATGAAAATCTTCAATACACACCAAAGAGCAAACAGATGAAATCTAAGCAGTTAAAGTCTAAAGTCCAAAAGAGGAAATCACATTTAGTCTATGAGAACATAAAGCTAAAGCCGGGCAAGTCGGATGTCATCTACGGAAATCTTTGATCCAAGCATCGAGATCAGAGTAAAGACATCTAAAATGACCAAAGTGATGCATTTAACATTTACAATATTTTCTTTTATGTATGAAGAGATGACTAAACTAAAAACACAATGTACTTCAACCAGCATTGTTGTTGGCCTGAGTGTGATGCTGGTTGTATTTGGAGGGATTCTCTGTGTTTAAAAAGAAAAAGTCACACAACTCCAGTGGTAAGTGTCAATACATTTAGTCCTTTGTAAATGCAGGATGTTAAATATCTAATGACGTGTTACAAGTTCAACTGCAGCTGATGCTGTAAGAGGCACCACATTAACCACAGAGTTCAGAGAGAGAGAGAGAGAGAGAGAGAGAGAGAGAGAGAGAGATCATGACTATCATGACTCACATTGTAATGAGGACTCAAGCACAGTGCACCATCTTGTGGACATTTTTGTGTTGCACAAGATGTCCAGTGAGTAGTGAACACACCCGGAGCAGTGAGCAGCTATGACTGCAGCGCCCGGAGAGCAAAGAGGGGTAAGGTGCCTTGCTCAAGGGTACGTCAGTCGTTACCTGCCGGCACTGAGAATAAAACCAGCGACCTTCTGGTTACGAGTCCGACTCGCTAACTAATAGGCCATAGATAATACAAAAGTAGCAATAAGAAAGAAGTGAATGATTCAATGGACACATGAGAATGTGTTTTGGGAACGTATTTTAAACAACTTTAATGCAGAGATGTGACAAGGTATTATTGGCTCAAACGCACTGACACTTTTTATCTGTGCGTGCCTTTCACTCTATGTTGGTTGCTACTTGATCGCATCATCAAAGTGCTTTATAAAATTTATTCTGATTTTTTTGGTTGCCAAACATTTGGTGCATCGCTGAAATTAAACTTAGAAAAAGTGTGCTGTCTAACCCAAAAAGAATCTATAGAGCAAATCACATTCAGCTTATGAGAATATAAACCTCAACACAGGCCAGTCAGATGTCATCTATGGCAATCTTTGATCCCAGCATCAGGACATGAGATTCAGATCAGAGTGCTGATCTTAAATGACCCAAGTGATGCATATAACATTTTCTCCATTACATCCCATAAAAAGCAATAAAAGTTAATTAAACAACATACTGTATTAATCCAACTTGCACTGTAGGTATTGAGACTTTGAAACTTCCTTTAATAACCACAAGGGGCGCCATCTTGTGGTTGCTCTCATTTTCAGATCTTTCAACATTCAGATCTGAAGATACAGTAACACATGACACTGTTTAGTTCCTGCAGCTGATTAGCATTGATAATATATTGTCACAAAGTAACTTGTAAATAAATAAATAAACACAGTTTGTTACTTGCAATGAGTTGTGTTGATTCCTGCATTACAAGGGTCACCGAACAGAATTGCAAAAATAGCAATATCTCAATTTTCATGTTTGATGTAAAAAAATAACACCAGCACTGTATCTTTGCTCTCTACCTTATATATATTGCATGCATCTGCAGGATCTATTTCACACCCATAAAGACAAAGTGTTAAAAAAAAGGAGGAGTCTGGGGGGCTTCTAATGAGTGTGATATTAGACTTCCGCAATGTTTACAGAAGACAACGTTAGAGTCATTAAGACTACCGAGTGAGATTATTTACAAAGTCCTCTTATTTAAAGTCGTTGGAAACTCAGAATGAAGATCTGTTGTGTCGTGTGCGTCTGGATCTTTCTGACAGGTCAGTTCTCTTGTTTTTAAGTGTTTTTCAGTGCAATCCGACTGCTGAAGTAAATTAAGCTGCGAGAGTGAAACACACGAAAAAGGCTTTTGTCTTTTAGCTGAACATGCACATAAATAGGATGAAAGACAGGAAGTGGTCATATGGGGCTAAGTTCGTACATACGGCTCACATCATTTAGACCTTAAACACATTTCATTTGTTCTTATTGTTGAGTGATTTTACATTTTTTATATACGCTCTTTGTATAGTACGCATATTAACTTAAATAACGTGCTGGATAGAAAGATCTCACTTTATGCTACTCCATCTATACCAGAAATTAGATTTTCATCTACAGATGACATTAAGGCACATGGATACAGCGGAAAAAAGACCACAGTTTCATGTCACCACCGCTGGGCTTCGGGAAACAGAAAGTATTTCTGCAGAGATCCATGTAAAGATGTTCTAGTATCATCTGATCGGTCACAAAATGGGAAATTCAGTCTGAAGGATTTTAAAAATGGGACGTTCACAGTGACCATCACTGATCTACAGGAGTCAGATTCTGGGATTTACTGGTGTGGAGTGGACAGAGTTGGTTATGATACGTATCATAAGGTCAATCTAAACGTTTCTAAAGGTAAAAACAATATTGTTCCTTTTACTGTAAATATAAATACTGTAGCTTCACTGTGTTTTTATATTAATGGTTTTTAATGTTTTATCAGTGCCAAACACACACAAAGACATTTCACCTACTACCACCAGATTAGACACAACTCGACCACTTCCTACATCAACACGACAACCAGATTCTCCATTTGCCACATCAAGCAGCACATCCAGATCTTCAACCCCTGAATACACCACACGCTCACCTTCAATGCCAGGTAACAGCTGTTTCCACACTGTTTATCACACCTGATTTTAATCCAGTTGTTGTGACGTATATTCAACCATGGCATTTTACTATATTACTTTCTTCACCATTTAAGTCTCTTTCTAATAACCAAATTCTATTTTTAACCGAGGACTTGTAAACAACTCGCTGTATGCTGTCGGTGGTCTGATCGCAGTCATTATACTTGTATGTGGACTGGTTGCTGTTTGTCAGTACAAAAAGATAGTCAGGACATCAGCAGGTAACACACCTGATAAAAACTAAATAATAACTAAAACCTAATCATCATACCAATCCTGGTTATTTGCAATGACACCATTTTAGGCCTTGTGTCAGTGACACCAGTCGACCACCATGAAGGGAAAGTTGAAGAGGTGAGTCACAAAGTCACTGAATTGCCCTGAAAGAAGCTTAAATAATGTTCAGAGCTCTGACGTGAACAGGTTTCTGTTTTTTTTTATTTAGGCTAATAATGTATATGAAAATGATCTTCAAGACACACTAAAGAGCAAACGGATGAAATCTAAGCAGTTGAAGTCTAAAGTCCCAAAGAGAGAATCACATTCAATCTATGGGAATGTAGAGCTCAACACGGGCCAGTCAGACGTCATCTATGGAAATCTTTAATCCAAGCATCTAGATCAAAGTAAAGAGATCTAAAATGACCATCCATTTGACATTTTCTACATTGACATCACATCAAAGATATTTAATTAAATGAAAATGTATATTAAAACATATATATATTCTATTTATAAATACTAGGGGTGACCCCGAATAGTCGAAGATTTGATGCTTCGATAGCATGAGCCTGATTCAACTAGCAGATTTTTTTGGTACCCAAAAAATTCTTTACGATGTAAAGAAATGGGAAATGTTTTGGGTACCGAAACCCCTGGTGCATATGAGCCTCTAGCTATGACATTTACTGAATGTTTAGGCCGAATATAGCAAGCTTGGCGCAGACTTTCGGAACATGTCATTCTCTGCATTGAAAGCCATGAAAATCCTTAGTTGGGGAACACCACCCCTCATAAATACTTGCATATACAGAAGGTATCAAAAATTTACAATTACCTTAAACCACCACAGGGGGCGCTGTGTCGTGTCAGTTTGTACTTTGGTAGTATTTGATGATGGTGGTTTGGTTTGTTCATTTTCTTGTATGCTTGAAGATATTACTACACTAAAAACATGATGTACTACAACCAGTACATATTACACACAAATGTTCATGTAGCTCAACTGGTAGGCTATAGCATTGCATTAGCAGCATAAAGGTTTAAATGTACCTTGAACTGTACTAAAAACCCAAGTGTCTGCCAAATGCAGAATGTAAATGAATGTAAAGTTACATTTTCAAGCCATTAAAATATTTCAGGCAATAATATTAGACAACTTAGTGGCTCCTAACCCCCATTTAGTAACGTACACAACAAGAATCTGCAGATATTTAACCTGGATCACACCTTTAGTAACTGGTAGCAAACTTATTCAATAGTGACGTTTACAAGCATCATTAGTGTTGCTCATACTTGTTTTAAAACACAAGGTCATTATATAACTTGCCTCATACTTTGTACGACGGACATAAACAATACCTCAATTTGCATGGCTTGTTGCAAGTTCATTCTTAAATATATTTCATGTATTCCTAGCCACTCAAGTGTAAAATTCTGAGTATTGTACATGCAGCATCTATCTGTGGTTTCAGATTAAACTGACCACTCAATTCCTTCGAAAATTCACAAACAAAAAAAACACACCAATGTGATGATTAAAAGGAGAACAGGTCTCCAAATCAAGTGTATAGAAGAGGAAGCGTTGATTTCAGAGTGGGTGTCTAGAAACCAGCTAACATGTGAGAGTACGGGGGACACAAACAAGTGTTAACTATTAAACTGGTCAAGTGCCACATCCTCACAATTAATAACAGGCACTCAAACCTAAATTCACAGAAAAAAGGCAAATACTGCTTAAAATGAGGTTCTTCTGCATTCTCTGCTTCTGGATATTTCTGTCAGGTCAGTTCTTTCTGTTTTTTATGAAGTCTGTGGGAACCATGAGAGGAAATACGTAACTTTTCTTAACTATCACTAACAAACCTGTTGTTAAAACATCTAATCCTAAAAAAAACCCGAATTGTTGGTTGTGAAGAAATCAGATAAGTAACCAAGAAATATTATAATATATCAGAACAACATTTTCTCCTACAGCCTAGAAACGAATGTTTCAAATCATAAAAGTGTTTCAAATGTACCACAAGGTCAATAAAATTGCCAACTTTTAATTTATCAAACAGAAATCAAGACTTCCACTACTGATGAGATTACTCTCGACAGATATACGGGACAAAGCATCATCATTTCATGCTATCATATGTTTGCCCAGAACAACATAAAGTATTTCTGCAGAGATCCGTGTAAAGAGAGAAATGTTCTAGTATCATCTGACCGGCCATCTAATGGGAGATTCACATTGAAGGATTTTATGACAGGAATGTTCACAGTGAACATCACCGATCTACAGGAGTCAGACTCGGGCATTTACTGGTGTGGTGTGGACAGAGTTGGTATAGACACATATCATGAAGTCAACCTGAGAGTTTATAAAAGTAAAACCGACACACACACAACTACAGTTTCTGAAATCCAACTGACCACACGAACAGATTCAGTTTCAACATCCTCAACCAGTGAGACCAGCACATTCACACAACTGATGACAGGTACTGTAACACACATCTGTCTATTACTGTAATATTCATTCAACCCTCTTTTTGCTTTTTTAATGTCCGCAGTATATGTAACTGAACAATTTGTTTATAAAGTGCATTTTAAAAAGCAACACTCATCAATCATCATCATTATAAATATATACACGTGTGTAAATCGGCCCATATTTGGAGTTTCTGTGCGAGAGCGCCCTCTGGCTTTCGGATGTGGCGGCATTTAACTGTAATTCATTGACAACTGAGCATAAGAATATTGCACAATAGTCACAATATGCCAGTACAGAATATAAACAGCTAAACTTTTATAAACTTAGTGCAAGGGTTTTTAAAGACAACAGCACCCCCCTTTTGGTCAGTGTGTGGTACACATGACCATACAACTATTATATTAACCAAAATATTAACCTTAACACCATCTTGTCATTCAGACAACCCATCATCTCAAAAAATAGTTTTGCACATTTCTAATTTCTATGTATCTTAATGGAACTTGTATCTCCCTTTTCCAGGTCTTGTCAAAACATCAAGTACACCTGATGCTTTCTCTAGAAAAGGTGAGGTTCTGTGACCACTTTATGATATTCACTGAAAGAGAAAACTGAAGGATAACTGTATAAAAAAGGCAATGATCTTTAAATCCTCTTTGTCCGTTCTTTCTAGTCCCTGTATATTTTGTCCTCTATGCGGTCATGGGACTGGTTGTAACGGTGACTGTACCTGCAGTTGGACTGGTTTGTGTTTGTCTGTACAAAAAGAGACTCCAGACATCAGCAAGTGTGTACAAAGAAAAATTCTACAATCAAATACTAAAATAAACACCATTACCACAAACAAATACTCTTGATCTTTGCTTCATTTTAGGATGGGTGTCAAGAACGTCTACACATATTGACAATGAGTATAATAGTGACGAGGTGAGTTTCACAACTGGATTTGTGCTACACAGCTAACAGTATAAACATCTGAACAGATTGTTAAATGTCTTTCATTCAGAGCAACACTGTATACGAGAACGATCATGATGAGAGAGCCAACGCAACCAAACAGAAACCAAAACACAAGAACCCAGAGGATCTCATCTACCAGAATGTATGTGTCACTGTCCAGGCAGATGCCATCTATATCAGTCTTTGAGTCTATAGAAATATGTACAGCAGCTCACTAACTTAAAACTCGGGTTTTACTACATGACAGAACCCAAAACAATGTTCTACATGACAGGTTACAAAACCACAGTGTGAAGTTTAGCTTGCAGTTTGTTTAAAATGTAATGACCTTGTGTAATTTGGTCACATAATATAAAATAACTTAAGACACTATTGAGTAAAAAGACAATGGGAAACCCTTTTGGTATATTCTCCTCCAAACAGATAACAAACAACAAAGTGCATTTGTATAACAGTTATACACCAAACCACTAGTCAGTATTGTAGACAACCAAGTGTTTTGTTGAACTTTACTATATTACATTTATATTATAAACCTTTATTAAAATATTAAAGATGTAGGTTTTATCCTACCTTGTAAACCTCATCTGATAGGTCTTGTGAAAGATTGTCAGCTCCTGAAACACAAGTGACGCTCCTGCATTTTCTTTCCTATCTAAAGAGGAATACAAATTAAAACGTTTCTTTAAATTCTCTGATAGGTACAGTAAAACAGAAAATCTTTATTAGGAAATAACATGTTAAATCACCCCTAGAATTTGTCGTTTGCCGAAGACGTTTATGAGATCTGTCAGTTAAACGTATGCATTTGATCATTTTAAACAATATAATCTTGTTTGAAAATCTTTTTCATTAGCAAAAACGTATTTGTTTAATTCTACACACATCGCCGTCTTTCATATGTTTAACTCTTTTTAATTCAAACAAGCATTTGACTCTATAACAATATTTCCTGATTTTGAGATAATCACTTAAGGGCGCCATTTTGTATCTCAATTGCGCATCTGTTCCGACACTTGACATTAAAACTACTGCCTCTTCAATATGTACACATGTTAAATACACACTTAAACACGCTATCAAACTAATGTAGGAATGATTCACTGTGTTTTACGCAAATCAAAAAACTAAAAGCACAAAGCATATGACGTTAGCGTCCTGGAAGAAAGATGAAAATGAAAGTCGCAGGTGTAGTAACGTTCTGTATGTCTGACGCGCGCACAGCGCCTCCAGTGGATCCAAATGCAATTTCACCAGCAAAACAAACTACTTTACTCCCGTTTTTGTTGGTTTGAGGCTTAAATTAAAAATAGAAAGTATTATTGGGCAAACACAGAGTTTGGCTACAAACATAGCAGAAATGCTCTGATATATTTTAGACCCGTTTTTATTGAACAATGAGATGGCAATGTTCAGATTTTATTGAACATGCTGTACATTTATATAGCAGCAGAAAACTAAAAGCTCTTTGACAAACACAGTTATAGACATGCTTTTTAAATAATAGAAATTATATTGAAACTGCAAAAATAGCTTTTAGTTGGGGTGTGGATTATAATGGGCTGCATATAAAAACAATATTAAAAGTCTGTTATGTAAATGTAAATTAAGTTCTTGTTAAAATAAAGAGGTTCTGTTGATAGTGAGTCCTGTTAATAGTCCCGTGTTTGAGACTGATGACATGTTGATCAGTTAACTGAACTGTAGATCACATCAGTTGTTCTGGGGGAGAAAAATTAATAAAACATTAATGAGATGTTTCAAATGAGATGTAAGTTTAGGAAGTAATAATCTCTCAATCTACTGTTTAAAGTGAAGAGCAGTTCAACGTTTCTCACCTGTAAGGATCAGATGTAGGATTCATTTTAAAGTTCATATACTGACACTCATCTCCTTCATTCGCATTCATCTCTTTGTTTCTGATGTATTTAACACTGGCATACTGAACATCATCTGCATCAGCAGAATTTGAAGCTTCTCTCTGATTGGCTGATACTAGTGAATAAACTGGAACATCATTGGTTGAATCTGCTCCTGCTGATCCACTGAAGCGATTGTCCTGAACAAATGTTGAACAAATAAAACAATCATAAGGTATGAGTGAGAGAAAATGTTCAGTCAGCCATTATTGCTAAATAATTGAATACAAATGTATTATTTAAATTACTAGATCTCATCTGACAACTTATTAAACTCAACATTGACATCAAATGAGTGATGTGATGAAACATACTGTCAGTCTGGTGTGTATTCGCAAACTTACCTGCTTTTGACTGTTAACTTCAGATCCACCATCTTTCCATTTTTTCCTGAAAAACAAGCAAAATTATAAAATTATGAAAAGACATTATAGAACAAATGAGGAACAGCACTATATGTCATATACTGTACATACAGACACTTTCATTTATATTATTTAGTAAAATCATTCACGTTACATACCATATAAACAGAATGATGATGAAGATGAAGAACAATCCTCCACATCCTGCCACAATCCCAGAAACTACAGCAGATTTCTGAACTCCTAAAACAAGATGTTTGTAAAGATCACATCATAAACGAGTACACATTTATTATCATTAATGTAAATATACCTTTAACAGTGAGATATACAGCATCTGATCTCTGAGATCCAACTTTATTCTGAGCCAAACAGTAAAACCATCCACTGAGACTTAAATTAAAGTTACTGATGCTGTACGTCTGTCCAGATCCAACAGATGATGTTTGATTCTCTTTAAACCAGCTGTAGATGTGAACAGGTGGATTTGATTCACTGCTGCAGATCAGATTCACTGAATCACCAGAAGAACTGATGGATGCTGAGACATTTCTTGGTGCATCTACAACAAATAGATTTTATTTTAACACTAAGACTTGTAACTTAAACAAGAGCATTGCCCAGTCTGATCTCAGTATTTAGAGGTATTGGTATAAATGGTTTGATTCTAGCACAAATACATTATATTTTTATGTGTTTACATAAACAATAAACTACACATTTAAAGCATCAAATGACTATAAGCTATAAAAGTGTTGCTTACACGTCACATTCAGCATCACAGCTTCTGATTCTCCCTCTCCATGTTTATTTCTAGTCTTGCACTTGTATTCTCCACTGTGATCAGATCTGATGTTTGCGATGCTAAAGATGTTTCCAGATCCTACAAATGTTTTTCCTTTAAACCAGCTGATATTCCCAGGTGGATTTGATTCACAGCTGCAAGTCAGATTCACTGAATCTCCCTCCACTATTACACCAGAAGAACTGATGGATGCTGAGACGTTCTTAGGAGGATCTGAAAAACATTATTATTGTCAGTGTTCAACATTTATGAAACTCAACCTGAACTGTTCTACACTGTTTCAATAACTCACACAAAACATTTAAAGTCACTGTTGAATTGTTTTGTCCAAGTTCATTTTCAGCCTTGCACTTGTATTCTCCGCTGTGATCAGATCTGATGTTTGAGATTCTGTAGATGTTTCCAGATCCAACAGATGATGTTTGATTCTCTTTAAACCAGCTGTAGATGTGAACAGGTGGATTTGATTCACTGCTGCAGATCAGATTCACTGAATCTCCCTCCACTATTACACCAGAACTGATGGAGATTACAGGATTATCTGGAGGATCTACATGTGATGTCAAAGTTATGATTTAAATTCAGACTCATGTAAGATATGTAAAATATTTATTCTTGTATGTTAATAAATGTTTACTCACATTCAACATTGAGATAAACATCAGGAGAGGACAGACGTTCATGTTTTCTTTCAGCAGCACATCTATAAAGTCCTGAATCATGACGTCTGACTGACTGCAGGTGAAACTCATTCACTGTAAATCTTTCTTCAGTTAATATCTGTGAGTTTCTGTACCAGATGAATGTTGTTTCTTCAGTCAGTCTGCAGGTGGTTTTACATGTAAGATTCACTGAATCTCCCTCTTTCACTTTCTGTTGTGTCTCCACCTGGAGGTCTGACAGCAAAATAACAACAAACTCTCTGTTTCATCATCATCATAATACACAATCAAATATATCATCACAATATCAACTTTATGATTTATATCAGATCAATGTTATATAATATAATATCTCATGTGTGATTCTGTGATTTATTTCACCTGTGACATCAAGCTGAACTCCAGGAACTCCTGTCCATTTTCCATCTTGTTTGTTTGTTGTGAATCTGCAGTAATAGACGTGTTTATCTGCTTCTGTCACACGTGATAAAGTGATGCTGTAAATGTCTTTATATTTACTGTGACAATGAACTCTTCCATCTGTTGGGTTCACACACAAGTTTGGTGGTTCTTTATCACTTCCAACAGCTTTGGTCCAGAAGGCTTTATTGATCGCATGGCCATGAGGATATTTTAAAGTACAGGACATCCTCACTGTTGAGTCTCTTAATGCACAAACATATGAAGGATTGTAATCCACACCCCAAACCTGCTGACCATTAACATCTGCAGAATAAAGGAAAGGTCATTCATTTGCACCCAAGTTTACAAATTCTTCCAAATTATAAGTCTAGAATGAATCCAACAGTGTGCAATATTAGCTCATGTTAATAAATGTTAATGTTTACTCACATTCAACATTGAGATAAACATCAGGAGAGGACAGACGTTCATGTTTTCTTTCAGCAGCACATCTATAAAGTCCTGAATCATGACGTCTGACTGACTGCAGGTGAAACTCATTCACTGTAAATCTTTCTTCAGTTAATATCTGTGAGTTTCTGTACCAGATGAATGTTGTTTCTTCAGTCAGTCTGCAGGTGGTTTTACATGTAAGAGTCACTGAATCTCCCTCTTTCACTCTCTGTTGTGTCTCCACCTGGAGGTCTGACAGCAATGCAATGTTGTTTTAAAAAGAAATTGATGATGTATCAGTCAAATTGATCGTTGTTTTTGTCTATTTTATGTTTTCTCTCTTTTTTTCACTCAGTGTGATTCATGAAAACAACTTACACAGACATATCTTTAAATACATCAGTGTCATTGTTTTGTCTCAAGATGCACACCAGTTATGGGTTTGTGTAAGACATGTTTGTTAAAACTACTTAAATGTCCTAATTTAATTAACTGATTACAGTCAGTGGTGAAACAAAACTGTGTCACGAAAAATTTAATCATTCTGGGTATCAGAGTTGGGGTCACACTCTTATCATAATGAAATCCTTCTGTCATTCTCAAAAGCATGCACTCATCACATCAAAGTTATAATGTCTTATGTCATCTGTGTGTTAATGTGATTCTGTGATTTATTTCACCTGTGACATCAAGCTGAACTCCAGGAACTCCTGTCCATTTTCCATCTTGTTTGTTTGTTGTGAATCTGCAGTAATAGACGTGTTTATCTGCTTCTGTCACACGTGATAAAGTGATGCTGTAAGTGTCTTTATTTTCACTGTCACACTGAACTCTTCTGTCTGTTGTGTCGCACAGGTCTGGTGGTTCTTTATCAACAGCTTTGGTCCAGAAGGCTTTATTGACCACATGGTCATGAGGATATTTTAAAGTACAGGACATCCTCACTGTTGAGTCTCTTAATGCACAAACATATGAAGGATTGTAATTCACATCCCAAACCTGCTGACCATCAACATCTAAAACACAGAAATTACTAAATAATTCAAGTTCATTCAAGCTTTTGCAATGAGTACAATAACCTTTAATTTTGCATTCTTATGCCACCAAAGATTTCTGTTTGCTAAATCAAAGTTTACTCACATTCAACGTTGAGATAAACACCAGGAGAGGACAGACGTTCATGTTTTCTTTCAGCAGCACATCTATAAAGTCCTGAATCATGACGTCTGACTGACTGCAGGTGAAACTCATTCACTGTAAATCTTTCTTTAGTTAATATCTGTGAGTTTCTGTACCAGATGAATGTTGTTTCTTCAGTCAGTCTGCAGGTGGTTTTACATGTAAGAGTCACTGAATCTCCCTCTTTCACTCTCTGTTGTGTCTCCACCTGGAGGTCTGACAGCAAAACAACAACAAACTCTCTGTTTCATCATCATCATAATACACAATCAAATATATCAACACAACATCAACTTTATGATTTATATCAGATCAGTGTTATATAATATAATATCTCATGTGTGATTCTGTGTTAATATGATTCTGTAGATCTACAAGCCTCCACCCAAACTGCAGCATCCTTCACAACCTTCAAAAAACTACTCAAAACATTCCTGTTCCGGATCTATCTGACTAACCAATAACTTTATGGTTAGTCTAAAAACATTTTTTTTAAATAAAATAAAAACGTTCATGTTCTTTTTCTTCTTTGCCTATTTCAGCTTAATCCTCCTAGTAGGTCTTGTAACTATCGGTACTGTTTAGTGTGTTGACAAAATGTTTTATTCTCTCCTACTTGTAAGTCACTTAGAACAAAAGCGTCTGCCAAATGAATAAATGTAAATGTAGATCTACTTGTGACATGAAGCTGAACTCCAGGAGTCCCTCTGTATACTGTATTGTATCTAGTTGTATATCTGCAGTAATAAACGCCTTCATCTGCTTCTGTCACGTGTGTTAAAGTGATGCTGTTAGTGTGACACTGAATCTTTTCTTTGTATTTTGTATCAGAACACAGGTTTGGTGAAGCTGCACCAGATGCATGTGGTGTTTTGGTCCAGTATGATGATGTGATCCAATAACCAGGAGGAGAACAAGACATCATCACTGTTGAGCCTCTTAATGCACAAACAGATGAAGGATTGTAATTCACTTCATGATCCCGCTGACCATCAACATCTGAAACACATGAAATGAGGAAACTATTGACACACAAAACAATGTGTAAAGAAGTCCTGAAAATCAGCTTTATGTTTCTTTTTAAATATCAAGAGTTCATGTTATAAAACACAAAGTATGAAGAGTTTCATGATCTCTGTTGAAAGATCTGAAGTCTGAATGTATAAAGTGAGTATAAGTGTGAAGACTGAAGTTTGATCTTACCAGCAGTCATGAGCAGAAACATCAAAGATATTATCAAACACGTCTCCATATCAAACCTCTACAATCATACAACATACAGTCATGACATGAGATGAACATATGAACATCACAAACACTCATTTCATCATCATTTCATTTAGTAACACAACATTAGAGATTCACAAGAATTCATGGATCATTTACACACTGATGTGTATTTTGGCTTAGTGGTTAGCACATAATGCTAGCAACGGCAAGGTCATGGCATATACTCAGAAACAAATGTATAATGCAATTTAAGTCGCTTTGGATAAAAGTGTGTGCCAAATGCATAAATGTAAATAACTAGTCATATTAACAATAAAAAAACATATAAAGAGTATATAAATATTTTCTGTTTCAGTTCTACAGATCCAAACAATGTAAAATGGTCTTACCGTGTTGTTATTAGCATCTCTGTCAATGCACATATAAGAAACAAACAGGATGCACAGACGTTTATAGCTGATGGACTGTTGGTGGTTTTCACGCTTAAATGTGCTCCAATATTTTCTTCCTCTTTCTGAGTGATTGTGTTCTTCATCTCAACAACAAGTGGAACCCAACAAAGATAATAAACAATCAAATTATCACATAACAACAAACATTATCATCATCATGTCAAAGATTTATATGAGAATATATGACAAAAATATTGAGTATAAACAGTAAGAAGATCAGTATTATAGGAACTTTAGATGTGAAGCATCTAATGTGATATATCGAGATGTTAGTGTCACTTCCTCATTCAGACACATTTTCTGTGTTAAGAGTTATACGCCCCAGTGCTCATCTCTCACTGTGTGTATTAAGATTCTGGGATGTCTTTGAACAGAAAACCCTGATGTTCAGCATCTGTTAGTTTGAACAAACCTGTCTGAAGGTTTGGAGGCCCAAGGACACTTCCTTCATTAACATAAAACAAAATCAAAGAGAATAAGCTATCGTTTATTATTATTTATACAATACACATAAAAATAAAAATAAATCACCAACAAATCCAATATATCAGGTCAGACAGCCACATCTGCAGTGGATCAACACCGACCCTTCATGTTCATTCATCTCAACTGCTTAGTTTCATTTTTAGGTGAACTGTTCCTTTAAGACGTGTGTTAGTGTGTAGATCACAATCATCAGGTCGCTAGTGGATAAAACACATCACAACATCCATTCAACACCAACACAACATCAGCAGAGAAATGAGTCCTGAACTTTCATGACTAACATGTAACAATAGTGTTTACAAATGGTATAGATACATGAATTGATATATATATATATATATGATATAAAAATGTGCTCGAAAATCCTCATGGAATAAGACTAAATTGTTTACTGAAGCTAAATGTTTAGGATATTTCACTTTAGTTTTTTGCAATAAAAAACTCTGTCAAACACACACAAATCTGTGTGCGCGCGCGTGCGTGCAATATTTTGGAGACAAATTTGTTGAATCTGCTACTGTCATGGTTGGTGGACAGAACCCAGATGCAGGCAGCAGTGGTTTTAAACAAAAAAGGCTTTAATTTACAAAACACAAAAACAGAAAACAAAAACCCACGAGGGGGGCAAAACAGAAAACCAAAGCTAGAGCTCTTTAACAGGCAAACAGATGAAGGATTGTAATTCACTTCATGATCCCGCTGACCATCAACATCTGAAACACATGAAATGAGGAAACTATTGACACACAAAACAATGTGTAAACAAGTCCTGAAAATCAGCTTTATGTTTCTTTTTAAATATCAAGAGTTTATGTTATAAAACCCAAAGTATGAAGTGTTTCATGATCTCTGTTGAAAGATCTGAAGTCTGAATGTATAAAGTGAGTATAAGTGTGAAGACTGAAGTTTGATCTTACCAGCAGTCATGAGCAGAAACATCAGAGATATTATCAAACACGTCTCCATATCAAACCTCTACAATCATACAACATACAGTCATGACATGAGATGAACATATGAACATCACAAACACTCATTTCATCATCATTTCATTTAGTGACACAACATTAGAGATTCACAAGATTCACAGTTTTTATCTTCAGTAATCACAACAAAAAAATGTTTAACAAAAGGTTTTACTTTTAAAACAATGTAAAAATGGTCTTACGGTGCTGTGATGAGTGTCTAATGCTCAAGAAATAAAAATTATCTACAAGTGTTTTTAACGGGTCATTTTCACACTTAAACATGCTGCTTAAAATAAATGACGAGTCTTCCGCTTTCTGAGAATTTGTGCTCCTCACCTCAAGAAACAAAGTGAATGAAATGTTTCCAGATATAAACTCACTAACAACAAACATCATCATCATGAGGAAAGTTCACATGTCACAGCTTTATATGAGAATGTGTCACAAAGGATTGAGGACCAACACGAAGATCATAGATGCAGAAGTAAGATGTTTAAGATTCAGTCGATGTCACTTCCTCATTCAGACACATTTTCTATGTTAAGAGTCGTGACGTCTGAAGATGAGACTGATGTTTGACTGTAAGAGTCCTGAGCACATGACAAAGAACAACATCAAAATCTGCAAAAGTACAAATTTGAACCGGTTTACATTTAAGCTATTTGACTCAATATTTAATAAAGAGTTTTCATTGTTCAGTTTCATTTTGCAATAAAATCTGAACATGAGACAGCAGCTCCTGACAAATATGTTACAACCATACGTTATATGTGAGCATCCAGGAATGATGCTGTCATGACAAACACAATGTCATGGCAAAAACAGACAGACAACTCAGATGCGGGGTAACAAGAGAACCTATTTATTAGACGTGAGTATAGACCAGCTGCGGTAAAAACTCTCGGGGAATTCCTCGACCCGGAAACTCGTGACTTGAGAGATATATCCAACACTGAGGGAGACCCGGCTCGGGAAGGATGAACCCAGAATAGGAGATCTGTACTCGGGGTGTAGATGCGACCCGGAGAGCGTGGTTCCAGCCGGCGGGAGAGCGCGACGCTCCGGGAAGGATCGATGTTTAGTCCGTCCGGACGGGCTTGGAGAGCTGCGGGCAGAGCAGAAGGTGACAGAGGCGAATAACAGAGGAAAAACTAACAAGACTGCGAGGAGCCCAAACAGTAACAGAGATACTTAAACTGTGACTACGCACGAGACTTTAAACTAGCCAGGCTAGACAATGGGAGTTAGCGACTAAGCAAAAACATGCAACGGTCTGACAAGAGACGGAGAACGAAGGGGAATTAAATAGGAAAGCTAACTAAAGTCAATGGGGAACAGATGGTGAGAGAGGGAGTTAGAGATGAGGCGCTAACCAGGGGGAAACAAGCTACAAGTGAAGGAGTGATCAGCGGTGAGTGGGGGAAGACCCGACAGGGAGACACGAGGGAGGGGTTAGTGACGTAGACACTGAGCACATGGCGCACTGTCATAACAGACACACAGAAGACAGAGCCAGAGAGCCAGAGATCATGACACACAAGTTTTATTTTATGTGAACTGCATGTTTCTTTAAGACGTGTGTAAGTGTGTAAACATCAGGCCTCTAGTGGATAAAACACATCACACCAACACAACATCAGCATCAATGAACTAACAATGAACTGTTTGACACACACACACTTCAAAAGAGAAAATACTTTATTAACACTACTGCTTTAAAATGATACATCAAATAATTACAAATGAACAGAATGCAAATATATTAACATAATGACTAAATATTAGAAAAGTACTGATCATTGTTAGTTGATATTAACTGATAGTAATGAATAAGAACAAATAACGTCATTACAGTCAGACTTCAGATCTCTCTGTCAGAATGAGAGAGAGTTTAATGTGTGTTTACTGCTAGTGTGTCATATTCAGAAGATCTGGACTGAAGCTCAAGAGTCGTGTAGACGCCGTCAGCAGTCCTGCGCTGATCCGACTGTGAAAGAAACATGAAGAAGAAATCTTGTTTTCATGTGAATTTGAGGGAGAAAATGTTTGTAAATCCCAGTTTGACAGATTTACTGTGATTGTGTTGTAAATATCTGCAGATGATCTGGACGCAGGATTCAGAGCCGTGTATGTATCATCACTCGAGTCAGCCGTCTATAGAGAAACATTTTCATCATTATTCATAAACAACATTTGATTTTGAGTTTAATGTGACATCAGCACTGAAGGATTCATGAGATGAAGCAGAATCTACTGCAGGTGGAGATGAAGATGTGTTTTTGTTCACCTGTTTCTGATTCATGTCTTCAGATCTGCTATCAGTCCTCCTCTTCCTACAGGAAACAAGAGAAAAAATAACAACATATCATATCATTACAATTCATAAATAAAACAATCTTTAAAAATGTGTCAGACTCACTTAATAAACAGAAAGATCATAAAGACGATGATGAACAATCCTCCACATCCTCCACATCCTGCCAGAATCCCAGAAACTGTATACAGAGCAGAACCCTGAACTCCTAAAACAAGATGTTTATAAAAAAGATCCTTTAACACTATAGTGGAAGGTAAAAAACAAAAGACATAAACAGTGAATCATGAACAGATCACCTTTAATAGTGAAAGATACAGCAGCTGATCTCTGAGATCCAACTTTATTCTGAGCCAAACAGTAAAACCATCCACTGAGACTTGAATTAAAGTTACTGATGCTGTACGTCTGTCCAGATCCAACAGATGATGTTTGATTCTCTTTAAACCAGCTGTAGATGTGAACAGGTGGATTTGATTCACTGCTGCAGATCAGATTCACTGAATCACCAGAAGAACTGATGGATGCTGAAGTTTTCTCAGGAGGATCTACAGGTGAAAGTATTTTAGTTTTATTTGAATCAATAAATGATTTTCCATTTCAAATAATAACACAATAATAATTTGTTTGTGTAAATGGAAATCAAATTGAATTGTTTTAAGGTCCCAAAATCACATGTGATATCAGATATGTACTGTTCGAGGTGGAATCCAAACAAAATATTCATGAAGATATCAAATTAAACAATTCTTTTGAATATAATACAGTACAAAATAAAAACAAATAATGTCTAATAAATATCTAATGCCATTGAATTAATTGTCTGACTGCAACACATAATTTTTTTACTCACATTCAACATTGAGATAAACATCAGGAGAGGACAGACGTTCACGTTTTCTTTCAGCAGCACATCTATAAAGTCCTGAATCATGACGTCTGACTGACTGCAGGTGAAACTCATTCACTGTAAATCTTTCTTCAGTTAATATCTGTGAGTTTCTGTACCAGATGAATGTTGTTTCTTCAGTCAGTCTGCAGGTGGTTTTACATGTAAGAGTCACAGAATCTCCCTCTTTCACTTTCTGTTGTGTCTCCACCTGGAGGTCTGACAGCAAAATAACAACAAACTCTCTGTTTCATCATCATCATAATACACAATCAAATATATCATCACAACATCAACTTTAATGATTTATATCAGATCAATGTTATATAATATAATATCTCATGTGTGATTCTGTAGATCTACCTGTGACATGAAGCTGAACTCCAGGAGTCCCTCTGTATACTGTATTGTATCTAGTTGTATATCTGCAGTAATAA
This sequence comes from Oreonectes daqikongensis, assembly GCA_026939265.1. NCBI lineage: Eukaryota > Metazoa > Chordata > Actinopteri > Cypriniformes > Nemacheilidae > Oreonectes > Oreonectes daqikongensis. The sequence goes on from JAOTQM010000031.1 coordinate 861,467, forward strand.
ACGCCTTCATCTGCTTCTGTCACGTGTGTTAAAGTGATGCTGTTAGTGTGACACTGAATCTTTTCTTTGTATTTTGTATCAGAACACAGGTTTGGTGAAGCTGCGCCAGATGCATGTGGTGTTTTGGTCCAGTATGATGATGTGATCCAATAACCAGGAGGAGAACAAGACATCATCACTGTTGAGTCTCTTAATGCACAAACAGATGAAGGATTGTAATTCACTTCATGATCCTGCTGACCATCAACATCTGAAACATATGAAATGAGGAAACTATTGACACACAAAACAATGTGTAAACAAGTCCGGAAAATCAGCTTTATGTTTCTTTTTAAATATCAAGAGTTCATGTTATAAAACCCAAAGTATGAAGTGTTTCATGATCTCTGTTGAAAGATCTGAAGTCTGAATGTATAAAGTGAGTATAAGTGTGAAGACTGAAGTTTGATCTTACCAGCAGTCATGAGCAGAAACATCAAAGATATTATCAAACACGTCTCCATATCAAACCTCTACAATCATACAACATACAGTCATGACATGAGATGAACATATGAACATCACAAACACTCATTTCATCATCATTTCATTTAGTGAAACAACATTAGAGATTCACAAGATTCACAGTTTTTATCTTCAGTAATCACAACAAAAAAATGTTTAACAAAAGGTTTTACTTTTAAAACGATGTAAAAATGGTCTTACGGTGCTGTGATGAGTGTCTAATGCTCAAGTAAAAAATAAAAATGATCTACAGGCGTTTTTAACAGGTCATTTTCACACTTAAACATGCTGCTTAAAAAAAACGATGAGTCTTTCGCTTTCTGAGAATTTGTGCTCCTCACCTCAACCACATGAAAATAACCCAAGAAACAAAGTGAATTAAATGTTTCCAGATATAAACTCACTAACAACAAACATCATCATCCTCCCAGCTAACAAAAGTTTGTTATAAGAATGTTCCCTAAAGGTTTTTCGTGGGTTTGAAAACGTTCTAAGAACGTTCAAAGTGTCCAGTTTATTAGATGTTCTAAGAACGTTCCCAGCTAACAAAAGTCACCATCATGGTGATCAGTGTTTCCTTGAGTTGTGCTCTTCACCCTTGACCTTCATATGCTCATCATAGATCATAAATTACATTTTTTGTGAGTGGTGACTGTGTGCTTTTAAAGTACATTTGTTACAACAATGATGTAATGTTCTTATTTAGTGGTCTTTCAAATCATCATCATCATGTTGTAGTTGGATTCTCTGATCTCATTCAGTTTGAGTGATATGCTGTTAATCCTGAAGATTAAGATCAGAATCAGGGTGTTTGATTGCAATTTGTCTAGAAAGATTTCAGAAATCTGGATGCGAATAAAACTTAATGTACAGCAGAACTTAGACACACACAGACATGAAGATTGAGTGTATGAATCTCAACAATGGTGACAATCAACAGACTAATTCAGATTAACCGCAATGCATGCTGGGAATCATGAATGAGTTTTGTACTATGATGTTACCCAGCATGCATTGCAGTATTTAGTTTGATTCTCACCATTACTGAGGTTCATACACAGATTCTTGATTTCTGTGTTTTTCTATATTTGGCCATAGATTTGATTTATTTGCACTTATATTTTATCCAACTTTCTAGACATCAAAATGCCTCTCCCTGATCTTAAACTGTTATTTCAGAATTAACAACACAGACATCAGTGAATCAACATGATGGTGATTTTAACGACCACCAAACAAACACATAAGATTAGATTCTCAATTGCATTAACTTCTCAAATGTACTTTAAAAGTACACACACAAAACACACCAATACATGTAACCTATGAAGGTCAAGGGTGAAGAGCACAACTCAAGGAAACACTGATCACCATGATGGTGACTTTTGTTAGCTGGGAACGTTCTTAGAATGTCAAAAAAACTGGACACTTTGAACATTCTTAGAACGTTTTCAAAAACATGAAAAACCTTTAGGGAACATTCTTATAACAAACTTTTGTTAGCTGGGATGAGGAAAGTTCACATGTCACAGCTTTATATGAGAATGTGTCACAAAGGATTGAGGACCAACACTAAGATCATAGATGCAGAAGTAAGATGTTTAAGATTCAGTCGAAGTCACTTCCTCATTCAGACACATTTTCTGTGTTAAGAGTCGTGACGTCTGAAGATGAGTCTGATGTTTGACTGTAAGAGTCCTGAGCACATGACAAAGAACAACATCAAAAACTGCAAAAGTACAAATTTGAACCAGTTTACATTTAAGCTATTTGACTCAATATTTAATAAAGAGTTTTTATTGTTCAGTTTCATTTAGCAATAAAATCTGAACATGAGACAGCAGCTCCTGACAAATATTGTTAAATATGTTACAACCATATATATGTTATATGTGAGCATCCAGGAATGATGCTGTCATGACAAACAACACAAGTTTTATTTTATGTGAACTGTTCCTTTAAGACGTGTGTAAGTGTGTAAACATCAGGCCTCTAGTGGATAAAACACATCACAACATCCATTCAACACCAACACAACATCAGCATCAATGAACTAACACTGAACTGTTTGACACACACACACTTTAAAAGAGAAAAGACTTTATTAACATTACTGCTTTAAAATGAGCTGAAAGTAATGACTTAATATTAGAAAAGTGTATATGTTTTGTGTGTTAATATGATTCTGTAGACACTGAATCTTTTCTCTGTCATTTATTTGGTGAAGCTGCACCAGATGCATGTGGTGTTTTGGTCCAGTATGATGATGTGATCTGATAACCAGGAGAACTACAGGACATCCTCACTGTTGAGTCTCTTAATGCACAAACATATGAAGGATTGTAATTCACTTCATGATCCTGCTGACCATCAACATCTAAAAACACATGAAATGAGAAAATACACATAAATGAAGATAACAATATGTAAAGTCATGGCAAATCATCCTTATCATCTACAGTATGTTTCTTACTCAACATTATTCAGAGTTCATGTCATGTTGACATGACACATCACAACATGCACTGCACTGTTTACTTTAACTTAATAGCTGCTGTAATTCATGCACACTTTATATTCATTTGCACTTCTGTTCTGCATAGTCTAAATTATTATTAAATTTCTCTTTTTAGTAAATAGCCATCTGTATATAATGTTCATAGTACATTCCCACTTGTAAATTCTTCATAATTTTTGCTTTATTCTGTATTTATGCACAACTGTATATCCTGCACTTGCTTATTGCACTTCTGGTTAGACCTAAACTACATTTCGTTGCCTTGTACTTGTACATGTGTAATGACAATAAAGTTGAATCTAATCTAATCTAATATTATAAGACACAAAGTATAGTAAGTGTTTCAAAAATCTACCACAGATACTTCCTATGTTCCTATGTGATGTAAGTGCTAACTGATAACATCATTTCATGTGATGCGATCTGTAAAGGTTTTCCTCAGTAGTAATAATTGTATTATTTGGTAAACTTGGTAAAGCTCATCTTGCCCAATGTTTGCTGGAATAAAGCTCAACGGTGCACTTTCACCGCAGGTCTAGAGCCCTGGTTCCTGGTAAACAAGGTCTTCTTCATGTTTGCTCATGTGTAGATTTTCAAGGCAAAGTCTCAGTTGAATAATATTGAAAGTATTTTTATTTAATTATTAAGCAATAAAAGTTAAATTGTCTCCATAGAAAGCGCTGTTTACATTGCAACAGAAAGACAAAAAACATCACAGTCAAGTTGACACACTTGAAGCACTCGAGCGTATGAATCACAGACTGTATAAAAGATGGCTCCCATTTACTTTAATTGTAGAAAAATGACACAAAGAATAATATTGTGCTGATTTAGAGCCAGAGTCTGCGCAATATTGCCTGCGAGGTAAAGCTGCGGTATCAAACCTTTTGTGTCTAAATGGTTCCATGAACAACCTTCAACATCCGAAGAACCTTCACAAAACGTTCTTTGTGGCGGAAAATGGAAAAAAGGAATCAGAGCCGATAGGTCCTTTCCCAAACCCCACTCCCTTCTCTCCTGCACTTCGCTTACTGTCACTTAATCTCATTGTCCTATACAAATAAAGGAAAAATGCTAAAAATAAATCTTAAAAAAAGAGGTTCTTGAGATTATACAAAGGTAAGATAGAAATCTATAGAACCTTTGACTGAATGCTTCTTTGTGGAACCAAAGACTGTTCTTCTTGAGCATCGCTGTGAAGAACCTTTTAACCTTTATTTTTAAGAGAGTAACCAAAACCAAACGTATTCAATAAACCAACAATTGGACATACAGCATAAGAACAAACTAAAATGACAGAAACCATGTTTGGAGAAAATTCATTTGAAGTTGAATTAGATTTTTTTTTTGTTTGGCCCGTTTCACTTGTTTACACGGAGAGGTGTGGGGTTTATGACCTATACTGCAGCTTAGCGTCTCTGATAATGACTTCAATGATCTCAGACGGTTGATATCATCTGACTGAACTGTAGATCGTAGATCACATCAGCCGAGCTGGGGGAAAAATTATCAAGAACATATTTATTTGACACTACAAATCTGTTTCTACACAAACACAAAAGCTGTGAATAAGAGTTTAATGCATCTCACCTGAGGAACAGAGGTGTGATGGGAGTCCTTCTGTTTCTTCTTATTCGTCATCGTTTTCTTCCTGATGTATTGAACATTGGCATACTGAACATCATCAGCAGAATCTGAAGCTTCTCTCTTAACAGCTGATAGTAGTGAATAAAGTGGAACATCATTGGCTGAAGTTGCTCCTGCTGATCCACTAAAGCGATTTTCCTAAAGGGTTAAAAAATGACAACTGATGGTTTAGATGATAAGATGTAGTTTAGGATCCATGACAGCAGAAGACTTACAGCATTAAGATGAACAGCTTGTGTTGTGATTTACAGACGTAAGCAAAACATATTCCTCTGAAACTTTTCTCAAATTCATTTGATTAAAATAAGATAAAATCAGGCAGGTGAGGAAACAAACACCGGTGTGACTTGCCTGATTTTGCCTGTTAACCTCAGATCCAACATCTCTCCTCTTTATCCTGAAAAAGTCATTGACAAATTCACAAAACAAATTCATGTAAATTATTTTTTTTTTTAAATTTGCGTTTATGTTTTTATCACTGTTTTTAATATTCACTTACCATATTAATAGTAAGATTAAGATTATGATGATGATGATGAACAATCCTGCCACAATCCCATAAAATGTGTACAGAGCAAAACCACGGACATCTAAAACAAAATGTTTATAAAGATCACATCATAAACGAGTACACATTTATTATCATTAATGTAAATATACCTTTAACAGTGAGATATACAGCAGCTGATCTCTGAGATCCAACTTTATTCTGAGCCAAACAGTAAAACCATCCACTGAGACTTGAATTAAAGTTACTGATGCTGTACGTCTGTCCAGATCCAACAGATGATGTTTGATTCTCTTTAAACCAGTTGTAGATGTGAACAGGTGGATTTGATTCACTGCTGCAGGTCAGATTCACTGAATCACCAGAAGAACTGATGGATGCTGTGACATTTCTTGGAGGATCTACAACAAATAGATTTTCATTTTCATAAACACTAAATGCACAATATCATAATACTTCCTCCATTAAACACATGACATGACGAAACAGTTGCTTACACGTCACATTCAGCATCACAGCTTTTGAATATTTCTCTCCTTTTTCATTTCTAGTCTTGCACTTGTATTCTCCACTGTGATCAGAACTGATGTTTGAGATGCTGAAGGTGTTTCCAGATCCTACAAATGTTTTTCCTTTAAACCAGCTGAAATTCGCAGGTGGATTTGATTCACAGCTGCAGGTCAGATTCACTGAATCTCCCTCCACTATTACACCAGAAGAACTGATGAATGCTGAGACATTTCTTGGTGCATCTACAACAAATAGATTTTATTTTAACACTAAGACTTGTAACTTAAACAAGAGCATTGCCCAGTCTGATCTCAGTATTTAGAGGTATTGGTATAAATGGTTTGATTCTAGCACAATTACATTATTTTCATGTATTTGAACATTAAACTTGAACATTAAACCACAAATTAACAGCATCAGATGGCAGAGCTATAAATGTGTTGCTTACACGTCACATTTAGCATCACAGCTTCTGATTCACCCCCTGCAAGTTTATTTCTAGTCTTGCACTTGTATTCTCCACTGTGATCAGAACTGATGTTTGAGATGCTGAAGATGTTTCCAGATCCTACAAATGTTTTTCCTTTAAACCAGCTGAAATTCGCAGATGGATTTGATTCACAGCTGCAGGTCAGATTCACTGAATCTCCCTCCACTATTACACCAGAACTGATGGATGCTGAGACGTTCTTAGGAGGATCTAGAATAAGTGCAATGATCATTTAAAATCATTTTAAGTTTTAGAAACATTCACAATGACTGTAAAGGTACTTACACGTGACATTGAGAAAGAAAGCAGATGATGTGAGATTGTGTCCCTGTACAGCACAGCTATAGTTGCCCGCGTCCTTTCTTTTAACTGACGGCAGGATGAGTTTATCATTGTTTCTGTCTGTTGTCCTGTTTAATGACTTTATCTTTATGTTTCTGTACCAGATGAATGTTGTTTCTTCAGTCAGTCTGCAGGTGGTTTTACATGTAAGATTCACTGAATCTCCCTCTTTCACTCTCTGTTGTGTCTCCACCTGGAGGTCTGACAGCAAAACAACAACAAACTCTCTGTTTCATCATCATCATAATACACAATCAAATATATCATCACAACATCAACTTTAATGATTTATATCAGATCAATGTTATATAATATAATATCTCATGTGTGATTCTGTAGATCTACCTGTGACATGAAGCTGAACTCCAGGAGTCCCTCTGTATACTGTATTGTATCTAGTTGTATATCTGCAGTAATAGACGCCTTCATCTGCTTCTGTCACGTGTGTTAAAGTGATGCTGTTAGTGTGACACTGAATCTTTTCTTTGTATTTTGTATCAGAACACAGGTTTGGTGAAGCTGCACCAGATGCATGTGGTGTTTTGGTCCAGTATGATGATGTGATCCAATAACCAGGAGGAGAACAAGACATCATCACTGTTGAGCCTCTTAATGCACAAACAGATGAAGGATTGTAATTCACTTCATGATCCCGCTGACCATCAACATCTGAAACACATGAAATGAGGAAACTATTGACACACAAAACAATGTGTAAACAAGTCCTGAAAATCAGCTTTATGTTTCTTTTTAAATATCAAGAGTTCATGTTATAAAACCCAAAGTATGAAGTGTTTCATGATCTCTGTTGAAAGATCTGAAGTCTGAATGTATAAAGTGAGTATAAGTGTGAAGACTGAAGTTTGATCTTACCAGCAGTCATGAGCAGAAACATCAGAGATATTATCAAACACGTCTCCATATCAAACCTCTACAATCATACAACATACAGTCATGACATGAGATGAACATATGAACATCACAAACACTCATTTCATCATCATTTCATTTAGTGACACAACATTAGAGTTTCACAAGAATTCATGGATCATTCACACACTGATGTGTATTGAGGATGATTTTCATCTTCAACAACAAAACATTCATATAGAGTTCTAGTTAAATCGTTTGTTTCTTACCCTGCTGTGATGAGCGTCTGTGTCCATGCACAAATGAGAAATGAACTGATGGACAGCGGGTTTTCACACTTGAATATGATGCTTAAAATAAAATATTTTTGTCTTCCTGTTTTCATGTGTTTTGGCCTTTCATCACATTTGAGGAACTCAAGAAACAAAGAAAATGAATCTTCCAATAAACTTAAGATAGTGTTATACAAACATTGCACACAACATACACAAATGAATTTTTTGAGAAATTTGAGTATCTGTCTATTTCCATAGTTACATATCTCTTCATAACATGAAACGTCACTTCTGACGAACTTCCTGTTTAACAGAACAACTTAAAAAAGGAAGATGATGTAAGCGCTAAAAGATGTCATTTGTTGCGATGCGATCTGTGAAGGTTTGTTTCAGTCTGCTCAAGATCAATTACTTTTTGGATTCGGGATCTATAATAAAGTATTACATATTTTGCCCAGTGTTTGCATCAATCGTATGCAATGATGTATATTACATTCTTGCAAAGCCGGAGGATGAACCTCTATGTGGTTCTATTTGTGCCAAAAATGCTTTTGTACTATACATTTGTCTGTGTCTACAGTTATTTTTCCAGGTAAATCAGTATATGTTGTCATCCTTGCTGTTGTCTTGTTGGGTGCCAGGAAGACTAACAATATTTATCATTTGAGGTTCCATGTGTGTGTAAAAGGTGTGGATTGTACAATGCATCTGCCTATATTCACTATTATTGACTTTGTTTTATCTGCTTTTAATATGCATGCATCACCCTCCCTGTTGTCTGTATATAGTACCTCATTTTAATCACATTTAGTTATGTTGCTCCTTGATCTATACTTTAAATTTCTTCTTTTTTTATTAATCTGCCCTCCATGCAAAATAATGACAACACAAAAAAGTGATTTGTGACAACTGTGTTCAAAAATTTATTACAACATAAAAAAAACATAATAAGTACATTGCATAAGTATTCATACCCTTTTCTGGGACACTTGAAATTTAGCTCAGAAGCATTAGTTTTACTTGTTGATGTGAGTTTGAGGCCGAGTTATTCTGTGGTAAATTCAATTGAACGAGTATGGTTTGGAGCGGCACATATCTCTCAATAAAAGTTGTAACAGTTGAAAATTCATGTCAAAATAAAAGCCAAGACATGAGGTCAAAAGAACTGCCAGTAGAGCTCTGAGACAGGATTATATAAAGACACAGATCTGCGGAAGACTACAAAACAATTCTGCTGTATTGGAGATTTACAGAAGCATGTAGCCTCCATTAATCCTAAATAGAAGAAGTTTGGAGCAACCATACGTCTTACTTAAGCTGACCTCCTGTCCAAACTGAGGCATTGATGGAGAAGGGTCTTGGTTAAAGTGGTGACCAAGAAGCTAATGATCACTCTGGTTGAGCTCCATGATTATATATGGAAACAGGAGAAACTTACAGAAGGACAAACATTACTGCAACACTTCACCAATCTGGACTTTATGACTGAGAGACTCAAGCCTCTCTTCAGTGAAGACACATACAAAAAATCTGCAAAGAAGTACTTCAAAGAATCTTTCAAACTATCAGAAACAAGATTTTCTGGTCTGATGAAGCTCAGATTCAAGCATCATATCTGGAGGAAACCAGGCATCACCTGCACAATACATCCCAAAAGTAAAGTGTGGCGGTAACAGCATCATGATGTGGGGCAGCAACAGGGACTGGGGGACTTGTCAGGGTAAAAGAAAAGAGCAATGGCACAAAATACAGAGATAAGGATCGTGAAAACATGCCGAACCTCAGACAGGACAGAAGGTTTGTTCTCCAACAGGACAGTGACCCAAAGCACACAGCTAAAACAATATAAGAGTGACTTATGGAGACAGAACTCCCCATCCAACCTGACAGAGTTTGAGAAGATCTGAGGAGAAGAATGGCAGACAATGACCAAATGCAGATGTGTAAAGCTTGTCATGTCATTCCCAAAAATAGTTCAGGTGGTAAAGGTGCTTTAACCAACTTCTGAGTTAAGGGTATGAAAATGTATGCTTTGACTGTAGACAAAGGTTTAGGACAAGGCACAAAGCAGCCATTTTTGGTACAAACGGAACCCCATACAGATGTGATCATTTCTGAATTAAAGAATATTTTTCAAGATAGCAAAATTCATTATATTTAAATCTTAACAACAAATAAAAAACAATATCTCTGTCAGACCTTGTTTACTGCTAGTGTGTCATATTCAGAAGATCTGGACTGAAGCTCAAGAGTCGTGTAGACGCCGTCAGCAGTCCTGCGCTGATCCGACTGTGAAAGAAACATGAAGAAGAAATCTTGTTTTCATGTGAATTTGAGGGAGAAAATGTTTGTAAATCCCAGTTTAACAGATTTACTGTGATTGTGTTGTAAATATCTGCAGATGATCTGGACGCAGGATTCAGAGCCGTGTATGTATCATCACTCGAGTCAGCCATCTATAGAGAAACATTTTCATCATTGCTCATAAACAACATTTGATTTTGAGTTTAATGTGACATCAGCACTGAAGGATTCATGAGATGAAGCAGAATCTACTGCAGGTGGAGATGAAGATGTGTTTTTGTTCACCTGTTTCTGATTCATGTCTTCAGATCTGCTATCAGTCCTCCTCTTCCTACAGGAAACAAGAGAATGCAATTGACACATTGAGCCGTCCTGAAAACATGAGTTTTTGAAATCGAGTTTGGAAGTGTTATTTAAAACAATGCCATTATCACTTTTGTGTAAACTAAACGGAAATACAAAAGCGACAATATGTGAATGCACATTATGTGTTTTTTTACCAAGTGACATCGCCAACTACTGGCCTGACATGAGTACTGCTGAATAAAACAGTGTTTTAGTCCTTTTCACAGATCCTTTTAAAGAGTTTATTGCACAACATTGTTGAAAGATTTAATAAATTACTTTTCTGTGTTTAGAACATCATTGTTGTGTAAATAAAATGGCAGTGTATTACTGTATTTACATGTACATTTTTAATATTGTATGTAAAACTGAAACATTGAAAAATGACAAATTCGTCGCTATTTTATGTGTTTCATTTTATATTCAATTTCATATCTCGACGCTTCCAAACAGAAAAAAAATAATGAATTAAACAACCTTTTTGAATGAAGGGTGTAACAAACATTCACTCACTTAATAAACAGAATGATGAAGATGATGATGATGATGATGATGACGAAGAAAAATCCTCCACATCCTGCCACAACACCGGAAACTACAGCAGAACCCTGAACTCCTAAAACAAGATGGTATCATAAAACAGAACTGAACATTATTTACATTACACTTCTACATTTAGCAAACGCTTAAATACAAAGCAGTTTAGAGTGAATTTAAAGTACATTTGATCTGTATGGTGTTCCCTGGAAATCAAATCAAAACCATTCACGCTACTAACACAAAAGCAACTTATAGCTACAGTAACACTTTTCGTTATTAATGTAAATATACCTTTAACAGTGAAATATACAGCATCTGATCTCTGAGATCCAACTTTATTCTGAGCCACACAGTAAAACCATCCACTGAGACGTGAATTAAAGTTACTGATGCTGTACGTCTGTCCAGATCCAACAGATGATGTTTGATTCTCTTTAAACCAGCTGTAGATGTGAACAGGTGGATTTGATTCACAGCTGCAGATCAGATTCACTGAATCACCAGAAGAACTGATGGATGCTGAGACGTTCTTAGGAGGATCTAGAATAAGTGCAATGATCATTTAAAATCATTTTAAGTTTTAGAAACATTCACAATGACTGTAAAGGTACTTACACGTGACATTGAGAAAGAAAGCAGATGATGTGAGATTGTGTCCCTGTACAGCACAGCTATAGTTGCCCGCGTCCTTTCTTTTAACTGACGGCAGGATGAGTTTATCATTGTTTCTGTCTGTTGTCCTGTTTAATGTCTTCATGTTTCTGTACCAGATGAATGTTGTTTCTTCAGTCAGTCTGCAGGTGGTTTTACATGTAAGAGTCACAGAATCTCCCTCTTTCACTCTCTGTTGTGTCTCCACCTGGAGGTCTGACAGCAAAACAACAACAAACTCTCTGTTTCATCATCATCATAATACACAATCAAATATATCATCACAACATCAACTTTATGAATTTATATCAGATCAATGTTATATAATATAATATCTCATGTGTGATTCTGTAGATCTACTTGTGACATGAAGCTGAACTCCAGGAGTCCCTCTGTATACTGTATTGTATCTAGTTGTATATCTGCAGTAATAAACGCCTTCATCTGCTTCTGTCACGTGTGTTAAAGTGATGCTGTTAGTGTGACACTGAATCTTTTCTTTGTATTTTGTATCAGAACACAGGTTTGGTGAAGCTGCACCAGATGCATGTGGTGTTTTGGTCCAGTATGATGATGTGATCCAATAACCAGGAGAACAGGACATCATCACTGTTGAGCCTCTTAAAGCACAAACAGATGAAGGATTGTAATTCACTTCATGATCCCGCTGACCATCAACATCTGAAACACATGAAATGAGGAAACTATTGACACACAAAACAATGTGTAAACAAGTCCTGAAAATCAGCTTTATGTTTCTTTTTAAATATCAAGAGTTCATGTTATAAAACACAAAGTATGAAGAGTTTCATGATCTCTGTTGAAAGGTCTGAAGTCTGAATGTATAAAGTGAGTATAAGTGTGAAGACTGAAGTTTGATCTTACCAGCAGTCATGAGCAGAAACATCAGAGATATTATCAAACACGTCTCCATATCAAACCTCTACAATCATACAACATACAGTCATGACATGAGATGAACATATGAACATCACAAACACTCATTTCATCATCATTTCATTTAGTGACACAACATTAGAGTTTCACAAGATTCACAGTTTTTATCTTCAGTAATCACAACAAAAGTTTCTTCTCTTAAAACAATATAAGAATTTTCTTACCGTGTTGTGTTAAGTTTAAGATGCCAACATAAGAAATGAACAACATGTAAAAATGTCTGAACTGATGGACTGCTGGTGGTTTTCACACTTAAATGTGTTGCTTAAAATAAAATATGTCGATCTTCCTGTTTCTGAGAATTTGTGTCCGTCATCTCAACAACATGAGAGAAACTCAAGAAACAAATAAAATGTCTTCAGATTTAAAACAACAAACATTATCATCGGTAGAGTTCATGAATCAAAGTTTTATATGAGAACATGACATAAAATAATGAGAAGATCAGGATCTCATGATGGGATGGTTTCTAGATGTCATTTCCTCATCCTGACGCACATTGTTTTTCGAGCTGTGACGTCTGAAGCTGATATTAGTGTTGGACCATAAAGGACATGAACACGTGATGTATTTGAATACGAGAGATCATCTGAACTTGTTTACATGTCAGCTGTTAGATTCAGTTTGAAATAAAAAGCTGTTTTAATGATTCAATCCTGCATAGATCTTCCAGCAAAATCCCAGTCTGGTGTTTTTAACACTTGTGTTAGTGTGTAGATCTCTGACACACAATCATCAAGCCTCTAGTGGATAAAACACACAACAACATCAGCAGTGAAATGAGATCTTATTGTTCTCAACTAACATTAAACTGTTTAATAGTTTACACAAATCCATCTAAACTACACACACTTGAATAGAGAAAAGACTTTATTAACATTATTGATAACATGTGCCATTAAACATCAACAAATACAATAAATGAACAATGTTATCCATGCAATAAGATGCATTTGATCTTAAAAACAAAAGACAAACAGTGAATCATGAACAAATCACCTTTAACAATGAGAGATACAGCAGCTGATCTCTGAAATCCAAATTTATTCTGAGCCACACAGTAAAACCATCCACTGACCCAATGTAACTTGTGCAAAAATTTGACAAACTGAACTGAATTACCCCCCTAAGTTTAGTTTTAGTGAGTCAATGAAAATGATGATGAGTTATGTAAACGGTTTAATTGCTTATACATCAAAACTAATACATAAATGATACATCCATAGATTTTTGAAATCGAAATGAATGAGCTTCAGCAAAATCCAACCTTAGTAAAAATACTTTGAAAATCCGATCCTTAAACCTTTATTATTACACAAACATACAGATTCTCAAATATTTAACCCATCCTGACAATGATAGAAAAAAGACAACTGAAATGTCACAAATCCTTCCTCAAGTCGATTGATTCTCTCAGTCTTTACAGATGATGTTTGATTCAAAGGATTTGCACATGTCAGGGTTGACGTACGTGTCATCGCTTTGGTCATCATGCTAGAGAAAAGAGACCGAATTGTCATTTCAACATCATATATGACCCCGGATCACAAAACTTAAGTTTCTTAAATCTTAAGTAGCACAACAACATTTGTAATTATAGCCAAAAATACATTGTACAAAATAAAAATTCTCTTTTATGTCAAACATTATTACACGGTAAGAAATTGTGTGTAAAAAAAACAGTAAACTACACTGAAAACATAAAAAAATAAAGTTATGAAGTTACAAAGTTATGTTTACTCAGCATAATTTATCTATGTTCAATTTTCTCAATTTATGTTTGTTAATCAAACATAATTTTTTTACGTTAAAGTTTCATTTTTTCATTTCACATTCTCAATCTCATATTTTGAGTTCATGCTACATAAATTTACATTTATCTTTAACAAGAAGATAATACATTAACAGATCTTAACAAATTTTTTTAGTTTAAAATGTAACCGTCCACTTCCTAACCAAAGGCATCGCTTTTCTGCAATGGCAATGGTAACAACAAAACTCAAAACTATATAAAACTCCTCCTAAATCTCAAAGATAAATGAACATTAAACACTAACAAGAGTTTCTCTTGACTGAAAAACACATAAAACAACACTTCATTATGAAAATACCTTTCAAAATTTTTATTTTGTTTTTATTTTATTAAGTCTTATGCAAAGCATGCTGGGAAATGCAAATTAAAATGAATGGATTAAGTTACATAACTAAACATGAAAAAATCATGTTTTGACCAAATTTTCCAAAATTGTAATAATATTACCCAGAATGCAGCTCGCAAGGCAAATTTCTACATTTTTTACCACTTTAATGGAAAACAGTAGTTTACTGTTGAATTTGGCCGTTTTTAACAGCAATTTTTAAGTGTCGGATATTATGTAAAGATCATGAAGATATTTTGTCAATTCCCTACCGTAAATATATCAAAACTTTATTTTTATGAGTGGATGCAATCAAAGAAGGCCGGAAACACGTCTACAAACTTCACTTGCTGCTGTCGCTCTTTGGGAATTACTCACTCAAGTTTGGTTTCTATGTAAAGATTTAAATTTCAGCTTTCAGGTTCATATTCTCCACAATGTCATTACAGCGTTAACCCTAAAGAAAGTGTTCAAACAAACCTGTTTCTGCTACAGCACCTCTGATTAACAAATTTAAAGGCGATATTTTTTTTTACACGCTCAGAATCTGGAGTTTTAAATAGTTATAACTCAGCCAAATACTGTCCTATCCTTACAAATCATATTTTAATAGAAAGCAGATTTATTCAAATTTTCAGAAATTTCGAGAAATTGACCCATAAGATCACATTTATCATTTACACATGCACAAGTTTTTACAACTTACAACAGGTGTACAGTATATATCTTCAGCAGGCATGTGTACTGGATCAACGTTTTTGTATATGTCATCATTGCAGTCAACATCCTGTCAGGAAATAGAAGAAAGATCAATCACATATAAAGTAAAAAAAACATCTTTATAAATTCCACTGGTCCCACTCACATCTGACAGATCTTTTGAATAATTTATTATGTCTGATCGTGTATTAAATAAATGTTATGTGTCCACAATGATGATGTCAAGCTTCACATATTGACTTACTGCAGGAGAGTCGCAGACGCTCATAGAGACGCTGCTCGCGGGGATGAAGTTTGTGTATATGTTTACACTGTTGTCATCATGCTGTAGAAAAGAGAAAGAAAGAAAAGTATCTTATGTACATGATATACACTTAATGTTTGATTGTATCTAAATAATTTCAACAAGCTGATCTTTACCATCTTGGCCGTTCTGTCTTCATATGCCGTGTCATTCACTTGCTCTCCTCTGATGTTGTTTGATCTTTGGCTTTTCTTACTGTGTAAACAATTCAAACAAATCAAAAACATACCTTCTTCATTACTGTATGAACACAATAAACTTACCAAATGACTAAAATGATGAAAATAAAAAATAAGCCTCCAAGTCCACTTATGATCCCAGCAACAGAATACAGGAGAGCGTTTTTTCCACCTGTAAAGAAGAAAAGTGACATGATAGAGAATAAATGATGAAAGCATCACATGCTTATTAATATCAGAGATTAATACCAACCATCAAACATGACGTCCACAGCATCTGATCTCTGAGATCCAACTTTATTCTGAGCCACACAGTAAAACTTTCCACTGAGACTTGAATTAAAGTTACTGATGCTGTACGTCTGTCCAGATCCAACAGATGATGTTTGATTCTCTTTAAACCAGTTGTAGATGTGAACAGGTGGATTTGATTCACTGCTGCAGATCAGATTCACTGAATCACCAGAAGAACTGATAGATGCTGAGACGTTTCTTGGAGGATCTACAACAAATAGATTTTCATTTCTATAGACATGCACAATATCATAATACTTCCTCCATTAAACACATGACATGATGAAACAGTTGCTTACACGTCACATTCAGCATCACAGCTTCTGAATATTTTTCTCCATGTTTATTTCTGGTCTTGCACTTGTATTCTCCACTGTGATCAGATCTGATGTTTGTGATGCTGAAGATGTTTCCAGATCCTACAAACATTTTTCCTTTAAACCAGTTGTAGATGTGAACAGGTGGATTTGATTCACAGCTGCAGGTCAGATTCACTGAATCACCAGAAGAACTGATGGAGATTACAGGATTATCTGGAGGATCTACATGTGATGTCAAAGTTATGATTTAAATTCAGACTCATGTAAGATATGTAAAATATTTGTTCTGGTATGTTAATGAATCAGTGTTTACTCACGTTCAACATTGAGATAAACATCAGGAGAGGACAGACGTTCACGTTTTCTTTCAGCAGCACATCTATAAAGTCCTGAATCATGACGTCTGACTGACTGCAGGTGAAACTCATTCACTGTAAATCTTTCTTTAGTTAATATCTGTGAGTTTCTGTACCAGATGAATGTTGTTTCTTCAGTCAGTCTGCAGGTGGTTTTACATGTAAGATTCACTGAATCTCCCTCTTTCACTTTCTGTTGTGTCTCCACCTGGAGGTCTTAAAAGAAAAGCTTTTTATATAGACCTTCACTATAACCAAATTACAATGAGATTTAATTTAGAAACAGAGTAAAGATTACCTGTAACTTTAAGAGTCACTCCAGGTGTGCCAGTATTTTCTTCTGTTATATTAGAGGTGAATCTGAAATAGTATTTGTGTGAATCTGTTTGTCTCACATGAGTCAGTCTGATGGTGCAGTCGTGCTGTTTATCTCCCAGATATTGAATCCTTTGACTGTATTCAGGGTCATTAAACAGATTTGGAGGATCTGTACCCAATGTTGTTTTGGTCCAGAACGTATTCTTGACCTGATGTCCAGGAGGGAATGTATAAGTGCAGGGTATTATCACAGATGAGCCTTCTAGTGCACAGATGTGTGAAGAGTTGTAAGTCACACCCCAACCGCCACCACTAGAAATCTCTGAAACACAACCATTGTATTTTTAAACAAACAACATTTTCTATAAAACGTAAAACGAGATATAAAATTCATATAGCAAAAGTAAAAGCTGCACAATAAGAAGTGATTCTCTATATTGACATGAATAATAAACAACAACGACTCACTTGGAAACATGAGCAGAAGGATCAGAGGAAGGGGAGGAGCCATTCTGAGTGACATCACCACAGCCACGCCTATAGGGCTACAAGAAATAATGAAGTGCTCTACATTACACAATGAGATTTTAAAAGCTGACAAATGGTTTTTTTTTTTATCCTGTGCTTTAACTTCTTTACGATTCTGTACAGTAACCCTTTCCTACATGATCTATGTCAAATATGAAATTATTAAGCAACATCAATGTAACAGGAATTCATGCACTGTAAAACGCATTCGTTGTTTCAACTTAAACATTAAGTTACCCAGATGCCTTAAACTGTTTTGTTAATTCAATTTTAAAATATTAGCGAACACAATAATTTTGCATCAAATTCATGCAATAACTAAAATTTTCACAATTAGTCGCAACAAAAAACAATCAACCTACTTAGACTAGAAAAAATACGTCTGCAAGCAGCAATGGTGGACATATGCATTTTAAACTGCAGATGCCTTTTCTGAACATCTGAGACACTTTCTGTTGCCCAGATGAGCGCATGTAAAACTTTACTGCATGCGCATCACTTTCACAAGGTCCCATTTTCTGTTGGGTGGAGCTGATGAATGTCAAAGCAAAAACTGCTCATTCTCTCGACCTAAAAAATGTTGCATGTGCATATATACACGTACAGCTAAGTTTATTTGCATTGCATGTTAAATACCTCGAAATGCTCTGAAATCTAAGAAAAAGGATCCGTAAGAAGACAACAGAGCCCTTTACACATTCAATGCTAAACCAGGAAGAGGATCAGCCACACCCTGATCTAAATATTTACATCCCTAATAGACTCTAACCAGAGACACGACAAGGGCTCTACTGTAAAAAAGTCACATAAACTTCATTTAGTAAGTTAATCCAATTGATCTTGTTGATTTGACTTAATTATGTAAGTTATCTCAACTTTTGGCAGTCAGTACAACTCCAAAAATCCAATGCAAAAACGAAACAAAAAGACGAATTGAGATTTTTTACAGTGCATGTTACAAAGCTCTTTTAGACACACTTAGTGAGTTAGTAAAACACAACTTTTAACAACCCAATGGAGAATGAGGCTCTTACCTGTTTCACTGGAAGCCAAGGACAACCAATAAATGACTGACGGACAACAGCATTGTGTTTTTCAACCTCTGATCATGCGGTTAACACTTTTTATTTTAAGATGAGGTGATGCATGTTAATGCTGAACACTGGGCTGAGTTTCATCCATACTCTGCACCAAAGAAAAGGACAACAGGAAATATCAGCCAAAAGATATGAAACATACTTCAGTACGCATTACTTGCAAGTCTGTAGTCATCTTGACAAACAGTAGAGGATGTTTAGATCAATCTTAAAAATAGATGCAGGTGGCAAATACTAACACACGACAACCAATAAGTATCTGACCACGATGATGACGTAACGAATCTTCGAAGATTTTCGAAGCATAACAGATTTACGGTTGTGGTTCCTAAAGCAATGTTTATTGGTTGTCACTTGTTTTTTATTATTTAATGAATCCTCTCACATTTACATGTGCACTATATTTGTGTTACAATTGATATGAACCAGATCAAACCAAAGCACAAAACTCAGGTAATCCATAACACACCACAGAAAGCATGACAATACAATGACTGACAAAGAAACACTGGGGCTTAAATACACAAACTAATGAGAACTAAACAAAATAACTAGACACACCTGAGAGAAACAATTAACAAGAACCAATGAACAAAAGAACTACAAAAGACTACAACAGGAACAGGAAATACAACACAAACTAAAAGTTCCAACTAACAGGGGGAAACACAGACTGACTGCAGGTCAGAGGTGAAACTTTAAAGCCTTTGGCTGCGTCCGAAATCGCATACTATGACAGCACGTAGTGATTTAAATGAAGTACCTACTTATCGACCGTTAAAACAGTACGTTCTATATAGTATGTTAGGGGCAGTATGACTAGAATTCGGACGTACTGCATCCGCCATGTTTTATTGTCATGTGATCCTTGTGTTTTTTGACCTATGACGTATTAACAACAACCTGTACGTTGGCGTCGGTACAAACATAATTTATTCACGAGAAATTCATTAATCTGTACTTACATTTGAAAACGGAGTCCCGCCTTAAAGTTTTCCGCTATTTTTATTTGGTTACGTTTTGAAATTTGACCGTTGCTCTGCTCCCGTTGCATCATGGGATAGAAAAGTGTCCATCCGATGCACACTCACAAATCTCGGCGGAAGCAGTAGACCATCCGGGTATTTCTCGCCTACTGTTTTGTGCATACTGAGGTTTCGGACATACTACTCATGACTCATACTTATTTTCGCCTACTATATAGTATGGTAGTAGGCGATTTCGGACGCAGCCTTTGTCTCATCTAAATGTGACAGGTTTCTACATCAGCTCTTAAAGAGACAGTACCACCATTCTGAGTTCTTAAAGGTGCTGTGTGGAAGATTTAAGAGGATCTATTGACACAAATGCCATATACATGAATATGTGTTCAGAGGTGTATAAAAACCTTACATAATAAAGCGTTATGTTTTTATTATCTAAGAATGAGTTATTTCTATCTAAATACACCGCAGGTCCCCTTACATGGAATGAATCGTGTTGTTTCTACAGTAGCCACAGAACGCGTTTCGTGAATCTCATTCGGCAAAGAAGTGAAAACGTGACGACATCTTTGTCTGTGTCAGTCGCCGTAGTGCTTTGAAAGAGAGGGGAGAGTAAGAGGTTGGTTGCAATTCACAACCTCACCACCAGATGCTGCTAAATGTCCACATTGTTTTATTTCACAAATTAACTTTTTTTTACAAATAAACTGAGAGTAAAGAATGCTGGCAACTCAATCGGCTGTTATTTGACTCATATCTTCGCAAAACAAATGGACTTAAACTTCTAAGTCAATAAAGCCAATTGAGAAAAACAAAAGTTACATCAAGGAGTCAACTTTAATCTATGCATTGCAATCGTGTTAAAAACATCAAAGTTAATATAAAAGTGTTACATCAAAATATATTTCTTGAGCAAAATAAACAAGCTTTGAAAAACATTTTTTGAGTGCTTATAGTAAATGTTACTTTTGTTTGTTTGAAAAAATAACCTTTATTATTACAGAAATGTAAAGCTCTATTAAAATATTCAAAAGCGCCTGGTGTTTATAGAAATCAGAAGACTGAAATGTCTTAGGTCTGATGGATTCTCTCAGTCTTTACAGAAGATGTTTGACTGCGTGCACATGTCAGGATTGACGTATATGTCATCACTTGGTTCTTCATACTGGAGGAAAGGGAGAAAATGACAGAATCATCATTTACAAGATAATTTATCAAAACATCTGATACTTTCCTAAGAAAATCAGTGAATCTTTCACTTCTGGACAAATACAACCAAGTTCCACTTAATTACTATTTGACCTCGAAAAACGACGCAAAATACATTTTGAAAAGTTTGATTTAAAAAATGCACTGCATACAATAACATGCATATTTACATTTAAAATAAAAACTCTTGAGTGTTAAGGAGGCTTCGTATATATACACACACATGCACAAGTAAGAATACACAAATTATTTTTAAGGTCAACTTACAAGTACATCAGGTGTACAGTATATATCTTCAGCAGACATGTGTACTGGGTCAAAGTTTTCGTATATGTCATAATCGCTGTCAACATCCTAAAAAAAAGTGGAGAAAACGTATTCACATACAGTATAAGATAAAACCCATCTTTATAAATTCCACTGGTCCCACTCACATCTGACAGATCTTTTGAATGATTTATTATGTCTGATCGTGTATTAAATAAATGTTATGTGTCCACAATGATGATGTCAAGCTTCACATATTGACTTACTGCAGGAGAGTCGCAGACGCTCTTAGAGACGCTGCTCGCGGGGATGAAGTTTGTGTATATGTTTACACTGTTGTCATCATGCTGTAGAAAAGAGAAAGAAAGAAAAGTAACTTATGTACATGATATGCACTTCCTGTTTGATTTTATTGCGTTTGAAAACAGCATCTAAATAATTTCCACAAGCTGATCTTTACCATCTTGGCCGCTCTGTCTTCATATGCCGTGTCATTCACTTGCTCTCCTCTGATGTTGTTTGATCTTTGGCTTTTCTTACTGTGCAAACAATTCAAACAAATCAAAAACATGCCTTCTTCATTACTGTATGAACACAATAAACTTACCAAATGATTAAAATGATGAAAATAAAAAATAAGCCTCCAAGTCCACTTATGATCCCAGCAACAGAATACAGGAGAGCGTTTTTTCCGCCTGTAAAGAAGAAAAGTGACATGATAGAGAATAAATGATGAAAGCATCACATGCTTATTAATATCAGAGATTAATACCAACCATCAAACATGACGTCCACAGCATCTGATCTCTGAGATCCAACTTTATTCTGAGCCACACAGTAAAACCATCCACTGAGACTTGAATTAAAGTTACTGATGCTGTACGTCTGTCCAGATCCAACAGATGATGTTTGATTCTCTTTAAACCAGCTGTAGATGTGAACAGGTGGATTTGATTCACTGCTGCAGGTCAGATTCACTGAATCACCAGAAGAACTGATGGACGCTGAGACATTCTTTGGAGGATCTACAAGAGACAAAAAGAAATGACAGAAAAAGAAAACTAAAGAAACTATTGCTGATCTGAATGATCTTTAACTTACACATGACATTCAGCATCACAGCTTCTGATTCTCCCCCTGCAAGTTCATTTCTAGTCTTGCACTTGTATTCTCCACTGTGATCAGAACTGATGTTTGAGATGCTGAAGATGTTTCCAGATCCTACAGATATGTTTCCTTTAAACCAGCTGAAATTCGCAGGTGGATTTGATTCACTGCTGCAGGTCAGATTCACTGAATCTCCCTCCACTATTACACCAGAAGGATTCACAACCGCCAGCGTCTTCTTTGGAGGATCTAGAATAAGTGCAATGTTTATTTTAAATCATTTTACATTTTAGAAACATTGACAATGGCCTAAAATGTACTTACACATGACATTGAGACGATATTCAGGAGATATGAGATTGTGTCCTCGCACACTACAGCTATAGATGCCAGCGTCCTTTCTTCTAACTGAAGGCAGGATGAGTTTATCATTGTTTCTGTCTGTTGTCCCTCTTAATGACTTCATGTTTTTTAACCAGATAAATGTTGGTGTGTCAGTCAGTCTGCAGGTGGTTTTACATGTAAGAGTCACTGAATCTCCCTCTTTCACTTTCTGTTGTGTCTCCACCTGGAGGTCTTAAAACAAGAAAGATCTTTATATGGCCTAAACCTTCAATTGAATTAAAATGAGCTGAAATCAGAGACAAATCACTGTAAAAATAAATAAACAAAGTAAAGATTACCTGTAACTTTAAGAGTCACTCCAGGTGTGCCAGTATATTTTCCATGTGTTATATTAGAGGTGAATCTGAAATAGTATTTGTGTGAATCTGTTTGTCTCACATGAGTCAGTCTGATGGTGCAGTCGTGCTGTTTATCTCCCAGATATTGAATCCTTTGACTGTATTTAGGGTCATTAAACAGATTTAATGTTGTTTTGATCCAGAACGTATTCTTGACCTGATGTCCAGGAGGGAATGTATAAGTGCAGGGTATTATCACAGATGAGCCTTCTAGTGCACAGATGTGTGAAGAGTTGTAAGTCACACCAAACCCGCCACCATTAGAAACCTCTGAAACACAACCATTGTACATTGAGCAGCCTTTTCCATAAACCAAAAGATACATGAATAAGAAAACTGAAGACAGGATTCTATAAATCCAATGAAACTGATGTATGTATAAACATAAAGGTGCATTGAAAAGTGAAAGCCAAAACACGAACCCAACGACTCACCTGGAAACATGAGCAGAAGGATCAGAGGAAGGGGAGGAGCCATTCTGAGTGACATCACCACAGCCACGCCTACATGATGATACAGTGCAACAAAAATATAAAGTGCTTTTACACAACACAATGACAAATGTTCAATAGTATTGATATACTCTTACGCTATGATCAATTGAGCTAGGATTTTGTGTTTTTCTGAAATGTTTTTGAATACTGACTGGACTGCTTCTGCAAACAGTCTCATAAAAAATGAGACACTTCCTGTTGCCTAGTCGTGACCCACAACACAACTTTACTGCATGCAAATCACTTTCACACAATCCAAAATATCCAACTTTCTGTTGAACGTCAGCATAAAACTAAATATGTAACATACTTCATGTGCCCCCTGCCACACCCATATGACCACCTTTGCGTACTTTGCCAACTTTCAAGAATTGTTGAGCATGTTCAGAAAATGATAGCCCTTCGATGCTTGTGCCGAAAACCATTTAATAATGTTAGACTTAAGCTCCAGTCAGCAGTGCGTCATACTGCCAGTGACTCCTGTCAAATTATGACTCCCCCATTCCCCACTAACATTAGGTGTTAGGATTAGCGAATCCCCAAGCAGTTTTAATGACACCTGTGCTGTCTAGCATAAAAAGTACATGACGTCAGTATCTTATCTATGAAGTCTTTAGATTTGACCTGCATGAGTCTGACATCTTTGTAAGAATTCATGTTAAACTCACAAATTTTAACAACCCAATAGTGGAGAATGAGGCTCTTACCTGTTTCACTGGAAGGCAAAGACAAACAATAAATGACTGACATTGTGTTTTTCAACCTCTGATCATTTTGTGGTTAACACTTTTTATTTTAAGATGAGGTGACGCTGAGCAGAGTTTTTTCCTCTGCAGCAAAGGGGGGAACAGGAAATGACAGCCAAACCTTGTCTTTCTGAAGTCATCTTGTCAGAAGATGTTTTTTATTACACTACACATGACAATAACTAACTTTACTAACCTGACAACAAATGGTGCAATGTAATGAAAGCTATTTAAAGAGACATAACACATAAGATTTTCTAAGATATAACAGATTTACTCTTGTGGTTCCTATTATAACAGACTCGTTGTTTATTGGTTGTCGCTTTTCACATTTGTTTTCTCTGAAGGCCAGAGGTGAAACTTTGACGTCTTCGTCTGATCTAAATGTGAGCAAAAAGTCACAGGTTTCCCCATCTGCTCTTAAAGCGACAGTACCACCATTCTGAGACTTCGACTATAATACATTGTAAAGAATGTCCGGAATAAATTTATAGACTTTATCTGTTTTATCAAACTATAAAAAACACAATACTTTCAAAAAGTTGTGAAAGTAAATATTTATGATTTAAAATGGAGCACAGCCATTTGGGCGATTTAGCTTAAGAAAGGCTTACGATATCATTCATTGCATTTCAAGTTTCATGTTTTACTCTGATTGTTCTCAGGTAATAAATGAATGCACAGATCTCTCTAGTTCTTTAAGTCTCGTGATGATGGGATGCATGTGTGTTATCATGTGTGAAGTCTCCGGTGACTCCGAAAGTTTTGCGCTGCTGCCCCCCGCTGGTGGTCAAGTAAAACTGCACATCATTCTGTTTTCTCCGGCATGTCAAAGCATTATGGCTTGTAAGAGTTTATACTTCGAAAATGCCCGGGTGACTTAACACTATCCACGTCTATAATTCATCTGTTGAAAGTTGTCATGTGATCTTGATGCTGCTGTAAATGACCGAGGAATCCTCCACGAGTCCGCCATTAGATCTGCTCAACAAACAAACAACTGAATACTGATAATTGGGCTCAACTACTAGTTTGACTGATGCTTGGTCATTCAAACCCGCAAGCATAAAAGTTTGTTTGCATGGAGAAACTTTTATACTCTTTAATATCGAGTTTAGATGAGCATGAGCGATTTAACAGTAAAGCATCACGTGTCTTACCTGAATGAAATAGCAGGATAGTGATTGCTAACATTTCCGTATTGAGATTCAGCTTCTTCCTTGTTGTTCTTTGTGTTTTTGTAGTGATGGACACAGACGTACTGAACCTCTTCATCATCTCCTGCAGTCTGATCTCTGATGGGTCTATGATGAGCGATGCTGGCGTCCAAATCTTTCTTTGAATCAGATGCGGTGGGATGCGCAGGTATCTGATCTGTCTCCTAAATAAACACGCATGAGAATTAATAGGTTAAAAAACGAATATACTGTTAATATGATACTGTCATATTTCTATGGCGCAACTGACAATATATCAACACAAAAGTCACGGGTTTGGTCTCAAAGAAGTTGGAATGCTTCTGCAATTCAGGTCTCGAGGTAAAAGATGCTCGACTTGCCCGTTTTGATCCGTCAGTGACTCCAGAATCCGCCGCTTTTCTCCTGGAGCGACAATTTCCCCCAATTCTGTTGTTTAATATAAAAGTCAAACGTACAGAAGCTCATAGAAAGTTTATTTCAGAGTTACCTTACGATTCTTATTAACACAATAACAGCGCAGATGCAGATGAGCGCCGTCACGATTCCTGCAGTTACATGCGGAACTTTACTCCGTCGACCTGAGGAGAAATCCATTACATTTATTCATTTGCCAGACGCTTTTATACAAGTAGGAGGGCACAAAACATTTTGTCAAACACTACCGATAGTTTAAAAGGTGATGTTACTATAAGCTGAAGCAAGCAAGGGAGAAAATGAACAACACGAAAGACTTTTTTCGCAGTTATTTGTTCGTCAGATAAATGCGGAACAGGTGAGTTGTTTTTGAAGGATGCTGCATCTGATATACAAGAAATAAGACAACAACATACTTGTAAATATAACAGACACAGCGGCTGATCTCTGAGATCCATATTTATTGTGAGCCACACAGTAAAACCATCCACTCTCTAGAGGTCTGAAACTCTGTCCAGATCCAACAGATGATGTTTGATTCTCTTTAAACCAGCTGTAGATGTGAACAGGTGGATTTGATTCACTGCTGCAGATCAGATTCACTGAATCACCAGAAGAACTGATGGATGCTGAGACGTTTCTTGGTGGGTCTGTAGGATTAACATATATCAAATATAATCTTATATCACCTCTATGCTAGAATGAAAGGATGAACTCACATAAGACATTGAGAATAACAGCAGGAGACGGCAGATCTTCATGTTGTCTCACAGCACAGCTGTATTCTCCAGCATCATCTCTGCTGACCGACTGCAAAAACACTTTGTTTCTACTGAATGAATCTGATAAAGGGATTTTGTTTTTGTACCAGCGATATTCTGTGTTGCTTGCGAAGTTGCAGGAGCTTTTACAAAACAAAACCGTTGAATTTCCTTCTATGACCTCTTTAGGAACCATCACATTGAGTTCTGCAAAAACAGAAAAATATCTAGTTCAGCTGCGTGTGCTCGGTCATTTATGTCAAGATGTCATTTTACTGTACCTGTCACTTTAAGATCAATTCCAGGAAACCCTAGAAATTTCTCTTTTTCTACATCCGTCACGATTCTGATGTAGTACATTTTCTCATCCTCATATGTCACGTTACTCAGTTTGAGAAAGAAGTTTTGATATTCACTCATAATGTACTGAATCCTGCCTTTATATTCTGGATCTCTGGACAGATCTGGTGGATCAAAACCTTTAACTGGATTTACGGTCCAGAACGTCTCAGTAAGCTTGAGATCCTCAGGGAATGTGAAACTGGCGGACAAAAGTGTTGTTGAGCCCTTAAGTGCACATTTCCTTTTGTTTAAGTAGTTTACTGTCCATATTTGGCTGCACGTTACTGAAAAAATAAAACAGTTAGAGCATTAAAGGTGTGTTTACTGTAGGTTTTACATCATTTTTGGGTAGAAATTCGATTTCAACTCACCTGGATTCACAGTTAGAAAGATCAGACAGAAAAAAGTCAACATTCTGTAAAAAATCAAGTACTTTTTTCAAACCACAGGAATGTAACGCAAATAATTTTGCATGATTTTTAGATAACACAGCCATGATATTTATTACCATATATAAAGTTAATATTTTATATGTAAAATATATATTTTAAAACTCACCTTGATTTATTGTGTTGTCCTCTCATCAGTAAAGAACCAGACGTATGTCTGCAGTGGAGAAATCAGTGTTAACACACATCTGGTATCTCTGTACTTCCTGTTTGAATGCCAACGCTCCTCCTCTGACCACAAGACACTAAATCAGATCTTCAGAATCAGACATTGCTTTCTTATTTTCACATTAACAAAAACATAAATATATATTCCACCAGGTGACTTTTCAAATCTAGCAGGACTATACAACACGTAACTAAAGGTGACTTTGACGTAACACTGAAATGCAGAACATTTCTGCATTTTTCCATCTTCCTCATTTTTTATTTTAGCAGCTGTTGCAAAACTGGTGAGCGACGTCTAGCATGTCTGAAATGTGACTCTGTAACAGCTTCTTTTTGACCATGATTTTTTTACACCAACAATTTGTTTGCATATTTCTCTTACACAGACATTAACTGTTAAAAAAAGATTTTATTAGACGGCATTCTACATGTTTATTATCAGCATTTTGGACAGCACCTTTAAATTGTAAGTACACACATATAAAAAGTCACTAAAATGATTAATGTTATTTAATTTATTTTTAATTTTAAATGTAAAATGTAATTCATGTTTGGAACTTTAATTTAATATCATTTTGACCAAATGTGCTAAATTAACGTGTTAAAAACGTTATTATTCACCCAAGAATAGAAATCCGAATGAAAATGAACTAAAATTTTGAAAGGTGTAGAATGTAGACAGACTCCTGCACAAAAATGTCAAACGTAAATGACAAAACACATGGATCTGCATATGGATCGTTTTACAAAAATCAAATGTGTTCAATAAAATTGCTTTTGGGCAATTCTCAACTTCAGATGGTGACAGACGTTTTGTTTTAATACTTTGATAACCTGATCATTTTCGGAATAAGTAAGTATTTATTTTTAACATTGAATGACACTTCTTCAGCACATCGGACAGCGCCTCATCTCTGCACCTCTGCTGTGCTCAATCAACCTGACACGCCACCTACAGGCAGACACCTATAACTACAAGAACACGCACGGTGAAAAAAGTTTCTTCAGTACAAATCAGATTAAAGCTCAGATTCACATGCAGTGAAATTACTGAAAGCACATGTTTTTCCATTTTTAAAAAATATTACTAAACTGCACGTCCTTCCTTAATTTCTAGTGTTAAAAATATCACTGAAAATGAGACATGCCATCTTTTACACTCCTGGTGCACGATTACACAATTCTTAAACTAAATGCCACAAATCACAACATATGAGTGAATCACCTTAGGAGGATACATTTATTATTAAAGACCACAACAATAAAAACAGAAATATAAGGAAAATATTAAAATGTCAACGTTATAATAATCCTAAACTTCAGAGTTTCTTGTGTGATCGCTGGACATTTTCACATTCTAAGACAAACCATCAGAACGATAGAGGTCATGAAATATCACAATAATGTGATAACAACAATGACACCGATCATTTCTTCTTTTCTTTTTTTAGCTTCCTCATTTTGGTTTCAAGCACTGTTGCATAAAAAAGCATCAGAATAAAAAATGTTTGTGACATTTCATCACAGAAGCACACACTTTTTACATTTTAAACAGTATTAAATTAACATGTCAAATAAAACATTTAATCTTTCAACAACTCAAACATACTGCAACCAAAAGACACAAATGTCCATGAACAACAAACACAATTCATATGGTACAACTGTACAGCTCCAATATCATGTTATAAACGTTTAAGGAACATCCAAAAATGACAATTCTTCCATCATTTACTCGTCCTCATGTCTGTATGACTTCTGCAGAACATAAAAGTTTTTTAAACAGTGAAAAAATTATTATATCAACATTGGACCCCATTGACTTCTACACAAAAGAGGATTTCTCAAAATATCTTCATTTGTGTTTTCAGAAAAAAGTGTCATATAAAGGTTCTGAACGGGGTGTGTGTCGTATCATTTGTTAAAAAGACAAGACAACACTGTTGTAGCTATTAAAGTTGAATATTTATGTTATAATATATTGTATCCTGAGCTTCAGAGATTCTTGGTCGATTAATCTTCTAGAGAACAGAGAAACAAAGATAAACAACCAAAACATCATGTTGTAACCTACAGAGTCAATGGCAAAATCTGTAAAATAACATACATGTAGTGTGTCGTAATTGGCACATCGGGATGTGGGGTCAAGGGTCATGTATGTCGGCATCTAAAGATGAAATAAAAAATGATAAAAAACAAATCTGTGCATGTATAGTGTGACCTGTTGAATACTGTAGCAGATTTCACACCTCGTCTTGGTTGGTTTGCTCTTCTGATGTTGTCACTCTTTTTCTATGAAAAACACACATTTTACAAAATATAATGTGCACTTGTAGCTCAGTGGTTAGATCATGGCGCTAGCAACGCCAACGTCATGGGTTCGATCCCAGCAAATGTATAGTATAATGCAATAAAAAGTCACTTTGGATATAAGTGTCTGCCAAATGCGTAAATGTAAATAGTATTAATAATATAAGTCAATACCATCGAACTCACCTTCTGATAAACATCACCATGACAACCATCAGAATGACAGATGTCATGACAACAGCCAGAATCACACCCACCCGGACCACATTCACAGCTGAACGGGTTTCTTTCTCACATAGATTTAAAGGGAAAAGACAAACATACTGTCTGGATCAAACATACGCAAGTTCATTTATACATGTTTTTTACCTTTAATAGTGAAAGATACAGCATCTGATCTTTGAGATCCAACTTTATTCTGAGCCAAACAGTAAAACCATCCACTGAGACTTGAATTAAAGTTACTGATGCTGTACGTCTGTCCAGATCCAACAGATGATGTTTGATTCTCTTTAAACCAGTTGTAGATGTGAACCGGTAGATTTGATTCACTGCTGCAGGTCAGATTCACTGAATCACCAGAAGAACTGATGGATGCTGAGGTTTTTTCAGGAGGATCTACAGGATATAAACTTCATTAATGACTTCATCTATGACTTAACGTCTGTCTGAAAACAAAGCACCATCAAAAAAAATGCTAAGTTAACTTCCACTTAGCCCTAAAAACAGTCCAGTCACAATTTAAAGGAGGAAGTGGGAAAAAAGTTTACATCTTAAAAATAGATTTATGAAATCCTACCAGATTTTGCACACACTTCCCATATTCTACCTAGTCAGCAGTGCTCACGTCATGTTTCATACCATTTTCCACTGATAATGAATATGCATATATTTTAACACACAAACTGAACTAATGAAGAGTCAGAAACCTGAGGTCTTTTTTTTTTTTTTTTTAACTAAAGCAGCATAAAAAACAACCCAAAGTGTTGGTTTAATAGCTTCACCCTCATGCCATCCTAGATGCATGTATAGGACTTTCTTAAGGTAACACTGTCTTTACACCGGACCCGACTCAATGCGACAAAAAAATCCATTATAATTTTACATTTTGTCCAAACTGGATTAAGAACAAGGAGCAGTCGACCATGCAAGAATTAGCTGTCAATAAATAAAATGGCAGACAAAACACAAATACAAGTCCACAAACTTATCAAAATAAAACTTTGCAAAATAGTCAGAATAACGTGACGAAGGTTAATAATAAATACTTACATATTACACTTAGATTATAAGGGGAAGAGGGAAGATGTTCGTATCCTCTTAAAGCACATCTATAAAGTCCTGAATCATGACGTCTGACTGACTGCAGGTGAAACTCATTCACTGTAAATCTTTCTTTAGTTAATATCTGTGAGTTTCTGTACCAGATGAATGTTGTTTCTTCAGTCAGTCTGCAGGTGGTTTTACATGTAAGGAGGTCTGACAGCAAAACAATTTACAATGAATAATAGCGTAAACATGAGAACAAATCAGGCATCCAAATATTCTTACCTGTGACATCAAGTTGTGCTCCATGAAATCCTTTCTTTATTATTTTTTTGCTTGTTATAACGCTGCAGTAATAGACGTGTTTATCAGATTCCGTCACATTTGTCACAGTGATGCTGTGAGTGTTTTTATTTTCACGGCGACACTGAATTCTGCCTAAACAGAATCCAGGCATTTCTATAGCAGTTTTTGTCCAGAGGAATTCTTTGACCGCATCATCATGATAATATCTACCAGTACAGGATATTTTTACCGTCGAGCCCTTCAATGCACAAACATATGGAGGATAGACTGCCGGTTCGTGGTACTGACCATCAACATCTGCACACAGAAATAAGAAAAACATTTCAGGAAGTTTGTTAGAAGATGAAACCAAGAAAATTGCTATTATAAAATAATAAAGCAACAATTTGAAGTTTTACACAATTGACACTACAGATTTCTGACTCACTTGCAGTCATGAGCAGGAATACAAAAGAAAGAAATGTGTTGAAAGTCACCATAGCAGTGCGTTACGGTCATAAAACCAAACAACTAAATTATTACTATTCAACAAACCAAGCAATCTCCTCAATCTATACGCTGGTTTGTGTCTTACTGAATGAATCTGGTCACTAGCGACCAAATAGGAAATAAGATCATCAGCTTGACTTTTTAACCACAATGAACAGTTCCTCTTCCCAAGTATTTCTCAACAAGAGAAAGACCATAAAACTACTTTTCAGACAATTATATTAGTAAGTTTTATGTCAAGTAAATCGACTGAAACTGGTGTGAACAAGATTTTTTATTTCAATAAAAGCATCTCACTCCGAGGATTTCACTGGTTTCCTTGAGCAAAACCCTTTAAAAAGGTTAAAGGTTTAAGATACTTACACATTTGTCTATCAAGATAATCTATCAAAACTTACACAACATTTGTTATTTTAAGCGTAAATACAACCAGGCCACAACCATAACAGCACTTCCTATTCACTCAAAACAAAAATGTATGATCCTGAGCTTAAGGGTTCCTCTCTATTACTGGATCTCCGCAGATTCTAGAAATCAGAGTGAAAAATACACATCACAACCATGATACCAGATTAAAAAACTAAACAACAAATGCAGAATAACTCACATCCAGCGTGTCGTAATCAGAAGACATGGACTTGGGGTCAAGGGTCATGTAGGTGTCCTCATGAGACTCGATCTGTTAACACACAATAATGAGAGAATGAATAAATCCTTCAAAAAAGACAAGTCACGAATGAAGATTCTCAAACCTTTTTATGGTGCTGCTGTAGCGCTGTGCGGTTCTGACCTTCTGATGTCGTCCTCCTCCTGCAAAACAACAGAAAATAGTAGAAATATTCAATTCTCTAGGCAGCATCTGCATGTTTATAGGTCACCAATGCATACTGACCACTCCTCATGTCATGTGACCACAATAGCAATGACTGGATTTAAATAAAATAAAAAAATGAATATAGGATTTTGGTCCCTGAAATAAGAATCGCAGATACAGTATGCTTAAGTGAACAGATTGTTTTTTAAGTTTTAACAGTTGTATGTGATTTTCAGAAAAATAACTCAGTAAACTACATTTAAAGCAACACTATGTAGTTTTTCGACCTTAAAATAATCTCTCTAAAATGATTTCAGTGGCCGGAGTCGATGGACAGTGCTCCGGCATATAGCGCGGTTGCACTCCGGGCAACCCGGGTTCGAGTCCCGACTCGAGGTCCTTTCCCGACCCCACCCCCCTCTCTCTCTCCCACCTCATTTCCTGTCCTCTCCATCACCACTGTCAATAAAAGGCATAAAAAGGCCAAAAATAAAATCTTTAAAAAAATTTAAAAAATTTCAGTGGTAGAACAACTCTTAACTGGACGAATTTTACTGCCGCTGGCTCCTATCGGCTGTAACCGCACTTGTAAGTTTCATGTTCAGGTCGAGCGAGAGAGAGACACACACAGACACACACACAGAGACACACACAGACACACAGAGACACACACACAGAGACACACACACACAGACACACACACACAGACACACACACAGACACAGACACAGAGACACACACAGAGACACACACACAGAGACACACACACAAACACACACAGAGACACACACACAGAGACACACACACAGAGACACACACACACAGAGACACACACACAGAGACACACACACACAGACACACACACACAGACACACACACACAGACACACACACACAGACACACACACAGAGACACACACACAGAGACACACACACACAGAGACACACACACAGAGACACACACACAGAGACAGACACACACACAGAGACACACAGAGACACACACAGAGACACACACACAGAGACACACACAGAGACACACACACAGACACACACACACAGACACACACACACAGACACACACACAGACACACACACAGAGACACACACACAGAGACACACACACAGAGACACACACACAGAGACAGACACACAGAGACACACACACAGAGACAGACACACACACAGAGACACACACAGAGACACACACAGAGACACACACACAGACACACACACACAGAGACACACACACACAGAGACACACACAGACACACACACAGAGACACACACACAGAGACACACACACAGAGACACACACACACAGACACACACACACACACAGACACACAGAGACAGACACACACAGAGACACACACACAGACACACACACAGACACACACACACAGAGACACACACACAGAGACACACACACAGAGACACACACAGACACACACACAGAGACACACACACAGAGACACACACAGACACACACACAGAGACACACACACAGACACACACACACAGAGACACACACACAGAGACACACACAGAGACACACACACAGAGACAGACACACACAGAGACACACACACACAGACACACACACACACACAGACACACAGAGACAGACACACACAGAGACACACACACACAGACACACACACAGACACACACACACAGAGACAGACACACACGGAGACACACACACAGACACACAGAGACACACACACACACACACACACACACGAAAAGTGCGATATGGTTTCCAAACAACGTTTCTGCATTCGCCGGTTCCATCAGCTTAATAAACAAATTCACGTGTATTGCGTATATACAGCGACACTGTAGCAGACAATTGCGCTTATCAACCACATGGGGGAACCCGTGAGCAAACATTCTCTAGTGCTGCTTGAACTGCTTGCAACTGAAGATCATTACTTAAAAGAAATGCAAATACTTTACATGCTTAACATTTTTTACAAGTTCTCAGTATTTAAAGGAAATGAATTAATCGTAAGATAAATCACAGTTGCACCACATGACATTTAAGGCCAACTCATCTAGATGGTATTTTAATATTAAAATTGGCCGTCAAAACTCCTTGTCTGCCTATTTTTTCAAGATATGTTCAAACTCTCACCTTCTGATGAACACCACCATGGCAACCATCAGAATGACAGATGTCACGACGACAGCCGGAATCACAACCACCATGACCACATTCACAACTGGACTGTTTCCTTCTCAAATGTAGAGCAGAATACATCAGATAAACTGTTCAGGGCTGTTTCCAGATCAGTCACCAACCCAGAACATGTTTGTACCTTTAACATTGAGTGAAACAGCATCTGATCTCTGAGATCCATATTTATTCTGAGCCACACAGTAAAACCATCCACTGAGACGTGAATTAAAGTTACTGATGCTGTACGTCCGTCCAGATCCAACAGATGATGTTTGATTCTCTTTAAACCAGTTGTAGATGTGAACAGGTGGATTTGATTCACTGCTGCAGATCAGATTCACTGAATCACCAGAAGAACTGATGACCACTGATGTGTCTTTTGGAGGATCTGAAATGACATAAGCAAGCTCACATCCGGTAAGACATGCATAGTTGTTTGTTCTTTTATACTGCATTTATAAAATCGTGAAACAAAGAGATGATGTGGGTAAATACTGTATCTTATATGTACAAGGTAGCCCTACCCATACTGACACCTTAAAAACCCAAAACAAGTCACATTTTAGCTGATGAAATATTTACAACCAAATATAAAAAAGAACTGAATTTCACGCTCCAGTCAAAAATCAACAGCGTTTCTCAGGAATCGCTTACTATTACTTTAAAAGGGGAAGTAATAATTATTTCATCATTTACTATTCTGCAGAACATAGATGATGTTATTTTAAGAAACAAACAGTTCACTTCTATGCAAGTCACTGCCCACATTATGAGTAAATGATGTGGCAATATCTGTAGACTTACATCCAGGTCTAACATCAATGGCAACCGACGATGAGTTGAGTCCTTCATGACCGCTTAGCATGCAGGAATATCTGCCTTTATCCTCCAGTCTGACAGGGTCCAGATCAAGTTGGTTGATTCCATGGTTTTGAATGAAAACACGGCCGTCTCTCCTCCAGATGTATGTGGGTATGACCATGGAAGGGATGCAAGAGCCGCAGATAAACACCAACAAGTCTCCTTCCATCACGACGTGAGGCGGAGGGATGACCTCCACCTCTGCACCTGCACCAGATGGGATACGGGTTCAAATGTTAGACTTAAAATGGTTGGTCTCCATTAATGTTAACCATCCAACACACCTGTTACTTCAAGACCGATTCCACTCGAGTTTGTCCAGTTTGGTGCAGAAACATCAGTTATGAACGCAAAATGGAAGATGCCAGCATCACTTTCTCTCACTTCCCTCAGCAGCAATGAACAGTTTCCCCCGTCATCACTGATAGATGCCAAAAACATCACCCGTCCTTCAAACGCAGGGTCCAGAAACACAGCTCTGGTGCTCTCTTTTGGTGATCTCTGATAGAGCCATTCACCAGCGTGCAGGCGCTCATCTTTCGGGTGACTGTACCTGCAGGGTATGAGAGCCGTGGACTGTCGGACGACACACATCTTGCTGATAATATGAGTGACCTCATGGTGTTGACTCTGCAAACCTGAAACAGAGAGCCCTTCTAAAAACTTTGGGCCTCAACTCAGACGTTAACAGGATGCTCAAAGCAATTTTTAAATAAATGTGTGAAAAAACCAACATGTGTGAGAATAGACTTCAGCAAAAAGTGGCATACATTGGATTAGCATGTCACAGATAAAATATGGCATTACCTGTTGTCATTAGACAGATCCAGATCAACAATTGGAAAACAGCTGGATACACCTGTTAAGATATTACCGGTCAACATTTACTCTGAAAACTAATCTCAAAATTACCAAGGCTTTAGTAAGCACTGGTCTCTAACCCCACTGTTGATATACAACAAAGCATACGACACAAAACTAGCCTGAAACACCAACATAAGCTCTACAGCTATGACCAAGCAAAGTGCAGCAAAAGTTTTACCATGATAACTGAAGACTTGCGATGCCGATGAGATCTTGACAAGTGAAACCGAACAAGGAAAAGACAAAATGACACACAGCACATCCTCTTCCCTTTTTAACCACAGTGATGCCGTGTGCCATAATCCATGGTTTCAACCATAATATTTTTGTTTTAAAAAAACATGGTTGCTAAACTTTAACTAAAATGAAACTACGGTTAATTTCAGGCATCAATGCATGTTTGGCAAGCTTGTAAAAAAATCGTGTTAGTGTCACAGCATCCTGAATATGGCCCATTATCAAAGGATATGTAAAAACAAGGACACCTGCTTCTCATTGAAACGCATCAGATAATATTCACGTATATAAATATCATTTGAAAAATCATCCAGGTTAAAACACGTCTTCCGTGAACAAACACGAAAATAAAACCAGTGTTGGGTGTAACTAGTTTAACTGTAATTTAATAACTTTTTCCTTGAAAACGTAAAGTAAGGGATTAATTGAATTAGTTATTTCTGATGTAATTTTACTAAATACTGTATAATGTACACAACAGTGGAATTGACTTCAAAATTCAAAGTCTAATTTTAAAATGCATACTTTAATGCATCCTTCTCACATTTGTAATACTTTGGTCAGTTAATAAGAATACTTATAAATAATTATTTTCTGTATCAATAATAAGTAATTAAATTCTTTTTTGGAGAGAGTAATTTGTACAGTAATCTAATTACACTATTGAATATGTTATTATTATCTGGTAATGAATTTCTTGGTGAGAGTAACTTACCAAACACTGAATAAAACAAAACAAAACCAGATAAATGTAAAAGCATTGGCAAATCCGATAAGACCCATATGTTGTTTTGCGTTTGCGCGCGCGCGCGGTTTCGCCCCTCAGACTTCCGCACTCCGGTCAGTCAGTGATCATCATCATGTCTAATAATAACTCCAGCAGCAGTAATGTGGTCGCGGCGCAGAAAATCGTCAAACAGCTCAGACTTGAGGCCAAAATACGACGAATTCACGTAAGTTTGTCAACTTCTGCCTCAACGTGAAAACTTGTGCGTTTTTAAATTGAAGCGAAACACTGTCATATGAAGCCTTGTTACTTATGCTAATGCTAACGCTAACAAGTGCATGAAGTCTTTTAAAGTGCGCTTTTACTATGTTTAAATACTTTTCTGCGGGCAGGTAATATACATTTGACTGTTTATTTTCTCCAGTGTTATTTAAGGGGTTTTAAATAGTTTTATGGGATCAGAGAGGTATTGAGGTGTAAACTTAAGCCAACGGTTGGGTTTTGTTTTCATGTTTATTAATAATGCAAATCTATGCAAACGGAGCAGGACGCGGTGCAGTGAAGAGTCATTGTTATCGGTGGTTTACTATGGTGCCAACACATAAAATGTAACTCTGTGTATTAGTTTGACATCTTTTTAATGGTTTTGCGATTAAAATCAACCAGATATTATTAAAAAATATAATTTTCAAACATTACTACAAATACCATAGCTAAAGGCTTAGCTGCTTTGCTTACTGTTGTAAAACTATGGTAATAAAAATGGTAATTTGTAAAAAAAAATACATGTTTACTATAATAAAAACATGTTTCATTTTCATAAGGGGTTTACCTGCAGCATCATCATGGATCTTTAAAGTCTGTTTGGTCAAATTCACTTAATGCACAGCACTCGGTTAATGTTGTTTAACATGAAAGCTCATAGCTCATGATTTCAATGTCTCCAGGTGTCTCAAGCTGCTACGGACCTGAAGAACTTCTGCCTCCAGAATGCACATAAGGACCCACTGCTGATGGGGGTCCCATCCAGCGACAACCCTTTCAGACCCCCAACCTCCTGCAGTCTTCTCTAGGGTACCTCAAGTTGCTGTCTCCTGATCATCTTTAATGTGGAAGTGGTGCTTATTGGTTATTAAATGTATTTTGTCTTCATGTCATTTTAGAGCCTTTAAAGACGTTGCAGATGATGCAGCTGCCTCGTTCTCTAACTTCACACTACCCTGTCAAGACATCCTGAAGCACTATACGAACACTCACAATGCATTGGATAGCATAGCATAAAAACGCACTCGCATTGTCTCCGCAGCTGATACTTTGTGGTGATGTTTAATTTTGTATGAACGGTTAATCACTTTGGCTACACTGAATATTCACAGTATACACATCTTATTTTATGTTTGTCCCATTTTGTGTAAAGCACCAAACATGGAAATGCAATAACACTACATGTGTATGGAAGGAAAATGAGCTGTATTGTAGTTTTTATACTAATTTAAAGGTGGTGTAAGCAGCAGAATTTGATTTAAAGGTTTTTTTAAAACAAACTTTGTCCTGAGATTCTAGATGATTGATTGAACAAACTTTATACTTCTTGTCTTTTGCTAAACTGACTTTTAAAATAAAAACATGCGTGACTGGTGATTGATCTGTTTGACTTTTCTTGACAGACTTCTTGTTACATGAGCTTTTGATTTCAAATAAATAAATCACCAACTGAATGTTATAAAATCACAGGGTACTTTACATACTGATGTTTCCAGCCAAATCATAAATTCAATTTATTTAAAATTATTTTTAAACCTAAATCAGAATAAGGCAAGGAATCGATTTTCAACAATGATTATTTATGTACTTGCTCAATAACTTATTTTTATTCACTTTTAACAAAAGCTTGCTCATGGAAATTTGCCTTCAACATTATGTTATAAAAATAAAACAAGTATTTACCTTCAAGGGTTGTAAAGCATCGTTGCAGGCTCTGTTAAGAACATGAATGAGCATTTGAATCAGCGCTCACAGGTGATCTCAAGTAGACTGAAGCTGTCAATCACTGATGAGATGATTAAGGTAAACCTGTAGATGACAGATAAGATGATTAAATGAAACAGCAGTCGAAAGAGATTCTGAAAATTTTGTGTGATTTTAGCATCTGCAGGAGTAATGGCCGACAGGCAGATCACAAGAGAAACTTCAAGAATGAGAGACAGCTCAGGTAACAGAGGCACATCACAGACATTGATTGTTGACTTTCTTTAGAACTTTCCTAAAACAAACTCCATTTACTAAAACTTGACCTTTTTTATTATTTTGTGAACAAACACATTATTTAGTCTTTTGAAGGATATTTAATATCTGAGGATATTTGTTAATAACCTGTAAATCTGTTTAATGTCACCAAGACTTGACACAAGACTCTCTCTCTCTCTCTCTCTCTCTCTCTCTCTCAGCATGGTCGAACTCTCTCACTATTCCTCTACATCCTGATGAAAACGCTCAAAGTTTCTCACACAGGATCTTCAAAGAGCAGAACAACCAGACATCATTACAGGTCCAGAAATGAATAAAATAAATAAACTTCTATCTTCACCCTTCAAAATCAATGTGA
This sequence comes from Oreonectes daqikongensis, assembly GCA_026939265.1. Lineage (NCBI taxonomy): Eukaryota > Metazoa > Chordata > Actinopteri > Cypriniformes > Nemacheilidae > Oreonectes > Oreonectes daqikongensis. The sequence goes on from JAOTQM010000031.1 coordinate 901,727, forward strand.
CTCTGTGAAACACATAAAAAGATATTTCAAGAAATGTCTCTCAAGTGTTAAGGCATGTGTTTAACCTTATGGATTACTGTTTTTACAGGAGCAACTTACAGAGAAGGATCTCCACATTTCCAGACTGCAAGACGCACTGACCTCTGAACGGGATAAGGTAAAAATCTAGCAGTCATGATCAGTTTCTTCCTGTATGTTATATTCTCTCTCTCTAGTCATGTATTATATTATATGTGTTATATTTACTCTCTCTCTCTGTGTGTCAGTGTGCGAGGCTGCAGAGTCGCTGTAACCAGCAGGTGATGGAGCTGAAGCGAAGGGAACAGCACATCAATCGCTTGAGAGAGAAACTCCCACAGCTCACGGATAGACAAAAGTACCGCAGCTCCTGTGAGATTTCATTTTCCATTAACATTTACTTCAACTGATACAATTTTATTCATTAATTTTTTCATCATGTTTGATGTCAAAAGCAAATACAAATGAAGCAGCAATGTTTAATTCGTTCATTTAAACCTTAAATTGAATGTATGAACTTGGCATGTTCAAACTTTCCTATTGCTGTACATCTTAACAAAGGTAAATATCAAACATACATACAGTAACAATACTTTCTGTTCATAGCCATGGAGATTTTAAATGTGTTGCCAAAGCGTCCGGGACGGGAAGCATCTGCCTTTAAAACCGCAAGGGCTGATGGGAGGTGTGATTTATGTTCACAATGTTTTTTATTCGATTCACGTATCTACCGTCTTAACCCTTAACTGTTGTGTTAACCCTGCAGGACAGAAGAAGCACTGCGGTTCATGTTGGACCGGCGGGAAGCTGAGCTCAGGGAAGCCATGAGACTACGGCACGGCCTAACCACACTTCTGCACATGCTCAGAAAAGATATGGCACAGGTGAGAGCGTAATGGCTGAAATACACCACAAGACTTTTGCTCCGATTTTCAGTCTGGAGTTGTTGTAGAAAGTCTGCGCCAGTCTGCCGATTTTATCACGTATTGTTTTCGATGCAAACGTTCACAAAGTCTGCAAGTGTATGATGTCTATTATTTTTTTTTTATTTTGTTCAGATTTTAAAATTTGTGTAGTGTATTTCAGCCCTAACCTGTCCATTCAGTGCGACATAAAAATAAAAAAGGACAAATATTATAAACTACTAGCTTTTTGCTTCTATGTAGACCCTACAGGACAATATCATTACAGACGTGGAGGATGCATCAGGTGGCAATGTGCTGCTCCAATCAGAGCAGTGTCTCGGTGATCATGTGACGGGGGGTGTGGTCCAGGAGTGGACACACGTGCAAAAACATTTGCGGGAGATGCTGTCGCAAAGTAGGAACTGTTGGCTAGATTTGTAAGGAGCAAATCTATGAAATCTTTGCATGTCTAGGATGTTTGTGTGTTGTTTAGGTCCTGTTGCTAAAGGCACAGACCAGGAGAAGCTTCTTGCTCGTCTTGAGGCAGAGCTGGAGCAGAGCAGACAGCTGATCCGGGTACAGCAGCAGTTACTGCAGGTCAAACACGCACAAACTTCCACACACACGAGTCAAAGCTACATGTGAATCGGTAGCTGTAAGTATTTTCTCTCTCAGGACAGTGTAACCCCGCCCCTTCCTGTTGCACTAATGGACAGCTACTACCTGGAGGAGTGGGAGCGGCTGCAGGACAGATGGGAGGAGCTTAAGAGGCAGAGGCGGAGCTTCCAGCGAGAGAGGCGGGCGTTTACCGATGCCGCTATTCGATTGGGTCACGAGGTGGGGAAAGCTTATGATTGTATGTGCGTGATGTTCTGCGCATGTAAAATTCCACAATTTTGGAGCCTTGAGGACCAGTTTAACATTGTTCGGTCTGATCCATGAACCCAGATCCATGATTCATCATCTGTCTTGGATTTGTATGTGTGTGTTTTCAGAGATGTGAGTTTGAACAGCACAAGGCTTCTCTACTCAAGACTGACTTCTTGAGTGTTTCCCCTGTACAAAGAAATTCCCAGTGGAACAGGAGAGAGAGCACAGCGCTCGGCGACCTGCGTACACAAACACACACACACACACAGTTACTGTTATGTTTCTGTAGTGCTGTATTAATGCGCGTGTGTGTGTGTGTGTTTTAGGAGTCGTGGTTCCGGATCAGCTGTGTTTATCTCCATGTGCTCCCGGCACACCTTCATCTGAAGGGTCAGAGGTCACAGTGTGGTCCTGTCAGAACAGGGTCATGACCCCTAACACCCCTGAGCTCTACTCTGCTCTTAAACTGCCCTACTTCAGGTGAAATGTCTCCAAAACCCGTACAAAACAATAGACTTCATGACAACGTGACTGAAACTGCACATCATCTTTCTCAGGTCAGAGCGAAGCCCTCAGTCTGACATCTGGGGGAACGAGAGAGACGTCGCTCATGATAAACCCAAAATGGACTGGCCTTTTTAGTTGACATTGTTTTATGATTCATGTATGCTGTTATTGCCAAAATAAGTTATTGAATAAAAAATACAAGATATATTAAACACGTTGTATTTTTGTTTTCTTGTACCTACAAATATTTACACAAATCTGTGTAATCTATGTAGGGAGTTACTTCAATAAATTACAATGATCACGCTATGCGTAGTTTCGGTACTTATTGTGGTAAATGCATACATTTGTAAATTGTATTAATGTAAAAATAAAAGTTTTCCAGAACTTGTAAATACTGTTTTAATAATTTGCTTTGTGCTATTTAACTAGCTAAATTATTAGATTACTTATACATATAAGAGACGGAATCTGCACCTGTTTTTCAGCGCGCACGTCCTGTGCATAATTGGTGTGTGACGCGGTGACGCGCGCCCGCCCCTTTTATAATCCACGCGTTTTTCCGCTTGTGCACTTTGTTTTAGTGGCCCTCGGCAAACGATCGCACTTATGATATGGCCTTCTCTCTGATCCGCTACATCCTGTCGGTTCATGGGTCGATGGAGTTCAGAAATCAGGACTTTCAACCATGGAGAGACTACATGGGCCTGGCGGACATGGTGAAATCCATGCAGAGCACACCGGCGCTTTCAAAGGTTCGGGAAAGTCACGGCGAGGATGACACGAGCGAATACGCCGCCGCGTCCGTGACGACAACGGGTGGCCCAACGCTTGCGCGCACGGCTCCGGTGAGGGAGAGGATGAACGCGGAGCCCGTCAGCAGCACGTCCGAGAGAAAGTTCTGCAGCTTCTGCAAGCACAACGGAGAGTCGGAGGTGGTGTTCACCTCGCATCATTTAAAGGACCGCAATGGAGACGTGGTGTGCCCGTATTTGAGGCAGTACGTGTGTCCCCAGTGTGGTGCCACGGGGGCCAAAGCGCACACCAAGAGATTCTGCCCATTCGTGGATGAAACCTACAGCTCCGTGTACGCCAAATCTTCATGGTGAAACTCAACTGGACAGAGATAACCCTAACTATTTGACATGGCAGATTTTAGACGTTTTAATGTTTGCGTTTATATTTTAATTGTTTGTTTTAATCGGGACAACGGCTTGTGTCCGAGTTTGCATGCATGTTTATTAACGGTTTGAGGTTTTTTTTTGCACGTTTGTCACATTTCTTATGCTTTCACTTATTTATGTGTGTTTTCAATATGGGTGTTTTTGTTTTGTATTAACCTTTTAAACAAACTTGAACACAAGCCAGTATTTGATATATTGGAACTTAAATTATGAGCCTCTGTGGTGCGATTTAAAAAAAAAAAAAAAAGACGTTTTTATGTGAAGTGTGTTGTCATGTGTCTCTTGATGCTGTGCGTTTTGCAACAGCAACAAAAAAAGATAACAAAGATCTTAAATTTAGCAATTTTTGTTTTACTTTCTCACTTTATACACACAAAATACAGTGAAACCAAAGGTCTGACAGAAACAGTCTGGGTGTTTGGGGGAGAGACTGACAGATTGGACAGATTTATGACTTGTAGTTTGAGGCCGCTGAGGTTATGACCCTTTGGCCAAGGGGTCATCCTCTCTGATGCAATATTTACATTTTCTGAAAAGTTAGATCTAACTCGTGCTCCAGATTTTAGAAAAACAAATCTCTAAATTATGAGCAAATGCCAAAAAACAACAGATGGATTTACTTTAAACTTCAAACAAATGTTCAGTGAACATCACACTGCAGACTGTCACAGTGTCACTACAGCTAAAATTACTTTGGACTAATCCAAGCACATTATTTAATGTTCCAAAAACGTATTGAATAACAGAATCTTATTTTCTTTGCATTCAATGAATCCTGTGTATGTTGCACATTATTTTATATTCTGTATATTTTAATATAATATTTAACTACGAGTCACGTTTGTTTTGTTTCTACAAAACACACACTTTTTGTGAGAGATCTAGAAGAATTAGAACTTATTTCAGAGAGGAAGAAATCTGGACCTGCCTTGCTCCAATTCCTCCTGTTTGGCTAAAATAAATGTAGCCTATACATTTTATTTTCTTGTCTTCTTTATTTCTTAATTGTATTCATTTCAATATTTTAATAAGCTTATAGAGCAGCACATCAATGGAGTGCCTCTCTAATCTTCACCAGTAGGTGAGGCTGCAGGTCAAGATAAACGTCCCAACATAATGCTCTTAAACCACATGTGTGCATAGACCCTAAAACCCAATCACAATTTAATTAATATTTTCAATTGATTTTTTTCAGCAGGGATGAGCACGATACGTCAAAAACAATATTTCATATTATTAAAAAAACCATCACACAATCACTTACAAAATGTATAGCTACACAGACAAACTAGAGATTGAACTACAAGTCCCGTTTCCGCCTGCCGTAAAACGCGACGCGCTGCTGTTGCTATGGGAAACTGGGCGAAAAGCAGGAAGTGCTGACTCCATTGACAGTTGTGCAGGTCTGTGTTTACCACAGCGTTTATGACCATCTAGTGTCAAAACTTCATGACAGACAGTGTTTTCTTCTCAACGAAACGAAGATTGATCACGTAAACAGCGCTCGGATGAACGTATGATTGAGGTATTACATTCAGACGTTGAGTAAATATAAAGACTAGCTTTTTTGCTAACTAGCACTTAACTAAATTAGTTGTGTGGGGTTGTTTACGTTCTGATTCATATAATATCTTATTTTTCTGTCACGCACTTACTCTTATCCCGTGGAAAATACTGAGAGGACCACTTCATGCGATTCTTGTTAAAAAAAAATATCAAGGTGAAGGATTCACCTGTTTGCTTTCTGTCAGGTGATAGGCTTTTTTAAACTCAGTGAATGAAAGGATGAAAACATCTGAAAGATGTTCGAAATAATGTCCGAAAAAATACACGCTGCGATTGTAAAGATCTGTATATGTGGATTATGCTCGTCATTATTCACGTAGTGATCTAGGAATGCGTCCTGACGTCACTCACTTTCCAGTCTGGTTGGTTGTGCTTTTGCTGAAGGATTGATCCTTATGCAGTAGTTGCATTATAATAAATCAGTCTTGTTTAGGTTTCAGGTTTAAGGGAACCCAGAAAGGATGAGTCGAAGCCGGAACCTTCCGCAGAAGGGACAGGGGGCCGCCAGGGCCAAACAGGTAAATATAGGTGGAGATTACAAAAAACTCCAAAATGTAAGTATAAAACATTTAATTTTAAAAATCTATTTGATCATTAAGTTAAAATATTTGTAATTCTTACAAATTGTCAGATGGGACTGCTGTTGGATTTGACTCCTGATGGTGGGCTGGATGATTCTGGAGGAAATGAGGAGCTAGAGGCGGAGCTTCTGGCCTTGATGGGAGGAGGTGGAAGGGGTGGACCAGCAGGCAAGAAAGCTGGAGGTAAAGGTAAGGACGATCATCCTCTCTTAAAACCTTATGTCATTAACGGAATCATCTTTTGATGCTTTAAACTATTTTTAAACTTTACTCTCTCTACATTTTAATTCCAGTGCCCATGGAGGACATTGAGCGGATGGCAGCGCTGTGTATGAAGGACCTGGATGAGGATGAAGATGATGGTGATTTAGAAAATGATGCTGATTTATTGGTAAAATAGTTCAGACTTATCCTTAAAATGTGTTTCTTGAGTTTTATGCGATTTCAACCATGTGACTAAAAACTGACAATTTGAAAGCAGAGTTTTGGACTTGTGTTTTATGTATCAGGCTGAGTTGAACGAGGTATTGGATGACGATGGCGAGGCGGTCAAGAAGCCACCTGCATCACCATCACCCCCTCAGCACTCAAACGCAGCCCCTCGGCCCACATCCCAGAGTTCTCCGGGCAGCCTTGAGTCTCGTCTGCAGGAGCGCTTCGACATGTATCAGTTAGCCATCACTAATGCCAAGACCGCGGGGGACACCAGCAAAGCACGCAGATATGACCGCGGGCTGAAGGTGGGACATCCCCAAAACCAATACTAACTTTCTGTCCCGTGATTATTTTTCCTGATGTCATGTTCACATTTTTTGTTTTCAGACTCTGCAGTCTATGTTGACATCGGTTAATAAAGGGAAACCCATCAACGAAGAAGAGATTCCTCCTCCTGTGGCCACAGGTGGAAAACCCGCCCCCACCTCACAGGCGGAACCAATCAGAGAGCAGGTGAAACCTGCTCCTCCATACACTCCACCACAGAACAATGCGAAGCCACAGCTGGAAGCCAAGCCGGCCGCCCCACCCAAGCCTCAGCTACTACAACCACCACCACAACGGCTGACTGCCATCACGCCAGATACACCCGCAATATCGCCCCTGACACCCAGCCAGCCTAATGCACAGCACTCAGGTACACAAACACACTTAACTTTCTTCTTTTTTTATTAACTTAGACGTTCACTTCCCATATACGTCTGATTATAATCTAGTTCTGAGGTGGTTGTTTATGTATGTGTTTCAGAGCTTAAAGCGAGTATATTAACCCGACAGAGAGAATATAAGATGGCAGCTATACAGGCCAAACAGATCGGAAACACTGACCAGGCCAAACAATTCTACCTCGTGGCCAAGGTAACCGACATCCACCTGTCTGTATCGCTGAATCATGAAAGATGATTCAAGATCATTAAATCTTATTGAAAGCGCACAGTTTTCATTCAGAAACCTTTTTAAATTTGTTTTATAGAAAAAAGTTTTTGTTTATCTGTTCTCACACAGAAATTAGACTCTATGGTTGAGACTGTTGACAGAGGCGAGTTTGTTGATATCAGCTCACTGCCACCCCCTCCTGGTACGTCTTGATATTACAGATTACCTGATCTTTACTGTACAAATTCTGATATAGTCACATGTTTGATCTCTCTCACTCATTTAGGGGATGTAGAAGTGCCACGTTCAACCCCTCAACAATCGTCTTCTAAACCTGCCGCCCCTCCGACTGCACCCACTGCTGCTCCGAACACAGGTAAGAGTGTGTGTACCGCTTCAGCCATGTTATAGAGACCAAAATATAGCAAATCAAAATATAGCAAATCTGACATTGCACACACAATAAACATGTAAAATTATGCCTTGGTGGAGGTTTGTGGGGGGGGTCAAGGAATATCATTAGTGCACTATAAAAGCAATTGTGTGTGTAGCTGTGTCTGCTCCTCGGAGCATCGAGGAAGCCTTACAGCAGCGCATGGACAAATATAAAGAAGCAGCAGAAAGTGCCAAGAGCAAAGGAGATGATCGCAAAGCACGCATGCACCAGCGCATTGTAAAGGTAACACACCAATGCTCATAACACACACGCACGTTCAATCATGGACATTCAGACTCATGTTTGTTTGTTTGTCTTCTTGACTGCAGCAATATCAAGATGCCATCAAAGCTCAAAAGGCGGGACGGCCTGTGAATTTAGCAGAACTTCCTGTTCCACCAGGTGAGAGTTTTCTTCTGTGCTATATTATTGTGAATGTGTGTGTTGTATCTGTTTTAATGTTGTGTGTGTCTCAGGTTGTCTCCCGCTGCAGGGTGCTGAGGCGGGCGAGCAGAATTTTATGGGCGTCCTGGAGACAGCCATGAAACTGGCCGATCAGGACGCGGAAGCAGATGACGACGACGAGCCACAGAAGGTCAGCAGAACACTAGAAAGCGGCCAATCAAATTTCACTAAATGTGTGTGTCAGTGATTTGTTAATGTTACTGTGTCTTCCTGTGATGTGCAGCCTTCGCCTCAACCCGCCGTTCAGAAATCAAGAGCTCCCGTTCCTCCGAAGGCCTCGTCCAACGCTGGGACGCCGAGTACAACCCCCCCTAAACTGGGGGGGAAAGGTAATTTTGTGTTTCTACACTATTTATTGTGTAGTTTTTACTGTTTGTGTTTATATATATGTGTGTTTTGCAGCCCAGCAGCAGTTGGATTTCCTGACAGTGCGCAGGCAGCAGTTCGTGAAGGCGGCTTTGCGCTCTAAAGAGATGAAGGACATGCAGGGTGCCGGGCAACACCTAAGAAACGCTAAAGGATTAGATCAAATGATCAATGCCGCCAAGGCGGGACTTCCTGTTGACATCACCAAGGTGCGTGTACGAGTGTGATCAGTTTCTGTGTGTGTGAGTATACTATGATACTATGACACAGAACTCAATGATGTTTTTTTGTTATGCGTTCAGGTGCCCGCAGCTCCAGTGAGTGAGGAAGACTACAGACTGTCTCAGTCTCGATCGTCCGCCCTCTCTCCTCGATCGTCCGATCAGTACGCCCAACTCATGGAGCAGCTCAGACTTCAACACGAGGTTCTTATTCACTGATGCTACAAGTTTTATGGTCACATGGTTTATTATAAACTCAGTAAAACCAATGATATTTGTTTGCAGAAATGTCTGACCTACTCTCAGCAGTTCACTCATATGGGAAATGTAGCCGAAACCGCCAGGTGTGTGTTTACGTACATGAAAATGTTGCATTTGTGCCATTAAAGCATCTTCATTATAGCGAGAGGTGTTTGCTGAATGAATAAAATAAACCAAAAATATATTAAATAAAAAATATAATGCTTTATTTTTGTCGTGTTCGTTTTGTTTGTGTTTTCGTTCGGTTGTGTGTGTGTGTATCTGTGTGTGCAGGTTTGAGAAGTTGGCTGAAGAATGCATGAATAATATCGACATACTGAAGAAAGCTCACGCCAAAGGAAGATCTGTTCCGAAGTATCACACAGAGGAGCGCACTTTTAACACTGTCAAGTATGAACACACACACACACAAACACGTCTCTGAGTAAATGTGTTTCATTGTTTAATGTCTCTCTCTCTCTCTAGGATCTTCCCTAACCTGACTGCTAATGACCTGGTGCTGATTATTGTAAAAGGAATCAACCTGCCAGCCCCTGCAGGTGTGTGAGAGTGTGTTCATCTCTGTGTGTGTGTGTGTGTGTGTGTGTGTGTGTGTGTGTGTGTGCGCAAGCGTGTTTACCAGTCTCTTGTTTCGTCTAGGAATGTCTGCCAATGATCTGGATGCCAGTGTGCGTTTTGAGTTTCCCTTCCCCAGCGCGGTATGACACACACTCATCAGCACACACACACACACACACACACACACATTCATGCTGTTGTGTCTAACAGCGTGCGTGTCTTTCTCAGGAAGAAGCTCAGAGGGACAAAACCAGCACTGTGAGAAACACAAGCAGTCCAGGTACACACACACTTTTTCCTTGAGCTTGTTGCAATGCATTATTGGATTGCTTTCTTTTTGAAGGACATTTGAAACCTTGACATTTGGAAAACATGTTAGAAAGCAGCTTAATGTTGTCATGTAAAGACGCAGCGGCACTGAGTAACTGCGTCTTTGTGTGTCTGCAGAGTTTAAGGAGCAGTTTAAACTGAACATCAAGAGAGATCACAGAGGTTTTAAAAGAGTCGTACAAACTAAAGGCATCAAGTTTGAGATCGTACACAAAGGGTGAGAATCTATTAATGTACTCGACACCAGAAAACAGATCAAAAAAAGTAAAGCTTTGCAGTAAAATGCATACAAAAACATTAGGGTGAAATATTGGAATGAAAATGGTCACAATTTGTTTTTTCTCTGTGTGTGTGTGTGTGTGTGTGTGCGCGCCTGTGCGTGTAGTGGTCTCTTTAAGACAGATAAAGTGGTGGGAAATGCTCAGCTGAAGTTGGAAGCTCTGGAGAATCAGTGTGAGATAAGAGAGATTGTAGATGTGAGTAACACGCACACACATCTACTCATCACAAACACACAGATGCTGAGTGTGTGTGTCGCTGGCACAGGTGCTGGATGGGAGGAAGGCGACCGGAGGTAAACTGGAGGTGCGTGTGAAGATCCGTGAGCCGCTGGGCGGAGTTCAACTGCAGCCAGTGACGGAGAAATGGCTCGTCATCAGCCCACTGACTCCTTCGCCTGAGAAAGAGAGAGAGAGACATAAAGACACAGAGAAGGAACGGGTATGAGAGAGACGACTAAACTGATTTAAAATTTGCAAGAGATGCTGAAAATAACATCAGTCAGATGTGATGCATGACGAACAAATGTCTGTCTGACACAACAACTCAAGAACAGTGCAGACGGAGGGCAGGCGTGCTTCAAATATACAGAAGTTATTTGTGATTCATGCTTCTTTTCATTCCAGCGTGCTCCTTCTCCAAGATCCAAACCCAGGAATGATCATGACAGGAACATTAAACCGAGGTAACGCCTCAACTCACTTCGCAGCATGTGTATGTGTGTTTCTGTAGGTCTGACGTTCCTCTCTGGTTCTGTTCCAGCTCTTCTCCGCAGCTTAAACTCCACAGCTTCAGTCTGCTCAACTATGACAAAGAAAGGCTGGAGTGGAAGGTGTGTATGTGGATATTTTGGCAAACAAATTTGAAACAAAACTGGAGTAGTTTGATTTGAACTGTGATATATTTAAAAAGAGTTGTGCAGAACGTGTCAGTGATCTTTCTTTTCTTTAGATTAGTGAGTATAAGAAGAACAGACGAGACACGTCAGAGCTCATCAAGCAGCACATGGAGGTCTGTCAGCGACTGCAGTTGCAGAAATCCTACCTGGAGAAACATCCTGCAGCACTGACAGGTGCGCACATACACACACGCTCACATATCCTCACACACTCTCTGTCACACTTTCACAGACATTTACTCCCACACACACACATGCACAAATACCCACACACTCTTTCTCACACACACACTTACTCTGACATCCACACACACACTTAAATACACTCACAAACATATTTACACACTCTCAGTCTGTCACACACTTATGCTGTCACACTCGCACACATTTTCACAACTCTCAAACTCTCTCTCTCTCTAACACACACACAGTCGCACTCACTCGCACATTTTCATACTATTATAGTTTTTCTTAGCTGTCTTTGTATTTCAGAATATGAAAATGTGCTGCGGAAGTTTCAACACGGTCTTGCCGATTCTGTGAAGAAATTTTCCACCGAAGGCAACAGGGTGAGCGCGCACACACTGACACACACTCACACATATTAAAATATTATCAAGTGGCTGTATAGCTGAAAATGTTGAGCGTCCCATTGAGATGTTGAATTATTTTGTCTAAGAGGAAGCTGTTTTTGTTCCTCAGGATGCAGCGAAAGATGCTCTCGGCCGATTGAAGATGGTGGAGAACGAGGTGAATATCAAAATAAATGTGCAATAACCATTCCGGGTATTGTGAATGATTGTCAGTAATCCAGCTTTTCTAAATGTTTGCCAAAAGTAATTTAATAAAATTGATTTAAATGGTCATAACAGAATTAATAAGAAATAACAATAGATTTGAAAAGAAAGACAATACCACAATCCACCTCAAAGTCACATTCAGCTCTTTATTTCGCTATCAAACGCTCACTATTCAGAAAGATACATTTTACATACAGTTGCATTTGACAGATGTTTTTTTTACTTTAAACCCAGCAGTGTGTTTTTACTCTTTAACACCAACACATTTTAGAGATCTATCTCACCCTCATCTCCCTCTTTCTCACAGCTGGAGTCAGTCAGAAAAAAGCGAGGTGTCAGAGAGTGAAGAAACGTCGAGTCTGTCTTCAGGAAAACTGTCCTCTCACAGCAGTTCTAAAATCATGAGGATATGAATACTGACAGATGTAATGTAGCTGCAGAGGGCAACACAACAGTAAACACACACACATCAAAGCACCTTTAACATTGCTGTTCGAAACAGAACACAGAAGTTTGAATGTTTAGATTGAGATCAGACTTATCTGATCTTATCTTATTCTGCAAATAGGATCATTCGATATTTAAAGATACCCGAATATATGAACACGGAAATGTCCAGGTCACAATTTACAGCGATATATTGTGAATAAATCAAATCTTTGTGAATAAAGAATAAAATTGACTGTAAATCATATCACAGACAACAGGTATTCACATATGAATTCCCTCTCACAGCTCCATGCATGTGACTAACACCACAAACATGAAGGTTAACATTATATTTGAACTTTTTTTATTTTTTATTTGTACATGATTCACACTGCCGTCTTTTAACCCTCCTCGCGGGCACGTATAAGTGCTGTTAATCTGTGCTCTATAATAGCGTCTTTACAGTAATCTGTGCACTACAGTATTCCCAGATTAGGATAATACCGCTGCACGCCTGTGATAGGGAATAATCTGGCACTCCAGGGAAGATGTCGAAGTGCGTGCGAGTGCATTAGATGGTGAAGATCTGGGATTATCCGGATACTTCAGCAGTCGGTGGATAACAGCCGTGTGAACTCGTTTTAAGAGAACGGCAAAGACCGGATGAGAATGTTTAAGCGGGAGATCAATGTGAGGGAGTTTTCGGGTGGGGGAAGGCGGTGATGTGGGTGTCTGTATGAGCAGTGTCTGGGAAATGAAGAAGTCACATGCATGAATTCGGGATGAAGAGGATTTGTGTTGGATGGAGAGATGCTGAGATCAGCTGGTTCTTTCATTTTGGAGTCAAAAGGTCATCAACTTTAACCTCAGGCCTGTCTGTCTTTTTGGCTGTCCGTGTAGCGCAGATCCACATTTAGGGATTTCAGTCTGTCTGCGTAATACAGTCAGTCATTATATAAACTCTTTTATGGGGGTGTTTGTGTGTTTGCTTTTTAAAACCCAGATATAAAGCCGCCTCGTTCCCATGACAACCTCTTTATTCAGCCCTCTGTGGTGTTTTAGGACCGTGTCTGAACCCCTCGCCCCCTGTCGCTGTCTCTTTTTCATCAATGTCCACTCGCTCCAGCATGTACAGATGTTTTTATCATTCTTCTGAAGGCAATCACTGTACAGATGGGTTCATGTATGTACTGATGTTTTCATGATGGCTCTATTTTTAAAAAGAAGCATTCATTTGGTAATGTGTCTATGGTGACGGATGTTATAATGTATGTTATAATTAAAGGAACGAATCATTGAAAATCACAGTTTGGTCCAATGCATTTTTTTACATTCTCATGCATCAAATGCAAAGTGAATCTTATCACAGCAGATTTGAATATATACAAACATTTTCACGTGGTACTTTTGTACTATCTTTTGCTACTTTTTTGTCATTTAGGGTCTCCATTTACCTTCATTAAAAGAGTGTTAACATTCAGCTAAACATCTGAACTTGCGTTTCGTGGAAGAAATTTTATACAAGGGTTAACATTAAGATGATTTTTTGTTTCATTATTGACTGAGCAAGCTCTTTAAGTGCGTCCAACGGAGGCAAATGACGTCATGACGTATTAAAACATCGAGTAGTTTTTTTTTTTTAATTGCTTTTATTTACTTATTTGTTTTGCATCTGCTTCTCTTTGGAACGGTTTAAAATAGTCTTACTCGTTTGACTGCCGCAGTTTTTCTAATAAAAGACTCAATCTGAATGTCAATTGCGCCTCACACAGTGTGACTGACAGAAGTAGGCGTGGCTACATGGGCGGGGCTTCCTGCCGGAGCGAACACGCGGTTCCGTGCGCGTTTCATTCTGTCGGTGGAGGCCTTTAAACTACGCCCACACCGTTTCGCCCCGCTTTCAACACACCCCGAACCCACGGGACGAAATCGAACGGACGGAACCCGTCGCACGACATCTTCAACCGCATCTCATACGGGTCATGACGCTGGAAGCGATCCGGTACCGGTCCGGGTCTCTGCAGATCCTCAACCAGCTGCTGCTGCCGCACGAGACCGTGTACGAGGAGGTCCGTTCGGTGCGGGACGGATATGAGGCCATCAAGAGTATGAAGGTAAGACGGGCCCGACGGAACCTCTGCCCGGTTCCGTTCGCGTACGTCGGCGCGCCGCGAGATCGGAACGCGTCGATCTCGCGGCGGCTCCTTTGTGTCAAACTCGAGCAGGGGGTCGCGCTTTTGTTCGCGTTCGTGTGTTATCTGCATAATGTGCGCTTGATGGGAAATCCCTGTAAGCTGACTGGATGTATTTATAGTTTCACGTAATAATGTCGTTAGTTACACGCATGCGGATGTACTGGAATGATGCCGCATGTCATTTAATAACTGTGTCAAGTGTCTGTGTGCGTCTGTGCGTTTAATTGTTGGTCTGTGTAAATACGCGTCCTGATCTTTGCGTCGCGTCTAAATCTAAAGTTTTATTTGTTAATGCACAGCGAACCAGAAAGAACAATGAATGGCTGTATTTGTGTTAATAAACAACAATAAGTGCTGTAAGATAATGATGCTGATGTAACAAAAGAAATCTTATGGTAAAGTTTAAGGTTTTAAAACTTGACAAGGTGTCTCAAATTAAATACTCATGACGGGAGACAATAAAACAAAACGGGCATGTGTGGACAACATTTGTTTCCCAGAACGTTGTCTGATGGAAAAACAAAAACAACCCATCCAATTGAATAGTGGGATATTGTTGCACAATAACTGTGCAGGTAATGTTGTGGGTTTGCTTTGTACATTTGGTCATACGATATCTCTTCCATTTCTCACAGTTTATTGATGTCTTTTCCAACAGTCTTGCCCGTCAACTTCACGCAAAGTCAACCGCTGACAACGTTGTTACGTTATGTTGGTTTTGGAACACACAGAAACGCACATTGTGACATCATAAATGTGTTCTTACATTTTCGTAACCTCCAGGTTTCTTTCTCAGCCCGTCCCAGTCTGGATGAATCCCTCTCATAATGAATGTTTTGGGGTGATGGTCTTCCGGCTGCGACGCCTGCGCCTCATTAATAGTCGTTACTGCAAATATCTGGCATGAATTATTGATCAATCTGAGATTCAGGGGTCTTGGTCCCGTGCCAAATGCTGCCACCGTCGTGAGAGCTTTACTAATGGACAGGAAATGACAATCACGCTCAAGCGCTTCACGTACGCCGCAGAGACAGCCATCTCGTTCATCTGAGGGAAAATGTTAACCAAGAGACTTTTATGCAAAGAGACCTTTGTGAAGGAATGTGAGGTGAGGTGATGTCGTGCTATTATTAGACGCCATTATGACATCACAGTTACTTGGCCGGGTTTGTGAAAGAAATGATGTCATAATGCGTTCGGTATGATCTCAGCATGAATGGTGTCACAATGGTGGTCCGGACACTCATAGCTATGAAATAATTTCATTGAAAGTGATGTTCTTAATAAGTGTTGTTGTGTGGATGGGTTTCACGACGCGTGTCTCTGTGCAGATTTAAAAGATTTTTCTGGGTTTAGCACTAAAGTCATTTCAGCACATCTCTTTCACTGTTGAAGTCAATGGGGCAAGATTACCAGTGGCTTAAATGCTCATTCTTTATTATAAGCTGTCAATTTATTTAACTGAATAATAAAAATCAAGATCCATTTTTGCATTATACCAAAATGTTTATACTGAAGTATTTAATATTTCGTTTCAATCAGGTTTCCAGACGTTTAACAGATGTGTGCGCATCTATTTAAACCCGTGACATTTAAGAGTGTCACGTGTGGTAAATAAACAGGAAATCATTCACGTCCCGCAGTTCTGATTCCCTGTCATGTGACATCTCACCCCGCAGGTGCGCGGCGCTCCCGCCATCGCCATCGTGGGGTGCCTGAGCCTGGCGGTGGAGCTGCGGGCGGGCGCCGGGGGTGACGACCTCGTTTCCTTTATCAGGGACTCTCTGTGCCACCTGACGTCCGCACGACCCACGGCGGTCAACATGGGCCGAGCCGCCCGCGAGCTGATGGAGTTCACAGAGAATGAGAGCATGGAGAAGAACACAGAGCAACTGAGAGACAGGTGAGATGATGTCATGATGACGAAGTAAAGGACCAATGTCAGAATAAGAGCGAGGCTCAAAATGTGTTTGGACACTTAATCGACATTTAAAAACAATAAACGTCTTTATTCAAAGACATCATTTATCAAAATAAAATATGTATGCTAAAAGTTTGTAGGTGACACCTGCATTGATATTTACCTAATGCAGAATGTTTTAAGTTATTCCAAAGACTTTTAATGGCCACTGTGTTTTATATCTGTATTCTGCAACAGCACATATCCAATAATAAAATGTTTGCATGTATTAAGTAAAAATAATGCATTTTATTATATCAGAATAATAAAGTTGACTATATACTAAAATGTATAATTGAGAAAAACAAATACATATTTTTTTATATTTAATTTTTAAAACTTTTATTATGTAATTTTGATGTGTTCATTATTTGTTACAAAGCATTAAAGCAAATAAACAAATGGCTGTTTAATCTCAATCTTAATCTCGTGAGCAAAACGAGATGTTTCACCTTAAATCTGTAAAATTGAAATCTTAAATTTGTTAATGACCTGTGTCTCTTTTGGCCACGCCCCTGCTGCAGTGTGATTGGCTGGATCGAAGAGATGCTGGAGCGAGACGTGAACGACAACAAAAAAATCGGCAACTACGGCGCCCAGCATATCCTGTCTGGAGTTCCACGAGACTCCGTCACAATCCTCACACACTGTAACACCGGGAGTCTGGCCACAGCGGGATACGGCACAGCTCTCGGTTCGTGTGCACGTGTATATCTGCATCATAGAGGTATTGCTGATCATTAAAAATGATTGACATGTCTTGTGTGTGTTTCAGGAGTGGTACGGTCGCTGCACTCACTCGGCCGTTTGAAGCGTTTGTACTGCACGGAGACGAGACCCTACAACCAGGGAGCCAGACTGACGGCGTACGAAGCCGTCGCCGAGGGATTCCCTGCCACCCTCATCACAGACAGCATGGCGGCGCTCGCCATGAGGGAAAAAGGAATCACAGGTAACCGTGTGTGTGTGTGTGGTGGCACTTCCTGTCTATTAAAGTGTGTCTCTAACATGATAACTCTCCTGTGTGCAGCTGTTGTTGTCGGAGCAGACAGGGTCGTCGCTAACGGCGACACGGCGAACAAAGTGGGCACGTATCAGTTAGCCATCGCCGCAAAGCATCATGGGGTACCGTTCTATGTGGCGGCACCCAGCACGTCCTGCGATTTGAGTTTGGAGAGCGGCCGTGACATCGTGATCGAGGAACGTCCACCTGAGGAGCTCACCAGCATCAATGGAGTTCCTGTAGCAGCGCCCGGTAATTAGAATTAGCATTAGCATTAGCATTGCTATGGTGGCTAAATACAGTGTTAGCCAAAGTAACAACATAAACGAACGTTTTGCTTTTGTGGCCCCAACTTAATCTACAGGGACTCTATTCTTTACGAATGTGTACTAGAAATTATTTCTGATAACAAGCTAAAGAAATTAAATGAAAACTAAATAACATTAGCTAGCAAGTTAAAAGTCTGTCTAGCCAGTATTATTTGGGGTTTCTCAATAGAAGAATCGTTACTTAGCTAAACTTAAATGCGCCAAAGTTGCACGACCCATTTAACAAATAGTTTATTTAACAAAAAATAAAAAACACAATTATTACATAATAAAATATTAATATTAATCGAATAAGGCCACTTGCCTGACCGATCAACAAACAGACCAAAAGGGCCATGTGTGCGTGTATCCGATCTATATAACCACTTTGTTTATTGTTGTGAATTGTAAACAAATTAAAACAATAACGTTTTTTTATAGTAATAATAATAGACCACTGGGGTGTTGCAACAATACTGACAAAATTCGTGTTTTTATATTATGTTAATATTGTATCATTCATTGGCCAAAAAAAAAGAAAATGAATTTGACTGATTACATTATTTTTTTATTTTTTATTCAGTAGATATCGCAATAATATTGTTATCGTGATAATTGTGTAGTGAAAAGCTACATTGTGGCAGCACTGTTTACCTTTTTACCTTATATACATCAATTTGCAAACACATATGCAAATCTGTACAAATGCAACACTTACATTCTCTGTTGACGTTTTGCAGCAAAAGGTTCATTTTAGATCCTGTGTATTAAACTGTAAACATCAGTGTTTTTTTCCTCTGGTTTGAACGTTCAAAGCGTTTTGAGACAAAAGGCGATAAGTGTGTGTGTGACTGCAGGGTTTAAGTGTGATTTTTAAAAGAGGAGCTGCTTCTAATTAAACTCTGATATGAGACCGAGGGCGAGGGAGTAATGATATGAGAGAGAGAGAGAGAGAGAGAGAGAGAGAGAGAGAGAGAGGGGGGGGGGGGGCGAGAGACCAGAGCCAGAAGCATCAGATTAATTAATGCTGAGGTTTAATAGCTGCTGGTGTCTCGGGGGAGCGACGGCGTTAACTGATCACATCTCAACTCCCATGAACTCTCCCATCTGACTTTCAAGGGACAAGTGTAGGATTCGCGATGGGAGACGCTGGGCCCCAGGAGAACATCTTTATATGAGAATGATTTAGAAATATTAATTGTATGTCGAAAGAACCCAAATGGTATAAATAGTTTTACTGTGCGATAGTCTCAATTCTTTGTCTGTGGCCGCAGGTATCGAGGTGTGGAACCCGGCGTTTGACGTAACCCCTCATCAGCTGATCACAGGCGGCATCATCACCGAGCTCGGCGTGTTCCTGCCGTCCGAACTCCAGGCTGCTCTGACGGGCAGACTCACTGCCCTGTAAGGCCACAGCGCCCCCGCAGGCACGGGTGTATCACTGCACCTTCAGCACCTCTCATCTCTCTTGTAATGTTTTCACTTCATTCTGGTGGAAGCGGCACCTTTAATTACACACACAAGCGTCAGCACCGAGGCGTTAACAAGGTATACACACGTTCGATTCGATTTAACACTTACGACGTGGAATAACACAAACGTACAACCCAGGGATGCTTGTAAACACACACACACACATTTACACACACAATCTTCTCTCTGTCTGTACAGCTCATGCGATATCATCTCATGTTTTTGTCTAAAATGTTGTGAAACCTCATTCATTTGTTGGGGGTTTTATCACACTCACTCCCTTTCCATGTTTCGGTTTTAGCTCCAGTTTTTAATGGAAAGTGTATCAGGGTGAAAACATGTCGGAAACATTTACAGGTTGTGTTTTACTCAAAAATAAGAAAAGGCAAGAAGTAGACTTCATTTTTGACATAATTATTTTATTTGTTTTATTGTTAGCCTTTTGGAAAAAATATCTGTATAAAGTTTAGCTTAATTCAGAAAACATTTGAATTAGATTTTTCTTATGTTAAGGATTTAAATTTGGATTATTGATTTCAGAATACAAAACTTAATATCTTGGATCATTTCGCTTCTCAAGTAAATGTATGTTCATTATTTTGTAATATTTGTACTAGCAAACAAGACAAAGGAAAAAAATGTTTCCAGTTTGAAAATGTGACAGTACAAACTTTTACTTAATGTAAAATATCATTTATTTTTATTTAGGGTATAATGTGACCTGTTTGTGTTTCAGTAAGATTCACTCTTCGCACAGATTGTAAATGTGAACAACCATTGAACAAAGTTATTAAAAACATTCTTAATATTTCAAAACTTGGTTTTAAAACTGTTCACGGGTAAACTAGTTTCCCTTGAAGGTCAGACTCTTGGTTAGTTATGGTAAAACACAAGCTTAGCTCGTATTAAATAAGGGCTGTCCTTTAGTGTACATGGGCTATGTACGATTTAGTACGTTAGCATAACGCTAAAAAACGCCAAATCTTTTATGGGAAGTGCCGAACGTGTTACTGAATCCAAATGTTATATTAACATTTAGAGTGTTTTGAAAGCCGAAAATGAGCGACGAAAACATCCCGAGAGTGGGTCGGTATCAATGCAGTCAGTCTGCATACATGAAAGGATTGTTGCACTGCTAATGTTATTTGAGTCATTTTGACCAGTGGTTGATAAACCTTTAAAGGAAAGTTGTGGGTCAATAATCTGAATTTAAAGGAATGTTCCAGGTTCAGTTTTAAATGAGTTCTCCGTTTGCAAAAGAGTGAATCATGTTAACACTATTGCACTTACGATGGATGTCTGCGGGGCAAGTGTTAAAAACATAAACATGCTTTTTTCCGGTCTTTTTAGTTTTATTTGTGGAACCTTACAAACATGTATTGCACGAGCCATAAAACTGTCTGAATCATCCTTTTAAAGGGAGATGTAAGGTTTCTGTAATGATGCACTTCTCTGCCAGAGAAGTTTTGTCACTTTTTTTTATATTTTTAAAAGTTGATGTATTACTTAAATAACTGTGACTTGAGTCTACACAAATCTTAGTTAGTAATTGATTTTAGGATTAAGGTTAATGTTAAACTTTCAAAACTGTGTAAATTGTGATTGTTTATTGCTTGGCCCTGCCATTATATATCTATATGCATTACTGTAAATGTGTTTTTATTTTTTTATACAATTTTCCAAATGCTTTCTATAGAGAATAAGCTTCACTAAACCCAGAACATTCCTTTAAATACAGTAAGACATTTTATCTGTATAGCACCTTTAAAAAATGTAACCGCTCAAAGTTCTTCACACGAGGTCGAGGTTAAATAATAAGTATAAATATGTATTTAGGTATTTGATTCCAGTGTAGAGAAATGGTGCTATGGAGCTAGACGTTAGTCAATACCTCAAAAGATCTAAACTCCTCTAATAGTACTTCCACTTTGTTTTATAGTGTGTGATGTAGTCCTGTGTTGTATTTATTCGCCACAATTACACACTTGGTCTCACTCGCGTGCACACACACACACACACACAAGCTCATAGAGGGCACACAGGACTGATGTCGGATCAGAACCCCATCCGGTATCAGTGCTGCGGTCAGGGCGTCCGCTCCGTGTTACCGAATGTAACGAGGCTTGAAATCCTCACTGCCTTATGAGACCAGCAAAAACACCACGCCCACTGATGTCTGATTGGCTGACTGAGACAGAGCCACGCCCCCCTCTCAAAGCTTTGCTGCCACCTAAGGCTTTCTGGAAGCATAGCAACACGATCATATACATCCATAAAAGACACGTAATTTATCATCTGCACTTCTTAATGTTTCGCTCATCATCGTGCCCTGTTTCTCACAATAAAATGATCAAACTCATACATTTGGGTAATAGATGTGGGTCACATGTAGTTTTGAATGCACATGCTTATTTTTACGGTTTTCTGTCTAACAAAAAGAGATGTAGCACTCGGAGCAGCTGTAAATGTGTTTATTTTTCTTCAATCACTTCAACTCTGCAATTTTATCCTAATGCAGCTCAGAAGAAGAACATCGTTGATGACTTTGAGTTTAGGACAGAAGCTATAAATATGGAAATATAAGAGTCATTTTAAAGATGAGTGCATACGTTTGTATGCATTAAATGTAGCATTGTAATAGACCATCCGTGTATAGATGTGTAGTGTTCTGAAGGTACAAGGTTTAGTTTGGTTTTGCATCTTTGTGTGAGTCGTTGATTTGTTTTATGTATATTTATACACTATAACCATAAATTGTGATTCTTGGTGATGAAACTGTTGTTTAAAAGCTTTTATTGAGAGGCCCTCTATAGACAGGACAGGCCACTCTGAGCTTGAGGGGATGAACAAATTCTGTTTTGACATCTAAAATCTACTTGATAGAATATTTGATAATTGACAGAAAACTATTGACGTATTCAGGTGAAGTGAAAGATTAGTTTTGTTCAGTCTGGCTTTGAAAGTTGCCACTTTGCATTTAGGCTGTTGTGCCGAAGCGGTTAAAATGATTGTAATGCATTGAACTCTTAATCCAAGCTCACACATCACAGATGAGAAGCAATAGATGGGCTGTTTTCTTGAGGTTAAGCTGACGCCAGACAATCCGAGTTCAGGAGGTTGCATGCGTAGAATAAAAGCTAAAGGCTTCAGCTCATATTAACTGCCTCAGAAAGTGTCAGTTTGCTCATATATTTTTTCATGTGCTTTAGTGTGTTGAGATGAACCTCTCACAACACCTGGTGCCAAAACGACAATGTGACTGTGACTGTGACCAATGAGAAATGTGATCGGTGGACCGATGTCAGTCTGAGAGGACCTCTTTGTGTTTCTGTTCTTACTGCTCTTAACTGATAATCACAACAACCTGGTTTTATTTTGTATTCTGTGGAAATAGGTGAAGAAAAACTATTAGGCTGGATGTTTTTTATACATATAAATATAATGCTCTATACAACATGCATAAATTGAAATGTCTCTTCCACATCGGTACAATAAACAGAGAGAACCAAAGACTGTGTCTGTTTTATTTATTTATATTCAAACAATGTTGACAGCACAAATGTACACAAAAATAAAATGATTTTTTTATATTTGATAAATTGCTGGGCAAATATACAAACTAAGAGCATCAGCATCATAAAACATGGCTGAATTTAAACACATATTTAACATAAATTAATATATAATCATTACAAATTTTTTTAATGCTTTATTACATAATGCACATGAACAAAATTTATAACATAAGTCACATTAGCTGCCAGAAAATAAATAAATGTACATGCATACAAAAGTCACAATGAAACAGAAGTTGCGATTGTCTTTTTTCTGTATGGTGAAGTACATCTAATTGAAATGGCTTCTTATATTTGAAAAAGAAAAAAAGTAGAGCGGGACTTCATTAACCTTATACACCACCAGTACTCATTGGACAGTCATAGTCCTGCCTCTTTTCAGGCATTATGTCATGCAGAGAAGAATTGTTGTTTGAGAGGAGTTTAATGTTTTTGATTGAAGATTACAAGTGCAAATTAATTTTACAAAAATAATGATATACATGGATAAATCATTTATAATAATCACTGCAATGCTATGTAAGAAAGTTAGTATTATCATTTTTAATTGCACAGTGACTTTAAGGCCTTACACACTTTTTAATGGTTCCATAGCATTTATGTATCATTTATCGGCTTGCTCACCGGAAGACTGCTTTTATTTATTTTATAGTTATTTTATTAAATTAACTTAAAGATTGTAATTTTACCTTTGTTATGTTTCTCTCGCCTGTAAAGCTGCTTTGCAACAATGCGCTATATAAATATAATTTAAATACATTTATAAAATGTGACAAAAATGGTTTGCAAACAGTCCTTTTATTGTATATGACATTTTTCTAATAAAATAAATAACTGTATAAGGAATTGTTCTGAAAATGAAATAGAATCAATACACTTTTCTTAATTATTTTCTTTTTTGATGACGATGACCTCATAACGGCCCGCCGCAACAGCGCCACCTACATGACATCACCGGCCGCTTGGCCAATCAGCGCTCAAGCTGTGCGACACTTCCTTGGGGCCGCGCGCGTAACCAAGCCGTATCTGAGCGCGCGGGTCGGAAGTCCAATTCCGAGAGGGGAAAAAGATACAAAAAACAAAACAACATTAAATAAACACTGTCAAAAGTTTCCGAAAATGGACCATGACACAGAATATTAACCTGCGGATTGATAAAGCAGCGTTAGGGCTGATATATAAGCGCACATAAGGCGGATTCAGAGGCGCTGAGACAGTTAGCTGTTGTTGCTAACGCACGAGACCAACTCACTGATCTCTGATTTGACTTTCAACTATAATAGCAATAATATTTCAGCTATAACCTCTGCAGTCTTGAAGGATTTTAACATAAAGAAGGGTGCTAGGTGTGGCTAGAGGTAGTTTAAGGGAGTTACAGGAGAGGTTTCGTCTTGTTTTCGGCGGCCCGTGTTATCGAGGCCTGCTGCATGAGGAGTCCGTTGCACAGGTTCAATACACAAGCTCGGAAATACACAGGTTCACGGATAAAACCACACCGATACAGGGGTGAAGATGTCGGCCCAAGCGCAGATGAGAGCCATGCTGGACCAGCTGATGGGCACTAGCAGAGATGGTGAGTCTTTATTTCATTCACTTAAAATCGAAAGTAAACTTTTGTTGGATTCAGTCTGTAGTGATGTGTTACTCTGCGATCTTTTCTACTATTAATGTTGATTTACTGTGTTAGTAATGTTATCATTTATGTGACATGACAACGTGGTTTCAAAAGTATAATGGCTCTTGGAATGCTTGACATTTTGTTGGTTTTGGAAAAGCTCAGGAATCGTATGGCTTGATAGGAATCTTCATTCAATCTGATTCACGATTCATGTCGTTTCTTTGAACTCAACCTCTGAGGGTCCTCTTGATTCGATGTTGGTTCAATAAAAATTCAGATGTTTTTATTTCATCAGTAGTCATTGAGAATCGCAATTCACATCATTTGTATGATTTTGATGATTCAGTGAGTCGTTTCATGATGTCCTGATGTTCATTATCTGACCTCCATATTTTGTTGGTTGATGTTCTTAGGAGACACAATGCGTCAGAGAATAAAATTCACAGATGAGCGTGTTTGTAAGAGTCATCTCCTGGAGTCCTGTCCTCATGACATACTGTCTGGAACTGTAAGTGACCCAACAAGCACTCTTTATTTGTTGTTATTTATCTTTGGTAATGATGTTTTGATATTTACTATTATTTATTTAAGCTTGTCATTTCTGTCATGTGACGTGACCTGCGAAGGTTTCAGTGTTCACTGATGTCTCTAAACTGTGTGTGTATGCAGCGCATGGATTTAGGGGAGTGTGTAAAAATTCATGATCTGGCTTTGAGGGCAGACTATGAAATCGCCGCTAAACAGCAGGAGTATTTCTTTGAACTGGATGTGAGTATGATTCCTTCACATTGCAACCTATCAGACCACAGAACTGTGCAAATTTCCCATATATTCATTCGTAATCCATAAAAAGTGGAAAAGGAGAATATGTCTTTCTTATTTACCCCTAATGTCAGTTTTATGATGTGTGGCGTCTCCTCAGGCCACAGAGCACCTGCAGTCCTTCATCGCAGACTGTGACCGGAGAACAGAACTGGCCAAGAAGCGATTGGCTGAAACCCAGGAGGAGATCAGTGCCGAGGTCGCTGCTAAGGTAAATTCAACTTTCTTGTAAAACTTCTGTACGAAAAAATGACGCCTGTTTTGATTTGCTAACCGGCTCTCTTATGCGTCTCTCAGGCGGAGCGCGTGCATGAGCTGAACGAGGAGATCGGGAAGCTGCTGGCTCGTGCGGAGCAGCTGGGCAGCGAAGGGAACGTTGATGAAGCTCAACAGTTGCTGGAGATGGTGGAGAAGACTCGCACCTTGAAGAAAGAGGCAGAGGTCAGTGTTGGGGTCAGAGGTCAGGGTTTCTGCAGATTTTCTGTGTATTTCAACAAACATTGACTGAACGTTTTACATACAGGACATATATCGCAACTCCATGCCCGCCTCCAGCTTCCAGCAGCAGAAGCTGCGAGTGTGCGAGGTTTGCTCCGCCTACCTCGGCCTTCACGACAACGACCGACGCTTAGCCGACCACTTCGGGGGGAAGTTGCATATAGGTTTCATCGAAATCCGTGAAAAATTAGAGAAACTGAGGGTAAGGTGACGGCATGCAGAACTCTGTCGTCGCAACCTTGCGCATGTTCTCACAG
Source organism: Oreonectes daqikongensis (assembly GCA_026939265.1). Lineage (NCBI taxonomy): Eukaryota > Metazoa > Chordata > Actinopteri > Cypriniformes > Nemacheilidae > Oreonectes > Oreonectes daqikongensis. Next base: position 927,481 of record JAOTQM010000031.1, read on the forward strand.
ATGCACTGTTGTGGTTTCCAGAAAATCGTAGCTGAGAAACACGAGCGAATGCGGCTGAGAAGACGGGAGGAGAGGGACAAGGAGGAGGAACGAGCCAAAGAGTGGGAGTTAGAGAAAGAGAGGGAACGGGAGCGCGAACGTGAGAGGGAAAGAGAGCGGGAGAGAGGGAGAGAGAGAGACCGCAGGAGGTCGGTAGCCATCTTACATATCACTCATGTTAATAATCCCCGTTTTGTTACACCTAAAGTGTGTCGTTTTGTAAATGTTAAATATGCATCAGCATGAGCTAACTGCTGAAACATGCTGCGTGTCTCTTTCCCAGGGAGGGAGGAAGCTCATCTTCTCATCGCTCTCGGCGACACCGTGAGGACGGAGAGAGGGAGAGAGAAAGGAAACATAGACACAAAGATCACCATCGTTCTCGCTCCCACTCACACAGGAGCAAGAGGAAGAGGTACCAGAACATCTCTCTTTACTAACATCTCCCCTGCAACATCTTCTTTCACAAATATAAAGCCACTTCCCTTTATGGCAGAAATATTCAAATGTAAATATACTCATTCGCTCTTTCTCTTTTCCAGATCATCACACACGAGAGATCGCGAGCAGTCTCAGTCTCAGGAGAGATTGAGGGAGACCGGCCCAGAAGAGAGGTGGAGAGATAACGGAGGGCAAAACATAGAGAAAGAAAGATCCCCGTTCACGCCGGACATGAACCGAGAGCGAGAGAGATCCGTCTCACTGGAGAGAGATCAACGCTCCAGCTCCGAGGAGAGAGAGTCAGGCGAGATCTAGAAGAGAATTAAGGAGAAATGAAAGAGAGATACTTTTACATACTGTGGCTTCTGTTTCCTGTTCTGTCTGTACACTCAAACACTGATCTGTCAATAACCGGAGTTGAGTTTCATCTGGTTATTTATACATCAGTGAAGCCGAGCGGCTACGGAGACAAAGTCAGCACAATGTTCTGTGCGTTTGTGAGTGAGATCAGCCTCTCATTTGCAGAGATGCAGAGAACACCACAGGTACACGCATTGTGTGATCAAGTCCAAATTAGTCGGCAAACCAAAAGAATTTATGATGAAAGTACAGCGAGGGGAAAGAGAGACCTTAGGAAGTCGTTTTTGTTGCGAAGAGGAAGATGTGGATGAAGAAAATACTGGCTTGAATGAAAACCAACACTGAAGATATCTTTCATCATTTTAAACTGGCATCTTTTTTTTATCATTTTGATGTGGATAGTATTTTTCTTATTTTTCCCTTGGTTTCTTTTGATATAAACTCAGCTGAGATTTTTTTCCCACACAAACAAAACCACTCATTTGTCGCAGAACCGCACACATTTGTAGCTTGGCTTACATTGCGAGCAAACTGTCTTTCATGGTACCATTTAAAGTGCAAAATTTCTCTTTTTATCGCTCTTTCGTTTTGCAGTGTTGAGAGGCTGTTTTGAGACTTCTCTTTGCCATGCCATTGTGCTATGAAACAATAAATTTGTTGCTTTGATTGTTTGTGAAGTGTTTTAAGCTTTATTTCTTTTAAAAGTTATTTTATGTTAAAGTGCATATACATGTAAATACTAGGTTTGCAAGGTCTGCAATATGATGCATTTAGATGAAATGATGCTAAAAAAAATAAAGTGACAGACAGAGACCCTAACGCAAGATCATTTTGATGTCATTAAAACCATCAGGTGTGACTTAAATGGGTATTTATTTAAAAATATAATTATAAATTCAAAACGATATTAGAACATGATTTTGTATGCGAACTCTGCGTTTTATTATGCACAAGTGGTTTATGCAGACTATGTATAAAAGTGCATTTGTAGCAAATTATTGCCCGCGTTAATTTTCAAGGTTTTTTTTAATCAAATATTAAAGTAATTTATTTGATATGCAAGCGAAATAAAGTATTTTAATTACTGGTTTGAGATGAAAAGAAAATGTGTTTAGGTTTGTTCGGCCGCGTGAGGTCGCGCGAGGGCTGTGGCGGGCCAGTGACGTCACGCGTGAATTTTGAAAAGAGGCGCGAGGAAGAAGCGGCTCTTGACTAGAGAAGAAATGAGGCAACAAGTTAATAAAAATAAATGAATATTCATTCAGACTGAAGCAGTATGGCACTCCTAACCCCCTACAGTAAAGTCCCTGAGCTGAACACCGCCACTATTCTCGTGAGTATTCCTGTTGTTGTATAATAACACATGACGTGGTGTTTATCATGATGATGTTATAACACGAGATCGTGTTTTTGCGTTAATAGCTGGTTGAGATCGAAGAACAGCTCCAGTCCAAACTGGCCGATGTCATAATTCAGTATGAGAAAGAGTTCAACGTCAATGTGTGAGTGTTAAGTTACATCTGTTTATCTATTTTCGTCTATATTTGTCATGTCTGTCTATGTGTTTCTGTCTCTGTCTGTTATTCTTTGTCTGTTTATCTGTCTTGTGTATTTCTTTATCTCTATGTTAATATATGAATCATGTAAATGTTCCTGTTGTCTTTCAGCCGGTTGGCCAGGAAACTTCCTCTGCCCGTTGAGAACAAGGAGTGTCGACCACGCATTGATTTAATGGTGTTTATAGTGAATCTGCAGTCGGAGCGCAGGTACACCTGTCATTTCCTCACATCATGCTTTAATTCGCTTTACCTGGACTGACTTTATTTCTCTCTCTAGTCTGCAGTGTGTTGAGAGCTCTCTGAATCATCTCCACTCAGACTGTTTCTTGGGAAAAGTGTGTTTTATGGTAACTGATGGTAAGTCCTGTTTTTAAATAAATTGCTGCCCCAAAAGTAGCATACAGCACAATTTTCAGTAGAAAATACACAAATCTCACCGTTTTGGTTTTGCGTGTGTGCGTTTAGCTCGCTGTGGATCTTACACTCAGGAGCGACTGGCCGGTGTCAGAAAACTGGCTGCTTCACATCAGTGTCCTGTCATCTGTGCTGAACACAGGGTAAATACACACAAGCGTCACTGTAAACCCATTTTACACAAGTTAAACGCTTCAGATCAGACCAAACGTGCCACAGGAAGTGATCCTTCTCTCTCTCTCCCGCGCACACAGACAGCAGATGGCGTACATGCGGCGGCCGTGCGTCTTCTAAGCATCCTGAAGGTGTCTGCGGGAATGTCTCCTATACCGACCACTGCTCTCTATCTCTCCACACTGACCCGCTGCTCTGCGACCTCTGACCTCGATGAGGACTGAAACACTGAATTGTTTTAAAAACTCTGTTTAGTGATGCTAGTTTAAACGTGTTAGATATTCACACATATGGAAGCGTTTTTAAATGATGGCCCGTGAACTTTAGCTTGTGTCTGTGAAAGACATTTATGATTCCTGTTTGTTATCCCGCTTTATTGAGACCTCCAGGGGGAGCTATTGAAAAACAAATGCGTTGCTTGGAACGTCCTTGTTACATTTTTATAAATAAAATAGTACATTTTCCAGCCAAATCAGCAATCAATGTTGTTGTCTTATAATATTTTTTTAATTAAATGAGTTTGTGGTTTAATTTAGAGCTGGTTGACAAAATATCTTGATATTGCGTCTGGCTTGCAAAGTATTCATTCAACATTTATTTAAGGGCTTTTTTATTACTTTGTTTAATTGTCAGTGATTTGCCGTTATGTGCAAGCCCTTAAACCCAAGGTATACGTGACTGGTACACCCTGTGCCACGTATAATGTGCTTACGATTTGTGCATTGCTACTTTGCTATATTATCTGATTTACGTACGAGTAAAATCACATGAGCTTGGATTGAAGGAGAGGCCAGACGGATATCTAAAAAGACTTGGGGGTGGTCTCGGACCCCTAAGTAACTCACAGCATCTTAGCATTGTAGTAACTCCTGAATGGGCAAGAAGATTTGAGGTTTATCATGAGTCATAGATTATGTGAGAAGTTTCTTTGGATCATTGTTTGGTTCTCATCACCGTGTGCTGTTATAGGGTGCACTCCAGTAACCTCGCTGCCCCCCTTTTCCTCTTGCGTTTCCATGGCAAACTCACCTGTTGCAAACCAATCCTATCTGTAACTTGAGTCTTCAATAATGGACGTTCTTTGCGGCGAAATGACAAAAAGGTTTGCTGGCGTTCTACCTGTGCTACTGTCTCTCTCCCTCAAGCTTTCAGTTCTTGTGACTGACCCCGTTTGACAATCTCCTCACCGACCACTTCACGCACGAGGTCAAACCCCAGATATCCTCTTACCCCCCCCCCCCACACACACACACACGAGTGAGCTTTCAGCTGTCAAATCTCATTGTCCAAGTTCAATAGATATGAATAAATAAAGTACACGAGTTATACGAACTACATTTGTGATTCTTTATGCTTTGGGAACTCATACTAACACAATGTATAGCTTGAAAGTATTGTATGTTGCTTTAAATACACTGTCATGGCAGTGTCAGTTCCCTTTTTACTTTCATTGTGTGGAATGGACAAACTTGCACATTTTTCTAAACATTCGTACTGTCTCTTTAATCATTTACTAACCTTCATATCATTCCAAACCTGTATGACTTTCTTTTTTCTGCAGACCACAAGAGAAGAAATTTTAAAGAACGTTGCTAAACCCCATTGACTTCCATTGTATGGACACAAAATCACGTTTCTCAAAATATCTTCTTTTGTGTTCTACAGAGCAAAGAGTCATATAGTTTTGAACCACATGATGACAGAATTTATATTTTTGGGTGAACTTACATTAATGCATTTGGCAGATGCTTTTATCCAAAGCAACACATTGCATTATACTATACATTTGTTTCTGGGTATGTGCAATCCCTGGGATCAAACCCATGACCTTGGCGTTGCTAGCGCAATGCTTTAACCACTGAGCTGCAGGAAAGCGCATTTTAAAGCACAATTTGTTTTATCTTTCATAGATGGTTTTGTTCAATCACAACTCCGGCTCTTATTTAAGTCTTTACAAACACATCTGCGGTGCAACCACATGTCCATAGACCTGCCTTTGTCTTGCAACGCTCACATTCAACATTCTGTTACTGAATAATGCAGACGGGTTGTGTGTGTGTGGGGGGGGGGATAGAGGATTCGTTCCTCACGGCACGTACTACTTTCCTTTCACAGACCTGCCTATAATAGGACCAGGTACAGTAAAGTGCGAGTTTGTTTGTCATGGGGCAATTTCTGCCACATACACAAATAATGCATCGAATTTAATAAGATTTAGAAATCGTGGGGTTTTTTTAAGAGATAGAGAGGGAAACAGAAAATGTATCTTAGTCATACTGTGATGTCACCAAAATATGCACACTTTATATTCATAATTTATGCACACTTTATATTCATTTGCACTTCTGTTCTGCATAGTCTAATTTATATTTTACATATCCATCAGTAAATGTCTCTTTTTAGTAAATAGCCATCTGTATATAATGTTCATAGTACATTCCCACGTGTAAATTCTTCATAATTTTTGCTTTATTCTGTATTTATGCAACCACTGTATATCCTGCACTTGCTTATTGCACTTCTGGTTAGACCTAAACTACATTTCGTTGCCTTGTACATGTGTAATGACAATAAAGTTGAATCTAATCTAATCTAATATGATTTGTATGATACAACACACTGAAATTATTTATTAGACAAACTACAGCATGTTAGGGAATATGAGTTTCATTCAAATTGTTAAACAAAAATCCATTGCTTAAACGAAATAAAAAATACTTCATTGATTACAGTTTTATCAGTTTTTATTATTTGTTTGTCCATTCTCCTGGTTCTTGACTCACTCATGTGTTGTGTGTAATTTTTTTGCCAAATCTTCTCAATACTGAGTTTCCGTTTACACTCCAAGCAAACGCACAACATTTTTAATACATCTTTTTGACAGATTTCAAGATATCTCAGTTTTCCTGCTCTGCCTCTTCCTTTCAAAGCAGATAATACAGGATGACACTGAACTTCCCTGGAAATTACGCACATACACACACATTTACTTAGGAGATGGTTAAAAAGACCTCAGAAACCAGATGCTTTCCTTCAGCAGACCTGGAGAACAATGGCTTTATTGTGTGGGAGGGAGGCGGCAAAGCACAGGCGACTCGAGACCTTCTCAGACATGCTCATTCGCAGCTCAACAGGCTTAATGGGGATATTTCCGTATTAACTTAGTCGCAGATGTTTCACTTTAAATGGTTACGGGGAATAAAAACAAATGCAAATGTTACAATTTAGCAGATTATAAGGTAACTTTGAGAAAGCGACACGGGCCCAATAAGGTTCTTTGTGGTATACCTCATTACAGAGGGGGATCATTAAACTTGACAATGGCCTACATAGATGGAAGCATCTGTGATCACATACTTGCACACAGAATGCTCCGGGTCTGACAGCTGGACTTTACATGTCATGCATATGTGTGTGTGTGTGTGTGTAAAATCTAAAAAGAGCGAGCGCAGAATCTGGGAAGTGAGGTCAGGTCTCTTAATACGCTTTGACCTTGGCTACGTGTCGGACTGAAAGTGTCTAAAGTGAGACAGAGAGGGAAAGTGAAATGAGAGAGAGAGAGAGAACAGCAGCGTCACGCTAAATAGAAATGTGATAGTGACTGTTGTCACGTATGATCTGATGAGACAAACCCACAGGGGGAAACTCCACACATGCTCATTACACAGCAGTCATACTATTAGAAACTAAAGCTTGATCATGTGATTAAAGCAAACGTTAATCTCTGCTCGGTAAACAGAGTTCAGCATATGTGTGGTCATTCAATTCGACCACCTTTCGTCACGTCCACAAACCTCTGATAAGACTCTTGGAATGAGATTTGGTGGCCGTGGAAAACTGAGTGAGCATGTGCACGGCCGCAGATTAGCTCCGCTAACAATGTCAGTTCAGTTTCCTGAGGATAAAGACTTATTAGCAAGACTAGCATGGAGGCGAGTTTAGGCATGCTGGGATTTAACAAGCATCCACAACACAGTATAGGGGTCGACGGAGTGCAAAATCATAAATAAATCTCATTCCAGATAGAAAGCACATGACTGACCAGCAGATTAGCATAAAACACCTACTAGGCTAAACTAACACACGAGCGCAGTCGAATGTCTTGAAGGTTTGTGGCGTTGCTAATGAGTGCGATGATATTTTATTGCTAAACGTGCAGTTAATAATACTATTTACTGCACTGCTGCGTCTGTTGTCCTTTGCTTGTGCTTCTAGGAAACATTAAAAAGTCTGAGCAGCTGTTTATGGTTAATGAATGACAAAATGAAAATGTCCTTGAGGTGAATGACAAATAAAAACTTCTATTTCACTTCTTTTTTTCAGCAGGTAACTGCAAAGTTTATTTATAAGTGTTGATTTACAAAACACTGATTTATAATGCGTGCTAATAATTGTAAAAACAATATAAAGCATATGCAGGCAGACAAACCATGGCCCATCAAAACAAGAGAAACGACCTTCGATTCAGACGTTTTCTTTTTAATAGTCACTTTTCAATCACAGTGATACTTCAGTTGAAACAAATTAACATGAACGAATCAAAATCATTTTCAAGTCTGAAGATGTACATAGCACGCCGCTCCTCCTGAGACCCTTAAAGACACAGTCCCCGGTATGACATCATCAAGATCATGTGACATTTCAAACCCTACTCATTCAGAACCAAAAGTCTCTAATAAACAGGGAGAGCCATTTTTTCCCCCGTTGTGGACGACTAATTTAAGGCAATTGTTAGCTTGCTTTTTAAGCCCAGTAACTTCTATTATAGCAGTAACATGACAAGCTCTTTTGCTAACACGCTCCCATTTTCTTGTGTACTACACCCTACTGCGATTTTCAGGGTTTTGGTCTCATTTAACCGGCATATCCGATTTCTTTGTAGTATCCGTCGATATCACCGATGACGACATCGAACACTCTCCTCAGAGCGGCTTGACCAGCCGCGTCCAGACCCGCTCTCTCTGCCATCACCTTGACCACGACCTCAGCGATCAGCTGGAAGAGAAAAGCGAGCCAGTGAGAAATCACCTTTTTCACCTTTTTATCTATTCAATTGAAGCCCAAGGTCAAAATGTCAATGAAAAGCTGTTTACCTTGAAGTTGTTGAGGGGTATCTTATGGTTGTTGGCGTGGGTGTTGGCCAGCGGCTTGAGGAGGGCAGCGTGATCCCCTTTGGCCTTCAGCAGGTCGCCCAGTTTCTTCAACACGGTCGCACCGTGAGCCGCCACGGCCCCGCTTCCTGCCAAATCGCCCTGAGCGATGCCAACGAATTTCGGGAATAGCTTCAGAGTCTCCGGGTGCTCCTTAAACAGCCTGGAGGTGGAAGTAGAGCAGGAACATCAGTAAAGTCCGCATTTTATAAGCCCGTCACGTGTTGTGTTTCATCTCATACTGACCGGTTCAGAACTTCTCCTCCATGAGCTGTGTAGTCGGCCTCCACGGCACCCCAGCATTTCAGAACCAGATCAAAGTCAGACATTGTCTAAATGTAAGATCAGAGATGTTCTTATTTCGTGCGCACGAGACGATCCGAAGTGTTTTTTAGGCATTGTTAAGCAAGGACATTCGTGTGCACCTGCTCGTAACATATTGTTTTAGTTAGTAACCTCAATATTTAGTGACCCACAGTCTCGCCAACATTCTGCATGATGCAAGAGAATATTTCTCTGGAGCTACTGAATGACCTTGATCTTGAAATGATAAATCTCAAGAATATTACAAAATACAAAATATTACAGCTGTCGATTTATAGCACAATAAATCCTTTTCACATTTTTTATAGTTGTTAAATGTCTTTTTGTTTTGTCAAATTCTGCCTAAAGAAAAATATATATATACTAAAAACGTTTTGTCGCATAAAAAATAACAGGCAAAAATTCACATCCTAACTTCACACAAAGTATTTGAAAGTCCAGCAAAGCTGCTTACCGATATCAGCGTCTCCTCTTAAGAGTTTGTGACTATTTGGGTTTGTAAAGGTCTCCAAATAACCTCATACCATCACTGTTTCAACACATCACCTTATATACAACTTCTCTGTGACATCACCACCTCTTACCTGTCAATCACACTTTTCCTCCCCAATCCTTAAATGTTAACCCCGCCTCTCAGTTCCCCCAGCAGTACACACACGCATCACACGCACACACATCGGCAGTGAAAGTTGAGCAGTCTGTGATACTCTGATTGCATCTCTGAATTATTCCACAAGCTCCGAACAACAGGAGTCTTTGTGCAAAACATTTGCACGATGTATAAGTATTAAAGTAAAGAATACACTTTATTACACTGTAAATGTCTGTTTTTACTTTAATGTTTGTTGTGCAAAATTTCAACAGTTAATTGTTTATTATGTTACGCCCTCTGATCCCTCATGTTCAGTCTGATGTGGGTGTGAATGGATTGACTTTCTATAGGGTCTAGGTATTTTTGCTCACCGACGTGTGCTTGAACAAACGCAGGAAGAGAGAAACATCCTCAAATAATAAAAGCTCTCCAGACCCATGGTTCTATTGTCATTTTGCATAACTATCCGATCGCCCCCCTTCCCCAGTCAGCAGACGGGTATTAATAGCATCTTTAGGGCTGCTTTGGTGTGTGTTTGGATAAGGGATGAGCCCTCCATTCAGAATAGTTCAAAGAAAGCTTCCACTGAACCTTATCAGAAAAAAGAGATTAATATTCATAAATCGAAATAATCAAAAGATAAATAGGCAACTTCATGAGATAAAGATTGTTTGGAAACAATCTCGAATTTGGTGAGATCATGAGAAGAGATGGGGGAGTGAGATGGAGAGAGACCTGAAAATAAGAAATGAGAGATTGTTTGTACTGTGGCAGACAGTTTTGGCCGCTCACGAGACTCTTTTAGGACTTGCACTGCAGTGGTTTGTATTATAGCGCCTCCTAGTGAGTTTAAAAAAGTTTTAAGGTGCAACAGGATGTCAGGCGGCGCTTCAGTTCGTACGTTTTGTTCCGAAAAAAAAAATCGTCACGTTAACTATTCAGTTTATTTGATTTTAGTCGATTTAAAGTTAAAGAAGTAAATGTGGGGGGGGGGGAAGCATGCATGCATTATGCAATGAAAATGTAAGTGAACACGTAGATGATGTAATGACCGGCATCGAAAAACAAAACGTTTAAATAAACTTTTACGCTTTTTGGCAGAACAAAAGTCTCCAAAAGAAATCTGGCATCGCCGTAGCATAAGTTCATTCACATAAACTTTACATGTCTTCTAAACATTTATAAAATAAATAATATACAACTTTCCACTGACAATAAAATGTAAATATATTAATTTAATTAATTATTGAAATAGCAGCGCAATCTCCGGTCTGAGGGGACTTTTATTATGGCGAGTGGTGTGGTGAAAGCAATTCATCATCGTCTCTTATTATTCACACTTCACTTTCGAGTGGCCATTTTTGATCTGTATTTGGATCCCGGTTCCGCTCGTTTCTCTCTGACGAATCGCTTTTAATACCGAAAAACAACGGATATCCACCGCAAACAAGTCTCGAACAACAATCGCCGTTATTGCGGAAAAGAAAACCACAGAAAATTTTCATAAACCGGGTGTTTTTGTGAGCTGTCCGTCATGAATCCTGAATAGTAAGTTTGTACGAAAAAAAAATCGCTGATGACACATCAAACACATCACGTGCTGTCGTGTTATATTATTAATAACATAAATCGTTAAGCTTTCAACAAATATAAATTTGACGTTGGCGTTTATCAATGCATTGTTATTGTAAAAGCCCAGTTATTTTACCAGGTCACATGACCTGTAAACCTTTACATTTGGGATAAAAAATATGTATTTTTTAGGCCTATATGTATTATTTTTGTACCACATATGGTATATTTGTAGTAATAGTAATGTAATTTGAATGTCATGCTGTTTCTCTCGAGGTCTCTCTCTCTCTGACACACAAAAGTGCCACGTCGTTGACTTAAGAATTAAACGGATGTAATGATTTTATGAACTGAATTCAAGAACAAATCTCATAATCTTCATTTAACATATTAAATAGTAATTGATCAGTCGTGGAGTCGATCATTTCACGTTAGTCCTGTTGTCATGAAGGAAAGGCCTCAGTCTGACTGAGTTTCTCTTCCGTTATGACGAGCTGTTGAGAAATTTAAAGACACGTTTTATCAGTGCCATAGTACTGAATGATTCATGTACCATGGCATGAACATGTCCAGGTTATTTAAGGTTAAAACGTAGCAATATTTATTATATATATATATAAAAAATAATAAAAGATACAGGGCCCTAATTCACAGCATGGAGAACAAATGCGTTACATGTGTTAGAATAGAAAAGAAGTAGATGTTTATTGTCATTGTTTAAAAACAGTTCACCAGTATGTATGTTTCAAGGACATGAGATATAAATACAGTTGTTTCTTTTCGCTTTCGTTTCGTTTTCCTTTGACTTATATTTTATGAAATATAAGAATGTATCATCCAAATTTTTGTGCTAATTGTGTAATTTGTGTAAATTATTTAGCTATTTAGGTTGAATTTTTATTTCTTTTAATCAAATATGTTAATAGAAATGGGTTAATAGCTTACCTTGATACGGGCTCAAGTCATGTCTGTCACTGTTATTGTGACACTTGCACGTTTTGTGTAATATAACATTCGTGTCAGGACACCTGTTATAAATGTTTTATTAAGCACTGACGTCTATGTTAACATTCTCTGTTCACCTGCAGTGACTACCTGTTTAAACTTCTGCTGATCGGAGACTCTGGTGTTGGGAAGTCTTGCCTTCTGCTGCGATTTGCTGTAAGTTATTAGCCTACCGTTAAGATACTGTTTACACACACGTGTCAGGACAGATAACTGCTGGTGTTACACAGGTGTGCCGTGATCGGGCGGTTAAAAGAGTCAATGTTAAAGGTGGAGTTTGTTGCGTAAGCTCTTTTTAAGAAGTGTATTCAAAATTTTCCTAATATTTTTACAGTTCTGCTGGGCGGTGCTTGTGTTATACACATAATCTTGTGTGAAGTGATAGTGATTATTCAATGTCTTTTTTGTGTGTGTGTGTGTGTGTGTGTGTGTGTGTGTGTGTGTGTGTGTGTGTGTGTGTGTGTGTGTGTGTGTGTGTGTGTGTGTGTGTGTGGATGGATGGATGGATGGATGTGTCTGCTTCCTCAGGACGACACATATACGGAGAGCTACATCAGCACAATCGGAGTGGACTTTAAAATCAGGACAATAGAACTGGATGGAAAGACCATCAAGCTACAGATCGTAAGTGCTGATGTTTTACATCACGATTCATAACATGTTTTTGAGGTCAACTTCTGTCATAAGAGAGCAACAGTAGCAAGCAAAGCCGATTTCGCCACAAAAGGGAAAAGTTACATTAAAAGTGCCACAAAAGTTACATTAAAACCCCTCACACAGTATGTTGACTGATGCATTCATGTCTTGTGTATGTTTATATTCTTGTTGTTATAAATTAGCGCTGTTGCATAAATGTTAATGTGTTTCTTTTTATTACCAGTGGGACACGGCAGGTCAGGAGCGATTTCGCACCATCACGTCCAGCTACTACAGGGGAGCCCACGGGATCATCGTTGTTTATGATGTGACGGATCAGGTGACCAAACATTTCGTTGTCATTGCGACACCGACACGATTAGTCACACCTCCTCACACACAGCCAGTGTGTGAGGAGTCAGGTGCTGTTTTGTTTGTGTAGCCAGCCGTGTTTTGTATGGAAAACAATATTGCGTGCTTTCTTCTGATTGCGTTTCGTTTGCAGGAGTCCTTTAATAACGTCAAACAGTGGCTTCAGGAGATCGATCGATACGCTAGTGAAAACGTCAACAAGCTCCTGGTGGGAAACAAATGCGATCTGACCACTAAGAAAGTTGTGGATTACACAACAGCAAAGGTGCGCAAGCCCTCCCACACTTTTAAAATGCAAAATAATGTTAATGTATATGAATAAATACAAACATGCAAAATGCATGCATTTCTGAACTTCATTTAGTCAGTAATCAATGTAAAAAAATCTATTTTGCACTAATGTCAGGTCCTAGTTTTGTCCATTATGATTCGAAATCTTAGCGTTTTTATACAAACGTTTCAATTGAATGTCTTGCCGTAATAAAATGTCCGTCACAGTGCCGGTTGCTCTTTGAGCTAAATTTGTTGGTGATGTTCTCAGGAGTTTGCAGACTCTCTGGCCATCCCGTTCCTCGAGACGAGTGCAAAGAGCTCCACGAACGTGGAACAGGCCTTCATGACCATGGCGGCCGAGATCAAGAAGAGAATGGGCCCCGGAGCCACGGCAGGAGGGCCTGAGAAATCCAATGTCAAGATTCAGAGCACGCCAGTGAAAACGTCCTCTGGAGGGTGCTGCTGAGGCCCCGATGTTTTAAACAAGCAAACCAAAATATCAACAGCATCAAGACAACAGTAACATTACCTACCACATGCCACAGCTGAATGAGAGAGATTGTGTGCGTGCGTGCGTGTTTGTTTGTGTGAGTTTAAAGTGTGAGTGAGTGTGTGTTTCAAATTGTGAGTGTGTGCATTAAGGACTGAGAAAGAATGATAATGCGAGGATCAAATTAAACATTGCCTGATATTGTATCATGCATGCAAATAGCTGCATGACCAGACAAACATGTTCCCAACTGTTTCATACTAAATTCAGTAAAATAACCTCTTTGGGGTTAAACATCTCTAATTCTTTAGGTCCATTTAGACAAAAAGCACTTCGGACGATGCCCCATTTTCAACATTTTTAGAGGACCACACTAGATTTGGCTTTGAACATCCTCACCTGAACTATAAACCAAGAACTGGACTGTGATGTCATTGACATCTGAATTTTGGGTTCTATGCGTTACTATGGATCCCAGTGTGGTTGCTACGGTGACCTTTTCCACAGCTACTGCCTTCACTTTGAGTTTGGTGGATCGTTTGCCTGTCTGGGCTTTTTTTTATCATTTGTATAATTTTTTTTAAATTTGCTTTTCAGCATTTCAAGATATCGAACAACAACACTTGGAATGAGTTTTACTAGTTTTTTTGTTTGTTTTTGGTTTCACACTAGTGTGATTCTAACAGCATTGTTTGTGGGCTCATTGATTTTTGTGTAATAACATTTTTTGGGGGGATTTGACACACCAGCTGCCCATTTAAAGTAATTCAAATGTCAAACTTTAGCTTTCGTGCAAGCAATGTAATATATATCCTGTATATTGGGCTCGGTCTCTAAATAATAAATCTGTCAACGTTTGTTTACCAACAGCACAACAGCGTCACTGTAACAGCAAAGCCGAAACTATATCAGATTAATGTATAAATGTATCTATATAAATGTAATCACTCACACGCTGATTTCATTGAGTGACAAATGACAGAAAAACAGGAAGTGACATCACAGAGAGTACTTAATATGTAAAAACGAAATCTGTTTTCAAGGCAAAAATTGCGTTTTTCTCTTGTATTTTTTGTTTTCTTTTATGTCACACAATGTTTAACTATGAAGGAAATGTTTAATAAAAATGGTTTTAACTGGAGAGTTTTGTAATATTTTGAGTCACATGTTTCATTTATAGATGAACACTATATAAACAACATCTTAAGGGTTTAGCTTATTGTTTCCACTTGGTGGTGTTTTTTGCTGGCGACATATTTCATTGGATTACAATTAAGCTTTTTCTTAAAAGGTTATTAAAGAAAAACAATATAGTTTGTATAGTAGGTGACAATGCAAAGCTAAAAATGATATCATCCTGTGCGAATAGACTTCCCCAGTATACCAATTCCTTAACAGACATATTGTACGATACACACGATATTGTATAATGTGAAAAGTCACACAATGAAGCAGACGCACAATGACATGCCTGAACAGTGCCAGCAGACATTGGACATGTGCACACACTCCTGCAGAAAGAGACAGCTGTCTTGTGCATGGCCTGCTGGGGTCAGAGGTCAGGGTCAAGGACAATGCAGGAGAGCATGAGCATGTGCGTGTGTATTGTGAAATCTCGCCTTTATTTTATTCCTGGTTGCTGGCAAACAAAGGCCTGGGGGTGCGAGGGGAGGAGTCATGTGTGGCAGCTGTTTAGGGGCTTGAGGGGAGAGATGAAGATGGGGGGGTGGATGGATTTGGGATGAACCGGAGACAAAAGTGAAAATGACAGTCTGTGCATGTACAAAAATTAAATAGTTTTATTGAAAATAGCTGATAAAATGTGCTTATTGCTCATGCATGCAAACTTCTTTCCGATCTTCTGGATGGCCGTGTATCGATCACTCAAAAGTGTAGTACACATATTAGTCGGATCAAAGTGATCTACAAGAAATGCTTACAGTCCCAGAAAATCGTTACACATGTATTTAACTAAGCTGAGATAAAAGTTTCATAACTCCCACTTGAACTCTCATGTGTGTTTGATGTGGTTTTGGAGCAGACGTTATAAAGGCAAATGAGTCAGCAGCTGTGATGGACTGCTGATGTCTCTCGTTTCTCTTGTTCAGGCCATCTGGATATGAACTAAAATGGGAAAAGGGAAAGCACGACCAAGTGGACAGATGTCAAAAAGTGTGTGAAAATATGTCTGAACATTTTAATGCATGTTTAGTCTCTCAAGTTGTCCACTTCTTTCTCTTAAACACATACTTTTATTGCGTTAATGTGTCAAAATGGGGAAGACCATTTTGCATGGTCTCCAAAGTGATTCGATTTAGTTTACTTCAGTACACATGTTTTAACAATGTTGTAAGCAACATTACATTACACACAAAATGTAATATTGGCATATGTGATATAATGAGCGTTAATCATAAAAAATAAATAAAGCGTAAGAGTATTTAAACTCATTGACAGTGTCTCTTCTTTGCTTGAGGCAAAAGTAAAGAGCTCGTGCCGTGAATACTTCACATACTTGTGGTTTTTCATCGGGAGTGTGTTGAGCTAGTGCTCATGTTCATTGACATATGCAGACTGGAATGAGAGAGAGAGAGAGAGAGAGAGAGAGAGAGAGAGAGAGAGAAATGACAGCATTTAGTAATTCCGATTCATTTTACTGAATCAGTTAGTTCAAAAAGCTCTTTAAACGATTCTTAGATGATTCACTTAAGGCATTCCTAGTCCCAACGACACATTTAACCTTTAAATGTTTTGTAGCAAAATTGTGTTGAAAATAACATTTGTTTTATGAGGTTGATTTTGGTATGTTGCTTGATGTAACTAAACAGACTACAATAAACATCCGTGCATTTATTATATTGATGTTTTGCGCAACAACATGATTTTCAAAAAAACAATTTTCTCCAAAAAAACGTAATCACTTGCGTTTGGTCGAACCAGTTCAACCGAATCACTAAAACGACTCAACTGAACGACTCATCAGAAGGCATCTGTGACGCTTACGTCACTCTTGAAGACTCCGCTTGCGGCTTGGTTAAAGGCGGAACAGATCTCTCAGTCCGATGACTGGATCGAGTGACTTGACGATCGGTCCGAGATGCGAACGCTTAATAAACACGATACTGTCCCGAGAGACGAAACACAGTGAGGGAAATGAACGATAAACGAATCAATTCTTTCGTTGACCTGATGTGGTGAGTTCATGACCAGTTCAGCACGTTGTGATTCAGTACGGTGTAGTTGAAATATTATTCTCTTATGAGCTATTTATAACCTGAACCTTTATTGTTTAGACTATATATCGAACATTCGCTATGAATATTTTATTTGTAATGTTTAGGGAAAAAAATATTTGATGGAAAAACCATCGATTTGATGGAAAAACTACAAATACTGGATAGTGTTGTGAGTTGTAGATGCGATGTTAGTCATTGTATTTATTGCTTGGTATGTTTTTGTAGGCGAATGTCTTTATTAGGGTTACAAACTAACTGTGTTCAAAGAGTCGGTGGAAAACATGATTCATTGTGCTGTACGTCAGTCGTGATTTTCGTGCAGGTGGTCACTGGTGGTCTTATGTCATGCCCTAAAGCAGTTCAAACACGTATGTTCTCGTCGTTTGTTTGCCTTGTGAGTAGTTTTAAACACTAGTGAAGCTTTCGTTTTACTGTAAGCCTTTGTGACTTTCACTTTGAGCTGATGCTTGTGTGGGTGTGCAGAACAAAATGTCACTTGTTCAGTCATTTCAGACAAACCTGCTGAAACTAAAATTTGCTTTACGTTAGCTCAGTTACACTTCACATATTACAAATAAACCTTTGCATGCTGATATTTCAAAAATATACACTCTAAATGCATTTTGCAACAAATTGTGTAATTATGCGTCCATTTGATAAATGTACGACTATAAATATGATTTTGTGAAAAACTTGTGCGTGCATTGCATTATGACCTCACTTTGTTGTGGCGTCCTTATGACATCACACAGTCTCACAGCAAAGACTGTATTTCATAACTTAAATTGAAGTTCTACAATTGCCATTGTAAATGCACTTAGCATTTGTTTGGGTGAATTTTACAGGACTGTTCATTATGTAACTGCATGGGCGAGTGATACAAACTACAAGCCATAGATGCTGGCTAGTCATTTTATGGGAGGAAGTGATGCCACTTGATGCGCTTCCAGGAAGCCTTTTGATTTACAGTAATCTCAGAGCTCAAAGAGAAAAGAGTCATATGTGTAGTCATGGGTTGTCATGGGTGAATGATTGTCTGGGTATTGACTAAACGAAAAGTACAGGGCTTTTAAAAATAAAAATATCTAGAAAAGAGGAACTAGCTCTATGCATGTTTTTTGTTGAGAAAAATAAAACTATTCTATTATTTAAAAAACGAAATTTTTAAATATAAAAAATTGTTTTATAAGTGTAAAATATGTATAATATAATATTTATTTGTAATAAATTAATTTAAAATCTAATTTATATGATTAGAACCATTATAATTATAAATAGATATAATAGATTTTATTATATTCAATTATTAAAATATACGTACTAACTTTTTCTTTTGCAATTATTTCAATTTAATAAAAATATTTGTAATATATAGCCTAATATATGAAATACTTAAGTAAACATTTTATCACAGTCTCTTTTTTTCTCTTTCTCTTAGATGCATGTTGGCCACATGTTGGGTAAAGGCCTGAAACGCAAGTTGGAGCAGGAGGAAGAGAATGACGTAACCAAAATGGACGCTCCTCATGAAGTGATGCCCACCTGTTATTGGCTTCAGAGGCAGACGGTGCTTACCCTGTCCTTACTGAAGTTGCACAGCCGGCCAGCACACTCAGATCCAGGCCTGGCGCGAAGGGTTCTCATCACGAACACGCTCCGTCATATCCAGGAGGAGCTGAGAGTGGAGGGCGTTCTTCTACCGCAGTCATTACCCAATGCTGGGTCCCCGTTGGGCGCCGTTGCTGGGTTTAAAGAACGCCCTGCAAGTCATGGGATTGAATCCACGTCTCATGCCGAAAACAGTTTGACACCGGTGTCAATGCTGGAGCAGGACAGACATTTGTTTCTCTCTTTGCAGTCTTCTGTTGCTATCCATACAGTCCCTTCTCCTTCTAGAAACTCCCCTTCATTATCCAATATTAAAGACAGCTTCACCTCAGCGCTGGATGAAATTGAGGATCTGTGTCCAACTGTGGGGACATCTTCGAAAACAGACACACCCAGTTTACTTACATTGAACCAGGATGTGCCAGATATGACTAGTAATTCTGACACAAGCGCAACCAGCTTGACTAGTTCCAATAAATTCAGACATATAGAACCAGTTCACGAATCCACGGAAAGCAATATGGACTTTGCATTATCTCAGTTCACCCCCTCACTCTTGGACTCCGCCCAATCTCTCTTTAACCACGGGCCCTCACTTTTCGCTGATTTATCATTGGACGATTTTCTGTTTACAGAAATAGACAACATACTGTTTGACAACACACCATGTAGTTCATCCCTGAGCGCGTCCTCGGGCTCATCGAAAGTCGTTTCTATGGTAAGGGATGACTTTGTTAAGACGCTTACTGGTGGAATGAGCCAAGCTGCGCTTCCATCAAATCAGACATTCAAACTGGATATTAATGAACTTGATCATATCATGGAAGTTTTGGTTGGGTCTTGATTTGACACTTGGGTCTTGAAATGAAAATATTATTTTGTTACTTAATCAGGAAATTTGAAGGTGAACTTTGTTATCACAGGTATTTTGGCATGCAAAACAACAGTTTCTACGCTGATGAAGTTATTTATTCATGTTTGTATATTTGTACTGTAGCAAAGGGCACAAAAATTGATGTAAAATATTTGTATATTGTTTTAATACTATTAAATATTTGAGTGTTTTTGTGGATATTAATTTTTTTATTTTAGTATTCAGATATTTTAATAATAAAAATACACATTGGAATGCTTCTGACTTTGTCATTTTTTAAATTAACCAATAAACCGCTAAATCGAGGATGCAGACTACTGAGGTAATATATATAGATATCTAACTTCGCCCAACTTTATTCCCGTTGCTTGTTTAAAATGCTTCACACAGAGAGAACAGAACCTGCCATATGACTTCACATAATTATGTGAAGACTGCATTTTTAGTTATTATATTATGTTTTAATTCCTCTCATATAAACGCGTTCTCAGCCTATGACGCAAGCCTACCATTAACTCGCGATAATTATCTACATAGTATTTATTATATATGCAATTTCTACTTAAATGTTATATTAATGCTGATAGTTTTATACATTTTTGGTTTGATTGACATAATGTTGACTTAATGTAACGCTTAACGGCTCGCCTCAGAAATGCGCGCCATTCCTGTCAGTCTCGCGCGCGCTGCGAGATTTGAGCGTGACAGCAAAAGCAAACCTTACACTTAATAAGGTTGAAATACCAACAAATATCTGGTAAGTTCATTATGTAGTTCATTATCTAATTAAAGACGAGTAGTTTGCAGTGCTGTGTTGGCAGACTTTGATAAAAATCCGCTCATATTTTCTGTTTGGTATATTCGTGTTTCGTGCAATAACTGTGCATCAAATTTTGCACAGTTAATGCTTCAAATCAAACCTTTCTTATAGGAAGGAAAATGAAACAAGAATTCACGTCATAGCAACAATTTCTCTTAAATTATTTTAATATCTTGTGTACACTTACAGAAAATTTACACACTTAATTTCCCCCTAAAGAACCCAGGCATGCGCGATTGACCTCGGTAAAGGCTCTTTAGAGATATCATTCATCTGTATGATTTTTCCATAGGAATTTTCCCGTAACAATTTTTACATGATCCATAGTTTGACTGTACACAGTCCGAAGCCACAGTTAACTATGTAAGCAGTTCTTCTGTATATTTTTTACAATGTGCAAAATCCTCCATGATACAGAATAACCAGTGATACAACTAAAAATAACCGAAACAGATAAATAAATGGCAGATTTTCTTAACTGACATTTCTGGTGAACATTTCCACCACATCGATGTGATGGCAAGTGTCCTCCAAAAGTCTGATAAGATTTAGTAGAGCTATAAAACACAGATACAGCATGAGAATGAAGAGCAGAAACACACCAATAACAGGGAAATGAGCAAAACCTTACAGTAGATATTGGTCCCTTATTCTCAATTAATATATATGTATATATATTCAAGTTAATCATTTACATAATTATTCCTTCGCTACATTAAAGTTCAATGCCAGTGTTTTAACTACAATGTTAAACAACAAAAGAAACCAGAAATATGAGCAGATTGAAACAAATTTGCTGTTTCTATGGTTGTCTTTTGACTTAATAGTGTGGAAAGCAGTTAACAAACTTACCACAACAAAAAAGTAAAGTCCTTTATGATCACTAATGCATGAAATCAATAGTAATAATCTAAAGTAAAAGCAATATTGAGTGTAATGTAATTGTAACCAACACTATTAAAAACTAAGGCCTTTGTTAGAGAAGATCAAAACTCAATTTTTCTAGTGGTTTGGTTTCAGTTTGTTATAAATATGCGTCTGAATACAGATCAAATAATCCATGTCATCACATGTACCACCAAAGGACTTTCGAACCAGTGTTTCGTTTGAAAAAAGTGCCCGTTCTTCTCTCTCATACACACATTCAATTAAACTGCAGAGAAATACTTGAAAGAAAATCTCATCCCTGATTATATACAGATCTGCTCTAATATAAACACAAAACTCTTTCCTATTCTTGATCTACAAATAAAAATATATTTTCTACATATCTTCTTCCTAAAGCAATCGATCATATAACATCTCACACTCTTACGTATGGCAATGTGTTTGAGCTTAAAAGCCAAAAATACAACAAACAGTGAACCAGGAGGACAAAATTAAAAACATAACTGTCAGTTTGACGATAACTGGCAAATGATACGTAAAGAGAGGTGAAATGAAACGGAGGAGAAGAGCGTATTAGTCGGGCATGGGTGAGGGCGACGTGGAGGGAAGGAGAGGAGTCAGCGTAGAGGGGAACATCAGGACTTTAGCCTGCATGAAGGACAGATCCGGCAGCCCTGCGATCACTCTCCGAGCCTCTTCGCTCAGATTCTCCTCTTTCTGCACAGGCTTTCTGCTGGGAAACATCAGACAGATTTTTAAAAGGTAGCTTTGTATGTTTGAAGTATGTTGTTTTGCACTGCTTTATTACAGTGCACTGGGCAGTAAGAAGCATGATCCTATTCATTTCTAATCCAACTTTACTCTTTACAGGAAGTAAAACTATGTTGTGGCTCCCCCTAGTGGCACTGCTGTAATACTGTGATGATTAATGACCTGGTGGAGGTGCTGGTCTTTTCTACAGTTGACATGAGGCGCGCAAACGCATCCACGACACGACTACTGCCCCCGCTGGTGTCCAGTTTTGCTTGGGTTAACTCATACAGCTCTGGATCCACACCTACAAACACACATCGTGTTAACACACATGTAGATAAACGCCTGCATAAAACAATAATTGGTTGGGTATGTACATGCAAAAGAGGAAGAGAGGAAACGTGGTGTTAAACACAAAATGCTTTAGCAAACCTGGTATGGTGGTGGCGGTGCCAGAGGGCGACTCGTCCACAGGACCAAAAAAATCAAGGTTGAGCAAAGATGAGCCTCCACTCGCTTCAGAACGGAGATGAAAGAGAGATAGGTTTGGTAAAGAAGAGAAGAAGGGTTATGGACACAGAGAAGAGGAAAAGGAAAGCGAAGACAAAAACGCACATCTTTATTAGTAAATGAGAGTAAGCGAATATTAGATTCAGTGTATCTACAGTAAAGGTGTTTAGTTTCTGTTAGTAAAACCATTTAAAGACACATGAGTTCACACCAAACACGAATTGAGCGTTTTGCGCAAATAAATTACATACAAAGTCAATGCAAAGATGCGAATAGATGCGAACTCGCCGCGCAAGTTCAAAAATGTCAACTCGAGCAAGAAATTCGCGCAAAGAGCTCATTGACACCTATACTGTTTGACATGTCCAGACATGCATGAAGACACTCCCCGTCGATCCTTCGCGTTGGGTGTGAACACAGCATTAAAGGCGATGGCAAGTCACACATACATTACTGTATGACTGTTAATAGAACTGTTAGTACTAATAGAACGAAAGCAACAAGGCAGGTTTTCAGATATTTCAGAATAAGAAAAGTTGTATTTCCAGTCTGCAGTGATCGATTGTCCGTGTCTTACCATCTAGAGGGTTTGTAAGGCCACTGCTGCTCCAGTCAAACTGAACGGGAGGAAGGGACTCCTGTTGGCCATAAAAAATAACATGGATTGAGTTGTGAATTAATACTCTCCTCCTGAAACAAGCACTTTTCAACTTTAACTGGGATTCGGAAACTGAAGGTCAAGTGTTTTGCAGAGCATCGACTCTTATGCCAAAGGTAACACCTTAAAATCTTTCTTCTTATTACCATAACTTTTAATACAATAGCGTTAACCTCCATTAAATTACAACATTAACTATTGTCATAATTTTAGGAAGGCAGAACCACGTACAAAAGCGGTCTAAAATAATGACTAAACAATTATTATCATTCATTAATAACTCACCTGGTTGGTGTCAGCTGGACAGGTGTTTAATTCTGCAGCAACCGAAGGAGATTGTGCTATTGAGGCGATCATCTCGGCTGCTGACACTGGCTTTACTGGTTCTTTAGTGGGTTCCAGCATCCCCTACAGGCAACAAACCATTACCATTAGAAGGGTGGTTAAATAAAGACATTAACTTGCCTGAGGTCCCACCAATATTGAGGTATGTTTAAAATACACTATCCTCCACTCACCAGACTTGCAGCATACATTGGCACAATTACAGGCTGCTTTTTTTGGCCTGTGAACAGCTGAAGAGAAAAGAAAGAAGAAAATTAAAGAAAGGAAGGTGCTCATCCTGAATATTCAGAAATGTTCAGTATGAAATCTGCAACTTCCTGTAAGTTATTACACTTTATCAACATCCAAGCAATTACAGTAGACTATAAATACATGATTGTATTTATTGGATATTTGTCTTAAAATCCACTCACTATATTTCTTGTGTCAATCCCCAGGGAGGAGAGTAGTGCCTTATTGGTATAAGAACCACCCCACTGGTATCGTAGGCCAAAGGCATTATTAACATCCTGTACCTGCTGCCAAAGGTCCTGCAGTGCCCTTCTAAACCCAGAAGAAAGTGTATTGGGAATCACTGAGAACAGCCTGAAAGATTCAATACAGCCCCACATATCCTGAAGATGTGTCATCCTTTTTGATGGAGTAGCTTATACACATAATACACATACGCAGCTGCAGGTAAACAAACAGGCCCACAACCTGAAGCTGTCTACTCAATCCATAATGACAAGCAAATAAACATCGATGATACAGGACATCATTTCTCACCCATTAACAGACTCTCTGACGCCCTCTTCCTGTTGTGATGTTTCAGGAGGTTTGAGGAAGGTGATGAGTGTACGCACCCCTTCCTCCACCTCCACCTGAGGAGCAGGAACCGGCTGAAAACTGGATTGGAAAATCTTCTCCAAACGGCTGACCAGTGTGGACTAAGGTGATCACAAACACAAGAAAGTGGTAGAGGATAAAGACAGACAGTAAATATTTTGTTAAGTAGTTATATGAACTTGTTACGACATACCAGGAGTCAATAGTTTTATCATTTTTTTAAACAAAGCCATATGGTAAAAAGACACTTGAAAATAATCTTTTCAAGGTTACCGGGCATCTAAGAAAACCAGACTTACCGATGTGCAACTTTTGCGTTCTTCGGTAGGGGGCGCCGCAACGGGTTGGCTTTCATGCCAGCCATCCCCAGACTTTTCAGTGCATGCTTTGTCCTGCCCAAACGATGCCCAGGATTCTCCTTCATTCTGGTTTTGATCCGGTTCAGAGAAGGCCTGCCATCCTCTGCTCTCATCAGCTTCACCAACCTGTGCCGAGGTGAAATCTGCAAAACTGTCACTTTCAGGAAAGGCTGCAAACGTTGTTCCTTCCTCACCTGCTAACCTCGATTCACTAGGTTCTTCTGATTTGTCGAAATCGCCAAATTCACAGTCTTCCCCTTCCACAGGGACATTAGGGTCCGATTCAGGTGGAGTAATCCGTGTTGTCCCTTGCTGGTCAAAATCACCAAATCCAGTTCCACCAAAGGAGTTAGCATCTCCAAAGTCGCCAAAATCTCCAAAATCCTCATCGTCATCCTCAGCCAGCTGACTGTGATCGGCTGGAGTGGCAGTCTCCTCCTGAAGCGGTGGGGAGGGTACGGATCCTGTCGTGCTATAGTCCCCGAATTCTTCAAGTGCATCTGTTGATAGTGGCCGACCAAATGAGGTCTCAGTTTCTGTCTCTGTTTCGGTCTCGTTCTCTGAGCCTTTCTCATCTGATTGTTCACCACTACATCTCTCGCTGCTGGAGTCAGATGACACCCTGTTGTCCACTGTGCCTTCCTCATCGATATCCGTCTCAGCAACACCATTAAGCACAGGTGGTTGACCTGTACCAACCTCCTCAGTAGTATTAGCATCCTGATGTGAATTATCGGTTCCCAGACACCTCTGATCAAGATCTGTCTCAACATGGGAACCCCAATCCCCATTGCTGAGGCCCTCCGAGTTCTCAGAAGAGAAACCAAGTAAGTCACACCCTGTTATTCTCAAATCCCTGTTAACACCCTCTGAAGAAATTCCTTGTTCTTCAGCACCGGGTTGCTCACCAAGAGCATCTTGTGCCATGCTCATGTTCAAATGTTCCCAATCTGTATTTCCATCAGAATTCTGGTTGTGGTCAAAAGCAGAAAAGTCAGCAAAATCATCAGCATCAGCATCTGGACTGACATCAACACTGCGGTCTATGGTGGGCTCGATTTCTTTATTTTTGTAGGGTGTAGGAGGGCTTCCTCCTTTGTCTAACGTAACAAATCCATTTGTGAGCACTTCAACAGAACCATTGCAGTCAATGGTGCTGTTATCAGTCCGAGAGCCCTCTGCAAACTCCAGGGAGTTGATATGAGCTTGTTGATGCTCTGTGAACTTTTTAAGTTCCTCTACGCTAACTGTTCTACCATTGGGTGTGCCATTGTGGCCACTGACGGGAGCCACACCGTTAGATTTCACAGACCCTGCAGGTTGAGGCAATCCCACAATTCTGCCATTGCTCAGTAACTCCGGTGGTGAGGTCGCATTTAAAGCCCGAGACTGGTTGAACGTTGTGGGCGTGTCAAATTCTGTGCAACTGGAGCTGTTCGGCACGCCGGTGAAATCACTGTATTCGTCGTCATCATCCTCAACGCCATCCTCCATCGGAGGGGGAGAGGAGGAATACATGCGAATCACATCAGGCTCCATGGGGCCTTAAACAGAACCAAAACGACGAACTTACACCTGTGACAGAAAACAGTGATTAGCAAAACAATGCCCAACAGGTTACCCTACAATAGCATCATCACATATTACAAAACAAGGTCAAATAATTTGGTTGATTTGGTGGAATAATTTCAGGTTAATCTATAATTTTAGAGAATTTAGGTTTTGTATTCAAAAAGACGTGCATAGCATAACAAACCTACAACCTGGCAAATGAAATGCAACATAAGCTTGAGAAACATGCGATATGATTCGTGTCAGGATGTCCTCAGCGACTGGAATTAGATTTCATTTAAATTACAAACAAAACAGAAAATTACTTCTGACACTGAATTTTGCTAATCACATTTACACACATTACGGCACAGTTTGAGAAGAGGAAGACAGCTTCTTCAAAACCACTGCATCTATTGAACACACCATTGAAAATAAAAGGGAGTTTTGCTGCATTATCAGTCACATGCTTTCAAGTTTTATTCTCTAAATTAGCATCTTAAGCTATTGTCCCACATTTAAGTACTTATGTTTGCTGTTAAGGCAAACAACACTTACTTAATACTGATTTAACAATGTTATAAAACTTGTTACATGAAGTTATAAAAATATTGGGTGCTTCCTAAGATGCAAGTGAAGGGCAAACATCACTCAAACGATTTAAGAAAATGTAACCTTGTTAAAATAAAAACGTATTCAAAAAACCTACTGTGTGGCCTCCTAAGAAACAAACGTTCATTCCCTTGACGTGAGTAAGATCTCTGTTTAGTCAAAGTGTTCATATCAGACCGTAGATACGTTCAGCTATCAGCGTAATGAAACCGACGTTAACCTTCAAAAACCGATTAACTAAGCAAACGCTCACGATTGGCACAGCTCATTACGGTAGTTCTCCAGAGCCTATTTACAAAATCACCAGTGTTCGCTAGCCCAAATTAAATTAGCGTGAGTAAAACTAGACAGATTGTCTTCGGATTGGACACTAATTAAGTGCTAATGGGGGAAGTAGTGACTTGCTTAAGTGGAGCAAAGAAAACCAGATCATTCCAGGACTAGTGACAAGAATAAACCAAATCAGCAAGGAATTCAGTGTGGATTTCGTTACTGAATACTAAAGACAGCACATTAGCAAATTAAGGAATAGTAAAGCGCAAATTGTTTCCTGTTAACTAAGCTCATGCTGTTTGCCCAAAGGTGTGGATCAAGGTGCCTGACCTTGGGTAAAAACCAGGAATTTGTTTATTATGCCACAATGTATGAATGTATAAAGTTCACACCTTTGTAGTAACAAATTGTATAAAACAACTACAATTTTAGATTAAAGGACAATTCACACAACAGGATTGCATTAATATTCAGTGTATTCCTGTGTTCAATGTAGTCTGGCTTATTATTTTTTCATCTAATAATAAAACTAACAGACTAAAAAGATACTTAACAATCCAGCACAAGCTTTTTACCTTTTTTATCTGGTTTGGATTTGCCTTACTTGTTATGCTAAAAAAAAGATAAAATATAAACTGTGCATGCATCAAATTAACTTCCAGCATTGAAGCAGATAAAACCACATAGATGTTAGTTTTCCTTTCATAAATATAGAATAATCTCAACCTGAGCTGCCAAAGCAACACATCAATACACGTTTCTTGCAGAACCGACAATGTTTATGTATATACAGCACATCTTTCACGTATATATTTTATTGACTGACTTTAATAACACCTGTCATGAAACGACAGGCCCACATTGATAAAAGTATCTACTTGAACTATTTATTCCTGCATCGTACAAGTATATATAGTTGCATGTGTCCTAAACGATTTACATCCCAAATTAAATATAGATTTAATCTGAATTACTGACATATAGTCTTATGAACTCGTGTTGATTTTTATAATGTTTACATTACGGCTAGCAGTTAGCCAGCTTGTCTAGCTGATAGCCAGATAACACGGGTTAATACGAACAGATAAATGAAACACCAGCGTTTTAATAAGTCAAAACCAGTCACTTGTTTGTAAACAATTAATAAAATGTGACGCAAGATCATTGTTATTGCTCATACAAATAGTTTACGACAGAAAACAGTCAGCTAGCATGCTCGCACAGAGTAGCATCGAATTGCATTGATTTAAATGGGCGATGCTAGCGAGCTAACGTTAGCCGGTATGCTAACGGCTGGTTCTCGCGCAGCTGTCAGTCATCATCCTACCTCACGAGTCCGGAATGATGTGTCCCATCTTCTCGAGAACATACAGACCAATGCCGACAAGCATTAGTTACATATACATACACAGACACACTGTATATACATAAAGAAATCCAGTTAAATCCCTATTTTTCAGTGTGTGTCTGAGTGTGTGTATCCTGTTCTTGTTCCTTGTTACCCAGCATGCATCATGGGCTGTGGTGTGGCACTATTGGATTATCATGTTAATGAGATAAGGTTAAGATTGAAATCTAGATAGAGCTTTAAAAAAGATGGTTTGTACTGTGTGTTATTTTTTGTTTTGCAGAAAAATAAAATAGTTTTAAACTGCAGAAAAAAAGAATAGAATATTATGTTCTCTTATGTGTACTCTTAATTTTTTTAAATACATATTATTGGGATTTATAATACATTAGACATTGATCTCCCCAAAATGACATATTTGACAAAAGCTTAAACAATCTTGTTTTTCTAAATGAATACATACATGCATAAAATAAAATAATATAGTAGTGGTAGTATGTTAATGTTAATATAATGAAATTTAAACAGTAATAATTTCTGGATCAAATCCAAATAAAACAGCAAGCGGAACAAGCGCTCTTTATAGCATCAGGAATTAGGAAGCTGCGTATAAAGATAAGGAAACCAACAAGGAAACAGCGACAGAGATATAAAGTTTAAATGCATGATGTGTATCTCCTGGAGAAAGTAATAGGAAAATGTACTTAGTATATCATTTAAATGCTACGCCACATTTAAACTGATAATATATAATAATATTGTGTCAAGCTACAAACCTTTATACAACAGTTTAATATTCTGATGTGCATTTAAAAAACATGCGTTTACAAGCAAATAACTTTTATTAAAAGTCTTTAATTAGTTATTCAGAAACTGGTGTGTGTCTACAGTTAAAGAGATGCTGGCATTAAACACTGTGTGGTCAATGATAATAAATATACACAAAAGGTTCACAAGTTTTCCACATAATGATTTTCTCCCTGATTTTATGCTGGTCTCATTCTTCTTTACATTATCACACGTTTTTCTTTTTAACAAAACCAACAACAATGCATGTTTTTTAGGACGAGTGCTTAATAATAATAATGTAGATTTATAAAATATCACTATTGCTGTAATATGATGATACATAATTCTCAAACCATCCTGATTATGTCTGAAATAAATAACTCTCCTGATCACATATAGCTTTTCATTGACTGATGGTACTCAAACAAAGCAGTACAATTCAAATAAACTGTGATTGTAAACACACTGTAGTTAATAAAGTCTTAAAAAGAAATCTATACAGACCAAAACTAAAGTACAATTCATTAGGTACATACAATCTAGACATTGCGCAAATCTGGAATGTTCTTCTGTACACGGCGGATCACAGAGGTTGTGTGTGTGGTCTTTAATGTTTAGGCCCATAGTCTCGATGGATTAGCTGGTGTAAAAGCTGGTTTTAAACTAAAGAACCAGACGTGACCTCACGTCTCAGTTCAGCTTGGTGATGGTCACACTGCCACCGATCTGTATGGTGTCAATGGTCGTAATCGGCGTCACGCGGTGATAGAAGTCGAAGAGTTGATGACCGTCTACAAGCACGCGAAACCGCGTGTGCTCGCAATGGACCTCAATCTGAACACAAGCAGAAGCAGAAAGAAAGCTTTCAGAATCTCAGGAAACGAATTAAAACCCGGTCTTTGGATGATGACTAGAATACAGACCCTGAAAGGCTGCTCTGCGATGAAGGGGAAATATGGTATCGATCTCTCCTCTTCACCCCAGGCATCGGAGACGCAGGCGTTGCGTAAAATCTCACGGTCTTCAAAGCGTACGCACATGTCCAGAGCCACGTCCCCACAACCGCAGGTGAGACTGATGTCAAAACTGTCAGAGACAGAGAGAACGTTCACAGGTTTCAGATTTATTGTCAATAGCAATATTAGATTAGTAACAGCTTGTGTGACAAAATTACAAAATAGCATTGGGTGTGTAAGGAAATGTTGATGATCTTATCTGACACTCCTGTTCTGATGCTCAGACTTTATCAGCAGATTTTCTGTCTAACTTCATTCTCAGTCATTTGACAGAATCACTAATGTTATGGATTCAGAAAACGTGATAAGAGTAACAGGACGCGACCAGGCTTTTACAATAAACGTGGTGTTTTCAGGGCGCGTGTGTCTGCACAAACCCATGCAGGTGTGTGTTGGCATGAACTACCTGTCCGGGTCCGGGCTCACGACACCCATGATGGTGATTTTCTTTCCGGACCGCAGTCCGCCTCGTATGCCTCCGCAGAACGGCACAGCCTATCACAAAGAGCAATGAGTTTACAGTAGCACAAGTTCAAACATGCAAATCAGAATAGAGTAAAAATGCATGGGGCCATTACCAGCTTTTGCTCATCTTTTTGGGGGGACGTACAGTCTCCAAAAGAACTGCTCAGGTTTCTGTTTCTCTGTGGAGGACAAAGTGCAAACAGGAGGCAAAGCATGAACGATTTGTGTAAAAACATGCAAATTGTATGGATACACAGAAGTTGGAGGATATTGTTGTGTTGCTGGAAGTTAAAAAGGATTCATTTATAAAGCTCTTTCTCACTTGTGATGATAAAACTAAAAAAAGTTTTCTCACACTTCACATGACTCTCTATCTTTCATACAACACAATGACATATTTGAAAAAATATCAGTAATAATGTCCTGGGCCCGTTAAATGATGGTTGTATAAGGGCTCATCTTAGGGATTCTGTCCTGGACCTATGAATTAGTTAACATTAGTTAAAGAAAACCACTTTTATACTGTTTTTGTCGATTTTGGACCACTTCTGTTGTATAGAAAAGCAACGTGAACATTCTTTTAAAGTCGTCTGTATTAAAAAAAAGTTAAATAAAAAAACAAGTTAACCAACACCAGGATTAGTCCGAGTAAACTGACAGAATTGTATTTTTTAGTTGTACTGTTCCTTTAAAAGTACAAGGAAATATGTATTGTGTCTTTTTAAGCCTTTGAGTACATTCACACTGCTGCTAAACTTATTTCCGTGTGTGACTGAAGAAAAACACACTGCAAATTACTACAAAAGCCATCATAAAATACATGTCACTCCTCTGTACTCACAAGTTCCTCTCGGACTGCGCTCAACTCCGCCATTTTACACAACAAATCCGCATGGGAAGCCCGGTGGTTAGGTTCGGGATCGGGGCAGGGTTCTGCTGCGGAGCGGTTCAGTGCTCGCGTGTGTTTTTAGCAATCGGACGGTGGAGGGTGCGCAGCAGTAGAGGAATTACATGGCACGTGAAGCGCGACCAATCAGAACGCGCCCAGGTTGTGACGTACACTGACTGAATGTTAATCCGAGGACCAGTTTTAATCAGATGTAATGACGTAATTCTTGATGCAAAACCGTTTTTGTTTTAATATGCATTTTATTTTAGAAATTATTTTGACGTTTTTACTTTAACTTTTTAAGTTCACTCTACAGAGAACATGAGAACTCAAAGCCTGAAGGCAAGACGCTACGAAATTATGTTTATCCTTATCATTGTCAAACTATGGTTATCGTGGTGAGATCATTGTAAATTTGTGGTTACTATGGTTTTACTACAAATAAAACAAAACTGTACTGTGAAGGGTAGGTTCCTTAAATATGCTAATATCATAATAAGTTTGTTTTTTAAAAACATTTTGATATTGTTTTTCTTAGTACTATATTTTTACTGTATCCTAAAGGTCTTATGTAAATGTTTATTTGTGCAAAACAAACAGCAGATCTGAGACAAATGTGAAACTAAATATTCCATGAAGTTTTCCAAGCTATGAAAAGCAATTTGCCTCCGAAACATTTCATGGTTTGTTTCATTTGTTCCTATATAGACAAAACATTTAATATCTAATGTTTAAGGTTAATAAATACAGTATTTCTTGTCTTGTAGCTTGACTGCATGTGCACCACATAGAAGAACCATTTTTTGCTGTATGGTTTTATAAAGACCCATCTGTTGCAGTCCAAAAGGGTTTTACAGACTACAAATAGGTAAGAGATAAATGGTTTGTTCATGACCTTTTGCGGTGTCTACCAATTGCATGAATGTAAGTAAATCGTTTTTTTAACCCTCTCCACTAAAAGAAAAACATAGCGAGATGAAATGAAACCGGTGTAAATTTAAACCATGTGTAGGACTGGTAATTCTAGCCTATAGTTGCATAAGAGTGAGAATTGTTACTATAAACAAATCTTGAGAAAGAGGAAAAGGTTGAAAGTAGTGGAAGGAAAGAGTGATCCAACTGACATTCCAGTGAGGTGTAAAACAGTCTCGCTCTGTAGCTCATTTGTGCTGATGTGTTGTGGCTGTACAGTATATACAGTAGGTGGCAGTATATTGCAATTCTGTAGTTTCACTGACTGTCTTCATATGGCCAGCTTGCCTCAATACACCTACTACTACTTTATTTGTACATGCTAACCTACTAGAAGTAATTACAAACCTATGAGGTCAAAGGTGATCTATCTGTGTGCATGAACTAAAATAACAGTATCAGTTGGAACTACTACACAGCAAAATCGGTTAAAATGTGGATTATATATACACTGTGAGTGTCAATTTGACCTTTTTTAATACTGCCGATGTCGTGTATGACTGTAGGGGACATAAAAAGATCTAGGCTATACAATGGGGGGGCAATGCTGTTTGGTTACCAACATTCTTCGAAATATCTTCATATATGTTCTGCAGAAGAAAGAGTGAGTAAATGATTTTTGGCATTAAATGCATTACATAAACAGAATCCAGGGTGACACGAAAAATATAGATTTTGTATAACATAACATGCATCTAACATTTATCAACAAAAGACTCTCAAAACAAACGAATCTTTATCTCGTCGTCCCACAGGCAAGTTTATTCAAGATTATAAGCGTGGCAGCTTTTTGTTTAAACCATGTTTTCTAAAAGGCAATATAATAAATCATAATACTCTGCTGTGTCATGGTTCACTGTTCTGCGCTCGTGGTGCATGACCGGTCCGTCAAAAGAATCAAAGAGCTTGCATGCTAACGCGCTAATGTGTTGCACAGACAAAAGGCCTCTAAGACAATATCTCTCTTTTCTATCTCTTACGCCCAACTATCACACACACACACACACACACACACACACACACACACACACACACACACACACACACACACACACACAGACATCATGACTCCGGCCAACCGGTCCTTTTGTTTCTCTCTCAAGTCCAAGTTCAGGGTATTTAAAACACACTGTAAACACTCCAGTGCTTATGGCAACTGTCACCATGACGGCGTGACAACAAGCGCTTGGCAGCTGGGGTAACTTAATATTTGCCTTGCGTTAGCATAACATTTTCATTATGTAAGGCCGAGGCAGCGGGGCGGTGCGCGCCCATTGAAGTCAACGGTTGCTATGTTGCTGTGTGTTGAGTTGCAACTGTGGCAACAAACCCATGCTGAAGTACTTCCTTTAGAGAACATCTGG
Source organism: Oreonectes daqikongensis (assembly GCA_026939265.1). Lineage (NCBI taxonomy): Eukaryota > Metazoa > Chordata > Actinopteri > Cypriniformes > Nemacheilidae > Oreonectes > Oreonectes daqikongensis. The sequence continues at coordinate 961,040 of JAOTQM010000031.1, forward strand.
TGAGAAAAAAATGTCCCCGGGGCGTAGTGCGCTCTGAGAGAGAGACAGAAAGAGTGAGACAGAGAAAGAGATATGAAACAGAACACATGCATAATTCTCATAGCTGTGCCTTACAGCGTACACATAAAGGACGTGTTTGAACTCTGTTGCTGGAACTCTGACTCAGTTTAAAGGGTAATTTGGGGATTGCATGACTGAGGAGAGACTAAAGGTTGTAAAGCTGTGTGAGTAAACCTGTTTATGTTTGTGTGGACTACACCCATGGCTACACCTGTGTCGATTCAGCAGGCCACAATGACACCCTGCCACACTGCATGTAAAACACTCGATGTAGGCAAACGTGCATTTGTAGGAAGTGAGAAACTGCTTGTGTTTGCCTGTGATTTTATTCTCACCTTTTTCCTTTTATTTCTGTTCTGCTTTGTGATACTAGGACTCTGTTCTGTTCTGTTCACTCTTCCTTTCTTGCTAAAAACTATATTAAATGTGATGTTTGATTTGGTAAAATGGCATTTAGCTTGTCTCAATTGGATTATAAATACAAATATAAAAACGTGTATTCATAAATGTTGATATGCATTTAAAACATACATTTTTATATATAAGATATATTTTTTTGTATAAATGTTTATAACAATTTTTACAGCCTATGTTATAAACATATCAAAATTTTCTATTTTTATTAATGTCAAAGCCTACAGTCGAGGTGATACTGGTGGTCTACATATTCTCAGCCTATCAGCATACAAGCGGTTTGAGTCATTAGGGCAAAAGTAAATAAAGAAAAGGGTTAAGGGTTACCGCTTGGAACCACATTACCCACAATCCCCCGCGCACTCATTAGTGACGTCAGCTCACACGCTGCGCAGACAGGAGCGCTGCTGGTATCTGTGCAACTGTCAGTACAGACAGACCGCTGGCGAGTCCGACAGCCCGCACATCCAGCCTCATAACTCGCGTGCCTTTAGTTTTTCATACGACAAATAGAGCAGATTTAACCTTTATTTCTCTTGAGAGTGAGTCCTCCTGGAGTTTGTTTAAATTGACGCATAACTGCGAAGGCAAGATAAAAACGCGTTATTAGAGGTAAGATGTTACCTTTAGTGAATGCAAACTGTATTGCAATGCAACCTTGCCATATTTTCTGTCAGTTCTGGTGTGTATAGATTCTTTTTCTGCAAAAAGCGTAAGTTGCATTGAAGTGAATCAGCAGGGATGTAACTAAACTTAGAAAACTACTCAAAGTCTACATTAAAGTAGATTATATATTGTCTGTATATACTAAATCTAACTATTGTGCTGTATTTAATTTTATAAGAGGTTTTTTTAAATGCTTTTCTTTTTTTTAATTGAAAGAGAGAGAGAGAGAGAGAGAGAGAGATCAGCTGGCTCTTTCCGATGTTTACTATGCAAATTTAAAAAAGTATACCCAAATATGTATGATAAGTATGTATGATAAGCCTATATATACACATACAAGTTATAGATTTTTGACATCAAATGAATTAGCTTAAAGTAATGTACACCTGCATTTTTGGTGTTAAGTTTTAGTGGGATGCCAGGTTTAGTTTGCCAGAAATTGATTGATTAATTGACACTTGTTTGGGTGGTTTTTCATAATAGTTTATTTCAATACTTGAAGGAACACTAGTGCTTGGGTTTTGGTTGTCGCCAGTTTGAACGCTGCAGGAGTTTATAAATAAGCGCATCATGTTACTATGGGTCTCTGTCTGTGTTTCCATGCCTGAAAAGGCTCCGGATCAGCGTTTATTTCATCTCACTGAAATGCTCATTAACAGACGTGCAGAGCTGGACTGAGCAATGCGCTGGGCCACTGAAGAACTGTGTGTGTGTGGCCTGCTTTATATCCCGGTGGGGACCTAAACCTGAATGCACACTAACTCATGGGGACTCTTGGGCAAAATAAATCTCAATTCGTATAGAAAGACGTTTCTATAAAATATCTAAAAATCGTTTTTGAAAATCTAAAAAAAAATTCTAGGATCTTCAGGTTTTAGGGGTAGGGAATAGAATATACAGTTTGTATAGTATTAAAATCATTACGCCTATGAACTGTCCCCACAGAGATAATAAATCAGACGTGTGTGTTTGTGTTTGTGTGTGTGTGTGTGTGTGTGTGTGTGTGTGTGTGTGTGTGTGTGTGTGTGTGTGTGTGTGTGTGTGTGTTTTAAAGCTTAAAAGTGGTTGAGACAAAGTTTGCAAACACGCCATCATGTTACAACTCTTACAGAAGATGTACCCTGGTAACCATTAAACATACCATAGTTTATGTTTTCTCAAAACATCTGGAACCAAATACTCTTTTCATAACTCCCCTCATGCACTTTCCCCACTCCAAATCATTGGGAATGACATAATCAAGTCTCGATCAGTCCTGCCGTGGGGCCTTCTGCGTTTTTAACAAAAGCTTTTGTATTTGAAGGTTTTGCAATAAACTTCCAATATATTGTTTTTAAAATCACACTCTTAAAAGGTTCTTTACGGCATCGTAAATATTATATAGTTTATACTGATTTACAAATCGTCACTTTGGAATTGTAATGTCAAAATTGAGTTGTTCACATATTCTAGTTTTGTGACTCTTATTTACATTATGTGAAGTATTTTTCTTTGCGTTTTTTTAGAAAATAAGGTTGTATACAGAGTCAAATGGAATTCAAATACTTTGAAGCTCATTATCTCAAAATCGATCAGAATGCCGATAGAACCTTATAATTTCAAGGTGAAATGGCCATTTATTAGCTCCCATATAAATACACAGTTGTATCATTTTTTTTGCATTGAAGAATTGATATCTTAGGGTAAAATGCGCAGAAAAGCACAGGCCGCTGAAACATTGCTTCCTCATTTGCCATCAGCGACTTTTGAATTTTCCGTTTTTTTAACATTTTGAGAGAGATGGTCCCCGTTTAGAGAAATGCTGTCATATTTATAGTCTAGTTTTTGTTTTCCTCCAGTCTCATTTCTTTCCCCACCACCATCTGTCAGAAATCATGTCTTCACCTTTTTACTTGATTCTGTAGCAGTTTAATTTAAACCAAATGTTGAGATGTATTCTCTAATCATCAAACCCCTGTAAGTTATGTAATTCTTTAACCATTCAGCATCTGGTTTGGGTTGGAGTAAAAAAACCCTCCAGATGATTTTACGCTAAACTGACAGACCAGCATCCACTACATCCAGTAAAGATGACAAAAGGCTCTCTGTGTGGGGATGACTGCTAATATGCAGGCGTTCTTAAATGCTTAGGACACATTAGGGCGTAGAGATGATTAAATACAATTTTAAATAAAAGAGAACAAATGTAGAAACGTCATGAAAGAAAATCAGCATTTATTTGTGAGAAAAGAAAACAGTCCGGATGGTTATAGGCATCTTAATGTTTATATGTACATTATATTTTAATATACTCTGTGGTGTTTTGTTTTAAAAACTGTGCATTCAATTACAAGTTTTTAGAGAAATGACATTTTATAACAAAGAAAGGACTGGATGATAAAATAAAATCAGATATAAGATTTTTGAGTTTATCTTGACCTCCAGTAGCCTTTAAATATTTGCAGTTGGATTTCAATTCCTAAGTATTACTTAGAGTAATAGTGACACTTGCCTTAGCACCACCACTGACATTTGAAATATATATAATACCAAAAAAGAGACTTTCATCTCATTGCGCTTTTACAATGTACTGTGGCTAAACCGTCTTTCTTAAAAACACAATGCATAATTTCAATTGAGGCTCGATGGATGTGCAGTTATTGCCAACAGTGTTAAGCGTGGTCTTCATGTCTGCATCAGCGAGGAGGTTGTGTGTCTGTGTTATAAAAGAGTCTTTGTTGTTTGACAGTGAAGTCACTTTTTGACTTGTGGGTCCGGTTAGGGTGGGACTCTGTTCCGAGCTCGGCACCCAGCGAGGGGTTTTCAGACTGTGTGAATGAAGCTGTTGATGCACCTTTCTGTTGATGCACGACTCACACGGCCAATTGCATCTTCGATCTGTCAATTGGATTTTTGGTTGATATTAACTTTAAGTAGAGGTGAATGAGGAGCGTGTGGGGGGAATGAAGTAGAAATATTCAGCTATTTCAGTATATTTTACGAAAGCATTGTTAGCCAACTGTCGCAAGTTCAGTTCCTACCAACGTAGTTGCAAACTGTTTGGCTCTTGTCAGCTATTGTCAATAAAGGCTTCATTTATGAAAAGAGGGCAGAGTGCAAATGCAATAGGGAACGTAATAGGGAAAAAAGTTGACAAAAATTAGGCATAAGGAGAACAAAAAAAAATTGTGGTCCCCAGATGCCATGTTCTGTATTTACGGCAGGTATGCTAAGAAATTACATTGACATGGAAAAAGTTGCTTAGTCATCGAACTGAAAATTCTTTTATCATTATCACTTTTATCAATTTACCATTAACGTTGGTAACCGAACAACATTGACCCTATTTACTTCCATTGTATGAAAACGAAACATTTCTTAAAATATCTTCTTTTGTGTTTCACAGAAGAAAAACAATGCATTTTTAAGTTTGGCTGAACTATCCCTTAAACAGGTGTATATACCCAAAGCGACTAAAAAGATAATTTCTCTTGCAGTGACCCGAGGTTATATGTCTTATTTAAGAACGCAATGGTGACAGATTGAAATTTCTTGAATCTTTTTGGTTAAAAGCCCAGATCTTTAACCACTATACCACACCAGCTACACATTTCCTGAAAAGGTTACACACGGAATGTGTGTGTGTGGTTTTGTTCATGTCGGTACCTCAGAAAGCTCTCTTATAAATCACAACTCATCATTTGCAAGCGTCTCGCTGGCGTTCAGCGAGCGTCCATACTTCGAAGCGTATAAACTCAGAGAGGTGTGTGCCCTACATCATCCAGTGTATACTCTGTTGCTGTGGAAACACTATGCTGTGTTTTAGCCGGCTGGCAAGCGTGCAAGCAAATGTCTGGCATACATACAGGGACCGAGGTTGGGGTGTGACACACACACACACACACACACACACAGTATCCTGACAGTATTTATTCTTAAGACCCATATTGTGTGTGTGTTTGTGTGTGGCAGGAAGGTGAAGACTGAATATTCACATTATGATAGAATCTCTCTCTGTCATGTCTATGATTTAGTAATGACTATGAGGATCATATATGCATGCTGTAATCTCATATAGACCAGCGGTTTAAGGGATGAGATTTATTGTTTCAATGTATTTGTTGATGTATGTATTTAATTGAATTGAATTTCGATATATTTGGCACACATGCTTTATTGCCTGGCATCATTTTCGACTGTAATACTTGCTCGTGTCTCGCAGGGATGGCTTTGTTTTTTTTCTTTCGCGGTTTTATCGCGTGCCAAAGTCGACTGGCTTCGTGACCGATTGACCTTGCCAGAGCAAAACAAAACCGGTGCCAGCCCACATCGAGAGGAAGTGAAACTCTGAAACCACTCATTTCTGGAAGATCTTTTCACACATCAATCTTTTTTATATTTAAGTGATATTGGATTTGTCGATTTGCTGCCAACATTATCTTCTGTTGTTTGTTTGTTTGATCTCTTTAATTTGTTGTGTTTATTTTACTTTTAAAATGCATTGTGCTCTGTGGCGCCGCCCTGCAGGTGGGAATAAGCTTGACATCCTTCACACACGAGTTTCAAGTGTTGTGCTGCTGAGGCGTGTTGTAGGAGTGGAAAAACAAAACAGTGAATCAGAGATGCGATCAGAGGCATCTGTTGCTTAGTCATCATTACGTTTAGTGCCACAGATGAACGTAACCTGTTTGTTTTTGGGTTCTGTATTTATTTGCAGATGTCTCATGGTGAGACTGTGATGGTGGAGCAGTGAGGAGACGATACAGAAGAAAAGCTTGAAATATTTTAAGGAGGTGTTTAAGAACTTGGGCTTTAAAGACCAAACCAATGTTGTCACTGGAACAGGAGCAATTGAGTTCCTCTAAACCCATCAAATACGGAGAGCTCATCATCCTCGGGTAAGAGCATCATTCTTCCTAACAGGATTGAGTTTATTATTGCTTTCTAATTCACATTATTGTTCACGAATTACAGTTACAATGGCTCACTACCGAACGGAGACCGCGGCAGGAGGAGGAGTCGATTCGCTCTTTGTAAGCGACCCAAAGCCAACGGAGTCAAACCCAGCACTGTCCACACCGCATGCAGTCCGGAGGCCGCCAAGGTACAAACTCATTTTCCCGATAATCGATTGAATACGTCTGCACGGCTGTTATTGGTCATTTACGTGTCACGTTGAATTTGTCTAAAGGGCACGAATTGGCAATACAGTAGATCAAGATTAGCATTTAAAGTGATTTCTGCTCTTTTGCTAACTTCAATCACATCCCCTCGTGCCAAAACCCGCCCTCTGAAGACGACAAGCCAACTTAGTGCCAACAAACTCAAACGTATTATACAAACATCGACTGAGAGTGTTTCTGTCTTTTGTTTTGTCATTTTTAAACCTGTCACAGAGATAATTGTGTTAGTGATATCCAGCGTTTAGTGTGTTTTTCACAGGCCATAAGTAACAAAGACCAGCACAGTGTGTCATATACCCTATCCAGGGCGCAGACTGTAGTCGTGGAGTACACAAACGACAACACCACAGACATGTTTCAGGTACGGCAAAATATTCTCGCTCACGGCGAGTTGAAGAGGAAGAAAAGATTTATCTCTGCTTTTTTATCTGTCAAACACCTACACGCATACACTGAAATCTAGATCGTATCTATCACCGATATCAATCTGCTTTTGTCTGCAAATTATGTGAAACGTCTGAAGCATGACACGATTCTCGTTTCAGATCGGTCGCTCCACTGAAAGCCCCATAGATTTTGTGGTGATGGACACCGTACCTGGTTGCCTTGGTAACAGTGACACGCTGTCGTCCCAGAGCACGATTTCGCGATTCGCCTGTCGGATCGTGTGCCAGAGAGCCCCGCCCTACGCTGCACGCATCTATGCCGCCGGCTTCGACTCGTCCAAGAGCATCTTCCTTGGGGTGGGTCAAAGTCGACACACTCTTCCAACACAAACTCTCTCCTCTCTAACAGTCTTTCAATATTCATCCATCCATCTGCTCCACGATCCATTCATGTGTTCACCTGTCTCCTATCAATGCTCCTGGAGAGGCTGAAAATGAACAAGTGAGTGATTGAAGAGTGATTGAATGTTTTGATTAAAAGAAGAGTGAGTAAATGAATGAGTTAGTGAGTCAAATCAGTGAGTGAATCGAATCAGTGAGCGAGTCTAATCAGTGAGGGAGTGAGTTGAATCAGTGAGTGAGTCGAATCAGTGAGGGAGTGAGTTGAATCAGTGAGTGAGTCTAATCAGTGAGTGAGTCTAATCAGTGAGTGTTTGAGTCAAATCAGTGAGTGAGTCGAATCAGTGAGTGAGTCTAATCAGTGAGGGAGTGAGTTGAATCAGTGAGTGAGTTGAATCAGTGAGGGAGTGAGTTGAATCAGTGAGGGAGTCGAATCAGTGAGGGAGTGAGTTGAATCAGTGAGGGAGTCGAATCAGTGAGGGAGTGAGTTGAATCAGTGAGGGAGTCGAATCAGTGAGGGAGTGAGTTGAATCAGTGAGGGAGTCGAATCAGTGAGGGAGTGAGTCTAATCAGTGAGGGAGTGAGTTGAATCAGTGAGTGAGTCGAATCAGTGAGGGAGTCGAATCAGTGAGGGAGGGAGTTGAATCAGTGAGTGAGTCGAATCAGTGAGGGAGTCGAATCAGTGAGGAGTCGAATCAGTGAGGGAGTGAGTCAAATCAGTGAGTGAGTCTAATCAGTGAGTGTTTGAGTAAGAGAGACCCGAATCAGTGAGTGAGTGATTCACTAAGTAAATAGATAAATAAGCTACAAAATGCATGAACAAGAGAATGATCGAGAGAATGAAAAAAGTGTGGAATCACAGAGATACAGACCATCTCATTCCAGCACTTCTCCTTGTGAACGCTGTGGTTATTTTCCTCTTTTCTTTTTTCAGGAGAAAGCTGCAAAATGGTGGTGTGCCGACAGCCAGATGGACGGACTGACCACGAACGGTGTATTAGTCACGCATCCACAACACGGCTTTACCTGCGAGTCTAAACCGGGCACCTGGAGAGAGATCTCCGTCTGTGGAAACGTCTTCACGCTCAGGGAGACGAGGTCGGCACAGAAACCAGGCAAAGTGGTAAGTGCCGGTAACTTTCTTTCTGTCTGCCTTACACTCACCAGAATTGATACAAGTCAAATATAAAAAGGAAACATTTTGCAAAAAATACAACCACATTATGTAAAAAGTCACAGTCAGCAAAGTCACCTGAAGAGAAATGTGGGTTGACAGAAAAACATTTCCACCAAAGCCTCTCCTCACAAGGTCAAGATGATTTTTGGTGGTGAACGTGTTTAGCACGACGTGTCACTTTATTAGCCAGAAACATCATCATGCCAACTGGTAAATTCTGTGCTCAGTTTTGTTCTAGAAAATTCTTTGCGATCTTTATCACAACACACGTCTGTTGGAGACAGGAGCTCTTTTGCAATGCGACTGTGAAGGTTTTTTCATCCGCTCGATCAGCGAGACAAAATCAAAAACAAAACATGTGTGCTGTGTGTGTGCTGTTGAGCGTGATATGGCTTCCTTCCAACTGGAAAGTTTGTTGTGTTTTTAAAATCTTGTCTCCATGGAGTCATAAGTCCGGTCCGTAACCTCGCCATGCAGCTTTTTTTCTGGGTGAACAGTGTGGGATGTTATGAAATGACGGTCGGTGGTAAACAACTGCGATTTTAGACAATCTCTCGGCCAGTTCCTCTCGGAAAACTAACCATCGAAAGTGTTTTTTAATAATGTGTCTGAGCTTTGTTGTGCAGACGTCATATTTTTATTTTTTTAAAACTGTTCAATCCAGAGGAACATTTTGTTGTTCAGAGGTTGTCTTTTCGTAGAGTTTTCGGTTGTTTTCCTTGAGTATCAGCTTATATCTCAGATGTAATGAGAAATAAATAAAAAAAAAACAAATGAATCACTTACAACATTAGATTCAACTATGGAGTTGTAAAATTTATAGAGTTTGTACTAGAATGTGTCAATTTTATGAGAAATGCGTGAGTTTATAACTTGTGACGTTTAATAAAGACACCTGTGAGACGTTTTCTCAGAAAGACGCAGAAGAACGTTTCCATCTCATTGATGTTTAAGGAAAACCATTAGAATAATAAAGAGATTTCATCTGGGATATTTTTTTCATGGGAAAGTATCATTTGCATAAAGCACACGTAAATCAGCTCGAAGTTTTTTTACATTGCGACATTATTTTACATTCACATTTATGCAGTTTGACAGAAACTTTTATTCAAAGTGACTTATCATGAAGTAAATATGATGAACAATTATTTTTACAGTACATATATTTTTTTTACCACGTTACAGTAATGCGAAATATATATATTTATATATTAAGGGGTTTATCCTATCGGACCTGTGTAGCTCCAATTGTATGGTGGTTGAAATGTTGGACAGCTTGTTTCACGTGTGTGTGTTTGGCTGAGAATCTGACATGTCTGCTTGATTTGTGAGGTCTGGCTGAGACGGCGGTCTGTGTGCAGACCTGAGGTGACTCTGGGATGTTTCAGATGATATTTTTTGTTCTCTAAATAGTGGATGTGGTTCAGACAGCACTGTATGTGGACTCACTGGAGAACTGAGTGATCATGTATGTGTATCAGAGCGCCCTCTAGTGTCTAGCGGCTGAAGAAACACATGCACACAGTTCAGTAATATGCTACATTCACATGACCAAATTCATGTATGTTTATTATAAATATTTTCTTCTCTACTTCTAGGTTGAAAATGAATGTCAGGAGCTGGTCGACGGCTCTTTAATCGATCTGTGCGGTGCGACCCTTCTGTGGCGGTCAGTGGAAGGCCTCTCTCACACACCCACCGTCAAACACCTGGAGGCGCTACGCAGGGAGCTGAACGCCGCTCGACCCCAGTGTCCCGTAGGGCTTCACACTCTAGCCTTCCCCAGCTTAGATCGCTCCATCAGGGGTTCACCCCACGAGGACCAGCCCTGGGCTTACCTTCACTGCGGACACGTGCACGGTTACCACGCCTGGAGGGGCCGCCGCAGGGTCACGAAGGAGGGCTCGACTGAAGAAGAGGACGATGAGTCTGAAACAAAAGAGGTGATGGAGCCGGAAGTATTAAGGGAAGGGGAAAGAGAGTGTCCGCTGTGCCGTACGCGGGGTTTGTACGTTCCGTTGAAGCTAGGCCGCGAGTCGGGCTTCTACCTGGACGCTGCTCCTCCAACACACGCCTTCAATCCGTGCGGTCACGTGTGTTCGGAACGAACGGCCGCGTTTTGGAGTAAATTGCCAATACCACATGGAGCACATGGTCTTTACCCAGCATGCCCGTTCTGTTTGAAATCCCTCGCTCGGGACAGAAAGTACGTAAGACTTATTTTTCAGGGACCGTCGGACTAACTCTTTGTGTGTGTTCAAGACTCCACTGGACTTCTTCGGGCCGCTCTTAAAAAGCTCAAAACTGCCAGCCCACATATTTAGCCCACATCACTGTTTTTTTCCCCACAAGCCATCTGTTGTCTGCACTGCCAATTGCCTCGTGCTCTCTGATTGGACGAAGCGAAAAATTCGCTGTACATTTGGTCATTTACTGTCGAGTGTCTGAGGTTGAGCTTTGAAAGAGGAAAAAACACACACAATATACAATAATTTGTACATCTTGATTTGTCAGGATTCCAAGCTTATGCACTTAAATTCACTTGTTGTTCTGATTTATTGCTTTGGGTTTCATTTTGTGTATTGTTATCTGACTGCAACAGATTTTCCCAAAAAAACTAATGATTTTTTATGCATTTGGCAGACGCTTTTGATAAAATACAATTTTCAACAGGATGAGTTCAATATGAGGATTTCAGTCTACAAAATATTATATTATTATTATTATATTATAAATATATATATTATATGGGTTAAACTGTATTGTTGTTGCGTTTTCTTAGATGTTTTTGTATTATTCTTGAAGAATAAAGTTGCATTTCATACTTGAAACTATTCAACTTTTTTATGTAAAATGCAACATGGTTATATAAACAACACTGGCATATATATTTTTTTAGTGTATACTTGTATATTTTTGTCATTACATTGTAAAATGCTTTGGCAATACTACAAAACTACACAAATGGCAATAAAGTACATTTAAAATGAAACTGAAAGAAAGATAAACACACACCCACACACACCCACACACCCACACACAGAGACAAAAAAGGAGAGAAGGAGTGAATGACAAAAACAAAGCAACAGGTAGAATTAATAAATTTTTAATGAAACAATGAACGTAAAAATACATAAAAATAACTTAAATAAATGTATTAATAATTAATGAATGACTAAATAATAGTAAAAAAAGTAGCAATAATTAAGTAAAATAAATTAAGAAAGAAAATGACAAAAAAGAAAATTCATTTGAATTCATAATTAATTTCATTTATTCATAGATTTAATATTTTTTATGAACATAAAAATACATACTGAAAAACAAGAAAAACAAAAAAGCAGAGCAAAAAGAAAGAATCGTCTTGATTGACGTGGCGCGCAGCGTAAGCCGGAAGTGTGCTGTGTGGTTACGCGCGCGCTGAATTATGGGTCGCTGGCCGGCGGAGCGCTGAGTGCGATGTGATATGTCAGATTTATAGAGATGTGAGCGAGAGATGATGATATTATGACCACCAGGAGCTGCTTTATTTCACATAACAGGTACTGAACATTGCATACGCGCCCGCTGGGGCGTTCACGAGTGTTTGAGGAGAAGTACTCGCGGTAAAGAGGATGTTTATTAGCTTATCATTAGCTAACAGGCTAACGATCGTTACGTGTAAACACACAATTATAAACTCAACAACTTTGACATGTATCGCCGATGAAGAATAAATCACACGTGTGCGCGCTTGTTATGGGTTGTCGGAGGTCGATAAGTCATTTAAAGCTATTGAGGTAAAGACGTGATAGCGCTGAAGGGCTTTATTCTGTTCTTGTCAAGCAGTTTCACTACGACTTTTGACTGTGTTAAGGGTTATGCACCATGTACATCTTTATTCTTTACTATATCAATTATATTTGCTATATAATTATATCAGTAAATTGAATTGTATTAATCTAAAACCTGTATGAATAACAGGTTGACGTTTATCTTGCAGTATTTTTGTTCCAATCTTGCTTAGTTTGAAGGTTAACTTACTTGTTGTTGTTTATTGTTTCCCCCGTTTTTCTTCAAGAAATTGACAAAATAAGACTTTTATTGTACTAAAGTGCAGGTGTCAGATGTGAATGAATATAGTGTATAATGCTGGTGGTTGTAAAAGGTCTTCCTGCTCTTTGACTGACAGCAGTTTTTTTCAACCGCAGGTGTGTTGATGTGAAACCTCAGCGCTTTCGCTTCTCATTCTGACTCATTTTATAGCATATGTGCTTTGTTTTTCATCTGACATTCATAAACGCATTCACAGCAGATCTCTAGAGTCACCAGAGAGCTGAATCTTGCCTCCTCTCACTGACTTCTGGTCCAGGAGTCTTTGCTCGTGTCTGCTCAGAGCAGATGCATCTGCAGGTTTTGGTGTAAAGTGCAGATCTGTGCAGAAAAAGCACAACTCTGTCTCAATACACAGACTGTGGTGTGTGAGAATGATTCAGATCACAAAGCCGCTGGTAAAGATCTCTCTGTTTGTGTGTATCTGAATTTATGTTCCTCTTTCTTTGTTTTTGTTATGACTCTTTTTCTACAAGTTTATAATTCGAATTTGACTGTTTGTATAGATAGTGTTACAACAAAGGGGAATTTTTCAAGTCTTTGTTAGCTGGTGCTTATCTTTAACACTGTTTTTCAATTAACTGCCTGAAATATTTTTCAGAGGGTTTCACATTCGCAGAAATGAATCAGACGTTCCGACTCAAACGTCATTTTTTGCCGTCACAGTCAGAGATGTTATTTAAATTCAAAGTTATGTTTCAGACAGAACAGTGGAGATTGTGAAACTACTCTAATATCTTTAATAATTAAAATGCAATTGGCCACAAAGTTATGGAAACATTGCCCAGTCTTGCATACTGTATTGGTAACATTAACGTAGGGGGTAAAGATTATTGCTGCTTGATATATTTGTGGGATATGTCCAGAGAAAGGCCCATTTTTTATATATTTTATAACTGTTTAATTCACACAGTGATGTGCATCAACATATATCATGTTTAAGTAATTTAGTATGTTCTTTCTTTCAACCTTTAGACTGACCTATTCAGCTTTTATTAATTTACAGAAAGAAGGTTTAGTTACATCTTGACTTTTGTCAGTTCTTTAACAAGTTGTATATAGTACAAAAATGTTATTATTATTTTACATTTTTATTTTATGTTTTGTTTTTAAAATATTGTTCATTGTAATACTGTCATAATCGTGTATTATGTTACACTCCAGGGTTATTGTCATCTTAAAGACGTCTTGTATTACACAACCATGGATGTTAATTTGTATTCTTGGTTATGTGTTTTCTCAGCCGGCCTCATATGTGACGGATCTGCAGTGATGTCCTCCGGTCATGGATCATCTCCGCTGCCTCAGTCCAGTGGAGGAGGAGGCACGAGTGATGGGCTCTTCCGCAACAAACCCAGAGACACCTCCACGGCCTCCAGACACTACCGAACTCCAAGATCCCTACCGGATGTCTGCCCTAAAGAGCCCACCGGTCAGATAAACCTCATTGCTGGATCTCTTTTTCTATATGGCTTAAACAACTTTAAATACATTTTTAAGATTAACAAATGGTCTGGGTAGACAGGGAAGGATGCTTTGAGTTTTGAAGGTTCTTAAAAGAGTTATTTAAAGCAGTATCTGCTCTGTACAGGTGATGGACGTGGCCTCTGTGATGGTCCGTCAGTGGTGGCCGACCAGCATCGCTGGACTGTGTATAACTCTAAAGTCAACCTCCCCGCAGCCCTGAACGACCCCAGACTTGCCAAGAGAGAGTCAGACTTCTTCACTAAGACCTGGGGCCTGGACTTCGCAGAGACTGAAGTCATGCCTTCATTCTACCTTCCCAACATTACCCGAGAACACTTCAGCTCCTATCTGCAGGAGACGGCTCAGGTGACACGGCCATCTGAATTATTCACACACAAAGAGTCGAGAGGGGTTGTGTTCCAAACCACAGCGAACTCTCTACATAGGCGGCGGCATCCTGATATTTTTGTTTAAATCTCACCCATGTTTTTCACCGTAATTTTTTGTGTTTGTAGAGGGAGAAGATTCATGAGCGCTGTAAGAGTATTTGCCCGAGCAAAGATGATCTGTCGGTGCCCACCATCACAAACAATTACGGTATGAGTTCCAAACGTACGATTGACCGTATAGGACCACAATAGTAAAGATCAATGAACAAGCTATATTTAAAACAGACCGGACGTGAAAATGATACGAGCTAAAATGATTTTTCTCTGTAATGAGATATTGTATAAAAATAAATAATGATGGTTGACGACTTTGTAGAAATTATGATACACAAGGAGGTTTATAACCAAAGGTTTGGTGCAACATTAATGTGTGTTTATTTCTTATCTGTCTTATAGATAAAGCCAGAGCTGAGCTTGAGCAGGTGCCCATGGTGAGAACGGAACATAATACAGTAGCTTTAATTGATCACAATTTAAATTAAATGTGTATAGTTTTTCTACTTAAAATAATGACTTTAAATTCAATCTTTCTTTATCAGATTTTTATGAAGCCTGAGTTTGTGCTGAATGATCCCACCACTTTTAATGCTGTGTTGCCGTGGTCCCACTTCAGTGTTGCCGGAGGCAAGAACAGCCGAGATGTTGCGTCGTCACGGTTACTTCAGGAAAAGGTGCCAGCCTGTGGTTATCTGGCGTTATAAAAATTTACTAGCAATTTCATGGGTCTCTATTTACTATTGGAAACCACAGTAAAAAAGGTTTATTATTATTAAAACATATAAAAATATAAAACCAGTAGTATTTCTCGATAAAGTACACATTGCATTGCAACAGTATAAAAAATAAGTCAACTGAACTTGACGTGCTCTTCACGTTTGTCTCTGTGTAGTTGAGCCACTACCTGGATGTGGTGGAGGTGAGCATCGCTCGGCAGATCTCTCTCCGCTCCGAGGCCTTCTTCCACGCCATGTCGTCTCAGCACGAGCTCCAGGACCGCCTCAGAGAGACGGCCGACTCCGTCGCTAAGCTACGGGCCCGCACCGCCGCCATCGACCGGGTGATGTGTCGAGGGCCGCTGCGTGCCCTGCGGGATGCTCTGACCCGTAATAACTGTATAAAGCTACACAACAAACTCAAGCTGATGGCTGCGGTGCACCAGACGCAGCCCACGGTGCAGTTACTCCTTTCCACCTCGGAGTTTGTGGGGGCGCTGGAGCTCATCGCCACCACCAAAGAAGTTCTGCAGCAGGAACTGCAGGGGATTCACAGCTTCAGGTGAGCGAACACAGATGCTGGATTTAGTATGCATGAAGATGTGTGTGAAAATATAAAAATTTTTGTGATTGACTTTCTTCTTATTCGTCTTTCTGCAGACATTTGGGTTCTCAGCTTTGTGAGATGGAGCGATTGATCGATAAGATGATGGTGGCTGATTTCTCCACGTATGCTCAAAGCGATCTCAACCGACCCTTTGAGGAGGACAGTCAGGTTCTGGAAAAGGTGAGGCCGTTTTGCCTTTATATTAAAATATCAAGAATATCTTTGATAATCTGAACATCCAGACATATATGTCTTGAACAGGTGCAGATTGATTCAAAGTCTGTCTTGTCATTTTTGTCCATGTTTTAAAGAAATAGTTTTCCTAGAAATAAATGTTTTGGGTCAATTTCGATGTTAAACATCAAACATTCCTATTGACTGCACACTGTTGTAAAACGTGTTCAATACATAGTGTTACATGGCTTATAAATTAAGAAGTTCATTGTTCTACCCAGAAATTGAGTCAGTTTCAAGGTTCAACTTGGTGTTGTGCTGCTTCCTAAAGAGAATTTTAACTTGTTAGGAAATGACATTGTTTAAAATAGATCGACCACCACCACATGCAAACCACAGTGACTGTTTCAGGTTGTAACCTGGTAAATCATTTTTTCGTAGGTCACAAAACCGTCTGCAGTGTCAGGAAAGGTTGGTTTACTCTGAGAATGTGGCGGTTTCTTTTGATGCCCTAATTCCCACACTGATCAACCGAATGTTTCCCACTTTAAACCGCCAAATTCATTTCCTCAATGAACATAAAAACCTCGAGTGATGGCATCAGCTCATCTATGACAGTTCATCAGTCTGATTTGATTCATTTTAATTGGGTGAATCGGTGGAAATAATGAAGAATATCTGAGCATGTTTAATGGTTGATGATGGACTCTTGAATTGGGCAATTTCTACAGTTGATGTTACAATCGTGTTCCTACTTGTAAATGTATACTGTGTTGTTTTTTTTAATGCTAAACACATGCAAAATTTGTATGTCGCTGCTAACTGAATAAATGTGAAACGTGTGTCACAGGATTGTCTGCAGTCTCTGGTCTTTGGCTTGTTGAGACAGAGGAAGCTGGATTTCCTGGACATTTACAGTGAAGAGATGATCCATGCAGCAAAGAACGTCGTACGGCAGGTACACACACAAAGACACAGGACGGGGTCAGAGGCGGGGCAGGAAATAGTAGGGGACAGAAACAGGAAATGAGTGAAATAGCATTACGGTGTTTGTTATTGTATCATGATTGCTTTTTTGTCTCTGTTGACAGTGTGTGTTGAAGTTTTTGTCGCAGGTCCATGAGATTGATGCAAACACTATCAAGTGAGTTCAGTTCACTTCTCAAGATTATCACAGTACTGATTATCACAGCCGTATCACAACTGACTGTGTGTTTGTGTCAGATTACACGAGCAGATGCGTCTCATGACGTTCAATCGGTGGTTCGATCTGCTGATGGATATATTTGAACATTTCATCTTGTTTGTCAAGAGGATCAAGGTATGGCAACTTGTCAAATCTAAAAACGATTGTCTGTGCCATGAGGTTCATCAATGGGTACCAAAATCATATTGAATGTATATTTGAGTATCAAGTTATCATATAAGCAACATGACATGCTATCATCAAACACTTTTGGTGTTTTGTCGCTGTCGTGTTTGTGATTTGATATCAAGGGTGCCACTTCACTCTTATGTATACGTGTGTTTGTTGTAGGCCACACTCAGCGTCATTCGAAACGTCGTGTTGGAAATTCTTGACAGCAGCCAGAGAAGTCGTCAAGCTGACGTGACCTCTGCAACAAACCATTCTGACATCCGGGCCAATGAGGACGAAGAGGAGGACGAGTCAGTGGGCCCCGGCCTTCGTTCAGGAGAGGCGGAACTTGCCTACCTCACCCACGAGGGCCTTTTTATAAGCGATGCACTAAACGAAGCTGAACAGCGCAGCGGTCCGGCGGCACAGACTCAGTCCAGATTGCAGACACGATTGGAGGCCTGCGGGAGCGACTCGGCCTCCGCGACCACCGAATCTTCCTCCAGCAGGGAGCACAACTCCAACACTACCTCCTCTCTGAACATAGGGGGCGCTGGTGCAATGTGAGTCCTACAGCACACATAAAATGATGCTTTACATATGTTGTGGGACTCATTTATTTGTAATTTATCTCTGGCGGTAGTGAGGACGTTATGCCATCTGATCTCGAGTTGGGTCGAGTGGCCAATAACATCCAGGAGCTGCTGTACACGGCGTCAGACGTCAGTCACGATCGTTGCGTCAAAGTGCTAATGACCCGAGCCAAGGTACAAACACACATTGCTTTTGTGCTTTAGTTATATACACACACCTTCAGTTTTAGACACACCTGTTGTCTATCAGTGAAAGGAACCAGTTCAACGCTGTCAATCAAATCTGCATTCATGTCCAATAAATCAGGAAATTCCTCTGAACATGAGTCAGTTTCCTCATCTCGTCACATAAAAGTTACATAATGTTTTCATAGTGAATTAGAACAATACACAGGATGTCAATTATCTCGCTCTCTTTATCTTCAGGACGGCTCTCTGGAGCGCTTGAGTTCCTCAGAGTTGGTGTGTTTGAGTCAGGCCGTGGAGGCGTTCGTCAAAGACACCGAAGATCTGTGCGGTAGACGCAGTGTCAGCCTGAGGGGGGCGCTGCAGAGTCAAGCCAACCGATTCGTACATCGCTTCCACGAGGAGCGCAAAACTAAACTCAGGTAGATGCACGATGAAACTCGCACAAGCAGTCCTCATTCACTGATATATAGACTCTGACTTAGGATTGGTGTGTTTAGTCTGCTGCTGGACAACGAGAGGTGGAAGCAGGCCGACGTTCCTGCTGAGTTTCAGGATCTGGTCGACTCCATCGCTGACGGATGCATCACTCTACCTGAACGAAAACCCCCAGGTACTCGGTTTTTCTTTTTATTAACTCTTTTATTATTTAAACTGGATGTTTACTGAAAGTGTTTTTATTTCTTCAGGGTCTGAGGACAGGAAGCCCTGTGAGTTTCTGTGTGTCGACGGGCAGAAATACGCTGTGGTTGGGTAGGTGTTTGTCACAGGACCTAAAAGATTACCAGCACGCTCATGTCTAGTCCCTGTTCGACCTTTGCTCTGTTGTCTGATAGGACGGTGCTGCTGTTGATACGGATGTTTCTGGAATACTGTCAGTGTGTGAAAGACATTCCCTCCATTGCCACGGACATCCTCACGCGCCTCGCTGACCTGCTTAAGGTGTGTGTTTCAGTAGCAACCAAAATTGGTTTTAGACGTCACTTGACTGACCGGTTATGGTTTGTTTCCATGTTAACAGCACTTCAACTCTCGGAGCTGTCAGCTGGTTTTGGGGGCGGGTGCTCTGCAGGTGGTAGGGCTGAAAACCATCACCACTAGAAACCTGGGTGAGAAAAGCACACGACTCTTCGGACAAACACACACACACACACACTAATGACTGTGTGTCTCCTCAGCTCTGGCCTCTCGCTGTTTGCAGCTGGTGGTTCACTACATCCCTGTGATCCGAGCGCACTTTGAGACCAGACTGCAGCCCAAACAGTACAACATACTACGCCACTTCGACCACATCACAAAGGTAACCACACACATGCACCAACACCACACTCATGTGTTTCTGCTACTAGCTTTACCAGTTTACATTATAATTTTAGCAGGGTTGAGAGAGAAATGCATTGGGACACAACTTGGGCTTTTATCACCCACTGCTTTGAGTGCATGAACACATTCAGAAGTCATTTAATAATAGAGCGGTCAGAAAATACTGAAATGAGGTCTAAAATTAATAGTGAACATATCGTTTTTGTTAATAAAACTTATTTTAGTCTGCCAGACAAGTGTCAGGATGATGACATGTGATTCTTTCTGTCTTTGCACAGGACTATAATGATCACATCGCAGAGATCTCGGCTAAACTGGTGGCTATCATGGACAATATGTTTGAAAAAGCTGTTTCTAGGGTGGGTCCAGATGTTCATGATCGTGTCGCAAATAATCGTAAAACCCTGAAAACCATGAATTCCTTTAATAAATTATTAAACAATATTGATATTTAGTTTTTATAAAAATTGCAATTAGACTTTCATTATTATGGTTTGTGTCTGAGGTCAATATTATGACTCACCTGGTTGTGATATCACAACGCATTATAACCTAACGTTGGTCTCTCTTTCCGCAGTATGAGGTAAAGGCTCCTATGCCGTCGGCGTGCTTGCGTAACGTGTGTAAACAGATGGGAAAAATGCATGAGGCTATTTACGAGCTCTTACCTGAGGAGCAGACACAGGTGAGACGCCACACATTTTTAAATCGTCTCAGATTAAATCGGCAACTCAACTGTGTGTTTGTGTGTAGATGTTATTCCTCAGGATTAACGCCAGCTTTAAACTGCATCTGAAGAGACAGTTAGCTCGACTAGGGGTCATAAATGACGGGGGACCCCAAAATGGGTAAGCAGTCTTGGGTTGCAATGCATTATGGGACTCTCTGTCATATTTCAACAACACTCGACTTTCTGCAGGTTGGTCATGGTTGACGTGGCGTTTTACACGGAGAACGTGCAGGCCTTGCGCTCTCTGGAGCGGCTGGACTTAAACATGCCTGAGATCTGGGAGCAGAAGAGGTGATGACGGACATATCCTGGCCAATCGGGCCTCTCTGAAACGCCTGCCATCATAGCAACCTCCACCTTTCTCTCTGAACAGCAGGTCAGCGGGTTACAGGAAAGAGGAAGTGGGGAGACTCAGGACTAAAGATCTTGTTTATTTATACCTCTGTGACTCTAAAGTTATCCAGTGGCATCTCACGCTCCGCCCGCCTCTTTCCCCAGCGAGAACGTGCACTTTTTCAGGAGCTGAAGGGTCACCCCCTAACAGGACGTGCCGGGGAGGTACCAATATTTTTATTGTGGAGACCAAATGAGGATGAGTTTGTGTGGTTGACCAATCCTGTCGCGGCTGGGAATTGTGGGAAATGTGTGTATTATTCTGAAGCGGTAATACGTACGCAGTCAGTACTGCCACTACAGTGCGACTTTCCATTCATGTGCAATTCTGTTTGTTATTTAATCACTGTCAAATGAAGCAATGAACGTTTATTTATTTGAGTTTTACTTTATTTTAGTTGTTGATTAATTAAATTTATTTTTTCCAAGTAAAGCTTTCAGGTGATAAACGCAGACAGGAGAACTCTGGTACTGAAAAGTGGTTTTCTAAACGACTGCGCCAGTGTAACGATGCTTTTACTGCCTAATTTTGACTTCATGTTCATTATTTAGGTTCATGAATGCTGAAGTGATAAAGTATGAAAGTCTGGGGGTTAAAGGTCAAGGATGCTTATTCAAGTTTATTTTGAGTGTGTGGATATCGTGAGGATATTCTATAATGTAAATGTGAAGACAAACTTCTGCTATTCATCATCTTAAGGTAAAAACACTATTCGATATATTGGTTTCTGGGGCTCCAAAGTTCATAATAAAAATGCTCAGTGGTGGATTAGCCCTTTAAAACACAGTACCTGACTATCAATGTCATTTCAGTCTGAAAGATTCTTTATAACCACTACACCTGCACTGCAGTTCCATGGGTTTGTTTTGAGTTTTCTCATGAGACAATCTGTTGAACAGTTTGCTTGTCATTTGGGGTAATAACCTCTCAAAGATGTAGCCACGTCTTAAAGCATTCTTCATCATTTTAAGCTCATTGAATATGATTATCTGACTTCCAAACCACAGTATTACCCAAGTCGTGTCTGTCACAGTGGAGATCTTCTACTCAGCTGGTCATTTGGATAAATGATGCTCTGTAATTGGCTAATGTTAAAAGGGCGACTGTGACTTTGTGGATTTATAAAGGTCTGTGCATCTGTATCGTCTCTTATTGTTTTGCTGTGAGCTTTTATCATCGACTGTTGATTTCTGTCCGAGTGAATCCATGCAAGTCAGCCATCACCGTACATAACACTTGTGCTGTCCTGTTGAAAGTGCCTACCTTTTATTTGATATCGAAGACTACTTCTGGTTTAAACTGTACATTTGATGGCTAGAGTGCCTGATCTGTGTGTGTATATGTGGGTGTGCGTGTGTTCTGGGGCGTCTCGTTGCCCCTCATATGAACAGATCAAGAAATATACTGATGGGACAAATATTGTGGCATGCTTGATCTTCTAAATGGTGGCACTTTTATTATAAATAAAGCCACAGGGAAAATAAACATTTGTTTGTTTTGCATCATTTCACCTGTTTCACATACTATATTTAAAATATAACAGGCTTATTGTAGTATAGCAATACAAAATATATGAAGAGTTCATTTGCAAAGACAGTAAACAAAAAGCATATTTTTATGCCGGTGGGTTGTTTTGATTAAGTATTAATAACTCAACAAAAAAAATACAGATTTAAAAATTAAACGCAGTTATCTGGTTTTTCCAAACGAACTACGTTTTCTCCAGTGTAACGTAAGCGAGGCTTTTATTTTAGATTTCGCATAATAACGACTTTTATTCTATTTCGCTTCTTACTTCCGATCGCGATCAGCTCGTAGAAATGGCGCAAGGTAAACAAAAATTTAAAGCGCAGCGACCCGGAGGGGCGAAAAAACAACCGACTAAACCCAAAGGACTCAAGAAAGGAGGTAACAAAAACATTTATGTCCTCGTTTACGGAGTTATTGAAAGATTAAAATAGCATATTACCGGGCACGTGAACCGGATACACGTGCGCACACTTCAGCTGTGATCGCAGTGAAATGCTTTGAGATCGTATTCTTCATCCTGTTCACTTTATTTCAGGGAGGGTAATCGCACCCAAAAAAGCTCGTATTGTCCAACAACAGAAACTTAAAAAGGTGAGAGATCTGCACTCTTGAGTTTAGTCTTATGTACTTTTTGTACAAAAGCTCTTCCCAGTTTAGCAGATTTTTTTAAGTTGCTGTTTTGACTTGACAAAAAGTGTCTAATTCGCTGTATTTCCAGCACATAAACGCAGTGCACAATAACACTAATCTGTGCTTATGTTGTTTTTGCCTGCAGGATTTGGATGTGGCCATTAGAAATAAGATTGAACATGACGTCACACAGAAGGCCAGCAAATCTCTACATAAGAGACTGAGTGTGTTGAAAACTCTAGGAGATAGGGGTGGACCAGCCGGACCCCCAAAACCTGGACCATCTAAATGACCTGCTTACCTGCAGGGTGTCATTTACTTCATGGCCACTAGGTGGCGATAGAAACCATAGCATATAAAGACTGATGGTTAAACTTTGCTTCAAAGAGAAAAGTGTATGAAAATGTTTTTTATGTTCTTCCATAAGGGACATTAGTTCGTCTATGAGAGCAGACTCATATATTCATTGTGATCTTAGAAACTGTGCAGCTCTTGCGCTTGTTATATTCTCTTATAATAGAATAAAATCAGATCTGATGTGATCTTACGTATTATTTATACCTGCGATTGCTGATGTAAACTTCAGTGGTCCCACATCATTTGTGCTGTAAACCTACAGCTGTTAGTGTTTTTAAACCGATCCCGGTTTTATCCTGGAATACAATAAAATGGGAGTTTCTCTTTTGACTTCACTGTAAAGCAACCATATAGCAATCTCCTGATACCAGCCCATAACATGTTAATGGGAAGAACGCTCAATTTAGCTTATTTTTATTAATAAATGCTGGTTTTACAGCCTGATTTACACACACTCCGCCCCCTTTTGTGTTTATCTCGTAAACCAATGTGACTTTTTCCACTATTAGTCAACCTCACTATGTTTTTATTGCGAGGATTTGTGTAAATTCCCTGAAGGTCTTCCCATTATCGTCAAGGACGCAACGCTTGCTCTCGATTGGCTGAAAGTCATGGATCCCCTCCTACTTTCCTTGTCGTTGTTCAACCTTTTTAGCGTGACCTTCGTATGCCAGACATGTTAGGCTCTTATAACATCATGTGCATTGCAAGGCACTCGTGTTTCTTTTGAAATGAGCGAATTTATTAAATCGTCAGATTTGAAGATAAAAAGGAACCATGAGAGACTAAATAGTTCTCATACATACAGCAAAAACATTTCTAACATCTACTTCAGACCCATCTGGGATTTGCGCATGACTATGAACAGTTTAAGTCATGAAACACATCTTTAAGGAAAGTGGGTTTATGACAGGTTGTGTCTCACAGAGCTTTAAGAGGCTGATGGCTGGAGCGCAGAAAGCGTGGAAATGAATCTTTAGCCATCAGAGAGAAGATCCGGTGCTGAGCTTCATTAAACGTCTCGGCTGTGGGTGTCTCCATCAGGTCCATTAACACCTCGCGGGTCTCGCTGTCCAGATTCACCTGAGAGACGTCAAAGGAAGATCAACAGAAATTCTGATTACAGTCAAAAAATAGTCAATAATTTAAATTGTAAGTATTTAAGTAAATGTAAACAATAAATATTAAGAGCATATAAAAAGTCAATGCATGTTTTATAAAAATAAAAAAAAAACTTTTCCTTGTATGCTTTTATAATAAAATTCCCCATATGCAGTTTTGTCCACTTAAAACTGTAAAAGTTTTGTGCATGTTATACCATATATTTTTTGATGGGGCATTAAAAGCAAATATTTTACTAATATTCCCCCAAACGAAATGTTTGGCTATTACTGTTACATATTATAATACTGTTCTATATCATGATATCTGTAATGCTATGTCAAAGGAAGATCAACAGAAATTCAGATTACAGTCAAAAAATAGTCAATAATTTAAATTGTAAGTATTTATACAGTTGTGTGCAAAAGTAAAAAGTAATGTAAACAATAAATATTAAGAGCATATAAAAAGTCAATGCATGTTTTATATATAACATAAACTTTTCCTTGTATGCTTTTATAATAAAATTTCCCATATGCAGTTTTGTCCACTAAATACTGCAAAAGTTTTGTGTTTTGTGCATGTTATACCATATACCTTATATTTTTTGATTTTACAAATATTCCCCCAAACGAAATGTTTGGCTATTACTGTTACATATTATAATACTGTTCTATATCATGATATCTGTAATGCTATAAAATACTGTATTACAGTCGAGATTTGGGTGGAAATTTAGCAAAAGTTGTGTTTATGCAAAACAATATTAATCTGAATATGATGTTTCTGTGAGATGTGAAGGTTCTGTACGGTCAGCATTGATCTGTCTCTCACCTCACGAGGAGCATCGGGGTTGATGAACTGGTTGTAGATGTTCTGGGCTTTGACTGACAGTTTAGATGCGGATGAGCTCTTATAATCTTCACACGCCAGCCAGAACTCCAGGTTCTCCTCGCTGAACTCCGAACGCAGGAACCAGCGGAAAGCTTGAACGCCCACTGAAGAGACATCAACAGTTTGTCTCTAAATCCAGTGTATCACTATCATCCAAAAAGGGAAGGTATCTTACTTTTGCTGTGAAGCAAAGTCTCCAGGTCTTGTGGTGTCTTTTCTTCAGTTGTCCTGATGAGGAACAAGATGTTTTTAATATCGTTGAGATAGTTTGTGTTGTAAGTCAGTGCAGAATGACCACGTTACCTGTGTTTATGAACCCACTCCTGCTTTTCAGCCAGGTGAGTCAGTTTGACTTTCATTCCTTTTGCCCTAAAACACACACACATCATCATCATCATCATCATCGCAAATGCAAATCTATTACAGCTCCAAACCATCTTACTACAAACATTCACACTCACTTTTCCAGGCATGAGGACGGGATGGCGGAGAGACCCTTACACATCACACGGAAGCTAATGAAACGACGATCTAACACCAGATGTGTTTTGTTTCACTCTTATATAGAGAAATGAATCTGATCCCGAGATCATGAAACATCACAGAACTCATGAATTACTTTCAACAATATCAGCAAATGATGTGGGCAGTGTTTACTGTCAGTGATGTGAGAGCAGGTGTGGACAGCAGACCTCTTGTATGTGTGCGCTTGCGTCCGAAATGATGACTGAAGGCAGCAGGTGTGCAGCGGGTTATCTGTGCATTTATCTGAACCTGTGTTCTGTTCTTTTCATGGATTCATGGAAGACGACGTTTCCAGACGCTTACAAGAAAACATGTTTGTTGCGTGCCGGATGAAAATGCTGATTAAAGAGACGTGACAGTGAATGCAGAAACAAGTTACTGTTACACAAGTTTGGCATCTTCTGAATCAGATTCTGCAGAAAGTTTAAAGGAAAGGTTCATCCAATACATTTTTTCATATAATTTAAAGGGAGTCAGTAGTGACAAAGGGGTATGATATGATATTTTGAAGAATGTAGAAAACACTGAAGTCTATTGACCGAGACATTTCTCAAAATATCTTTTTTTGTGTTTCACTTAAGAAAGATATGCAAGGTGAAAAAATGGCGACTGAGTTTTTATTTTAGGTGAACTTAAGATGAGCCATATGATGTTGTGCTTGAGAGTTTTTTCTGGGGTCAGTCATGTGACATGTTTCTCTTCATCAATGTGTTGAATGTTTCTCAACCTTTTTCTGCGCTTTAGATAAGAGTCAAGATATCTTGAACACATTCTTTCAATACTTCTACCGAGTAGAAAATCAAACCCAACAACCCCCTTCTAAACCTATTGAATTTTGTGTTAGGAAACTTCATTAACCAGACCGAATCAATAGAAACTATTATAAAAATTGTAATTGATGTAATGCGTATAATGGGATCTTTTGATACCATTATATCCTACTGGAAGACCCAAATACGCGGCGTAAAAGAATTTGTAATGGTAAACAGTTGCTGGTATTTCTAATGGAAACCAGTAGGTTCGTGTTGGGTATAAGTGCACATGCACTTTAGGAAAGGGGGAGCGACCATTACAATGCGTCCTGAAGGCGGTGTTTGGTGTAACTTGAAGCCGCTGTTGTATCGCCGAGCTGCAGCAGAAGACCTCGACTCGCGTTTCACACGCGCTGTCTTGACGCATTCCGCGCACGCGTTGCCTCAGTGCGGTATCTTCAGCTCAGTTTGAGATGTCGTTTTGCTTTCGGATGTAAAAGAAAGCAGTAGCGAACGAATTTCTTGAAAGCGTTGATCTGAATACTCAACTTCCTGGTTCTCGCGGCGATACGCAGCTGTTTTAAACCATCTGGAAAGCGCGAGCTGTGGGGACGCGAGGGGCGTTATTTCGTCAAAAGCTCCTTTTTTGGACACGCGAGAAACGCCCGGTGCGTAGGGGGTTGATGGTGCACATGTTTCTCGGTGCATGAGTGTGCGGCGCGCGGACATCATCATGGGTCAACGCGGCTGGACGCGGGCGCGCTGTCAGGACAGCGGGGTCGATCCCGAGCGCGAGCGGCTCTGGGCTGATCTGTTCGACCAACTGGACCTGAACAAGGACGGACGGATCGACGTGAACGAGCTGCGCGTCGGACTCGCCGGCCGGGGGATGTTGTCGGGCTCGGTGGAAGAGGTAGAGATGAAACCCAACACCTGCATTCATAACAGAAGGGTGTTTATTTATAGCCCCCTGCCCGGGAGTAAACTAGACGTGAATTAACAAAGTATCTTGAGACGTCATGATCGGGCTGCAGATGCAGATATAACCTGCAACCCAGATCACGTGACCGCGCGAACCTTCAGGTCCTATAGGTCTTATCTGATAATGCCGATGCGACAAAATCACAACCAATCAAAACTTGTCATGTGTTAATATACAATTATGAGCGGGATTTTAACCAATGAGATTGTAGTATGGGCGGGGCTACACAGTATGCTAACACTGAAAAGTGATGTTTGTGGCTATTGATTTTATTTAATGCATCATAAAATATAAAGTTATGTAATTCAAATAGTATAATAGTAGTGATTTCTATTTTATACTACAGTGTACCACACTTTACCATAGTTAACACTAAAGGTACCTACCATTTTATACATAGCTATTCCTGATTATTGTAAATATTGAAATATACGACAACATTTACTACACTATACTATACTTTACTATAGTAAACACTAAAGTGTGCTGTAGTATTTTTAATAAAAATTCTGACTGCATTAAATATTAAAGTACACTGCAGTATTTACCATGCACTGTTGTGTGTTATTATCAAATAGTATAATAGTAGTGATGTCTATGATATACTACAGTATACCATAGTAAACACTAAAGAATACTACAGTATTGTTTCTCATGGGGGAATCCTGTAGGTTTTTTACTTTTGTTTTGCTTATTGAGCTCAAGCTTTGAATCATCTAATCTAACGTCACATGTTTTTTTTTATACAAAAATCTGAATCTTTATAGCATCAACACCAGGTTTTGGACCACAGAATGAGTCTGACGTTCAGCTCGGATTAGACAGATGTGCTGAAGCCATTAGTAAAAGTATAAGCATTATGCAATACTCAAATCTAGAGTAATATTTTAAAACTATATGAATAAAATGGAGGTAATGGAGCGGTTTATGAGCGCTGGAGCTCTTGCTCTCAAGGTCAGAAAGCGAGAGAAACACCCGCCGGTATCAGATCAACAGGGTTAAGAATTTCCTGAATGTGAAGTCTCCACCCGCTTTACCAAGGGGACATAATCCTCATACAAAGCAATTAGAGAGTTGTTTGCTAAGATAAGCTTTTATTTATTTACTATTATATATAATAATATATGGCTGTTCATAACATTATGAGTTACCTTCACCCCATGTTTGTGTTTTTCCTGATCTGGTGGTGTAAGCTACACGTGCATGTTTTTGCATGGGTTGACATAGCATGGTTATGATGTAGATTGCGAAGAACGCACACAAACAGACGGAGTGTGTAAAAGGTCAGCTTCTTGGATTCGGTTCATGTGACCGGTCCTCACATAAATACACAACACACGCACACTTGGGTATTTTGTGGCCGTCTGCCCACACAAGAAGCAAAGCTTGTTAAACACGACAAATATCTGGCATATTTTCTCTCGAAACACACAGAAGAGGCTTTCCAGCATGTATTAAGCCACAAACACAGCAGGGATTGTGTGCATGTTTGTCTGGAATGACTTTTCCTCACCTGAGGTGAATTTGTACACAGCTTCATATACTTCACCAGAATATACAATTCGACAAGAACCCGAGAACAACAGCACGGTGTCTGGAGACCTCCATGTTTTTAAAGCTCAATACAAACATGAGCTTCTGGTATTTTTAAGATATATGAGAAAGGGACTCCTGCTAATGTAAACATGTGATGTCTCATTCACAAACACTCTCATTATTTTTTTTTAACGTAATATAATTTTATTTTCTAAGCGTATTCAGCTATCGATATCAATGAAAACGTAAAGACCGTTTCATCAGACGCACGCACCTGTGTTTGTTGATCGGTCTGGCTACTGGCTATTTATACTTTATTTCATTGATGTTAATAGTATTTTATATTGATATTTTTATTGTATAATTATATACAATTATATACATAAACAATTTGTTGAATGGGTCGTGTAACTTTGTTGCATTTAAGTTTAGCCAACTAAACGCTTACCGTAACCCATAATAATACTGACTAGACATACTTTTAACTTGCTAGCTAATGTCATTTACTTGTTATTTCTTTTGTTTGTTATCAGAAATAATCAGCAGGGACTCGATTTTTTGCGGCTGTGTACCGGACGTTAAGTTTGGGCCACAAAAGCGTGCATGCGCAGTAACGTTTGTTGCTTTGAAACGTTCTTGATCGTATGGTGCAAAATTCAACATTACTCAGAATTGAATTTTAGAGTAAAATACCACTTTTCTTTTTGGGTGACCAATCCTTATATTCAATGCATCCTCTCCGCTTCGCAGTTTTTTCTTGTTGAATATCTGGTTTTTAGTTGTTAAGAAACGTCACACTATGGAAGTACAATGGGTCGGGAATGCTGGCTTATGCTAATGTCATGTGTGTATAATGTTAAATACACTGAAAAGCTGCTGTCGCCGGTTTCTGAATGTTGGAGCTCTTGGTGTCTGTTTTTTGGGTTGGTTGCGGGCTTTGCATGGTTTTAATGTGCTTTTCTCCCTCATTTGCATCCCTTCTTCCCTCCATCCTACCTTTCCTAATGTTTCCCGGCATCCCTCTTTCTCCCATCTCTCTCTCTCTCTCTCTCTCTCTCTCTCTCTTTCTCTCTGTCTATATGCCCTATATTCAGCAGGTTGTTCGAGCTGGAGACATAAACCAGGATGGTCAGCTGGATTTTGAGGAGTTCATCGAGTTTCTGCGTTCACAAGAGAAACGCCTCAAACTCATGTTTCGTAGTTTGGACTGCAACAATGACGGTTAGTGTCTGTTCCCTTACGAAACACAAAACAATTTGAGTATATACTTAAAATATACCGCAATTATACCAATACACATGTTACTTTATGCTTCATATTTGCTATGAATCTATAAGCATCAATACTAGTATAATACAATTCTATGAAAGACATAAAAGTTGATGTTTATCTTTGTGATCTTTAGGTGAAATAGATGTTGGGGAGATCCAGCAGTCGCTTCATAATCTCGGAGTTGAGGTCACACTGGAACAGGCCGGCAAAATATTAGAGAGGTGTGTTTGTGCTCTGTATGTGTATATAGTGCCTTTATATGTGTGTCACTATAGTTTACATCTGTTCTACCACACGTGTGTTTATACAGTATGGATAAAAATCGGTCCATGTCCGTCGACTGGGCAGAATGGCGAGATCACTTCCTGTTTAACCCTCTGCACAACATGGAGGAGATCGCACAGTACTGGAAACACTCTGTGGTACGAATCAAAACGCGTATGTTACGAGGAAATGAAACCCTTACATGATGCGGTTGTGGATTTATTCGTGTTGTGTGTATAGATGTTGGACATCGGCGAGCATTTAACCGTTCCAGATGAGTTCTCAGAGAAGGAGAAGAAGTCTGGGTTTGTGTGGAGACAGCTGATGGCAGGGGCCGTGGCCGGATCCGTTTCCAGGACAGGAACAGCACCGCTGGACAGACTCAAGGTCTTTCTGCAGGTGAGACAGTGCTGGTCTGAGATCAGCTCTTTGTGTTTAGAAAGTCTCACTGAGCATCAACGCTGATGTTATTATTAGTCAGATTCACAATCTGGCACGGACGCTCACATTTTTAACTCCAGTCAAAGTCTATTTCTAACATGAATCAATATCTATATATGAGTATTTACATTATGTATGTGGCTGTTGTTGGGAAGTTAAATCCATTAATTCTTTGGTGATCTAGTTTGAGTTGGTTTGTAGTCTAATAGTTTAGAATTATTGCTGTGAACCAGGAATTTACAAACAATAACTTTATTCAAGATTATGCAAGATGGACAGTTTTTGCAGTTATTACAGTAGAGTAAGTTCATGACATTAGAAATATGTCTAAATAAACAAATAACCATGTTCAGTAATATTACAGTGGTGATCTTATAGTGGTTGTGTTATATTTCAAGGAAATACCACAATATCCTGCACTTTAAATTGTTAAGTACATTAACTTTTTAAAAGTGTTTAAGTTGATGCTTGGTTATGATATAACAAATTATTGTATATGTAATTTATATGAATATTAATTGTATAAAATTTAATTAAAACAGTTAGTGATTTTTTTTCTGGAGGTCTACAGGAATTTAATTTTGCGTTCATGTTTTGCTGCTGAAACCATCTATAGAAATTTCACCTTATTTTGATGATTTAAAGTTGATTTAAAGACATTTAAAAACGTAAAATAATAAGTTGAGAAGACTTTATGGCAGCAAAAAAATATTTTATAGGTACAGGCGAGAGTTTTTAACAGCACACTGACCTCTAGTGGCCAAATGAGATCCAGCTAGTAAACGCACATCTGTGATTATGTGTGGGGTTTTTAAAGTCCCAAGTTTTATTAAACTTTTGTAAAATCCTGTTGATTCAAAAAATGTATACTAAATACTTTGATGTCAAATATGAAATTAAAGTGATTGAATGTGTTTGCAGGTACACGGGCAGAGGTCTGATAAGGGGAGCGTGTGGCATGGTCTTCGGGCGATGGTGAAGGAAGGTGGTTTCTCAGCGCTGTGGAGAGGAAACGGCATTAATGTGCTCAAGATCGCTCCAGAAACAGCCATCAAATTCCTTGCTTATGAACAGGTACAGCCCTCTCTCTGTCTCTCAAATGTGACCCTGGATCTTATGGGTCAATTTTTTTAAAATTGAGATTTTTACATCATCTAAAAGAATGAATAATTAATAAATATTCAGAATAAATAAGCTTTCTATTGATGTATGGTTTGTTAGGATAGGACAATATTTGGCCGAGATACAACTATTTAAAACTCTAAATATTGAGAAAATCGTCTTTAAAGTTGTCCAAATGAAGTCCTTAGCATAGCATATTACTCACAAAAATAAAGTTTTGATATATTTACGGTAGAAAATTTACAAAATATCTTCATGTAACATGATCTTTACTTCATATCCTAATGATTTTTGCGATAAAAGAAAAATGGCTAATTTTGACCCATACGATGTATTTTTGGCTTTTACTACAAATGTTTTAGTGCTACTTAAGACTTAATGCCAAATAAAATGACACAAAATTACAGTAACTCTGGGATAAATGTAAAATCCTCAAACCACAGCTCACCATTGTTCCCTTTTTGTGCCTGTTTAGATTAAACGCTTAATGAGAGGCAGTAAAGAAGGAGGAACTCTGAAAGTTCACGAGAGATTTGTGGCTGGATCGCTGGCTGGAGCCACAGCTCAGACTGTTATATATCCTATGGAGGTATACACACATTTTTTGTATGTTGAAGCACACACAGACACGCTTTCATTATCAAATGAGTTTTGTTTTCAGTTTAAAGGAAGTCTCTTGTATTCTAGGTGCTGAAAACACGTCTCACTTTGCGCAAAACAGGACAGTATTCAAGCGTCGCCGACTGCGCGAAGCAGATCTTGGAGAAAGAGGGCGTTCTGGCTTTTTATAAAGGATATCTACCTAACATGCTTGGCATCATCCCCTACGCGGGCATAGACCTTGCAGTCTACGAGGTGTGTGTGTGTGTTTGTATGAATGTGTTTTGAGAACAGTTCCAATACAAACACGCTGTATTTCCCTCTCTCAGACGCTGAAGAACGCCTGGTTACAGAACTACGCGAATGGGAAAGCTGACCCTGGCGTTCTGGTGCTGGTGGGTTGTGGAACCGTGTCCAGTACCTGCGGACAGCTGGCGTCCTACCCGCTCGCCCTCATCCGAACACGCATGCAGGCTCAGGGTAAGAGACGCTCTACACAAGATGAGTTTAGAGAAATATGCTCAGTTTTAGTTAACGCTGTTCGCTCTTTCTCAGCGTCGATGAAGGGTGGTCCTCAGATGTCCATGTTGACTCTGTTCAGGAGTATAGTCGCTCAGGAGGGTGTGGTGGGACTCTACCGAGGCATCGCTCCCAACTTTCTCAAAGTCATACCCGCAGTCAGCATCTCCTACGTCGTCTACGAGCACATGAGGAAAGTACTGGGAGTTGGAACCTGAAAAAAACGTATTTCATTTCTGAAACATGGACAAGATTATAGAACGTCTGAGGCATTTTTGCACTGAAAACCTCAAATAAAACGCCGACTTATATTTAAAACTGAAATATGCCGAGAGGTGCTTACATGAATCATTCCTGAATCGCTGAGATTCATGATGCGTTTCTTTGTGTTGTTGGTCAACAGGGCCCTGATATTCAGGTATACAGGGTAACGCCCCCCCCTGGATGCGGTAAAATGAATGCTGTGTGTGGGATATTGTGTGAGCATGTGCTGTACTGTATCGTGTGTGTTTAACCCCCATGCACACACACACACAAACACCATGATCTGTTTCCTTAAGATTGAAATGAGGGAATGAACAATAAACTAATCTGTTTGCCTCCCCTTTGAAGTGACAATGACAAGAAATCATCATAAAACTGTAGTTTCACTGTAAATCTGTCAGATCCTATTTATAAAGTTTGAGCAAAGCAATATTGTGAATTATTGGTTTACACAAGAAATAAAACGTGCTAAAATTCTACACAGACATTATTTCCGTTTATGTCTAATTTTAATCTGTGGATTTTTTTGTGCATCCATGCATGCCGTTTGGCCAATATTTCCCACAATCACTTGCACGATGAATGAAAAGTTTGTGAATTCTCTGGACTTTTTCAGGTTTTGAATGTGTGGTTGAAGCCATCAAAGCAGTTTTACGATTTCATTTCACATGCAAACACAATGTGTAAGGGTCTATGTAAGCAAGATATCATTTTATGACCTAATAATAGCATACTTTCTTACTACATACTCATAAGTATGTACTGTCTCATCAGTCCCATTTTGTTATATTTGAGTTTGGTCACAGCACTGGAGTTGCTTTTACTTTCATTCTTTAGACATAAACGGAGAAAGTGTGTTTGTTGTCATCATTTCTTTTCAATTCTAGGACAATGTGATATGTTTTCACCCTAACAAATATATTTAGATAAACTGTCTGGACAATAAGAATTGTAATTTCAAGGTATTTCCCATTAAAATGTGAATTACATGCATATTTCATGGTTTGACCACGTTACGGTTGTGTCAGGTGATTAGATTATGAGTGCAGGATGACGTCATATTTGTTTTCGGTTTGTTTTCCTTGCCCTTGTTGTTCATGCTGCAGAATTGCACAAAACTGTTAGAAAATGAGCAAACCTGCTCAAGTGCTTGTGTATACAGACTTAATACTGGTTTTATGTCAACGAAATCAAATCTGTATGAACATTGTTTCTGGTGTTCAAACTACAGCCTTGTATTGAATGCATGCAGAAGAATGTATTTAGATTAAAGAATTAAATTAAACGGTACTTAGCCTTTATTGACTTTATTAACAGACTTTATCTAGAAAGACATATTTTCTGCTATACGGAAACCCATAACAACGCCAAGAAATGCCAAGGTTAAAAGACCTCACGTCGCCTATTTGCTGATTTAAACGTCAATCATTGTCAATAAGCGCTTCCTTGAACCTCATTGGTCTATTTAATAAGCTCTTGCGCTCTGAGTGGCTCTCTCACACAGCGGCGAATTACGTGTTTGACCAACCCTCCATAAAAACGTCACTCTTCGTCACCACTCATTGGGCAATTGGTAAACTCGCGTCCAATGATCACGCACCGTCCCTCCCCAGCAGCTCTCCGATTGGTCATCTCACCAGCACCTCATTACGAACGCCTATAGGAGACGTTCTTTATCCCCCGCTGGTCTTTTGTCCCTCCCATGCGTTTGTCTCGCTCGTCTTCCCGCGTCTGCGCACCTCCGCCCGGCCTAGACTCCCCGCCGCATCCCGCACGCCTCACACCTCCGCACGGACAGCATGTCTGAATACAGCGCGGTGCCGCCGCCCGGGCCAGGAGCGGCTCTAGGAGCCGGTGGACTGAAAAAAGACGCGTTCGCCGACGCGGTGCAGCGCGCCCGGCAGGTGAGTGATCCGCAGTGCGTGTTTGTGGGTCAGAGGCGCGTTCAGCGCGCAGGGCCGCGGGCACACGAGCCGGCGTGCGTGACGCTTATCCGATAGTTATTCTTCAAATTTTACAATATTGCGATGTTTACATACAAACTATTTACCGTTACAGCGGTAGTTTAGCGATCGCGTGAAGCGCAATACGAGGTATCGAACCCATACCGCGATATTCACACACGTAGGGTGTTTTTAAGCATACCTCGGTAACGTTACGTTACGTGCAAGCGCAAAACAATCCAAACGTGGGCCGTAGTTTAATATTGTAGTTTTTTTTTAATGTCTGTCTCTATATGGTACTCGAATGTTTTAAAGAGTAATATTTGTAAAATCTCCAACAATGGTAATACCGCGGTACTTTTTGTTATTCAAGTAAACTTCGGCAGAACACAAAAGAAGATATTTTGAAGAATGTCGGTAACCAAACAACACTGAACCCCATTGACTTCCTTTGTATGAACACAAAACCGCTGAGACATTTGTCAAAATATCTTCTTTTGTGTTCCACAGAAGAGTCACATACAGGTTTACAACCACATGGGGGTGAGTAAAAGCTGACAGATTTTTTTTTAGGTGAACTTGTGCTTTAAACTTGTTACTATAGTAGACAACAACATGGTGTGGTGTTACATGTTTGTCAAAATGTTAGAAAAATGAATACGATAGTGAAGCATCCTTGAAATGCCTATAGCGAATATTGTTAAGCTATATAAAAGAATGACCATTATGAAAATCCTTCTCTTGTAATCCTGAAGAACTTTTTTGGATTTATCACCATGTGCCCCGCTTGTTTTTTTGTGTCCGTGTTTTATATGTCAAATCTTTTTTCTAGATTGCTGCGAAAATCGGTGGCGACGTTTCCGGTCCCCCCATGAGCAATAACGGAGGAGCCGAGAGCTACGCCTTCAGCGCACAGAAGAGATCGCTGGAGGACGGAGGTACGGCACGAGGGCTCGTGCTTGTACGTGTCCCCCTCTCTCGCTGCTTCTGACCTGTTGTTGTGTTTCTCCGCAGATCAACCTGAGAGCAAAAAGATGGCATCTGACAGAGACGGCTCAGCAGCCATGTGTATGAGTTTTACTTTCTCTCAGTGTCTCGAACGAGTGTGTGTGTGTGTGTGTATTTTTAGTGCAATGATTATATCCTTGTCTCATTCACAGCTATTGGAGCCCAGCTGGCTGCCCTTTCTCAGCAGAGGTAAGTCTGTCATCTGCAGGAACGCTTACCAGCGTTACTGGTGATCTGGATCATAAAAAAGATGGGGGGTTTTGATAAGGCTTACTTGAGACCATGTTTGGGAGTTTGTGCCACACTCACGAAAGATTCTTAGTTAGCTAAACAGATTTAAAACAGACCTGCGCCATATCTAGAGAATAAACACTTCAACATCTCAAACACTTGCAATCTAGGAATAAGTTTTCAGGTGCTTGTATGTTTCCTAACATTCATGTTTTTTGTGTCTCAGTGTTCGTCCCTCTGCCATGACTGAAGATTACAGAGTGCCTGATGGAATGGTTGGACTCAGTAAGTTCACACTACCCATAATGCATTGCTCCATACTGAAGAGTGTAAACTGGTCATGTTTATAAAAGTTACATTTATCTTAATGTTCGCAAGACACCATTTGTTTTTTTTTCCAGTTTTTCATTACTTGTTTATATATTCTGTATCTTTCTGTAGTTATTGGTCGGGGTGGAGAACAGATCAATAAGATCCAGCAGGATTCGGGCTGTAAAGTTCAGATTGCTCCAGGTGAGTTGCATCAGTTTTGATGTTCAGATTGCTTCTTTCAAGCTGCATGTTTTATAACTCTGGTTATGTGGGTTTATTTAGACAGCGGAGGTCTTCCAGACAGGACCGTCTCTCTCACCGGTCCACCTGATGCCATCCAGTATGTTTGTTCTTATCACACATCTGCTTGATTTTTTGTGAATTTGAGTTTTGACTTTTCCCCCTGTCCCCGCAGGAAAGCCAAAATGCTATTGGATGATATTGTGTCTCGAGGGCGGGGCACTCCTCCCTCCTTCCACGAGTCGACCAACGGCAACGGTCACATGCAGGAAATGATCATTCCTGCCGGGAAGGCGGGTCTCATCATTGGCAAAGGAGGAGAGACTATCAAACAGCTGCAGGTAGAGTTGTGTTTGCCGTCAGATTCTTCTACTGAGGGATGTGTCGTCTCTTAAGTCACAAGTTTGTTTGCTTGTTTCAGGAGCGAGCTGGTGTGAAGATGATTTTAATTCAAGATGCTTCTCAGGGGCCAAATATCGACAAACCACTACGCATCATAGGAGATCCTTACAAAGTGCAGGTCAGATTTCTTTTTACATATTGCATATTTAAGTGTCTCCAAGATGTTTTTGCACAAGTATTTAACAATTGTATAACCATCTATTAAAAGTCAAGTTAGA
The DNA here is from genome assembly GCA_026939265.1 of Oreonectes daqikongensis. NCBI lineage: Eukaryota > Metazoa > Chordata > Actinopteri > Cypriniformes > Nemacheilidae > Oreonectes > Oreonectes daqikongensis. Next base: position 998,532 of record JAOTQM010000031.1, read on the forward strand.
AGAACTTGGACCTGCAAATTTCAAAAGTGTCAAACACTTGAGTGTGACATCACATCCTGTCACACTTAACGTCCTGTCTGATATTAACACAAGGTTCACATTTCTCTCTCTCTCTAGCAAGCGCGTGAGATGGTGGAGGAGATCCTGAGAGAGCGAGATCAGCCTGGATTTGACAGAAATGAGTATGGCTCCCGTATGGGAGGTGGTGGTGGGGGTGGAGGAGGAGGAGGAGGAGGAGGAGGAGGTGGAGGTGGAGGTGGAGCAGGTGGAGGAATCGAGGTGCGTGTTGATGTGCTAAACAGCTACGATTTGACTCCTTAAAATGACACACAAGCTTCTCAAATGCAAACCTTTTTTCTGACTTGTCTTCTCATTCTGATGGGACCAGGTGCCTGTTCCGCGTCACTCCGTTGGTGTTGTGATAGGCCGAAGTGGAGAGATGATAAAGAAGATTCAGAACGATGCTGGCGTGAGGATACAGTTTAAACCAGGTTGGTTCAGTCTCTTGTGGTTGGAGTAAAAGTTTTTTTTTTGTGGTGCATAACTTCAGTTTTTGGTTTGTGTAGATGATGGTACTGGTCCAGATAAGATCGCTAATATAATGGGTCCTCCCGACCGCTGCGAGCATGCCGCCAGTATAATCAATGATCTTCTGCAGAGCATCCGAGTACGAGAGGAAGGAGGAGGGGTAAGTCTGGGACATTCAGCTGCTTCTGCATCTTCAGGAGCAAAATTTAATTTGATAGTTTGGCCATGAAATTTGACATTTTTATGCATTTATCATGCTTCTTTTCAATGTAACTTACAGCCGTAGAGGCTTGGATGATGATAAAAAAGTTCAATCATGTTCCTAGTGTTGCTTTAAACACTTTGGTTTTTGTCTTAACATGCACTGATGAATTATCCAATTGCTGTTCAAAGAAGTATCATGAGTTGTTATTTTATGTTGACTAGAGTTTTTCTAATAAGTGTGTTTGTTCTCTAAGGGTCCCCCCGGCCCTCCTGGCACTGGCATGCCCCCGGGTGGGCGCGGTAGAGGGCGCGGTCCAGGCAGCTGGGGACCACCGGGTGGCGAGATGACGTTTTCAATCCCTGCCCACAAATGTGGCCTTGTGATTGGCAGAGGTGGTGAAAACGTAAAAGCCATCAACCAGCAGACCGGCGCTTTCGTAGAGATCTCCCGCCAACCACCGCCAAACGGCGACCCCAACTTCAAATTGTTTACCATTAGGGGGGCACCTCAACAGATTGATCATGCCAAGCAGCTCATCGAGGACAAGATTGAGGTTCGACAATGAAATGATCACAGTCATATATATTGTATTTGTTTGGAGAGGTCTTTGCCGCTTTGAATTCGTTTAAACGGGTCTCTTTTTCTTAGGGGCCTCTGTGTCCTGTTGGCCCTGGACCAGGTGGACCAGGTCCTGGTGGACCGATGGGCCCCTACAACCCAAACCCCTACCAACCGGGGCCTCCTGGTGGACCCGCGCAGTCAGTACTGCTTTTATTAATGCCAGATTAATATTATTTTAAAGAAACAGTTCACTTAAACAGGGAAAAACATTGAATATATTTTACCTCCTTTCTACCTCCAGTGGTGGTGGTCCTGGTGGCCAGTATCCTCAGGGTTGGGGAAACACATACCAGCAGTGGCAGCCGCATGATCCCAGTAAGAACTTAAATATGTGTACCACTATAAACATTCTGGAATGCGAGTCAGATGTAAAAAGTATATTTCTCTCTCAGGTAAAGCAGCGACCGATCCCAACGCAGCCTGGGCGGCTTATTACGCACAGTACTACCAGCAACCTGGAGGAGGCGCCATGCCCGGACAGGCACCCGGAACTCAGCCGGCTGCACCCGCTACTGCTGACCAGAGTCAAGCTGCTCCTGGCACCGCTCAGCCCGACTACACCAAGGCCTGGGAAGAGTATTATAAGAAAATGGGTGAAAGTACGTTTGTGCACGTCTACACTACACGCATGTTTTTGTCATTTGAGTGACTAAAGCTCACACCTCGCTCTCTGTCAACTGCAGCAGGAGGAGGGGCTGCGCCGGCAGCAGGTGGCGCTCCAGCCGCCGGGGCGGCAGCAGCAGGACAGACTGATTACAGCGCCGCATGGGCTGAATACTACAGACAGCAGGCTGCTTATTACGGACAGACAGGACAGGCCCCTGGACAGCCGGGAGCAACGCCGCAAGGCCAGCAGGTATGTACGACCGCATACAGACTTTCAAGACCACGCCCTCCTAAAGCAAGCTACGTGGCCATTGGTTGCTTTACATGTTTAGCAGGAAGTCATTTTAATATTTTTCTCTGTTTTAGGCTCAGTGAAATACTCGTTGAGTTCTCTTCCGTCCTTCACCCTGGCCTCGATCCTCCGTCTCCTTGCGCTCCTGAGAGAATGACTAAATTTCTGCTCTTTCTGTTGTTTTCCCTCCTCGCTGTGTCCAACTGCTGCGTGACTATTTCTGGATCTACAAACACTGAACTCAAAACAAACTCTGCCTTTCCCCTCGACAGCTTCATCCCTCCTCTTCCTCGTGTTGATGTGACTCATCGCCAGGGACACAAGGGAATCCTGCTAACTTCCTCACGAGCGTACACTTCCTGTTTTGCGTTTCGTTGTTTTTAAAGAATCTTTTTGAGAAAAGGTCCATCAGAGGAACTCTTCAGGTGTTAAAACTACTGTTCAGAACTCAATGAGTAACTGTTTTTTGCTTTTAGTCCTTCTGTTTGTTTTAAATGCATTTGATTGCGCTGGAACATTCCCATTGTTTAGTTTTTTAGATTAATTTAGGTTTTTATTTGATTGTTTCTGTGATATCAAGTGACACTTCAGCGTGTGAGGATGAGTTCGCGTGTATGACGGTGATTTTTCCTGTGCGTGTATGTGAACGAGTGTTCCGGTACCGAACTCTGATGGACCGTTCGTGGCTCCTCACTATTAAAACAAAGGTTTCTTTGGTTTCCACCCCCACGTCATTGGAAGTCATGATGTTATATAAAATATATATAAATTGCTTTTTTTTTTACTGCTTGTTTTTAAAAACTACAAAATAAAAGGTTACCGAATCCTCATATCACATTTCTGGTGTTCAGTCTGAAAGTGTTTTAATGTTCTTTTGGGCAAAAACTTAATCTTTTGAGTGTTGTCTTAACATGTACTGTCAACTTGTGAAAGGAAGCGATATCACCCATGCAAGTTTGATTTTTGTGTTGTAAGATGCATCAGATCTCAGTTTATAATGCGAAAAACACCCGCTGCCCTAATGGCAAACGTTTTGTCGCGGTGTTAACTCGGTCAAAATAAAAGCAGTCAATAGTCTCAAATTGAGGTTTTAACTATTGGAGTCAGATGATAAAATACTATTTAAACAGCCAGGTTGACACTTAAACTTGTTCAGATCAGCAAATTTATTAGTGACCGGTTCAATAACACTTTTTTTTTTTTTTTATCGGCTGCGCCAAAGGAGAACTTTAGTTCATCAGAAATCAACTTTAGTTGCATTCAGAAATCTAGAACCCTGATATTAATGTGTCCCAATGCTAAATCCAGCATGACTGGATTCATCAGACTTTACCTGAGTATTCGCAATTTATATGTTCAATCCCCGTTTTGTGCAAATTACATACAGTTCATAAAACATCATTTAAAGATCAGTGCCCGTATTCACAAAACATTTTATCTTTAATTAAGAGTTTTCGCTTAAAATCTATTCACAACGCTGCTAAGAGCAAATTTTATTACGGAGCAGAAAGAAATGTTAAGCGAAGAGAAAGGGCGTGGTTGAACTCGTTGCTATGGATGACGTCAGCGAGCTTACTGACGATGATCACAGTGATTGGCTGATAGAGGATGGGTCTCTGTCAATCATCAGACATATTATCGAATGAGTTATCATGCTGACATTTTTAAATTAAGATCTTAAAATAAAAATGTAGTCAAATTCAAATAAAATATTTAACATTTAATTGTTGCCAGATCAAAATTAAGATTATAAAGTATATGATAAGTTACTAATTAAACAAGTGAAGAGTCTATTTGCAAAAACAGATAACTTCATATCGGTTTCAAATCATGTTTTTTATTGTGCATTCCAATGAACATAAATCAAACTGCAGTTAATAATAAACATAAAAAAATACAGCTAACAAACACAATAAAACATGATTTGTTTTGTTTTTGGAAATAAACTATTATGTTCGGCAGATACATAGTTAGCAGATATAAGCAGTCTTTAAGCTCATTGACACGAAATCTTTCTAAAATGTTAACATTTCAAGGCAGATTGCCGTTGTTACAGCCATTTTAGGATTGTTGTGAGTTGGTCCTCTTCACTACTCCTTACCTTTCACAGATTAAGGAGCTAGTTTTAGGGCTAAAATGCTTTGTGAACTATTAGCGTGAAATTTTAGGAGTCCTAAATTTACGACTGACACGACCATTAATTTGAAGAGTTTTTCCTAAATCGGCAAGTTAGAAGCAACTTTTAGCCTTAAGATGTTTTGTGAATACGGGCCCAGATAGAAGAGTTTAAGATGCACACCTGACAATAAAGAAATACATAGTGTTGTGGTCTGTAGCTCATATGGCTACAGAATCTCATGAAATGTTCTCTTAAATACCCGGATTAATATGTTATCAAACACTAATGTATAAATTCCTTGCCCGTAGAATGTGTTATTTCCTGTTAATATTCATAGGTGAGCTTTGGACTGAGAAGATGTGAAAGAGACCAGACATGAAGGTGCGCGTTTGTAGTCATCATTCAATGAGTCGTGCTGTCTGATGTTGTAGAATGAGATTTATTCGAGATTTATTCAGATCACAAATGGAAAATTCAGTGCATTGGCATTGGAGAGCACAACAGAGATCCTGATAAACACACCTGAACAAAACCAAACTATGACACTTATTTAAAAAAGCGTCAAAAGGTGAACAAAACGTGAGGCTTTGAGTACAATATTGACAGCGACACTATAAAATTAAAATTTCATTTTAGGCTGTACTGTTGGTTTACAAGCGTGACCTATTAAACAAATACTTATTAGTATCTTTAATCACACGTACATCATCCTAAAATAAAATACAAATATAATTCACTTATTTTCACACCATTGTAGGAATGGTGACTTTTTATCCAGATTTTTATCACAAGCAGAACATAGTTCTTAACAGAAGTTCTTGAACTGCAATACATTATTGACAGAGTTTTTTTAATACTACCATTATGTACAAATGCTTTAAATAATAATCATAATAGCCTAAGTACAAAAGAAACATGTGATATTAGGGTGAAACATGACTTTGAAATGTATGTTTTTTTTTAGGTGAGATTCAACAAAGTTTTTACGGAAAAGTTATTTGCTCACATTAGGAACGTCAAAATTACAAAACCTCCCTGTTTAAGCCTGTATGGCTGTCTCTTGACCCCCCTGTTCTTCTGTCTTTGGTTCGGTCTGTTGTGTTAGGTTCACTCTGCTCCTTCGGGGGGGCGGCGGGGGGTTTCTGACATCAGCACAGAATCTGCAGCAGACAAACATAGAAATGAACTTTTGAAATACTTCACAAACCAGGTTGCAAATTGAACAAAAACACACCTGTGGTATGTTCACACGCCCTCCCAAGCATCTTCACGCTGTTTAGCGGCCAAACGCTTTTGCTCTGATGAGATGAAAACATTCAAACCGAGTCTATTCATCATATTAATCTAAACAACAGGAAAAAAAATCATGTATGATTTGTCACCTCTCGCTTCCCGTAGTTTGTTCCTCTCAGCCTCACGTTCTTCTTTGGTCTGGTTGCTCTTCACACCCAGAGCACCGATCACAAGCCGCCGAGCGAGAGCCGCACTGGTCTGAGGACGCTCTTTAGCTGGGAGGAGATAATCTACAGAGAGAGAGAGAGAGAGAGAGAGAGAGAGAGAGAGAGAGAGAGAGAGAGAGAGAGAGAGAGAGAGAGAGAGAGAGAGAGAGAGAGAGAGAGAGAGAGAGAGAGAGAGAGAGAGAGAGAGAGAGAGAGAGAGAGAGAGAGAGAGAGAGAGAGAGAGAGAGAGAGAGAGAGAGAGAGTAATCTGTAATGTTTAGGTTTGAGAAAGAAAGTAGAGAACAGACTGCAAGAGAGCGAGAGAGCAGAACCTGAGCAGCTGCGAGCTTTAGCTTTAATGGCATTTGATGATTTGGACAGAGGTCTGATCTTCATCATGGGGTTCTTCATCCTTAATGCATCACGAGCTACACACACACACACACACACACACACACACACACACACACACACACACCACACACATCAGTGCTCAACTTAATCAAAAACATTCACCACATCTGAATCCAACTGACCTGCGATCGGACTGGAGAACAAACCCAGAGCGTGTGCATCATCAATCCATTTAATATCAAAGCCCTTCTGACTAAACACACACACACACACACATTAATACCAACACTGGCATGTGAAAGAAATATTAAGTGTAGTGGAATCAGATTCACAGACTGGAAAGAGCTGAAGGATCTGATCAGGTCCTCCGTCTTGAAGTCGACTGGGAAATCGTAAATCTCTATGATGTGTGACAGCTCATCGTCCCGAAGCTCCACCTCTTCCTCCTCATGAGGCGTCCAGTTACAATAGTCGAAACGTGGGTCCTGTATGGAGTTTTTCTCCTTCAGCGACATCTGTGACAGGAAAGAGAAAACACATAACACGCGAGCATAACCCTCCTCTCGATACGCACAGAATTGATTAATATGTTGATGTTTGGGTGAACTGTCCTTTTAAATTGTACTATGACAATAAAGAGTTTATAAAGAGATCGTTCACCCATGAAAGAAAGAAATGTCTTTTATTCAATCTCATGTCTTGTGAAAACCATAACGATTGATGATTGAATGAGAAATTTTTAACATATACATTTTCCACACAATAAAAGTGAATAGTGACAACTTCCTGTCAAGGAAGTTGTGGATGTGGAATATAACATTTAGTTATTTGGAATGTGACCACTCCAGTCTCCATTCACTTATATTGTTTGGAAAAAGCAGTTATACAGCAGAAAGAAAGCCATGCAGGTTTGGAATCAGGGGCCGTATTCCCAAAAGTGTATAAGGATGTTGTTCCTAAATATCCTCTAAAATCGTATTTACTTTAAATAAAATATCAGACTCTAAATGATGTTTTCAATTTGAATTAAAGATGATAACCACAGTGAAGAAGAATTTCATCTTAAAAATGTGAATCCGGCCCCTGATAAGATAAAATAAATAATGACACATTTCATTTTTGAGGTATCTCTTTAATGCTCACTCGCATACAGTTTTATTGTAGGGTTTTAGTGAAGATGGAGAGGTTAACGTGGTTTAGTACGATGGGTTGATCAACTCTTCATCTCTTACCTCCTCCAGCAAATGAGGGTCAAGAAAGTCACCATCATCATTAAACAAAGAATCCCAGTTTTCCTCTGCATCCTCGTCCTCCTGGATCTCTTCATCTTCCGCCTTTTTGGCATCATAACTGTGTGTTTCTGATGTGATGTCCGTGTGATCTCTGGACTCCTCATTATTTTCTATTGTCTTGTTTAGATGGTCTGTATCCCCCTCTTTCAACCCAGCATCACAGTTCTCTTGTCTTACCTCTCCGTTCGGGGTCTCTACCGTTTTGCCTTTGTTCTTCTTGCTCTTGCGGGCCTTGTCAGTGTAACGGGGCTTGGGCTTGGAATTTTTCTCCTTGGGGTCCATTATCGCATCCTGCCGTTTCTTGGGTACGTAGATCTCCATGGTGGGCTTTTTGGTCCGGGGTGGGGCGGTAGTTTTGGACCCCTCTCCGGGCTGGGCTGCTTCAAGCGTCTCCATAGAGATCTGTTTCAGACTGTAAGAACAGTATACTACCTTAGCAACAGGCAATATGCTAATATTTCTATAATAAAAACAGAGATCACGTAATTGCCAAAATATGCAGTTTGCAACAGAGCACACAGTGAATAAAAATTATATTTCTAGTAGTATGCTATTTTACATTCAAAAGTTACCCACACTATTATATATAGCATGCAGTGTGACGTTACTAGTCGATGATTATAAAATAACAAGCGTCGCTATTACTAGTTTTTTTACCTTGCTTAACGAATCTCCTTTTTTACAAAAACACATACTTTGATTAATCTGTGCCTGTTATAAATTGCAGAAATATATACAGATAAAATTCGAGATCAGTCCAACATAAACACACTCACAGAGTGCAACACCACCGCGGAACATGAATCCTCTCTTCAAAACCACAGTTAATTCTCTTAATATTAACAACAAATAACATAAACCTGTACAGATCTTTAAATGTAGCATGTCGTTCTCTAAGTTCAACGTAAAGTAAATTAAAGAAGAAAACACTCGAAGTACATTTTTACTTACATCGTTCACTATTTTCGGGTTCGCCGGAACATGAACATGACCGGATGTTTGGAGACGTGAAGGCGACGTGACGTCAATACGCTGCAAGGTTTGTGGGAAATGTAGTCTAACGATTGTAAACTACAATCATCGTCTTGCATTGGAAAATAAACGATTTTTTTTCAAACGACATGCACATTTAATTTTACTTTTGTCAGCTATATTAATAATTAATTTTATAAAATCATTCTTTCGCGTGTGTTAAGGCGTCATCTACGCCCCAATTTTTCTCTCGCTAACTCGTCACTCCTCCGCCGCATGCAAATCTCTCGAATGTGATTGGACAGTCGCTTACACGAGCGCTTGCGTAAGACAGCAGCATTGAAGTTGTGTAAGGTGTAAATGATATAAAACAGAAATCACATTTGCAGTCGAGTCTCGTACTGGCAACACAGGATCGCGTAAGTAGCGCATTTATTTATAAAGCCAAATAACAGTTTTCATCATTCATCCTATTCTTTGGTCTTTTGCTTTATTATGCATCCTCTTTCTTTCTGATGTTGCAAAATCTGTTTTCATCACATCTTTTACATTCGATGCATATTAATACATTATTAGCAAAACTGTAATTGTACATTTAAGACGAAATTAAATGTTGATTTTGCTCTCTTTGATTGACAGGTGGAGATGAGCATGTGGTGGGCGTGTCTTCTTTCTCTGGGGCTGTTCGGTGTGGCTCAGGCTCAGCCCATGTTCTCTGTAAATACCGATACAGTTCTGCCTCCTCATGCTCTTCACAACCCCACCCAGCTGAATTATGGGATGGCAGTGACAGATGTGGATGGAGATGGAGATCTGGAAGTGGTGGTGGCCGGGTAAAGACTCCAGCAGGACTTTACATTTGTCCTGTAAATTAAACCCCTGATGTAGTATTTAATTACAAAATCAAAATAGTTCAATTCAGTTCTAAACAGCAAAAGACACTTTCAACAATCTGTTTTAGGTATAACGGCCCAAACTTGGTTCTGAAGTATGACAGTACCCAGAAGAAACTGGTAAACATTGCCATAGACGACCGCGGTTCTCCATATTACACCCTGAGAGACCCGCAGGGAAACGCCATCGGAGTGACGGCCTGTGATGTTGACGGAGATGGAAGAGAGGAGATCTACTTCCTCAACACCAACAATGCCTTCTCAGGTGACTACAGACTCACTGACATCCCTTACATCCATTAACACTGACAAAATGATATAATATTAACCTGTACAATTCTTTCGAGGCCGGGCAACGTACGCAGACAAACTGTTCAAGCTGCGTGACGGGCGTTTTGAGGATTTGCTCAGCGATGACGTAAATGTACAGAGGGGTGTGGCCAATCACATGGCGGGACGATCTGTCGCTTGTGTTGACAGAAAGGTACTTCACTTCATAGTGCGTTTTATTATGTGTTCTTTTTTGACTTTGTGTTTTATATCTTGCTGTAGGGAACAGGCCGTTACTCGATTTACGTGGCAAACTATGCCAGAGGAAACGTGGCGCCGCACGCGCTGATAGAGATGGATGAAGCCGCCAGTGATGTCGAAAAGGGCGTCATTGTGCTGTCGGATGTTGCGCTGCAAGCCAACGTCAACAAGTACACAGGTCGGAGGTCAAAAATGTCATATATGTGTAGCTTACATTTCTTCTTTAGTTCTACAAAAACGTAGTATTTGAATGCATGTTGGTTAATATTGTATGCACCTCCAGGTGGACGTGGGGTAGCTGTTGGTCCAATCCTCAGCGAAACAAGATCAGACATCTTGTGCGACAATGAAAATGGACCAAACTTTCTGTTTCGTAACAACGGTGATGGAACGTTTAAAGACGTGGCTGCAGCTTCAGGTGAGCGATCAGGCCGTATCTATGGATTTCTGTCGGTGTAAATAAATTCTTATTATAACATCAAGATGTTTAATTGTTTACAGGAGTTGAAGACAGATATGAGCACGGCAGGGGTGTCGCTCTGACTGACTTCAATGGTGATGGGAAGACTGACATTGTTTATGGCAACTGGAACGGTCCACATCGCCTTTACCTGCAGGACAGCACGCAGAAATTCAGGGTGAGAATTACGTACAAGTTTGTATCCTCATTGAGAAAAACGTTTCAAAACGTTTAGACCAACATGTGTAGACGGAAGAAAGGATTTGTTGTTAAATGTTACGATTTGGCGACTCTTCAGTGAATTCAGTCTGTTTTGTTGTCGTAGAATATCGCCACGCAAGCGTTTTCTTCTCCTTCACCCGTCCGTACTGTTATCGCTGCTGACTTTGACAATGACCAGCAGCTTGAGGTGTTCTTCAATAACATCGCTTACAGAGGAAACGCCCCTAACAGAATCTTCAGGTACTGTTCAGTTCAACCAAAGTCTGTTTAGGAAAGTCCTGCCACTCGGCGGCCATCTTTGCAACGCACCGCCTGAGCTCCTATTGGTCGTAAACCGTACCATAACGTTTGTTCCCTATGATGAAATTGTGCTTAAAAACATCATTTTTCATATTGATTTAGACACTACGCATGCGCGAAGCCATTGAGCGTTGCGTTCCTTCCCATTCATTTTAACGGCAGTGGCGCTTCTTGTTATATTAATATCTTTAGTTCAACTGAGGCAACATTTCTCGTTTTTAAGCCTAGGCACTAAAATTATTAGTCTAAAAAAACTGCAAAAAAATAGATTGGACTTACATTGTTTAAAAACCTATTTAGTATTTAAAACCAAACAAAAATAAAAGTGTTGTCTCAGCAGTAAACTGATATAAGTTGAGGCAATAGAATTATTGACAAAATTGAAACTGAAATATTAATAAAACTACAAACTAAAAACAGAACTATAACTCTGGTTGACTTTATCTAGTCTTCCAGCCTAAGACCAGCATGTTGTTTAACAGGAAATATGTTTGTTTGCTTGAATAGGGTGTCGAGGAAGAAGAGTTCTGACCCTGACATCACAGAGCTGGATGTGGGCGATGCTTCTGAACCTCAGGGGCGGGGCACAGGTGAGACAACCTGAGGAGCATCACATGACCCTGTCCTCACAACACAACACAATGTTGTTCTTTACCTGTGATGAGGAATAGAAGTTAATCCATAACAAACGCAAGACTCACAAGGCTGTTTCTGTGTTGAATAACAGGTGCCACAGTCACAGATTTCGATGGTGATGGTCTGTTGGATTTATTGGTGGCTCATGGTGAGAGCGCATCACAGCCGATCTCTGTTTTTAAGGTCAACCAGGTATGTCAGTAAACATCGAACGTAATATTACAAACCTAAATATGATATCTCATTATTGTTTAGTATCAGTCTGTCCTTTCTTAAGGGCTCAAATAATAATTGGCTGCGTGTGGTGCCCCGCACACGTTTCGGGGCGTACGCCCGTGGAGCAAAAGTGGTGATGCACACCAAACGGAGCGGCCTGCATACACGCATTATTGACGGAGGATCCGGTTACCTGTGCGAGATGGAGCCTGTGGCTCACTTCGGATTAGGTATACATGCTTGACATAATACAAAGTCGTAACAAATTCACTGCATATATGAGAAGTCTTGAAAAGGGTTGAATTACGATTGGCTCATAGGAAGTGATGAGGCCACCAGCATTGAAGTCTATTGGCCGGATGGGCGTTCAGTGGTCCGCACGCTTGAGTCTGCTGATATGAACACGGTCATTGAGATTTCATACCCAAAAGAAGGGGAGGAGTCAACCTTCGCATCTGACGCACAGGTATGGGTGCATGCAAATGAGGAGGAGGAGTCAGCGCACACATTGAATAGGCAGGTATGAAGATATGCAGATTAGCACAAATTCGATTTATCTTTTAAAGCACAAATGTTTCAATGACATACCCTGAAATTTTACATTTCACATTTTTGCAGTGTGGTGAGGGATTTAGCGTGAACACAAATGGCCACTGCGTCGGTAAGATCACGACACAGCCTGCTTCTCTATAAATGTCTATGTTCTGATTGGACCAGAACTTCTTGATGTCTGGAATCTTTTGGCTGTTACATTGAAAATATTTGGCAAAAAAGAGATTTATTAGATTTTTTTGTTTTACTTATTTATTACTCTAATTTTCTTTCTCTCTTGGATGTCTTACCCTGTTTGCAGTGACACTCTGATTGATTTGTCTGTCTGGACGTGCAGTCGGGTGATGCGTGATGTCATCGTGTCTGATACGCCTTAGTTTACATTCAACAATCTTGGAGAAGTGTTTGGACTGAAAATCTCAGCCATTGACCATGACATGTTTACGACAAAAAACTTTACATGTTGTAGTGTTGTAGAAATAGTTCCTAACTATTAGCTTTCAGTATTTGTCTAATAAAAAATCATACATTTTAAAGTCATAAAGCAAAAACAATCCTTACTATGAGTGGAAAAAGCCATTTGAATAAAAACCCCAAACTCTATACTTTTAGACATTTTTGTTCATTTATTCACTTTGCTACACTACAGAAAAGCACTCCGACTCATTTTCTCTTTGCATAAATAGGGGCCAAACATTGTCAATAAGAAATGGAAGCTCACAATGAAGGTCAATGTATTTAAGGAAGTTCTCTTGGCAGTGACTTTATCACTTTTTTTGCTGTAATGTCATGAGTACAAAGCTAATGATTTCTACATAACAATATAAAACAGGTGTAAAGTCATACAGACGGCAGTGTGTGGGGCCTTTATAAAATATGTAACATATCTATCTCGTTCTCTAAATCTAACTAAAACCTCAAATATATTTACTGTCTAAAAATGAACGTTCAGCTCAAATGAAAAAATAAACAATCATGACAATGTACAATGGAAGACTCGTGTGCCGGTCGGCAGCTACATCACACAGCGGGGATGATATTGCATATCAGAGGGACGGAAGCTTATGTCAACTTTACCCAGAATGCTACACTGAACATGTGCAACAGCTGCAGAGTTCTGAAGGTGCAGATTGGGATACCGCAGTAACATCTGTCCAGATGAAGTGCAGGTCTGAGGTAATGGTGTGCCGGATACAGATGTGACGTGTCTCGAGGAGGCAGTTCACACGCGGACGCTCGGTTTGCCGATATAGAACGTTTGTTTCTTTTCGATGAGCATCAAGGCAGACGTGGGCAACACATGAGGAACGGTGAACATTACAGCATGTGAGAGATTTATCGTCCGCTGCTGCTAGTTGTGCTGCTGCCAGAACTCGAACCGCTCAAACCACGATCCTCATACACACTGATTTCAATCTAACACACACTCAGGTTAAGGGAATAACGCCACACACACATCACATGTTACTGTGTTTGTACGTTTCGCAAGGATACGACCCTCATGCCTCTCTCTATAGGGTCTGTGATGAGTAAACCTCGAGGTGCGTAGATCTTCTCGTTCTGCTCCTGAATGTACCGTGAGATCTTCTTCAGCACCTGCTCACATAAAAATATGACATGACATAATTTCGTCATTTCACAATGAACATATTTCTGGAATACCTTTTCGTAGCGTGTCTCCATGCACATGAAGATGAGGTAAACCGTGAGGCAGGCGAGACAGCCCTCGAGGTATGACTGACCTCCGATCTTCTCCGCTTCGGCATAGTAATTATTCAGCGTCTTTACTGTGTCCTCAAACAGTGTCTTTTCAATCTGACCAATCAGAGGCAAGGGATGAGAGTCGTCAGCCAATCAGAAGACTTCATATAAGGACTGACTTCAGCAATTAAAGAGATGAAAGTTCATCATGAATGTCAATATAAAGAAAAACACTTTCCCTTTTTACTCAGCGAGTCTTTACCGGCTCTCAGTAACATGATGTCACACCTTTAAACGGCTCTATTAGAGGCTCATTATATGTGTGAGTTTCTGAGGTCAGCAGTGTGTGCGCAGCATCATTTCTCTCTAAATTTCATTGTGTCGCTGTCTCTCTTTTGCTCTTTTACACAGACACGCACACACACACAGAAACTTACCCTGCTGTCTAACTCGGAAGGAAACTTGGTCTGGAACTTGCAGACTGTGCCGTCTGTGTAATCTCTCTGAATGAAGACCTTGTTGGCTAAAGACGCACTGTGTCTCAGCTCCTGAAGATTATGAAACTACAGCAGAGAGAAAGTAAGAAAGAGAGAAGAGTTACAATGCAATTTATTGCCAGAAGAAATTAGTTCATAGAGTAATGCAGTGACATCATCATTATTTGCTTATGAATACACCGTGATGTCATTATCGTGACATCATTATCACAACAGTTTTTTTTTCATTTGATAACGTTTTTCTAACACATTTAACATTTAATGACACTGCGAAACTACTAGGTTAGAAAGAAAGCTACTACACAAACTACCAATATACACAAACACAATGAAGCTCATCCCCCGTTGTGTGTCAATGGTTCTCAACAAGCCCACAACAAAATGTGATTTAACAAAAACATCTTATGTCATCATATTATAGTGCGCTAAAGAAATGTTATGTGCTTTCTTTTTAAGTCTGGCTTAGTAGCAGGGCTCATTCTGTCTGATATAGTAACAGGAAGAGACCGAACACACACACAATCCCTGCGGCTCTTCAATGCTGTGGACTCGATCAATCTCTGGCACTGACCTCTTGCAGATCTCAAGAACGCTGACACGGATCACATCTGCTTAAAGGCATATCTGATGTCAGATGCACAACATCGCATCCGGAACTTGTTGAAATCCTATTGGAACTTGTTGAAACCCTAATGTGAATAATGGCACATTGCCTTTGACACGGTACTGAATGACTGGCATACTTATGTATCATGATTTCAAAGAGCCCCATGGTATCATAGTACAAGTCTAAAACATGGTACAATCATAAATATGCGCAAACACTAAACATCATTTTCTTATCATCTCATTCCATCACTGTACCATGGTACTACCACAGTACTTCTTCGGCAGGGGAGAACCGTGTCTTATCACGACTAAGCGCTTTGTGTTGTTGTTACTAAACGTGTCATTAATTATGCATGCAAACCGCGCTCGGTAACTGTCACAGACTCCCGCGAGGACAACCGATCGATCGACGATCATATTCTATCACAACACACACGCCACTGATACCAAAGCCATCAAAACACACTTTAACCTCCCAGTGCAACATACACAGATCGTTACCAAAACAAGTATGTTTGTTTTTACCTAAACAAAGAGATCCTGCGCTGGAAACGCAACACCGCGCGCGCGTTCAAGGTTACGCACGTTTGACTCGTAACATAAACGTCAGAATAACTTTGTACCGCAGGAAATTACGTGTGCCGCTTCAAATATAGCCGGCTGAGTGACTTTTCGTAAAGAGGGGTGTAAAAATATCGCTTACAGACTCGTGGCAGTATGGGAGTTCTGTTCTGTCGGTCGCTGTCCGCGGTGCTGAAATCATTCCGTCACCGGTCGTCGATCAGAAACGAAAGAAAAAAATCACGCACGAATACTATACGAGCTTTTACCAAGGACACACGCTTTGATCCTGTCTGTTGTCCAGCTGTGCGCTCGGCTGCGTCACGACACACGGACGCACGCGCTGGACTTTGACTGGCCGACCGCGAGCCGATTTAAATACGGCATTCTCACTCTTCACGTGACTCTGTAAGCGTGAGTTTGTCAACATAACGATTTAAGAATTCACTTTGGAGAATCCCAAGTAATTTTTATTCCTATCTACTTCTGATGATTAGTATGATGTGCACATCACTTGTGGCTGCCCACGGTTTGCGTTTACTGTATTTTATCTTATTTCATTTACCTGCCCATTTTGTGCTAACCAGCAAGCATTAAAGATCCTCGACCAGGCGCAAAGGTGGGGTCTGATAAAACAACGTATGTATTGAATGCACTGTATGTCGAATTGGATTAAAGCTGCCAATCCATCTGCCAAGCCCTTCACTTCTGCCTGTAACGTCACGCACCCATCCGTGATCTCTCATCCAGATTTAAATCCTCAAAACGACGCTCAGACGCTTTTTCCAGAACAAACACATCACACTGAACTCGTGTGACAAAGAAATGGGAAATAAAGGAACGTGTCTCACCTCCGTGGCCATGTTGCCATGCGTCTATCCCGGCGCTGAAGCGGGTTCCCGGGAATAATCGTTTGCGCTGAGGGATAAACGGGGCGGAACCGGAAACAACGACCGTTGGATGACGCGCGGGGGGGAGGGGCGCAACAGGGCGAGATTGATATTGACGAAAGGTTCTTGAGAAATCCCAAAATAATCTTTATGGGATTTTTGTGAAAAAATAATTCAAGACTTTTTCACTTTTTTTAAATGGCAGACATATAAAATTCATATTGAGAAAGTTTATTACTGTAACAGTTTAAATTTAACCAGCAAAACAGCATAGTTGTTATTGAAACACAACAGATCGGACATTGATACAAACATGATCAAATGAATACAGGGTAGCACAGATAACAGTATTACATGTAACTTTAACAGCTAAAACATTGCTTTTACATTCTGTTTCAGTCTACATCGGATACAACGAAAAGACAAAAAACATGTAAAACAAATAAACACAATGCAATTAAGATTATGGTCTCATCAGATGTTATCAGCAAAAACAGCATTTTATAATGTAATACAATAATCTGATTGGATGATCCGATTGACCAACAGTCCATTATTAACACCAAGGATGTGGTTGTACTGAGATGGTCCATATAATATGTTTTTCTTAGACATAATTACACAAATAAAAGCAACAATACAATCAACTTCTAAACAGTGAAGGATTTGAGCAGATGGAAAGTTGAGGAGTTCAGGCAAAAGGTTACTGCAAAATATAATCACCTCATCTAAGCAGTAGTTTTTCATCTAAACACTGATGATGAAATGACAGAACTGACATTTCAGCAAACGTTCAAGTTCACAAGCAACAATGAACTTTGGTGTTCGGTTTGACTTGGGAATATGTCCCATTAAAAATGTCCCCAAACAGAAGTAAAGGAGTGCATTTAGGGTCTTTTTGTGCAGCATGGGAAAGGCAAAAGCAGCATCAAACTCAAAATTTTGCTTCTCTCTCTCTGTCAAATATTCCATGAAGAAGAACACAAACAGCCATCTTGAAGTCCACCCCTATAGTTTCTGATGCTGAGGGCCTTGCACAGGTTTACAGTGGTCATTTGAGGATGGCGGTCACCTACTTGGTGCTCAAGAAGGTATTGCACATAGCACACACAAACACAGTCTCTCTCTGAGCCTCGGGAGCTGAAGAACCAGAGAAAGGAGAATGAGGTATAAAAAAGATATTAAGCAGAATTTTTTTTATTTGTGTTGTTCTCACCTGTGGCTCCCATTGTGGACTTGAACACTTTATACGAGCAACAGCGAGAACAAAAACTGACGCCGCAGTTACTGCAGTTTTTCTGAAAAAATGACAATATAACAAGGAATCAATAAACAATGGCGAACGAACATCACAGATCAGAATGAAAAATCGTGTCTAATAGAGATTAGAGGCTGTACCCTTTTCTTTAAAACAGAAAACGCCGAATTACACTGGAAACAGTTTCCGGTGTTAGAAGGAACCCGCTTGCGTAGTTTCTCTGTGAGTTTGGAGACTTTACTGCGAATGGGCTCGTTTCTACTCAACAATCCGTTATCAGACACGGTGTCAAACTCAGGAGCACCAGTCGACATGTCTTCATCGTCCTATCAGACATAAACACACATAAAAAACAAATGAGATTTATTGTAAGACTAACAGAAGGAGAGTTTAGTGATGATAGAGCTAAACCCATGACCTCCAAAAGATCTGTAAACATACCAACACATTAAAACAAAAACCTGCACACAACCTTCTGTTTTAGATCAATGACATTATAGTGATTTACAAAAGTCAAGATTTTGACCTCTGACATCCATTTGTTAGGAACACATATGAATGAACTTCTAAAGGTGTGTGAAGGGTTTTGCTCTCATCTCTGTATCTAGAGGGCTTTGAGTTTAACCGGCTGATTCACTGAAGTCATCAGAAACTGAAGGTTTCATCAGCGTGTATGGACATATGCGACTGACTTCAGTGAATCTGAACCCCTGTTTGTAGTGCTGCTGAGCTTGAATCATTTCCTTCAGTCATCTGATGAGAGTTCTCACATTTCTGTGTGTCCAGCACTTAACACTAAAATAATACTGAAATCCCATGAGCCCTCTAAATGCAGGATCTAGTGAATGTTATGTGGAAACAGTGTCATCACTTATTTACCCTTAAGTCACCCATTTAGCTTAGGTCAGAGAGATTTGAAATGGTGAATAAATGATCATTTTTGGTGAACTATCCCTTTAAATAGACAAGAAGAGGTTAAATGCAGCCCAACATATGCAAGACTTACCCAACCCTTCTCATAATTAGTTCATTCATAATGTCTCAAAAGATATATTGTGAAAAGTGACCCTGTTCTTAAGGAAGTGTAACCAAGCAACCAATTCCTGTGACATCCCTGTTAATAAAAACCACCAAAAGGGGTGTGGTTAGTAAACCCGGAGATCATGATTGGCAGTGTATGTGGGCACCTTACGGAGTCTCCGCCTCCACAAAACCTTTGGTAGCAAATTTACTACAGGCCACACCTACATTCAAAACACGGACCGGACAGGTTTAGTCGTGTACCGCAACAAAAGACACTATGGATTATTATTCTATGGGTTTCATCTGATGTTATTTGGCATGCGGTGAGACTAGTAACACGAGCACAAATGAGTCAAATGCATTTAGACACATGCAAAAAACTGCACACATAAAACATATATATTTTTTTAAAGAACATGTCCTGAGCATTGCATCTGAACACAATTGCATTGTATACTGATATTGATGACATCATAATTAATTCTCATTACCACTATGAAAAACATTTTTATGACTGTAAACATACTTCTACACATTATATTTTTAAACCTGTAAAGTGTTTACAAATGATAATAGTATATAAACGCATTAGCATTTTATTCTCTCTTTGAGAATGACATGTTCTTTACATGATGTACGTGTACAGGCAGACAAAAATGCAATCACGACATAATTTTAACATAAAAGAACCTGTGCGGGTGTTCAGTTATATTATTACAAAAACACAAAGACACAAAAATACTGCAGACCAGGATGTTTCTACACTCTTTGCGTTTGAGAGAATTTACTTAAATACAACCTGTTTAAAACTATATTACTCACCACTAAAGTCAGAGGAGTGTCCTTGGAAAGCAGAGTAGAAGTCAAAGATCAAAAACGTTCAAATACACACTACACAACTCTCCATTCAACAATTTCGGGCCAATTGTGGTTAACAGGATTGATATC
This sequence comes from Oreonectes daqikongensis, assembly GCA_026939265.1. Classification (NCBI taxonomy): domain Eukaryota; kingdom Metazoa; phylum Chordata; class Actinopteri; order Cypriniformes; family Nemacheilidae; genus Oreonectes; species Oreonectes daqikongensis. The sequence continues at coordinate 1,018,257 of JAOTQM010000031.1, forward strand.
TACACTCATGCACACGCACTTTTAGTCTAATGTCAATGCTATAAGTCTCCGATGCACTAGAGGGAGCTACTCACCGGCAGCACCAGCTGAGTTTCCTTGAGTAAGCGAAGAGCAGAAATAGGACATTTACATTTACATTTACATTTATGCATTTGGCAGACGCTTTTATCCAAAGCGACTTACATTACATTGTACTATACATTTGTACATTTTGTATAGTAAGCAAGTGGGGGTTAGGTGCCTTGCTCAAGGGCACCTCAGCCGTTACCCGCCAGCCCTGAGAATCGAACCAGCAACCTTCTGGTCATGAGTCCAACTCTCTAACCACTGGGCCACAACTGCCCATAGGAGAACAAGTGAGATCAAAAATACACAGAAAACATGGAAAGAACAGATAAGAGACAAAAGTTTCTCCTGACCTCTATTGCGTCTTTAAACTCATCATCAGGCTCCGCCTCTTCTGCCTCTTCAATATTGCCAGGCGACAGATCCTTAACAGAACATTAACTCATATACTATATGCAAAGACATAATAGACGGACGCGACAGACCCAATAACTAGTGTGTTTACTTTATCACACACATAGGGGATAAAATCTCAGTCGTTCTCTCTCACCTCCACACTGGTGGGAGTGGGCGTGCGGTCCAGCAGTTGTCCCTCATCAGAATCACACGGTTCAGTTTCTTCTGCTGGCTGGACACGACTCGGGTGCACAAACTCCTTCAGCTCCAGAAGAACTACAAGATGAGAAAATCAGGGGGTGGAAAAATAAACATTTCCAAAAGATCTGGCCTTTATTGCAGGCCCACAGAAAGAGACTGTATTTACTGACCTCTGCAGAAGTCTTTGTTCCAAAGAAAGAGGGCGCTGTTGAGTAAAGACAGACTAAAACCCGCAGGAGCCGTGTACAGTAAACAAACAGCGGTCAGCACCGAACCGTAAAACCTGCACACATACAAACACATTCATCATCACCTTTTTATTCATCCTAAGCGACACTAACAATTCATACATTTGTCAAAATCAACAAAAATTAAGATAAAATAGGATAAACAATAAAAATTTTTTTTATCAAATGTGTTAACTTACTATTACTTATTACCGTTAATATACACAATTAGACCACACAATGTACCAATGTAACCACAAGAGAGTTTGTTTTATTGTGATGGCAGTGGTGTTATACTCACATGAAGGACACTGCATGGCTCTCCCAATACAAAACCTTATACACAGATTCTGCATACAAACACACCTGGGTCAAGACGTCATCAATGCGTTTCAGCCTGTAACACACACATATATCTCAGTTCAAGAGGTGAAGTCATTATTTTATCTCTCTTCCGAACATTACCATCCTGGACACCTACATGCCCTTGACCTCCACCATGGCTTCCTGTTTGCTCATGTGGACCGTCTGAAGGTCTCTGAGCTGGACCGCGTAATGTTTCTTCCTCTGAGCCGCCGTCTCGCTGGTGACGCCCTTGCAGCGATCGCCTAGGTAACCCAACACAGCTGGAGCCGAGACCCCCAAAAGGAGCAGAGCGGTCCACACACCTGAGGATGGAGGGACACAGGAGTTCATCTCGACTTCATTCTGGAACTTGATTCTGACTGGTCATTCTGTTCATCCCTTTAATACTGCAATTTATGTCAGTGTTCTTATTTTGCCATAATGACCAGCTGGCTGAACATTATATCTCGTTTAATTTCGTCTTTATTTACCAACAAGGTACATGTGCTTTACATCCATCTCACCTTCATTCAGAGTTAAGAAGAGGATGTTGAGCATGATGCAACTCAACAAGGAGCACAATGGCATTCTCCATCTGAAAACACACGCAGGTATACATGGGTGACAACATTAATAACTCAGAAATGCATTTAGTGAGTAGTTAGGTTTAATGCATAATGAGATGGCATAAACAAGCTGGGACATGCACATGTTGTTTTAAGTAATGATTCTCACCCAAGCAAGTACCGCAGCACATCCACCGTGTCTGTGATGGGCTCCAGGTAGATGGCCATCCGCTTGAAGGAGATCACCATGTTGAACAGGTCAAAGGTCAGTGCTTTGGGGCTGCCCAGCTCAGATGTGCTGTCCCCAAAGGAGGCATCTTTAGAGGGAAGCTGGGTCAGTTCTGCCCGGTCTCCACTCATCTGCGAAGTCTCAGGAGAGGTGGAGGCGCTGCACTGCATGCTGGGACACCAGAGATCATGACAAGGGAGGTATAGCAGTAACCAGAGATGCACATATATTATATATTTGTATATACTTTTATATTTTAGACATGTTTGTGTGTGAACATGAAAATCAATTGCCAACAAAACTTAGAATCTGAATATAAAAACTAAATATAATATATGAAATACTATATTGTCTACATCTGACAGTCATGACACTGACCAAACACAAATTTTCAACCGACAGATATTAAAGAGGCCGTAATAAGAAGTGAATGTCATTACAGAAACATAAAGCATTTACACATCAACATGAACAGACATCGAGCACAACAAACACCAACACACCTTTATATCTTTAAAACAACGTTTTCTTCCCGTAACAAGTTCATTAAACCGTATATTTACGTTTTTAACGTGATATATGAAGTTAACGTATAAAAGAAACGCTCTTTAAGCTATTAAATTCAAATGGTTTCACCCAGGTCTGCGATGATATCGGCTGCTGTTTCCGGACTTCACAGGCTGACGAGTAGATGCCAGAGACACATGTCATGATGAGAGCAGTCAAGAGAAGAAGAGCGACGATCACATCGATGCTTTTACAATGAAACAGTTCATCAGAAGTTTGAGAGATGGTATGAGGTTGAACAAATCATATGTTTATATTTTGGGTGAATTATTCCTTACTCTTACGGAAAACATGCTATGTTTATAAACAGTTTTATCATAATAAAACAAGTTAACGGGCTAATTAAGACTTTCTGGACATTTCCATTATTGTAAATATTTAGGTGTGTTCAACTCGACGCTTATGAAAATTATCACGTGTATTATTGTAGGTTTACTAGAAATATAATAGTTAAACTAATGGATAGTGGAAAACCAAAAAGACCCCATGTTTTACTCACCTTCAAGATATTCTTATTTCAGACAAATACTCAAGAAAAAAGCCACAAGAGAGCCAAACCCCACATGTAAACATAACCACCAGTGGCACTAAAGCTGATCATTATACATCTAGGTATAAGGAAAATATAAATTAAATGGCTCTTGGGGGTCTGTGAGGTGTATGTAATGTATGTATTGATTAACACTGACACTTGTTCATTGGTCCATGTCTTTATTGTGCTAGGACACTGGATGTGCAATGGGGTATATGTTGAATGTCACGTGACTAAACCGGTAAACTGAAAAATAAAAAAGGTTTATATAACTTTGAGTAAAACGGTTCTTTTTGTAATGAAGCACATAAAAAAGACTTCAACCGGATGCGATGAGACTTGTTTTCCGGTTTCTGCACGTGACGTTAGGCATAAACCCTATTGGTGCTTTTACAGTATAGATAAAGCTTGTGTTTTATACTAGCAGTGTTTTCTTTTTTGCACTTATATATCTATATAACAGTTTTTCTGGTCACAAATAATTCCTGCAGTTATATATGAGGCATTCCATAGTTTTTGACACTATACAGTACACCAGTCATCAAGTTTTTCAGGAACAGTTTGTTCTGGATGTTTATATAAACAGATATAAAACCATTCACTTGCCTTACAGAAAGTAAAAAAACATTTTAAAACACACTTCCACATAAAAATTTTTTGTATATAAACAATATGAACACAATTTGTGCCATAATCGTACAGCAAAAACCCCCGAATATAAATAACGGAGGCAACAAATATGGGTTTTTCCCCTATATTTCTATAAGAAATAATGAGTCTTATTTTTCTTAAAAAGATTATACCTGTCTAGATGGGTCCCGGATAAAACGTTTGGAGATCCCAATCTTAAAACAATTACGAGTTCATACTCAAAACTGTTTTTGTTTTGTATTTGTACAGTACATTGTGTTGGCTGTGACATCACTGTGGTGCTCCATCATCAGATTATGAACAGGTCATCATCAACATCATCAGTCAAATCATAAGTTCATCATCATAATCATCTTAGTAACTACAAGTAAACACACGTGTCACATGCTCAGAGTCATTTAAAAAAAGTGTTAAAAACAACAATAAAACAATTAATAATACTTACCCCAGATTCTAATGTAAGTCCTTTAAATCAGAGAGCTGCTTATTCCTGAACGTACTTGTTTTTTTCCAAGTCAGATTAGGTTTTTTCAGGTGTGAGTTTAGAGTAGAAATCAGAGCATCACAACGTTCATCTGGGACACCACAATCCCACAACCTGAAGAAAATTGATAACAGTCAGGCTGGCAAACCTAGACAATACATTTCTTTGTACAGCACCATCAAACGCACCAAAAATCTGAAATATCTTATGATCCCCCTCAGCGCCGGCTATGTGTGGTACATTTCAATAGTAAGAATCTTTTATTGCAAATCTGTCGGGGAATGGTTAATGCATATACTTAATGCATATCTACACTTTATTTTCGATTTAAAGCTAATTGACAAAATAAAGACTGAATTTACTCAGATTTGTCCTGTTTCATACAGTACACTGTCTGTACACAATACACATCTTAACAATGTCACTAATTCAAAGCTGTCCTTATAGTTTGTCACGAAATGTTTAAGAAATCCATTAATTTGGTACTAGTTTTTCTAATAAACATCTATTATAAGGACTGGCCACAGAAATGAAATCTCGCCTGAGAAGTGCTACAGAGATCATGGGACAGAACTTGAATTTTGCTTCTACTGTGTGTTTTACTATCGCTATTTTTGTGTATAACCTTACCTCAGTGTCTCCAGTTTACAGTTTAGATTCTCCAGTCCAGCAAAGAGCAGCTTCACTCCTGATTCTCCTAGATTATTATCAGACAGATTCAGGTGTTTTAGGTGTGAGTTTGATTTCAGAACTGAAGCCAGACCATCACAACTTTCATCTGTGACACCACAATCCCACAACCTGCAGAGAACAAGAACACGTTCTTCATTCTCTCACTAATGTTGTTTTTACACCACGTATGTACATAAACCTGTTGTCAGACACTCCATAAACCAAAGTAGGCCCTTAAAAATCACAATCTACGTACATGTGGAATAATCTTGATAAAGTCCCTGCAGATTATAGTCCAAAGTTTATAAAAAGTCATATGAAAAACACTGAAACGTTGTTGATGCAAGAGATTAAATTATGATCTCACCGCAGTGTCTCAAGTTTACATTTTGGATTCTTCAGTCTAGCAGAAAGCAGCTTCACTCCTGAATCTCCAATATTATTCACAGACAGATTCAGATGTCTCAGATGTGAGGGGTTTGATTTCAGAGCTGAAGCCAAAGTAGCGCAACCTTTATTTGTGACACCACAACGACTCAACCTGCAGAAAATAACATTTACAACATTACAACAACAATTACGATAACCAATACTTATAATAATGTACAGTCAGCTGTTTGTTATCGTGATCGGGACCCGACGTGAAACCAAAAGTCGTGAATTTGTGAATTATAACACATTCAACATTGCTGATTCAAAAGATTCATTTACTCCAGTTTCTCCAGTTTACAGTTTGGATTCTCCAGTCCAGCAGAGATCAGCTTCACTCCTGAATCGCTTAGTTTAATATTATTAGTCAGATTCAGATGTCTCAGGTGTGAGTTTATTATCAGAACTGAAGTCAGAGCTGCACAACCTTTATCTGTGACATCACAATCCCACAACCTGCAGGGAACAATAACACACTCTTCACTCTCTCACTTCACAACACACACATCAGATCAGCAGAGATGTTGGTTTATACAAAATATTCGAATAATATTTGGATAAAAGCAACTAAAACATTGTTGATGCAGGATATTAATGATCTTACTTGAGTTTCTCCAGTTTACAGTTTGGATTCTTCAGTCCAGTAGACAGCAGCTTCACTCCTGAACCTCCTAGTTTATTCATAGACAGATTCAGATGTCTCAGATGTGAGGAGTTTGATCTCAGAACTGAAGCCAGAGCTGTACAACCTTTATCTGTGACACCACAACAACTCAATCTGTAGAGAACAACAACACATACGTTCACTCTCATGCACCTATAGCATGTGCGGGTGCAGTATCGGACGTATGTGGATGTGTTATGTTTTCATTGTCATGTGACCCGTATGCTCTTTGATCCATGTTGTAAGGTAGGCGTTGTTAGAAGTGTAATTTAATCATGAGAACAAAACATTTTTTTAACTATTTTTCCTTTATTCACTTTTGAATTCGACCGTTATCAGCTTGTGCCATTAGAGTTTGTTGCATAGAAAAGAATGCAAAGTAGTTTATTTAGTATAATCTTACAATGTTTTCTATTAAGAGTCTTATTAAAGAAGTCATATGAAAACATTATTGATGCAGGAGATTAAATTATGATCTCACCGCAGTGTCTCCAGTTTACAGTTTTTATTCTCCAGTCCAGCAGAGAGCTTCTTTACTCCTGTACTTCCTAGATTATTATCAGACAAATCCAGATCTCTCAGGTGTGAGTTTGATCTCAAAACTGAAGCCAGACCAGCACAACCTTCATCTGTGACATCACAACGACTCAACCTGCAGAGAACAAGAACACACATTCACTACACAACACAACACAACAATAGTGTTGTTGCATACAGTAATATTACAGCTTTACTGAACCACTGGAAATAATTGAATACACATTAGAAACCCTAATGCAAGAGATTCATTTATGATCTCACCGCAGTTTCTCCAGTTTACAGTTTTTATTCTCCAGTCCAGCAGAGAGCTTCTTCACTCCTGAACCTCCTAGTTTATTCCCAGACAGATTCAGTTCTCTCAGGTGTGAGGGGTTTGATCTCAGAGCCGAAGTCAGATCAACACAACCTTTATCTGTGACACCACAATCCCACAACCTGCAGAGAACAAAAACACACAATTCACTCTCTCACTTCACAACACATACATTCAAGAGTAAAAGGACAAAATAACTGCAATATGAAAATCACCTGAAAGCCATTTAAAAATGTTGATTTGAAAGATTAATTTATGATCTTACGTCAGTTTCTCCAGTTTACAGTTTGGATTCTTTAGTCCAGCAGAGAGCAGCTTCACTCCCGAATCTCCAAGATAATTCCCAGACAGATTCAGCTCTTTCAGACATGAAGAAATTGAACTGAGAACTAAAGCCAGCTCAGCACAGCATCTCTCTGTCAGTTTACAATCAGAAAGCCTGAGATTGACAAAATATTAGAGACAGTTCAACATCCTCACATGTCAGATGATATAAACATATTAACAAAATATTATAGACAATTGTTAATGTTGAAAATTGTAACACGCTACTGTACATAATGAGCATCTAATGACTGAACTCATTGTGACTTACTGAGCTGATTTTGATGCTTCAACCACAGGCAGCAGCTTCTGAAGAACTTTATCTGGTGTCATATTATCTTTATTTTTGAATGGGTTCACATATTTACTCAACTCAAACACATCTAACTGTTCTGAGGTCAGCAAAAGAAACACCACAGCTAACCACTGAGACGACGAGAATCTGCTGCTTGATAGATTTCCAGATTTGACAAACTCCTGCATTTCATTGACAAGAGACTGATCGCCCAGTTCATTTAAACAGTGAAACAGATTGATGGACTTCACTGGTGATGGATCTAAACTTATTCTGCTTTTGATGTAGTCAACAGTTTCCTCTTTGTTCCAGGAGACGTTCACTGTGTGTGTCAGAAGATCCTGCAGAAGTTTCTGGTTGGACTCCAGTGAGAGACCCAGAAGAAATCTGAGGAAAAGATCCAGATGTCCATTCTTACTCTGTAGCGCTTTATCCACAGCTCTCTGATGTAGACGTGATATTGTGTCACATGTGAACTCATGTTTTAAGGGGAAATATTCATTGAGTACATCTCTCTTGTGTAACAGGAATGATAGAAGCACATAAAGAGCTGCCAGATGTTCCTGAATGCTCAGATGAACAAAGCAGTAAACTTTCCCCTGATACAAGCCAAACTCCTCTCTGAAGATCTGAGTGCACAATCCTGAGTACACTGATGCTTCTGCTACATCAATGCCACACTCTCTCACGTCTTCATCATAGAAGATCACATTGCCTTTCACAAGCTGCTCAAAAGCCAGTTTACCCAGTTTCAACATCATGTCTTCATCATTCTTCACTTTCTTCTCATAGTCCTTCTGATGTTTGATGTTTGTCTGAATGATCAGGAAGTGTGTGTACATTTGAGTGAGAGTCTTGGGGATCTCTCCTTCACTCTCTGCTTCACTCAACATTCTCTCTAGAACAGTGGCTGAAATCCAGCAGAACACTGGGATGTGACACATGATGTAGAGGCTCCTGGATGACTTCAGGTGTGACATGATTCTGTTGTTCAGACTCTCATCACTGATTCTCTTGCTGAAGTATTCCTCCTTCTGTTTGTCAGTGAAGCCTCGTACCTCTGTGACTCGATCAACACACTCAGAGGGGATGAGATCAGCTGCTGCTGGTCTGGAGGTGATCCAGATGAGAGAAGAGGGAAGCAGATTCCCAGCCATGAGGTTTGTCAGCATCACGTCCACTGAGGCTGATTCACTTACATCACACAACCTCACACTGCTGTGAAAATCCAGAGACACATGACACTCATCCAAACCATCAAAGATGAACAACACTTTATATTCACCACTGGAGATTTCCATTTCTTTTGTCTCTGGGAAGAAAAGATGAAGAAGATCTAAAAAACTGAGTGTTTGGTCTTTCATCAGATTCAGTTCTCTGAAAGGAAGTGGAAATATGAGATGGACGTCCTGATTGTGTTTCCCTTCAGCCCAGTCCAGAATGAACTTCTGCACAGAGACTGTTTTTCCAATGCCAGCGACTCCCTTTGTCAGCACACGTCTGATGGGTTTGTGTTGTTCAGGTAAAGGTTTAAAGATGTCATTGCATTTGATTGGTGTGTCTTCTGTTGCTGTTCTCCTGGATTGTGTCTCAATCTGTCTCACCTCATGTTCATTACTGATCTCTCCACTTTCACTCTCTGTGATGTAGAGCTCTGTGTAGATCTTATTCAGCAGTGTTGGGTTTCCATATTTTGATGTTCCCTCACACAAACACTCAAACTTCTTCTGCAGATTTGATCTGAATGTGCACAAGACACGAAAAAATTACTTTATTATATAAACAGTTTTTTTGTCGTGTTTTTGCCAGTCTGTTCTTTATAAGTCACATTGTAATTTGTCAGTTGCAGTTGTTGTAATTCATTTTACCTAAAAGCCGTGTTTTTACTTAAGTTGGATGACCTCTGACAGTCGGGTTCTGGTTGTTTTGATCTGCTCGGCCGGTCTGGTCTTAAACAGAACATTAAGAGAAACATTAACACACTGAACTGACAGTTGACAACCTACATTTATCACATTTTAATGTCACATTTTGTACAAGAACCACATGCATAACATTCTTTTTTTGATCATCCATATTCTGTCAACGTGTCAGATTTGCGAAATATTCTCAACAAGCTTCCACAATAAGACTTTTGATTTGTATTTGTATTTATTATTTTGGCCTGGAAATAATAATTAATAAATACTAAAACTGTCAGTATGTTCTGCAGCACATTACCTAAAAACTGGCAATTTGTTGTTTCCAGTGAAGTTAGATACAGGATCTAAGGACTGATGACTCTTCATAGACACACAACTGGGTTCTGGTGGGTCTGATCTGTGCATTAGAATTAACATTACGTTACAATATTTAAAAGCAGGAATTACACTTGATAAAATAATTCATTTAGCCTTATATCTTCATGCTGAAATACAAACGCTTAAGTCTTTATACAGAATCGAAGAGAAACTATTTGTCATGTGTTTAAACATACATTTGCAGTCAAATGTTTTGGGACACTTAAGCGAAATGTTTCTCATTATTTGAAAAAAACCCACTTTTGATCTTAAGGGTTTGCTTAAATATCAGAAAAGTAGTTTAGTAGACAAAAATGTAATTTTTCAAATGTACATGTTTTTTTCATGACAAAACTAACATTTAATTTACTTTTTTTTTTTAATGGTTAACTTTAACTGAATAATTAAGAAAGAACAGCCAATAAGAGCACAGAATAAATAAAAACTCCAGTTTAATATTGTTTAAAAAGCATCTCAGGGTGAGATCTCAAGAAGTTGCTTGAGAAAATTACATGAAAACATTTCTGCAAATTCTAGTCGAATGGTGATTATACTGATATAACATGTTTAAATTTTTTTTTTTTTTTAATTACAACATAATTCCCATAGTTCGCTTTGTTTTATTTCATAATTTCGATGAGTTTATTATTATACTAAAATGTGGAAAAAATATGAACACATAAGTGAGTAAGTGTCCCAAAACTAGAAACTATTTGTCATTTGTTATATAATGTTCAGTACATCATTTACCTACCTAGTCCTATGATCAGTTTGTTTATTAAAGTTAGATACAGGATCTAAGGACTGATGACTCTTCATAGACACACAACTGGGTTCTGGTGGGTCTGATCTGTGCATTAGAATTAACATTACGTTACAATATTCGAAAGCAGGAATTACACTTGATAAAATAATTCATTTAGCCTTATATCTTCATGCTGAAATACAAACGCTTAAGTCTTTATACAGAATCGAAGAGAAACTATTTGTCATTTGTTTTAGTATAGATGATGTTCAGTAACTACCTATCAGTTTGTTTATTAAAGTTAGATACAGGATCCAAGGACTGATGACTCTTCATAGACACACAACTGGGTTCTGGTGGGTCTGGTCTGTGCATTAGAATTGTGCATTAGACATTACAGTAATCTACACAACACCTTCAATCTATATAACTGATTTTTTAAGTGTTCAAGTTACCGAGACTCAAGATTTGTGAGTCTGAAGTTAGTTGGAAGATTTAGAGACAGATCACTCTTCATGGACACAGAGCTGGGTTCTGGTGACTCTGATCTGTCCATCTGGAGTAAACTGATAAAAAAAGAAGAGTTGTTAGTTTATGTCATCTGATGAAAATATTTGCTTATTCTACCAACAAGAAATGATGACCATTGTGTCTGTAAATATTTAGGTTTTGTTTGAACAGATAATGTAAATATGATAAACTTTGAAAAAAAAATTGAAATATTTTCCACCTTAGTTTTATTTCATACTAGCCCGATTCTTTATATGTGCATCAAGTGTTTTACTGAAAAGAGTTTCGCCAGGACACTTCCTCTTTTCACTTTTAAAAGTGATGAGTCCAAAATATTGTGTGCATGCAGAGTGCAAATCTGTTTATCTGATACATTATTCACTAATGTAATGTATATTTACAATATTTTCCCCAAAAAATTAATTTGTTGACAACATGGAACCTCTATCGCAGAGACATTCAAATACTAAGGACAACCAGAGACAGAAAAGGCACAGAGCAACCTGAAAGTCCATATTTTACATTTGGCAAATGTTTCTTAACTACAAAATATAATCATAACACACCATCATTACTCTTGAAACATTTGTAAAACTACATGGGAATAAGTAATAACAGAGCAAATAGAAAAGTTGTATTTACCCAGAGCAAAATGAATCGTGTTCTTCTGCAAGGTTTGGATAACACACAGTACTTTCAGACATTGCTGGATTCTGTTGACAGACAGATGTCTGCATTTACCTGTAACATCACACAAAACCGTGTATGATAATGGTTCACAAATCTACGTCCAAACGCAAACTCAATGCTCAGGCTTTTAACCAGGCCAAATATTTATCTGTTCACGTAATTAGCAAATCACTATTCAAACATCATAGAGCACAATACCTGTGTGCAGCTTCAAACACGTGACACACCTATGCTATGGCGAATTAACGCTATATATGGGTTATCAATATCTGCACAATTCACGCAAAATTCCAGATCTGACACCTAAAAATTGTTATTGTAGTGTGAATACGAAGGTGCAGTTTCCTTTCACTTTCCATATTTAACGTCACATCCGCTCGCTTGTCGGAGAAAAGGTTAACGTTATGAACTAATAATGTAGGATAAAGTTGTTGTTTTTTTTGGCTTTTTATTATTATTATTTTAATATCCAAATCACATTGATAAGAAAATATATTTTATACAGGCCTATACATCTAGATGTGTGGTGTACATTGATTATGCTCACCTTTGGTAGCTCATTGGTATTTTGAGTAAACAGCTCTGTGTAAAGACGCGCGCACGCACACAAAATTGAACCGGATGCGATAAGATCCAGTAGAATAAATACATGCAACACTGACAAACTTATTTTCATTTAATTTAAAAACCCATATAGAACTCTTTATAAAACACATCAAATAGTCACATTAGACCTTAATTATACAATGTTGGGAAGTAACAATAAACACCTCAATGACAACACAAATTAAACACTTCACATTCGTAAGATCAATGTTCCTCTCTGTTTGCAGACATCCTGTTTCTATGGTCCAATCACAGAGACAGACAAACTGCAAATTGAAATAACTATTAATCATATACACAATAAATACAAATTAAAATGTTGAGATTTGTACATGTTGTACGGCTGTGACATCACTGTTGTGGCTCAGTCATCATTAGAATACAACATGTTCTTCATAGTCAGTATCACTTTTAAAATAATCATATTCATAATCACTTAAACCATAATCAATAGTTCAGAATCACTCCAGTCATAATCATCATTATTATAATTGCGGGTTCTAAAACAAAACACTGACCACATTTGCTCAGAATCACAAAAACACAAAATATAAGGTAAGGTTACAACATTAGTTACTACATTAGTAATATGTACAGTAATACAGAAAATTTAAAGTATCCTTTACTTAAGCTGGTATTACACTTTTGCAAGGTCACCTCTTAATCAGAGGCAAAACACTGCAGTTTAATTTTAAAGGTGTTAAATTATGCTAAAGAATGAAACTTGGTAAAGTGTACCCAAAAATATAAAAATCACTGCTTACCTCAGTGTGTCCAGTTTATAATGTGGGTCCTTCTTTAAATCTGAGAGCAGCTTCACTCCTGAATATTCTAGTTTATTATTAGTCAGATCCAGATCTCCTCTAATTCATTTCTCTATTCTGTTTTGGATGTAGTCAACAGTTTCCTCTTTGTTCAAGGAGACATTCACTGTGTGTCAGAAGATCCTGCAGAAGTTTCTGGTTGGACCCAGAAGAAATCTGAGGATAAGATCCAGATGTCCATTCTTACTCTGTAGAGCTTCATTCACAGCTCTCTGATGCACATCTGATATTGTGTCACATCTGAATTTTTGTTTTGACGGGATATATTCATTGAGTACATCTCTCTTGTGTAACAGGAATGATAGCAGCACATAAAGAGCTGCTAGATGTTCCTGAATGCTGAGATGAACAAAGCAGTAAACTTTACGCAAGGTGAGCAGAAAAGAGGACTCAATAAACTTTATTGAGAATTCTGGTCACCATTAACCTTATTTTTAACTGTATTTTTAACAGTATAATTTACAATCTGATTAAAATATTGATTCTTTAAAAAAAACAAAGAAACAAGTTTGTCACCAGTTGACATACAAAAATGTGGCACTTACAGACACTTGTACAGATCAGATGAGTGCAATAAAAGTGTGCAAAATTGGCTAAATTAATTCTGTATTATAAGGTGATGAATAGGCTACATCAGATTACAACAACAAGAAATTGTAAAGCTGGAATTATATCAAAATATTGATATTATAACAGTGATTATACAATCTCTTTCAACTGTTTTTGTTCTCTGATAATTCTGTTGGCTGTGTCGTCTCTGTGATGGATCCAGAGTCACCATTCAGTCATGAAAAAATCCTCATAGCCATCATCCCAGCCAGTACTAAAATAAATTACACACAAATGTGATCCAGGTCATACAATTTATTTCAGACTTTTTCCTTTAATATCTAACATGACATTTCTACACTTTCAAATGACAGTGCAATAAACATTTAGGATTATTAATACTTACCTCAGTGTCTCCAGTTTATAATGTGAGTCCTCCTTTAAAGCAGAGAGCAGCTTTAATCCTGAATCTCTCAGTTTATTCTTAAATAGGTTCAGTTCTTTTAGGTGTGAGTTTGATCTGAGAGCTGAATCCAGAGCAACACAACCTTCATCTGTGATATTACACTCACTTAACCTGCAGAAAACAATAACACTCTTTACTCTCTTACTTCACAACCCATCAGTTTAGCAGAAATTACAATGTCAAATTCTAAATGAGTCCAAAATTAGTTTTTATGTACACATTACGTTAACATTACTTTGATGAGAAAACTACACAAGTAATGGCGGCATGCCACGTTCATATACTTCAAGCATGCTATTCTGATTGTTCTGCATTAGTGCTGGTTTGTCCAAAGTCTCCAGACCAATGAAATTATTAAGAAGTTTATGTCATTTAAAAATTCGAACTAGTTTAGTTAACTTTATTTCAGGTATAAGACAAATATGATCTTACCACAGTGTCTCCAGTTTACAGTTTGGATTCTTAAGTCCAGCAGCGATCAGCTTCACTCCTAAATCTCCAAGATTATTCTTTGTCAAATCCAGATCTCTCAGATGTGAGTTTGATCTCAGAACTGAAGCCAAAGCATCACAACCTTCTTCTGTGACACCACAACACCACAACCTGCAGAGAACAACAACACATTCTTCAATCTCTCACCTCCCAACACACACATCAGTTCAGCAAGGAGAAGGTATCTGAGACAATTATTAAATATACAAAATATTAAATAACCCAACACTGCTTTAAAAAAAGCATGTAAAATGAGGTTGAACTAATAATTGCAGTTTCAAGGGAATTCTCAGTCAGAAGGACCAATTTATGATCTTACGTCAGTTTCTCAAGTTTACAGTTTTTATTCTCCAGTCCAGCAGAGAGCTTCTTCACTCCTGAACCTCCTAGTTTATTATTGGACAGATTCAGATCTCTCAGGTGTGAGTTTGATGCCATAACTGAAGCCAAAGCAGCACAACCTTCATCTGTGACATCACAACATCTCAACCTGCAGAAAACAATAACACATATTTTTTACTTTCTCACTTCACAACACATACACCAGTTAAAAGTAAAGACTTGATGTAAGCAAAAAATTGTGGGAAAGGTATTCTGTATTTAAACCTGAAAATAAGAAATGCTAAAAGAAAAAAGCAAATACAATCATTTAAAAATTTAATTTACTGACATAAGCAAGAATGCAATGAGAGATGAATAAAAGATGCATTCAAATTATGTTTTGTGAGAGTGTTGATCTTACCTCAGTGTCTCCAGTTTACAGTTTGGATTCTCCAGTCCAGCAGAGATCAGCTTCACTCCTGATTCTCCTAGATTATTATCAGACAAATCCAGATCTCTCAGGTGTGAGTTTGATCTCAGAACTAAAGCCAGAGCTGTACAACCTTCATGAGTGACACCACAATCCCACAACCTGCAGAGAACAAGAACACACACTACTTCACACTATTCAACACTTCTAGCCAAACTTATCTTGTCCGAGATATACGCGATAATGTAAGACTGAAATGTGGTGATGATCACTGTGGAAATGTCCTTCAGAACAGAGCTTTTGAGTATGTGCTGTGTATCGATTTGTAAAATAGACCAATTTCACATTTTCAGGTTATTGACTTCCAATTCAGCTTCTGCCAGGTAAATAGTTTTCGGGTTTACCTGTACACCTTTTGTTGTATCTGTGCACTTATATATTTATGTGCAAACATACTTGGCAATAAAGCTCTTTCTGGCTTCTGATTTAAAACATATAAAAAGAAGAAGCGCGAGACAAGAGCATCTTAATACAAAATATTTAATCTTTAGCAAAATAAACTTTACACTGCGGCCCCTCTGAGTCCTGGTCTGTACCTAAATGACATGTTTCACAACAGATACATTTTTTAATCTTACCTCAGTTTCTCCAGTTTACAGTTTGGATTCTTCAGTCCAGCAGAGATCAGCTTCACTCCTGAATCTTTTAATGTATTTTCAGACAGATTCAGTTCTCTCAGACATGATGATGTTGAAGTGAGAACTGCAGTCAGATCAGCACAGCATCTCTCTGTCAGTGTGCACCAAGAAAGTCTGAGAATGACAAATTATTTCTTATTGAAAATTAACATACTTAAATTAATGTTCATATTATATTAAAAACAATAGTTTCATTTAAAGCATTTGCTTTAAACGAAACTTGACCTTTGACTTTCATTGAATTCACATCAGTAATGTTTTTCTCAAAACACTTGAAAAAAATGTTTGATGAAACAGCTGCGTTGCATGTGACCCTGTACACACACGCAAACACATTATTATAAAGACCGAGGTCAAATTTATTTATATAGCCCTTTAAAACAACATAAATGCTGACCAAAGTGCTGAGACTAAGACAAAACATCCTCATACAATACAATTTAAAAGTAGATAAGGGACAGTCTAATAAACAAATGTAGGGAATTCCAGAGCTTAGGACCAAGAACTGAGAAAGCCCTGTGACCTCTGGATTTAAGTTGAGATTTAAGTCGAGATTTTGGAACATTTAATAACATCTGGGTGGAAGATCTGAGCATTCTCTCAAAAGATCATGAAGTGATTTAAACACAAATACTAAAACCTTAATTGAACAGGTAAGCAATGAAGTGATGCTAACACAGGTGTGATAAGTTCTCTCTGTTTTGTCCCTTTCAAAATGTTATTAGAGATTAAGTAGGGGAAATTTGATTTAGTACACATTTTTCCAGAACTCTGTTTAAAAACGAAAGTTTTGAAATGGGCCTAAAGTACATAAACACAAAATCTAATGATTGAATTCATTGTGACTTACTCAGCAGATCTTGATGCTTCAATCACAGGCAGCAGCTTCTGAAGAACTTCATCTGGTGTCATTTGGGTTCTGTTGATGTCTGTGCTTATGTATTTTCTTAAATTAAACACATCTAACTGTTCTGAGGTCAGCAAAACAAACACCACAGCTGACCACTGAGACGACGAGAATCTGCTGCTTGATAGATTTCCAGATTTTACAAAATCTTGCACTTCATTCACAAGAAAACGATCACCCAGTTCATTTAAACAGTGAAACAGATTGATGGATTTCTCTGGTGAGGGATTCTGCTGTATTTTTCTTCTAATGTACTTCACAGTTTTCTTTATACATCTGACGTTCCCTGTGTTTTTGAAAAGATCAAGAAGTTTCTGGTTGGATACCAGTGAGAGACCCAGAAGAAATCTGAGGAAAAGATCCAGATGTCCATTCTTACTCTGTAGAGCTTCATTCACAGCTCTCTGATGCACATCTGATATTGTGCGATATTTGAATTTTTGTTTTGACGGGATATATTCATTGAGTACATCTCTCTTGTGTAACAGGAATGATAGAAGCACATAAAGAGCTGCCAGATGTTCCTGAATGCTCAGATGAACAAAGCAGTAAACTTTCCCCTGATACAAGCCAAACTCCTCTCTGAAGATCTGAGTGCACAATCCTGAGTACACTGATGCTTCTGCTACATCAATGCCACACTCTCTCACGTCTTCATCATAGAAGATCACATTGCCTTTCACAAGCTGCTCAAAAGCCAGTTTACCCAGTTTGAAGATCATGTCTTCATCATTCTTCACTTTCTTCTCATAGTCCTTCTGATGTTTGATGTTTGTCTGAATGATCAGGAAGTGTGTGTACATTTGAGTGAGAGTCTTGGGGATCTCTCCTTCACTCTCTGCTTCACTCAACATTCTCTCTAGAACAGTGGCTGAAATCCAGCAGAACACTGGGATGTGACACATGATGTAGAGGCTCCTGGATGACTTCAGGTGTGACATGATTCTGTTGTTCAGACTCTCATCACTGATTCTCTTGCTGAAGTATTCCTCCTTCTGTTTGTCAGTGAAGCCTCGTACCTCTGTGACTCGATCAACACACTCAGAGGGGATGAGATCAGCTGCTGCTGGTCTGGAGGTGATCCAGATGAGAGAAGAGGGAAGCAGATTCCCAGCCATGAGGTTTGTCAGCATCACGTCCACTGAGGCTGATTCACTTACATCACACAACCTCACACTGCTGTGAAAATCCAGAGACACACGACACTCATCCAAACCATCAAAGATGAACAACACTTTATATTCACCACTGGAGATTTCCATTTCTTTTGTCTCTGGGAAGAAAAGATGAAGAAGATCTAACAGACTGAGTGTTTGGTCTTTCATCAGATTCAGTTCTCTGAAAGGAAGTGGAAATATGAGATGGACGTCCTGATTGTGTTTCCCTTCAGCCCAGTCCAGAATGAACTTCTGCACAGAGACTGTTTTTCCAATGCCAGCGACTCCCTTTGTCAGCACACGTCTGATGGGTTTGTGTTGTTCAGGTAAAGGTTTAAAGATGTCATTGCATTTGATTGGTGTGTCTTCTGTTGCTGTTCTCCTGGATTGTGTCTCAATCTGTCTCACCTCATGTTCATTACTGATCTCTCCACTTTCACTCTCTGTGATGTAGAGATCTGTGTAGATCTTATTCAGTAGTGTTGGGTTTCCATATTTTGATGTTCCCTCACACAAACACTCAAACTTCTTCTGCAGATTTGATCTGTTAATGGAACAAAAAGGCTTTAAATTAAGCAAAAGACATTTTCATTTACTCTAAACTTCGCTATACAATAGCTTTTTTACTACATTAACTATATTTACTATATTAATTAACTACAGATTATTTTAGAATCTTAGTGCTGCTTTGACATGTTATGAATATTCATCTAGCAAACAGTTTGAAATCATTCAGTGATTTGGTTTTAATTGTTTTTAGCTATCAAAACTGTCATTTTTCTTGACTTTACTGTCATAACGTCAACTTTTTTAAATCAGAACAAAGTCTTGAACCAATTGTTGATTGTCACTGATCAGGCATTAAAAATATATATTGACCAATATTCATTTCTATAATGACTATAATATAATATAACAGTTAAGGTCATGATGTATACCTAAAATCAGGAGCCATTTTTTTGTTTGGTGAAGAATCCATAAACTGGTCACTGGCCACAGGTGGATCCAATCTTTGCAGCTGTTTTGGGCTTAAACAGAATATTCAAAAGAAATTTAAAAAAACTGAAGTACTAAACCAATAATCAGCATTTACCAATTTGAAGTAAATATTAAAATAGAAAACACTGTATTTGGATCTTAGACAAAGATTTAAACACAGATTATAAACATATGTTTAGTGAAGCATTTACCTAAATCCAAGATCAGTGTGTTCCTTTAACAGAGGTGGAGGCTCCATAGACAAGTCACTCTTCATAGACACACAACTGGGTTCTGGTGACTCTGATCTGTCCATCTTTGATTGTTTTTCTGTAGCATATCTAATAATAAGGCCGTATCATAAAAGGCTGTGAGCATCAATGATGCTTAAGGAATAAACACACACTTCAAGCAAGAGTAAATAAACCTGTTAATGTACCTAAGGCCAAGATCAGTGTGTTCCTTTAACAGAGGTGGAGGCTCCATAGACAAGTCACTCTTCAGGGACACACAACTGGGTTCTGGTGACTCTGATCTGTCCATCTGGATTAAATTAAACTGTAAAAAAGTTTAGTTATTGTGTCATTAACTGACATAAGCTTTATACATTTCCTATACATTTTCTATTTTATTTATTACACAGCTCTTAAAATGCTTGATTCTGATGACATTTGAATGTCGTTTCTTACCTTAAAACCGAAAGTAAACAGCTTTTCCTCGCGGAAGGTCTACATTCGGTAAAAATGAGCTAATATAATTTTTTTAATTCACATTTCATGTCCAGTTTTTCTCTCATGTAGCAAGTAGACGTGTAATAAGTGTACAAGCAGCCGGTTGTTATAGAGAAATAAGCACCTTCGTGTCGGGTCCTGATCACACTGTTGGGGCTTATTTCATGATAACAACCGGCTACCTGTACATTATCTCTTACAAAACAAACAGCAAACAATACTCTACAATAACCCAGGCTTAAAACCACAACCATAACACCGCACAACAACAATACAGTGTGCGCCATTTTTTCACAATATCAAACCAGGTTAGAACTATATTTAAAAAAATATAAACAAAACTATAAACATAAATCAAAATAAAATAAAAACTACTGCATAAAATGTCAAATTTGTAACTAGTCTTATTATTTCTAGTCGTGACTATAGGCCGAAGGGTGTATGTCAATTAAAATGCTGACAAAACTAGAAAGCTCTTAGTATAGGCTGTTTTGCAAGACGTGAACACTATTGCTTTTTAGTCTTTTCTTAATTTCACAAATATAAGAAGTCATAGCCTATACAAATCTTTAAGGTGTTTTTTAAATTCAGTCTTAATTATTATGTTGGTAGTAGTTTGTTTTCTAATGGTTGCGTAATGTTAAAACTGAAACAGGAAGTGCTTTTGGACCAGTGTTGTTTACCTGCACTTCACCTGCACTTCACAAGAAATCTTGACAGATTTGACAGCGCAGGGACAATCAAATGATAATATATAAAATTATTAGTTAAATGTAACACAATACAAAAAAATGTATTTTGAGTACAGAAATGCCATTTACGCATTTTCGTCTTTCTTGCCTGTGCAGTGGAATATTCTTAATAAAAAAAATATTTTCCTCATTAAAAAGTTAAATACCAACATATAACAAGAAAGCGTAACAGATCAAAATAATGTTTCAACTACTTCGTTTAAACAATTACTTCGTAAGAATTAGTTAACACAGCCTAAGTTACATCTACAAAATGGCAGTTACGACGGTGGCGTCGAGGCTTTGGCGCATTTCACAAAACTCTTGAGCCTGGACTATGCCTTAGTGGAAATTTAAGTAGTTTTAACAACTAAAAACATTACTTGTGTGCGTTTTGAGATAACACAAAGGCACTGATGTATTTTGAAGAAAAAAAAACACCCCTATAAGACTCACCTGTGTCGAAATAAAGTCTTCAAACGATGTTTCCAAGAAGAACACCTACATTTTTACATAACTTACATTTTCAAAATCATTAAAGCCTTTCATACTAGAGTTCGTGTAAAAAACAAAGCAGGTAAAAATTGCTACGTATTACCACTGTCGATGTTTAACTTTCAGTTTCTGCACACGGTTAAAAAAAAAGGGGCGTTAACGGCGTTTACACCTGGGCCAGTTTTTGCTCTCACGCGCTCTCGGAAATATGAGTTTCAGACAGACAACTCCGCGGGTTAAAATTTGACATATTCAGAAATTGTAGTTGACATAAAATCATGTATTGAACTAAATTTACTCAACCAAATGTATATTCTAACAATAATAAAACTGAATTGGACAATACATCTGTTAATAGTTCATTCAAATAGTTCTAAAAAAAATGGATAATAAGGTAAGATGATGATTTTATTGATGTGGAAAGACATTCAGAAATAAATGAGTGATTAAAGGAAATAGTTAAGATGAGTTTAGCATTTTCTTAAACGTTTTCCATTTGCCCAACCATTTATTTAATTTATTTGCCTACTTTAATCACAAATTTAATTATGTATATATGTATTTATACAAGAATTTGTGTATTTATACACACATTTATTTATTTATCTGCGAATTTATTTATTATTTTTTGCAGGTTTCGTCCTCCATATGATAAAGTGAATCACAAATGTTTATGCCTACGTATAAAACTCAGCATTGAAATAATAATTCCCCAAACTTAAACAAGATTTTGTTAATAACAGGACCTGGCAACACATCATAGATAATACAATACCTTGTTATTGTATAAAACATATACTGTCATAAGCATCAAACTTCAAAGCAAGTGTTCAAAAATAGTTTGAATATTTTTTTATAAAAATAAAGATGTCTAGTAAAACAGGTTGTGTAGTTTGCTTCCTATAATAATAATAATAATAATAATAATAATAATAATAATAATAATAATGTATAATACAGATACTTATTATGAAAAACTAATTTATGATTTTTGTTTAGAGAGAATCCGGGCACCACACCCAGCTTAAAAACAATTATAGGTTTTTAACCTATAATTGGATTTTTAACCCATAGCATACTGAAATTGGTGTCTTACATATATTTCATTAAAGTATTTACCAACACTAGAAGGAATGTAATCGACAGGGTTTCTTTCTTATCTATATATTTTCACATTGGCCACATTGGCACGTGTGCTCTAGCACTGACGTCAATGAAGGATTACGCTTAGCGCTGTACTGTCCAAGCCACACCACACGGCATACATAAGAGAGAATCTGATTGGCTACGAGCGGTTTGGAGGCGGGCTAACTCGCCGTTTCCAGTCCTTTCATTGGTCTGTGCGGTACAGTACGTGACGAGTCTAATTGTTAAACTTTTCTGTCGACCAGACAGAGACAAACAGCCCGTCTGTTTACTACGCCGTTCTGCTGCTTCATCGACAGCAATTCACAACATTTAACATGCAAATGACACCAACACACTAGCTTGCAAGGAAAAGGTAAGTGGATTCTGCACTTGTGTGTTTCTTTCATATTTTTCACGCTGTTGTTTTTACTGGAGGACTGAGAAATAACACGCGACCATTGAGTTCATTCGTGTAGTCATA
Source organism: Oreonectes daqikongensis (assembly GCA_026939265.1). Taxonomy (NCBI): domain Eukaryota; kingdom Metazoa; phylum Chordata; class Actinopteri; order Cypriniformes; family Nemacheilidae; genus Oreonectes; species Oreonectes daqikongensis. The sequence goes on from JAOTQM010000031.1 coordinate 1,040,976, forward strand.
GATAAACGATCATGTATTCTTGAACGATTGCTTTCAGTGGTTTTATATGCTACAAATTATAAAAACGAAAGTGATTTTTAGTCGCGCTTTTGCAGTCTGGCCTCGCGCAGCTGTCATTGCGGATGTTTGTGCGCTCATGCGTCACTGGCGTGTCGTCACGTGGCGCAAATAGCAACATATCTTTACGCCAAACTTCATCAAATTGTCCAAACATGTACTTTAAATACAATGGGTAAAATAATACACACATCTAAGCGGTCATGATTCCTTGTGTATTGCTGTATCTTGTAGTTATCTGCAACTCGATATATGACGCCATGCCCAGGGAGCAATATCATGATATTGACAACAACCGTGATAACAACGCACGGTATCGCGCTGATACTAAACCTATAATATTGTAATTATTATTTAGGACTTTTTGCATAAAGAGAAAACGAATTCTCTCTGTTCGCCTGACTACGTTTGTATTTTCAGTGCGATTCATTCTGCAAAAATATGAGGGGAAAAAATATTACTTACTATTTATTATTTATATATAGAAAACATTTTAATAAATTGTTTGGCCACTATAACCATTTCCTTGTGGAGTCTTTTATACTCTTTCCATTGACATATGCTCCATTACACTTAAATAAATAATAAAGGTTCTTATTTTTCATACCATGATTCTTACCTCTTGTACCACAGATGGAGGACGTGGCCTCCACTCCGGTCCTCGCAGGTCCATCCCAAGCTGCGCTTCCCCGTCCGACCGCTTCGGAGCGCCGCAGCAGGAAGTCTGGCACCGCTAACATTTTTCAGGGGGTGAACCTGAAGCAGCTCAGACGGCTGTTCCACGCAGCAGGCGACCCCGAGGCGGACCAGAGAGCCCGGATGGTCTGGGGGAGCCGGAGAGCGGGGAGCGGCGAGGATGGAGTGGGTGGGGAGGAAGAAGAAGAGGAGGATGGAGGGATGACGGAGGTGGAGACAGGGCTGGCACAGGCGCTGGTGGGACTAAGGGTCAGAGCGCGGAATAGAAACGGAATCAGGGAGTCTCACAAGGACACTACAGGAACTAGATGGGTCAGAGCGTTTGGACATCTCAGGTGAGGGAGAGAGTGATATTTGTATACTTACACTACATTTTAATGTTAAATTTAGCCTGATCTGATCTTTTTACTTTAGTTTTGTAGATGCAAACCTTTTGACTATGTGGTAAAAATGTGACCTGGACATGTTTTTGTGAGATTGATGTATTGACTTGAATGTTTATACAAAACTAATGCATTGGAACCACACCAACGTGCGTGTGTGTGTGTTGGAAACATGCTAATCTGAACAAATGTAGGTCATGACATCAGCCACACACTCACCTCAATACCTTGTGCACAAACAGGAAAATCTAGGCACAGGTCACAAACAAATTCACCATGTAATAAATGCATCGTTTATTCTACCTTCAGAATCAACGAGGGATCACTAGGAAAACCATCTGATGTCACAACTGGAGATGACGGTGATGAAAATGAAGATGACACATCATCTCTGGGAGCCTGTGGAGGGCAAAGTACTTTCGAGGGAGGATCATGTGACCAAGCTGACTTCCTGTCCCCAGGGGAAGAGACCCAGAGGCCGACCGGTGGCCCCAGATGGAGTTGGAATACCGTTCAAGAGAAGGACCCAGAACGCTACCTGCACCGAATCCGACACTGAAACGGCTGACGGGATGTGAGATTATCACCGACTAAATGCATGAAATCAGATTACTCGCTCGCTGTTCTTACAGATTTACTTGAAACTACAACCTCAATGAAACGCTAGTCTTAATCGATCCATGAACACTACAGATCCCCGGGGCTGAGAACGGACTTGAATAGTAATTTCACTGTATACCTGAGAGCTGTTGTAAAGTGTTGTATAGTCCTCTACAGGTTTGTGCTATTCTCACATTCTTCAACCTCCAGCACAGTTCCACAACGCACAATAATATAACACTATTCAAGAGAAATTAAGTATTTCTCAAACCTGTATGATGTACTTGTGAAACACAAGAGGTTTTGAAAAGCATTAACAATAGAAGTGAATAGGGACTGGGGATTTTGCCTTGCACCAGTGACTCGAAACACTATTAGTTGTAGCACGTCTCATCACAAAACACAACATGCTAAGTTTGACCCACTGAAATCATGATACTTCAATGATACAGATTTTTTTTGTAACTGCAGCATGATAGTCCCAGTCACCATTGACTTTCCTTGCATTTGTGCTAAACTCTGAAATGACGTGAGTAAATGACAACTTTCCTCATTTTTAAGGTGAACTACTCCTTTAAACAAAAAAATAATGACTCGATTCTTATCAAAACTTCCAGAGCCCCTGCCTCCTGTTTTCTGTTGATATGAATGTATGGGGCTAGAGAGTGTTGGTTTTGTATTGTTTAATGATACGTGCTTGTATTTTTCTGCCTTTGAGTTATGTATAATGAGTAAATTTGTAGTGCAGTTCTCTGTTGATCATTCTAGTGTTGTTTTATATACAGGTAGTTTATTGCAATATGTACATTATGCATTAGAACTATAACATCACCAGTAGGTGAGATTGTATAGCAGTATGCAGAACACTTAATCATTATTACCGAGTATTTAACGTCTTCAAAAGCAATACAGATTAAAACATGTAGCTGAAATTTCTAATGAGTAAACCATTGCATCTTGGTTCAGAAACACTACATGAGAAAGAATGTTTTTCTCATTGTCAAAGCTGGAACTTCCAATTAAACGTTTTGAAATAAATCTCACGTCTCGTCTTTTATTGAATACAGCACTGTTAGCTTTAACATTTGTTATTAAATACATTACATAGAAATTATACAGTCCATTGTCACGTTTCAAGGTCATCTTGCTGACGCCTGTAAATAGAGTGTTAAAAAAATTACAATATCTTCAGTTTGGAACGAAAGCAAAAGGGTGTAAAGAATCTGAGAAAGGAACGTTCCAGTGTTTATGCACATGCTCAGTTGAGCACCGGTTTATTTCTACATTGCGTATATCGGACTCATGCACATCAAAAGGTAGAAAAATAAAATAAGCAAAAAAGGTTATATGGCAAGGAGAACAAATGTGTGTGATTTCGCAACATAAATGCAAGAAAAACAACTTGGTTATGAAGTACACAGTTCATCCCCTTCAGAATGAATGAAAGCAGTGCATTGCGCTTTGATGCTATTGGCCAATCATTGCGTTGTAGTTCCTCTTCCAGTGCTGAAGAGGGCGATAAAGCAGTCGAGCATCAAAGTTTTACTACAGCAGAACGTTTCTCCTTCATCTTATTGATATGCATGTCGTATTGAAGGCGGCTTGTGTGCGTATCCATACAGTGTACTAGTCAGCAATGCTTTCCTTCAGTATTATGTGTGTGGGATGTTTCTCTTGAAAGGCATCACTCATTTCAACAACGCTCACTGTTCCTGAAATCATGTCACTCGATCAACAAAAACGAAATAATTCTTTAAGTCAGGCCGTAAGCACATGCACACGATAGTCCCCATCACCACCAGGTGAAGAAGGGTCTTCTGCTTTGGAAGCTCTGCGTGTACGATTCGCTGTTGGCTCGCTGTGGCGCCCGGGCGGTCTCGACGGTAACAGGCGGCATCTGCACCAGTTCCAGCGGAGTCTTACCGTCTCTCAGAGCCTGAGTGAGATTGAGAATCTACAGGAACACGGTAATGAGACAAGGATTGAATCTCAGAAATCTAGACAGATCCGAGTAGTATGATGTGAACAACGATTTTTGAAGGTTAGGGTTCCTTTAGGTAGCAATGACATTGCAGCTACATTCATGAGAAAAACAACTATTAATATTTTGAGCGAAACTGAAGTCTAGCGATTTTTAAAGACTCACCTGTCCCCTCATTACTGAGATCTGTTTCTTGAACTGTCCCCTGTCGAAACCCGGGTCTTTCTGTCAATGTAAACAAGGAAAATAGTGAGCATAAAATGTACCAAACAAATATCGGTCCGTGTCTTAATAGTCTACATCATCTAAATACCAAAAGCAGACAGCAATCTTACCTTAAAAAGCTCATACAGGTCTTCTTCCAGGTCTTTATTGAAGTTTGGATCAGATAATTTGGGAATCACTAAATCCCGGATCTCTTCGGAGAACGCGACTTTAGCCTGATGGAGCCACGCCCAATAAAAAGGGTCTGCGAGCGAAACGTTCAAGCCAAAGATTGTAGAGTTATTAAACGTTTAAGTAAAAAAGCAAGCACACACATTTATTCAACAATATGTTTTCAATGTGATTGGTTAGTTGCTGGTCATGTGTTTGTGTGGTGGATAATGATTGGCTTACAGGCTCTCCATGAGTCCGGGTGTTTAAGAGGGAAAGCCAGGCCGTTATCAATGGCTGCCAGTTTGATGATGGGATCCTTCACTACTACCCAATCATTGTCCTGCACAAAAAATTGCATAAACACCAAATGTAGTAACACACGACCAGTCTGCTATAATGGTGGACACCTACCTTGTTGCTTGATGTATCCATGGGACAGTCATATTTTATGAGCCAGTTATCATTTCCTCGATCTACAAACACACACAGAAATAAACTTGTTAGGGCAGTGCGAGCTGAGAGCGGTCTTAAAATGTGTTGTCAGCCCTTTCTGTTTACCTGTGTTTCTGATGATGTAATCCAGCACCACCAGCCTCTCAAACTGTAGCTGCAGTTGGCGATTGGTGTTTTCGGGTAAAGGCTCCGCCTCGAACCGCCGTAGCCAGAAGTCTGCATCTTTATAGCCCTCAACAAAAAGCTGGAATGAGCCGATCTGCAATAGCCAATAAATGTGAGATTATATAGAGACAACAACCAATAGAGTTCAGGAACGTGATGTCATCGCGCAGTTAAGGCCGCCATCTTCTAGTCCTAAATATTCTGTTGGTCATATTTTGTTATGTGCGTTTCAAAAATGTAAGGAAGAAGGGCATTTGATTTCAAGAAAAAGGTGGATTAAAAAACACTGTTAACTTTAATTCTCATATGTATGATTTTTTTTGTACATTTTGTAAAATGATACAGTTTTATTAAGATGACGTTACAAACATTTAATAGCTAAGAGTGTTTGAAAAAGTCATCAAAATCTTTCTCCAGGCAGATAGGTGGTGCTGTGATAGACTTACCTTAGGTGGCAGGCCAATCCGATGGAACCGTTGGCCGACTTTAGGGACTTTTTCCAAAGCTAACCTCTTCCCTCTGGATTTTACGCGATCGATGGCGCTGTAATTAAACGTCTCGCTGGCTAAATGCACCACCTACAACAAAAAGAAAAGTTTGTGATTTCTTTAAAGATTAGACATCTACCTCCCCCATCTATACTGTAATAGAAGACTTCTGATGGTGTGTGTAGGTGAGAGGTTGCGTTTGGGCACGCGGTTGACTGTTTTTTGTTTTCAACCATGCCAATAACAGGAAATGAAAGAAGTTAAAAAAACAAACCATTTCCGATGTCCTCATTTACCTTGCTTTTAGTTTCACACTACACTGCGTGTGATGTTCTCATACCTTGGTGCGTGGAACAATATTGAGTTCTAGTTTCTGGTCCACTAAACTGGCTCCGGCCTCTGACAGGTAACCCTGGTTAAGAACCAGACAGTCCCGGCCGAAACAGCACGGACAACACAGCTTCTGCAGCCATTTGGTCCATTTAGGGTTCAGTTGCCCGTACGGTTCCTCGTTCTTTGGTTTGAAGACTCCAATGATCTTCTGTTGGTGAAGAGAGAACATTTCAGGTCACGCTTTGTGTGAATCAGCACGTATAGTCGCATCATACGACCGGAACGTGACAAACGGCTGTCTGTTTAAATCGGTTTAATTCTAGCGGATTTCACACGTTTTAAAGCATTAGCGTGATTGTGAAACATGCTTTCAGAGAGTCTCGAGTAACATGCTGTTATTCTGTATTGACATGCAATGATAGAAAACCGTTTTAATGAAATTCTAGAAAGTAAATGTAGAACAAGTGAATTTCAACGTGTGGTCATATTTGAACTTTCCGCCATATCGCCCAACATATAATATGGCATCATAATATCAAATGCTTTTTTTTTTGTTCACCTGAAGAAAGGAAGTACATCTGTGATGGCGAGCATATTTTCATATTTTGAATATTTTCATATTCATATTTGATCTGGCCAGCTCACCACCTGATATGCACATGCTCACGAGGTTCATGACTCATGTGAGTTGTGTCACTGAAGAGAACAGAAGAACTTTCCAGCGTGTTCACAGTTGAGAGACTGTAAAACATAAGATTGCACCTTTCTGAAGACCTTCAGCAAGAGCCTGAAAGTACAATATTGTTCACAGCTCAGCTTCACCCCTACAGGCTGATTTATTCATTCATGCGTGGCTTTCGCTTTCTTCTACACATGATGTATTAGATTTTACTGTCAACACTTATCTTACTCAGAGGAATAGTTCACCCAAAATGATATTTTTCATCATTTATTCACCCTCATGTCATTCCAAACCTGTATGGCTTTTATTCTCCTGCAGAACACAAAAGAAAATATTTTGAAGAATACAAACAACATTGCCCCTCATTGACTTCCATTGTATGAACACAAAACCACTGACACATTTCTCAAAATATCTTCTTTTGTGTTCCAAAAGGGTCAAATATAGGTTTTGAGGGTGTTTGTGGTGAACTGTCCCTTTAAGAAGACCACTACGTCTCAATCATTTGAGTATGTTGTCCTAAAAACAATCCAAAAATACAAATGTCACTTCTCCCACAGAAAATGTTGTCATAAACCTCAGTTCCTTCACCTTTCTCTGTTTCTGTTATATAGAAGATCAAATCTTCAGTGAAACTGGTCTCGTCTTCTTAATAGGATTACTGACACATTCATCATGTCTTAATCATACACCACATGAAAGTTTATCATTCAGTGTGTCCTAAAGCTATAACACACACACAGGGAACTGGCTGAACTTACACGCTCACACACGGGTCAAAATAGGGCATGAATACAGAAGTGTGATTCTGGTTAACAGTATCCAATCGCCACTCCTGCTTACGTTACGTTGTTACAGACGTAGACCAAGCTGTGGCATTGAAACGTGCAAAATATGAACAGAAATGTTTATAAAAAAGCAATTTATATAGACTATTAGTAAAGATATAGTCAAAGCACTAGACAAATTAAAGAAATGAGAAAAATAATAGAGAAAGCATTTACATGTATGCATTTGGCAGACACTTATCCAAAGCAACTTCAAGAAAATGTAAATATTCTACACCAAAAATATATTCTTTGATCATGTGATCAGTGATGTTAACCCATAACATTAAACCTCTGTTCATTGATGAAACGCTAGCTCTGAATCTGAGCTAGAAACACAGTTTCACATTCTCAGGCTGATTGAAAGATAATCTGATGAATGAACGTACTCATCTAACCACACTGGCTTCAGTCCAACACAAGTTAATCACACTCATACTGCCAAAGTAGGCCGTTTAACACATGTGACAGGTCTTAAGTCAAACCATGCCTCTCGTGAAAGCCATTAACCTCGTGTGAGGTTTTGTTTAAAAAAAACTAATATAAGGAACGATTTCAGATGAAGCAGAAGTGGGTATTAGGTAAGCCAGTAGGTGACATCTATCACTAAATGATAAAGACTGCTGCTGTATTTTACCATTTCATTAACTGAAGGACTGGAAACACACATATGTGCCTGTCAAATACAACTCGCACTTATTAGACCTTAAATGTTTTGATTCAAATGCAAAATGTTTTTCAACTAATTTCACACTTTTATTGTTTTTAACACTGTCAGTAAATAAGCAATAACATGCATTAAAGATTTTTGCCAATTTGTTCTTGCACAAGTATAACTTGCTTGAAAACGATAAACAAAATGTGATCTAATGATTTAAAATAAACTTGTTTATAATTATCTTTATTTTTACATTTTCAATAGACATCAATACTTTAAAATCGTATGCACACTCTATAATCTTACAGACAACTATTTTCTTATGGTTTATACACACTTTCTTACATTTAAACACACTTAATAGCCCTTTTAATTTAATATAACTGACCTACAGACAATAATTTTCAGTTAACTTCTTCAGTTTGCATCTTATTGACATATTTGCAATACTACCATGTATTGTGCATTCTATGCATTTCATAATTTCGTGTTTTTTCTACTTCCTTCACTACTGTCGCCTTTACTGTAAAACTGCTTTGCAGCAGAAATCAATTTGAGTTGTTGACTATTGACTGACACTGTTGTCTCCTTGTTTACCAAGTACACTCATTTAAAAAATAAAACTTTAACAGGGTTTTTTTGAGTGGAGGAAATTACATTAATTGGGCAGTCTTAATAAAAGTCCCCATGGTTGAGTAACACCCAAAACTCCTCTATTATCATCACGTTAAGTTCTTTAGAAAGTTCAGATCCAGAAACTGATTCTTGGTTTGCAGGCCTGAGCTGATGACACAGCTGTTAGTGTAATACTTCAATAAACATCATGTTTTGCTTCATCTCAGCACACATAACCGATTAAAAATGTCTTATGTAACGTGGTCACACATCAAATGAAAGTGAACTTTCTCACCCCCAATGAATCTTTCACGAAGTAGCTGCCGCTGGAGCCCTGATAGATGCGCTCTGGATAGAAGCCCTCCTCGATGGCCCGCTCTGCCCTCCGGATGATATCGTTGAACACCGGATCCTCTGGGAACTCGTTTCTGTGCGGGTCACGAGGAGAGGCGCCTCGATCCCGGTCCAGCAGCGGCTGACGCTCCCGGCTGCGCCCGGGACTCCCCGCCGCCAGACGCACGACGGAGCCCGGCGTGCCTCCAAATGCGCCCCGGGGACTGGTCGGCTCGACGGGACCGTAGTTGAAATCGTTATCGCGAAGAGGAGAGACTAACGGGCTCGTCTCGTCCATGGCGGAGAGGAAATTGCACCAGACAAACGTCCGTATGTTTCCGTAATGAAATAAAGTAGCTCGGCACAGTTGATCGCCAACAAACCAGTCACATGACTGTGTGCGCTTCCGTAAAGAGGCGGGACTAATGCGTGACGTCAAAGCCACGAGCCAATCAGCACTTCGATGTCGTAATGTTTTTCTACATGTGAGCTGTAATTGGTTAGAAGTACGACACCCACAACGACCATGTGATAAAGAACAACATCACTGCAGGGTGACTAGTCAACTCTTGTGAGAATACAGAATTGTGACCTGTGAACACGATTTAGTTATCAGCATTTGAATTAAAGTGTCGCCCCAAAGACGATAACGATAACGTTTTTAAAGTCAGAGAGGCAGGGTGTTTAAAACTTCCAAATTACAAAATAATATAGGGAATGCCCAGACTATTATTTTTCATACAAGAGAAGTGTGATCGCTTTTTATTTTGACGATCTTTCTGTTTAGAATTGATATTTTCCCCTAAATTACAGTTCAAATACACACCCTCAAACGACTCATTTTGGGGAAGTGTTGGCTGTGATATATTTCCACGAGTTGTTTAAACTGTGAGCGGACGCGACGCGCAACGCGGATCATATGAGCGTGTTGTAGCAACACGAGTTTCCAAGGGGAGGTGATCGGAGAGACGAAGGATGAGACATTCACAACATCCATCACTGCGTATCAGCCACAAACACAACTGACTAGCAGATACCTTATTTCAATTATTACAAATATGTTATAGCGTTAAGTGTAATAATTATGCATTAGTGTATTTAATTTAATTTGGATCTTTATCGTTCGATTGACGTACAGCTCTGGTTATTGACTGACTGATGGAGTCAGTTTTGGATTTGTCCGCATCAGAAGACTCCTCTCCGGTCTCCGAGCTCTCGTTCAGCCTGCAGAACCTCCAGTGTCAGGATGGGTAAGTTGTCATTGCGAGTATTTTATATAATAGTTGGCATCAAAAGTTATTCATCAGTGTGCATTTAAAATGCATATACATTTATAGCAAATTCTTACAAATATTATGATCATTATTCGGTATAAATAATAAAATATAAAAAATGAAATTAACAATAAATAACGTCTTTACTATTATTATCATTTAATTAATTTTGTTATTATTTTTAAATAATTAATGTAATTATTTTATATATTACAATTAGGAAGTAATAATTCATATTTCATGCTTATTTAACGCCTAAGTGTGTCTGAAAAGAGCCCGAGCCCCCGGAGAAAGCTTATTTTGACGCCTGAATGCATCAGCCCACAGATGAACACTCTCTCCAGGGAGAGAGAGACGCCAACAGGTCTGAACAAGAGCTTCTCTCTCTCTCTTACACACACACACACAAAACTTTCTTCTTAGGGCACTTTAAACTGTCTGCAAACTTGACAGATCTGTAGTTTAACCTTGCTTATAAGTAACTGCCTGTGTGATTCATTGGAGAGCAATTGTTTAGCTAATAATTGTTTACATTAGTTACAGTACACACTAGATAATAGTGATCTATTCAAGCAGGACATGGAGAGGGACGTGGAATCATGATGATTTTTCTTATCAATACCATTTGCATATTAAGAATTCATAATTGGAGATCAACTCTCATTATTAATGCCGACATGAATTACAATTGTCTTTGAATTGTCTCTTTTAGTCTCTGCTGTGAAAAGACGAAGAGCAAGGTAATGATAAACATGAATAATCTGCGATGATCACATGGTTAAACACACTATAACAAATCATACTGTCCTCTGCTTTCAGCAGAAGTCTGTCTCCTAAGTCCTCTTCAAACAAGGTAAGACACATGCAGTGACCAAACCTGATCTGTGATACAACCATGACTGAAAAGTCACTTCATGTAGCAAATTGTGTGATCAAATACTGTCTCTCTTTCTATTTTTATCACACATCAGAATGTCCAGTCAAGATGTCTTTGGAGGGACCTTCAGGATTCTGCTAATAAGGAGAACGAGAGAGCTATTGTCAGTAATATTCTGTTTGTTTCTTTATATCTGAATGGTATTTTTTTATTATTTTCTTATGTTTACCGTCTTCACTGCTGTTGAATTATGGGTAATGTAGTTTGTGTTGTCCAGCAGAAGAGATTGCGGGTGCAGCTGTCTAGCAGATTCTCCAGCGCATCAGAAGCACCAGAACCGGCATGCAGAACGTGGAAACAGTATTGCAGTGATCCAGAAGATGACGGCAGTTGTACGAGGGAGATTGATGCGATAAATCATACGGTGAGAGAAAAATGATTCTATTATTGGTATATATAATCTGTGACATGTTTCTGATTTCTCGCTGTTCATCTACAGGTTGCTGTGAGGTTGTGTAGAATGAGGTCACACAGAAATGCTCCTCCACCTCAAATAACCGAGGCTGCCATCGCTGACCTCACCCTCATAGGGGACTTTAGTAAGGTACGCTCTGAACTTATGCCTAGAATCACACAGACCAAAAGACAATTAATAGTTATCCATATCCACAATTGTTTCTATAGCAACACCTACTTCCTGTTGAGAGTGTCGGCCATCATGAGCTTCACTGTGTCAGCGTGCACACAGTAAGAAGTCTACTATTAAATCACAAATTCTGGAATATGAGACTAAACATAATTTCCATCATTATGTCAGATTTTATGCATTTTATGCAAAGCTATTGTGCGTTAGGTGGCGTCTCTGATCAAGGGTGAGTTTGGTCCTGCAGTGGAGGACCTTCTCATCATCGACTGTCGGTATCCATATGAATATCAAGGAGGACACATAAAGGTATTAAAATATGAGAAAGTGTTAATGCATAAAATTGACAAAGTGTGTTTGTCTTTTAAAAGTATATTTCTTTCATTCAGGGGGCAATAAACCTTTATACTGAATCTCAGATCCAGCAAGCTGTATTCCAAGCATTAGAGAAGACTGAGCTTTACCCCGCGGGGAGCGTCTCCTCTTTGGGACGACATGAACCATCTGACACGTCTCCTGAAAAGTCTGCTGCGAAAGACGAGTCATCATCGCCACGAAAACTGATAGTGTTCCACTGCGAGTTCTCATCCAAAAGAGGACCACATCTGTAAGACTTGAAATGGTTTGTGACATAAACACAGACATTTGCCATTTAAACAAACATAGATATGTTTCTTACCTGTCCAACAGCTGTCAGCATCTGAGGAGGTTAGACAGAAGTCTAAATGTGTATCCAAACCTGCACTATCCAGAGCTCTACCTTCTGCTGGGTGGTTACAAACTCTTCCACAGCTGCTATCCGGTACAACACCATATCTGTGCTTTTGTCAGTTTACACAGTGTGTCCATGTAAAGTGTATAATTTTCCTTTTAATCAAAGCATAAACTCTCAATCTGCCGTAGGACCTGTGCAAACCCCGTGGATACGTACCCATGCGTCAACGGGAGTACCAGGAGCAGCTGCATGGCTTCCGCAGGAGGAGAGCCACTCGACAGCGAAGGCGACGGCCAGTCAGAATTCATCAAAGAACGACACGATAAAAATTAGCTTATATATATACTAGACATGTAGACATTACTTCTACTATGCACTAAAACAGTGGTTCTCAACCTTTTAGTTCACAGCAATATTTGACAGCCCCTCCACTCAAAAATGATACCCAATAAAATATTTTAGAGGGCTTTCATAACTAGAAATACCTTGATTTTTAATTGTTGTAGATTATTTTAAATAATTTTTCAAAATCACTTTAAGTCATCTTGAGGCTCCCTCCTTGAAAACCACTGCACTGAAGTAGCCTATGTATTCATACTTCAAGTATGCATACTTTTTTTAGACTTTAGTTAAGTGTGAAGGTGTGTCATGTACTTTATATAGCCTGAGTGCATTACATTTATCACCTAATTTGTACACCTCCAAAGATGTTTCTCAATAAATAAAAATGTTTAAAAAACACTGATTTAAAATGTTTGTTTAAACTGAGCACCGGCCTCAGTGTGAATCCATCGCACTAAGTGTTTACTTTTCTTTCCTTAATGTATACATATTTCCAACATTATGGTGATTGATATGATCATCTTTAAATTTGACTTAACACTCTGGATAAAAGTCAAAACACTCTGAATTAACTGTATAAATAAACTTGCTTTGCTAATAAACTGCGGTCAGCTAACGACTCTCAAGGTCGTAGCGTTGTAGTGACGTCAGCTGCAACGTGACTATCTCCGCTCTGATTGGTCTCGCGCGACAGGAAGCTGTTTTCTGTGTAAGCGACCTCCACAATCCACATCCCTAACCGGTCCAGTTATACCTCCGATCTGACAGCATCTCTGTTCCGTCTCCCGTGTCTTCGTTATTCGGTACGAACGTTTCCTTTGCATCTAAAAGCGTGTGCGCGCAGAGAAATGGCCGCGTATAAGCTCGTGCTGATCCGCCACGGCGAAAGCTGCTGGAACCAGGAGAACCGATTCTGCGGCTGGTTCGATGCCGATCTTAGCGAAACCGGAGTCGAGGAGGCCAAGAGGGGCGGGCAGGCCTTGAAAGGTGACGGTGTTTGAATTGCATCCCTTTAAAACAGTATTTTTTTTGCATTGCAATGGATTATGCATGCCCTGTCGCGAGACCCCTGCGACATTGCAAGTCTGCAGTGATGCATATTTGCTGCAGTGCATTCTGGTAAAAGGATAAAAAGGTTCATGGTTTTGATGTGTTCATGTACAAAGAGGTGCTCATCACTTAGAGTCACATGATTGTCTTTATATGAAGTGACTGGAGTTTCCTACAATCGTGGTGATTTTTATAAATTCCAGTTTGTCACCTTGTTTGTCATCCTCCAAACCTGAATGTCCTCTGCAGGATAAGAGGAGGATTGAGCCTATTCCAGCATCTCGTGCTGTAGCAGAAAGCGCATAAATTATGCATCTGTTTTTTTCGCTTTCAGATGCGGGTTATGAGTTCGACATATGCTACACGTCCGTGCTGAAGCGTGCTATCAGGACCCTGTGGCTGGTGCTGGATGGCATTGATCAGATGTGGTTGCCCGTGCATCGCACCTGGCGTCTGAACGAACGCCACTACGGCGGTCTCACGGGCCTCAACAAAGCCGAGACGGCGGCCAAACATGGGGAGGCTCAGGTGAAGATCTGGAGGCGCTCCTTTGACATCCCTCCTCCATCCATGGACCCAGATCATGACTTTGACACTGCCATCAGTAAGGTTTGTATTAGGGTATTAATGTAAATCTCAGGCTTATTTTCTGACTGCTTTACCACATCACATGTCATGTTGCCGCAGGACCGCCGCTACGCCGACTTGACGGAGGACCAGCTGCCCTCGTGCGAGAGCCTTAAAGACACTATAGCTCGGGCTCTGCCGTTCTGGAATGAGGAAATTGTTCCTCAGATCAAAGAGGGCAAGAGAGTTCTCATCGCTGCCCACGGCAACAGTCTGAGAGGAATCGTGAAGCACCTGGAAGGTGAGAAATCATGTCAGATCACACCTGAAATTACAGCCGGAAATTGACTTCTGGTGCCATCATGTGTGTACTACGACCCATGTGTTTTTTCCAGGTATGACAGAGGAGGCCATCATGGAGCTGAACCTGCCCACAGGAATCCCCATCCTCTATGAGCTGGACAAGAACCTGAAGCCCGTGAAACCCATGCAGTTCCTGGGAGATGAAGATACTGTCCGCAAAGCCATGGAAGCTGTAGCCGCACAGGGCAAAGCCAAGAAATAGACTGAAATATTGTACGCTGGTCTTTCGTTTTCCACATTTCTCCTCAACAAAAAAAACAACAACTCTAGAACCTGACCAATGACCAATAATAGATTTCTTATTGCTGCAAGCATATAACTGGGACCATCATATTAAAAATTGAACAACAAAAACATTTATTGTCACTTTAACCCCTCGAGTATGTAAGTATTAATTAAAACAGAGGCACAATACATTTAGGGGCATTTTAGCTTTAAATAGTCTCTGCAATGAACATTTCAAAAGATGCACATTTATGATGTGAGTTTGGGTGGTAATATATAGCAGATTATATTCCTATGAGATTTATGCAGATATTTATGAATTAAGATGGTTGTTTTTGTCTGCAATTGTACTGTAACTGTATGTTGTAATCAAACTGTTGTCCGTGTCATATTCACTGTATTTTGGCCCAGGTTTTCATGTATTCCACAAACATTTACCCAAAAGTGACTTTTAATATATTCACGTGTTTGTTCATCCTTCACAGATTAGTTTGAGAAGAATGTTCACTTGACTGAAAAACAGTGTTGCTTACATAAGTAATGTGCAATCCCAATAAATGTTGACTAACTTAAGTCGCTGTATTTTATTGAGATGCACTTTAAACAAAAAATCTGCTTGTTTCTCTAATGCATGTCTGATGCTCAGGTTCAGGCACTTTAACGTTTTGCTATCTATGACTTATTTTTGACAGCAAAAATGGAAATAAAGTGCTGAAATTAAAGCATTATCTCAATTGATAAATATATGCTTTGAAAGGATAATGTGAATTAGTTAAAAGGGTTAGCCAAAAAACCCTATATATTAAAACTTAATTAATATACCTAAGAAAACATGTTTTGTAGACAGATAAAATAAGAAAGACCAAGGACTTTTGCAATTTCGAATAAAATAAGAGTATTCGGACATGCCAAAAGTGACAATAGCCAAATTGATAGTTGACAATCATTGAAATAATAATATACGTGATGAATAAATGATGATTAAATAATTAATGTGGGAAAATAATGTGTGTATTTGCTCATAATATGATTGTTTTACTGCCACAACAAACATGGCGCCGTCCGTGTACCACACGTTACAAACAACCAATCAGAGCGTAACTTGCCCTCGACTAATAGCCAATCAGAAGGCAGACGTCGCTTCTTGAAAACATGTCGCCCATGAAGCTGTGTGTTCCAGGTGGGTCACTGTTATTCACACTTTATCTGCTGTTCATGTATTGTTTGTCGATATATTCTTTGCATAGCTTGGTTATGTATTCTTTATTTTTTAATCTTCTGTCATTTTGTCAACTTTAAAGCCGTTGGGAAACCTTTAAAGGAGTTTGATCACTCCCGAGCGTTCACGTGCAGTTCAGTGTGTATGGCATAGCTGTGGGGCTGAATCATCCGCGCGTGTAACACAATTGTGAAATTATTAGCGCGATTTTACACATCAAAGCTTGTTCGACTGCAGTCGACATATGTCAGTGCTGTTGTCGTTATTTAGGTGGTTGTGGTCGTAATGATGTACTGTACGCGGGTGTAGTTATCTGGGTGTTAATGGGGTTTAAAGACTCGTTTGGCGAGACCCGCCCACCGCCTGGGGCGCTCGCGTTGCTGTCAAGCATTTATATGCCTGTACACGAACCTGGCATCTAATGAATGACTCCAGCTGTTTATACCCCGAAACCACTTTACATTGAGCTCGTTTGCTTTACAAGATTCCCTTTTAAAGGAATGTCATCTCCTATGACAGAGATTTATTATTGCTAGTTCAAATATATATTTATGTTTGAGATCTGTTATTAATGTACACAGATGTTTTGTTCATGTTATAAATGTGTAATTCAGGTGACTGAAATATCCCAAAATGGCTTTGACGCATTACAACTTTGTACGTGTGTCTTTGGAAAATAATAGTGTGTATTCACTATTTTCTTCAACATGTTTACCAAAAGAAAAAGGAATATCGAACAGGTTTGCAATGTTATGAGGATGAGTAGATACTGAAAGTTATTTACTTTCACCATCATTGTTACGGTTCTACAAGAAACCTGGAAACATCGCTTTAAATTTTAAGGTTCCCTTGACGCGATTGCTGTTTCTCTGCAGGTGAAAGGCTCTGCAGCACGGAGGACTGTATCCCCGGCACCGGCACGTATCTGAGGCACGGCAACATCTTTGCATCGCTCGCAGGATATGTGCTGAGAAAGAACGAGGGAGAGGAGGTCAGTTTCAGAAATGTTTTGCTGTCACTATGCGTTGTCAGAATTGAATATGGAAATATGGATGTTCAGTGGAGTAACTCAATGTCAACCTTTTTCATTTAAGCTCCCGGTGATTTCAGTGGTTAGAGAGACAGAAGCACAACTTTTGCCTGACGTCGGTGCCATTGTCACCTGCAAGGTGAGCGTTCTGTACAAAACATGACGCATCTGAATTACTGTCATTATGAGATGAAATTTAAGTTCTGCCTTCATGTTGTTCCAAACCCAAAAGCTTAAGGACTGGCGGCCTTTCACTTGATAAATATGAAACAAAAGTAAATGGTGACTGAGACCAAGTGTCACGAGGGAGTGAAAATGATGACGTGCTCTTCATATTTGAAATGTTTCTTTAAAAGTGAAGCGTGTAATTTATGTGAATGTGCACAGGTGACAAGTATCAACCCAAGGTTTGCTAAAGTACACATTTTATATGTGGGGTCGACACCGCTGAAAGACCGCTTTAGAGGCACGATCAGGTATGAACACGGTTTAATATTTCTATTCTGACGGTCTCCAATAGAGATTGTTGTTTACAAAAGCAGTTTGTATTTGATATGTACTGTTAAAAGGAATGAATTCATGATGTTCTGTGGGTTTTACGTCTCCAGACGAGAAGACGTGAGAGCAACAGAGAAAGACAAAGTGAGTTCAGGAGAGATTACTAAAACGCTCATGGAAATGTCTTGCACCAAAAAGCTAAAAATGTGGGTTTTCTTTTCAGGTGGAGACGTACAAAAGCTTCAGGCCAGGAGACATCGTCCTTGCTAAAGTTGTATCCTTGATATATATTTCTTGTAGAATGACAACTAGATGCAGTTGCTCATCACCATCAGAACAACTAAAACAAATTTTCTTTCAATATTTTGTAATCCACATCTCCTGTTTATAATGTAAACTCATGTGCTTGTGACCCTTGACGTCAGTTGCCAGATCTCTTTAGGTGACGTGCAGTCGAATTACCTGCTGACTACAGCTGAGAATGAGCTGGGTGTGGTGGTGGCCCACAGTGAAGCTGGTGAGAAACCGCTAGAATGGTTTTGCTTCACACTGGCCAAATGTCCACATTACTGATGCTTTGTTCCTTCAATGTTCCTGCAGGTGCACAGATGGTTCCCATCAGCTGGTGTGAGATGCAGTGTCCGCGCACGCACGCTAAAGAGTTTCGCAAGGTGGCGCGGGTACAGCCGGAGTACCTGCAGGCGTGAGACACGCCCACTGCGTCTTTTAACCACACCCACTGGAACACACAGCTTCAAAGACACGCCCTCCCGCTTTCTCTGCCAGATCAACGTGTTTGGAGTTTCGGAGGCGAATCAGAATTTTTATTCAGCTTGTGTATTGCACTGAGTAACCTGGCATCTAAAATTTGACATGTATGAATAACATTTAATGTGATTTAGAATGTAGTCAGCAGCTCTGGCATTTATGACGCAAATTTACATTCCAGGACATGAGTATGTAATTTCATTTAGTGTTGACTACATGCTTCTGAAGTTCACTGCATTTCATATTACCCAACATGTTTTGAAGGTTAAGAGCTTGTGGAAATATGGTTCTTTTTTTAAATTTTTTTTTTACCCCAGAGTCAACAATCAAGCCTATTTTAAGACCACTAATGTTTCGCATTGTGACAATTTCCATAACTTGAACAGTTTGCGCAGAAGTGAAAAAGATTTCATTTATTCATCTTCATGTCATTCCAAACCTGTATGACTTTCTTCTGCAGATCACCAAAGAAGATATTTTGAAGACTGTTGGTAAACAAACAACATTAAACCTCATTGGCTTCCATTGTATTGACACATGACTACAGACATTTCTCAAAATATCTTCTTTTGTGTTCCACTGAAGAGTCATACAGTTTAAGATTGACATGATGGTGAATAACGTTCTTAGGTAGCACCTGAAATTCCCATGACCTTGTTTTTTATATCTGCATGATGTATAAACTCTTCTTTGCATTAGTTTTGAGAATAAAACTATTTTGCATTACAGTATTGAAACATGGGTGGGGGTTATTAATTTTCATGAAAATGTCAGAATGAAAAACATGCGAAAAAGTACTAACAGAGGTTTCATTTTGGGGTGAAATGTGACTCAACTGGTTTGGTCATATTCGTCACTCTGGTGTTTATGCTGTAACAGAATCCCAGTGAAAGTGAAATTATGCTCTGAACTAATAACAAACACCAAAATCTGCTATTTCCTGAAGTAGAAAACTGGAATGATTAGCACACATTCATGGCAGAGAACCTTCTGAAGTAAAGTTTATTTTGCTGCTTTCGTTCAGCAATATTTTTCTCTATTCTGTCTGAAACTCTTTTGAAAGGTCATGTGTTTACAAGAAATAAAGCATTTAACAGAACATAAGTTCAGCCTCGGTTTGCTTTAATGTAGCGGGTTTCACTACAAACAATCAAATGATAAAAAAAATAATTTAAAAATAAACACTGTTTACAAATCTCAAAAAATAATCCCTGTCCTCTTCTGTTTACATTTTCACCTGCTCACAATAAAGATGAACTCACATCTACCTCTTGATATTTCACCTGAGATCAAACAAAAATGAATTGAATTAAGCAGAGACTTGATACAAATTGACTCGGTGCTGTTCAGTATTTTGTTTTGGGTTCGCTATAACAATTTAATCATCGAATCGCATCGAGTTCCGTGCGTTCACGTCAATCGCAAACTTCTTATTGGACGGCGGCGTAAATCCCAATCCAATCCCTTTATTCCTGAAGTCCAAATGTCGGCTCTGTGCGCTCTCAAATTCTCCCAGAAGGCCTTGCTGTAAAGTCTGTTGAGCTTCTTTTCCTAGGGCCATGTTCGCCTGCCCAGAGCTGCCTGTGATTGGCTGGCTGCTCTTTTTAAACCCGCCCATCAGTTGCATGAATTTAGCCTGTCTGTCAGTGCTGTCAAACTGAGCTGTGCTCCACTGGCCAAGATTCTAGACACAAACAGAAATAAAAATCACAATACACACATCAGTTTTATATGATATTAAAGGAGATATTTCGATGAAATGTATTCTGACCGGTTGTGGCTGCGATTCCTTATCAATTTCCTTCTGCAGAGCGAGCCGGCGAGCCTGTAAATCAGAAGATACACATTGAAAACCTCCATTTTGTGCCTTGTGTGAGTAAAACTGACATGGTCTTCACAAATGGTGAACTGGGGTTGTACCTGATCTATAGAAACTTCATCCTGATTTCCAGACTTTGCTGACAGAAACACAACATCGCTCTGATGATTGACAGAGAGAACATTAAAACACCAGCCAGGATTTAAGGTCATGAACATAGCTATTGACGTCCTGATGCTCTTATATCATTCGTACGTTTTTTTACCTTTTCTCTGGATTTGCTCTTGTCATGCAGCTCCTCCTCCATCTCGGTGACATCATCAACCTCTAACTTAATGTTTTTTATCATCTTATGTTTTGATGACATCATCTTTCCTATGACGTCACCTGTCTTTGCTTTCGTCCTGTCGTCCTGCTTTCGCTGACCCTCACCCAGGTTTTCTAACCTCCTCTTCTTCTTCTTCTTGCTCTTTTTCTCTGTGTTTACATTCATCTCTTCATCTATTGGAGCAGATTTCTCCTTCTTGGTTTTTACCTTCTTCTCTTTATCCACTTTCACAAAGGCTTTAGTATTTTCAGCCAAGTCTGTGTTTTTTTCTTTTGTCTTCTTCTTTTTCTCTGTTTGATTCTCCTCTTTTACATTTGCCTCTGTCTTCGTTCTTGTCTTCTTGACCTCAACATCCTCTGATTCTGGGTTTTGCTCTTCATCTTCCATGTTTTTCCTTTTTTTCTTCTTTTTCTTGTGTCCCACATCAATCTCTTCTTCCACTTTCGTCTCCTTTTTCTTCTTCTTCTTCTTCTTCTTCTTCACTAAACACTCTTCATCCATCTTTTCTTCAGCCTCACTGATTTCCATCACGTTCTCTTGGAAGGGTTTTGATTCCTTTTTGATCTTTTTCTTCTTCTTCTTCTCTTTTTGAGGAAGGTCACTTTGTTCTTGGCCTCTTTCACTAATTTCTATTTCCAGCAGTTCGGTTTTCACAGCAGTCTGGACAGAAGCATCACAACATAACGCAAAAAGGTCGCTTGCTTCTGACTTTTCCTCTTTGATTTTCTTCTTCTTCTTCTTTTTCTTCTCAGGAGCATCATGCTCGTGTTGCTCTTCTTCACAGATGTTTAGCCATGACTGTTCTGTTTTCATCATCATCTGGACACAAGCATGCTGATACTTTGACTTATTTTTGGTTCCTCCATCTTCAGCGGTCGCTCCCACTTCATCTTCCTTATTTTTTTTCTTCCTTTTCTTCTCTTTGATCGCCCCATCAACCGCCATTTCTGGATTTGAAACTCCTCTAGTTTGATCACACTTGTCAAGTCTTGTCAGGAAAGATCTGTTAAGTCATATCTTGGTTTTTGCATCTTCTTTGATTTTACTCCGTTTTATGGTTCCGGATCTGCTGGAATATCCTGCAAGGATAATAGAATAAAAACCTTATTTCTGACATGTCTTGTAAAGCTAATTGTACTTAATCATACTTAATATACACATTTCATTGTTGTAATACCTTGTTGTCGGTGTTGTTTTTGGCATTGCATTGATTGTATTGTGAAATGTGTATTATGTTTTACTATAATTATATTAACTTTAAGAGCATAGGCATGACTTTAAATATAGCTACGTTAAAACAGAAAGTCATTTACTCCAACGGTGTAATTTGGGGAAAAAGCACGCAATATATTCCTCGACAATAACAATACATGTACAGTTTTTATCATTTTAATGTTTTATCTATTTAATGATTACATGCAGAGCGAGTGCATATTATACATATTATATATCTAGTAAATATATATATTTTACTTACACCGCACGTGTATCTTCCTTCCCTTCCAACCCGGAAAACGATGATTCCACTTCCCTAGCAACGTTACCGCCAGAGAGCGCGCGCGCTATTCAAAGAGCAACATGTGACGCTTTGAAAACACTTCAAATATATTTATTAGAATTTATTTCAAATATAGACATCAAATATAAGGTTAAGTAGAATTTGTGCAAATCACGTGACCGCTCACAAAACAAAGAGCAAATTCAACCTTTTCCATCACGACTTAATGCGGGGCTGCGCAGACCCATCGGCTAATGACGTAAGGTACTCTCGCGGTACTTGGACGCCATAGTCCGATCGGTCTGCGCAGCGCCGCGAGAAGACGAACACATCGATCTCGTCAAACCACAAGCATTTATCGACATATTTTGCTTTGTGTGCTAGAAAAACGACATGAAAGAACACAGTATTGCCTTACGAGATCAAACACGGCATAGACGTGCTCACTGTGCTGAAAATACAACAACAGATGTACAGTATGCATGAAGATTGTCCACCAATAAGCGTGCAAAGTTTGGAATTTGTGCATCTCTGCTTAAAAAAAATAGAAACCATCACAGAAATATTAATAGATTTAATGATAATAGGAATTATAGTGGTTTAAATAGAAATTACACTTTGTGGGGCTGTACTAGTAATGTGTTGGCTTTAGTGGGATGTTAGAAGCAACAGAACAACATTAAATCCTACTGGAAAAGATCCCAAATTTACTACATTAATGAATTTTGTAATGGTTTTAATGGTTCATTGTTTTTTCAGCAGGGATGTGATTTCAAAACAAACAAAATATTTTATTTAAAAGAAAAGTCCACGTGAACATTTTGTACAACTAAATACATTAATTTAGCAATTTAAACATGTTTTGAATGTATTTGTAAAGGCTAGAAATTACTAAAATGTTATCACAAGCAATTTTCTAAACTCTTATCTCATTCTGTTTCACTCTTTCATTCTCTCTCTCTCAAAATAGGTAAGTCGTCATCTCTGAATTTATCTTAAAAATTGATAACGTTTAAATAGACAATTCGAGATACAGAGTCTAGTACGTCCTTTTGTCTGATGTTCTTCAGAGAAATCCACTTAAAAGCATATTCCCCCATATTCGAAATGTGTATAAAATTTAGATCAGCTTTAACTTTCTCTTACAAAAATTAACCATGGTTTCGCTAAAATAACCATAGTATTTGTAGTTAAACCATGGTTATAAAATGGTAATCAACACACCCCCAAAAAATGGTTTTTGCTTCAATAGACGGTTTCATCAGACTTACACACACCTGGCCTCCTAACTTTATAGTCCGTGTTTGGTCATAATATAACAGTTAATTTTATATTAATACTAATTTATATTAATATTTTACTGTATATTTATTGTTAATTCTTTGCAGATATCTACCGGAAGTTAAGTTTGGGCCACATGAATTTGTTTATGTATGCCAGTGAAACCGTCTAAAAAAAAAACATGGTTAATTTTCGTAAGCGTTAATGACAAAAGCATTTCCACATTATTAACATGGAACCTTAAAGGTGAAGTATAATTTCTGTGACACTTCTGGCATCAAACAAAATAGCAAAAATAATACACACTTTTTTCTCTTTAACAAAACGTGATGTTTCATTTAGGGTTTGCCGTTTTACATGTGCAAAATACATAAGATTGGGCGATCTGCGAGTCATCTCCCGTCCACAGACTCATGCCAATGTTGCTATCGCTGCCTCTCAAACAAACAGGTTGGTGGCACAGAAATGACACACTTCACCTAAAGTGCCTGTTGACCAAGTCACCCAAAGTGCACCCTCGCAGGGAGGAAGTAGACATTATTGCCATGGTAACCGCGTTCACCACAGGTGCCTTCCGGTAAAGTTTGGAGGGGCAGTTGGGATCTGAAACATACGGTGAAAATTTTGATATTTGTTCATTTAATGATTGTTCACTGGCTTGTGTTTTCATCGGATCACACACTCACCGTTCCTGCATTCATGAGCAAGGCCATCTCAGTGGGCTGATAAACGTGACTACGGAACGGCACAGCGGGTCGTATCAGTCCGTTATGATACCCGCCAGCCTGCAGAACTACAAAATGACACGTAAGCCAGTGAGACAAGCACACGCAAACACGTGCAAAACAAAAACTTGTTTTTTATACCTGTACTGTGCTCCTCCACAGCGTACGCCTGACTCTCGGCGTACGAGGCTCTGGGATTGGTCGTTCGCTCGTCGTCGTGGTAACCCTGCACGGCTGGAAGCTGAGGGGTGTCGTAGTAGTTCTGCCCCACGTCTGCGTTCCTCTGATCGGCCGGACGCAAACACAGGTGAGTTTCTGGGATGGCGTGGAACAGCAGCAGCACCCATCCCTCAGTCACCAAGGCAACGGCCAAAGCCGGCTCATCCCAGTCCTCGGCCACGGTTGCGATGGCGGCGTTGCCGTAGAGATAGAGCGTGAGCCAGGCGACCCAGACGAGGAGAGACGTGAGACACGACAGGAAAAGCCAGACGGCGTGACACCTCCATTTCATTCTCTTCCTGTTGGAATCCTCTCTGTGGCCGCCTCCACACAGGACGACGCCCAACGACAACGCGCTGGCCGCCAGCAACAACGCTGCAGCGTAGCAGCACACCAGCACAAAGTCTAAAGGCAGGTAATCGCAGGCCGCGTGTCCCTCGCGGACCACCGCGAGCAGCAGCCACTCCCCGGCGATGATCCCTTGGACCACCGTCAATCCGACAGCCAATCCGGCGAGAGAGCTCCCCGCTGGGCTCCGCCTCCCCGCGGCCAGCTTCTTCAGTCGTAGCCCCTGCGCCAGCAAACACGAGAAGCACAGCGCAAACAACGTCCCCCACAGTCCACGACGCACCCCGCACAGCACCTCGCCACGTCCAACCAGGAAGACCAGGGATAGGCTGAAAAGACCCACCGTTCCGGCCAGCAGGAGGAGGAGAGGGCCGACGCCGCATCGCTTGTCGGGTTCAGTAACAGTTTTGAGCTTGGCTAAGAGGACCACAACTAGAATCAAAGATGATACGGTACCACCGCACGCTATGGCTTCTAGTACGACGCCCCATACCGACTCCAGGTCGCACAGAACTCGGTAGGGCGGGTCCACGGCGGTGCCACACCCTCGTGGAGGGGGAGGAGCCGTAACCTGGGGTGTGTCCTCGAGAGCACAGCAGCCAATCAGAGAGAGGATAAAGATGAGGGTGGGTCTGAGAGCCATGCCTGTGAGAGAACATGAGAGGCACATAATCATATAATCACGTTCAGGAGATTTTTCATTTTTCACAAAAGATAAATCAATTTATTCACCCTCATGTGGTTCAAAACTTGTATATGACTCTTTGTTCTGTGGAGCACAAAAGAAGATATTTTAAGAAATGTTATCAACATTCTTCAAAATATCCCCTTTTGTGTTCTGCAGAAGAAAGAAAGTCATGATTTTTGGATGAACTATCCCTTTAAACCAAACCAGCTCTGAAAGGAATCCTTAACTTAAACTGTGGTTTGAAGAAGAGCTTGAATTATTCTGGAAAATAGTAAAAAGGAAGAACATGAATGTAGTTTTATTCCCACAGACAAGAATGGTTTCATCTAATCGTCCAGCCGAGGTTTGCTGCTCTTTTTGCAGCAATAACACTTTACAATGTATGCATGACAAATACACAAAACATCATAGCAAGCGCCAGTCACATTTTCAACAGAATGCAAAACATGTTGTGAATTCATACAGCAACTGATTCCTTGGATTTTGTTTGTTTCGTTGTCTGTTGTTTGTCCTCAAATCTGCTGAAGACATTGTTGCCAGCTTTAAATCATTTCTACGCGCTAAAATAAAGGCTTTACTGACTAACCAGCAGATATATTTGCTCATCTGTTGTTTACTTGTAAATGTGCGTGTATAGATAACGCTTCGACGCGCATCCTCTGCCCCTTGTAAACCCACGGCAGTTGCTATGGCAACCAATGGCGCGCGTGGGCTGCTCTAGATGGAGGTGATCTCGATTTATATAAAGAACAATGATGTTCAAACGTATTCATAAAACTTTTGGCTTAAATTCATAATAACCTCCAGCTCAAAAAGATCCAATAACGCGCAAACATCATAGACGAACAGTCCTTTTACGCACATGAACAATTTCTCTAAACAACATCAAAACATTGTCAGGTATTGAAAATACTTGTCACTTACCTTGTTGGTGAAGATTCGTGTATTTAAAGCCTTAAAGCGCTTATTTGTGTTTTGTTTTATTTGTGCAGAATAGTTGCAAACATACCCACGGCGCGCGCCTGTAACTAACAATAGGCTATATGTTATTTTTCCTACAATGCATGCTATTTATCGCGTGGGAATTGAGTTTTCCTCGCATATCGTGACGAATGCACGCTGATTTACAGACATGGCAACCAAACGAGTCTTTCTCCCGTGGGTCTTCGTGTTCAATAGTCCAAAAACAGTGACAGGAAATGCAAAGAAATTGTCATTAGTGCGCGCCAGACAGCGTCACACCTACACACGCACACGACATCTGTAATGCTTCTTTTCTTTTCTCCGTTTCTCTCACATCCTCAATCTCTTCTTCGTGATGGAGTTAAATGTTCTCCTGTTCCTCGCATCGTGGATGTCTCCTCCACTGTAATGGTTTGCTCTCAGATCAGGGAGCACCAGAGGGTAAAATTCACGCCCGATTCAATTCAGACTCCACAGTCCATACTTAGATTTTATATGCATCCATCTCCAAATGAGTCCACTGATGCAGAACTTATAAATAAACAAAAGCAAACTCCACAAACCCTTCTGGACTAGATCCTGCTTGTCATATTGTCGAGATGACTCAGAGAAGTCTTTCTGTCATTGGCAACTGATTCTTGTGTCCACGTGGAAATATCTTAAGATAGTCTTATGTAATGGAGATCTCGGTGCTTCAGGTCTTTAAGTAGCCTTACGATAATCCTTCCCAATAGTACATTCCATCATGTGTGGATACAGTGCTAACCAATTCAACACAATTTACACGACATCGGACAATATTGACCAATCACACAGAGTAGTCTGCTGCTTACGTCACTCGCACCCCTGCATCCTCCACCCTAAATCAACTATAAATGTTGTTATTATTAAATGTAAGGAATGTGTAGGGTTTTTACACTCTTATCTGCTTACATGTGTTTAAGGATTAAATTAAAAGGAAATTGTTTTATGTGAGACATTTTATGAAGGCTAGATGAATAAATTAAACTGAAACTGAAATGCTATAAAAATACATAAAAAAATGACAAAATAGCTCAAATAAAGTCAAATATAGCTAACAATAAAAATGAAATTAACATAAACATAAAAGATACTTTAAAATATTAGAGCTACAATAAAAGTGAAAACAAACCTTTATTACATCGGGTGGTTATTTTTCTTATAGTTATGAGTTATAGAATAGACAGTTTTTCTTTGAAGATTTCAGGCATTCAACCATGAACACACATTCCTAATGTCTACAAAACACACTTTAGCCTGAGGACACACACAGAAAGAGAGAGAGAGAGAGAGAGAGAGAGAGAGAGAGAGAGAGAGAGAGAGAGAGAGAGAGAGAGAGAGAGAGAGAGAGAGAGAGTAGATTAGGCTAAGCTGCATCCAGATCAGTTCCTATAAAGACATCCAATATGTGTCCAGCAAAACTGACCCTGAGTCAGCAGATCCCTCATCAATTCTTGACAGTATGTTTTTTCGACGAAAACGTTTTTTGTTTTAATTTGGTCCATGATGCAGATTTTAAACATTTAAAGTTGCCAATACAGCATGTTTAACATCTCGGGTGAAAGATGCTGAGCTGGTAAACCTGTAATTCTCCTAATGAAGGGTCATGAGGACAGACCTGAGCTGACCAGCTGTCCTTTTATTGTTAAAAAGGATAAATTAATGAACGTAAATTAAAAACATAAAAAATGGAAAATAATATCACATCACCATTTTTTGTATAGGCAAAGTTTATGTAGTTGCTAAATTAACATTTCTGCATTTCTTAAGAAAAAAAACCCCTTAAATTAACATTTTTCATTTTTGAACGAACTAAAAGAATATTATGCTATTTTTCCTACTCCCAAACATAAGTTTTTTTATTTTTTATTACAGAACACTGATAGCTGAGTCCCTTTTCTGTATATGCATAAGAGGAAAAGGACTGAAAAGCCACACACATCCTGTATAGTATTAGGTGAAAGCAACAGTCCCGTTTATCTTTATAAGACACAGTCAGCTCAAGCAAAGCTTTACTGTCATTAATCCTCGTTTAGAGAGAACAATGTCGAGAGACAGTGAGAGGAAACCCCTCAGGCTCTGTCACAACACATCACAGCTATCTTCTTTCCTTTCTTCCACAAACATCATTCATTACAGCATAACCTCATTGAATTAATCCAAAACAAACGAATAATAAACCTCACCAGATATTAAAGCTACTTAGAGTTAGACCAGATTTCAATTTAAAAGAAATGATTTATTGAGTTGTTGTATATTATTTCATTTACTGGCCACTAGGTGGAGCCCTATTGTCTCTTTTTTGTTAGCATCAGCTGTGTTTCCAATAATGTATATGTATTTTTTATATGTATAAATATGCTTAATTCTTTCTTGTGTATTTATATCCGGCATACAGTAAGATACTGTAAAAGAAAACTCATCTGATTAGGTTATTTGAGAAAAGTTGTCATATTATACCAATATCACTCAACAACTGATTGATGATCTCATGTTAATTCTACACATATCGCAATAAATACCGTAAAATAATTCAGCACCAGTTAAAATTTTTGCCATTAAAGCCATAATGACCAAAAAAGATCAAACACAAAATAAACAAACTGAAAGATGAACTTACTTGACTGATCTTTATTGATTAAAAACACGTCAATAGATATCTCAATAATATTGAGAAGCAGTTCGTGACAAATTTTGAATCTATTAATTCGTGTTTATGGACACGAATTCCCCATTTTTTGAGGGGCATCTCGCTGCAACCTGCGGTGGATGTCCAACCACGCCCACATCCAAGTGTGACGTAATAAACCACGTGCACTCACACAACTTATGATATACATACCACGTGTGTATATACATTTATACGTTTATAACCTGATACCATGAGGTCGTGAATATTTCACAAGATGGCTATAAGCTGTCCCCAACTCAAACCCTTAAATCACACGCGCAAAGGCTAATTTTGCTAAAACAAACGCATTTTACGAGGAGGCTATAAGCAAAGATAAAGTCACAGGGTGAAATCATAATAAAACGTACAAATGAGACCGTACGAATTACCATCAGATTACGTTTATATACAAAAATAAACAAACTGCGTATTAAACTGTGTTGCGAGATAATATCCTGTAGAGAAAATCGTGGTGGATTTATTTCTGCAGTGACACCCTCATCTTTTAGCGAAACTAGATTAACTTGTTTATAGGATCGCATTGTGTGTTCGCAAAGGTATTCAGACATTGTGATGTGGGTCAACTTATGTGAATGTTGGCTTATCAAAATGACAGCGTCACTATTTTAATATTTGAATAAAGTTAATAGTAAAATATAGTGTGTTCCTCTTGTAGGATATAATTCAGTTATTGTGCAATTTCTGAGAGACTTGTAGACACTAATGAATTTGATTTGTTAACTTTTTGTGAGCGGAGCAAATCCTATTAAAGGGACAGTTCCCCAAAAATGTATCATTTTATTCATATTTAAATACGCAACACAAAAGTAAACGTTTGGCATGACTCTACTCACAAGCACTATAAAGGTATTATAAAAGCAGCCCATTAATATATATTCTGTTTTCTAAAGCCATACAATAGATCTTATTCTCACTGCCAAATACTTTTTATGTTAATAGAATTTAATAGAAGAAATTTATTTTAAAACACCATAAACAGTGCAAAATGGAAACAGAATGCAATGCATTTTGCTCGATTACATTGACGTGCATGATCATCATAATCTAATTTGAAGGAAAGTCACCCTGATTTTATATTCTTATATACAATTTAGACTAAGATTAAAACTATTTTTAAGGCTTTGCCCTACTTAAGAGTTCATGGCACTAGCAACGCCAAGGTCATGGGTTCGATCCCATGCAGGGATTGGATAAAAGCGTCTGCCAAATGCATACATGTACATTTTGTGAAGATGTGTCTAGATTTTCTTTTTCTCTGTAAAAACTACATTCGTTTGTGTACGTAGATGAGGGTCTTGCACTGCGGACAGCGATGCTCTACGTCCTTGCAGGAGTCCACGCAGAATGGAATCAGACAACACGGCCAAATCCTGAAAAACACAACAGACACTGATAGGGGAACGAAAGCCAGTTATCAGGTTGCTACAAAGAGTGCTTCCCATGAAGAACTATACTGGATTTCAAGTTTCCGTAAAGAGTTTTATGGCAATACAATTGTATAAAAGATGTATTGGTCGGAGCAGTTCCTGGGCAAAATACTCTGGTTCAGAGTTTCATTTGATGGATAAAGTACGGTTATGTGAGATTATGGTGTACATTAGTGATGGTTACTTACATAAAAAAGCCAAGACTGGCGCAGATGGCCCAGGTCAGCAGGCCATTGATGTATGTGGTCTCAGTGACGACCTGCTGTTGGCAGTGAAGGCATTTCGTCTGCCCCGGTACATCACTCAGAGAGCGTGGCACAACCACAATCGGATTGGCTACATATGAAGGAAAAAGTGAAAATCACAATTTGTCATTTGCATTGGACATTACTTTTATAATCAGTAATTCTGAGTCTTATAATACGAAGCTAATAATATGGCTCACCTGTAACAGATGTAACTATAACCTGTGCTGTTGGGGTTGGATTGGGTGGACTGACCAGTTCCAGTCTTGGTGGTGGACCAATCCTATAATCTGTATAGTAAAATCCACAGAGATATTTGAGTGAGGGTAAATGAGATCATATCCTATAGATCCAACTATGAAATTATTCACATAATGAAGCTTTATGAAAGTAACATAACACAAAGTAAAACTGAAGCATCAATGCTCGGCTGAAGATAAATACCTTGTGGATTGGGCTGTGGTGGGATGTACTGTTGTGGATTGTACTGGGGTGGGATGGGCTGTGGTGGGATGTACTGTTGTGGATTGTACTGGGGTGGGATGGGCTGTTGTGGGATTTGCTGTAGTTGATTGTACTGGGGTGGATTGGGCTGTTGTGGGATTTGCTGTAAATGATTGTACTGTGGTGTGTTGTGTTGTGTGTTGTATTGCTGTAGGTTGTACTGAGGGCCCATTTGAACTAAAAAAATAACCGGAAAAGTAATGAAATACATTGCATTATTGCAGTTTTCATATGTTAACTTCATATGCATTTTGGAAGCTTTTATCTTTATTGCAACATTATGACAGAGATGTAGACTGATCTGGGACGTCTTATCTCTAATGTGATGATGATTTTATTAACATTATCATTTTATGGTCAAATATTATGGTGTACAGAAACACACCAAATAAACCAGAATCTCATAATACAAAGTGAAACTATAACAATTGCTCACCTACGGTGTATGGAGGTGGATTCTTGTTTTGTTCTGGTACGTAAGTTGGAGGAGCTGCTGATGCTAAAAAAAAGCAAAAGCGGGATGTTTAAAATCTACAGAAGCGTTTCAGAGTGAAAAACTAAGCGAAGCAGAATAATATAACTGCATAAATGCTCACCTGTACCCTGCATATCTGTGGCAGTGACTGTCTCGGTTACACTATAAGTAGCCTTGAATGTTTTCATTCCGGCTGATTGGGATGCGATTGTTTGTGGATCATTGACTGAAAAGACGAGTTTAATGTAGTCAAACACCACACAGATCTGTGCGAAGCATTATGAGAGTCACAAAATACCAAGTAAACCTGAAGCTTCTATGCTTACCTTTACCATCCTTAGATGAGAATGGGTCTGTGTGAGTTTCATTGGATTTTGTGGGGTAATTATCTGTGTACACAGGAACATCAGATTTGGACAAAAATGATTATTAGAAAACAGCAACACCGAAGCTCGAATGTGAAAGATATCAGTGAATTACTGAACAGTGAGAATAGGACAAATTGATCGGAAAGGATTGGAACGATTAAGCAATGAAAACGATTTGGCACGATGGTGGAAAAGCGCTCATTGTGATCTATTGACTGCTTCGATTGGTTAAAGTCAGTGAACCGGAAGTTATTGCCCTTGTGCTGACCTGGTTGAGGTGTGTAAGTGAGCGGCGGGTCCCCTTCTTGTCCAGGGAGTTTATTTTTCATTGCTGAATAACCTGTGAAAGTAAAAGAGTTTAGTGAATTAGTCAACAGCGAGAATAGTACATTTTGTTACCCATTGAACCACCCTCTCTTTTTTAGTCATTTAGAGAAATGTGGTATAAGCTTTTTTTTAAATCTCCATGTGTTTTATAAATGTGAAGAAATACAGGGGCCCTGAAAATCATTTGGATTTGTTCTTAAAATGTATGAGCATATAAACATGTCATGATTTTCACATGAACAGAACCCAGGTGTAGACAGCTCTTAAACCAAAAAGTCTTTATTAAGACAACAAGGAAACTTAACAAAACAGAAAATCCCTCGAGGGGAAACCAGGAACAAACCATAACAGGATCAAAAATAAAACTCAACTTTAACCAAACTCATACAGGGGCAGACACGACATTGGGGACACAAAATGGTGGAGCACAGGACAGCAAACACAAGGGGTTTAAATAGGGAAGAAACTTAGGAGGTAACGAGGGAGACAGGTGTAGGGCGTAAACTCATAACAGGATAATGAATAAGGAAACAAGGGGGCGGGGCTAAGACGCATGACATGAAAGCACATGGCGCAAACAAAGGCCATGTGCTTCCAACACAGACACACGACATGAGGCTGTCATGATCCTGCCAGCCAGAACTGGGAAAACAACTACAAGGAAGACAGGATCATGACAAACATATTCTTACAGAATGTATTGATGCTTTAGGTAACATGAGCTCATCACATTATTTAACTATTCACATGCTGCACAAACAATCTTTTTTTTCTGTGAAATGATTTTTTAAATGGCTATTTGTGTCATTTTTATTTCCATTTATATGTTTGCTAATAGTTGTCAGATACATTTTCAGAGGGCCATAAATATGGCTTGAGATTTTTAGCCTGACCAACCAGTCTGCCAACATTTCCAGCTGACAGGCGACGGAAGAACCGGCAGAACGTGTGTTTGAATTCACTAAATGATAGTGAAAGTATGTCAAGTGTGGTACACTGAAAAAAGGTTCCTTTGGAATTACTTGATTTATTCACGCACTCAAAAAAAGTTGTTGAACGAACTTAATAAAATTAAGGAAAACTTTTCCACGAAAATGAATTACATTTCTCCAACAAAATCTAATTAGTTTGAAACGATTCTTTATAAACTTGTTGTATGAACTTAATTTTTTTACATTTTTAGTCTTAATTAAATTAATTTGTGTCATACCTACTGGATAATGTTTAGCAATGCCTAGTAGAAAGAATTTTGTCAGGTTAACCGTTTTATTTTGTCATGCCTACTACATAAAATAATGCCATGTTAACTACACTTGATTTAGTCATGACTACTATATAGACAAGAAGATAATACGTTAAGAGACTATTAATTCACATTTTATTTCTGAACAATGGTAAGCACAAAACTCAAAAATATATAAAACTCCTCTAAATCTCAAAGATAAATGAACATTAAACACTAACAAGTGTTTCTCTTGACTGAAAAACACATAAAACAACACTTAAGAAAATACCTCTCAAAATGCAGTCTTATGCAAAGCATGCTGGGAAATGCAAATCCTCTTCCCAGTTGTAAAATGTTATGTTAACGCAACACAAATCATTTATGTAGTCCTAACATGAATAAATTAAGTTACATAACATAAAACATAAAAAAATCATGTTTAACCAAATTTTCCAAAAATTGTGTTGATTTAACTTGTTTAATTTAAGTAGATTGGACAGGCAGCAAAAATCTTTTTTTCAGTGTGTGCATCGGTTCCACATGAAAAAAAGTTATGTTAAAAAAAGTAATTAAATCATGTGGAACTGATGTACATGATTAAATTGAGTAATTCCAACGAACCTTTTTTTAGAGACTTCAGGTGGCACAGACCTACACACAAACAATATAATCCTGAAGAGAAACTACGGACATCATTCCTCCCAAATTCCAAATGAAAATAGTGTTTTTATTCAATTTTATTTGCAGACAAATGAAACTGTAACTGGTAAAAAAAGATGCAATGTTTCCGAAACCTCGAACACTGCATGAAAGGAAAACAGTTTCATATATATTTTTAACAACACTATATGTTTTTAGGAAAAGAAATCCTGATTTTTAAGCATGTCGACATTCGTCTTTCACATCAATGTTTGGTCACTTTCTGTCACTCCTGAGGTTTGTTTTAGTTGGAAATGAACAGACATTGTAAAGGAATGAACACAATACATTTTTCCTGAGCTTTACTAGAACCTTGTAGATGTTGGATTATAATTTTTCTTTAAAATCCAAATGATTTCTTACACATTGTGTGCAACTTGACTAGTATTGGCACTATGTCCACGACTATTCTGGAATCAGTTTAATTCTGCTTTGAATTAATGCATTAGGGAAAATCTTTAAATACAATAGGATTTAATTGGATCATTTCAAAATATTTCCTAACTACATACACTTTTGCTTCTCTTCTTTTGTTTTGTCCCGTAAAGTATCAGTGTTAATATTATTTTATATCAAAAGGTTTAAAGGCGAGTTTCATACAAATGTGTTAAACTCTTAAAAAAGTGTCAGTAAAAATGTTCGTATTGAAACACCAAAGCGCATTAAAATATGACACATACCTGTATGTTTCGGCTGATGTTCCTCTTTAGAAACTCACATATAGACAGGATACAGGCTAAATTCACAAGTATGGCACAGAGAAAGAGAGAGAATGAGAGACACAGACCCAGAGAGGGTGGAGCAAATTCTGATGGAAGTTCCAAGGAATTTTTATGTCAAACATGGAGAATGCAGAACTAAAATGATGTTTTGTAATACTTCAGTTTTCTTCATGTTTTTTCAGTACTTCATTGCAAAAGTATTCCAAAAGTGTCATAAACATTTTAAGCGTCTACTAAAAGTAATTTTTTTGAAGAATTCATAAAGCCAAAAGTTCATAAAAGTATAATTTCTTCCTCATCTTTTTATAGTCTTAAGATTGAAAACCAATGTTCTTGTTGCGAAATGTTTTGTTGTAGCGAGCGACACCAGAAAAACAACATAGCCAATACATATGTGTGGTATGCAAAAAATGATTTTTCTAAAACACCATGAGCTGTTAACATGTATACAGTGCTGTGAAAAAGTGTTTACCCCCTTCTTCATTTAAAATGTCCAACAACTCCACCGCTGATGGCCATTATTCAGACGCGAACTAGAAGTTGTTGTCAAGCGTTTTTTACGTAACGTCAGTAAAGACGGTAACTAAGGGTAACGCGGATATGACGCCATTGACGGGCGACTGCGCGGCCGCGTGTCACTGTTTAAAACGGCGATTTTTCTCGCGATTTACAAGTAGTTGGAAACATTTGAGATATTGTAAGTACTCAGCTGAACAAAATATATAACACTGGCCTAATGGTTTTTGCATATTTTACTGGAAAGATGTTACAAACTGGAGCTTTAAATCAAATTGAAATCCTGCGGCATGACCTTAAACAGGCTGTTCATGCTCGAAGACCTGAATTAACACAATTCTGCAAAAAAGAGTGGGCCAAAATTCTTCCACACCGATGTGAAAGACTCATGCTGCCAAGTTGCTTATATATTTATTCTGTCAAAAAACCCACAAGACTCCTATTTTGATTTCATGGAGACTTTAAGAATAAACAGATGCACCTGCAGCTATTAACAATGTCAGTGTGTTGTTTTGTATCTTAGTAACAAACAAACAATCACCTGATAGGACAGTAGTATACATCAGTTCTATATGAGTGAGTTAATGTATTTTTTTGTGTTCGTATGTATTAGATATTCATCTCATTGCCTTCCATTGTGTAAAAATGCACAATATTTTAATAATGCTGCAATTTAATGTTTGCTCTAACAATGAGGGTTGAGCAAACAATTGAGATGAAATATGAGCAAGCTAGTGTGCCCTCTTGTGTCCAAATAAAGATGCATATTAATGTTTTCATCAGTTAGGAACCCAGTATTGGTGTTTAAGATCTGTAGGGCTGCACGTATTTTAATGGTGATTAATCGAGCATAATCGCAATGTTAATTAGATTAGATTCAACTTTATTGTCATTACACATGTACAAGTACAAGGCAACGAAATGCAGTTGTGTGTTAACAGCAAGCACAACACGGTCAGAAGTTGTTCATTTTATAACCAAGTGAAACGCTTTAAAATACAGTGTCGCAAGTTCAGTGACAGATTAATCGTGATTATTAGTTGTGATTACATTTGTGATTACAAGCAAAATAATCGTGATTATCATCACCTTCAGTCGTGAGATGAACAATAGATGTGTTACGTTAAACTATAATGCAAGTTGGCATGTTATTTAATAAACATGATCTAAATATACACAAAAATACGAATCTATATTTCTTTTTTGAGTACACCAAGCTATACATTATGAATTGTTTTTGTTGGAAAAAAAGGCTTTGGAGACATGTTTGGAATAAAAACTATTTAATCAAATATACAGCTCCATTAAACACATGTAAACAGAATGTAAAATGTTTTCGTTTTTTTTAAATATCAAAGCATTTTAAGACATGAACATCTGCATGATCTGTTCATAACAGAGGATTGAGTGGCTGTAATACATATATTACATCTTTGGTACAGTCCTGGTCTATGCTTTTTCACCTCTTTAGTTAAAAGGGACAGTCCACCTAAAAATGAAGATTCTGTCATCATTTATCACAAAGGAAGATATTTGGAAGAAGGTCAATAACCAAACAGATCTCATCCCCCATTGACTCCCATAGTATATATTTTGCTTATTATGTAAGTAAATGGGGGATGAGATCTGTTTGGTTACTGACATTCTTACAAATATCTTCCTTTGTGTTTATCACAACAAAAAAATGTATACAGTTTTGTAACAATCTGAGGGAGAGTAAAGGATGACAGTATTTTCATCTTTGGGTGGACTTTCCCTTTAAGCTTTTATTTGCAGCTGATTTCTGTGTTTCATAACAGGTCACAAGCGTTTGTGCAAGTAAACGACACATTTGCAGTTTGGGCAGCGATGCTCTACATCTTTGCAGGCGTCAACACAGAAGGGAATCAAACAACAGGGCCAAATCCTGGAAGACACAATGCAAACTCTCTCAGTTTCTGTGTGGTTTTTATTTTTCATAAGTTTTGAGTCACACTACGCAACATCAGAATGTAAGTATATCATCATAAAAGTAAATGTGGTTCCTTACAGCAAAATAGCGAGACCTCCACATATGGCCCAGGTTAGCAGACCGTTGACATGTCTTGTCTCTGTGATGATCTGTTGCTGACAGTAAGAGCATTTCATCTGCCCTGGTGCATCACAGAGTCTGGGTGGTGCAGACACTACCTGTGTGACTATATGCACACATAATGTAAATGTTTAAATGTATGCATGTTTATAAGTTACCAACACCCAGATTTGTATGTATTTTTAATAGCAAAGTCATCATCACCATCTTCTTGAGTAAGTTTGAGTATTCAAATGCACAAATGCTCACCTACTGTAGGTGCGGATACAGGCTGGACTGAAGCGGCTATAGAAACCACAGCGATCCCTGGACCTGTGACATTTTTTTAATAATATAATTTGAATATAATATTATATAATAATATTAAGAGCTTACATGCAACTCATTTTCTTCTAAAATGATTATTTTTTATCAGGCTCCAATGTTTATGCTAAAAGTTATTTACTTTAATGGCAAAGACTAAGAGTACGTATTTATCGCCATTAAAGGATTGCGTCATTTTAGTGGCATCTAGCGGTGAGGTTGTGAATCGCAAACAACCACTCACTCCACCCCTCCCCCTCCCTTTCGAAGCACTACGGAGCCTGAGAGAGAGTTAAAGGGGAAGTCCGCCGAAAAATGAAAATTCTGCCATTAATTGCTCACTCTCAAGTAGTTAAACATCCACAGGTCCTCCGTTTTTCCCCAAAACGCAAGTTAGTGTTTTTTAGAACGCCTTCTGACTCCTCCATAGATGGCAACGCAATTGAAACTTCAAAGCGCTGAAAGTGCGTAAATACATTGTAAAATAGTCCACGCGACACGCGTTCTGAGGTAGAGCCCGGAAGCGCAGCGCTGTGTTTACTCGTGAGGCCTCGGAAGCGCGCGCTTTTCTTTCCTAAATGAGATAACGTATTTATGAAACGCGCTCTGTTATAAAGTTGTCTGTTTAAGGATACCGTAGAAACAATATAGCGACATGTCAACAACATTACATGCAAGGGGACCCACGCTGTATGTTGATAGAAATAGCTCATTCTAAGGTAAGAAAAATATAACGTTTTATTATGTAAGGTACACATAAAATGGGAAAGCAGGGTCCCCAGGAACAGGTTTGGGAACCACTGCTTAAAAAGTAAAATCACTGAGCCTGATAAAAACACTCTTTTAGAAGAATATTTCAAACGTGCTTTTGCAAATGAACTAAATATATATATTATTTTATTATTGATATATAATCATTTAATGTAAAAAATTATTAAATGTGTGTTTGTCTTTGCATATCAGAATGATCTAACAAAATATGTTCCAAGTACGTTATGCTAACATTACGAAAACTGTACATTTTTAAAAATAACAATGTAAGAATAACGTTTTATTACATTTTTTAAATGTTTTGCAATTGCATATAATGTTGATAAAATGCTCTTTTGATAGTATCGCAAGAACATGTTTTAAAACTTTGAGAGAACCTCTATAGAACGTTGTGAGAATGTTTCCTGTTGTATCAGGCTGGCAAAGAGAAACTCACCTGGTTGAGGTTGGTATGCAACTGGTTGAGGTTGGTATGCAACTGGTTGAGGTTGGTATGCAACTGGTTGAGGTTGGTATGCAACTGGTTGAGGTTGGTATGCAACTGGTTGAGGTTGGTATGCAACTGGTTGACCAGGGTAGGAAACCTGAGGCCCAGGATATGGAGGGGGATTCGGTTCTTTCTCCATTATCAAAGGTCTGTAAGAGAGACTGAATTTATTTCACTCTGTGTTTTGACTTGCAAATTTCCTCTGCAGTTCACCTATATTGACTTTAGCTCACCGCCCAGACAAGCAGGTCTACCCAACTTTTACCTTTGTTTCTAAATTGAATGACAGATTAAGAGGACAATTCCAAATATGTGCAAGTACATTTTGTAAATGCATTTATCTTTCCAGTCCACCTTCTCATACAAAGACGTTTGTCACCCTGTGACATCTTAACAAATGAAAGGCAGTCAAAGATTTTCAACACATCGCTCAATAAATGCCACCAGAGACAGAAACGAAATGGGAAATAAAAATCTTTGGTATTTAGAATGAACATTTTATGTTGTATATTGAAAAGTGTACATGTTAATATCCTATGACTGTTACCATTTTAACTCATTTTTGGACGTACTACACAAAGTTAAATGTGCTACAACAATGCCATAGAAGAATGATTTTTGGCTTTATGATTTCATAAATAGGCTACCTTTCTGCCTTGTAGTGGATAAGCTTCTTTAGACTTTAAAAAGTGTAGTTTATTTTAAATAGAGTATGAATACTTTATGTAATATATCAACTAAGCTGTGACATTTATGTGTAACTTTAATACTAAAATAATGTTTAAATAATTAAGGATTAACTATAGTATAAAATAAAATACAAATGAAAATATTTACATACCTTCCTGCACCAGGTGATAAGCTTTGAATGAAGTATTTTATTATATGTTGACACTTTCATGTAGTGTTGGGAAGGGAGGGTTAGTTGTGTTAGTGTTGTCGTGTATGGGGGTGGAGTCAGAAGTATAAAACAACTCTATACACTTCATCCTAATATTTAACACTTGTAGAAATCAAAAGTTCTGCAATTTTTATGACTGCTTTTATTTTCCAATAAAACAAACACAAAGCAGGTCGTTGACAAATAACACTGTCCCTTTAAAACATGAAAATTACAGCTATATTATGGTACACACTGTAAAAAAAATAAATCCGTAAAAAAACAGATAAAGTACTGGCAGAAAATTACCAGTAGCCTACATTTTCCTTTATTTTATGGACTTTTCCATTAATGCTAAAATGTAATTTAATGCAGTGCAAAATGTAAAATACAGGTAAAACAACTGTAAAAAATGAATACGGAAAATTCCTTCATATCAATACAGTATATTGTGCCCTATTTTTTTTAGAGTGCAGATACTCTGACTAGTCAGCATTTTTTGTTTCTGTACGATGACAGATTAGTTTTTTAAATAACGTATCACAAGTAAGGGATAATGTACAAGCAGCCGGTTGTTATCACAGAAATAAGCCCTGACAGGGTGATCAGGACTGAAGCGGAGGGTCTTGTATCACACTGAAGGGTCTTATTTCTGTGATAACAACCGGCTACTTGTACATTATCCCGCCTATTACACGGCTACTTACCTCATGAGAAAAAAACTGGACATGAAATATTTTACAGTTGGGGACAAAACTATTAGCCCCCTTGGTAAATATGAGCAAAGAACGCTGTGAAAATAAATCTGCATTGTTTCTCCTTTTGACGTAAATCACAAAAATTTAATGTTTCATTGAAGTAACACAATTGAAAGTGGGGGTGGGGCGACATTATGAAATAAGCATTTTTCTCTAGTACACCCTAAAGAAAATGTGAAGTGGTGCTTGCGTGGCAAAACTCGGCAGTCACTAGGGTGATGACACTTTAAGCCACGAGTAAAAAAAACCAAACCTAATGTGTTTGGTTGCTATGGGCGTGGCTTGGCATCTGTCAATTGACGTCTTACGTTATGAGGTAAAAGCTTTCCTGAGCTCATTTTAGTTCACTTGTGTTCTCTGGTGCTATATTCGTTTGTAAACTCGAATGACGTTTTTGCAGTTTGGACAGCTGTGCTTTACATCCTTGCATGCGTCCACGCAGAACGGAATGCAACAGCAAAGCCAGCACCTGGTAGAACAGAGCAGACAAGAAAGATCCATTACCAAAGCAATATGTGAGTGTTTATTTGCATTAATACTCTGTGTATACTCTTGCAGGTTTAATGGCCTTCAAGTGATTGTGCTTACACAAAGACAGCGAGGGTTCCGCAGATTAACCAGGTGAGCAAACCACTGAGGGGTTCAGTTTCCGTAATGATGTCCTGATGGCAGTGAGGACAGGTAATGCGACCCGGTACGTCAGTGAGAGTGGGCATCACCAACACTTGTGTAACTAAGCAGGGAATATAATAGAAAGTGCATGCAAGTGCGCCATCTAGAAACTTACAGAAAAACAACATCACATGGAACATTCTTAAGTTTAAAAGGCCATTGTGTCCATTTTTTGACGTTGGTTCTTTGAAATGAAATTCAAAAATGAAAGATTTGAGGAATTGAAAGAAGGTCATGCCTTTTCATTAAAATCGTTTTATTATTAATTATTATATGTTTTCAAATCAATTTTTTTCCCCATTAAATCAATCAGGCAATTGAGAAGAAAAAATAAGGTACAATAATGATAATATCTGTTGAAATTAAACAGATAGAAGCTCTGAAATTACACGCTACACTGTTTAATCAAAAATAATAATATACTAAAAATACACTGTTAAAAATCTGTAGAAATGACAGTATTATTGTGCAGCAGTTTGCCAGTAACTTACTGTAGATATCTAATTTATTGGCAACAGTTTGTTTAAAGATAAATGAACGTTAAACATTAATAAGTCTTTATCTTTACAGAAAAAAAACAATAAAATAACAGCCTCATGCAAAGCATTCTGAGGACCAGATATCAGGAAAAAAACAGAAAAAGGTTGATGAGGATTTTTCGTTTCCAAAATGCTTTGCATGAGGCTGTTATTTTATTTATTTTTTTCCTGACAATATTAAAGACTTATTAATGTTTAATGTTCATTTATCTTTAAACAAACTGTTGCCAATAAATTAGATATGTACAGAAAGTTACCGGCAAACTGCTGCATAACTACAGCAAAAAATAGTTTGATACTTATGGTATCATGATCAGAGAATTTGTTTTCAGGCCTCTTTTCTTGAGTTTATTTTGGCCTGCTATTGATGTTACATCTCAGAGGATGATTTCTTTGTTGCTAACACTCACCTACAGGAACCGCCATGGGCTGCTGAACATTAGTGGACAAAGCTCCAAATCCATAAGGCGGTGGAGGGGGGTTAAGCGAATCTGATGGATCTATGAAAGAGTCAGAGAATGCAAAAACTGAAGCCCTCTGTGGATGGACTGATTTGTATAAGACCAAAGTCTTGTAACAGTTGTTGCCTGTTTATGAAGTCATAAAGCACAATCTGAAATGGCAGCGGACACTGTTTGTTTTTCAGGGTACATGCATGTGACTGCCATGTCCCATTGATCGGGACATCTGACTGTTTACATTGAACATTATACAGATTAGCCCAGTTCTTACAACAAAGCCATGTTCTTTGCTGTTGTTAATCTGTTACTAATGCTTCAGAGAGAAAAAGAGAGAGAGAGTTCGCCCGAAAATAAAATTATTTTATCATTTATTCAGCGAAAGAACTTTTAATAATGTTGGTAACCAAACAACATAACACATCATTGACTTCTATTGTGTGGACACAAAAAAATGTTGAGACATTTCTCAAAATATCGTCTTTTGTGCTCCACAGATACATGTTTTAAGTGACATGAGGATGAAAAAATGAATATTTTTTATTTTTGTTAATTTTTTTAATGAATATTTTTTGTTTGCGTAAAACTTTTTACGCAAACGTTCCTTTATAAGTCACATTGGGCCATTGCAATTACATGGGTTAACTGCTATTACGCTTTTTTGGTTCCAATTTTTGAGATGGAAGCATAGCACAAATTTACCTGCTTGAGACACGTATGCTGTCTGCTGTCCTGAGAAGTTCATGCCCGCTTGAGGACCAGGATATGAAGGCGGATTGGACGCTTTCTCCATTATTAAACCCTGTCAATGACAACATGGTAAAAGTCAATGTACTATGTTTCCATTTCCTGCTCTTTCATTACTTTTCCTATCTCTACAGTAAACAACACAGTAGGCTATTGACTTAAACATTCAAATGAGCTCCCAACAATAGATCCATTTAGCAGAACTCATGTTTTCTCTTTTTTTTTGTACAAGTATATAAAACATATACCTGTTATGTCCTGTAGTCAGCGTAGAACTGTAGTTTATGTTCACAAGCAAGTGAGCGTAAGTGTACAGCCGAATATTGAGAAGTGAGAGAGGGTGTGGTTTTTGAAAAGGACGGCATAAATATGGGCATAAAATTGAATTACAGAGAGCGTGACGTGGGTATGGGTATCTCTAGTTGGTTAAGTCA
The DNA here is from genome assembly GCA_026939265.1 of Oreonectes daqikongensis. NCBI lineage: Eukaryota > Metazoa > Chordata > Actinopteri > Cypriniformes > Nemacheilidae > Oreonectes > Oreonectes daqikongensis. The sequence continues at coordinate 1,084,406 of JAOTQM010000031.1, forward strand.
CAGTAAACTTCTATTGACAAATGAGGTACATTACGAAATAAACAGTACTATTGTCTGTTTAACAGTTTTTTGCTGTTTATTTTGACAGACTGTTAATAAAAGGCCACCATAAGAGATCAGAATAGCTATTAGGCTATTATTCCTCTGACCATATAAATACAGTTTAAAACTAAGTAGAAAGGGCCAAAATAAAGCAGAACATTTTAAGCCAAGTGGTTCACATTTCAAATATTATTATTTAAAATATATATTTTTTTGTGTGTTTTATACACATTATGATCTTATCAGCAGTGTCCCTTAAAAGTTGCGTCATCATCTTCACGTTTACTCCATCCATTCCTTCCTGTAAAGCTGCTTTGAAACAATGCAACATTGTAAAAAGCGCTATATAAATAAAAGTGAATTGAATTGACTACCCATCCACTTCAATTTTGTTATGTTTTATATCGCTTGAGTTTTAGTTAGACCCTGCAGTTTATAATGAATACGGTCTTTCCTGGAAGTAGTCAGTCATTAACAATATAATGCCATGAGATCAATTAAAAGAGAGAGAGAGAGAGAGAGAATGGTCATCATCCTAAATAAACACATTATGTTCCTCCCTGTTTCTCTGTGAGATTGTATACAGTGAAATATAACAGCTTTAGTTTTCCATGTACTGAAGCTCCGCCCTTTCATGCTCCTCTCATTACATACGGTTTGTCCTCATATACACGAGGAAAAATGTCCTGCACTGTGTGCTACAGGTCGAGAGTTTTGGCTTCTACTTATCAATCTTTGATAAAGTCACACAAATTCCTCTATCTAGGTTAATTACATTGAATATTGAGCCCATGAGATAAGAATCCATGACAACCTAGTTTAGCTTTCTGTTGCTTTCATTAAAATCAAATCAATTTTTGACTGTTTGCGTGTAATGCTTGTATGCTTATTTCATTTGTTGAAGCAGAAGGATGGGCTTTAAATGCTCTGGTGGTCAAGCTAAGGTTTTTGAACCTTATTCTTTATAACATCAATGAAAAGCTGAATGGATGAAAGAGGATTTAAGAGTTAGCTTAGGGTGTTAACTGGCTGTTAAAGTTAATGTTTTAACCGTCTTGTGAAATTGTGACGGGGTGCCTGCATGCCTTTCTCTAGGATAAAGCAAACATGATGGTATAAGATGAACTAGCTAATGCAAACACTGCCAAACAGTATTCATATATTGAGGCACATCTTACAGTATACTGTATATTGTCCTTTTGTCAAATGTGTAGCCTATTGTTTTTTTATATTTACATTTTTGTTACCTGTGCCTTGTCACTTTTAACCTGTATGTGCACTGGAAGCTTCTGTCACTACATAAGAAAAATTCCTTGTGTGTGTGTAAGCAATAAAGCTCTTTCTGATTCTGATCAAATCTTCATCGCTGGTGTTTGGTCTTTATTTGTAGACATAGGCCTAACAAATTTTTAAATAAATTTAAAGAAAAAATTTAAGTTTCTTGTTTCTTAACTAGGGTAAAAGTTGAATAAAAGAGCGCAATTGTAGTTTAAACTAAAAAATGCTTCTTGAAACAACTGCATCACATTTTTGCGGGGTTTTACTGCAAGTATCGCGAGATTGAAGCAGATCAAGGATTACCTGCACGTCTCTCAGTTTCCCTATTATAATAGTCCACACATTTAGGTATTAAAAGAAAATGAAATACGGTAATAGTCCACACATTTAGGTATTAAAAGAAAATGAAATACGGTAATAGTCCACACATTTAGGTATTAAAAGAAAATGAAATACGGTAATAGTCCACACATTTAGGTATTAAAAAAATTCTAACAGGAAGCAGTCTGCACTGTAGAGCGGAACGCATCCATAGCAACCAGCCGTATCCAGGCAACGCAGCGTACGCAAACAGTCAGTTTAACACCTTTACCTGCCGAAAGAGCCGCTATCTTTAACAATTGATTTAATTTTTATATTTTTGTAGCCTACATTTAAAATAGGCCTACAACAAATAACGATGTCATCCCAAGTTTTGGTGTCCCGACCCCATTTTGACACCCGGGCCGTGGCGCAGTACGGCTCGCAGCCGCCGGTCCCAGCACCAGAGACCGCTGTCAAGGAAAGCCTCTACGCCGGTACATCCGCCGGTTTGGCCACAGCAGGCTACCGAAGCGCTAAATACACCCCCGAGGAGTGGTTCGCAAATAACTCCGCACTGTTAAACCGGGCCGTCGCGGATCGGAACCACGCGGAAAGGATCCGTCAGGAGTCCAAAGCGCTGAAAGCGGAGACCGACAGCGAGACTTTACGCACTCAGACCGATGGCACCAAACACCTGGGCGAGCGGTTGCAGGACATCCACCGCTGGATATCCGATCTTGAGCGCTTCATCGAGCGGCTGACAGCAGAAACGGAGCTGCTGACGGCCTCCAGGCGGCGGCTGGAGAGAGCGCTGGACGCCACGGAGATTCCCTTCGCCATCGCGTCTGATAACCTCACCTGCCGAGAGAGACGCTTCGGTCCTGATCTAGTGAAGGACCAGGTGGAAGAGGAGCTGCTGAAGGTACGGAAAGTGGGGAAAATAAATGCTTGTTGATATGTCACATTACAGTTAATAATCATATAAATTTTTTTAAGCAGGGAATATGGATTGGATAAATTAATTGCAAAAAAAAATTGTTTGAGATCATCATACAAATTTAAGCTTCAAATACAAACATCGACAAAGCTTAATTTAAATGCTTTTTGAAAAGTCTGAGGCTTTGTATTATAAACATTTCTTCAAATTGTCCAACAAAGTGCTAAATATATAAAAATAAGACATTTTGACAATTACAACTAACCGAAAGTATGTGTTGGATTTGTCATGCCAACATAATGATACTGTGAATGTTTTTGTTATTATTGAGCACCTATTGATCATGTTGATTCATTTTTCTAACAGGAGGTGGAGCTGATCAGAAGCATTCAGGCCCTGCTGAAAAAAACTCTGGAGCAAACTGTCAAGCAGATCAAGTTGGTTATACAAACTGGTTATGCACATTACAAATCTCTTAAATTCTTGAAATATTATGCTCTATAGATAAATAAATACTGCAAAAAGGGTTTGAATGAGAATTTGAGATTATTAGTTATAGTAATTATAGTAAGAAATCTGTCTGTCTGTTACAGGCTAAACCATGAGGCAAAGCAGACCCTTGAGTTCGACTGGTCTGATAAACATCAGGCCTACAGTCTAGATGACCAGTGCGGTCGCTACAACAACAGGAGCATGGACACGCAGCGACACCCGGGCTCGACCGTGCTGCACGACCAGTACGTGTTGGTGGCTTTAATTAACGTCTATGCGTGACATTGAACACATTCATTTTTTTGTAAAACAAAAACCTCCATAGGATTCTTTTATAATAGTACTGTTATTAAATCAAAAGATGGACACACCATATACTACGAAAATATTCATATAAACCTTTCATTTATATTTTTAGGGTTTGTGATCAGGGAGTGTGGCGCAAGTTTACTCATGATAACCTGCTGCTGGCGGAGAGAGAGGAAGGGGCGAGTCAGGCCCTGCGGCAGATGATCGAGCAGGTGTTGCAGGACACGACCGAGGACCTGCGAGCGCAGTGTGCCGCTGTAGATCATGCGTTCACTCAGCGCTGCATGGAGCTGAACCAGGCCAAAACGCAACTGGAGCTGCAGCTGGCGCAGGCAACACATCACAATGCTTTCACACAATATCTCTCATAGCATCATATAGCAGTTGAAGGGAGAATTCTTTCATTTATTCACCTTCATGTCATTCCAAACTTATATGACACAAAGAACATATTTTGAATGTTTGTAACCAAACAACATTGACCCCCATTGACTTTTCCCCATTGAGACATTTCTTCTTCTTATATTATTATATCTACTTATAAGGATTAGAGACTGTTGAGAGTTTGTTTATGTTGACACGTGTTTATTGTAGATCTTGGAGCAGATTGGGGCTCAGGAGAAGAATATTTCGTTGCTGCAGGAAGCTGTGCACGATAAAGAAGCTCCACTTAGAGTGGCTCAGTCCAGACTGCATTACAGGACCTTCAGACCCAACATGGAGCTCTGCAGAGACCAGCCTCAGCTCAGGTACATACACACCATATACTTAATCCGAAACTTTCATTGGGGATCACAAGCACACAGACACTCATTTATACTTGCTGCGTATGTGTGTAGTCTTTTAGGTGAAGTATCAGAGCTCAGCGGTACAGTGTCAGACCTGCAGCAGCAGCTGTATGAAGCACGCAGATCTTTATCAGACCTGGAGGAGATCAGACTCGTTCTGGAGAAAGACATCGCCTGCAAAACCAACTCCCTCGTCATCGACCGTGAGAAGTGTATGACACATCGCACACGTTACCCTGCTGTCACTGTGCTGTCCGGATACTGACACACTTTCACAACAAGTTTTGTCACTTTCTCCTGTAACCCAGTGTTTGTGTGTTTTTTGTGTGTATTTTTTGACTGAGAAAAGAAAGTATGAATTATTTAATAACACAAATAAATTCTATGGCACCTAATAAAGCAAATTGTCTTTTTGCTAAGCACACTCTCCCATCTGCCTTTAAAAATGCATTTAAGGCTGATTCGCACCGATCCGATGGATGACTTTATTGTAGTTTAGAAATGTGTGTTTGCTGTTTGTTAGATCCGTGTAAATTAGCCTTAACATGCCCTATACAAAACATAAATCAATCGAAAAAATAAAATGTAACTTTTATATAATAGCTAATCACGTCACCAAAAACATGGTTTCCTTACTCTTATTATGATATAAACATGGTTATTGGCAGTTTAATAAAGAATTTTGTGAACTTGGAGTGCAAAGACAAATGGCCAATCTCTTAATGTGTAATACTCGAAATGAATCCCTGGCAACCCAAGGACCGCTGCAGCAACTTCGTGAACAGTAAGAGCACGTTTATAAGAAATTAATAGTTATGCACAAACTACACATAATTTGTACATAAAACTATACATATAGTAGTGGAAAACAGTTGTTAGCTGTGGTTGCACACTGTGATTGGACTCGTTTTCATTTGGATTGGATTTAAGTGATCATTGGGCTGCTGTAATCGTGAACCTGGCAACCCTTTCTCGTAGGCTATAGAATCTGCACGTTATTCACACAGTAAACCGCCGTTAAAATCGTTTCAGCTAAGTGTCTCCTCCCCTGACGAGTGAAAATAAGGAAATGTTTCTGTTGTTTCACTGACTTGTTTTATTGCTTCACTGTGAAATAACTGAAGTAATTTCAGTTCAAGCAAGACAAGAAAAAACGACGTCATTATTTAAGGTAAGTTAGCGAATAAAACTACGCTAGTGAATAGATTTAAGACCAAATAGATTTTTTCCCTATAAACTAAACGCGAGTCTTAACGTTAAAACAGTTTTTGAATAATGTCCTATATGGGCAATGAAAGAAGAAAACTTGTTGCTGACACGTAAATCTCCAACTGCAGACGCTAGAAGCAGCAGGTGACAGCCACACCCGGGACAAAAAACCGATAAGGAGAATATGGACGTGTACGTAAGGTCGCGGCGATTCTAGAGCAACACAGAAACAACGGAGTAAACACGCTGTGTGAACAAGCGCAGTCTAATGAGAGTCAAAAACATTTTTTTACAGCCATTATATAATACATTCATGTCCAGAAGTAAGAGTAAAGGAGGATGGCATCTGCTCAGCTTCAAGAAACACTTGGTGAGTTGTCTTTTCAAAACAGATGAATGCATTTCACTTAGAAAACGCGAAATAATATCACTAATGTCAAATTAAATCTGTCTATTCTCTCTGATTCAGTGAAAGATGTTCCAGTCCAGATGGACAGCTGGTCTCCTCACACAGGACTCAATGTTGAGATGAAAGCTGACAGAAGTGCAACTGTAAATGCTCCTGTACTTACTGGAAACATCATATCAGGCACAGTAAACATCAACTATAGCATTAACCCCGCAGGTAACAGTGCAAAGAAGTGCTTCTAAGGCATTTAAAGAAGTAGCAAATGTATACATTTTCATAATTTACTGTCATCCCAGATGTGTATGAATTTATTTCTTCATCTGAACACAAATGGATAATAGTTATTATGTAATGGTTACAAAAGGGGCTCAGAATGGCAAAGTTTCAAGCAGATTCATTCGTCATTAAAGTAATTCAAAATGGTTTGTTGCGTAGATGTGCGATCGCTAAATACGCTAAAAACATTATGTTTTCTCTCATGAACATTGTATGTGTTTTTGGAAGTAAAAAACTTTCATTATTCATATCTGCTAAAAGTGAATGTTGTCAATTCGAGAGTAGGATCACCAATGATGATGGCATGCATTTAAATAACCACATCTTCATTATTGTGTTTTACATTTTGTAATTCTGTGTATTTCCTTCAAATTTAATTCCTGTTGTGTTTCTTTATAGACGAACAAGAGTTCTCAGAGACAACAGGAAAACATGCTTTAAAACAAGGTGCACCAGCCTTCATTAATACCGATGGTAATTATACCAGTGTGAAAAATATTTGTGCTTTTTGTTTTTTCCTTTCCTTTTAATCTGATTTTTTTTATTACAGTGGACTTAATGTATTTTTTAAAAAGTCACAAATCCAACATGAAGGATAAGGCAGAGCATATTTTTGATGTCAAAAAGGAAGAAGAAGCTTATCTGAAGGATGTTTACACAGAACTCTTTATCACAGAGGGCGATATTAAGGGAGTGAATGAAGAACATGAGATTCTACAGATTGATGAAGCTTTCAAGAGCAAAAAACAACAAGACAGACCAATAAACTGTAATGATATCTTCAGTTCATTGAGACAAAATACAACAAATAGAAAAATTGTACTGACTAAAGGCATCGCTGGCATTGGAAAAACCGTTTCTGTGCACAAGTTCATTCTGGACTGGGCTGAAGGAAAAACCAATCAGGATATAGACGCCATGTTCCTGCTTCCATTTCGAGAAATTAATTTGATCAAAGATGAAAAAATCTGTTTGCATCAGTTTCTGAGTAAATTTTACCCTGGAATGAAAGAAATGGAAAACAATGAGTTATACAAGAAGTGTAATCTTGCATTTATCTTTGATGGACTTGATGAGAGTCGACTGCCTTTAAATTTTGAAGGTGAAATGGTGACTGATGTTGAGGAGAAGTCAACTGTGGATGAATTGTTCACAAATCTCATCAAAGGTCATCTGCTTCCATCAGCTCTTGTCTGGGTGACATCACGACCAGTAGCAGCCAATCAGATCCCTTCAGAGTACGTAGATTTGTTCACAGAAGTGCGAGGATTCACTGACCAACAGAAGGAAGAGTACTTCAGAAAGAGAATTAAAGATGAGTCTCAGGCCTCCAGAATTATCTCACACATCAAGACATCTCGAAGTCTCTACATCATGTGTCACATTCCTGTGTTCTGTTGGATCACGGCTATTGTTCTTCTGGAAACTGTCATTGAGAACAACAAAGAAGACATTCCCACAACACTCACTGAAATGTACATTCACTTCCTGCTAATACAGATGAACATGAAGAACAGGAAACATGATGCAAAAGTTGAAAGAAACTATACAAAGTTGTTGGATTCAAATAAAACAATGGTTTTAAAATTGGCCAAGCTAGCTTTTGAACAACTAAGAAATGAAAACACAATGTTCTACGAGGAAGATCTGAAGAATTGTGGTATTGATGTGAGTGAAGACACTGAGTCCACAGGAATGCTCACTGAGATCTTTAAGAAGGAAGCTGGACTTCATGAGGTGAAGGTTTTCTGCTTTGTGCACCTGAGCGTTCAAGAGTTTCTCGCTGCACTGCATGTGTTCCTCAATTACCTGAACAAGAACCTGAAGGAGCTTCAATTTTTCTTCTACCATAAATTTAGCTTCGTCTTTAAAAAGATCATGAGAAAAGTTACTATGCATGACTTACTAAACAATGCTGTTGATAAAGCAATGCAGAGTGAGAAAGGACATTTAGACCTTTTTTTGAGGTTTCTTCTGGGCATTTCACTGGAATCAAATCAGAAATTGTTGAATGGCTTGTTTAGTATGGTTGAGAACAGCACAGAGAGCATCACAAAAGTTAAAGAACACATTAAACAATTACAAAACCACAACATCCCAGCTGAAGCTTCAGTCAACCTGTATTACTGCCTACTTGAGCTACAAGACAAATCATTACACGAGGAAATCCAGCGATACCGTTTAGATGGAGATTCAGGAAGAGAACTCTCTGCTTCAATGTGTTCAGTGTTGACTTACATACTGCTGATGTCAGAGGAGGTGATGGAGGAGTTCAACCTGAAAATGTACAAAACATCACCTGCAAACTACATGAGACTAATCCCAGCTGTGAGATGCTGCAGAAAAGCCATGTGAGTCATTTAGTTGACAAAAAGTGAACATTATTCACTCAAACATTATTATTACTGACTACTTCTGTTCTTTATTTAGATTGGAAAACTGCAATCTCACTGCTGTGTGCTGTGAAAGTGTATCATCAGCTGTAGAATCATCAAACTCTCCTCTGATAGAGCTAAACCTAAATTACAATGACCTGTATGATTCAGGAGTGAAGCTGATCTCTGATGGACTGAAGAGCCCAAACTGTAAACTAAAGATATTGAGGTATTTTCCTGATCTGTGTGTGTAAAAATACAATGTACATTTCCAGCTGAAGCTGCTGTAAGCTAGAATAAACGCAATGGTAGTTATTTAAGAAATTGGATAGAAACACATGCAACAAACATATTAAAACATGCAGGCAAAGTTTATGAAGACACTAGAAATCTTTTGTTGGAGCACTATTCGTTCTTTTATTTTTTGCATTACATTACATAATCCTCATACAATTGAACAAATCGGATGTGCTGGTTGGTTGGTGTTATTTGTTCTGGCCCCCTGCACTGTTATTGGCAACCCCATCTCATGAAATGCGTATAAATAACACGAAGGTGCAAAACCGTAAAATAAGTACGCCAAATTGCAATTTTACGTGTATATCTTCGCCAATCTTTGCATGGAAATGATACGCCTTCAACGGAGAGCCACCATTTTGAAACATACATAAAGAGGAAACACTGAAATAATTCATGTAATAACATTAGGTTTAGGTTTTGGGTTAGTGGACAGGTTAATAAGACAAATATGCATGCACGGTAAAATTGGCATATCATATGCATGCAAACATTGCCGTATATTTACACGTAAAATTGCAATTTGGCATATTTATTTTACGAGTTTGCACGTAGCGTGTTATTTATACGCATTTAATGAGATCGGGCTGGTTATTGGACACGCCAAGATCAGACTGATACAATAGTGCCTGATTCCATCATCTCAACTTCACTGTTCATGTGTGTTTTTTGTAGGATGTCTGACTGTAAGGTGAAAGTGGAAGGCTGTTCTTATCTGGTTTCATCTCTGAGGTCAAACCCATCATATATAAGAGAGCTGGATCTGAGCTTCAATCATCCAGAAGTCTCAGGCGTGAAGCTGATCTCTGATCTACTGGAAAATACACAATGCAGGCTGCAGAAACTCAAGTAAGTTGAGCAGAAGGAGTGTGTGAGACTGGAAGTTTTGTAGTTTACATGGAAAACATTGTAGTTTACAAACATTGTAGTTTATGGAAAGTTTGCTGTGTATATCTGCTGTTAGTTTAATATCCACAGACGAAAAAACATTTCTTTTCAAACTCTCCTATTTGTTTGCTCAATACCTCTTGTTGGCCCATATTGAAAGCAATACTTGTGACTCTTGGTCAACCCCAAAACATCTCTCTTTGCCATTCTGACAATACATACCCATTAGCGCTATTCATCAATTAGTTGTGTGCTTCTGTATGCATGGTGTAAAGTTTTTGTAAATGCGGTTGTCACTCTGCTTTTTCTTGCGGAGTCTGTTTATTGCAGTTACGTAAATAACTGAACTGTGTGGGTACAGAACAAAAGTAAGTGAAAAACGTGGCCAGTAGGATTTGCTTAAAATGTCACATAGTTCACATTTGTTGTGTTGTGCTTTATCAACAAAATCATGTTAATTACACGCAAAAAGAGAATATTGTCATTCTGTTTCTGTTCTCTTTTAGTTTAAGAGGCTGTGATCTCACTTATAAGCACTGTGAACGTCTATCATCAGCTCTACAATCATCAAACTCTTCTCTGATAAATCTGGACCTGAGTTTAAACAACCTGTATGATTCAGGAGTGAAGCTGATCTCTGATGCACTAAAGAGCCCAAAGTGTAAACTGGAGACTCTGAGGTATTTAACTGTGTGTGACAACATACCATCTACATCCCCAGTGGCAACAAAGATGTTATTATTTCTGTGTTTCTATATGACTCGATGTCTGAGCCGCTGTCAGAATAAAACACCACAACTCACTACTGCAGGTGTTAATGCATTACTTGGGCAGTCCAGTGGTTAGAGAGTTGGACTCGTGACCAGAAGGTTGCTGGTTCGATTCTCAGGGCTGGCGGGTAACGGCTGAGGTGCACTTGAGCAAGGCACCTAACCCCCACTTGCTTACTATACAAAATGTACAAATGTATAGTACAATGTAATGTAAGTCGCTTTGGATAAACGCGTCTGCCAAATGCATAAATGTAAATGTACTTGTACAGAATCACACACAAAGAACATACAAAATTGGTAATTTTTTTTTACGTGTCATGTTTTTTAGTGTTGGGGACTACCATGTTATTTGTTTTAACCAACTCAATTTTACTGTTGATTTATGTGTTTGTAGATTGTATGGCTGTAAGGGGACAGAGAAAGGCTTTTCTTACCTGGCTTCAGCTTTAAGGTCAAACCCCTCACATCTAAGAGAGTTGGATCTGAGCCACAATCTCACAGGAGTTTTAGGACATAAGCTCTCTGCTCTTGTGAAAGATCCACACTACAGACTGGAAGAACTCATGTATGTTTAGGCAGTAAGAGTCCTGTGTGTGTTGTCACTCAGATAATATGTGTTCAAAATGTGACGTGTTTGTTTACAGTATGTTTAATATATTATATTATAGCAGATTTACACACAGACACCTTAAGCCTTTGTTATTTTGTAAAAAAATGTTGTCTACACTAATCGGCTGTCTTGTGTGTTGATGCCTGCGATTTCATACTGGATCCAAACAAAAAGCACATCATGGGACTGCTTTTATGTCAATAATATATAATGGAATCTGCTGAAAAAAGATGGAGTAATGACTCTTGACGCTAGAGATAAAGCTGTGAACGGTGTTTCTCTTGAAATTGCATATTGAGGCTGACTTTAAAAGGTTGGTTTAATCAGGTTTAGCAAACTGCTGGGGATAAATTTAGATTTTTTTAACTTAAAAATTAAATTACTCAACACATTTATCACACTTATGTTGTTAAAACAGGAAAATGTTGGTAACAATGAACACCTTAGAAATTAAATACTAGTATTTTGAGGAAGTACAGAAGACAGAAGTATACAATAGAGGAAGAACATGGCTTCCAAGCCATATCAATTACATTTAAAGAGAGAAATGTGTTTGAGTTTTTCTTTGATGCAATAATTAGGAGTTTTTAATAATTTAATAATTAGACACTACCACAGTAGTTATGAAATGCAATGATCATCAGTTCCTCTGACTGATAAAAGAAAGGCATTGGAAAAACCGTCTCTGTGCACAAGTTAATTCTAGACTGTGGGCAGTCGTGGTCCAGTGGTTAGAGAGTTGGACTCATGATCAGAAGGTTGCTGGTTCGATTCTCAGGTCTGGCGGGTAACGGCTGAGGTGCCCTTGAGCAAGACACCTAACCCCCACTTGCTTACTATACAAAATGTACAAATGTATAGTACAATGTAATGTAAGTCGCTTTGGATAAAAGCGTCTGCCAAATACGTAAATGTAAATGTAAATGTAGACTGGGCTGAAGAGAATATGGACACCATGTTCCTGCTTCCATTTCGAGAAATCAATTTGATTAAAGTCATTTAGCTGATTTTTATTTTAATAAAAAAAGCATTGCAATGTCACTTCATTTTCCACGCTATATATTTTCAGTAATTGTAAAAAAAAAGTTTGATTAGAAGTAGCAGGATTGGTTGCATTGACAGTTTGGGTCGTAATACCAGAGGAATTAAAAGCATAAACAATCCTACGTAAATTTAGATGTGTGGATTGTAAATAAACAATTGGAGTGTCTGTAATAAGAAATGTTTGTGGGATCAGGATAACAGTATGTGTGAGATATATTATGTCACATAAATGTTGTCAATAGTGGAAAATCATGACTTAGAATTTGCTATTCATTCTGATGTCACAGATCATGTTACCTTCACTGTTTGTGTGTCTTTTTAGATTATAGGTGTGTGGTGGCAGAGGAAGGCTTTTCGAATCTGGCTTCAGCTCTGAGGTCGAACCCCTCACACCTAAGAAAGTGTTTCAATATCCCAGGTGTCTCTGGGAAGAAGCTGCTCTCTGATCTTGTGGAAGACAAACACTGCAGACTGGAGGAATTCACCTGGGGTGGCACTACATGTACTATGGCATTTAAGGGTACGGAGCCGGATCCTTTGGTTTTGTCATTCATTATGTCAAGCGTAAATAAACATCTGCCATGAAAGACTTAGTCTGTTACTTTAAAGCTGATGGATTGAGTGATGCTTCATGTCAATGATATATAAAGGAATCTGCAGGAAGAGAGAGATGCCTCTTGAGTGAATGTTAAGTCTGTGCTTCTGGCACGATAACAAGTGTCACAGACTCACACTTACAAATGTAGCTATAGTTTGCACATTTATCAAGGTCGCATGAATGTAGCTCATGCTTTTTTCTAATATTTGTTGAGTATGTAGACATGAAACACTTTTTACATGTTTGCAATAAAGACACAAGAATCAAATAGACTGTGTTTCTACCATTTGTTTAGCTACAAACACAATACTACAACATAATATGACGTGTTTCACTTTGTGTATGTATTTATGCATGTTTATGTAGATGTACTATACATTTGTACAACACACCTGAACAGCATTCGTTATTAGACATGGACTCTTCCAATCACCCCTATCATTCGTTAGAAATGGACTGTGCCAAAACGTCAAAAAGAGTTCAGAAGTGTTAATATTGTTTGTGCGCGTGCGCGCCTACATTACATCGTAAACAGTGTAATCGTTTGAACCCTTAGGTGTCATTTAATTGGGTTATTTTCTACGTCTTGGATAGTTTTAGGAAGTTTCTGCATGCAGTTCGGTCCAGGTCAACTCAGCGCGTGAGCAGCTTTTTGAATTCTCCTCAGGTGGGTTGGTAACGTTAACGTAACTTAAGCGGTTTTTACTCAGACAGATTGATGGATTTATTTTATTAAGTTCGTATCAATATATTTATCCATATAAACATGACTGGTACCTAGATAAAGCAAATATGTGTAACAGACCAGTTTTAATTTTATTAAACGGTAAGAAATGTGCATATAGTATGTGGCTTCTTCGGCTGACTTGTTTGTAATGGCCATTATTTAAATAAGTTATTATGTTATTTGGATGTGTTAACACCTTTTTTAATCCACATTCGACGTTTTTTCTTAGGCTACCTAAAAGCACACGTTTGTGCACAATTCTGTCCAGGTAGGTTAACGTTACAGAGCTGCCAATCCTCCTATGTCGCGGGCATTTTTAACCGCCATCAGGAGGGACTTCAGTCCGCACTTTGCAAGCTTTTTTTCTAGCGCATTAAAGATCTATAATGAATTTTATGTGGTTTAGGTTAATTTGAAGTTTTGGGATTTTATTGAATGAGAGAATATGTGATTTATTGTTAAACATTTTTTTTAACCCAACATGTGTTGTTTACTCAGTTGTTGGGCTCAAAACAACCCAATAGCCCAGTGTTTTTTAGGGCAAAGTGCAGTAGTCAAATAATCAAGATGGCCATAATACTGTATCCTGAAGTGGAGAAGATCGAATACAGCCACACACAAACCATGTAAATAGACTGTCCCATCAGGCCAAACGTTAAAATATTACAGCCATTTTACTAGTCATATTCACCAACAATTTAAATCTGATTCTTCTTTTGTCCAGCAGTGGGCATGTGAAGAACAATGTCATTTACTCAGCTTCAGAAAACACTGGGTGAGTTTCAGTAAAGTGATAAGAGCAGATTAACCGGTTTCAGTTAGAACTGAACAAGGTACCAGAAATATCACTAATGTTGAAATTAATCTCTATGCATATAATTAATTCTCTCTAACAATGTTTCAGTGAAAGTGGATTAAGAATTTGCAATTCACTTGCATGTTTATAGCACGATGTGTATTAGCAGTAGCAAGGCTTCATATTTGCTTTGCAGCATCAGCTAAGCAGATTCGGTTCTACGAAATCCGAATACACTGACGTGTCATGACTGCTAACATGCTAAAATGTATCTCAAGAGCCATGTTTACAATTACAATTTACATTTATGCATTTGGCAGACGCTTTTATCCAAAGCGACTTACATTACATTGTACTATACATTTGTAAATTTTGTATAGTAAGCAAGTGGAGGTTAGGTGCTTTGCTCAAGGGCACCTCAGCTGTTACCCACCAGACCTGAGAATCGAACCAGCAACCTTCTGGTCATGAGTCCAACTCTCTAACCACTGGGCCACGACTGCCTCACAAAAAAGACATGTATATGGGATTGTGAGTTTTTAATAAAGCTTTTATTAAATCTCTAATAAAGCGCACTGTAGAGTGCTTTGACATTTTTAGGATATAGTTTTGCCATTTTATATGCAAGTAAAATTTTTGGGTTCTTTGCCACAGCTGCAATTATTTGCTATATTAAGTTGGATAACATTCCCACACAAAAAGTGTATATGACAATCTTACACAGACACTTTGCTTCTGTTCTCTGTTTAGATTGTCAGACTGTAATCTCACTGCTGAGTGCTGTGAAAGTCTATCATCAACTCTACAAAACTTTCATCTGATAGAACTAGACTTGAGTAAAAACAACCTGTATGATTCAGGAGTGAAGATGCTCTCTGATGGACTGAAGAGCCCAAACTGTAAACTGCAGATACTGAGGTATTTTACTGATTTACCTTCCATGTAAAAGTGCTTTGAGTATCTAGTAAAGCGCTATATAAATGTAATGAATTATTATTATTATTATCTATGCAAAGAGTAAATCTAAAAAAAAATTATATACAAAAATGAATCACACACATAACAATGCAAGCCATTTGGGAACTTTAATGATACTAATTTCAAAATATGAGTTCGGAAATACAAATTTTACTTTGAAATACTGTTTGGGATGGATAGTGTGTGAATTGTGGTGCAGTGGTGGTGTAAGGGGGCATTTAATAACAGACAGTTTGTTTGAGAAAAGGGTTGCAGTTAAACTCTGCCCTTCCAGTGGTTTGTTGCTTGAAGCAAGATGAACAAAAAATGATTGGCAGAATAAGTCTGGAGTTGACAAAACCTGATAAAGCCAACCCGGGTACATTTTTTTTCATTACGCTGGTTACCAAATTTCTCTCTCAACTCCAGTTTAACCCTGAATTACAGGTTACGTGGCATTTGCATGCACATTAAAGGCTGGGCTTTTGCAGAGAACATCTAATAGCATTCATGGGAAAAAGTATTTCTTGGGTAAGAGAGAGAAAGCAAAATTATTATGAGTTTTTTGATAAAAATAGCTTCACTACCTTATGAATAGCTACTCTACAGTTTATAATAAAAATATTGTGAATTCATATTAGAATCATTATTATTATGATGTTAGTGATTGTCAAAAATGACTATTATGTGCACACCCTGTCACTTCATCTGAGACTTTAATTAGTCACAACTATGGGGTCACTATCTTTGATTTATTTTTGTGCTCGTTACATTTGTGTTTTTATTTTAAAATATGTCAGCTGTGTATGTAACAAACCACATACAAAAGACCTAAACGGATGTAATGAAACTTAAGTTTTCCAGTTTCTGCATGTGATGTTCGGGCTGATGGATTTGCTGAAAAAGCTGTGTATTTTGAGATTTTATTTTTCAAGAAGTATATACGTTTAAACCGAACTGTATCACAAAGGACAAGGTCTATGAACTCTAAGTAGTTCTAAAATCGCAACTATTATTTGTCTCTATGTATTTCCTGAAAAACTAGTTTAAATTGTTTTTCTAAAGTGTTTGGAGTTATCTGGAATTTTTCATAAGAAAAACAACAACAGTCTTTATATGTAAATGCAGAATGAAATGAATTTTAACTGATCTGTTCAACAAGATATAAAGATCTATGCAGGCAAAGTTTATGTACTCTGTGCAGATTGCTCTGAGAAGCTCACCTACTTAAATCATGCGTTTATATGTTAAGTAAATTAACTCATCACCTTTTGCATGTCTTGTCACCATTGAGTTTGCATCCTTGGTATGTATGTGTTTCTTAGGAAACATTCCAGTTCAGGCAGAAACTAGTTTTTCAAGACCTGAAAGAAAGGACACATCACAACATATATTAGTAAACAATTTATTTGAATCCATATTAGTCCAAACCATGTCATTTCTACATAACCATCTTCCTCTTATATATTATATTTTCTATTCTGTATTTTTTTTCTTTACAGAGCATCACATTTACATTTATGCATTTGGCAGATGCTTTTATTAAGCGACTTACATTGCATTATGCATTATGCATTCGTTTCCAAGTATGTGACCTTGGCGTTGCTAGCACCATGCTCTAACCACTGACCTACATGAAAGTTCTGTGCAATAAGGACTGCACAGTTGAAAAAAGATGCACCAGCCTTCATGTCATTGCTCTCATATATGATGATATTTGGTGTATTATCTAAATAGCAGTTTTAATTACAATATATAGATATTTCTGCGCAAATTCTCTCCAGTTAAATGGTTTTAAGCTAGTTATTTACATCATTTGCTGTAGTGTCAATAGGAAATATAAATTAACATTTTTTTTTTACATGCCACTGCATTATTTGTATTAATACAGTAAGATTTTTGTATGCATAAAGAGTCTGACAGCAGCCGGTGCTACACACAGAGATCTGATCTCATCATTGTCAAATCTGTCTATTATTACATGAAGAAAGAGGAGAAAACCGAGACAAACTAAATTTCTCCAAGACACTTAGTCATCTTCCTGCAAAGCTACAGTACTGTGAAAGTTTTAGACACTTGTGTGAAAAATTAATTCTGTGAAGATGATTTGAAAAATAAATGATTTTCTGTATCAATTTATTTCTATTAACTAAATTAAATCAACATTTGGTGTGACTATCCTTTGCATTTAAAGCAGCTTTTGTCTTCGATGCACTTGCACCTAGTTTTTCAGGTAGCTGTGCATGTGGGGGTCTTCTGGCGTCTTGGAGACACTGCTACAATTCTTTTGGATTTAGTTTGTCTCCTTGTGCATACAAAAACCTCACTGGATTATTACAAATAATGACAAAATGAATGTTTGGAAATGTAAACTGACAATTCCTACTGGCACAATACAGCAAAGGAAAAACTTAACTGGCTTAAAACCTCTTTTTGGGGGTAAAAATACTAGCGTGCCTAAGACTTTTGCACAGTACTGTTTATATCAACACATTAAAATGTTAAGCTGACAAACAGGAAAAATATATGAATGAAAAATCCTTTTACTTTTACATTGCAGGCCATTTAGCATCAATATTTAGGTATTTAGCATCAATCCATTCACTGCTCATAAACAACCTGGTAAAGCAAATGCAGACAATATAATTACTGCTTAACACTTTCAAAATCTCAGGACTAATTTAGAGTAAATGCTTGCACAGTATAGACTCTAAAAAGAAAATTGTGCTAATAGCATTAAAAGTGGTTCTTTGCTCATAATCATAGGGTAACCTCTTTTTTCAGAGGTTCTTTGGGGTGACTATATAGCACAGTTTCCGTATAAAGAACCTGTTAAGCCCATGTATGGTTTTTCAGCGGTTCTATAGAGCACTTCGGTCATCCCAAAGAATCGCTAAAGAACCATTGAAGCACCATAATATAGTTTTATATAGCACTAAAAGTGGTTCCCCTATGGTTACGAGCCAAGAACCATTTTTAGTGCTACATAGAACTATTGTTTTTAGAGTGTATGTAGTAAATCGCACCGAGTTTAAGCTGCCTTTTCTGTTGAACAGGCACACAGAAATGTCTAGATTTATACTTGTTCCCTTGTGTGCTTTCATAGTGAAATGTGACACTTTGGTTGACACTTTATTTTTCTAAGGTATTCTGAGGTAACTGGAAATGTTTACGAGAAACACACCCACCTGTCTTTGTATAAAAATGCAGAATGAAAATAATTTTATTTGCCTTGTTCAACAAGACAGGAGAAACATCCACAAACACTCTCAAAAAGGTAAGTTGGTAAATATTAAATCTATTATACTGACCAGTTAAATATTGAAATCTAATCACTGTAGTTTTTTTGCCCTACATTGCAAAGCAATATTTTTTTCAATTTATAAATGAGTCACACAACTTTCTCATTAAAGCTTGGGATCTGTTTAAATTGGATGGAATCTATTGATAATGGAAATACCTAGTCTGTGCAAATCAAAAAAATGTAATGGTGCAAATGAGTGCAGAGATCATCATGCTAACATGCAGCTGTTTTAAATCTGATTCTTGTCTTGCAGTCGGTGAGAGATTGAAGGACGATGGCATCTTTGGGTGAGTTTCAAGAACACAATCTAAAGAGATTTAAATCGGGCTAGGCGATACAGCTTAAAAATGATTCATGATATAATGTAATATATCATTCGATAAAGATAATTATTTTTTATAATTTAAGACCAGTATATAAGCTTGGGTTGTCACCTCTGCTCACCTTGCAGAATGCATATAGATCAGTTTTTTCATGCGATTATCAATATAAATGTATACACTCACATATAAAGTTAATTGTTCAAACTTAAACTTGAGAAAGGGGGTTTAGTATCGCCCCTGGTTTTACGACCTTTTAACTGCATTTCTGTCAAATGCTTTGGTAATCCCACAAAACAATTACACCTTGAATGACAATTAAATATTTCAGGTAGATCTGCTTAATAGAAAAAGAAATAAATATTAATATGAATTATTTAAATATTAAAACATTGTGGGGTATTTATGCAACCAATTTTCACGTCTATTAACGATTTAAAGGTGCTGTGTGAAATATTAAGGAGGATCTATTGACAATATAATGCAATTATATATACATAATTATGTGTTCAGAGGTGTAAAGATCATTCTATTTACATACATCGCGGGTCGTTTCTTCAGTAGCCCTAAACGGACAAACTGCTCTACAGAACATGTTTTTAAATATGTTATCAAGTGGAACATAACGACATTTTAGTCCTGTGTCAACCACCATAATACTTTGAAAGGGAAGGGCGGGAACTGTGGAGCGAGTCGTTGCCCCTTTAATGCATTTTTTTTCTGTCATTACTGATAAAAGTATACCCTAGATAAATATTGAAACCTTTATATCGCCCAGTCTTTGATTTAAGTGTCTTTTAAGACCAGATGTTACAAACACAGAAAATATCACAAATGTTAAGAAGTAAAATAATCTCTGTGTATTTATTAGTGATGCACGATATTATCGGCACACAGACAATATTGGCTTATAAATTAATCATCAGCATTTGTCGATATGAAAAATTATGGTGACAAACAGACGTGTTGATTTATGTGTAGGTGTTTTGACATGTGAGCGCGCACTCTTAAAGCTCTGACAAAGACACCAGCTGTCACACAGCACATGAGTATTAAAGTTCTTTTTTTGCTGCTGCTTACGATTGAAGTGCCATATAAACACAGGGTTGTATTAAAAACACACAAGTCCTTCGTATTTTTGTTTAATGACTAATAAACATCACATACTGTTTCGCATTGATATCCGAACATTGTCATAAGCTCAGCAAGATGCTCCAGTCCAGATCTATAGCTCTTCTTCTCATACAGGAACCAATGTTGACATGAAAGCTGACAGAAATGCAACTTTAAACGCTCCTGTACTTACTGGAAACACCATAGCAGGTCCAATACACATCAGCTATGTCATGCCCACTACAGGTAATAATACATGTGAAGAAGTGATTCTTTCTTAAATAAAAGTAAAGATGATGTAAAAGTGATTTTGTCTGAAATAATGTAATACAAACAAAGAGGAAACAAAAGGTGAACTTTAATTAATGTGAAAACTTTTATGTGTTCAAACTCTTAGTAGCAATAAAATAATTTTTATTTTAAAGGAACTATGCTTTTAATAGCCAGACAGTTACATTCTCAATAGTGTCTCATGAAAACATGTTAGTATACAGGTTCTCAGTACACCACTTGAAAACAGCTACCAGTTTTTTCAAGACTTGATAGACAGACACAATATGACACACGTGTTTAGGAATGTGTTTTCTTTTACCTTCACAGAGCGACAACAATCCATAGAGACTGGAAAACACCCAGAAGGTATGCTTTCATTACATTGCTCTGACAAATGATTTTGACCTTGGGTGTATTAACTCTTTACGTACTGTGTGAATGATATAATTGGTTAACATGGGCATGGAAAAAATATGCATGGCGTAAAACACTTTATTATCTAAATCAGTGGTTCTAAACCTTTTTGTGGTCACGTCCCCCTGTAAACCCATTTAAAGATCTGATGTAGTTTTTTGTATAATAAATACATAAATAAATTATTAGAGCTGTGGAAAATAATTGTTTTTACAATGTATCGCGATGCGGACATAAAAAGATTCTGCATCGATGCACACAAAGAATTGATTTTTTTTATTAAATGTGACTTAAGAAGTGGCGCTTTCGTTTTTAAGTATAGGCGGAAGGGAGAGCAGGATCTGTCGCTAATAAAAGCACCTAATGCATTAGAAGCTAATATTTGGACACATTCTGGGTTTTATGAAGATAGGAGAGCGCAGTGCCTGCGCATTTCTGACGCACTGATTTTGTTTGGTTTGAAAAGAATGGCGCAGACCCTAGAAACATAATATGGGGTAAGTAAAGCAAGTTGCTTTAACACACCGTGTCAACCGCAATCACCGTGCTGTTTAAACCGGAACCGCACAAGACGACTTGTTGTCTGTCACGTCACTGGTCCCTCCCCATAACTGGGCTATTAATGTGATATACTACAATTATTTAAATGTCTTGTGCAACGTACTGTACACATCTGAGTGTTGCATTTGGTTTTTAGGACAACATTGCAGATAAAATCATACCCAATGTTGTTGTATTACGCAACGTTTGTTGTGAAATTAATTAATTAAATAATATTTTATTAAAAACGTGTGCAGTCTAGGGTTACAGCTAGGGCTGCACGATTAATCGAAATAAAAAAATCCTGATTTCGATTCGTACGTAAATGCGATCTAATTTCTAAACTATGACGATAACTTCCGTGTAGGCTATTTCCCTGCTTTGTCTCGTTGCATTCACGCATTATTGGTCACACTCACACAATGTAAAAAAAAAAATGTATTCACCAATCATGCTAGAGATAGTGAATGATTCAATCGTAAATATCGATCACTTCTCCCTCATTTACGGCGTTCTGCTCATCTTACAGCTGATATTACATTTTGCGTATTTAAGGCTATTATGTATCAATAATATAGCCGTCAAATACAGGTAAAACGAGTTTGATCAGGACTAAAGCCACCATTAAAATACAAACAGTCATAGAACCCATTTTAACACTTTAAAAGAAAGACGTTAAACTGGGAATGTTTGGTGTGTGTTTTTATGTTGTGATACAGGTCTTAAAGGAGTAGTTCACTTTAAAATTTGCCCCATTCACTTTCCATAGTAATTTTTATTCCTACTATGGAAAGCCAATAGCAGCAAATTTCGAAGTAAACTACTCCTTTGAATGTCATTCATAATGGGCTTTAAAAAAATCTTAAAATTGGCTTGAAACCTGCAAAAACCCTGATTATGAACAAGTGGCACATCAAAACTACATTATTCCACGGTGCATGTTTCATTGATTTGAGTTTTTTCGCTGTTTATAATACAGATGTGGTGTGGAGTGGAGTTATTTGCCTGGTAATTTTGCGCTCTACGTGTATATAATAACTGTCAACAACTTTATGCAGCCGTCCAGATTTAGAAATGTATGAATTTATTTATACGTCACTCCCTTTATGCACACTCTGAACTTATCGGAAGACAGAGCGAGAGACTTGCGCTTATTCTGCGATTACAGTCTGAAGTACAAACATACAGTATGAGCTACCTGTTTCTTAAGATGATATTGAGGTTTCTTCCTGACTACTTTGTACATTTACATTTATGCATTTGGCAGATGCTTTTTTCCAAAGCGACTTACATTGCATTATACTATACATTTGTTTCTAAGTAAGCAAGTGGGGGTAAGGTGCCTTGCTCAACGGCACCAGCCGTTACCCACCGGCAACTTTCTGGTCATGAGTCCGACTCTAACCACTGGGCCACAACTTTGTAGATATTAAGTACCTCTGAGATCAAATTTACCAAAATGTACCCAGGTTGAAAACCACTGATCTAAACCATACAGTGTTTCTTTTAACAGTATAATAAAAAAATACCTGTACCGGTTAATACTGATGATAAAAATGCTTGAATCTCTAATCCTTTTTCGTTTTTTTCCAGATGATTTAATGCTGCAAGAGTTTTTGATAAGTCACAAATCTAACATGAAGGACAAAGCAGAGCATATTTGTGATGTCAAAAAAAAAGAAAAAACAAATCTCAAGGATTTTTACGTAGAGATCTTTTTCACAGAGGGTGATAGTAAAGGAGTAAATGAAGAACACGAGAGTCTACAGATTGATGAAGCTTTCAAGACCAAAAAACAACAGGACAGACAAATGAACTGCAATGATATCTTCAGTTCGTTGGGACAAAACACAACAAAGAGAAAACTTGTATTGACTAAAGGCATCACTGGCATTGGAAAAACCGTCTCTGTGCACAAGTTCATTCTGGACTGGGCTGAAGGAAAAACCAATCAGGATATAGACGCCATGTTCCTGCTTCCATTTCGAGAAATGAATTTAATTAAAGAAGAAAAGATCAGCCTACATCAGTTTCTGAGTAAATTTTATCCTGAACTGAAAAAATTGGGAGAAACAAATTTATATAAGAATTGTAATCTTGCATTTATCTTTGATGGACTTGATGAGAGTCGACTGCCTTTAAATTTTGAAGGTGAAATGGTGACTGATGTTGAGGAGAAGTCAACTGTGGATGAATTGTTCACAAGTCTCATCAAAGGTCATCTGCTTAAATCAGCTCTTGTCTGGGTGACATCACGACCAGTAGCAGCCAATCAGATCCCTTCAGAGTACGTAGATTTGTTCACAGAAGTGCGAGGATTCACTGACCAACAGAAGGAAGAGTACTTCAGAAAGAGAATTAAAGATGAGTCTCAGGCCTCCAGAATTATCTCACACATCAAGACATCTCGAAGTCTCTACATCATGTGTCACAATCCTATGTTCTGTTGGATCATGGTTATTGTTCTTCTGAAAACTCTTGAGAGCAACACAGAAGACATTCCCACAACACTCACTGAAATGTACATTCACTTCTTTCTGATACAGATAAACATGAAGAACAGGAAACATGATGCAAAAGTTGAAAGAAACTATACAAAGTTGTTGGATTCAGATAAAACAATGGTTTTAAAATTGGCCAAGCTAGCTTTTGAACAACTAAAGGATGAAAAAACGGTGTTCGATGAGGAAGAGCTGAAAAAGTGCGGTATTGATGCGAGTGAAGACTTGACTGAGTCCACAGGAATGCTCACTGAGATCTTTAAGAAGGAAGCTGGACTTCATGAGGTGAAGGCTTTCTGCTTTGTCCACCTGAGCATTCAAGAGTTTCTCGCTGCACTGCATGTGTTTCTCAATTTTTTGAACAAGAACGTGGAGGCACTTCAGTTTTTTTTTGACAAGCCTTTCTTTGAAAGAGACCAACGTGAATTACGAATGTTGATAAGAAGGGCCACCAAAAAACTTGATTTGCACAATCTACTGAACAATGCTGTTGATAAAGCAATCCAGAGTGAGACCGGACATTTAAATCTTTTTCTAAGGTTTGTTCTGGGCATTTCTCTGGAATCCAATCAGAAACTTCTAAATGGTTTGTTTAGTAAGACAAAGAGCAGAACAGAGAGCATCACAAAAGTTAAAGAACACATTAAAAAACAATTACAAAACCAGAACATCCCAGCTGAAGCTTCAGTCAACCTGTATTATTGTCTACTTGAGCTAAAAGACAAATCATTACACGAGGAAATCCAGCGATACCGGAGTTTAGGCAGATGTTCAGGAAGTGAACTCTCAGCTTCAATGTGTTCAGTGTTGACCTACTTACGGCTGGTATCAGAGGACGTGATGGATGAGTTCAACATAAGGACGTACAACACATCACCTGAAAACTACATTAGACTAATCCCAGCTGTGAGATGCTGCAGAAAAGCCATGTGAGTCATTTAGTGCAAAGTTATTTTCTATTATATTTCGAGTATGCTTTGTCACATTTCATTTACCACATAGGAGATTTTTAGTAATTGTGATACTTAATTCATACCAACCATTTACAAACATCTCACCAAACAAGGGTGCCTCAGTTCTGACTTGCGGGTATCTCTTGGACTTGCTTCTTGGCCACATTTGTGATTATTTATATAACATTTGGACAACGTTTCCAGATACAGAATGCGAATCATATGTGCACTCCTCTCTGATACAAATGCTCTGCTTCTGTTCTCTGTTTAGATTGTCAGGCTGTAATCTTACCGATGAGTGCTGTGAAAGTGTAGCATCAGCTCTACAATCTCCAAACTCACATCTGATAGAACTGGCCATGAGTCACAATAATCTGCAGGATTCAGGAGTGAAGCAGATCTCTGATGGACTGAAGAGCCCAAATTGTAAACTGGAGACGTTGAGGTATTTAACAGATCTATATGTCGAATGAAATGTTTTGGTACGTGTGGACTCCAATATGTTGAGGTCAGGGCCTGTAGGGTTTGCCAGAACTGAGCCAATACACATTTTCTCTGTATTTATATATCTAGAACATCAATAACAGTAACATCGTTCTCATTCTCATATGTTATTCATTCTGATGTCACTGATCATCCCAACCTCACTGCTTCTGTGTTGTAGGTTATCTGATTGTATGGTGACAGAGGAAGGCTGTTCTTATCTGGCTTCAGCTCTGAAGTCAAACCCCTCAAACATAAGAGAGCTGGATTTGAGTTACAATAATCCAGGAGTCTCAGGAGTGAGGCTGGTCTCTGCTCTACTTAAAGAGTCACACTGCAGACTGGAGAAACTCAAGTATGTTGGGCAGTAAAGGGCCATTCAAATCGTGATGATAACTATAATTATATTTGCGCTCACACCAGTTCCGAGCTTGCATGCTACATACAGTCACTAAAATTAAAATTTTTGGGTCTCTTGGACTGTACCCATACATCAACATTCAACAACATTTTAAAATGACAATGACAATTTTGACATTTGGCCGATGACATAGAGGTTGTTTTTTTCTACAGTGGTTTTGTCTCAGTTGGAGTAACGGTTGCAAATATATTTGCGATTGTTTTTAAAGTGCTAAATCTTTATGAAAATAGAACAATATCGAATATGATAACGAAATGATTCCCATGAAAATCTGTCAACTGCAGACAAAGTTATAGGCCTGTAAATATATTTAGGCTTGAAACTTTATAGGCTCTGTTAGGGTGTCCTGATAACCCATACTAAGTTTCGTAACAATTTGCCATGGGAAAGTTATGATGCAGATAGAGGACTATCTGTCTAAATGTTACCATGTATGGTTCTATGGGCTGCCATAGACGCAATGGCGGAAGATGGAAGAATAAAAATAAGAACACTAACATATACTATTGGGGTCTTCGCTCTTTTGGGACTTGACCCCTAATAATAAGGAAAAACACTAACAGAACGCTCCTGTTCTCTGTTTAGATTGAGAGGATGTGATCTCACTGATGAATGCTGTGAAAGTGTAGCGTCGGCTCTACAATCATCAAACTCCCCTCTGATAGAACTGGACATGAGTTACAATAATCTACAAGATTCAGGAGTGAAGCAGATCTCTGATGCACTGAAGAGCCCAAACTGTAAACTGGAGAAACTGAGGTATTTAACCAAACTATGCCAATATTAAAACATCAGTTTCATGTAATCACTAAGTTTCACTAAATTACTATTACAGATATCTGTATGCAAAAATGTCTAAAGAATCACACACAAATATCAAATTATATCAGCCATTTGAAAAGAATACTTATTCCAACATCCAAGTTGGGACACACTAATTTTAATTTGAACTTCTGACAGATAGATAGTGAATTGGGGTTGTGTAAGTGCCCAAATTTAGGCTTTTCCATCACTTCAAAATGCATGAAAACAGGGTGAAGGAAACCTAGCTATGACAGTCTCACAGTGACACACGGCAAATGAAACACAAACAGCTAAACATGTGAATCGCACACTAAAAAATTTAATGCTATTCACACAGACACTCTGTTTTCTGTTTAGATTTACAGACTGTAAACTCACTACTGTGTGCTGTGAAAGTGTATCATCGGCTCTACAATCATCAAACTCTTCTCTGAGAGAACTGGACATGAGTTTTAATAACCTGCATGATTCAGGAGTGAAGCTGATCTCTGATGGACTCAAGAGCTCAAACTGTAAACTGGAGATATTGAGGTATTTAACTGATCTGTGTGTTTACGCAAGGGTAAAAGAACAGTAGGGCTGTGTTCAAAATAATGATACAGCGATATTTTGTAACAAATAGTAGTGGTGTAAAGGATTCGATCGTGCCCCACAGTGAAGTTTCACTATTGCAGTATACTGTACATGAAAGCACTTTCTTGTGTCATTCACTTAAACGATGGCATTTTAGGCAAGTTGTAAAGTTAGTGTTTCGTAGAGTTAATGCTGTTAGCACTGCCTCTATATTATCATTCATAAAACACGATTAAAATCAACGAAACGTCAGCTGCTGATGCCCTGCTCGCTCATGAAACCGTTTCGCATTTAAAAAGATAGAGCCACAGTTACTGTGCATGTAAAATAAAGCGGAGAACTTCCTATAATCTTAAAGCATCTATAACATAATCTTATTTTTAGAAATCCAACATCTTTATCCAATTTAATTCAATTTTTTTTACACTCGACTGCACGTTTATGCTCGTATTTATTCGTTATATTGTCTTTTTGTAAAACGCATGCATTCATATGATGTAGCCTAGAATAATAACTGTTGTAGGGTCTCTTTGTAAGGACTTGATGTTTTGCATTTTCACAACTTTATACTCAATTAACTGATAAGTACAAAAAACAGATCATATCGTTACCAAATTCTGATCAAAAGAAACCTGTATTGTGATATGTATCATATTGTGGCCTTTTCTTGTGATGCTTATCATATCGTGAAGTTGTTTTTAGCAGCCCTAAATGAGGAGTAAAAATTGGTTTATATACAAAAATGTTTAATGAATCATACACAAATGATAGCAGTCAAATTTTATTTGGTACACTAAAAGATGTTTTAAGTCATCAGATTTTCTCACTTTCACTGTTCATGTGTGTGTTTGTAGATTAGCTAACTGTAAGGTGACAGAGGAAGTCTGTTCTTGTATGGCTTCAGCTCTGAAGTCGAACCCCTCACACATAAGAGAACTGGATCTGAGCCTCAATCATCCAGGAGCTGAAGGAAAGAAGCTGCTGTCTGATCTACTGGAAGATCTAAACTGCACACTGCAGAAACTCAGGTTGAGGCTTTGAGTAAGCACATGTGAGAGGTCCTTAAAGATCCTGAAATTATAATCAAGAGACCTGCCTGATTCTTCCATGCATTTATAAACAACCACCTGCTGTACTTCCCTCGTGCTGCCATTTCTTCTCATTCATCTCCTGTAATCTAACTAATCTCATTATTTTACTTCTGTGTTGGGGAGGGGTTTAGCTTAGAGCTTATACTGAGTCTCAGGACCAAACTCTTGTGAAACGCTTTACTACATTGGAAAAGCAACTTGTTTCCAAGCAGGTGATAAACATTTATTTGTAACGTGAGACATGCCACTCTTCACAGATTTATATCTATATGTGTATGTGTTGGCAAATATAGAAAACAATATGTAAACCATGTAGGTAGACATGATGATCAACAGGAAGGTTGATCTATTATTGAACACTTTTCCAGAAACGGCAGACAAGCAACACACTTGTTACATTTTCAACAGAAAGATCATATTTGTCCTGATACTTACATTAGTTATAAGTACAGAAGAGAGAATACCTACAACACAGAGAAAATATAGTTTTCCTACTTTTTAAGTAGTCATTGTCATTAACGTGTGTTTTTATTGTCTGCATTTTTATTACCTTTGTTTACATTATCATTCAATCATTTATCACAAGCTGCATTATTTGAAAGCTAAAACACTTGCCATTTATATTCTGAACTTGTTTTTGCAATCAATAAAATGCTCAAAACGGGTGCATATATATAAGAGGTTAAGTCATTTTTTACTGAAAGGTAATGATGATCCAAATATTTACCATGTTTTTATTATGGTGCAAAGTTTACATTTACTTTTGTTAAGGTAATGGTGATGATCTTTTTTGTTTTAGGGTTTTGTTACATCCGTCTAAATAAACATTTTAATAAATGTACGTTTTTATTGTCTGTAGGATAACTAAGACACACACACACACGCGGTTTACGAGATCTCTCCATAGATGATTTTTTTTTTTATGATACAAACGATATATTCTGTTCTTTTTTATATCCACATACATCCACGTAATGTGTGTTGGAAACAATAGATTCTGCCCTTAAACTGTGGCCTCCTGGCGCCATCTGGGGTCACACCAGGGGTTTGCAGCGCCCATTTAAACCTGTGGACGAGTGGATTTAAAGTAAAACATAATTTGGCTAAAGTATTTTACTGTCATAATTGTAACTATCAGCTTTATAAAATAGCTCGAGTCACTTAAACTACTTAAAAATAGCTACTGTACAGTTTACAATAAATACTTTGAATTCATAATCGTGTGTATTCTTTTAAGAAGTTATCCTGAGGCAAAAAGAAGTGATATTAGATTAAGGCAGAATTAGGTCTTAGTTAAGGCGTTGTCACTAAACAGTTGACTAATAGTAGGAAAAGGACTATAGGAGTCAATGGTGACCCGAAACGGTTTAGTTACAAACTTCCATTAAAATATCTTTATTTGTTTCCAGTACAACAACATGTACATAGGTTTGTAAAAACTGGAGACACCATTTTACATTTTTGGTTGAATTATTCCTTTAAGCCCTGTCTGAAACTGCCCCTAAAGATAAGATAACTGTGAATTTATGTATTTATTTAGCAATAGCTTGTGGACTTAAGTTGACATTTTCTTGGGAAAATAATCTGCTGTTTAATATATTTCCTGTTGTATTTCATTTTGGACTGTTTAACACTGTTTTGTGAGCATTGCTGACTGAAACTTTTCCAAATAAAGTCACTCCATATGTAAAGACACTTATGAGACCTCAAAACCCACCAGAGCAAATTCAACAATCATGTCATAAACATGAGGTCGTGAGAACCGTTAACTGTGACACATGTGCTTCTTTAGCATGTAATGAATCTGTCGTCAGCTCTGATAATCATATGGATGTTTATGAATGAAGGTAATGAATGATGCTTGTGTGTTCCAGACATGAAGATAAACTTGACTGATTTTGATTGATCTCATCAGCCTTTGAGGTTCCCTGTGTCTTCAGTCTTTTGTGTATTCAGAAAACAACTATTTTTTGCCAGTAAGACTTCTTTCCTTACGCTGTGGTGAGGGCTGTGATCTCATAGCAGGGATCAGGTGGTGTTTTATTGGAGAATGAGAGAAACTCCATAAATAAGAACAATGACTGTAAATCTGGACCGAGTTATGAGGTCTGTCGATGTTATACAGATTCAGACTCTGCGTTTTATCAATAAACGTGTTTTAGATTCATAGTAAATGTCAGCGTCTCACCTGTTTATACGCGACTCCATTAAACCTTCTCTCGCAGCACAAGGCACATTTAGCCGTGTCATTGCGTAGACGTATTTTAAGTCTCAGAAGAGATCTTTATTAAGTATGCATGACTGCACGAAGGAATATTATTACGTATGCATGAAGGAATATGAGAGTCATTGTATATTATAATCAATATTCAACTCTTGGATCTGCAGAAATATTCAGACATCACAAACGTAGCATAAGCGACACACCGCTAATGAAGCATGAGACTAGCCTTCATTTTTCACTTCATGTTTGCTCAGAAAGAGCCGTGTTGTTGTTTCAAGTTTCACGAAAGTCATAGCTTTATATGGGGGTTTGCAAGAAATAGTAAACACTCCACCCCTCTCTTCGAAGCATTATGGCGGCTGACACATGACAAAGATGTTGTCACGTTTTCATTTCTTTGCTGAAGGAGATAACATATTTACGTTTTGTAGAGCATTTTGTCCGTTTCAGGATACTGTAGAACATGATGAAAACATAACACAATGGAAAAAACATAACGCATCATTATATAAGGTTTTTATACACCTCTAAACACAGAGTTATGTATGTTACATTGCATTTCTGTCAATGGAAATTATGCTATGGAAAAATTTGACCTGTTTCTTATGAATTTATAGTAATTATAGGGTGACCATAAAACACACTTTACATTAAGACAAAGTTGAAAAGCATTCTTGTTTCTTGCATGTTGCCAGAAAAAGTTTAACCAGGTTTTATCTGGTGACAAAAAATGAACCTCGACAAGGACAAGATGACATGCATAACTATTATTCAGATGTAAAGACTCCAAAAGGTCAAAACCTCTATTCAACAACATGCCAGGTCTAAAAAAAACTTTTAATAATATTACTTGAAATAAAAAAGGTTAAAGCTCAAAGCCCAAATAA
This sequence comes from Oreonectes daqikongensis, assembly GCA_026939265.1. Lineage (NCBI taxonomy): Eukaryota > Metazoa > Chordata > Actinopteri > Cypriniformes > Nemacheilidae > Oreonectes > Oreonectes daqikongensis. The sequence goes on from JAOTQM010000031.1 coordinate 1,115,415, forward strand.
AGGCATTGGATCTCAGCGACAGGCCAGTTATACATCTGCTTTAATACAACATGACAGAATTATGATTTATGTATCTTTATTATTATTCTGAAGTCATGAGTTTGTTTCTGCTCAGGTCTCATTACATTTAGAAACGCTGCATGTATTTAAACAAAAGGACATGCACTTTATCAAAAAGAAAAAGAAAGATGAGTAATAACTCAAATTAGTCATTGTCAGAACATTTTAGCTCAGTCAAAACTACCATTCGGACTTGAACATCTGTGACGCACAGAACTGTCAGAACAAACCCCAGAAGATTGTCACATGACGATAAAAACGTCACGAGGAAAAGCAGTGGTGATAAATCACTTCTGAGCTGTTCAGATGAGATTTAGCAGGAGAGCTCATATGTTGATTTATTGTGTTATGCATGAATATTTATGTAAATTATGTCATTTAAGTACGTCTGAATCCCTCTGTCTCACTCCAGTTTTATTTTAAAACACCCATTCGTTTTAATACGATCTATTCAGACTCTGTTTTGACATGTTCAGACACTTTCAGCCATGACACACATCCAAACTTTTAACAAGATGAAATTGTGTGAATTGGGAATTTTTAAAGCTTGTAAGGTCACATCAATTTTGTATCTTTTGTTTGTAACGACAGGTGCTTTTCAGCGATGAGTTGATGAAAGAAAACAAAAGAGGGCCGGTTACTCGTGAAGCGGAGCGACGCAGAGGTTCAAGGTGTTTGAAACAGGTGCGTCATCTCCTGAAGACATCACAGTTATGACCTTCGCTTCCCACACAATCACAGTAATCCCACATTACATAAGAGCATCTTAATAAAGGACATTAAAATCACGGCACTTTATCTGAACTTCAAGTGCAAGGTCACCCGCACGAGGCCTCCAGAGAACATCACTTATCATGAAAAAGAAAAGATGAGAACTGACCCAAAAGTGTTTGGAGACTATAAACTTCAAAATGAAAATGTTTGCTTTACGTAACAAAGAAGAAAGAGGCACAATTGAAGCAAACTTGAGCAGAACTAAACATCACCTTGATGCCAGATTCTAGCTCCAGCATCATTTGTTTGCAGATTATTGTTATCTAATGTATTTCAAGAACATTCAGACATTGTCCTGTTCACTGTATTGAAAATGACATGTATATACAGAACATTGTGTGCATATGTGGGTATCAAAACAGTAACAATCAGAATGATCTTTGTTTTGCTTTCAGAAAGTGCAAGGGCACAGAGATCTAAAGAGATCAGTCTGTGCTGTTTGCTCATTGACTGACAGGCAAAGCTAACCGTTCATAAACGCACACGCACACAATAACAATTGTTGTTCATAGGTTTATATCAGCCAAACAGATAAGATGAGTGTTAGAAAGTTTAGTTTTCTATTTATATTTTTATTTAGTTTAGTTTTACTATATATAGTGATATAATTATTTCCATTTATAAATAACAATTTTTATAATCAGAATATATTTGTTTTTATTGTTAAATTTAGTGCTTTATTTGTCTAATTTATAAGCTTTTTAAATGTGATGACCTTTTCACGTTAAGACTTCATCGAGTAGAAATTAATGTACTTGTAAAAGTACACCGATACCTCAAAATTGACTGAAATTTGTGCTTTGAAAGTTTGTGACAAGCACATAAAACAGTGAACAGCAAAACACACACACATAAGCATAATTTAGCATTTAGTATGCTTAATAATCTCTGTATGGTTTACTTGAATATTGTAATTTAAAAACTCTTCGATTAGCACATCTGACAGGGCTTCTTTAAAACAAAACAGGCATATTTTATTGTCTTTGAAAAATAACAAAGCCCTAAGATTTGACCATTTTTAAATGTATTTAAGGAAATGTAATGTAATTTTTTTAAACTAATGGGACTTCAGTATTGCTTTTTTCTAGTAATCGTATGTTTCTGTATGATTCACAACGTACAAATTCATACGAATAAGCCACCTCAAAAAAAAATACCTACGAATTCTCGTGAGATCAGGTTGGGCATAAAAGTTTTGAGTTATGAATGTTAAACTATGCTTTTAAATAACAATTTACTTTCAATATATTACATATATATGCTTTTAAATAACAATTTACTTTCAATATATTTCCTTCACAGGATTTTCTGACATAGTGATTTATTTATTCAGAGATTTTTGTCGACCCTGAGCTTATAAAAACGCTCAAACGTTGATACTTTCCTTTTTAAAGTGTACGAATCATATATCAATGTCCTCACTTCTCTGATCGGCTAAAACTCCTGAGAATTCCCATTATAGGATTGTAATACTCATGAAGGCTGTTAATTGTGACATTTGCCAAGAAAGTCACTTACAAACAATACAAACACTTCGGCGGACGATTTGAAGGGAAATTGTCTTTATTATTGCTGCACAATTCTCTTTCCAAAGAGGTTTCAGAGAGAAAATGAAGATATTCATACTGTGCATCTCTGCTACCATCTACTGTCTATAAAATGGCTTTTATCTCTTATCATGTCAAAAACTTTCGATAAAGCAGCACGACTCTGTCGAGGGAGAGAAATGGCATTGTCCAAAGCTATATGCCATGGTTCACTGAATAACATCCTCTTGAAATAAGCTGGACGTCCATAATATCCGTGTGTGTTTTATAGGACAGATGTACGGTTGAGAAAATGATCACAGAAGTCATTTTTGCGTGACCTATCATCTCTTCAATGTTCAGCTCTAGCAATCACACGACTGATAGACTTCCTGGAATCGCTCAGGTGGGGGGCACAGCGTGTAAACATTTTCCAATCATCTTAAAAGACTTTAGGATTGGATGATCTGTCATGTCGGTTAGCTGAGCATTTCAATCATTTCACTTCACGCTCTTGTATGTAAGAGAGCTTCTTCCCTGCTCAGGGTGATGAGCTCATCAGAAACATCAAATGGCATTTGCTGTTTCTTACGACCATTTTTTGTGTAGTGGTGCAGATGCTCTTAACAAGGTTCTTCAATGGTCCTAAAAATAGCAGCTTAGGTCATTTTTGGCTGTATAGTGTTTTTGAGTCAAGCTGTTTTGGGTTTTTGGAGATTATCAACTTCTTGATGTGTCATTATGACATTGAGATGTTTTCATCTTGACATTAGCATCTTAAATGATTTCCAACAGTACAAAGAATGTGAGTTCAAACTAAAGAAAAAACCCAGTGGATTATGTTTAGAAGTATTATCTTAACAAATACAGTATAATTGTTTCAATGGTGAATCAATGTTAAAGGGACAGTTGACATAAAAAGAAAAATTCTGTCATCATTGTGAACCCTTGAGTTTTTGCAAATCTATATATATTTTTAATAGAAAACATGACAATGGTTGTCAAAAGTGCCCCAGAACGGTTTGCTTTCCTACATTCTTCAAATTATCTCATTTTGGTTCGCCAATGGGGTCCAAGAACACTTTGGCTACGAGCATTCTCCCAAATATCTTTCTTTGTGTTTATCAACATTTATACAGATTTGAGGGGGAGTAAATGATGACAGAATTTTTATTTTTGTGTGACCTGTTACTTTATTTTCAACATTCATTCAACACTAAATCAATATGTTTGTCATACGCATTGCTTTTGTCATGGACATGAGTGGTACTTCAAAAAAGTGCCTTGTTGAGAAAACTTTTTAAGGCTTTTGAATTGTATTAAATCACTTTTTTGAACTGGAGCAAAAATCTAAAATAGCAAAGGAAAACATGGGCCGTTCATCAATTATGGTGGTCAGTGTTACAGCATTTAAATAGCTTTAAAAGATTTTCCTGGTACACATCACCTGGCAAAGAAAAAGAAAATCCGAGTAAATGGCTCTTTAATGTTGTCATAGGGAGGGATTTGTAAATGTTCAAGGCAATAAAACCAAATGTTCAACTGTTACGATGAACCCAACATTCCAAGAATGTCACACATATTTATACAGTTTATATATGAAGTTATCAGACACGTTAAAGAAGTAAATTACCTTAGTGATTTATCAGAGCTGTGTGTTTAAAGAATCTGAATGTTTACAAAACCTATCCACTGCAAATCTTTGTGTTTCTTATCAGATGGAGTTTAAAAATGTGCAGTATTCAAACACCCTTTAAGTACACTGTGACTGTTTCAAACCCAAAGGTAAAAAACCCATGAAAGAATAAAGCTTTTGTCTTAAATATTGGTTTTGGTGTGACTGCTGTACATTACTGATATAATGACGGGTCATGGTTGCATATATAACAGAACCTTAAAGAGAAGCTCAAGACTCTCATCTGTATCTCCATCAAGCATCAGCAGATCCTCTGGTAAGACAATTTAAATGCTTATATTATATTTGAACATTTCACATTTAATAAATCTTACAAGTATTTGATATGATAATCCAAATGGCATCTAATATCAGATGGTTTTGGCAGTTAAAAAGAGATAGATCGTAAATAGAGATGCACAAAAAAGATATTTCTTTCATCAATTCATCCTCCACAAAAAAAAAAACAATTTTGAAGAACGCTGGTAACCAAACAACATTGACCGCTGAGACTTTTCTCAAAATATCTTCTTTTGTGTTTTATTTTTAGGTGAACTGTCCCTTTAAAGCTGTCAGAACCATTTGAGCGCTTAAGTCTGTGTGAAACAGCTGTCGTGTCGTGTTTTGCTGTCTCTTTATAAATGTGTCTCACGTCTGCAGTGTGTTTGGCTTTTATTGGCGTATAAACATCTGTCTAATTACTCCAGACTTGGGTTTAGTCTAGTTTTCCTTTCTATCTTCTCAGGTACACACTTCGGACAATTATGTTTGAAAGCAAAGACAGCTGGTTTTGTCAATAGTGAATCAGTTTAAGGCGACTCGAGCGTTTAACTTTTTTTTAAAGACATTGCATCCATTTTTGCGACCTGTTTTACGAGAATGCAGTCAGTTTGTACTAAATTCAGTAAGATTTTCTGTGTTTGAACAAATCTGACTGTATTCCTGTCACAGCGGATAGAGATGTTGAAGATGTTGGCAGTGTTGGCTTTAGTTCTGCTGGTGTCCAGCATGAATGAGGGACGGATTGTGAGGAAATGTGAGCTGAAGTCTGAACTGGAAGGCGCTCAGTTTCAGGTGATAAAGGCCATAGGAAACAATATGATGGTGGAAGATCTCATCGCCAGACGTGAGTACATCTTGCTCTTTTCAGTTATATTTGTGTCCGTCATTTTAGTCGCACACTACACTAGTTTTGAAGGAATAGCTCATCCAAAACAGAACAGTTTGTTAGTATTTACTCACCTTTGTGTCACTCCAAGTTTTTATGGCTTTTTTTCTGTGGAACACCCAAAAATCTATTGAAAAAAGTTGAGCAAAACGTTAACAAAACATTCTTGCAGTAACATTAAAAGAGCATTTTATCAACATTATATTTCAAATTAATTTAGAAACAGTGGTATGAAAATGACATTCTTTGTCGAATCTTGTAAACCATTCAGAAAAAAACGTTTTTATAATGTTAGCTAAACGTACATATTTTGTTTCCAAAATGACCATTGAGTACCATATATACCAAATAAATTGTGTATATTAAGTGTTCTAAAGTTATACATTAGCTGTGTCATAAATAGACAAAAAGACTTTTTAAGAAGTAGTCACATGACACATCAGAGAAGTTTTATTTGTGTTTTTTTTGTTTTGTTTTTGAACCCAAATCCAATTTTTTCAGTGGTTTGTAATGTGGAAAACACTTCAGCATTCAACACCAGCCTCATCACCAGCATCCAGATAAACCTAGAGGATCTCAGACCTCCATTCCAGTCCCTTCCACCTCCAAAAGAACCTGAACAATCCACTGCAAAGAAAGAAAATAATGAAAAAATGGAAGAGGAACAAATAATCCCTGTTCAACCGCAAAGACGTCCCAAGGGAAGACCTGAAAGATCCATCCCTGTGGGCAAGGTCATTTCCTCTGCTGTGCAAGGAGGAAAGGAACTCTTCTGGTCGTGGCAGCGTGATCTTTTTCCGAAGAAATCCCCAGCTGAATCATCTGGAAGAAGCTCGGAGGAGTCGTCTGTTGAGAGCGGCTCCGGATACAGCTCGGAGGAGGAGCTTGATGATGTCATTGCACAGAACCTCTTCGGCATTTTCCAGCTCAGCGATCACGTGGCTTGCGATTCCGGATCTAACAGAACTCTGAACCTGTGCGGTCTGGAGTGCAGTGGTAAGAACTGGAGGTTGTTATTCTGAGATTTACGTGCAGGGGATAGTTCACACAAACATTAAAATTTTGCTGTTTTTTGTGGTTTAAAACCTGTATGTGACTGTTTCTTCAGTGGAACACCAAAGAAAATATTTTCTTTTAAAATATATTTATTTTTTGTCCATATTATAGAAGGCAATGGTGCCAGTGTTGTTTGGTTATCAGATTAGTTTGAAATATCATCCTTTGTGTTCTGCAGAAGAAAGAAAGTCATACAGGTTTAAAAATGGCATGAGGATGAGTAAATGATGAAAGAATTTTCATTTTATCCCTTCAAAAAACATTTTTCATCTGTCTATTTCTTGAAAGCTCTTGTTGATGATGACATCACTGATGATGTCATCTGCATGAAGACTTTGGCAGAGCGTCGTGGCAAGTTGTAAGTTCACACACAAGTATAACTATGAAAATGTGTACATTTGTACTTTATATATAGCACCTACATTATTTTTCTCAAATATTTCCACAGCAATGGCTTCAGTGCCAAAAAGAGATTCTTTGCTAAGATGTGAGTACCAACACCACAAAATTTATTATTATATATTTTTTAAATGACATCTTTTTCAAATTACACTGGATATATGTGTTACAGGATGGCAATGCTGTCGGTAAAAGAGTGTCGCTCTATCATTCCCTCTGAATACTTTGCTGAATGTTCCTGAAATATCTGACGTCAGATGAAGTTTCAACATCAGATGGTGGAGCAGACTTCCTCATTTTTCTTGTTTAAAACAATTACATGTACTGTCTAAATACCTCATTAAATAAAAAATTGTATCATGACTTTTTTTAAGGTTATCAATGCTGGCATGGAAAGTGTTGTGCAATCATTTTGTTTGCATGAAAAATGTTTAACCGGAAAATGTTTAGGATACATGCATACTGTAGCAAAACTCTGTACAAAACAGCATAGCCCCTCTACATAACCTTATATTTATAGATTTGTATTTACTGCCACTAAATATAACATCAAAACAAACCTCGAGGATCAAGCTTTCTTTTTTAAATCCTCACTTTCAACAGAATCAGATTCTTGCCTCATTTATAAAAAAATCTCGTCTTAAACCCAGATGCATTGTGCAATAAGAGAACACATAAGACATAATCATTTCAGTGTTTGCAAGTTTCTTTCACATGTAACCACATCTCACTGCTTGTTTTAAAGCAAGGACAGAATCCATTTTTTACACAATAATGAAGATCTGACTAGCTTTACACAAGCCGTTCATAGTCTCCATAACATCATAATTGTGGTTTACAAGTGGTCTCTGGATGGCCACTTGGAGATAACCGGGAGCTGACCGCTCATTTCCAGGTCATTTGGAAAGCGTTTTAGGATGTCAAAAGCGTGGGACTTAGAGATGGATATCCTTTACAAAATGAGGATGAAATTGAAAACCAAAAAGATGCAAAACAAAAGGTTAATAATTCAGGGTTGTTTCTTAAGCTTTTCTGCACCTCTGCACACTTATTTTGGATAACAGAGGAATCCAAATTATTAACTATGTTTTTAGATTATGACATTTCTAAACCAAAAACGTCCCATTTCAAATTATATTGGGTATAATTAAATGCTTTTTTTGTGTGTAAACCTGATCTTGTGCTGTTTAAAGTTTTGTTTCATCCAAGTAAAAAGTCTTGTTGGTTATATTATTTTTTCTTTCTAATTTAATTTCTACTTAGAAGTATGGATTGAGGACGTGATGTTACATACATTATGGTTTATTAGATAGCATGTGCATATTTAACATCATTCAACATATGAAGCAGGGCTTGTAAAGATCTGTAGTGCATCTGTTCACCAGCATTGCAGCTCCTGAAACCGGTTCCTGAAGAAAAGAGGAAATTAATTGGTTGAACGACCATCTTAAAAGGTTTGACATTTTCAAAACTGTGGGGGTTAGCTGTCCTCAATCTCCCCCTTCCAGCTAAACACACCTCACGACTGTAAAAATTCACAAAAAAAGTACTAATTTGGTATTTGTATATGTCAGAGTGACTTCACAGCAGGCGAACGGAAAACCCACGGAAGAACATCACCAAGACAGTCGAAATTAAATGTTGGGATAAGGTCAGAAACAAGTAATGCTAATGCTATACTAAAAATGTAACTTCGTTTTGATTTATTTTGATAAGGGTATTGCAACATTTTCAAGAAATCATATTTTTCCACCTTGAGCCAAAAGTACGATGTTAACCACCATCATTACCTTTTAAACTAAATATGTAGTTACAACCTTGTAATATTAATACTTGCACAGTTCAGTACATATGAAATTGTATATTTGTTTTTTACTTAGATCATTGATGAGTCTTAGTAACATGTATGATATTATAATTATATCAACTTATATTTATCTCAAATTAAACTAAAACTGTATTTTTCAGTTAAACACCTGGCAACACTTTTACTAAAAGGCTCTTTCAAAGCAAGACTTTCTTTTTTTAAATTTTGCGTTTTCTACTATGAATGTTTCTGAGTGCCCCGCTTCTTCTTCAGCCTCTTTCTGTCTCTGAGGATCTCATATGTGATGCTGGATATGCTGAAGGTGAGACGGGCGCTGGATCCATTTAAAAAAATTCAGATCATCCTAAATCAAACAGTTGCCCTTCACTGTTTCACAAATTCATGCTTTGAAACCACAACCGGTCGGTCACGATTGTGACATTTCCCCCGACGATTAGACCAAATTTCATACCAATTATTGCGATGGAGTCACGATTGGATTGCTTTGTTTGGCACAGAATGATACAAATACACCTTAGGATGAAATCATTTATTATTAATCATATTTATAATTCATTTATTTATTCATGTATTTAATTCATTCAACTTTATTGTTTCAATGTTCAAAAAAAGATTATAAATCAATCATTTTCATTTGCTTTCACAGGACATTTTGAGACGGTCTGATACATTTTTAATATCGTTTTTAATATAACTATAATAGTTAATGTTGTCCAATGACAAGTATGGTGTACAATTAAAATATAATATAATTTACTTCATTAATAATTAACAGTAAACAACTGAATTGTAAAAAAAATATTTAAAAAGGGTCATAAAAACTTGGCCAGAATCATTAATAGAAGCAGTTTAGTTTCTATTTCGGCCTTTATATATCTTAGCAGATGTTGTAAAATTTGCTCAGCAAGATAGCACACTAAAACTTCAAATACTTGTTTTTAATACTTCCCTTCTCCTTGTTGCAGTATGCATTCTATAAAAGAAATATGACACCGAAGTCTATTTTAAAATGTGATATATGTTTGTGATATTATGCATAGCAATGTCCTTTTGTCCTCCTATAGACTCTAAATAAAAATCTTTATGATTCATTACCATTTAAATATAAATACCTTTGTTTTCTTCTTCCAAGTCCTCAAATCTCAATCCTTAGGTGAATACTCCAATGAATATATCAATTAAAATGATTGATAAAATGGCTAAGTGTGTCATTTTCACATTAGATTGCTGCCATCACATCTGTTTTTAACTGTAAATTAAAAAGGAAACGACAGTGTGTAATGTTTTCTCTTCTTTTATCTGTCAGACCTTTTAATCAACTTCAGAGGATTTAAACAGTTGAAGAGCTTACAGTCTACAGTCAGTCCACGGGGAAATGACCAAAGAAATAAATGAAAAACAAGTATGAGAGTTTTATTACAGTGAAATCACATGTGGCCAGGTTGTAAAGCTTGTTTAATGTGCGTGTTCGAGTCCACTTTGATGTTGAATGTATGACAAAATATGAACAGAACTTCTTTAAAACCTTTAAATGACACTCTTGGGAAATCATTTTAGAAATCTTAAAAAAGACGAATACTGTCATTGACTCAATTATAGACTTTCATCCTTTTTTGAAACATTTCAGGTATCGGGGAATGAAGACAAACTCCAGAACTTGTAGACGTTTAATGTGCGGCAACACAATGTACAAAGTTCATAAGATGATGAGACACACAATATACATAAATACAATTCAACATTACTCAATAACTCAAATCTACAAACTGAAGAATTGAAGAATTCAATCACAAAAAAAGAAGATCAATTGGTAAGGATTGTTTTTCATTTGACATTGTTATTCGATTTTGTCTGTATAGTGTTTTTACAAAACATTTTGTTTTACAACACCATTACAGAATTTTCTCAGAAGTGACCATCTGTGAGTGTCTATGAAGAAGAAAAAAACAAAAACCTTGAAGGAAACCAGACTCAGCTGGTACGTATACACTATGCATATCCAACATACTGTACTCTTAAAGCTACAGTACCAAACACTGAAAGGCGATTTGAGACGTTCTGTAACTCTTGGTGTTTCAACAAAGTTAAAGAAATGCAAATGCGCCGTTAACGTGGTACATACTTGACACACAGAAGTGTCTATAAATAATGTTGAAAATCACTGTACTGAAGTGGTTAACTGTAAAATATTCTGCCGGCATTAAATATTTAGCAGAAAATGTCAACATGATTAAAGCAGCGTGTCGTTGGCGGCCGCAGTAATTGCGACTGGAGGGATCCGGTGATGCTCGTGGCATGCGGCTTTAGCATTGCGGCGTTATCAGATGCAGACAGATGAACGCGGACGCTTAATGAGGGACAGAGGAAGTAATGGACTGATATTTGGCGCATCCCTCCATCATAAGATTTGAAAGAATGTTTGAATAAACATCCTCTTTTCTCTGGTCTGTGGATGCAGGCGATGCTGAGGAAATAACATCTTAATTAGAGCACATAGAGAGAAACTACACACACATACACAATGAACCGTCAACCCGAAGAAGCCGGGGTCGTAATGAAGTGGATGAGAGATGAAGCGTTGCTCATGTGGCGGTGTTAAACAGCACTAATCAGGGTTAAGACTGGAGAGAGAGAGAGAGAGAGAGAGAGAGAGAGAGAGAGAGAGAGAGAGACAGAGGGAAAAGCTAAGACAGAAGGTGTTGTCTTAAAGAAGGAGAGCGAGAGAGATAAGCCAAAGTGAAATCGAAGGACATTTGTCAATAGAGAACGATCCGTCTGTCCTTTATGACCGTACAAATATTCTCTCATTCTGATTGGATGTTCATCAAGACATAATCTTTATCCTTTAAATTGACTTTGACTTTTGAGTGCAGACTTGACGAATCTGAGCTCAGTTTACGACATTGTTGAGATCTCTTCTCAAATGCTTGGCTAGTTTCAGGCTTGTTAAGGAGGGAGTTTCTTTTTGTTTGCATTGATTTTCACAAATACCACAAAAATCCATACAATAATAAGAAGATATAGTGTGAAAACTGGAATATATAAAAACCGTTTCGCATTCACCAAATGTTGAACGTATTTTCATTCATTATACACGATTCCAGGCGATCCAGGTTCTCGCTGCGTCTGCTTCTAATCTACCTCAGCAAATCCAATCCAAACAGAAGTGCAGAGAAAAACAGAGAAGCCCGAAGAATTAGGACAGATATTAATTGCATTTCCTCATTTCAAAATGGATAAGACATCTTATACGTTACTAATAGATGAGGAGACATTGAACAATGTCATTTTCAGTTTTGGGCAACAAAATGAATGGAATTCATTGTTGTTTTTGTGGGGTTTTTTTTATTTCTGGTGAACTTATAAATACTGGAAAGCCATATTGACAAATATTTTCAAGAAGAACACATCCCAGTCAATTTGTTTATCATTTATATCATTATAATCCTAAAAGAGACAATGAACATATAAGAACAACTTGATAATATTATGGTGTATGAATCTTATATTATATATAAATGAGAACTAATTTCTTTTCTGACTTTTTCCTTTTGGTTGGTGAGCTCTCTGAACTGGTCAAGCAGGTTAGCGAAGTCAAACCACTGAGGTGAGTTGAACTGGTCTGAACTTTTGTCCAAATGTGAGATGTGATGGACTGTTATCTGCTCTGGGGGGTTTAAAGGAGGTGCACATTGAAAAACAAGGGAGTCTGATCGCTGGAGTCAGTCTGACCTGGCATGTGTGAGAATTGTGACTCATGCAGAGAATTGCACATCACTTGTTCATCATCTTTGGGGAAAACAGAGGAAAGAGGGATTGAAATAGAAACATTGTCAAATAGACAATAAATCAAGAAATATTTTGCAACCTGCACGTATCTTATTGCTATCTTACATACCAGATTTTAGCCAAATTGTAAGGAAGCATTGCACGTACCATCCACAGAGAAGGCAATCCCAGAATGCTTTGCGATAAGATGTTTTGGTCTCTCTCATTGTCTCAGATGCCTAATAGCAATACTCTGCATGTCTGGACTTTTAGCTCGAGATCTGAGATCTGAAACCTGCACTCTTTAAAATATCAGAGAATAATAAACATCACGACGCAGGACAGGTTGACACACAGACATAAACATATACAGCAGTACGGCTCTGTTTGCTTTGTGTAACATCGCAGCATGACGTGTGCAAGTGTGTATAATAAATCTCCTCCAGCTCCGGTCGGACATTCGACGGGCGTCCCAGAATGCAACCTGACAGAGTGTCTTGAAATGCTCTTCTAAAGGAGACCTTAAGATCTTCATGTAGTTTCGGATCAGATTTATGGCTTCTCTAGGTCAGGGTTCTGGTTAAATACTGGTCCTGGATCAGAGAAGAATGGAGGCGGTCTCACGCCGTGCTCTGAAAGGCCACGCAGCGAGGGGTCCTGACTGAACGAATGTCCTTACCATCAGCAGGGCGCTTCACACGATCAGAGCCACATCAGCAAAAACAATGAGGTTTTTGCTATGACACTTTGTTATTCTGTGTTAGTGACGGGTCACACCAATAATTGGAAAAAATACCCCAAAATGAGCTGAAGAGGACTGTAGTGCATCCGCTGTAGTCACTTGAGTTTCGCAAGGTTCTGTTGGCAACGTCCCTTGTCGCTAAAGTTTTTACAAAGACTCTGAATCCAGTGTGAATGTGCACACGTGTTTGGGCTCGAGTTGTCATTGCGAAAAACAATGTCTCTGTTCCCACTTGTTCAAAAGAATAATTCTGCTCCTTGCAGAGACTAAAGACTTGTTTTTGCTTCTGAGAGGGTCAACACAACAAGTTGCAAAAGTAGCATTTGCACCGATATGTTTGTGGCTTGCAAAGTGTGCAGTACGTTCTGCGCTTGAAATGCTTTTTACAGATGTCTGCTATGACTTTGAGACCTCATCTAAACACTTGCTCTTGAGCAACATTTTCTTCAGACTTTAGTGAGAAACTTTAAATGCTTTTGGATATGCTTGTTCAGCTCCTGGAACAACACCCCTGAGGACCCGCAAGTGATGAGAACCGAGGTAACGTGTGCAAGGAAACCGATCCCTTGAGGTAATTGTTTCTACAAGTGGATGTAATTCAGACAATCCCTGTGTCGATATGATATACGGCGATGACATCCTTCTGCTGGATTTCCAGAGACTTGCTTGAAAATCTTGCCGATTTGGCGCATCTGCTTTGCACACAATCTGCAATAGATTTCCAGAGTCTGTTTACAGATATCCAACACGTTTTGGAATCAATGATGACCGTTCTCACTGATGTCCCGGTTTAATAAGTCTCTGCTCTTAAATTCTGCCAACAGAAACGACTGATCAGTCTGCTTCTGTTTGGATTGGTTTTGGTAGGGAAAGGGGAATATCTGCCTACTATGCATCGTCCCTGACACCACAGAAGGTATTTTTACACCGTTCACTTTGCTGCTGTCCTGAAGGTCAGGGCAACAGAATCCAGACTCACTGGAACCGATGAAACGGAATTTGAGAATTTACAAAGCAGCCAAGCTAGAAACCCAACAAGGACAACCTTGGAAACTTCATTAAAAGCAGTGCAATAAAGATGCTATCATTCCTCACAACCCCCTACTGAAATATTTAGGAAATGTTACTCTAACAATTCAACACCTGCTTCTCTTGTGTCGTGTGTACGTCCTCGATAAGACACAACAGAGTCAACTGGAATTAATTCTGTTTGGTCGGATGCTGAACTATTTGTCACAAATTCAATCTGTTTGCCATCAGGCAGAAAAGTGGTTGGAATGATGCTTTATTTCCTCGAACCTTTGTTTTCCTCAACCACATTGATGATCTGAGGCCACAATTCTTCTTGAGCTTCTGAGGCCCCGGGGATACACAAAATGACTCTTCAGATAAAAGGATGTTGTTCAGTGAGTGCATCTGAAGAGTGCTGAAATATCTCACAACAGCGACAGTGACAAAGGAAAACAAAGATGCAGAGGATCTGTTCATCCTCCCAAGACGACTGAAGCTGGACAGATGAATGTTAAGGAGGAGTTGATTGTGGTATAGACAGAGGGAGGTAATAGAATCACGAGGTGGAAACCTGATTGAGGAAAAAACTGCGTAATGGAGTGAGCAAAAAAGAGCGAGAGATTGAAAACCACATTGTCTGTCTGACCCAGGAGAGAGGGAGACAGATTGACACACGCAGAAAATCAATATTAAACACATTCATAATAAGAACAATCTCAACCAATCTCAAGTATATTTATCTATAATTTAATGAAATACAGATATTCAGATATCAAAATATATTTGGTTGTCTTCAGGCAACATTGTCCAAAAATCTCAATTCTGCCATATGTACTGTATATGTTATATGAGCTACGAATTGTGACATAATGGCACAATTATGAATGTCTTTTTTTCTGTCACACATGAATCCTGTACATCTCAAAGTTCTTCAAAATACAAACTTTCCAAAGAATTTTCTAGATGAGAATTGTGTGATGTAGCACATGCACACTGCTGCTAAAATAGGCAAAAATCATAGAAGAATAAAACAATATAAAACAAGAGAAGGGATGTCCAGACCAGGTGACTAATGAATACATTTTTATTTAGATAAATACATTGAATATACAACTCAAATATGTGATTTTCACTTAACAAGGTCTGGCGCTTGATTTCACATGCGTCAACCATGTCTGCACATTTCTCATGAGGGTCTGCTCTTTACACACGCTCCCTAAAACATTTCAGCAATTCAAGACATTTTCTATGTAGTTTCTAGTTTAAATGTGTTTCCCAAGTGGTACAACGTGGCCATTTATGTGCTATATGGGCCTTATCACAATTTCAATAATGACCGCGGCAGATTAAGATATGTTTGCGAGAAAAACGTGAAATTTCCTAAAAAACTTTTGACTAAATTAAAGCGTAACCCTTTAAATAATGAATAACAATAGTGATGATAATGCTAAAAATAATTGTGTTGAAATCTCTTCTAGAGCTAAATAAATCTGTCAATTTAATCAAATGAGGATTATAAAGCATTCTGAGAGACAGGATGGGGCTTGAAACAAGCCTGCTGAATTACAAGTGGCATTAAAGTATATTTTGGAGGCACAATTAGCACTAAAACACGATACACATTCGCAATAGCTTTTATAAACAGCTAAATACGCACAAAGCAAACCAACACTGTAGCCCTCACACAAGTAAGATCACCGACCTACGACATTAAAGATGTTTCTAAAACCAGCCAATCCACCAAAGATGTGCACTTGACATATACATTTTGTAAATACGACATTTTGCACATTGCATGTCAATACAAATGTGAGCTTAAGAAAGACTGTGGTGATCAGACTGACGGAGATCTTATCAAGCGCAGAAAAGTCTTACAGTATCAGTACATTGTAAAATACGGTTCATCAAATCATCTTCAATCTATCGCATATGACTATTTATAAACATTTAATGGCGTAGACATATGAAAAGAGCCAAAAACAGCACAAGGTGAAATGGAAGTAAATAACCGAAGAAAGCAGAGCAAACAACACATCTGTAAAGCCTCGGCTGAGGTCTCATGTTTTTAAACACGTGCTGATGGTGTCATCTGGAACACGAAAAGGCACTTTGCTACGTTTGGCAGAGGACGGCTTAAACACATCAATACGGATCAAAAAGAGCAGTCTTGAACCTTATACTGGAAAACCCTTAGCACACGATTCTCCACCCCCAGAAATCTCACAAGAGATCTCATTCACAAGAGATGTCATAGTGTTTTTTAACATGTTCCTTAAAAGTCTTCAGATAAGAAGTGAGTTGCACCCAGACATGACGCCGGTCTGTGGGTCAATACACGACTTCAGTGATTTAAAGTCCATTGACAAAGGAAACAAAGCGGCAATGATGTCAGCAAAGAACATGTACAGCAACAAATGGCACTGAGCAAAGCTAGCAGTTTAGTTTGCAGGTGTACGTGATTTACTATATTTGACACATTTGCCTCTGTATTTATATTTGCTAAACATGTTCTCCTTTTCAGGACACTTCCTGATTCGTCACTAGCTTAAACGTTTGTGACGTTTGTCATCTGAGTTGTACAAGTTACCTGTTTGACTTTCTTTCTTTTGCTGAACACAAAAGAAGATATTTTGAAGATAATTATGTGGAAAAATATTTGTTAATTAATTGTCTAGAAACAATCATTTTCTTTAAGCAAAATGTTTGAATTCGACGGTATAATGTGATCTGGACACGTGAGGTTCACACCTGTGTGTGAGTTGTGACAGCAATATAAATGCTTAACTCCCCTTGTGCCTATAATGCTCTCACTTCAATCCCTTCTTTCCTCCGTTTTCCCTTTAATGTTTTTGCAAACTGTATCCTCCACCTACAGCACAGTATCCTGGCATTGTTCAGATGGGCTCTCACGGCCTGGCAGGGTCACAGGTCACGGCTGGGATTAGGCGTGGTGGTGACGGAGGGCATCGGGTGGATGCGGGAGGGCGGGGTCGCTGGCTCATTTGGAGGCGTGTCTTGAGGCTGTGGCCACACCTTCCACAGGATGCCAAAACAAAGAATAGAGAAGGAGATGAAATAAAGAGGGAAAGACAGACAGAGAGAGTTTAAAGAGTGGACTGGCCAATGATCTGTGGTTTTGCGGCCTGTGGCTTCTCGGATGAGCTCATGCAAGGCTCTAACTGCAGTCCCTGCAGAAACACAAAACAGGACAGACAGTGGCACCTCTGGACTGACGTGTGTGCATGAATGTTTTTTTAATGCGACACAAAAGAAAACGTGACATTTGCTAAACTGTGAGATTGAAATGGGATCTGGTTATGGAGTCAAATAAAAAGCTGTGTGTGTGTGTGTGTGTGTGTGTGTGTGTGTGTGTGTGTGTGTGTGTGTGTGTGTGTGTGTGTGTGTGTGTGTGTGTGTGTGTGTGTGTGTGTGTGTGTGTGTGTGTGGGGTTAGCGGGTGAAAATATCAGAAGCTGTGTTTGCGATAAGTACCAAAATATAATGAAATGAATTAATCCAAAAAAGACTATGAACTGTTATTTTATGAAAAAACAACACTTTACAAGTTTGGAGTGACATGAGGGTAAAAAGTAAATAATGATACAATATTTTTAATTCTGGGTGACCTGTTTTTTTTTAATTGCACAAACAAAAATCCTAACACAACCCTTCCTTTTCCACACCCGTGTTTTTCACACATTCTTTCTCACATTTTTGTCTTTTTTCTCTCGTCCTCTTTTTCATTTTGTTCTCCCTGTTTCTCAACAAAATGGAAAAAGACAGATTAAACTGAAATGGTGCTGGAATAATCCAGTTAAATGTCTTTAACCTATCACACGTTATCATCCTGAAATGAACCATATAAACAAATCATAGCAATCCAGTCATGCATATGAGACTGATCAGGTTTCGTGGAATGGGGAAAGCATGCAAGTGACCTCGGTTTCAGGATGGATGACCCCTGGATCTGAGGGGGGTCTTACAATTACTACCACATTTTACTTCAATAACAACAGTCCTGCTCAGAATACATCCCCTATCCTACACGTACTGTACACATACACACACTATATAGTATACGGTTAACATAACTGTTAATACATAACTATATTGTTATACTAGTACAATGATATAAAATTACTTATATGTCCATATAAGATTTTGGTCATAACTATTGCCCAACCTTTCCCCCTCTCTCTCACACAGACACAGATGCTCATATATGGGGACATTGGGAATGTTTATTGGGAACATGTGAGTGGTTTTCTCCCTGAGGGCACTTAAGAGGTTCTGACTGATGGACAGGAAGACACACACACACAAACACACATCTCGCTGTCTATTTTGTTCTCAGTAAATCTGTTGCAGTTAGTCTCTCTGGGGAGTGAGAACGGATTAGCATGTTGGCAGCTGTATCCAATGTGAAATTCTCCACATGTTTGTAACCTACAGAGAATTAACTCGATACAGCAGTGAATGGCCAAAGAATAACTGACTGAAAATAACTCTATTATTTTTCTTTCGTTCTTCATTTTGTCTACTAACTGGATTTGTGTAATACTACAAAACATTGTTGACAACCTTGAAAACGTCACTTTCATGTCATTCCAAACTCATATTATGGTGACAGTTCACCCAAAAATGAAAATTCTGTCACTTACTCACTCTCAAGTTGTTCCAAACCTGTATTATTATTCTTTGTTCTGTTGAACACAAAAGAAGATATTTTGAAGAATGTGGAAAACTACACAGTTCTGGGGCACCATTGACTATCATAGTAGATGTTTTTCCTAAAACAGTAGTCAATGGTGCCCCAGAGCTGTTTGATTACAAACATTCTTCCAAATATCTTTTTTGTGTGCATTGTAAAAAAATCCCGTAAAAGAAATTGTGTCAGAAACCAACCATAAAATAACCGTATTTACAGTTTATTCCTGTAAAATTACAAGTTTTTACAAAAATTATAAAATTACCAAAAAGTGCGGCCTTTTCTGTAATTTTATGTTTTTTTGACCAAAAAAACCTGTAAACAAATCCCTTTGCCAGTGTTGCTGCGACGCCAGAAATAAAACCTAAAAAATTTCCCCTGTAAAATTATGTGTTTTGCCCGTCTTTCTTATGAATTTTACATTACATGAAAAATCTGTGTTCAGCAGAACAAAGAAACAACGTGAGGGTAAGTAAATGATGACAGAATTTTCATTTTAAGGTAAACTATCCCTTTAAAAATATGTGCCCATTTTCAATACATAATGGACATTTCCAGATTTACTGTGGGTTTTTTGTGTGTGAAATTTGAGTAAATTTGGGATTATTTGAATAGCCATGCGCAATAAGCCTGTGTCTGATATTGTGCAATAAACACAGGCAGAAGCATAAACAGTATAAAAAGGGATGAGTGCATGCGTGATACATCATCAGCTTTCTGAATGGACTTACCTCGCTGTTCTGCACGTGCCCATTAAAGTCGTTGTTCCGCGGCGTTAGGAACGTGGTGTCGTTGGTCGTGGTTTTCTCCGTCCGCGGTACACTGGGGTCCCCGTCCTCCACGCCATTCGCCTTCCTCACGCACAGGACCTTTCGAAAACTCTGCTTGAAGTTGTCTGACAAAAACCCGTAGAGAAGCGGGTTGGCGCAGCTGTTGGCGTACGACAAGATGACGGCGAAAAAATACACCCCTGCCATCACGCTGTTCTCCGGAAGGATGAAGACCAGGTTCACGATGTTGATGATGTAGAACGGCAGCCAGCAGAGAACAAACACCACCACGATCACCACCACCATACGCGTCACTTTACGTTCTGAACGCCTGCGCTTCGTAAATCCCGCTCGGGCCCCGGATGACTTCACCTTGACTATGATGAGGAGGTAGCACAAGCAGATGACCAGCAGGGGGCCGAAGAATCCGAGCGTGGCGGTGTACAGGATGAACGCTGTGGACCAAACATGGCGCGGCTCCGGCCAACTCATGTTGCACGAGTTAAAAGTGTCCTGGACGTCGGAAAATATGACCACGGGAAGGACGACAATGAACGAAAACGCCCACACCGCGGCGCTGACGGCTTTAGCTACTCGCGGCCGGCGCCACATAGTGGAGCGAATAGGATGTACAACCGCTAAATAACGGTCGATGCTCATGACCGTCAAACAGAAGATGCTTGTAAACTGGTTTAGAGAGTCTGCCGTCATAACCACGCGACACAGGAAGGAGCCGAACGGCCAGTAGGAGAGTACGTTTTGAGTCGTAAGGAATGGTAGACCCAGAATATAGAGTTCATCAGCGACGGCCAAGTTCAAAATGTAAATGTTCGTAACCGTTTTCATTTTAGCATAACGTAAAACCACGTAAATCGCTAACGTGTTGCCAGTCAGTCCAACGATAAACACTGTTAATGATATCACGGCGGTCAGCATGGTGCTGCTTCCATGAAACGGCATGCTTTGATCTGACACATTGGTACTGTAATTCCCGATCGGGGCCGAAATTCCAGTGGAGAAGTTGTAATCCCCTGGGAAGGGCCCCGTCCACCCGGATCGGTTGAGTGACTCCATTCTGGATCTAAAACAGAGATAAATAAAAGGTCAAAATCTAGTGTTGAGGTGGGAAAGGGACTCGTATGAAAGCAAACACAGACAGAGAAATAAAGTAATTCTGCAGCGTTGACCGTATTAGTCCTCAGTGGAGGTATACGCATTTCTTCTGTTCACTGAATGTCCTTAAATGTGTTTTACAATCACAGATCAAAGAGGCACAATCTGTACCGGAGCAGAAGACCATCACATCTCAACCATACACACCAGAGCCAAAACCGTAAACCTGTCCAAACAATATAATGCATACATGCATCTCTCTGTCTTAGCAGAAATCTGTTTTCTTTCTGTCTCATTTGCACAACACAACCTTTCCTCCTCATTCTAGGACCTTAAAAAAAAAACACGTCCATAGGGAAACTCTAATGATGCTGTATTGCGCTTTCATATCACAGTAGGGAGTGAAGTTCTCTTGCATTTACAGCATTAACATTACAGTTTCTCCTTAAGGTTATAAAAAGATACACATTACACAATATCATTCATGCAATAAGATTATGATCAGATGTATGTAGTCTGAGCCTATATTGAGACTTTTGGTTACAGTTTAAGACACTGAGACCACTGAGGTCTTTTTCTTAAGATACTTTACTGACGGTCTCCATTTGATCTTTATTTAAACCTATAACACCCTTCAATCTTAAAAAATGAACCTGTAACATGTTAACAAGCTTTTTGTTTTACAAAAAGTCTTTTAGATCATAAAAATAAATGATATCGTTCTTATAATAACCTTGATGAGCAAATGGGGAACCAAAATGGTTTCTTGCATGGCAACACTGCGAAAAACCTTGTGTTGGAGAAACATGTGAGACATTAAAGAGATCTAATTCGTTTAATTTTTTTTTTGTTCAAACATCGAGAACTGCATGAGCTTTTAAAGTTTTAAATATGTACTTTTATCAAATTGACTTTTTTACGGTTTTAAAAAACATACAGACTTCGCAAAACGCTGAAACAAACCTCAATGTATAGCCTATTCTATCCGTTCAATGTCGGTGGTGAATGTTTATCAACTTTAATATACTGTCAAAAACATGGCGTATGAAAAGTATTACCATGCAATCCCGAAGAACTAAATGTGATAAAACAATGTCCCCGTATACGCACTGAACGTCAAAACCTCACCCATAAAGCAACACTCTGTCCTGAATATATATGAAAATTGCGCAACCCTTGACAAACACGAGCAGAAAAACGCTTAACTGTGTGGGGACAGTTAATAAAAGCATGCAACAATATCTATTAAATCACACCAACCTCTTTACGCGCGCGCTCGCACTCTACATGGCACCGCGGCGTTCAGCATCGCGACAGGTGATGGCATCTGCTCACCGCTCTGGTCTGATACCCGTGATATACATCCCGATAAACCGAGAGAGAGAGAGAGAGAGAGAGAGAGAGAGAGATTTAAGCAGTCAAGCCTTACATACAGTACACGAGTCACAAGTGTACCTCCCCCACAGCAGCAATTATTCTTTAATTCATCATCCAGATCATATGTAACCATAATATAGTCCAAGAAGGGCGCAGTTGTAGGGGTGGTGGTGGTTTTAAAAACAACTTTTGTGCGCAGGAGAAAGACATCGTTTTATAACATTTTGAGAAATGATCCGTTTTAACAGCTTCAACGAGACCAAAGCTTTCCAAACGTTAGTAAATAGAAATATTACCAAATATGTATGGCAATGAAACTAAATCTACTAAGGCTGAATATTTAATAAACAAAGAGCGGAGCATTTCTTTCAAAACTTTATGAGACATTTTAAATCGTCAAAATCATCTAGGTATGTTATAATAAGGTAAAATAAAATATAGGCTACAATGTAAATACACATAGGTTTTTACATAAAGGCGTTTTAAAGACATGCACTATACTGTATATCATCATGAGAGCATACCATTTATTTTTTGTTGAGGAAACTATTTTACCTTGAGACTATCCTGTGTGTTCCCTCAGTGGAACACTTAAAGGGACAGTCCACCAAAAATGAAAACAAAGAAAGATATTTGTAAGAATGTCAGTAACCAAACAGATCTCATCCCCCATTTCCAGCCATAGTATTTATTTTCCCTACTATGGCAGTAAATGGGGATGAGAGCTATTTAGTTACTGACATTCTTACAAATATCTTCCTTTGTGTTTATCATAACAAAGAAATGTATACAGTTTTGGAACAATCTGAGGGCGAGTAAATGATGACTCGTTTTTGGGTGAACTGTCCCTTTAAGTTGACTCGAAAATGTTACAATTAAATTCTAACATGACAAACTGTATACACTATAAAGTTTAAAGCCTTTAAAATACACAATATAAATGATGTAGAAACAGTAATTGATCTAAAATAAGGGTTGGGATTGAAAAAACAGAACGTATGGATCATGCACTCACATATAATCTCCTGTAAACTATACAAAACATATATCGTACTCCACAGTACAACGTGACTCAATGCACAACGCAAGAAAACATGTTCTTGTATCACCGCAAGGGGCGTTAGAGGACATGTACAAATAAATCTTTCATGGTCAGTTTTCTTTTCAGATCATCTAGTGTCAAGAATTTCTGGCATCTCTCAAAGTCCACCTGACATTTTCATTTAAAGTGGTTTGACTAGTGCCGTGTTACATAATTCACTTCTTAGTGGGAGGCAGAATTCCTGCACTCATATCTCACCTGCGTCTGGTTGGATAATCATGAGTATGTGACAAACACATAGCAAAAGTGCTCCTGCTGTAACCAATGAATCTCACGGCAGCAGATGGCATCTTTCCTTATAAACCGAGGAGAACTGAAGGTGAATTTGGGCTTTTTTCATCTGTACCTGATAGGTACTTCTGAGATGTCTGATAATTGGCCAAAACTCCGTAAACAACAAGAGATTAAGTGAAGTTATTAATGAATAAAGCAGACTGACAGATACACAACAGGATATGAGACACGAAAATTGATGAATCTCAATAAACACGTGATTTTAGATTTAAAAAAAAATGTGTTTTAATGACCCATTTACAAAATAAATGTGTTGTTGAAATGTTTTTAAACAGAATTGTGGATTTTAAGCTGTAATAGAAACACATTTACGATCAGAAATGTTTTCATTATGTTTAAACTGTAGATAGCGCCCTCTACTGGCTGAAACACAAATGACACACTACCATCCGAACGGGCCTACAGCTTTCCTCCGTTTCCGAGACGATTGCATATTCATTGCCATTAATGTAAAACATGTTTCATATTGACATAACGCTGTGAAGGGAACAGGAGAGAAATTATTAAAGACGAATGTCGTAAAGGATCAGTGTTTTGAGCTGTGAATCATGTTACGTTAAACAATGACCTTTGCGAGGAAAATAATATTGTCTACAGAGTGTGACAGAAGAGGCAGGTGGTACCTTCCACAAGATTAGTGTCTGTCTCTTAATGTGTCTCTGTGCCAGCGTAATGCAGTTAAATTACAAGCATGGAAATTTGACCAGCTGCACACAGAGGAAAAAATAACAGGTTCACCAGGAGCCAGAAAAAAATATATAATATAATATAATGTAATATATTCTTAAATGTATTCCCATTTTTAATAAAAATGAAATAAAGCACTATAAAGTCCTCATAATATCAATAATAATACTTTGCTTAAATATAAAATATGCCTAAATATATACTTAATACGACTCAATCTAAAACACACAAAAACAAAAGTACTTTGATGTGTAACATTTTTAATACCCATGATGCGTTTTAACATGATGTCATTTATTTGACATTCGGGCTTTGGGAGTCACAGTTTTCCTTTATAATTGGACCACATGTGCATTACGCTCGGTTACGGTTACCACGGTGATTTATTTACATAATGTGATTAGAGATGTAGAGGTTTAACATGGTTTACCTGTGTTAGGACAGAGAGAGTGGGATTGTGGGGTTTTATCCATCTTTCATGATTTCCGTC
Organism: Oreonectes daqikongensis; assembly: GCA_026939265.1. NCBI lineage: Eukaryota > Metazoa > Chordata > Actinopteri > Cypriniformes > Nemacheilidae > Oreonectes > Oreonectes daqikongensis. The sequence continues at coordinate 1,139,962 of JAOTQM010000031.1, forward strand.
TGCATTTTAATTCGATTTCAATTCGGTTGAATTCAATTTGATGTGTACAGCGTTTTTCACGATACACGATGTTCCGAAGCAGTCAAAGATTTTAGTGCCCGGTGACCTTGGGAAGAACCAACACAAGCTCTTGGACATTTTGATTCAAGGCTGAAGAATCCCGTTAATAAGTCTTTAAAAAAACTATAAAATTACAGCCTCATGCAATCATTTCTGGGAACCAAAAATCTAAAATAAACGCAGAAAAAGGATTTTTGGATCCCAGGAGGCTTTGCATTAAGGCTGTAATTTTATAGTTTGATTAATGTTTAATGTTCATTTATCTTTGAACAAACTGTTGCCAATAAATGACATAAATATGAATCTAGAGTAAGTTACTGGCAAACTGCTGCAAAACTACAGCCAAAGGTTTCACTGTGCTGTATATGACGCTTTCTTCAGTGGAACACAAAAGAAGATATTTTGAGAAATGTCTCAGTTATATGAACAAAATTATGGAAGTCAGTGTTGTTTGATTACCAACGTTCTTCAAAAATTTGCAGAAGAAAATCATACATATACATTATTATTATATTGGAGATTAAAGAAAGAATGCCATATATTTTATTTTAAAATACTATTTTGGCATACATCTCAATGATAAATGCAAAAAAAATGTCCCATTTTCATTATTTAATCAGATTAAAAAGAAAAATACTTCATCTATGCATTGCATTGCAGTTTCTAATAAAATTCAGTTCATTAAATTGTTTGCGATTACATGCATTTTTAATCATATTTTTAATCACACGTGCCAAATTTATCACAGCGGTGCAGATTTAATGTGAGATGCATGTATGCTACAGATCATTTATGTCCTCTGTTTCAAGCATCCAGTATGCAGACTGCATCACACATCCTATAGTCATGACAACCCCGTCTTATCAAGCCCTGCCTCACTACCCACCTTACATGCACGTGTGTGCTAACCTGAGAATAGTGATGATGGGTTATTAAAGATGAGCGACAGGTCGGATGTGATTGATGCTGATTCTGAATCAGTGTTGTGAGACTATGAGCACCAATGCAGATGATCCATTCAACTATACCAGAAGTATTTCTTAGAAAGAAAAGCATGCTAGCCCACCACTGATAAACGTAACACATTTAGTCAAGATCTTAAAGTGTTGCCAGTGTCACTAAGTTTTAGGTCTTGTTGCATAAGAAAAAACAGGCACATGTTTACATAAAAACACATTTACGTACGCTCACTGTCGACATGGAGACGGAAAGAGCATAGACGCTAAATAAATGAATCAAAACAATAATAAAAGGTTAATTCAATGAACGGTATGGGTGGGTGAGGAGACAGATAATTGAATGGAAACATCGTGTGTCCCATCTATGAAATCCACCTTCAGATTTCATGTCGGCCACCTGTAATCCAATCTGAGCAAAACCTTTGGGCCTCTACAGCACACTGTACGTGATCTTTACGTTTAGGAAACGTTACTTATACGTTTGTGTTATGCAGTTAGTGGTGTTTCAAAGCTTTATTATTGATAATATTGGGTTTGAGCAAACATCTAAATGATAGAAATTACAATTTCCACCCATGCGATAGTGACGCCCTTGCAACCACCCCAGCATCTCATTTTCTGCAGACAACACACGAGTGCAATTTGACATATTTAATTGACAACTTGTAGGGAAAATGTAATGGACATTACTGAGGTCTGGGTCAACCTGGCCCACGCTTGAATTGAATTAGTTTTATTCCTGACTGTCTGAACTGAACAATGTCAATTACAACAAGTACTCATCTCTTCTGTAATCTCTCTCCTCATATCACCGCATTGCATGTTTGCTGTTTCCCTTTGTCTGTTCTGAGCAGCTGTGCCTCAAGTGTTCTCTCTCTCTTCACTTCTTTTATCTTGAGGAAGAAACACAGATATCTGTGATGTTTTAATGACATCCTGTGGGCACGACTCACTCGCCGTTGCTTTGTCAGGTCTCTGACTGAACACTTTGTATGGGGGACAAAATCTTGCTTTTCTTATTTCTCAAGGACTGGCTATGATATTAAATTTCAAAATTAAACCTAACTCAGAAAAGCCTTATTTAGTCTTGCGCGGTCAACCTTTATATACAGCGCAACCTACAGTTCACTCAATCTATACATTTTATCAGTGTTGAATCAAACTCCTTGATCTTTGCGTTGCAAATACAATGTTCTACCAACTAAGCAACAGTACAGAAACCAGCTACTATTCTCCTTAAAGCTAAACAATCAAACTTGGCAAAACCAGTAATTATTCCTTCAGAAAAATCATCCAAATTGTTTAGAAAGGGTTTCTTCTGAAAATGCAGGAGTTTAAAAACACGACTTAACCCTTGATTCCATGAATAATTCATACACATACCGTCAGAGATCATTGTTGTTCTGGTAAGAGCAAAGCAAAACAATGTGATATTGATCTGAGATTATGAGAGATCAATCATTTATTCATATTATCAGAGTGCAGATTCTTGATGGTTATGAAGTTCTGCACATTGTGTAGCCTTGAAAAAGTTTAGGGTCACACATTACTAAGTCATCAAACTGTTCTGTAATGAAAAAAATGCATATGTTATCTGCATTACTAATAGCCTATTAAACAATCAGACATATGCTTTCAGGTTTTTAGAGCAACTTGTTAGTAAAGTGACCCCTAAACTTTTGAAAGGTTGTGTATATTGAAATTAGCCATTTGGCAGACAAAACATTTGACAAATGTTGAACACAACAAGCAGTCTGCCAAACAAGAGCTGTAATATATGCATTTGCTCACTTTAAAGTTTCAAGATAAGACGAGAAAAGAGCAAAAGCTTGAGAAAATAAAGTCATTTTAATTCATTAAAGCCAATGAGAAACAATTAAAATCTGACTTCGGAGACATTTTAGCAATAAGCAAACGTTTGCTTTGATTATTTAATGCAGTGTTGTGTGTGTTTTAGTACTGTATCAAATAATACATAAACAAAACGAAATTTTGGTTATTTTCTTAACTATATAATACAAAACAGTTGTGTTCGCCTCATCCAGTGGTAGGCTGTGGCACTGCAGGATGGGAGAAGAAGAGGAAGTTCTTGAGGAACTTTTGGACTTCAGAGAGTTTTTTTTTCTTCCTCTGGAGAAGAAGTGAATCCAGTTCCGTTAGCGGAGGAATAGAGGGGGGACGTCATCGAACGCGGGGCAAAACGCGATTCCCGAATTTTTCTGCTTTCTACGTCCTTTCTCTTATGGAAAAGCTGAAAAAAGAGTGAACTTCCTCCCCCGCGTCCCGAGGAAAACTTCACCAACAGAAGGGGCGATGAGATGCTTGTGAGCTATGCCTTTTGGAAATGGACAGACTGTATTTAAGCGAAAACATGGCGTCTGTCTGCCAAACTTTGGATTATTTTCCAGTCTGCTGTGTGCGCTGTGCTGCGTCGCGGCGCTCTCGAGCGTCTCGGCGGACGGGCGAGAGTGCAGCCCGTGTCCGGGTAACTGCTCGTGCTCGGCGGTGGGACCGCAAAACTTGTGCGTGGTTAATTGTTCAAACATCGGACTGGATCAGGCCCCAGCGGCGTCCGATCTGCCGAGCGACACACACACGCTGTAAGTTACCAACGCGTTGAAACACCCGAAAAACACCCGGATTTTACGATGCGGGTGTTTGTTGTGATCTGGTTGATGCATGCGTGGAACAAACGGGTTCTTGTGATGGCTGGTGTGGTAGTGCAGTGTTTATATTAGTTGACTGTATGGGCTACTCCATCTGCCCGTGAGATGGACAGACTTGTCATATCTAGAATAAATCTGTTTGAAGAAAAACAAATAGGAAAACTATTTACAAATTTGCCAAATTTTATAATTATATAAGAAATATTTTTGGACGTTTAGCTATACCTTTATGAAGCACATTTTATTTAGTATTTATTGTTACCATTTTTAACATTACAAAGGGCCTTTACGTAGTTTGTTTTGGGCCTTATTCCAGTAGGATTTAATGGTGTTGTTCTCGTATGCCAGGACTCAACACATAAAAAACACATTAAAAAACATTTCAATTCCCATTATAACCAATAAATGCACTTCTGTGATGGTTTTTATTGATTTTCTCATCAGGGGTAACATCTATTTTGGTAGATGCGAAGCATCTATATCATGTCCGTATCAGAGGGCAATGTTATTTAGATGACTTGTGACTTCATGATATGATAAATAAACATAAACAAAGTCGTTCAAGTTGAGTATCAATATAAAGGTCCAGATAGCACATGCTCAGAATGCATCTGTTGCTCAGAGAACACTGTGTTCTCTGTTGCTCTCGAGCTCAGCCGAGCACAAGCCTGTGTTTTTCTCTTGATGTGCGCAATCTTTTGGACTTTATTGGAGTCGTCATGCAAAACTTTTTCTTTATTTTCCTTCTATAGCATCACCAAAAGTTGAACTTTCTCTGTTTGCTTTTTATGTATTTTTGGAGTTTTGATAACATCATGCACTAATACAACAACGACTTTGTGCCTCCAATACATCATTTGTTGTCTTATTTTTCTATATATTCTAACCTCACTAATCCTACAGAAATGTAAATGACTTAATATTGGTAATGGATTCTATTTAGTAAACAACCCATGGGTGACCCTGTGAGAAGTAATACGTGATATGTGAGTGGGTGGAGATGCATAAAGTCTTAAAAACAGGCAATAGACACATAATGCATGCCCTTACTTCATTTATTGTTTTACATTTACATTTACGCATTTGGCAGACGCTTTTATCCAAAGCGACTTACATTACATTGTACTATACATTTGTACATTTTGTATAGTAAGGAAGTGGGGGTTAGGTGACTTGCTCAAGGGAACCTCAGCCGTCTGGTCACGAGTCCAACTCTCTAACCACTGGGCAGTTTGACAGTGTCCTGCTAAAATATGTAACATTTATAAACCTGTCGTTGTGGAAACTGTGCGCGCACACACACACACACACACACACACACACACACACACTCCTAAAGAACTTCAGTCAAACACAGAATATTTAGACGGAGCATTATTTGGCAGTACGCCTCGCCTCTCAAGTTCACAGCTGCCGCACGCAGGATCTCCGCTTTCCTCCAAACTCTCCTTCATTTCATCCCTCTAGTCTAGAAAAAAAGAAGCTCAGACTTTAATATAAACACCTTTTGTTACTTCACTATCTGTCTCCAAATAGTTATCTCTTCTCAGACGCACTACAAGCCTTACGAGAAGTAAGAAATGTTAACTACTGATGTTTCACAGATCTCCCACAGTGCTGGCATTTTAAAACTCAAGTAGAGCAATAAAATATTATGGACATTTCTGTATTTGTATTGTATACTTCTAGTTCAGCTCTAAAATATGTCAGGCAATCATTTTTTAAAAATGGTTCAAATGATTGTTTTGTAGAAAAACAGACAGACAGTTGATACTTCACAATAACTTCATTCAGATTTAGTCTGTTGGCAGTGCTTACTGTGGTCAAATTGAAACTGTCTCGGTCATTTGATCTTCTCTTCAGCACGTCTGGCTCTTTCTAATCGTTATGACAGAGAGACCAGGAGCCTTTCGCTGACTCTGTGATGGAATAAGTCAGACTGAGAGATTCTGCCCTGTAATTACTGGTCGATAATGTACTTTAATAATATATACTGGTCTATACAGCGTAGTTTATTGAGTTATACTCATCTATAGTGTACTTCAATCATGATCGATACTTGTCTTAATTGTCTATTATTTATTCAATGGTCTATAATGTACTTAAATGGTTTATACTGATCTATGGTGTACTTTAATAATCTATACAGCTGTATAGTAGTGTACTTTATTGATCTATATACACGTCTTTAGTGTGCTTTTATAATCTATTCTGTACTGGTCTATAATGAACTACAATGGTCTATACTGGTCTATAGTGTACTTTAGTAATCTATACTCGTGTATAGAGTACTTTAATTATCTATACTGTGATGTATAGTGTACTTTATTGATCTACACATGCCTTTAGTGTACTTTAATGATCTATACTGATCCATGATGTACTACAATGGTCTATACTGGTCCATAGTGTACTTTAGTAATCTATACTGGTCCATAGTGTACTTCAATGATCTATACTGGTCTATAGTGTACTTTAGTAATGTATACCGGTCCATAGTGTACTTTAATAATCTATACTGTGATGTATAGTGTACTTCAATGATCTATACTGGTCTATAGATTACATCAATTGTCTGTACTGGTCTATAGAGTACTTTAATAATTTATATTGGTGTATGATGTGCTGTCCAAAGTGCCGTATAGAGAGTTTAGGAAACAATAAAGCGATATGTCATACAGGGGCAATAATACAATAAGTGCTAACACCAAGTTACTAGTTTTCACAAAAAACAGAACACTACTTATTGATAGAAAGATAGAGGGTTAGTAGTTTTTTTTTATTTACTTGTCAAGTATTCACAGAAAAGATGTGTTTTAAGATGTTGTGAGAGATGTGGTGAATGAGCGGGAAGTGATCTACTGCCATATATATGTTTTATGTTCATATATCTGTGTATATGACAAACAAATATCTTGAAGTCTTGAAAATAAAACCCAGTTTGGTCTTTAGAAAACTTTAATTCTGCTCTATGCTGGATTGTATTGATCTTGTGGGGCCTAATGGTAGAGAGTCAGACTCGTAACCAGAAGGTTGCTGGTTCGATTCTCAGTACCGGCAGGTAACAACTGATGTGCCCTTGTGCAAGGCACCTTACCCCCGTTTGCTCTCCGGGTGTGTGTGTTCACGACTTAAAGTGTGTGTGTTCCCTATTCACTGGATGGGTTAAATGCAGAGGTCACATTTCAGGTATGGGTCACCAAATCTGACAAATAGGTCACTTTATTATTTTATTCTTCTTTGTTTTACTCGGCCATAGTGGGTTGAGGTCTTTGCTGTCTTTGCAATGGCCAAGAAGTCATGAGTGTGTCGGTATAAAAGTCTTTTCCAAGCTGGGATAAAACTCGCTGAGCATATGCGCTGGGAGGTTTATTTTGTTGCCATGACAACTTCCCATTATGACATCACCCATACACAGAAGCACAGAAAGTCAGTCAACGAGGCAGAGATAGCAATATTTAGCACACGTGATGTGTCCAAACAGTTTACATCTATATTTTCTGAGGAAAATGTGGACCATGCTTGTCTATGCTAAGCCATTACCGCATTGCTAAGTTGTTGTGGGTGGTTGCCAGGGTGTTGCTATGTAACCGTACTGTTCTGTTTTAAACAGTTTAATACAGAGATCCATGTGGTTGCTTTGTTATTCAAGGGTGTGCTTTTGGTTAATAGCTTACTTTAGTTTTGACCAGGAACCTCTGGAATGTTTCAGCCGGACGCAGCAGGACTTGTGTAAGCCAATCGTAACATGACTGTAGTTCATTTAAGAAGAGCACTGATTCATCATTAACTCGTCTGTGCGTTTGGTTATATGTGGAAATGTTTTTGTTTATATTTGTCCCTCCATCTTCTTTATTCTGTATTTGTCGGTTCCTTCTCATGCAAGGAGAACAACTATTGAACTCTCTCGCTCTCACACACACACACAGAGGTTTATTTGACTCTTTTTTCACATGTTTTCCTCGAGCACTGAGAGCTTCTGGCAGTAAAGCTACACCGAAGTGATGTAGAGCAACAGTAGCTACTGCACACAGAGAAATGGAAGAATAATAACACGCTTTAAAGTCTCTGTGCGCACGGTCGCTTTAAAGTGTATTTATGTCCTTGGTACGTTTATCTTTGACTTTCATATTCATGTTACTTTCCGTTTGCTTTCTGAATCCTGGTAAATGAAAATGGTTTTGTGGCTTTAGCTCCAATTTTTTCTAACCCTGTATTAAAAAAAGAGCAAAAAATGTTTTTTTATTTAAGGTGCAAAGTCACATTTTGTCCGACCTCCAACCCTGAAACACACGTAAACGAATGCACTTCTATTTTTTTTAGCACCCTGGTCAACTCTGTTGGCAGTAGATATTTCTGGACGACTCTTATCGGTGTAAAATGAACTCAATTGTTTCGGCATGAAGCTAATATAGAGCATTTACGTTCTTTTCTGCAGATGTAAACATTCTCATACGAGTGCTTTCACGTATATAAACACTCTCATTCTTTCTCTATTAATCTAATTTTCTTCATCTCTAACTCATTTTCTGCTTCTACTCTACTTCTGGTCCTTGAGCGTCTCTTTCCTGTGTGTCTCTCTCTCTTTTTCTCTCTCTCTCTGTCTGATTCCAGACAGCTGGTCTTCTCCTACTGCGAGTATTTAAAGGGGTCGTACGAAAGCAGATAACACGTTACGTAAGCGAGCTTTATAAATACAGTTAATGCTCAAATATTTTTGACAATAGAGCTTCAGTGTTTTTCCAGTGGTGATTCTCATTACTTGTGTTATTTTCAACTGGACACAATACATTTTATTTTATTATAATTTTCTTTCAAAAAAATTATTTTTGTAATTTATAGTAAAGTTAAACATCAGATCAGACTTAATGATTTAATAAATTGTTTATAAACACCACTTGTACCTTAGAACGGTTTTGAAACCTTGACTCTTCTATACCTCGCTATACTTTGAAACATATTTTTAATTAAAAATTTTAAATGATTTTATTTTTTGGTATAAATACGACTTGCTAATGTATCATATTGGCATAAAGTTTGTTGTGACCATTATGTTCACTGATTCAGAGTCGTTTTGCCTCAGTCAGCAATTGAGTCAGAATCAGTCAAAGAATCGGTGCACAAATCATTTTTCAATACCGTGGACCACAGAAATAAAAGCATGACTCATACACGAACTGTGTTTGTTAACCGCGTGCCAACCTTTATTAAAATAGTTTATTAGGATTGAAATGGAGGCTTGACTACAATGATGCCTATGTAACGTTAGGCCTCTCTCTCTCCGTGTCACGTTTTTACCCGGCAATTGGAAAGTACCCTGTTAATCATTCTCCGGGGACCGACTTACAGGAGTCAGAGACGTCTAGAAAACACAGCTGAGAAATAAACCCCGAGCCGAGTGGCTCACAGTGGGCAATTGTTCACGGAAAGACCCCGAGGTGCTACGTTACTCTCTGGTACTCATCAGAATACACACTCGCGCTCGCTCAGACTCAATATTTACTCAAACGCGCATACATTTGCTTCTTATTTATACACTCATTTAAATAAATGAGATGCTTAATCACACGTTCACACACACACATGCGCTGGCGACGTCGCGTTGTCCCTCCTCCTGAAGTTTCAAATATAAACAAAACTGAGCACGGCATACAATCCTTTTTTCCCTTTCTTTCCTCTACCCCTCTCTCTTTTTCCGACACTGCCACAACAGACAGACTGCTTAGTGGCTACAGCCAATTGCGTTGCCGTAGCGATTACAGTTCTTCTTTGCAGTGTTTATGATGTTTGTCGTCATCTTCGTCGCGATCATCTTCCTCCACATTGTCACGTACTGCGTGTTGTGTTACCAAACAACTTCTGTGTACTTCATGTATATACTTGTATTATTTCCGCAACTATATATGTATAGACGGTTTTATATCCTCCGGTCTGTGTTTGTTGATCGTTCTGGCTAGTGGCTAATAATAACGATTTATATTTAGGCCTAATGTAATTTTTATTCATTAATATTTTAATTCTATTAAATAAACGATTTGTTGTATTGGTCGTGTAACTTTGTCGCATTTAAGTTTAGCCAGTGGTCCTTCTGGTAACCCAAAATAATACTGACTAGACATATTTTTAACTTGCTAGCTAATTTATTAGCTTGTTTCTTTAGCTTGTTATCAGAAATAATCACTCTCTTTTTTGCGGATGTGTACCGGAAATTAAATTATACAGTGTGCAAATGTTCTGTATGCATTGAATATCTGGAATATTGATCTAAATCATTATGCAAAATTTGGTTTCTAAAAATACATTATGTACTGCTCAGCATGTAGTAAGCTAAACACAAATATTTTATTCATAAAATAGCATGTGTTTATTTTTGTTCCGATAGTTTCGTTAGCAGAACAAAACTAAGCAAAAGAGTTCAATTGTGTGTTTAAAGTCATTTATTTGTTTAACTTTACTTTTTATAATGCGTAACAGCGCCCCCACCATGTAACTGTAAAAACAATCGTTACTTGTCAATGACGCGCAAGCTTTTTGTTTTAATTGATGGAAAATCTTGTGAGGAAAGAGTTGCTAATTTCTTTTTTGTAGATCTGTTTTCTAAAAGTGAATAACTTTAGGAAAAAATCAACCTCTTCTTTCGTATTCCCTCTATATTCCAATTTCTCTCCAGGCAAGAAGATAGATAAAATGAGCCAGCTGTGGATGAAACTCACTTTTTGGCAGTGACATCTCTTAAGATTTCTTGCCATCTTTCTTTCTGTCTGTTTCTGTCTCTTTTCTCCTAGAAGTGGCACCAGACGGCCCTTCGGCCCTTATAAGGTGAAATCGACGCGCCTGGTAGAGTTAAACAGAACCATATGTCGGCTTCCTCGCGCAGCTCCGCCGAAGGGCTCAGGCTCTGGCGCGGAGCTGCGTACGGGAGCCTAACTTCTGTTAATATAAACCGAAGAGGTCACATTATATGGTCATGTTCAAGCCGCACACTGGAGCTTTATGTTAGAGAGAAACTAGAGCTGCGTTCTCAGACAGAGGTGTGCGCGCCTGCCCGGCCAAAAAATAAATAAATCCAGCTTAACCCGGCCTAAACTGGTTTGCTTCTCTTTCAGTGTTTTATAGAAGACCAGCATAAACCAGCAACATAACTAGAAGTATTCATGCACTTATTCTTGCATCACCATCTTGACTTTGTTTTCGGCCTTACTGTGTAGCTCATATTGTCCTGAATAGGAAATATAGTTCTCACTTTTCATCCACACGTGTTTTTGTGATCTTATCATTGAGGGTCTTCTCTATGACATCATTGGAACCCTGGCTTGAAAGCATGATGTCATAGATGTTCCAGTGACTCATGGGATTGTGGGCGGGAATGGAATGTTCTTTTCTCATCGCCTCCGTTTCAAAACGTAGTGAGCTGTCTTTTAAGGACGCATCTTAAACCTTATAAGTATCTGGCAATATTTACATTGATGTCATTATTTCTCTCTTGATTTTTATAACATGTGCACTTATTTGACATCTATCTGACGGTAAGAACATAAACACATATTTATATACAGAAGAACACACTTAACACATTAATACTGTGGTACTTTTCAGTCTGTCACAGCAGCCTCTGAAAACCCCATAAACACAATCGATTCTTGTTTGTCGGCGTGAATCTGGAATCGTCTGCTTTTCATGTGCAAAACACATTTTGAAGGACGTTAATAAACCAAACAACATTGCCTCCCATTGACATCCATTGTATGAACACAAAACCACATTTCTCAAAATATCTTCTTTGGTGTTCCACAGATAAATACAGATTTTGAATGAAATAAAGGTGAAACTTAAACAGAATTTTTGAGTGCACTATTATTAAACTTTAGCAGACTAAAAAAATTAAGTTGAGATTTCCAGGCAGCTTAAATCCTCTGTTGGCCAACACTTCAAACCTGCTTCATGCGTAAATGTGACCGTGTCCTCTTTTTTTTCTTTGTAACATCCACTTCCTTAAAAAAAATAAAATAAAATTCTGAGATCCTTAAAAAACATATAAATCTGACTGTACTAAATAAAAACCTAGATTAGCTTAGAAAGACTGTAGACTGTGCCAAAGTAGCATGGTGTACCGCTTTATACTGATAAACTGGGAATTTGTTACTGTAGTTGCACACACACGTTGTGTTGTGTTGTGTAACGTGATGATGTGTAAGTGTGACTCCTGTTGGTGAACACTTGAGGAGAAACTGATAAAATAATGACTTTAGCAGAAGCTCTTCAGCAGTACACACACACACACACACACACACACACACACAGTGAGTTGCGTAAGTCTCCGCCCTCTTTCTTACACACTCTGTCTGGAATGGGCAGATGTTTTCTTTTGGGATCTCACACACACACACACACACACAGATATTAAGCGGCCTGTTGTGGTCGTGTCTGGGTGGGTTTACATTACAGGTGTCATTGAGCGATGTGTAAATCAGGGCTGGTGTAGGATTATCAATTATTTAGTCTATGTTATATTAAGTAAAAGAATTTGATGTGCATATTATTCAAGCACAAATGTAGCATTTTTTGCCTTTTACTGTTGGCTACAAAAATCCACATCAATCTATGAGAGTATGTGGATTTCCGAATGGCTTGAATCTGATTGGTTGATTGCTGCGGACGTTGTGTAATGACCTCCACACTGTATAACTAATCTTCCAGTTTGTTAACACATCCGTGCTAGTGTCATGTCTCTTATATCGATCTGCATTCTCTTCTCTCAGTAGTGGTTTTGTGTGCATTTATGGGGTTTTATTTGGGATAACTAGGAATGCAATGAATTCTACAGTCTGGGATCTAATTCCAGAAGACCAATTTGCTTTTATAAAGCAATTTTTTTAGATAAATATATTGTTTAATATCAGAAGAATTCTACTAAGAAAGTAGATATTTGTAGACTTTCTTGCTATTGTTTTGTGAAATAAAGCATGTCAACCGTCATGCATTTCAAAAGGTTTTTAATAATTGATATTTACTGTATGTTACTTTAACATTTTGAAATGTACTTTTCATCTAAGACAGATGTCTGCTCAAAATGAAGGTTATCTGATTAAACAAATTTGACCTGTTAATCCACGTTGTATATCTTTTATATCAGCAACATTTTTTTTATTTCTCTTAGGCATGAATGCATTTGATATCGCTCAGTATTTGTACGTATTAATGGGGATGTAATGAGGTTTATAGCATATGAGCTCTAACTGTGCTGTCTCTGACTTCTGTTGTAGAGATCTGTCCAGAAACCACATTCTCTCTGTGGATTCAAGTCTTTTTGATCACCTCACCGCCCTTAAGGAGCTGTAAGTGCACTTCTTCATCCATGCGTGTGTTTGTTTGTGCATGTGCTTGAAACGCAGTCATTTGCGCACATCTGGAATGGGTGGTCTGGTGCGTGTGTAATAGGTGGTCTGCGAGTGTGTTTCTTTATTTGTACGGATTTCTTTTCGTTTTGTAACCTTCAGCTTTCATTTGTTTTCACAGGTATCTCCAGAATAATCGTCTGGTCGCTCTTCCTCATGGGATAGTTGGCTGTGGCCCGTTAGCTGTGCTGTAAGTGTGTGTGTGTGGGTTGTAATATGGTCTAGTTCCCAGCCGTTTTCGAGCTCATATGGTGAGAATGTGTAGGCGGATCTTTTTGGAGCACAAATCTACCAAACTTGACTCTGATCTTTCGGTTCAGAACAAACGGCAGAAGTAAAACAAATGCATCAGTTAAATGTTTGCAAATCATATAGAATAGAAAGTTTCTGAACAGTAACAGACGTACTGTGTCCAAACACACACGCACGGTAAGCTCAATCGCTTGGCCATTACGACCGATTAAACGTCATCGCTTCAGGCCTCGACTGCACCATTTCCTGCTTTCAACGCGCACACACACACACACACACACTGTCTGGTTCACCAAAATCACTCCAGAAGTTTTCCATATGCTGCTCCAAAGCGCCTGAACAAGGGAACGATTATACAGGCAGAAGAAAAGAGAGAAGTAAAGAAAGAAAGAAATGTAATGTTTTTCCTTATGTCTTGCAGAGATTTAAGCAACAATCAGATCACAACAATCAGATCAACAATTGATGGAAAAATCTGTGAGAATGTGTTTAATTTAACTTCAATGTGAGTATACACACAAGAACACACGCACACGTTAAAAGTAAAGAATATCTCAAATATAAGCAGTTCCTAAAATCTGGCTGTAACCTGGATCTTGACGCTTATCTAAATTTGAGATCTTAACACTTCTTTAACTTATCCAAATCTATTAATATTCATATGCAGTAAATGTAGATATGCATCTCCATATCAATCCAGATCATTACACACAACCCAATTTAAACCGAGTGTAAATCAGGAGGTGTAAAATGATGTCATTTTCATTGTAATGGCGAGCATATTTGGGGTGAGGCGCATCTGTCTTATGTAATATGATAATCGGTGCTGATGAAGGTGTTGCGCTGGGATTGAGACAGCTGCTATGACGATTTCACACAAAATTGTGACATCCAGTAACTGACACACCCAGAGGCTGGAGTCCAGCATCCGGATCATAACCTTCTAATATCTTCCTTTGCGTGTGTGGTGAATTTTTTTGTGAATGATATATTCCCAGCTAGCTGAACCCTGATGCCATGTGAGAAGCAAGCCCAGAAATCATGAGTTTATTAAACAAATGAACACCTATTAATACTTTGAAAACTAAAAGATAGAAGGCTACTACATTTTCCAGATGTTTTGTTAAATAATATCTCCTGGGAATCACAGATTGTTCTGATGCTGTTGTGTGATCATTAGTGCACATGTAAAAAAAAGAAAATGGCCCTAAGATAAGTGTCCCCCCACATCTTTATTCATCCTGTCTCTATCTTCTCTATGTTTGTCTGTGTCTCACTTTCAGAGATCTGAGTTCAAACCCATTCGTCTGTGACTGTAAGTTAGTACGGTTGGTTAGCTGGTTACAGGAAAAGGGTGTTCAAGTGAAGCGACCCAACTCTATACTCTGTGACCGCCCACCAGAGGTGAAGAACCAACCACTGCTCAACGTCAGTGAACACACCTGCGGTGAGTGACAGGCAGGCTGACCAATAACAATTCACTTCAGGTTTCAGGTTTGACAATACAAGTTCAGATCTTTTATTTGACAATTTTTCTCTCGGTCTCAGGCCTGACGTACGCCGGCTGTCTGCAGGACGAGGAGCACGCAGGAGGTGTCGAGTTAGTCATCTTCTCCTCCTCTACTCCAGGCCATTTCTCTCGTGAAGACTGCAACTCCAAGTGCTTTCATGAGAACCAGCGTTACGGCGGTTTGGGCCAACAGAGAGAGTGTCTGTGTAGCACCAACTCTGAGCCCAATCACATCAGCGAGTCCCAGTGTTCGGCTGCGTGTTCCGACCCGCTGGTCATGAAGGAGTGTCGCTGGACCGTGGCGCAGAATGTGTTTCAGGTGCGTGGAAAAAAATTCAGCATGTCATCGTTTAAGAGTTTTAGGAAAGCGTGACCCCCTTTCAACCCTACAGGTGAACTTCTCTGCATCCCTCCCGTCTCATCGTGTGTCCGTCCTCTCGGAAGCCCTCCTGTCTGTCTCCTCCTCCGTCTACCCTGTCTCTCTCTCCTGGGACTTCGGTGACCTTTCACCCCGAGTCAACAGCTCCACGCCCAATATGACAGTGAGACATAAGTACGGTCTTCCAGGACGGTACCAGGCCCGCGTGAGTCTCTCGGCCGGACATCAGGAGATCGTCGCGCACGGGAACGTCAGCGTGGAACTGCCCCCTCGACTGGAGCTCCACTGCCCATCGCAGATAGTGGCCAATCAGAGCCTGGAGGAGGCGGTCTCTCTGGTGAACTGGGGTGGGGTGGGCGTAACCGTGGACTGGAGAATCACAAAGGATGGGAAAGAGATCGCGAGAGGTGAGAGATGGAAATAAATACATCATCTTGTCTGCAATGTTGTTTTTCGCAAATGGGATAAATACGATGCAACCTGAAATAAGATATTGATGCTGTTTTGATAGACGCAATCTCTCATTTGATCTCACATTGATATCAGGACAACGCTGTTAAACACATTTAGACTCTTCTGTACTCAACACAACCACGCTCCGACTATGACATAACCGTATACTTCCCTTAGATCTCCCTGTCTTTTCATGATCTATCAAACCATAAACATCTCATCTCTATAACAAAGGCTGAGTGCACATTGATGTTCCTTTGAAGCGATGGTATGTGAAGATTGTGTGGTTTATTTTTGTGCCCCGCAGAGAACTGTCCATCATTGTTTTGCTTTGAGAGAGCAGATAAGAGCACACGGCACGAATCCCATGAGGAGAGCGTGTAGGGCTGAACAGAGGAAATCTTGATGGATATGTCGGTTCGAGCGCTTGATATAGATTCAGTGGTTCTCAACTGGTTGGTTGTGACCAAAAAATGGGTCGCAGGTCTGTTCAGATAGGATCACGGAGAGCTGGGGAGAAAGCAGTGCTAAATGCATATAATAAAATGCAGATAACAATATAATGATGTATAGTTAAGATATAGGCTAGATATAAAAAATACACAACATTCAGTTATTGAGCGAGTATGTAAGCAAAAACAGACAACCTGCAATTTTATGCTTTTTATGTTTTGTTTACTTTTGTCTGATCAACACGTTTATTACTAGATAAGAATTACTGGTGTAGATAAATCTAAAGGTTGTGTCATATGGGGAAAAACAGGTAAATGATCAATATATCTCTCTCTTTCTGTAGCCGAGCCTCTGTGTTTGCCAGATGCGATCCGTCACGCTGATTCGTCCCGCTGTTTCCTGTTAGTATCGGAAGAAGTCAGCTGGTCGGAGGCACGTCGGAATTGTTCAGCCCGTGGGGGAGAACTCGCCGTGGTGCATTCCCAAACCGTCCGGGACCTTCTGGCCCCTCGAATCACACAGTGAGTCTGCACCTTCTAGAACCGTCTGTTGCATTTTCCAAGATTCAGTTTCTTTCCAAAGTCTTTTTTCAGCTTCATTATTCTCGGTTTAATGCGCAAGTTGGTTTCTTGAAACACGTCTGCGTGTTACATCAAAACACTGAATTAAATCTTTTCTAGTCGCTAGAGTGCATTGATTCTTCACCTCCAGAGTTTCACTTTCAAAAGGCATTCTGGGAAATCTCTTATAAAGTCTGTTGTGTCCTGTACTTGCCTCTAAACTGATGAAATGAAGTCTCTGTGAGTCACAGGAACAGATTATAAACAAAAGAGTTAATAACATTCAAAAGTGGGAACATTGAGAACCGATCAGACGCAGACTGTCAAAAGTTCACAGGCAGACGAAAGTGTCTTATTAAAACATTGATGTGTGGAACCAGCCGTACGGTTAAGTGTACCTCGATACACGTTATTGTCAAGGGGGAGGCAGATTTGGTGACATTCGGAATAGTGCAGTAAAGAGACGTAGATGATTTTCTGATGACATTTTAGATGAAATAATAGAGGAAATAAAGGAATCATGTTTTAATACAAGAAGAATCTGCACCTCAGGTTACCGCCCACTGATTCAGACTACATGTAATATTTGCCCAGTAGCAGATGGGCTTTGAGCTCTGTGTGTGTGTTTTTGTTTACTTCTTAGTTTGGCTTTGGCTTCCACCGATCGCTCATCTCAGCATCAGGATCTGGAAACAGCTCTGTGTTATTGGCCGCTTTTGATTTCTGTAGTCAATCCAGATCTTTGGATTATGTAGTGAGATCAGCACAGAGAGAGCTGTGATGTTCACTCAGTCTGTGTTTGTGATTGTTCAGACAGAAGATAAAACAGTGTGAAACACACAAAGAAGACAAGTGTTAGAAGAACTTTGATATGAACCTTGTGATCCGTGCGGATTTGGCTATGAAGTGATCCAGAACAATTCTACACTTTACTTTTCTTACACACTGTAATAATAATAGTTCAAAGTATTAATAGTTTTAGTCAAATAACATAAAAATACCAGACCCCTCAATGCCTGTGAAACTATCTCCGAAGTGAACATGCATGTTTATATTGTTGTGTTTAGAAATAACATTACAAATAACACACCAATATAAATAACAGCCGTGCATGCTTTCTTGATGGCGTTCTTGTAAAATACTTCTACTACTAATATAATAATAATAACAATAATAAGTAAACAAGCGCCACTCCACTAAAAACGGCAGCCGCAGCGCGAACGTTATGTAGCCTATACTGGAAACGCGCTAAACTACTGAAGGTGTCTGAACGGGAGGAAACTTGAGGTCATCTTGTGGGTCATTTTATTTACGGCTAAATTATTATTCATAATTTTACTAATAGTTAGAGTGGGCAGGCCTTCACAAACAGGCTTTTAATGACCAAAAAAATGCCTTGGCAAAAGGGCACTTTGTGCTTTGTGCATTTATCCAAAGAGCATATTTTGTCAACACGCTTAGCAGTACCATTAGTTTAGCACCCAGCACACCCCCCACCTGCATGTAGCTGTATTTGAACGAAAAGCAAGGACAATTTTCCTAAGTTTGACATCACTTTTTGCCTGGACTGTATTATACAATGACATTGATAAGCTTTGCAGGTTTTTATCAATCCACCCAGAAACACACCTACAAGCTTTCATTCTGCTAAACCAAGCACTAACATTTTTTTTCAAAATTCACATACTTGCAGTTGTGTTACTTCACAGTTTTGATGATTTACTATTATTGTAAGATGTAGAATAATAAAGAATAAGCATTCTCATTGCAATTCGTAACTATATTGCGTACAATCTCATTCATACGTTTTAGTACAGTTTGCCATTTAAATACGTGCCTGTGATGCTTAAGTTTCATCGTTTTCTCTTACAATAATACATTTTTGTACAACTCGCATCGTACGAATGCATGCGCATTAGCCACCTCGCAAAATAGTTATAAATTCCTGTCAGATCAGATTGGATAGTTTATGTGTGCAATGGGTCAACGTTCTGATGAAACGTACAGGTTGAACACACACACACTGGTGTTACACATCTGCTTGAGCACAGCTGTGGAAATACGTTACACTCCAACAGGGAGGAGACACCGGCTTTGTGTGTTTACGTGTGTTTATCTATGGAAGTGTGTGCGCGAGTGTGTGTTTCCTGTAATTCATCCCACACCCATCATTAATTTGAGGGTAGAACTTCCACCGACCAGAGCGCAAGGACGACGGGACGGCAGACGGACAGAACGAGTGTGAAGGGTGTGTGTTTTCTATCTCTTTAAACTGCTCC
This sequence comes from Oreonectes daqikongensis, assembly GCA_026939265.1. Lineage (NCBI taxonomy): Eukaryota > Metazoa > Chordata > Actinopteri > Cypriniformes > Nemacheilidae > Oreonectes > Oreonectes daqikongensis. Next base: position 1,158,928 of record JAOTQM010000031.1, read on the forward strand.
AGATGGGACACACACACACTCCGTCTTATGTAACACACAAACCAACACAACACTTTTTATTGTTTTTTTATTGGCGACTTTTTTCACTCCCCGTTTCTCTGGTCGGTTTTTTTTTCCGTTTGTAGTTTTAACAGATGTGAGATGTTGGCTCGAGTGTATGTCCTCAAAGGCTGTGCATTCTGAAGGCAAACAAAACTGCGGATACCCGTCCGTAACACAACATTAGGACGTGTTTACATCAGCATCTGTCTTCTATATTGAAGTCTGCACGTACAAGTTTATTCATTTCACTTTAACAGCTTTGATGAGACTGCATTTCATTCCAGGTGGAAACTTAGGAAAGAAAAAGACTTTGGTCTTCAATATCGAAATTGTTTCTCCTAGATGGTAATGCAGTTAAATGGAAACTTTTGCTGAAGGAAAATGAGAAATCATGTTGTATTACATCTGTACGCTTGTGCGTTTCTGTGGAGCATTTTCATTATAACCACAGTTCACAGTGACCTCATCTGTACTCCAAAAAGTACAAGAATTCACCATAAAAAGAATTCATATATTGTAGCTCGAAAACCATGTAAATAAAGCCTGTCTGTTACTTCTACTTAAATAAGATATAACTGACATCTCCATTAAGATTCCTGAGCTAAGAATCAGCAACCGCCGGATGATCCGCTTGATCGCTTACATAAGCCATATTTTCTTCGGAAATTTTACGTTTGCCTTTTTTGTCCCATTGGAAATCCTTAGGCCAGAATGCAAATGATTTTGTGTTTGTTGAAGGGAGCGCGGTGCGTGGCTGGGTTTGAGTGATAAAAACTCTCCTCGTGTTCTGCGCTGGGTGGACGATTCTGAGGTCCAGTCGGGTGACGAGGGCGCGAAAGATCGGCCCAGTCTGACGCCCGGAAACGTGTGTGTGTCACTGGACAGGGCCGGACAGCCCAGCGCCCACTCCTGCCATGCCCAGCGAGCTTTCGTCTGCCAGTTCACTCGCCAAGGTAAATCCATCTATGCCAAAATACGCAAAGACATCTCTTGAGCTCAGTGTAGCTATATTTCCATACTACGTATTATGTCAGATTAGATTTAGTGTGTTAAAAGATTACGCCAAAGTTGACCGCATGCTATTTCTATACAGCGTTTCATTTGCACAAACTATATTTTGTTTGTAAAACTATTACAAATGAGATTTTCTTGCCCTTCACAGTTACTTTATATCAGACTTGAACACACAAACACACACTAATACTGTTTAAACTGATAATGTGTTGCTTACTCGCCTACAGATGCGTTCATGTTTGTCTGAGCACGTTCTTAGCTTCGCTTTGAGAAACCCGATTTGTTTGATAAGATGGGTAATGGACTTTGCCGATAAGACGAGCGTGTTCAGACTCCAGACGTGCACACACACATACATTATGCAAGCACAGATTTTAAAATTGAATGTGTGTACTTGATAAAAAAAACTGATGAGAGTTGAAGATAAATGCACGTCTGTATCTGTCTGCAGTGCGAATCCCTGATGCAGGTGTTTATATGGTGGGCACAGCTGTGTTTAATACCCAGAATGCTTTGAGCAGCCCTGCAGTATCACACACACCTGTACTCAACACACCAGCTATGAGTGTCGAGGTAAACACACACACACACACACACACACACACACAAACACTGAAGTTGAACATTTTATGGGTAAAATGCATAGAAACACAAAGTATTACAGAATAATGCTTTAAATGCACTAAATGATGAAAAAAAGAGACCATTCTCATTATATCTATTAAAGTAAAGCAGGGTTTCCATTTAAGTTTTATTGGAGTTTTTTTTAGTGCTGGGCAACGATTAATCGCATTCAGAATAAAAGTTTGTGTTTACATAATATATGTCTGTGTACTGTGCATATTAATTTTGTATTTATAAACACATTACACATACATGTAAGTATAATATATATTATAAATATGATAATATTGTATTTAGTTTTGTTTAGTTATTAAAATAATATTTAGGCCTGTTTTTAAATTTAATTGCTACATAAATGTTTCAGTAATCTATAGACCGATTCACAAAATGTAAACACTGGTCCATAAGCACGTTCGGTTTATTATTTATATGCAAATATACTGATTAATATATAAACAAACTCCAATCAGTGATGGTTTCATTGCGTTTACTTATTAACCCGTTTTTGTGTGTGTTGTAGCTGTTGCTCTTCCCCGGGCTGAGTTTTGTGTACGGAGGTCGGCTGTCGTCTCTGGAGATGATCACTCAGTCTCTGACCTCACACACACAGCTGCGCTTTCAGGTGTACCGACCGCAGTGCCCCAGATTCACACCACGGCCCCTGCTGCCAGGTAACACACACAGGAGCATCCACAACAGACACGCTGCATACTTTTAATTCTGCCGGACAAGAGCAGAAGCACCAGACATAATGCGGATGAGAAATTACAAGGAATAAAATGAGAGAATGCTCTGTTGATTCTGATAGTAACACAGAGAGAGAGAGAGAGAGAGAGAGAGAGAGAGAGAGAGAGAGAGAGAGAGAGAGAGAGGGCAGCGAGGTCACTTTCTCATGCATGACCACCTTCCAGAGTTGTTACCCACAGCCCCCTGCATCTTCATGTTGATCGATAACATCATGAGCGAACAATCGATTAAACACAGAAATGAACGAAACTGACAATAGTAGTATTATTTATTATTGGATGGTAATATAAAAGACAATTTATGCAGAACAGCACAACATTTGTGAGTTATTTTGAGGGATGTAAATATGGAGGTTATTAGGAACACAAGTTAGGGATTTTAAGTCTGTGGAACTTTATCTCACATCCAGTTTTTGTGTTTAAAATCTCCAGATGACTGAACTGTGTCCAATAAACCCAAATCGCATGAAGATTTGATCTGTCTGTCTGCATCTCTGTCTCCGTTTCCCCCGCTGTCTGTCGTTTCGTAATGTTTTTTGGAGGAGACTTATAAAGAACCTGTAAACACAAAATACTGTATTCTCAATTCGTCTGAAGTCATATGACAGTTATAGTTGTCACTTAAATTTGTTGCATCCCAAATACGATTTCATTTATGATTTAACTATATTACCATGAGTTTTTTATTTCATTTATAGTTAAATCATACCAACCACAATTTAACTATGGTTTTGCTACAATAACCATGATATTTGTAGTAAAATGCTGTTTATGCAAACAATCACAAAATGATGTCAAAAAATCCACCAAAAACACACGATTACCGAACGTCTATTATAATAAAACCATGATTGATTTTCCTAAGGGATTTATGAAGTATTGAGTATTTTAGAACCACGTAAATGTTCAGAATGCATAAGCAGTTCTGAAGAAGATTAATGGGCAAATTTTGTTCACGAATGTAGTTTTAATGTGAAAATGGTTCTGGTCTGGTTTCTCCTGCCCGTCAAGATCATTTATTTAAGACGCATGTCAACATGCTGAAGGTGCAATGCTTGGTCTGTTCGATCGGGATGCTCGTATGTTTTTCTACTTGGGGTTGTCTAGTTTATTAAAATACGATTTATATATTCAACTCCTTGTTAGTCTTCTTGACTATATAAATATCTATTACATCTTCCCAAAAAAGAACTACAGATAATCTCATCACACATGACAGAAATGTATTGTTTTTTAAATGTAATGCATTTCCGACTCATCTTTGACCTCTGACTCCAGGTTGCGGTGACCTTTGCGCCCCTATTGCCGTTTGCCAGTCCTCAGATGACTGGATCAACGACACAACCATCCCTCCAGCGTCTCCATCGTGCCCAACAGGACGTCAGTACTGCCCGTATGCTGAGCAGTGTCTGCCCCTGGCCAGCCCGTGTCAAACCGCCGCCTGCGTCAACTGCTCTGCCGTCGACCCTCTGCCTGCGGGGACGCAGTACCCAGAGTACAGCCTGGTTGGGGAGGTGATTTTTACTCTACCGCCCGGACCACCCACTCATGTCCTGGTGAGTCAGAGCCAATCAAAATAAGTACGGATGGAGAGATTCATTTCCTGCTACATGAAACATGTTTCACAGTTTTCATTGTACCATGTGTTAGCCAGACATCAAATCATTTTTCTGGTCTCACTCAAAGCAAAAACGAAAATGTACAACCAATCTGAACGTTTTAATGTTTTATGTGTATGTGAAGTACATCACTGAATCAATGAGATTTCACTGTGGGCGGGGCTACGGACAAAACATATTCTTATATATTTTTGTATAAATTATTATCATTTTTAATGATAATAATAATAATAACAATAATAATATATATATTACTATTAAATTAGTAATACTTATCTTTAATAATTATTAAATTATTAATAATAATAATAATATGAATTGTTTGTTATATTTCACATTTATGATTTATTTGAAATAGAAAAAGCTTTTTTTTCTAGTTTTGAAAACTGAAGCAATAGTTCGCCCAAAATTACTGTCCTGTTTTTCCAAACCTGTATGACATTCTTTTTTCTGAGACATTTCACAAAATATCTTCTTTTGTGTTCCACATAAAAAAGAATCGTATACAGATTTGAAATGACATGAGCATAAATAGATACATTTTTATTTTCGGGTGAACGATCCCTAAAAGATCGTAGCATTGCCGGTTAAGTTTTCTCCTCAGCACTGGTTGAGTTTTGCAAAGTTTTACAAAACTCATTTCTAACAAATCACAAAAAGTACATAGACACACACATGCATTATGTTGTACTTTTGTGTAAAAATGCCTCAAATGGGCACAGCAAGAATGACAGACAGCTCTGGAAATTGCAACAATAGGTGTTTCATTTTATTCATGTGCTTTCTTTCTAATTGTCCCCAAAATCTGTTCATTTTTCACTTAGGTCCAGGAGGAATTAGAGGACCTGTTGGTTGCCCCCGGCGACTTCCTCGCCCTCCAGCACGATGCTGGCCCATCAGGGCTTCTCCGGTGCTCATCGGACCACTCGTCGCCGAGGAAACAGAACGTCCTCATCCAAAACCACTCCGACTGGTGGGACGCTAATAAGACTCTTGAGATGATTGCGGAAAGAAGCAGGGAAGAGAGTTTGGTGTGCCAGGTGAGAGTGCTCTATGTGGGGCAGAATGACACCAAACTGCACGGCCAGTTTCTTCGCTCCGGCCTCCTGCAGCCTGGCGACTACAGTTTGGAAGTCACGTCCGACGACAAAGATTTTGCCGTCACCGCTTCCTGTCCGATCCACGTCGTCCCGCCCCTGGGCCTCGCCGTGGTCCATCCGACCAATCACAACGGCACCGTGTACTTCCTCCCCAATCAGTCGTGGATTCTGGTGAAGGTCCGCTCTCAGCACAGCGTTCTGATTGGACGGCAGGGTTGCAACACAACGGCACCCTTTTACAGCTTCTGTCCCCAGAACTTGGTGGCGAAAGTGGCCGAGTGCCGACAGACTGACCTGTACAACGACACCATGTTTGCGTGGGTCGACCTCCAGCTGGGGTCCACGCCGGGGCAGACCAACGTGGTGCTCCACGCCCACAGCGAAGTGACCGAAGATGTGCTTCGCATTCAGGCGAGGGTACAAGAGCCTCTTCGAGGGCTGGACATCCAACCTCATCCCGCTCGTCGAGTCCTCATGGAGTCCGTAGTGGTATGTGGTCTACTTTCTCTGCGTGGTTTGCTGGTTTTTAAGTGGTCACTCAGCCTGGTCAAACTTTGGTTTAATATTCATGTTTCTATTCATGAAAATGATCTTCTTTCTCCACATTTTTGTTTCAGAGTTATATGGCGTCTGTGGAGGGAGGTACGGATCCGTCCTTCAGATGGACAGTGGATGATAAACCGTATTTTACGTATTACAACAGCGTGCTGAACATCATCTACCAGAATGCAGCGGTGTACAAACTCACGGTGACTCATTTTCGTAAACCTCGACTTTCTGCGCTTGATAAATCCTCGAGGGATTCTTTGAAAGGGCTTAAATTGTCTGAAAAGTACATTTTTTCCCATTTATAAAGAAACATTTTGTTCACAAATCGTAGCTAATCGTAGTGTCACCCAAAAGCCATTAACTGATCCTGAAGCGAGACCCTTAAAACAAAAACCACCCAGGAAAGTTTCTCAAGGCAAACTTGGAAATTATTTTTAATCTCATGCAACATTCAAACGACAGAAAATACAGTAGACAGAAACTATAGATGGATGGATGTGAAGCTTTTCCAAATCACTCCACAAAACAACAGGTCGGCTTTGTCAGATAATGTTGCGGCTGTATAAATGCACACTATACTATAAGCTCAGCTACTGACCCGTGTCTCGTTTTCTAGGTGATGGCTATGAACCAAGTCAGCACGCTGACCGAACATTTCAATGTGACAGTGGACCGCATGAACCCGATGACCGATTGTACCGTCCACGGAGTCCCTGAGATCGTGCGGCAGGATTCTCCTCTGAACCTCACCGCGTCTGTGATGGTGGATGTGGCTGTAGATGTCAATTTCTGGTAGGTTCTGGAGCTCTGATTGGTCAATTTGAAATTTTTGTGTTTGACCCACTGTGGTTGAGTTGTGATATAAAGAAATAGTGTTTGCCATATCGTCTGATATCCGGAAATATTATCCACAAAACTCTATCCTATAAATGATTCTACAGCTTGGCATGACTAGAAAGATGTATATTCATTATAAAAAGCAAAACACCAAGAAATATTTTTATATTTTAAATGTTATTTTTAATCACTTTATGTCATCTTGAGGCCTCCATGAGTTTTTGTTGAGGTCTTCTAGTTTTATAAATATTTGGGTAGTTGACAAATAAACCATACCATGTGTAGAAAACAAACTGTTAATAATATATTATTGTATATTATTAATATTTAAATGTATAATGTGAAATGGAATAAGAGAGATTTGTATTTTTTTTTTAATTTATCCTTTTTTCCCACACCATAGGACACATGTACGGTTTATTTGTTAACTACCCATATGTATATTGTATATGTTTGTATATTATAACATGTATATTTGATATATAAAATCGAAACAAAAAGAAATATTTAGTTGTTTTTGCTTATTTTAATGCTTATTTTATCTTCCTCTTGAGGCCTCCATGTCTTCAAATTACTATTTCTTTATTACAATATTTACATCCCTAATTAAACTTCATTTCTAAATTTAAATGTTGTTTAACATTTACTTAGGGCATGTTATTCCAAAATAACTTCCTGTACTAGCTCACATTCAAGTCTGGCTCCATTCTGGTATGCAACGTCCACTTTTAACAATCCGAACAATTCCTGATGGATTAAGTCGAGTCCCACCCTACATTTGTTTGGTTCAGTATTCTGTTTCACTTTCTGTCACGTTTTGGAAGTGCAAAATATTGGCATTACTATTTTTCCCTCCTTGAATTGAGCTCGGAGAGTTAGATGACTTTCCACATTCCATTCTCTCTCTCTCTCTCTCTCTCTCTCTCTCTCTCTCTCTCTCTCTCTCTCTCTCTCTCTCTCTCTCTCTCTCTCTCTCTCTCTCTCTCTCTCTCTCTTTGCGCACACACACACACAAATTAATGGCACTTTTCTCTGGATTTACAGTCTGTGGTTAGTGCATATTGCTGACAAAAATTTTCCCTTCAACGCTGTGAATAGAAGGATTCCCAAACTTTCCATCCCATCCTGCTGCCTCCAGAAGCCTGCTGAGCGGCAAAGTAGTTGTCTACTTTATTTATTTATTTCTGCGATTTTTATTCCCTGATGTCTTTTTAAGAAAGATTTACTGCTCGCTCAATTTTGTCCCGATTTCCTCTCAGCACGTTTTATCTTCAGCGCTCCACTTGTTAAGTCCCTTGTGGTACCTGATCTCCCTTTAGACTCCATTGACAGAGAGAAGTGATAGAGAGAGAGAGATGAAGGTGTATAGCTGAGGGGGTGATTCGACAACGGTTCCACCTCTCCTCTCTCTGCAATGAGTCAGAGATGGAGAGATTTGCAAGAGAGCGCATTTATTCTCTCCGGCTAAAAATATCTTCAAAACAAAACTGACACTTCGCTCTCAGTGAGTCCTGTGGCACTGTTTTTCAGTCTTTTTACACAGCAGCTTTGTCTTTACACAACAATATAATGTTTTCCTTTAGCTCAGTTGGTAGAGCATTGTGTCACACATACGTACTTCAAAATGTTAAATAGATCGCAAGTTGATTTGGATGAAAGCACATCGGCCAGATGTGTATTAATGGAAAATGCTTGATCAGTTGATGCCATTTCAGAGGGAATAACATTGATTTGATATCTTGACAAATCTTTTTTTTTAAACTTTTTTTTAACAACTCATCTCGCTTAATTCTGGCATGTTATTATATCGTTGGTTAATACAAACAATTTTTACTCTAAAATATTATATTATAGAAGTAACATGAGTTGGAAATGCACATTTTCTGTTCAATTTAAGACTGCCAAACACAAACTTGGTTTTGGTGAAGTACCTAAAAGTGACAGACAGGTAATTTCTGTCACTATTAAAACCTTGTTTTACTTTTGCAAAACAAATCGGCATTGTAAGACACTGAATTTAGTGAAACCAAGCACAGTTAATCCGTGTAATTGGGCATGTTGTTTATGTGTTTGTGTTTTAATGGTTTTCATGCTTTTGTGTCACAGGTGGTGGTTTGGAGATCGAGGGAACCATACACGTCAGTTTAAACCCCCTTACGATCAACCTTCTAGCAACCAGGTGTTGCTTTGTGACGATGTACAATATGTTTATACCCAGCCAGGTAAAACGTAACTTTGTGCAGCCACTTGTGTCCTGACTGTTAATGCATTTTATTGATTATATATTCTGTTCTTGTTTTTACAGGGGAGTACACCCTCATATTCTTTGCTTCAAACCGCTACGAGAACAGGACATGCAAAGTCGACGTCTACGTGTTCAGCATTCTGTCAGATGTGCAAATCGAGACTGACCCGCCACTTTTACGTGCCGGAAAACCTGGTGAATTCGAGGCCCACCCCCTACCGTCTCCCTACGGGATCATCTACACCTGGAACTTTGGCGATAACTCGAGTCTACAGCAGGGCCGCGAGCGCAGGGTTTCTCACTCGTACGCTTACAGCGGCGTCTACACCATCTGTGTGAACATCAACAACACCATCAGCTGGTTGGACACTTGCGCTGAAATAATTGTTTATGAGGATGTTAGCGGCTTGAAGGGGACGTCATCTGCTCCCACGGAGCGCAACACTCCAACTGTTGTCACGGCGAGTCTGGAAGCAGGCAACAATGTAACCTGGAGATTTGACATGGGGGATGGAACCGTACGTACCGGTGTGGAACCACGAGTCGAATATACGTACAGAAAAGATGGAAACTACACCGTCAATGTTACGGCGATGAACGCAGTGAGCGTAAAGTGGCTAACTATTCCAGTTGAGGTGTTTGTGCTACAACTGCTAGCTCTAGAACCGGATGTGTGCATTCAAGAAAATAAAGAGATCAACTTTCATGCATTTGTGTCGGGGAACGCATCAGGACATCAGTATGTTTGGAGTTTCGGGGATGGAAGTCCCAACGAGACTCACTATGGAACCCCAGAAGCAAAACACGCGTATGTTAAGAGTGGCGAGTACCATCTCTCCCTTGACATGTCAAGTGAAGCTAACAAGGCACATTTTTTCCGAAGGATCTGTGTCCAACCTGAAGTCTCAACAGTGTTTATTTCTACTCTGAGCAAACATGTAAAGCTTGGCGAGGACAGCAGATTTATTGCAACAGCTGTCCCGGAATTTAACTACACATTCCTATGGGACTTTGGAATACATGACTCCAGACAACGAGGTGGTGAGGTGATGGATTTTACTTTCCAGAATCCTGGACAATATCTGGTAATGGTTTCTGTCTTCAACAACATCTCCTGTATGAACAACTCTGTTTTAATCGAGGTACAGCAGCCTGTTAGCTTTCTGATAAATCATAACGGAGGTAAAGGAAACAATCTGGCCTTACATCAAGAATACATGTTCATAGTGACTTCAAACTCTAAAAATGCTTTCTATATCTGGGACTTTGGAGATGGGACTCAAATGAATGGGATAAACGTATCACACACCTACAGTTCTTCAGGAAACTTCAACATCTGCGTTACAGGAAAGAATGAAGTGAGTGAAACGAAAAATGAAATTTCTGTCATGGTCTTGGCGCCCATTCAAAGACTGTCCGTAAATGCTAGCCTTGCAAATGTTCCTATAAACACTTCGGTCCACTTCGAGGCGCGCTTTGACCAAGGGGATGACGTACGGTATTCTTGGATTCTTTGCGACCGGTGCACATCTATACAAGGCACTCACACAATGTTCTACACATTTCGTTCAGTTGGGACTTTCAACGTCATAGTAACTGCGGAGAATCATATTAGCACCGCTCAAGCTAGCATTTACATCTTTGTGCAGCGTGAGTTGGAGGGTTTGCAGATAGTGGCCAATGATCTCAGCGAAGGATGCTGTTTCGCAACCAGTCGTGTCCTTCACCTACAAGCCTCATTGAAAGAGGGCACCAACATGACCTTCATGTGGAACTATCTGAGGGAACACGAGAACCATGACCACAACCTCACAGGAAAGTCCATAGAGCTTAATTTTTCCACCCCTGGTCCATGTGAGGTGATCCTCAAGGCAACCAACTTGCTCGGCCAGCTGGCTGTGAACCGAACTATTGAGTTTCTGGAACCCGTGAAGGAGTTGAACCTTGAGTCTTTACCAAACTTTGCTGCAGTGAACGCCATAACAAACATGACAACGTTTGTACGTTTTGGTACTGACCTACATTACCGATGGTGGGCAGATGGTGAGTTGTTAACGTTTGACATGCCTATCGTAATGCACTGTTTTAGAAAAATAGGCCTGAAACTGGTGAAAGTGGAAGCTTTCAACAAAGTCAGCTCAGAAACCGTCTTAAAGTGGATCAGCATTCAAGCACCGATATCAGGATTATACTTTAACGCCACAAATGTGACGGAGCAGAACTTTATTGCATCAGGGGTCAACGTTTCCATGTGTGGAAAAACGGAGACAGGGTCCAACATTTTGTGGGAGTGGCTGTTGCCGGATGGTACGAAATCGAATCACCGCTCCACCTCCTACATCTTCTCCAAACCTGGAATCTACACGGCTGCTTTAAATGCCACAAATGACATCAGTGGAGAACTAGCATCTCGTGACTTTACAGTACAAGACCGTATCCAGGGTCTGGAGCTAAAGGCCAGTAAACAAATTGCTGCGGTTGGAGAGAATGTGGAGTTTACCATGTCCATCTCATCTGGAACATCTGTTAACTTCGTCCTGAGCATCAGCAGTGATGCAACTGTCATTCTGCACAATCAAACATACGTCCACCAATTCACCAGTGTGTCCAAGTACTATGTGAATCTTACGGCCCACAACCAGGTAAGTGCGGAGCGAAAAACTCTGCACATTGAAGTAATGGAACCTGTTACTAAACTGACTATACTGGACTGCTGCGATGCCGCCATACCCGTAGGAGTCACACGGTCTTACGTAGCATACACACCGACACGTGAGCCGCTGACCTTCCTGTGGACCTTCGACCTTCATTTTGGCCCCAAGGCTTCTCTGGTTGGCAAATCAGTGACGTATGCTCCAGAAAAAACAGGTAATCTTACTATATTCCTCAGAGCTTTCAATTCCCTCAATGGTCTAAATGTGACCAAGGTTCTGCGAGTTCAGAACACTATCAAATCAGCCGTTTTGGATGCTCAGCCAAGCGACACTTTTGTAAACAAGACAGTCAGTTTCCATGCGGGTATCACTCCAGCTTCCACTCCTGCATCTTATCTGTGGGACTTTGGGGATGGTTCCTCTGCCTCCATCACAACGACACCTTCCATTAGCCACATTTACTATCTGCCCGGTCACTATCTGGTGCGAGTAAATGTCAGTAATTTGGTCAGCTGGATCACAGCACAGACCGACATCAACATCTCTGTGTTGAAGTGTGACGAACCAGAAGTTCAGATATTTCAAGCTCCACGCCTTGCCGTCTGGCGTCACCAGCCTACCTTGGTGGAGGCAAATGTGAACTTGAAGGGCTGCGCTCTATACGGAATAAAGTACCTCTGGGAGATCTTCACCTCGGCCCACTGTCAGGATGATGGTAAAGGCCCAAGACCTTCTAAGGTCCGTCTCCCAGCAGAAGTTAACATCCGCAGGCTCCAGCTTTTAGTGCCCAAAATGTCAATTTCTGCTGGCAACTACACTCTAGTTTTTTCTCTGTCCTATGAGGGAGTTCCTCTCAGGAAGGCAGCCTGTCTGCAGCTGTCAGTCATGTCCAAGAAGTTGGTGCCCATTATTGAGGGTGGCACGTACCGCGTTTGGTCCAAAACTCAGGATCTCCATTTGAGTGCTGAGCAATCCTATGATCCCAATCTAGACCCGAAGAACCAATCCCTGCTCTACTACCACTGGGAATGTGTGAGCACCTCCAAGGTAATATCTTCTATATGTTATTTGATTACTGTATAATATGTATACACAGTATATAATCAACCATAAACTGTTAATTGATTTCAAAATTTCTGTTACTTCAAGGCATAACTGATTTATTTAAGGCATTATGGTTCAAGACCGATAAAAAAACTACAAATGTAGATTATGCACCAGATTGAAGTGTGAACACAACAAACTGAGATCTGGTACATAGACTAACTTGACTCTATAATGATGGTTATCACTAAGTAGCAAGAGGTTTGTTTGTATTTACTAGGTGTGTTGCTATAAAATTAAGTACTTAAAATTTGTTTATTTAGATTTTTATGTTTATCTTCAAATGAATTATCAATCATGTCCATTCCACTAAATTATGCCATCTGATGGTCTTGGTGTTAAAAAAATCAGTAATTATTTTGAATGCTTTTAACCTTCAAAAATTTAAAAAGCGATAATTTCCCTATAAATGACTTATAAGTGAATCTGGGTAGTAAAAAGCCAAAACAAATGAAGCACCTTTCAAAAGTTTCTCCTGAGGGAATTGTGCAGTCATCGTCCTTGGATAACAAAACAACCACATTGAAGTATAACCAGACTGAACAGATGTTGATGGATATGCTGTTGTGTGCCTGTCAACAGAATTTAACATAACAAAACTGATTCTACAGGGCCCGGCTCACTGCTCTACTCTCAATTTCGGGTTGGGTCCAAGCGACCCGGTTCTGGGCATTTCTGGTTCCGAGCTGGAGGTGGATGTCGAGTACACCTTCCGTCTGACTGTCAGCAAAGAAGGCATGACCCCAGAATCCACTACTCAGACCGTAAGATATTTATATGTATTTACATTTCTTGCTATTCATTCTCATATCTCATCATCACCAACTGTGCTCAGTTTCATAAACCAAATTTTAATATAAACTCATTATTTACGCCATATTGAACCACAGTGTGGTTCAGCATGTTCATTCAGCTACAAAAAGGAAAGAAAACACAAACGCTATATAATTGAAAAGATTATTACCTTGGTTTTCTGACCCTCACATTTCTAAGCCGAAACGAGAGCAGCTTTTGATGAAATGTATGAAATAAATTCATGACTGAATAAAAAAGCTTGAGCTCCATTAGCACAGATGCTATAGGGCATATTTCTTCAGTGCAATGAAGTTCCCACTGACTGATTTAACTTTAAAGGTCTAATTGCATTGGGGACCAATGAAAAACTTCTTAGTTCTCAATGTTCAAGAGGAAAATGTATGAAGTCTGTTTTGGTCAGAGATCCAGCGATCTCAGTTGCTGCTTTGTTTATTTGATCAGCCGAAGGAGCGAGACATTTTCAATTACTCAGATTTTCTCAATACTTTCATGGTCAGAAAACATCGCTTCACTTCCACTAAAATGACTTCTTTTTGTTTCGCTCGCAGGTGTGGGTTCAGAGCGGCCGGATCCCGATGGTCTCGCTGCAGTGCGTGTCGTGTAAAGCTCAATCTCGCTATGAGATCAGTCAGAACTCTTATGTTTACCTGACTGGCACTTGCAGTAATTGTCACAGCTTTTATCGAGGGGTGAGAGATGCATCGATTCAGAGTTTCACCATAACACACATTGTCATCAATCACAGGGAACATTGTAGCCTTTACAGTATATTCTTAAACAAATGTTAGTTCCAAACCTGTATGACTTTCTTCTGCAAAAGATGATATTTTGAAGAACGTTGGTAACCAAACAACATTAAGTGTTCACTATTCACTGGATGGGTTAAATGCAGAGGTCACATTTCGGGTATGGGTCACTATATCTGACAAATAGGTCACTTTTCACTTTAAACCTCATTGACTTTCATTGTATGAACACAAAACCAATGAGACATTTCTTAAAATGTCTTGTTTTGTGTTCCACTGGTTTTGAACAACATGAGAGTGAATAAATGATGACAGAATTGTTATTTTTGGGTGAACCATCCCTTTAGACCAATCATAGAAACCATTATGATATCACATGTCTAGAAATAACATTACCCAAATGTGTTGAAAATGACATATTTGGGTTCTGTGAGTCACCCGAAAGTAATTTATTGAAGGAAACATGCCATCATATTACAAGAGCGATAGAAGTATGATGTCATTCTAGATAAAGCGCGACAGCCCTTCTCATTTTTCAGGAGGTCCCTCTCGCACCCTGTCTTGTTCCGGCCTGCTTTCTCATAATATTTAGACGGACACTAAAGTGATGTTATGGTCATAAATCCGGAGTGGCCGTGCAGGGTGATGTCATGATCATGATGTGATGTTTTCCACTGCATTAGCTGTTAGCGACGTGCCAAACCTTGTTAAGAACTTACAGTCACACATGGGTGAGCAAGCAGTGAAACACTTATTACGCTCACCCCTCGGGGCTCTGTCTCATGACACAGAGACAGTAAATATTATGGCGAATCTGGGACGCTTATATAGCTGTCAGTTAGATCAGTGGAGATCCACTATGGGACCACATTGTAAAATATTGCAATATTTGTCATAATATAATTAATACTGCATAAAATAATGCTACATTTTTAAAAATGACACAAGGAGCACCATTCACATATTCACCTTCTTTGTTGATGATCCTAGCGCTGGACGGCAATGACTGGACGGAATGAAACGCTAGTTTTGGATCTGAACACGACCACCACGGGCAGCGACAGCATGCATCTGGTGCTAAGGCAGGGCATCCTCCGCGACGGTGACTCCTACATATTCAGCCTCAACGTGAAAGATGACAGTATGGACCGGGAGGGCGTGGCTTATATCGAACTCCACCCCAATCTGCCTCCTGCAGGAGGGTCGTGTTCTCTGTGGGCAGATGGGGATGGGCCGCAGGTGCGCACACTGGTGGAAAGAGTTCACTTCAATTGCTCAGGTTGGTTGCCATGCCTTTATTGCTTTTTACCCATTACAATAAACAAAGATACTGAAAAGCCATTTTTTAAAACTCAGGTTATGCTGATTTGGATGAGATGGAGTCTCCGCTGGTCTATAGTCTGTTGGCGATACGCTGTGCAGATCTTTACTGTGAGGAGTTCTGTGTGTATAAGGGTACGAGTCCAGAACATTCTGCATTCCTGCCCCCTGGCTTCAGCTCGGCCCAGTACAGGGTGACCGCTTTAGTCATGGTGGAGGACCACCAGGGGGCGTCGGCCATGGCCCTTAATATGTAAGACATTGTTGTTTTATATCCTGATGTTGTCAGAAGTGACTCCTGGAGTGTAGAACTTCACCTTTGGGGTTGTGTGTGTCAGGTCAATGGAGGTGGTCCTGCCAAAGGTTCCTAAAGCTTACGACAGTCTTCCTCACTGGTTGAGTAATGTGACGGACTCCACCCTAAGAGATCTGCTCCGACAGGGAGACTCGCAGAGAGTACGGGAACTCTCGCTGGCTCTCATCACTGTTTTGAATGAGGTAAGATTCATCTACTCATCCATTTATCTGCCTTTCAATCATTTGTCCCTCCATTCATTCATCCTCTCTACCTGCTCTTATGTGTGTGTGTGCAGTATGAGCAGGGTGTGTCCCGCAGGCCCGAGCGTGTGTCGAAGGTTGAGCGTCAGTACAGAGTGAACATCAGAGGAAACATCACCAGAGCGCTGACATCACTTGACCTGATCACTGTCAACGACATCCAGCAGACATCAGCGGCCCTCGCACAGTGCACGGTGAGAGATGTTACCATCACGTGAGAGAAGGGAGAGGTGTTACCATCACATTAGATGAGAGAGAGGTGTTACCATCACATTAGATGAGAGAGAGGTGTTACCATCACATTAGATGAGAGAGAGGTGTTACCATCACATTAGATGAGAGAGAGGTGTTACCATCACATTAGATGAGAGAGAGGTGTTACCATCACATTAGATGAGAGAGATGTTACCATCACATTAGATGAGAGAGAGGTGTTACCATCACATTAGATGAGAGAGAGGTGTTACCATCACATTAGATGAGAGAGAGGTGTTACCATCACATTAGATGAGAGAGAGGTGTTACCATCACATTAAAGAAGGGAGAGGTGTTACCATAACATTAAAGAAGGGAGAGGTGTTACCATAACATTAGATGAGAGAGATGTTACCATCACGTGAGAGAAGGGAGAGGTGTTACCATCACATTAGATGAGAGAGATGTTACCATCACATTAGATGAGAGAGAGGTGTTACCATCACATTAGATGAGAGAGATGTTACCATCACATTAGATGAGAGAGAGGTGTTACCATCACATTAGATGAGAGAGAGGTGTTACCATCACATTAGAGAAGGGAGAGGTGTTACCATCACATTAGAGAAGGGAGAGGTGTTACCATCACATTAGAGAAGGGAGACGTGTTACCATCACATTAGATGAGAGAGAGGTGTTACCATCACATTAGATGAGAGAGAGGTGTTACCATCACATTAGATGAGAGAGAGGTGTTACCATCACATTAGATGAGAGAGAGGTGTTACCATCACATTAGACCGAAGAGAGCAATCACAAAGAGAGAGACGTTACTATCACATTAGAAAGGACATAGAAATGTTACCATCATATTAGATCAGAGAAATGTTACATCACACTGTAAACATAACTAGAGTAACTAAGCTGAAGTATGAAATAGATGAATTGAGTTTATAAAAAGTTTATTTTTTATTGTTTGCGTGTAGGCTGTGAGTCGAGAGTTTGTGTGCGAAGAGTGTCAAAACAGCACCCTGGATAAACTCGAATCTATGTTAGAAATACTACAAACAGACACTAAACAGGGTACAGTGACCCCTACTGAGATAGCAGACAACATTCTCAATATCATGGGTAAGTCACAAACCCACTCCATCTGTATGCATCTGTGTGTTAAGCTTTCTGGGATTTCAGGCTGAATCATCTGTTTCACGGTCATGTTACGCTCAAGCGTACACAAATGCCTGCAAAGCGCACAGACCGAAAATAACACTTGTTTACACAGTCTCAGTTTTCTCACTAAATCATCTAAACTAAACTGAAAAAGGCACTTTTACATATTCTGAGAAAAAATTGTTTGGATGTCGTAATCACTATCAATTGATGTTCTTAGTTTCAATATTAAACCAGTCAGTTACTCCTTCATCTTCTCTCCTCAGGTGATCTGATTCATCAGGTGAGTCAGGCAACATCCTCTCCTCCAGATGCTGAAGACCGTGGCAACTCTCAGCAGTCTCAGTTTCTCTCAGAAGAGCAGCATCATCCGCTGCGGGTTGCCGCTAAAGCATACACCCTCTCCTCAGAGCTCATGCGAATCCTCATGCTCGGCCGTGTCCTCAACGAGGAGCCCCTGATCCTGCGTGGAGCCGAGATCGGAGCCGCCGGCAAACGGGCCGACCCGCAGAGCCTGCTTTGCTACGGCGAGAGTGACGCACCCGAGTGCCGCCGTTTCTCCATCCCTCGGGCGTTTAACGCCAGCTTGGGACGGGCGGCGGGGGGCGTGCTGAAGCAGGGGGCCGGCAGCAAAGATGGAATCGTGCAGCTGCTGTTCCAAGTGGAGCCAAATCCATTTCCCTTTAATTACGTTGCAAATTACACCGTGTCTACAGAGGTGGCGTCCATGGAGTTCCGCACAGTGAACGGCACGCAGATTCCAATTTCAGATTTGGACGAGAGTCAGGCGATAACGGTCGCTGTTAATAACGGGAGTGCGGTCGGGCTGGGTGGAAACATAATAGAGGGTGTCTTGCCGCCCGCTGGGGCCGAGAACATCAGTCACTGCAGTTCTGTTATCGTGAGGGTGAGCACGGGGAATGCCAACACACAGGCCGGGATTTACATCCAACTTAACTTCACTGTGTTGGACGGTAAGACACCGACACTCAACAAATTCGCACACCCAAATTTGATTAGTTTTTCTTGAATTTGCTTTTCAAAAAATTCTCAGAAGCGCGTGTTTATGAGTAAATTTGTATCTAATATCTATTCCAATTCATCATGCCCTGCTCAGACTCTCCAAAGAGGCGGGAATTGGATCCATCGATCACAGCCTATCTGCACACCTCCGAGTGGCCCAATGAATTCAACAGCACCGACAGGAAGCGCATCACACTCAATATGACACGGGGGCGGGACCTAGACCAGCGCCGCTACACGTTCTTTCTGTCTCCGAAGTAAGAAAAATCACGAATACAGCTTTTAGTAACCGCTTGAACTTTGCCTGCACTTTATGCGGTTTAAAAAGTCTGTAAAGGTTTTAAATGGATGAGATGAGAGTTCATCTGTAATAAATGATGTGTCTGAATGTAGGCAGCTCTTTTGCTTTTAAATGAACATCAACAGGCAAATGAATAGCAAGCCTTTAGTCTGTTATGAATTAAAAGAAAACATTTGAATAGACAATTTTACTATTAGTCATAAAAATGATGTTCTTTTTATCAGTGTATACGACACTACGCATGACCACTTCGTAAACGTGTCCACTGGGTGCGGCCCAGGCGACCCCGGTCTGATCCGCCTGGAGGTGGGTGTGTTCACGTCTCTGTGTCAGTATTTCAGCGAGAGCGCCAAACAGTGGCGAACGGACGGCATGGTTCCGCTTCCGGAGACCAGCGCGGCCCGAGCCGTGTGTCTCACGCGTCACCTCACCACCTTTGCGGCGAGCCTGTTCGTTCCGCTCGATTCCGTCTCCTTCATCATTCCTGTGAGTATTAGTATTAAATAAAGTTTTCTAGGTTCTCCAGACTAGTTTGTAAATGTGATGGTGTGTCGTCAATGACAGGATCCTTCAGTCAATCACAGTCTGGTGGTGGTTCTGGTGTGCGTGATCGGACTTCTGTGTTACGCCGTGGCCGGCGCTATAATGCGCAAGCTGGATGAAATGGACCTGAGACGGGCTTCCGTGGTTCCGCTGTGCGGGAGGGACGGGCTCTACAAATATGAGATCCAGGTCAAGACCGGCTGGGGATACGGAGCAGGTGAGATCAAGAACGTGTTGCCAAATGCATAAATGTAAAGGCAGGAAAACAGACAACACAGAAGAAACAGAATTGTGGATTTTACATCCTAAAAAGCTCATTTTCTCCCCTGGCTGCCATCTTTGAGATTTCAATCTTTGATCTCACCGACCCACACACTAGCGTGTTTCTTCGCTTTCAAACGCTCTTTATACCCGTCCAGGTACGACAGCCCATGTTGGCATCAGTCTCCATGGCAGCGAGGGCCGCAGCGGGCACCGCCATCTAGACAGCGTCGGCGCGTTCGCTCGTAACAGCCTGGACATCTTCCACATTGCCACGGATACGAGCCTGGGCAGTGTGCTCAAAATCCGCACGTGGCATGACAACAAAGGTACCCGACCGTGGACGGTGTGATGTATATCAAAACAAAACAGCAACTGTTCAATCTGTCTGTCTCTCTTTCAGGCCTCTCTCCTGCTTGGCTACTCCAGTACATTCTGGTAAAGGATTTACAGACGGGCAGCAGTTATTTCTTCCTGGTTGAGGAATGGCTCTCGGTTGACAACGAGAAAACAGACGGCAGGGTTGAGATAGAGGTGGAAGCCTCAGGTGAGGTTTGACTCCCTAACATGTTAAATAGCGCCGATTGGAGCCACTTCCTGTCGTGTAACTTCTACACTTCCTGTGTCCCTGCAGAGGAGGTGGACCTCTGTCACCGGCCCCGCCTGCTAACTTGGGAGCTGCAGAGGGCGATGTGTGAGAGCCACATGTGGCTGTCGCTATGGGAACGACCTCCACGCAGTCCCTTCACGCGGCTACAGCGGGTAACCTGCTGCTCCGTGCTAATGCATCTCTGTATGCTCGCCAACGCCGTGTGGTACGGTATGGTCGCTTATGGAAACAGGTAAAGCTATTTTTACTTTTTTTACGTTCGATTCGAATGTATTTAACAACATATTGATTTTGTATATTTGATTTATTATTTAATTGTGTGTGTACATGTGCTATAGCTCTACGCCGGTGTCAACACAAGTCTCTTTGAATGCCGAGACTGTGTGGGCGGGGCTTGTGAGCTGTCTACTGGTCTATCCGTTTTGCTTGCTCATATTCTTCCTGTTCAGACTCAGCCGCAGTAAGGTACATCTCACACACACACACACACACACACACACGCGCGCGACTTCTAAAGACAGCAGCCCAAGGGCATGGTTCATTGAAAAGCTGTGGCTTTCTGTTTTTGTGTCCATCAGGTCTCGGTGGAGCAGCTGCCTCCTCAGGTGGACCAGGAGTCTTTAGAAATTGATGACTTCTTGGATAACTCAATAGCAGGAAGCTCTTTTCTCATGTTAAATGGCATTCCTGGAGAGGTATGCTGCTGGGAAATACAGTAATGGAGATTATAGATCACTATAGAGTAGAACACAAGATAGAACACTGAACTACATTTGATGATGATGAAGTATAGCTCAATATAAAGTAGAACACTACAAAAAACAATAACCTATAGAATAATACAGTATAGAACCTTATAGAGTAGAACACAGAACAAGGAAATATAGGTAATGTACAGTGTATATGTAAATCTTACAGTTTTTATAATATGTTGAAATGTAATTGGACTGGAAGCATAGGGTGTGTTTCATTGCCTCGAAAATAATTAAGAAAGGCTAAATATGCATATATAGAATACAAAATATATATATAATATATATATAAATGGCCATAAAAATGTATATAATACATATGAATGGAGGTAAACATGTATATAATACATATGAATGGCCGTAAAAATGTATATAATACATATGAATGGCCCTAAAAATGTATATACTACATATGAATGGCCCTAAAATGTATATTATATATATGAATGGCCCTAAAATGTATATAATACATATGAATGGCCCTAAAATGTATATTATATACATGAACGGCCCTAAAATTTATATAATACATATTAATGGTCCTAAGACTGTATATGATATATATAAATGGCCCTAAAAATATAATTAATATATATGAATGGCCTTAATGGTTCTAATAATGTATATGATGTATAGTAATGCCCCTTATAATAGGCTAAACCTTCTTTATAAAATATTTTATTTTACAGACTTCAGAATTCAGATGTATATTTATTCAAAGAAACTGAAATCTTTGCATTTTTATTGACAGTAACCCAGATGTGTTTTACGTTGTCTGTCGTACATTTTATCAAGTGCAAATTGAAACACGTGTCAGTCACATTAGGTCAGCCTGCGTCCAATGTTTTTTGTATGTTGCTTTTGATTTGATAAAAGCCACACAACGTGCAATATCAGTCAATGTCTGTTTTCACATTCAACCTTAAGATGTGCGGTAGGAGAGGAAATCTAATGTTTGCTTATTGAAAGGTTCTTTTATCGTCCTCGGTCAAAGTCAATATTGAAATGTGTTGTGGCACACAGAAGTACTGCCAACCACCACCGATGTCACATTTCCAAACAGTTTTCCATTAGAGTGCACAGCAATATCAGAAACAGAATGAAAGTTGAGTTACAGAATAAAATGAAAAAAGTCATTTGGATTGAAGTGGTGAGCTGAGTGCTGGTGCCTCCCGATGTGAAGGACATGAGCTGATATACGACAGCAGAGACTGAAACCAAAACAATCCTGCCATGATTTGAGTACATTGGGTAAAAACCACAACATCTGCTCTCTCTCACTGCAGACGTATTCAGAGGAGACCAACATCGACCTGCCTACTCCTTCTAGTAAAAGGTAAACCAGCAGATTTATTTGAGAAAATACAGAATGAATGAATGTGTGAATCAATCAGTTAGTCAATGAATAAAAGAATCAATGACCCAATGAATGAATAAGTGAATGAATCCACACAAAAAAAAATCAATCAACAAACAGGTGAATGAATGATGGAACGAACAAATACACAACCAGGTGAATGAATGAACAACTGCATGAATGACTAAATGAACTCATAAGTGATTCAATAAATGTGTGAGTGAATAAATGAGTCAGTTGACTGAATGAATCACTCTTTCGCCGTAGTCTTCAGAGGTGGAGTGTCCCGGACTGCGATTGGCCGGATGTGTTGACGGATCCGTCTGTAGAGATGGGACCGGTATTTCCTCCGCGGCTGAAGAGAGGTCAGGGCAGCAGACATCTGGGCGTGGACATTCCCTTCAACCCAGACGAGGAGGACACTTTGTGCGAAAACAGTCAGAGGAACAAATACTTCTCTTCTTCAGGTAACAGAAAGTGAATGGGGACAGGAGCATCCAAGTTTCCAAAAGGATGCTTGTTGTTGATTTGTTATTTGTTTTGATTGACAGATGAGGACCTCATCAAGCGGATTTTGGCTGACGGACAGCTGCTGTCGCAGACGGACAGTGATATGGGTGATCTGTAAGTCTCATCGCTGCCGTTTCTCTCCTGACGGTTTCAAACAAAAGTATGAACACCAGTTTTGTGTTTAGTTCCAGTATATTTGGTGACAAGACGGAAGTGATTCTACTGCAGAAGATGAACGAACCGACGCTTCCGGCGGCCATAAGACCTCCCAAAACCGAACCGGAAACTCAAAACAGGGGAAAAAAAAAACAAAGAAAACACAACACAGGAAAGGGAGGCTACAGGAGGACAAAAAAAACCACCTAAAAAAGGAAAAGAAAGAGAGTAAGCTCTCTCGGAGAAGAGAGAGATAAGAGGGAGGAGAGAGCGAGAGGAGAAGCTAGAGAAGAGAGAGAGAGAGAGAGAGGCTAGACTGGAGAGCTAATAGATAGAGATTCGAGCTCTCTCTCTCTCTCTCTCTCTCTCTCTCTATATCTCTCTCTCTGATCTCCTCTCCAGTTCTAGAGAGCAGTGGGTGGCAGATGTGTGTAGACCGAGACCTTTCCCTCCTTTATGTGGATTGGCTGCTCTGTGGGCCAGCTGGGTGGGGCTTATCCTGTCAAGCAGCCTGTCCATGTGGTTGGGGCGGAGCTTTAGTGAGGGCGTGGCTCTGATGTGGCTCATCTCTTGCATTGTCAGTTTCTTGTCATCGTTCTGCATTCTAGAGCCAGTAAAGGTACCAAACTTGAACCAAACGTTTATAAATAAAATATTTATTTTGAGGTTTTCTTTAAGGCCCGTTTCTCTTCTGTGTCTGTAGGTCTTGTTGGAGGCGGTTTATTTCTCTCTGTTCGTGGGCCGTCTGAGAGCAGAAGAGCAGGACGTGTTGGTGGATTGTCCGCGCGTGGAGAGAGTCGTCCAGCGTATCCCGAGAGTGAGACCGCCGCAGGGATTCGCCCTCTCGCAGGCTCGAGAGGAAGCTCGAAAAGTTCACTTGCTACACACCATGTTAAAGGTACAAACCTTTATTAAAAACATACGCCTCCATCTGTAGTGGCAGCTCTGATTTGCTGTTAGACAGGAAGTGGTTTCTGTTGATTGACAGCCGCAGTGTATGATCTGCTCGTGAAGGCGAGCGAGTGTGATAGACGCGTTCATTTGATTGACAGGCGTTCCTGATCTACATGTTGTTCCTGCTGGTGGTTTTACTGCTAAACTACTCCGACTCTAGCAAAGACGCCCACCGCTTACGACTCCAAGATCATCTGCAGGATCACTTTAACACGCAGCACTATAACAACATCAGCAGGTACACACACACAGACACACACACACACACACACACAACACACACACACACACACACACCTCAAGCAACACACATCTTATGAACTTATGAATTTTTGTACTTCAGCAGAAAAGCTCTTTCAAAAAGTTATTATCATGTTTAGAAACTGTGACACGCTTCACATTTAACAAACAAAGCTATTTGAATGCCATATTTTATCAAATAATTATTTTTTTATTTATTTCCTAATTCGTTCTTTCTCTCTGTTTAATCTATTCATCTATTCTGTTCTTTTACTGTCATTCTTTTTATTTTCCTTTCATCTTTTCTTTCTCTCACTCTTTCTGTTTCTTCATTCTTCTTTCGTCCGTTCATTTGTTTTCTCTTTTTCATTTTCTTTCATTTATTCTTTCTCTTTTTTTCTGTTTCTTTCTTTTTTTCATATAATAAACTTACTTTTTCCCCTTTTTCATTCATTAATTCTCGCTCTTCGTGTTTCATTCTTTTTTATTTCTGTTTTCCTTTTATTCTTTCTTTCTCTCTCTGTTTCTTCTTTCGGTTTCTTCTTTCTTTTTTCATTCTATTTATTCTGTTTCTGTCTTTGTTTCTTTCTTATTTGTTTATTTTTTTATGCATACTTTTTCCTCTTTCTTGCTTATAATGTTTCTATCTTATTCTCTTTTCTTTCGGCTTTCCTTTGCTTATTTTGTTCATTCTCTCCCTTTTAATTTATTTATTCTTTTTTTATTCTTTCTTTTTCAAGCTCTGTTTCTTCTTTCTTTCTTCCTTTTTCCTTGTTTCTTTCTTTTTCTCTTGTTTTCAGTCTGGTCAGAAGCGATGCATGCTGACAGATCTTGATTTAGGTGTGTGTGTGTGTTGATTTATTCAACAAGACATTCAGACTGTTTGTGTATTTGTGTATGTGTGGTTCGAGCTGACAGCGTGATGTTGTCAAAGCGTTTCAGCATTTCAACACACACACACACACACACACACACACACACACACACCTCTGTCTAACCCTTCGGGTTTCTCATCTGCAGACGTGAGGATGTGTGGGCGTGGCTCTCAGACTCCTTGTTTCCACGGTTACTGGATGGGCCGCTCCTTATGGAGAGAACAGGCAGCGTGTTGCTAGGAAAGCCGCGTCTTAGACAACTGAGAAGTCAAGAAGGTGAGAGAGGCACAAGGAACAATGTGTTATTAAACTATATATTACCTTAGAAAGCTTTATTCAGGTAAAATAGTGTTTAATTTTTACGCCATTATTATTTTTGTCGGCTCAACTGTATCGTCTGCAGGAAGCGTGTTTGTGTGTGTGTGTGTGTGTGTGTGTGTGTGTGTGTTGGTCTCAGAGAGGTCAGATGAAAATGTTCTTTCAGAAAATACAGAGACACTGATGTCAGCGAGAGAGGCGCTCGTTTCACTCACACTTTTATTTGTTTTTTCTTTTCAAAAACACAAACAAACACATCAAAAATAGACAGATAACTGTCGGGTAATGCACAGGTTGATGATGTAAACATATATTGAAGAAACATGAAATTGTGACCTCTGACTCTTCCAGAATGTCCCATCAGCAGATATTTCCCTCCTTTGTCATGGTTTGGGTGTGTCCCGGCTGGGTGGGAGGAGTCAGCTTCAGGATTGGTGCAGAACTGGAGTATGAGTACAGCTCAGAGAAGCGGGTAAGATCACACAAGTCATGTGACACAGGAGGATGTCCATTGAAATTACAATTTCAAAATATATCGTTCCCCTCAGCAAGACTAAAAATCTAAGCAGATTTCACTTTGGAAAAGGTAGATTTTTGTCCCACCTGGCGATTATCGGATTACTTCACCAGTAAAACCATTACATAACATCCAAACAGAGCATTTGTCCTTATGGTACATTGAGTACATCAATTTAGAGGTCAACGGGAAGCCATTTCAGTCCTGAATCCGTTCCTGACCTGACTGTGTGAATCTCGATGTCATGATCCCGGCGGATCATCTTTTCTGTGTTATTGCATCTGTCTCTGTTTATTACTGACCTCAGGTCAGTCAGATTCTCATCAGACTGTGTGTGTGTGTGTGCGTGCGTGCGTGCATGTGTGCGTGTGTGTTTGTATAGTGTGTGGCACTGGGGGCAGGTGTCAGTGTACAGCAGCGCTGGATTCGTGCAGGATCTGAGCAGAAACATGCAGATCTCAGAAGCTTTGATCAAACAACTGAACACACACCGCTGGCTCGACCCACTGTGAGTACACACACACCTCAATGAGTGAAGACAAAGAAATACAAGAGAGATTTATCATTTATTTTACATTATCTGTTTGTACTTTGTGCCATTTAGTAATTATTTGAGAAATTAAGTCAATTTTACATAGTTAAAACATTTTACATAGTTTACATAATATTAAATGGGTTATAAAATCAAAATGAGATATAAACTAATACAATATTATTAATAGTTTCAGAGTTGCATCAAAATAATTAATATATTTAGATTTTTTTATAAATAAATGTGATGATTGTGTGAAATTGGTTATAAAAAAATAATGTTATTTTTAATGTTATTAATTATAATTTTTGGCAGAATCACATTTTATACAATTTAAGCACAAACATTTTATTACAAAATTAATTGCTAAATTTATGTTGTTTCAGTTTTTTAATTAATAAACATTTACAAATATTATTTATATTTCATAGTAGTTACATTTGATAGTTGTATTAAAAATAGTTTTTTATTAATACACTTTTATGATTATGATTATTTAATGATTATATTTATTACAGTATCAAAATCATTCATTACAAATATCAAAATATATGGAAACATAGAATTGCCATCCAAAAATCGATTATCTAAAATGTTAATAAAATTATAAATAGATAATAGTTATTAGATAATAAAAAAAATTATTATTGTTTCAGAATCTAAATTTAATCACACTAACTATTTTACCACAAAATTACTCTCTCTATTTATAGCGTTTTAAAAAAAAATTCATTAATAAACCTTCACAATATTTTTTTATTTTATAGCTAAATTACATTAGTAGTTATATTATTTGATAACTATTTTATATATATTAGTTATGTAGTAATATGATTATAATATATTATATTATATGAATGTGTTAAGGACGAGAGCTCTGTTTGTGGAGTTCTCCCTCTACAACATCAACACAGATCTGCTGGCGGTCTTCTCTTTCCTGCTGGAGTTTCCAGTGTCTGAGCGAGCTGTGCTGAGTCTGGATCTGAAAACATGCAGTCTTCACACGCTAAGTCACGGCATGGACCTGCCTCTGTTCCTCACGGTAACCGCCAGCCAATCACAAATAGCCAAGCATCACATTCCCTGTAAAGATAATCCAAGCAATCACAGAGCATTCTTTTTCACTCCCAGCTCCTCCTGCTGGTGTTCATCATCTATTTTGCCGTGCGTGAGGGCGTGGCAGCTTTGAAGCAGGGGCGTGGCTACTTCCCACGTTTGTGGAACATGGCGAGCGTGTGCAGTCTGGTGTTAGCGATATGCTTGGCCTCGCTACACCTCGGCCGCTCGGTGCTCTTCGACCGCCAGTGGGCGCTGTTTCTTCGCCAGCGGGACGCCTTCACCGACTTCTTTCCTTTGGCCCAACAGAGCCGGGTTCTGACCCAGATCGGTGCGACACTTCTCTTCCTGTTGGTGCTGAAGGTGAGCACGATGCCACCTGTGTATTTTCAGTAAACATTAGTTTGTATTTAGTGTTATGATACATGTTAGAGTTCAGTCTTGCGTAACCAAGTTTTTGATCGTCACCATCAAGTCTCGTACAACTTATCCTGGTCAACTTATATCCTCTCACTTCAAAACAACTGAGACATCGAACTTTAATTGAGTAACTTGCATTTATTTGATGGCATCTCATTTCTTTCTCTATAGGCATCGCACCAGCTGCGCTTCATGAGAGAGTGGGGAGTTTTTGGAAGAACCTTAAGGAGATCTTTCTGGGAGCTCCTGACGGTCGCTGTCACTCTGCTCGTGTTCCTGTTGGCATACTCACATGCTGGACATCTGGTGAGGACACACTGCGTGATTTAAGCATGCTACATGCTACATTGGCACGTTTCGTATTCTCTTTGCTTTTTCCTTCGCTGATGCCTGCCGTGTACATGAACGTGTGAGGAATTTCTCACTGCTGAAGAGATTATGTGTAGAATTTAAATCGAGAACTTGTGCTGCTTTTACAAATGTACTATGCACATAATATCTCATCGACGTCAATGTGTTATTGTCTGTGCTGAATGTACCTGCGAAAATATAAAGCATAAGACCGCGGAGGCTCGAGTGTGCGTATATGGGTTTGTGGTTTGATTTGAAGTGTTTCTCCCTTTCTTAACTTAAATTTAATATCAAAGCTTATAGTTCTCGTCTGGTTATGTTGCGAAGTTTAAAAATCTATTTAATGTTCAAGTACACAAAATATTGACACTGTAAATCTGAAGTGAGAGGCTGTTAAATTATCTCCCGCATTCATCCGAGCGCTTCATGGGTGAATTATTAACTATATTGATGCCTTGAATCCAGTACTCTGTTCTGATCAATACCTTTAGCTAATTCATATATCTAAAACCTTCTCCCAAATTTACTCCAAATCTCTCAATCTCTCTTACAAAATGTTATAAGCACTTCTCCCGACTGAATCAATAATCAAACATTATCCATTCTAGCTTTTCCACTCCGTCATGGAGGGGTATGAAACGGTTCGCTCCACTTGCCTGATGTTACTGGGCTCTGGTGGGCGTGGACTGTTATCATGGAGACCAGACGGCAGCTCCTTCCCCTGCTCTGCGCCCTGTTTCATCTTTCACCTCAGTTTTACCCTCCTTCGTCTTGTATTGCTGTGGTTTTTGATCTCGGCATTGCTGAGAAACTACCATCGGGCAAGGGCGGAAATGTACCGTCCAGCCGTCGACCTGCAGGACTACGAGATGGTGGAGCTGTTTCTTAGACGCCTCAAAATGTGGATGGGGCTTAGCCATGCAAAAGAGGTGCGTTACGCCTTTTGGCTATTTGGTTTGTCTGCCGTTGGGTTAGCTTTCACATTTCTCATACAATAATTGAAAATGTATTGCAGAATAAACCAGTTTAGAAGTTTCCAAGATTGTTTGCTTGGTCTGGTCTTCATTCTTTATCCATTTCTTCCCCTGCAGTTCAGGCACAAGGTGCGTTTTGAAGGCATGGAGCTGCCCCCCTCACGATCCTCCTCAACTAGCGATTGCAAGTCCTTGTGTCTTCCTCCTCTGGATACGACAGAAGCTCCACCGACTCCTGACAGTGTTGATGGAGAATCCGAAGTATCCTGGTGCCCCACATCCAGCAGTCCATGCAGTCTAGCTGCGGCTCCGGGACTCGGCCTCACTTCACTAGGCCCTGGGGTGGTGGTTGGAGGCCAAGGCTGGAAAGAGAGAGCGGAGATGGAGGCGACACTTTGCAGGATCCTTCCAACTTTTGATGACCTGCTTCTACAGCTGGACCGGGTCACCCATGCCACCGAGGAACTGTGTCGCACAGAGTGTCGCCTGGAGAGGATGCTACGGAAGAGCAGGCGACGGGGCAGAGGGGGGCGTCGCCACAGAAGTCTGGATTCTGCAGGACAGATGAGACATGGTAGGAGGCAAAAGGGTGCGGACAGGAGTACACAAGTGTTGGAGAGAAGCAAAAGTCCTCAGATAACTCAACCAAGTGCGCCCAAGTCAGAAGAGAGACAGAAACTTCACAAGAAAGACAGAAAATCAAGAAAATCAGACAAGTTCTCACAAATATCAAGCCAGCACAAGGTAGACTTAAGTCCACACAAAACTGTTAATAGTCACCAAAAGGTACAAGATAGTCCCAGTAATGTGCAGGCACCTGTCGGCAAGTATCAAAAAGACTTTTACAAAGTGGATTCTGATCCTCTCAAAGTGAGTCTGCAAGAAGAAGGGTCCAATCAACCCAAGGCTGAAAAAGCTTCTCGCAGTGTATCCTCAACTTCCAAAGTTGATCCGAACTTTCAAAGAGACTCTGAGATTGTTGGCTGTGCCAGCAAACCTGTACCCACCCCAGCCCCGACTCCCATTCCCACTCCGACGTCCACTCCCTCAACTGCTCCTTTCTCTGCCATAACTACCCCAGTACCCATTCCTCGCTCCCACGAGTGGGTGCCGCCTGGCAATGTTGAAAACCTTCCCTCCAGCGTATTCCGGCACCCTGCGCACACTACTACCAATCCTACTCGAAAACGAAAGCACAAACCTCCCCCTCTCAAAAACAAGGTACACCCTAACACAGACAAACCTTTCTCAGGACACCACAAGCCGTGAGAACCCAAGGTTCAAACAGTCGGTACGCTTTGGTAATTGCGATGTAAGGCTGCGGGACTGAAGAGCTGTTGAAGCTCGTGGGTTCTGGGTTTCGTAAAGAACTGAAATGAGGCCCTGGTGACAGCAGGTTTTGTAACCAGGACCTAAGAAGGGTATAAGCAAAATCAAAACCAAATAATCCACCCTAGTCCTAAATTCAGACTCACCAGCTTTCGATTGGTAACGTCATACTAGAACTCTTCAAATCTGTCATGGAAACAAGGTGCGGGTCACCACGATCTTTACGATTCTCAAGTTGTTTTTCCCTCTCGCAGTGACCTCAATCCAACCCCTTGACCCTGGAGGTCAACCGGGTTACATCCGACAGGAGCACACCTTGTGCTGTCATAGCAACAGAAACTCCTTAAAGAGAGACTACAGTAGACTGCCTGTTGACGCAGGTTGGCGTGATGGTATTTGTCGTACGATGTTTCGATTTATGTTTAATGAATTATGTAAAATGTTTGTTTTTGTGAAAGGAAGCTATCTTATGGTTATGGGTACACGTCTTGCCCATTGATACCGAATAAGCACAGTTTATTTAGAACATACTCATTGACATACAACATACCTAACACTACACACGTAAAAACTGAATATAGACATAAACATATCAGAAAATCTAAGTAGTTCTATGTTTTTTCCATATTTGTACATCTACACTAACACACCACAAGAGACCATCAGGGTGCTAAAAAACTAGCCTCAGGATTTCAATATATATATATCTTCAATACCGATAGAAAAAGAGGGCAAGTGATTGAAGATGCAAGGAGCAGAAGAAAAACTTGAAAAAAATGGTTAGATTTTTGTGGAAAGTTTAGTAGGAGATGAAAGTGGACTTAAGTTGAGAAAAAACCAAGGGTAACTTGAGAAAGAGCAGAAGGTACAATGAAGGTACAACCCTCAAGCTCTCCCAGAATTGGAAAAAACTTCCATACAGCATTACTAGTAATAGCTGATCGATGCAAAATAGTTGAAGTATGTTTCACTTTCTACATTGTTTGAAATCGAATTCAAAAAGCACTTTGTATTAACGTATATGAACGATTGTGTTGCGCATCAGAGAGCGATCGAGTTTGAATGTGTTACTGAAAATGGAAAATGTTTCGTAAAGTAAGAAAATAAGCTTGGTATGAAGATAAGAGATAGCTACAACAGCATTACTCTCCTTGTACATTTGCCAAAGCTTGCTATTCAGTTTCAAGAGATGTTTTTTGTACTTAGCACTTTATTTTACCGTATTTAACTAGTATGTAATGATTTTCACGTACAACAGCTTTTCCGAATTATCTTCTTTTCGAGTATTATACACGAGCTGCGTCAGGATATTATTTCGCATTCATGTATTTGTAATGTCGTTTTTGTTGCTAGTCAAATACTAAAATGTATTCAGAAATATGTTTACTATGATGATGCTCAGGGACCCTAAAGTAACAGAATTCTTTTTTGTACGAAATGCTATTTTTTTAATTCACTAAATTGTGATTGGATGGTAAAGTACGCACTCAAAATATCCACTACAATGGAAAGCAGAGCTGGATTTCTTTGAAGGTCACGTCCACTACAATACCGTCTTTATTCAGGCCGTTCCAGATGAAGTTTTCAAAGGTCACGTGTATCTGTACATATCGGTGTGCCCTGATGTAAATATTGTATTAAAGATCGATTGCCTTTTTTATCTCGTTTGCCTTAACCGCACTGACCAGAAATGCCTCGTTTTTCTCACAACAGGCCGCAATGTGTTTCTTAGCTTGTTTGACAAAAACACTTCGCTGCATGTCTTTCTCACCACTGGCCAAAGAAAAATGTTTGAAGGTTATGCTGTTTTTTCAATACAGTGGATCTACACACAGCGCAAGCCGTCATTTTCAAATGTAATGAGGTCTTTGCAAGCCTGTACGATAGCAGAAATATAGCTGTGCGCCAAAACCAGCTTGCATGCAAAAATGTAAAGCTTTCATATTTCTTATTGTATGAAATGTTTAAGGTAACGTAATGATTGCCGTTGTGTTGTATTGTGCTGTCGTATTTGTAACATTGTAGCACTTCGCTTTACCTGCTTTTGCACTTGACAAAGTCAAATAAAGAGTCTGACAGCTGAGAGTTTGAGTCTGTGATGTGATCATGCAATTATTCATGTCAATAGATTAGAGTTGGTTTTTTATATTGTTTTAACATTGTCATTTTTATTTTAAATACAAAAAGTTAAATCTGAGAAAAAAGTGATATTTTCCCAAATTAGGCACTTTTCAAATATTAAATGCATCATGGTAGTATTTGTTGTTAAGTGGAATAAAATGTTTACTAAAGTTAAATAACATTTTATAATAGAGATTAATTCTAGAGATTAATGTAACTTATGCAACCAATGTATATCCTGCACTTGCTGCTATTGCACTTCTGGTTAGACCCAAACTGCATTTCGTTGCCTTGTACTGGTACATGTGTAATGACAATAAAGTTGAATCTAATCTAATCTAATCTAATTATCAGTACCGGTAAAAAGCTATCAGTTTAAAAACAGCCGGTGATCAAGGCCGATATAGCCTGTCAATCAAAAAAGAGGATAGGAAAATGTTTGATGTTTAAAATTAATAGTCATTATGAATTAATAACTGATGGAGAAATTTAGTATCGGTGCACATATAGTTTAGAATACAATTTAAAAAAGCATCATTACTATTAAACACCATTATAAATGATGCTAATCACTGTATTTAACATCAAATGTAAAGATTTTTTTTATGAAAACCCACTTTTATCCTTTAAAAAAAAAAACATAAAATAAGAATCATAAAAACTGTGGAAAATAAACACGTAAGTGCAAAGTCAAACTCCAAACGTTTTTGTTTTGCGTTTCAGTGTTTTATTTGGTAGCGAAGCTCACACATGCACACACACAGACACCTTGCGTTTGTTTCTACAAACCTGTTGTGTTACAAAGTCTTCCGTTAGCATCAACATCATTGTACACAAACACACACACACACCCCCAACGGAAATCAAACCACGACCCTTCATGTATGCCAGTCACAGTAACAGTTTGCTTGCTGATGTTTGACAAACTTGATTTATAAAGCTTTTTGCAGCTAAAACTTTGCTATGTTTCAGTTCATGTTGGCACTTTTATGTGGACGGTTTAAAACAGACATTTTACTTTAATACAGTCACAGAAAAACACGTGATTAACCGCGTGTGCGCTAGTGTTCAGTTTGACTCGAATGCTAAAGTTGACTTCAAATTCATCGTCAAGAGCAATTCGAAATCTCTCTTTGCAGCAGAAAGCACGTTCAGAAATGAGGCTGAATGAATCTCCTCCTGATACAACATGATGAGGTGTTACAGAAAGATCATGATTTATTAACACCACCGCTGAAGTGAAGTGGCCTCTGTTAAAAAACATCAAAGCTCTCCGTCTAAACAAAGTCTGTGAAGTCATCGACCGTGGACACCAGCCTCTTTCTCTGGCCGACGTCCGGGTTTGTGGGCGGCGGGCCCGACGGCTGGTGGGCGGGTTTATTCTGCATGGGGGCGTGGCTCTGCGTGAGGGAGATTCCAGGAGTGGGGCGGGACTGAATTTCCTCTTGAGCCTGTGGATGGAAAGAAAAAGGTGAGCGAATAAAGATCTCTTCAGGGAGACAGCGGCTGTACGTTTGCCTATTTTTCAAAGTCATCCAACATAAATATCTCAAGAGAAAAGATCCGAGATTGATAGTAAATGTTTGATTTACCCGGGTTCGGATTCTTTTGATGTGTCTCAGTCTCGCCAGCCATTTTGAAGCGTAGGCGTCGGATGGGTTCGCCCTGCACTGGTGCACCAGCGATGCCATCTATCAAAACAAGAATACACATGACACGTAAATACAGATGAATAAACAGAAACCATGGTCCAAAGGATTCCTAAAAGTTTTCCTTCGAACGTTTCTTAGCAACAATAGGTTAAAAAAATACATCCCAAAATACTCTTGACCTGACTCATTTCTTGTCCTCCTCCCACCTGGCGGCCATCTTGTGTCATGTGGTGTTAATTGGAGACAGTGTCAGTAGGTTGAGGTGATTTGTGGGCTCTTAGAGGAAACTGTGGCTGTATGAGTCATAAAAAGCCTTATTGCAAACTCTCTACTTATCACAGTGGGTGGGAAAAGCTACGAGCTTGTTTCTTGAAGAAAAAAAAACAGATTGTGTGAGCGGGAGCGTCTGTATGTGACACACGGGTTTCCTCACAATGTCGTCTGCTAAATCGAGCAGCACTTTTTGCTAAAAGTCGACTGATGGTGGATTTTTCCAATTTAAAAACCAACGTGGGTTATTATTACCACAAACTACATATATTGTCGCTGTCCTTCTGGAACCTTGGATTCATGTTAATTGTTAAAGTTGATAAGCACTTTTTAACACTTTTTATCAGTTAGTTATTTGCAAAACCCATAAAGGTGATTAATAATAGAGACTTATGACAAAACATCATCACTAAATTTGGAGATACAAGGTTTCAGAAGGACAGCAGCGATGTGTTATCAACTGTTCATTAAAATAAAATAAAATGTATATTTGAAAACGTAAACTAAACGAAAATCTGAAATGTTGCCTTAGCTGAAATAAGTTGAAGCACTACATTTATTCATTGGAAATAAATAAATAAAAAACAAAATCCAAATCTAAAGTAAAAAAAAAGTAAACATAAAATACATATTATTATTATTAAAGCACTACTAGTACTGAATAATATTTTTTATTTTAATATAATTGAGGCTGTTCAACAATTAATCGCATCCAGAATAAAAGGTTGTGTTTACATAATGCATATTTAAGATTAATATAAAAATCTAAACATTTGCATGTATATATCGTTTAAATTATATATAAATATACATGCAAGTATTTCCGAAATATATACATGTATGTGTACATGTGTTTTTATAAATACGAAATAAATACATATATTTATGTGTAAACAAACTTGTATTATGGGTGCGATTAAGCGATTAATCCCAATTAATCATTTAACAGAACTAAATATAATAATATAAAAATAAATACAAAAATAAACAACAAAATTGCTAAGATTTGCTATGAAAATAAACCAGAAAAAAGTTCTAATTATTAGTTAAACTAGCAAAAGGTAAATAGACCGATGATAGAGATTTTTTAATTTGAATAACTGATTGCTTTAAACTCTAGATGTTAAACGTTACATAACTTCTTCTGCTACAGATATAATTGAAATCTCAAATTCTGCCGTCTACTGAGATGTGCTGCTACCTTTCAAAACTACACACATCATGACCTTCGCCTAGTTAAAAAAGAAAATGGGTGAAAGTTGAGCATCATTTCCGACATCATAATCAGAAATACATGAGCAGATTTACAAACAAAAACACATGAATTTTAAGTGAACTCACATTTGCATGCAGAGCCATTTGTCTCACGAGTAGAGGAAGATTGCGGTCAGACACGATCTTTGCCACACTGGTGTCCACCAAACCCTCCAGATCTGAGAAAGAACAGACAACGTCAACACAAAAACACACATCTGCTCTATTAACCGGCTCATTTTACAAATTTATATTCACCTTTGCGGCACTGCAATGTGACCAGGTTACTCTCATAGTCCAGAGGCTTTATCACAACTTCAACAAAGTTAAACTGACCCTAAACGCAAAAAAAATGTCACACTTAAAGGGACAGTACACAAAAAAAACTAGTTTGTTGGTTATTCAGGCTCGTGATGTTCCAAATTTGTGTCACATCATGTTTCACAGAAGAATAAAAGTCATACAGATTTAAAAAACCCCAAGGTCGAGTAAAGGATGACAAATTTAATCTCCGGGAGAATTGTCCCTTGAATGAGAAATCATCAAGCAGGAAAAGAAATGAAAAGTAAATGTTCTTTCTCTCACCTTAATAGTACCCAGTTTATATTCCTCGCCCGAGTCATTGTACACCACGACTACAAAGTCGTTGCCGATGTGGCGTTTCTTATTGCAGCAGCCCTTGTCGCTCTCTCGGTTCGGCATGAGAGTTGCTATGTGAAAAATGGCTGCAGAACAATCCAAACGAGAGCATTAGTCATTCATCTCAATAATCCAGGAACATTTCAAAAGATGTCTGAAATGAAGAAATCTCATTTACAGCTCCAAGTGGCTTTGTGTCTAATGTTTTTCCTGGAAGAAAATATATCGCACGCTCACCCTGCATGATGTCATCGTGCCAGCAGTAGGTGAACTCGCCGTCGTCTCCGTACTGATCGAGTCCACCCAAGAAGATCTGGTCTGGATCACAGTCCTTCAGGTGGATGAGTTTTCCCAGGCCCGTGAGGAACTGTGCATACCGGTTTGATCCGTACTCGTTGGACAGGATGGACACTTCATTATTTGCCTGATTATAAATAAGTATTATGAAGGAGAGTTTGTGCATGAACTATGTATTAAGAGTAACGTGACTTTACCTGACCAGCTCCCACAAACACCACACCGATCTTGTGCGTGTCATATGGAGGCATCTGATCCAGAACTTTAACAGCACGATCTATCAGCTGTGAATGCAAGAGATGGGAGCAAAATGAGGATATGAACATATAAAAAATGTTTTTAAAGAAGCAAACAAAAAGGGAATATTTGGGGGAATATATACTGTAGTAATACTCTGCACATTATAATATTGTAAATCACCGAGAAGATATTAATAGATATCAACTGTGATCATTAAATGTTAATGTCTAATAATGTATAATAAAAAAGGTTCTGACAATCCAACACAGTGTTCAGTTTCAATATACATCACATAAAAATACCATGTACCAAATATTGTCACTATTTTATTTATACTTTTTCATATAATGTACGTAAAGCTGCTTTGCAACAATACAAATTGTGAAAAGCACCAAATTGAATTGAATATATATCTTTGTTATATTCTATTTAACCTAAATATGAGAAGCGAAATTTCTATTGTTAAAAAGCAAAAAAACAATAAAAGTACTACACTAAAGACAAAATATGAATTTTTTGTTTTTAAATGTTTTTTAATTTTTTTCATGATCAAAATGTGAAAAGAAATCTCATTTATATTACTAAACCCAAAGCATCACACTACAGACATTAAATACATTAAAATGTAAAATATATACGATGAATTTTATAAATGTATACCTTTTTTAAAACAAATTCTCATTATGAAAATGTGAAAAGAAAATGCTAAACACGTTTTAAACACAGCAGGTGTTAACCCATCAATCACCTCACCTGAGATTTGGGCAGTAGGAGGGGTTTGTTGGCCTCATTGCCAAAGAATGGAGAGTGATAGAGCTGCAGGAAGACAAAGCTGCAGACAGGAAGTGAATGAGGACAGGTTAGGTCATCTATTAAACCTTTGCTTCAAGAAGTGCACATTCAATTTGCCACCTTCACCGTTCAGGCATAGCTTCTTCATATCTTCCTACACAACTTGCATCACATCACAGCGGAAATGTGAAGGTTAAGGGTGAAGGAGTTTGAAGCGGATAACTCCGTCAAAGTGCTGAGGGTCAGATCAGATCAGAACGTCCAGCTGCTCTCTAGAGATCACATTAAATCTGAGACCAGCAGAACTTCACACACGAGGACTCTTTCACTTCTAATAAATCACGCCTGGATGGTATTAAACAGAAAACATGAGACGATGGTAAAACCATTTTCTCTGTGTGGATGAATCATGGTCACTTGCTGATCTCCGATAGCAGCAGGACTTAATATATCTTAACGCTTGTGTATATATAGGTGTATATACAGGGACATTAAGGTCATCATGAACTTTACAACATTGTGTGTTTGTATTATATTGTCAAACTATTTGAAAAAACTGGTTGCTATTATGCTGCCTTCACATGCTAATATTACGCTAATTCCACGTAAATGTTTCTCTGTAAACCACCATTTAACGTCATATTTACAACTGGGAAACTGGGAGATAATTTTGTTTTTCCAAGTTGGGCTCATTATGTTGTTGTTTTTTCCACAACAGCAACATTGTCTCGTTGTTAAAATCTTGCATATTTACATAAATCAAATAAAAAAATGTAAATCAAATTGTTTTTTATATATGTTTTGTTACGCACAGTGTAAATAGCATGTATTTTACAGAATCCTCACCATGCTACGACAAACTCGCAACGACGATTTCTTAAAGTTGGAAGTAGAAAATATCTAATAGCACCAGAAGGCAGCATTAGTTCAAATCACACTACGTGTTAATTTGCAAAATTAATTAACATTTTTTGTATTTTTTTTTAAAGTACGCAAAAGACACACCGGGACGATAATCGCGAGTGCTTATCGTCAGAGTTCCCATTTTTATTCACCGTTCTGAACTTCATTGTATTTCACAGGAGATGCTTCCTCTGCCTCCTTCCTTTCTTCCATCATCCTGAAAGTGTTTTTAAAGTTTCAAGGATCAGCAGGACCCTTCTGATTTTATTGAGAGATAATGACGGCTTTATCCAAACAGACACGGCTAATGTTTGAACATTTCACAATTCAATGCGTCTCCTCGGAGAAAAAAGATGACAGGCAATCACACGTAACAGGGCAGATACCGGAACAATTGCTCGTGATGGATGAGGCGTCTTAATTCAATCGTCTCCGTCTGTAAATAGAACGAACTCTCCATTCTGCTGATGCATTTGTGGAAACCTCGCAAAGATGGATGGAGGTCATTTAGTAGTAATTTTAATTCAATGCAACAATTTGAAACTGTTCGACTCAAAACTGCCCCACTTTAGCAAATAAACGGACCGACGGCGAGATGATTTAGCATCTACAGCGGACAGATGATGACAGTAATAGAGAAAGAAACGAATCCTCCTGCCCTATCATTAATCTGAGTAATGCTTTGCTTTGAAAATGGACGGCTTGCTCTGGTTTGTGGTTTGTAGGATGTAATCACGCTGGATAAATCCACAGTCGATCATTATTACATGTTTTAGGCGGGAACGTCTTACCTCGGACTGAGTCCCGAGCTCTTCTCGGCATTAGTCGGACCTCCGCGATTGTGGTACGAATCTCTGTCCGTCTTTCTCTCCCGGCGGGATGACGGCGCTGAAACAGAAATGGTGTGTCCGCGGGGTCTGTGTCCGGTCGGAGACACCGGTCCAGGTTGGGATGTGGGAAACTCCAGCTTCATTCTGGATGTGGACGAAGACGAGATGGACGCGCTAGTGCTGGATCCGACACTCTCTCCGTGCCAACCGGCTTCTCCCGGGCCGTCTCTTTCAGCAGGAGCGTGGGTCTTGGAGCAGAGAGCATCTCCGACCGCAGCGCTCGGGACCGTGGCTTTGGTGAAGGCTTCGGGGAGCGTCTGGAGCTCTGGTGAGGAGCTGGACTTATTGAGGGTTGTGGTATGGGAGAAGGTGAGGTCGGAGTCTTGGGCTCCAGGGGTGGAGAGGGTCAAGGGCGGTTGATCAATGGGGATACCCTCACTCACTTCCTCAAGGGTGGACTTTTCATTGTCCTGACTGGATGTTGAGGAGGACTTGAGGAGACAGAAGACACTGGATTACAAAGACGCAAAAATCTCAGAAGTTCTCTTTTAAATTGCAAATGCTAATACGACACAGTTTTCAACTAAAAGCAAAAAATCCTTAATTCACATGACAACGGCATTTTTGGGGGCCTGATAAAATCTACTTTGAAGTTAGGTTTAAAGTGTTCAAATTCTTGAAGACAATACCGTAATTGTCTCTTTGTAAACTAC
The DNA here is from genome assembly GCA_026939265.1 of Oreonectes daqikongensis. Taxonomy (NCBI): domain Eukaryota; kingdom Metazoa; phylum Chordata; class Actinopteri; order Cypriniformes; family Nemacheilidae; genus Oreonectes; species Oreonectes daqikongensis. Next base: position 1,199,057 of record JAOTQM010000031.1, read on the forward strand.
TAAAATAGCGTTAACATATTGTGTCTTTACAAAGTGACATCGCCAACTACTGGCCTGGCATATTTTGCGTCATTTCACAGATTCTTATGGCTTTTTGGGTTTACGAATGTAACTGTTTTGTCGGTGTCATCGGAGCGCAAAACTTGCTTTAAAAATCTGCATTTCCAACATATTTTTGCTACTACCTAGCTAGCTATTTACTAACACCTACATAGTAAAAGTTTAATTTAAAGGTAATTTTATGGATGTTATGCTAAGACAACCATAAACCTTTCAATGACCTAAAAAGTGTAAAACTAAGAAAAAATGTGTTTACTCACCCGGCTGAGCCTGCTGGTTGACGTCTTTTCAGTACCGATGATAATCGGATCAGACGGCATGGCCTCAAACTCCTCCACCTCTTGAGAGTTCGACGCAGAGATCGCTGCTTTGCTTCTCCCTCCTTCTTCCAAAACCTCAGAGTCTGTTGAATGTGACATATACATTAGACACGACGCCGTCATGACAAACTCATGAATTAGTCTAAACACTCTGCGAATCTTCTTCTAGTACATGCACAGGCATCTGAAGATCAAAACTACAGGACGCTTTGATCACAAACACACACACACGTGTTTAATTTGACATTGAAAGGCTTTAAAACATGCGGCTTTGAAAAGGAGAATCGAAATGTTAGCTTTAACACTTAATACGTTAGTGTATACTCAAAGTTGACAAAATCCACATTTAAATTTTCTTTCGCTTCGAGGATAAAAAAGCATTTGATCTTAAACTAGTTTTTTTCAATAAGATTCATAATGTCACATATTGAATATCGTACAGCTGAAATAAAAGGATGAAATTGTGATGAATTAATGTTTTAAATGAAGGATGCATTACAAGTATGTATGCCTTTCACGTCAAACTCAACGAAAAAGCAAAGCAACATCAAATCAAAGCGTCACGAATCAGAAATCACATCGCATCTGTACAGTGATTGGTCGAGCATGTTCTCGATTAGTCGGTCTGTCGAGTGTTAATACAAACAGGAGGCTAAAGAAACACTCTACAACGGCACAAATCGTGTGTATGCGCTCAAGCACACATACACACACAGGTGATATATCTACCTGCCCAGGAAATACTCCTGTGTAACCTGCCAGGCGTATCGGAGGGGCAAAGCGAGCAAAGAGCGCCCACTGCGGTAAAACACCCGGCACACAAAAACAAACAAAAACCAACACATGGCAACCGATCAGAATGGAACGAGACGACAATTCACAATGGGAAATGATACGAAAGTCAAAATACATTCGAACAGTTCAATGCTGAATGACAAAGAAAATCTCAAACACATAAACAGCATGTGTGATGTCACTTCCTCTACAGAAAAGAAGCAATGCTTGTGGTCTGTTCACTGCATGCCATGCACTATAAGCTGCCTAAAGTTTTCCAAAAAATACACATCAAAATAGTATAATAGTAATATAACAGCAGCTGGGGTCCCAGGAAAAATCATAACATAACATTTACTTAAAATCTGTAAAACATGTACACATTTGCAGTCTATTTCTATTAGTTTTTCACCATATCTAAAAAAAAAAAAGGTCAAAATTCTGTAAAATAACACAATAAAATTCAGATCAATCTGACAAACATGTTAAAAAATAAGTCGTTTTAAAATGTAAAAAAAAAAGATTAACGGCTCACCTGTGTTTGAGCGCTGAATGAGGCAGGGTTTGCTCTGGGGCAGGGACACTTCAGCAGGGGCCACAGGGGCTTCGGTTTGGGGTTCTTTCACCCCATCCATGGCCATCAGCACGCTGGACAGCTCCTGCAGGGGTAGGTTACCCAACTCGGAAGAGAATGGGCTCGGGGGATTCTCCAAACACATCAGCCAGCTGGTGTTACCTGAGGATAGACGAACACGCACACATCATTCATAAACACTCGCTTTAGCAAATAATGGCTTTTCAAATCGTATTTGATTTAAATCTCAGTTTGAGAACTTTCACCATGAATAATATGGATATGGATGTATTATTGGCCGATATATCGGTACATCTCTAATAAAAACACATAATCAGAAAACTAATAATTGCTTATTTAAGGTACAAATATAATATTACATATACTTGAGTAATAAAACACTATTATAATTTTCATAAAATATATTATACCATTGAAATGTACAGATTTTGTTATGCAAATAAAGCACAAAAATAGACAGAGAGAGTGAAAAAGAGGTTAAGAGCTGCTTGTTGTTCTGTATAAACTGTTTTCTGCTGACATAATCGTCATGATGAACCAACAAAGATCCCAAAACATGCAGAGAGGAAGCTGCAAATGGACCTCTGAAATTGCCTGGAATATAATATAAAAAACATCTCGAAAGCGTCCAAGGACACGTCGCAATTAATGTGAGAAATGCAGTGAAATGCTCCCGAGCGGTTCTTCATTTAGAGCCAGATGGAGAAAAACACAATTATGTAAAAATGTGGAGGAAAATGAGGCCTGCGGGCACAGCAGGTGTGAGTCAAACCATTACGAAACGTCCGAAATGGCAGCGCAGACCCTGCGCGTGTGCCTGTGCGCCACTAAAACACCCTTGGAATAAACTTAATACGATTTCATTTGTGTGCTATGCAATAATGTGTCATAATCGAGCGTGTGTGGGTGATAATTATGGCCAAAGTGAAGGTCACAGAGGTACAGCAGCGTTGATGGCAGCTACATTTGGGCAACTTAATGTAAAATGTCACGCAAAAACATACATTGTACACATGAATACCTGAGGGTCTGCGGATGAAGATCTCAGCCCATCCCTGCGTCAACATGGGCACGAATTCTGCCAGGCTGGACTTGTCTTTGAGGGGAGGGGACGAATGAGACGTGGAGGGTAGAGGGTGGTCCTCTCCTCCCCTCTGGGACCCCAGGACGTCCAGCGGGGGGCCGGGCGGAGGCAACGGACCGCCGTACTCTACTTCAGGAGACGCCACCAGGGGACTGAGACTCTGAGCTGGGCCGGCCCGCAGAGCGTGACCTCCTAAAGGAAATGAAACACAGATTGAATATTGTCTGTGTATTGTTGAATCTGGCTGTGAAGCGTGAGTGCATGCGTGTTGGAGCACCTGATATGGAGCGGACTCGGGTGCGTGTGGTTGTGTTGATCTGCTGGCCGGACTGGGACTCCAGTTTAGCGGGAGCTTCTTTCGTCTGGCGGGTGTGCAGTGACGGGTCTGACCTGCGGGGGGCAGCAGAGATCGCGTTAATGTTTGCGTTTGGATTCATGCTTTCCTCAAAAGCTGCGTGATAAAATGCCATTCATGTTATTTGTCATATTTCAAGTTTTCATTTTAGTACTTTTGCTAATGGCATAAACGGGGCTATTTTTGTCGTAACCTGGTCATTTCTCCTCCTCCGGGTCGCTCCGTCATATCCAAACCCAGCAGGGCTTGCGTTCGAGATCCGCCGCTGGTTGTTATGGTGACCAATTTATTCCCAACCAGCCATGTCATACTGGGGCCACCGGATAACAGAAACTCTGCGATGGGAGACCTGAGAGAGATTGAAGGAATGATTACTTATCTATTTCTTATTTCCTGTTATACACAATCTCGGCACACTAGAGACAGACGCTGTTATGGAAAAAAACACATAAGGTTTCGTTACTTGTACCGCTCTCACGATAAAGATGCAACCCTTTCCAAAACAACCAGCTTAACCGAACAAATCAAAATAAAAAATTACACAAACATCAGTTAATGCATTAGATATCATAAAGTAATACTGAATAAGAAATGTGTTGAAGCATGAATAAATCTAAATGAACACACAGACCTCTTGGGCAAGGCGGAGAAGTTCGAGAAGACGTATCGAGCCATCATGTCCAGGCAGGTCTCCGTCAGCTCCAGATGAACGGTCTTCAACGCGTCGTCCGCTTGCATCACCGCATTCTCATCAGCTGAGCCCAGGCTACACGTGGTGCTGGACGTCTGCATCCTGAAGGATCGCAGAGGGGTCAGAGGTCACGCACAAGCAGCGAGGTTAAAGGTCAATCATACGTCACCTGGCCATCACCCCATGTTCTTTTATTAGGATTCCGACGCTGTGTCCTTATCAAGCGTGTTGCAACAAACAAGGTCTTTGATGAAAATCACAGGCATGTTCGCAACTTTCGTGTTTCGTATACAGTTACGGGATTGTTGAGATTTGTCTCTTGCTTGCTTGGGTTAGAATTAAAAACTGCGAGGAGAGATGAGATTTGTCGCTTTGTTGAGTCACAGCTGATCAGGACACAGCTTCAGGTCACTGACGTGTGTGCGTGCGTGTTTAAAGGATGTTAAGAGAGGCAGTGAATAATAAATCATAACATTTCTCAATTGAGTGATTCACCAAAAACTGACATGCAGTTAAAAACATACACTCTCTATTATGTTAAAATTAAATGTTGCTGAGTTTATGGTGGCAGTATTTGTGACAGAATGTTGAATACCACAAAAAAATTATCTTCGGGATGAGTCGAAAATAGTTTTCTGGGATTTTTGCATTTGAATTGTTTATCCTATTCGATCTGTTTTTATTATTGTTTTCTCTGCTTCTCTAAAACACTGACACACAACTGGGACCTGGTGAAGAGTTATGGTGTAAAACCATAGACTATATAAAACAGATAAACCTTTAGCAGAGAGAGAGGGTTTCATTAAAGCACACTTTGGATGCACGGCACACACAAACCGAGATAAAACTCCCTTGAAAAGTTCAACAGCGGACGCACACACACAGCACCCATGTGAAGTGCATCTGATGATCTAGGTGATGGCATTAATCTAAGACACTCATCAGCATTCTGCCCTCCTGTAACCACGGCAACCGCATCCCGGGGGAAATCAAGCAGGCTTGCATTATCTCCATACACTAACAGTACACACCCTCACACCTTGCATTAACACACACCGCTGCGGATGATGAAGAGCGTTCATCGAGATTTTACATCGACTGAATGACCCTGAGAATCAGGAGCGGGTGACTAACAGACCCACAGCTGCTGCAGGTCTCCTGATGCACTTTATCGCTACAAAAATTACCGTATTGCTAATACTTGGCTTTAGTTCTTTAAGTGTACAGCCACAATGATGTATGACAGATAACACAGACGGATAGAAAGACAGTTATGAAAAGAAAGGGAGATAGATGAAACTGACAGACAGAGCGATATACAGATAAGACAGACAAATAGAGAGAGAGAGAGACAGATAGAAAGATAGAGATATATTTCAGACAGATACGTAAGCAAGACAGACAGACAGAAGGAAAGAAAGAAACGAAGAAAGGAAGGAAAAAGAAAGAAAGAAAGAAGGAAGAAGAGAAGAAGGAAAGAAAGAAAGAAAGAAGAAAGAAGGAAAGAGAAAGGAAGGAAAGAAAGAAAGAAAGAGGGAGAGAAGGAAGGAAGGAAGAAGAGAAGAAGGAAAGAAAGAAAGAAAGAGGGAGAGAAGGAAGGAAGGAAGAAAGAAAGAAAGAGGGAAGGAAGGAAGGAAGGAAGGAAGAAAGAAAGAAAGAGGGAAGGAAGGAAGGAAGAAAGAGGGAAGGAAGAAAGAAATAAAGAAGGAAGGAAGGAAGGAAGGAAGGAAGGAAGGAAGGAAGGAAGGAAGGAAGGAAGGAAGGAAGGAAGGAAGGAAAGAAAGAAAGAAAGAAGAAATGAAGGAAAGAAATACACAGACAGACAAAGAAAGAGATACACATACAGTCAGACAGATAAATCAGAGAGAGAGAGAGAGAGAGAGAGAGAGAGAGAGAGAGAGAGAGAGAGCGAGAGAGAGAGAGAGAGAGAGCATGTTTAAAAGTGACAAACGGAGAAAGACAGATAGATACACAGGCATATACAGAGAGAGACAGAATAAGCAGAAAAAGATAGACAAGAGTAAGATGTGTTATTTGTCTATTAATGTAATAAATAAAGAAACATTTGAGTACATGTGGGTGTCAGGCGCACAAAAGCAGACAGGAGCAACTATTTTAAACTATTTTATTTGTGTAACACTCGACAAAAAACTCCGGGTAAAAAATCTCACAAAATTAAAGACAACTTTCTGCTCCATTACCGGGTCTTGACCAAGCTGCAAGATGGACCAGACTTTAAGATAAAAGTTTAAAGTTTGACTGAGATTATGCAGAATGTGAAAACACTCACACAGAGAAAGAGACAGAAAAGACATATCAAGTCCCAGTTTGTGTACATCAGCTGAACTGGAATCCCTATATTAGTTTAGACCAAAAATTGGGTTCAAATCAAGTAAAAAATGGGATATGAATTACATCAAATGGACAACTTTGGCTAGAGACTTATTTCACAGCTGAACTAAATACTATTCTGCCTTCATAACCATTTTATTCTTTAGTTCAAGTTTATGAAAACTAATTCAATGCCCTCACCCACAGAAAATGTTTCACTGTTCAAAGCCTCACCATCATCTCTATTAGCTCCAGACAGATGATCTCGAGGCATAACATGCATGTAAAGAAGATGATGTGATTTGTCGGTATGATTTTCCTCTGTTGATGCATTAAGAGATGACGGCGTGGAACATAAATGTGGACGTGTGCTTATCTTGGATGTCTTCAACACATATCCCTTCATCAATTTTTCAACCTGCGGTCAGTGAAAATGTCCAGCAAAAAATGCGCTAGAAGATATTTTGAGAATATTTTGTGTCAATGCAATAGAAGTCAATAAAGTCCGATTTTGTTCGGTTAAAATAACTTCCTTTGTGTTCTGCAGAAGAAAGAAAGTCATGCCGGTTTGGAATAAATGATGACAGAGATCAAGTGAGATTTGCCCCTTTATGAGATATGAAGATAAATATTCCTGCTTGCAGTGGACAAACAGCAAATTCATTACGTCCTGTAGCTGTTCATGGACGGATTAATAGATGTTATTAAACATCGGTTAATAAAGCACAGATGGAAGTGACTGATGCTGATACTACACTGCCCTCTGCTGGTTTGCCACTATATAGCATGTCAGCGGGTTTAGCAAAAAACAATGGCATTAAAAAATGTACAGACTGAGTTTGTCGTTTAACAACTTATATTTTCATTTGCCACAAATTAACTATGCATCTCACCTGGATAACATCCATTACTGGGTTCAGTCACAAGTGGGCGCCATTGAATTCTTAAAGGGATAGTTCACCAAAATTGAAAATTCTGTCTCAAGCCATTCCTAATCTGAATTCTTTTCACAAAAGAAGATATTTTGAAGAACGTTGGTAACCAATTGTACGGTCCATCCATTGTCGGGACACAAAACAACTGAGAAATTTCTAATTTGTGTTCTTCTGAATAAAGAGTCATATACAAGTTTTGAACAACAAGAGAGTGAATAAATGGCACAATTTGAAGTTTGAGGTTCAAAGAAAAGGTTTGTTGTGTCAAAGACAGTGAAACATTTTCTTGGCATTTTTAACCTTGTAGAACTTCGACACACTTTACATTCATGATTCAAAATAAACATCGATGAAACAATGACGGATACTTTACCTGCGTTGTGAGCAAAGAGTGTGTGAATATGATGTATTCATGGCACTGAATGCATACCGAGGCAGCAGGCTGAATAACTGGAGTGCGCCCCCTAGTGTTTAAAAGTTGTCTGTCCATCACATTCAACAAACAACAAAAAAGCTCGCTGTTGGATTGCGTTAATGTCATGTAATGCGGATCCCCTTCGTTGTGCATGCTTTCCGTATACAGCCACAAACATCAAATGAACAAACACCTCAAAAAGCATCTTAAACCCAAAATGCAAGAAAGGGGTTAATGTACAAATGTGAACGCACAAGCTGTCAGTCACAAAACCTCACCGCATGCAATGTTACCATAAATGAAATGCACGAAAAAGGCGAAACCCTCCTCCAGCATGCACCCGTTCTCCCTCAAATCAGAACCACGCATCGCCAAGACAACGCCCCGCCCTGAATGCCCAAGCCCCACCCACCATCCCTGCATTCAGAAAACAGAAAAGCAGGGATTCGTTTGATGTAGTAAAAGAATTGGCTGAGGTTACCAAAAATGCTCTACCTGCGCACCGCATGCTCGGACACACTGATGCTTCGTGAGCGGAAGGCGTCCATGGCCGACAGATCTTTCAGGTCTTTAACGGGCGAGTTTGCGCTGGGGCCTTGCTTCACCACTTTGGTCGTCCGCAAACTGCCCCGAGGGCAAACGGGTCAGGAGCGTCAGGAAAAGGGAGCGATGGGGGAAATTTGGTTTCGAGGTCGAGCAACCACGGAACATTCCAGCAGCACGGCACCACGTGGAGGGAGGGGGGGTCAACGTGGATGGGGGGTTGTCACGAACGGCCGATCGGATCCAAGGTGTCGGCACCCCCCCAAACCACACCCACCACGCAAGGCCCAATCAGAGGAGGGGGGAGGAGTCAAAAAAGGCAGTGAAAGGAAAACAAAAGTAACTTGTCAGCAGTGCACACTGAGAACCAGAAAACAGGGACAATATTACAACAAAAGAGGGAGAAAGAAAGAACTGAGAGGAGAAACAGCATAAATAAGAGAAATAGACACATAACAAGGCAAAAGGTAAGCAATATACTTTCAGCATTCTACAAAAGGAAGGAACTAGAGGGAGAAAACGGCACAAATATACAGGGAGGAAAAGCATTCAGACACGCAAATGTGATCTTTATACTGGAAATGGACAACATTTGGTAACAGTGGTATGATCTTCTGTTAATGCAATAAATAAAACACAAATGAGTCACTGAATGAGGTGAAATAAGGGGCTGGAACAGACAATGTTTAGAATTTTGAATATATACTTAAAAAGTACATTTCATCGATAGCAGACTCGAGTTTACGCTAAAGGAACTGCAAAAAATTTTTAGGAAAATCCCCCTCCACCGATAGCCCCAAACTGCAATGGTGGTGCCAATGTTGCTGGTTGGGTTTTAAAAAATACAGAGCCATAGCCTTTGCGTTTTAATCCGAATTTAAAACATTATCTCTGCATTTTAAGCCGAGAAAAGAGGAATCATTTTATTACTGTTTCGTTTCATCGCAACGCATATGACGTCTTGTCACGAGATTCAACATTGCTTCGAGCTTATTTCCAAAAGACATTTATTATAGATTCACTTTCATAAAGGCCGCACGTTTTGCAGCTTCAAAAACTATAAAAACTGTGCTACTTAATAAAAATAAATGTAGATTGTTTGTTAATTCATGTAACCAACAAAATGTCAAATTATAAAACCAAATGACTTTTTAAGTTTTTCATTCAAAGTCCAGCCCCACTGAAAGCAAGACAAGACACAGAAAATACGAAAAACTATAAGATCGCATGATGTTGTTGCTATGGCAACATGGATGATGATGATGATGAAATTTGACTAGCGATGATCAGCCAAAACTTCGGTGCAGTAATTAAAATATACAGATTTTGGCAGAAAATGTGTTGCTGTGATGGTTTAGTGTCGTTACTTTGGTGATTAGCTTGTACAGAGTGTGACATAGCGCTGTTTCTGCACCCAATACAACTTATGAAGTGAAAAAAAGAGGACGAGGACGAAGATGAAGAGAACATGACAAAACAGGGGAATAGAGAGGAACAGGTTCGCTTCTGATTGGGCGATTTTAAATCCGCACGTCAGTGGGCGGGACTGTCATCATATAACCTATTACGTATGACATCATTTCATTGGCTGTTCCTAAGATTATTAAGAGCAGGGTGGGAAAAAGGTGGGAGTTGTGCGCATGCGCTTATTATTTTTTCAACTACAGGCACTTGAAGCCCTATTTTTTTTATTTAGTCGTGGATATACATGCGTCACACATCTTAAACGCTGTAAACATCTACACAATGTCATTTCCAAGCATCTCAAAATAGTCGGAAATGATGATGGGATTGAAATAACATTTAATAATATGTCAAATTAAATGGCAAAATCATGGCTAAAGCTAATTTAATAGCTAACGTTTTCTGCACCATGTATATTATTTACCTTGACACAAACTATGCATTCTGTAATTTCAAACATCTCATAACGTCAAGATTTTTATTTGCATTGGGAAATGACACCACATCCAAGTCGTACTTTGCGTCATTTAAATATATGGTTTTATTTTGTACAGTTTTTAATCTTTAAGTAAAAAAATAAAATAAACGATAAAAGAGGGTTTTAATGTTAAAACGATAAAGGAGTTTTAATGGTACCTTCATATATCAATACGAAAAGTGAAAACTCCCCATAGTTGAAGAAACATCCACTAATAAATAAATAAAATAGTTTTTTTCTGTCTGTGAGATGCTGTCACCACTGAGACTATATGGAGAAATCCAAGAGAAAGAAATGAGACGTTAAACAGAGAAAAATACAAACACAGTAGCGAGCGAAACATCTCACAGTCAGACTAGCGGCACTGAGTAAATGTTCTGACATCACCAGACATATAAATCAAGATATCACAACACTATCAGCAGTGAATGAGCCAATGAGACGCCTGAATGACGTGAGTCCCTGGTATCTGTCACTGTGTGTGTCTGTGTGTGTGCGTGTGTGTGTGTGTGTGTGTGTACCTCTTGGGTCTCTCGTTCAGACTGGTGCTGCGGGCTCTGAAATTGCTCTGCTCGTGTGTGTCATCAAACGGCAGGAGAGCATTGGAACGCAGACCCTATACGATGAAGCACAAGTCATACGTTAAGTCATACAAGACAAAACCGAAAGCTAGGGTATTACAATCCCAAAAACTGTGCTCAAATCTGATTTATTATCGAGGCTGCTCATGCCACCTTTTTGTTATGTGGCTCATAACATTTGTTGTTTTAAAATGTGCCATGAATATGAAAATTAAACGTGACATGTTAAAACACATTAGACTGATGAAAAACACATAAATTCTGAACTGATTGTCGACATTGAAGTCACAAAATCTGAGCTTTGAAAAAGATTTAGATTTAGGCCACATTAAGACGCAGCTAAATAGACGTCAGATGTGAATGTATTACAGATGCAAGACCCAACCCACCTTGGTGATGTACTGAACAAAGTCTTTTCTGAACGGCAGTCGGCAGCGGATGAACCACATAGCGATCACGTGATGGGCTAGAGACACTATGTACTGATTAAACCTACGAAAGACAATTATTGGCAACTCACAAAAAAATGTACACATTACGCACACAAGTTCGTGTGTGATATTATTCATCGTATATGCAAGTAAACTGTGCGTTAGCAGTTCAGAAACTCACTTTGAGGGGTTGGTGTACGGCAGCGATATAGCAAACACGCTAACATACTGCTCCGCTACGAAGTTAGCGTACAGGTGTGGAAGCCGCACCAATGCTGAAGAAAACAAACATTTGCGCATTTCAACATGTACAGAATATGATTTATAAAATAAATTATACAAAGATACAAAGAGATGGTAGTGCCTGCACTAGGTTATTTGCATAAGGCGATCTGGCTGACGCCTGCATTGGCGCTTGAAAAGTTGAGAAATGTTCAACGGACCCACAAATCAGATCGGCAACGCTTGACATCACCCATTCGAAGTAAAGGAAAAGCGCTAACGCCGACGTGTGTAATGTCAAGTATGTATGTACTCACTGGACAGGAACTCCAGCATGGGTGATGCCATGGCAACGGTCGCCGAGATGTGCGTGAGCTTGACGATGAGGGCGGGGAGGAGTTTGATCATGATGTCGGGCATCTCCACGGTGCACATGGTCAGAGCGACCACACACTGCTTAGCACAGCGGTAAATCAAGCCTTTCTCCAAACACTGAACCAGCTCCCTCTGAAATACACAAACGTCACTTTACACGATTTCGATTCGACGACTTGCATGTTTCTCTGAGGTGCGTGATACCTGTCTGGGCTGTTCTAGATAACTGTGGTACGAGGTGAGGGCAGTTAGAACGGGAACCACGGCGAGCTGAACGTCAGTAAGGGAAAAGCCATCGGGCGTCTTTCTCAAACGCTCGGATATGAGACGATCTGTTACCTTTACATAGATACACAAACACATTAACAGCGTTCCTTTAGGTTTATGGTTTACGTTTGAAGTGTGTTTTACCATCGAGCAGAGAGTCGAGCAGAGGTGGTCAATGTTGCATGGTGATGTCAGGATCAGAACTTTGTTCTGTATGGTGCAAGACATCTTATCCAGAACCAACTTCAAAACTTTCCAGTCCGTCTCCTACAAATACAACAAACACCATCAATGGCAAAACAGTGTCACGGTAGAAATGCTGGACGGTACGTGTGTACAGGTGTGTGTACCATCTTCAAACACTGCAGCAACACATTAAAGGCCATATTGTAGGGGAGATAGGCGGTGCGAATGGAGGAGGGCGGAGCCGCCGGTGTGGGACTTCCTGCCGGCGGGGACACGGTCCCTGCTGGCTTCTTATCAGTCACTCTTTTCTCAGACTCCCTGAAAGACAGACGATTGAGAAGTAATTTAGACTAAATCTGAATGTCCTCGTGTGTGTGAGACATAATCACAGACGTTGGACAGTGTGTGTGTGTGTGTGTGTGTGTGTGTGTGTGTGTGTGTGTGTGTGTGTGTGTGTGTGTTCTTACCCCACGTCACAGTGGCAATACGGGCTGAATCTCATGACTCCGTCTTTATTGGGCACTCCCAGCCGATGAAGAGAGTCAGCCCTCATCATCAACAAGAAATCAAAGACCTGAGAGAGAGAAATATCATAAAACTAGTTATCATCTGATATATATTGTTTTCAGTCACTGCAATTTATGAAAGCCGGTGACCTCTGACCTGTAGTCGTACGGAGCTGGCGATGGCACTGCAGTATTTGTTCTTGTAGTGTAGCTGCAGGTGAGAAATCAGCAGCTCGTACACTCGACTGGCGTGAGTGGCGGGCAGACTGTACAGTTTACTCTGGGTAGAAACATAGATATACTAAAAATGTATATCTTATATAAAAAAAAAACGGGAAATGCTTCTGTACTCAAATTGTGACCGGCTAAAGAAAGGAAGTTACATACATATACAAGACTACAGAAAACATGTTTTGGTACCTGCAGTATCTCCAGCAGACCCAGAATGGCGGTTCTGACATCCTCCATAGGTGACTCCACAGACAGATCTCTCTCTCCATCCATTGAGCATGTTAAGGGACGACTAGCCACCTACGGAAAGAGTTTTACTCACACATTTCTCTTTGGCTACTGATAATAAATGTTATTGTCCGTCGCTTTGTGACATCATCAACCTGCGCCATTACCCTCTCAATGATGTCCAGCAGGCTGCCGAAGTGATGCGTGTTACAACCCTCAGCCAGATCCACCAACAGCTGCGTGGCCTGTCTCCTGACGGACAGATCTCGATCTTCAGCGATCTGAGCCAGCTGAGGAATCACCACCACCTCGATCAGCTCCTCCTGGATGGAGAACGAGAACGTTTCTTTCTGATCTTACTTCTGGGATGTTTAATAACAACACCGACAACAAATAAAACGGTGTGCGTGTGTGGTACTGACTTCATAGAGTTGCCGATTCGTGCTGAGTACAAAGGATAAGATGTGCAGGACCTTGATCCTGATCATGGTTCGGCTCTCATTCCTGATGGACAGAGAGATGTTTTCAGCTATGCATTTAAAATGTGAACTAGACGGTCAGTGTTTACGTGATGAATCCGACCTAAAGAATTTCTCCATTAGTTTCAAAAGGTTTTGAAGCCATCCGTCTTTCGCTGGCTGAATGGACTGAGCTCTGTAGGAAATCAGCGTCAACACCGACGCATCCTGCCGAACAGATTCAACAGTCAGTCAAAAAAACATCATCAGACAGGATGAAAGAGAGAAAGAGAGACTCACTGGTCTTTTATCAGCACATTTCTCCACCAAACTGAAGAATCTCTTCGAGGATCCATGAAAGTCATTCTGCTCGTAGAGCTCCTCAACCGTACTCAATAACTCATAAACGATCACCTTCAGATCAGGACTGCCCATCGTCTGTAAACACACACGCACGTAACACACCCGGCCAGGTTGAACAGTGCACTTATCCCAAAACACACATGTACCTGTATCTGTTGCAGAAGTCTCTCTATAATGGACAACAGTATGTCCCACGTCACCACCTGCAGGTCTCGGCCGTACTTCTTGATGAGTCGTGTGATGGAAAGCACGATTTCATACGACACCACCTCATTGGCACAGTTCATGGCCTGCACAACACAAAATGATGAACGAATAATAACTAAAGATACACAACAACACTGTAAGCATGCATGGCACACGGCTACCTTATGAAATGATGGCAGGACCAGCGTGGGGGAGTTTTTGAGAGCGGGAAGCCTGTGAGCCCCCCACAGCGCCATACCAACAAAAAACACAGCACCCCTCAACAGAGCCGCGTCTTCAGAGTACACCCTATACAACAAACACACATTAGACACATACGTATATTCAATATTCACAATATATTAGTGATTATTTGGTCAAGCAAATACAAACATCTGTCACTACATTCATGATTATTTCTGTTTTGTGACTTAAGCTAGAAAAGTCACATGAATTGGTCCATTTGATTCAGGGCTATTACTGTTGAATAAAACTATTCGAAAGACAATTAAAACATTTTTGTTCATTCATATCGAACAAAAATCGAAGCCTAAATATTATATAAAACATCTTGCCTTAGAAATGAACTTAAAGTTTAAATTGAGGCCGCAAATAAAAAAATTAATTTAATTTAAACACAGACTTCAGATCCCGTTTCATTTTTAACACTACACAAACTTTAGAATAAGTATAACCAACAGAACATTAAAAACTAAATCGAAACATTAAACAAATATCAAGTAACTTTAAGACTATGTTAATAATAAAAAAACAGGAAGTACTTCTGGACCATTATTTTTTTTAGGTCTTGCAAAAATGTCTGTATGGCAGCAATATTAAAAGTAAATAAATACAGCAAATATGAAATTAATAAATTTAAAAGAAAATAAATCAATCAATCTAATTTAAAAAAGTAAACAAAAAAATAACTCTATGAACCAGTTACTGTACTGGTAATTTTTTTTCTAGTTAATTTTACAAACATTTATGTGAACGCAAAAACACAACTTATTGCATTGTAAAATACAAAGTACAGGTGAAACGGCTGTAAAAAATAGTAATGTTAATATTATTAGTATTCATATTAATATAGTATATTGCACCCCACAGAGAGAAATAACCAAACAGAGAAATGTCACACAATACCTCTCCTCCATGATACGGCACATGGTATATATGGCACTGTGACCCAGGTGAGTTCCCAACACTTTACGCATCAACTAAACAAAGACAAGAAGCACATACATGTTTATTACTGCTATATAAACATGTGACACTATGTTCAGGTGCCGATCTAAAACCAAAGGTAAATTCCTCAGTACCTTCCAGCAGGACTCGCAAAACTCCTTCACGTTAACGGTTCGACACAGAGTGATGATGAAAACCGTCAGCGAATCAGAGGGCAGGCAGTTATAACACACCACAGCATCCAACACCTGCAACGCAACCTTTATACGCACAAACACACACAGATGAACGGCGTCAGTAAGTTGTATCGATGATGTTCATAAAATGTTAAAGCATTGAACATAGATACGTTCAGATACCTCAATATCTGTGGATGAAGTCGTCCGGTTGCACAAAAGACAAATTTTCCTTTGAAAAAACAACAGAAATGAGTTTAGCTTTTTGACATTTGTATGTTAGTACACAACAATTTACGAAATAACAAAACTGACAAATGGTAAACAACTTTGCAAACACGTGTTGAAGTTGTTTTCACGCAAGCTGAACAACAATTTTTTCAGCATTTAGTTTGAGATGTAACATCAGGTCTTTACAACAAATGTATTCAAGTGTGTCTGTTTTTGTGTGCATGAACTTACTGGACCATTAAAGAGACGTTCTCATCCAGATAGCAGGAGTTGAATTTGACCAGGTTGACAAGGACGTGCAGGAAATCCGAAGACAAGCCGATGTCCATCCACAGCAGGACGAAGCGAGCTATGAAGAGAAAACACAACACGTGATCACAGTCTGCACACGACCAGCATGAGTCAAAGACCGTCTGTATGAGCATCAGATATACCTAACTCCTCCTCCAGGTAGGTGATGTCTTTCCCATTCTCGGTGAGGGCCTTAAACACCTCCAGTCTCTCAGGGAGGTCCTCATTGCAGGGCTGATAGTCCAAAATGATTTTGAAGAAGTACGCCCGAAGTGGACCCAACCTCTCACCCTATGCACAAAAAAACAGGAGACAAATTCAACACTTGATTTTTGGGGCGGTCCTCCTGGGGCAGTGACAGATTCAGTGTTCGAGTGTGTGTGTTTGTACCTGTCCTTGTATAATAGCCCTCAACAGAACCAGCACTGCATGACGGGCCTCCGGCGGCTGATCAGGGTGAAACATGTCCTCTACGGCCTTCCAGAGCGCCTCCACCGCATGCTGAAACACAACACGTTTAATGTCCATTTGTCTCGACATACACCTTCTGCGGTAAACAGATTCTCCTGAATGAGCTCACCTCCTCAAACTTCTTGGACTTGGCGAGATCGCACACATGGTTGATGACTTTGATCCTATGATGTAAACCACATTCTGGTGTCAGCTCCTGACGTAGAGGAATAGAGAGATATTAAATGTGTGAAATGAGAACTGCGATGCTAAAGAAGACAAACACTCAGATCATCTCTGACCTTCAGGATGTCCAGGGTGATGATAAACTCGGAGGGTTTGCTCTCCGCCTGTTTGCTCTGGAGACGGGTCGTTGTCAGACCCAAGATCCCTTTCACTTTGTCCTTTAAAGACTCTTTACTGGGCTGTTTGTTCATCTTGAGACATACGAGACCCCCTGAATGACAAAAAGATGAGAGTTGTTTGCAATAAAAGAACCAACAAAGTATTGCTGAAAAATAATCATTTTAGACCCTAAAAACAACGTCTGAAAACGTTTGACAAACCAATTCTCAATCACATTTTTCAGATCTTCATAACTCACACTGGGGCTCATGCACGCGCTCAGCCTTGCAAACACGCGTGCACGTGAAGGTGTTCAGCCCTACGAGCCAAAACTCACAAACCGAGCCATGAACTCTATCACAAATTCACTGGGACGTTCTGAGACACGTTTGCAATATCACTTTCAATTTTTGGCAATGATTTGCCGCATTTTGGACGTGAGAACAGAACAGAAAAACAATGAAGTCAAAGGTCTGACACCTCGTGACATTTCATGCACAAAAATGGTTACTTACATGCATTCAAAAAAGAAAAGCTGATTGTCACGCAAAACAATAATAATGAGGAACATAATAAGCGGTACTACAATAAAACATCGATTCAAAGCAGGCAAAGCCACGACGCTGACAAATAAACAACCTTAAATATATAAATAAACCTTCACCAATTCACAAACAAACAACACACACCGTTATTTACCGTCTGCCGGCGGGTCGATGTTAGGAACATACGACTGAAATATGACTGAATTGTATGCATTTATATCTGACAGTTTGTCCCAGCCAGCAGAACTGCCCTAGCTCTCAACATATCCCTTTACTGCCCCCCGGAAGTCATGCTTAACACACTGACATGTATTTCCTACAAAAACAAGTCATGTGGTAGTGGCGCGTATGGGAGTTGTAGTTCTTTCAGCGGCGAGCACGCATTTACTTTACGTGAGCAGAGTGTGTTAAAAACTACAAATGCTTTAACACTGTGAAAGCGAGGTGCGTTATGTGATTCCGACAGTGTGCTGTGGGATGTTGTGCTTGAGAGATGTGTCTAAGCGGGGATTAAAAACGTTTTATATATGACGTGAAGTTTGGGAATGTGTGTGAATTTGTTGGCGCAAGTCCGGAGTTCGTATGTTTGTTTGTTAAAAATGACATCTCCGTATTTCACAGAATCAGCTGATGGATTAGAAACTTCTAAAACTGACACCGTGGGCAAAATAAATACAGGGGGAATTCGTAGATTGAGATCCAGGGTGTTGAAATCAGAAGATGCTGCAGTCAGTGTGAAAGCAGAAATGCACGAGCGCAGTATTTCAGATGCACATGCGCAAACATCTGCAGGTGAGACTGGACAGAAGTGTGAAAACGTCTGTGAAGTTATTTACATTATGAATAACACATTACATTATTTAATATGCACAAGAGATTTAAGATCTTTTTGTTTGTCTTTTGGTCCAGGCTATTTTTTATTTTGTGCATTTCTCTCAGACAAGGATGGAGTTGAATGGCAATAAATTACAAAGACAATAGACATTTAAAAGATTACACAATAAAGAACAAACAGGATGAATAATAAAACTATAAAAAAAACGTCCTAAGTGCAGGTCATACACTGCATTTAAGGCATAGCTCAATGGCTTGGACTTGGAGTTCTGTTATTATTAATAAAACCTATTAAAATGGTCAAATTTTCTATAAAAGTTGATCTTTCTTACAGGACATACATCAGACTCCAACAAAACTTCCACCAAAGTGAATACAGAGCCAAATGATGATCAAGCCCCTCATGGATCACCTAGAAAACCGAGACGGGGTCGTGCGAAAGTGGAGTACGAGGAGGAAGGGGTGGGGCCGAAGAGAGAGCGCTGGGAGCCACATGATTGGAGAACGCAGCTGTCATTTATCCGGGAGATGAGGAGCAAACGGGATGCACCAGTGGATCAGATGGGAGCGGGGAAATGCTACGATACGAAAGCTCCACCTGAGGTGAGCAAAAACCCATCGCAAATCTCTTTATATTCATGCTAAACTAAAAACATTGATGTCATTATCAATATAATATCATGTTGTCATACTGAATCTCTTTCTTCTCAGGTTCGTCGGTACCATGTGTTGATCTCTTTAATGTTGTCCAGTCAGACGAAAGATCATGTGACAGCCGCTGCCATGCAGAGATTGCGTGAGCGTGACCTCAGCGTAGACACGATTCTCAACATGGATGATGATACGCTGGGCAAACTCATATATCCAGTGGGCTTCTGGAGGGTATGACGACACACACCTATACAACCACACAGATGTATTCAAAATAGACCCTCACACAAACGTCTCTCTCAGACAAAGGTGAAGTACATCAAACAGGCCACGGATCTGATCCAACGGGAGTTCAGTGGTGACGTTCCTAACACAGTGGAGGGTCTGATGCGCCTGCCGGGCGTCGGGCCCAAAATGGCCCACCTGGCCATGGACATCGCCTGGAACCAAGTGTCAGGGATTGGTAGGGAGAACACAACAGATTATGAAAAATGTCTGGTACAAGTTATAACGATTTTGTGTGCACGTGTAGGTGTGGACACCCACGTCCACCGAATCTCAAACAGGCTCGGCTGGACCAAGAAGGAGTCGAAGACACCAGAGGAGACACGGCGAGCGCTCGAGGAGTGGTTACCACGGTAACCTCTATTTTCAGTCGTGTTGCTATCTTTTTTTCCAAAACATCACAAAAAATTGTTTTCCATCTTGTAGGGATCTATGGAGCGAGATCAACTGGTTGCTGGTTGGTTTCGGGCAGCAGGTGTGTTTACCTGTTGGACCCCTGTGCTCCATGTGTCTGAATCAGTACACCTGTCCATCCGCTCACCGTTCCACCCCCAACAAGATCAAATCAGGCTCACCGAAATCACCCGGTGCTCCTCATAAAAGTCCCAGGAATAAAGGAACGTCTCCAACACCACGGGTTAAAGAGGAGCCATCGGATGCACACTGACATAAAAACAGACGCTCCAGGAGATCTCTCCCAAGAAGAGAACAAAAGCTCACATCGGACACAAAAATTTAAATCTTAGTATACTAAACATTAATACAATGATTATTTTAGCAAGGTGGATATAGATGGAACAAACTAAACGTAAAATTGTATGTTTTTTTTATTTTTAGAATAAAACTTCCTAAACGCTCGAGCCGGTTTTTTTCGTCAACACCAGAGGGCGGTGCAGCTCAAAACATTCATATTTTACCATGAACGTAAACTGATAAACATTACACACAAATAACACCGTACCTGTTTATTTAAAAGTATTTTATTATAATTTTTACTTTGTTTGAACTTTTTCTCCAAGGAAAGAAATTATTTCTTGGGGTTTAATGCCTTGTGTTTTAGTGTCATCTGATTTTGAAAAGCCTTTAGCCTACGTAACTGTGAGCAATATAGTTAAAAACTTTACTTATAGAAACTTAAAACTTAGTTACTACCTTAACTGCAGTTAAACATTTATTTTAGTGTTTTTTTATTGATTCTATTGGTAACGTGTAGGTTGCATACGCTGATCCCAGATCTGCTCACTTCAGGGATATGAAGAGGAAGAGTTCCGCATGGATTTCTGTGAGTTATCTATCATTTGATCTGCCCGATACTGTCTCTTTCGGGCGCGCGCGCGCTTCTCTCCACCTGTTCCGATGCGCTGTTCGTTAATGCGCTCGGATAGTGTTTAAGTATCGGACGGTATCTGATACTGTCCTCGAGGATGCGATTATCGATTTCAATATTTTACGTAAATGTGCATCACGTTTGTGGAAACGCGTTCGGAATGTGACGGGCGGACAGAGGGTGGGCTCGAGGAAGGGTCTTGCAAACTCTCTGGACTGTTAGTGGGATAGAGAGTCAGTCTTATGGGAGACACACTGGAGTGAAGTTATTTTTAAAACACGAGGGAATAAATTCATCAAACGCGAAGCACGATGAAGAAGATTTGTGCAACGGAATGCGTTTAAAGCGGTGTTTTTTTGCTTTATTTGAAACTTGAACTATTTTTGTTTTGTATCAATTCATTTAATGAGGCGTAAACTCGCAGACTCAGCATGTGGAATAAATGCGTCCTTAAGGAAATCGGGAAATATTATATGCAAACCTACACAGAAATGTTGATGTGAATGGACATGGCGAACACTCTGGAGAGGGAGATTTTGGAGCGAGAGCTCCGTCCACGCTTGTGTTATGTAACCAAAGGAGACCGCGGGTACGGGTTTCATCTTCACGGGGAACGCAGCCGCGGAGCGCAGTACATCCGCAAGATCGAGCCGGGCTCCCCCGCCGACCTGTCCGGCCTCAAGTCCGGGGATCGGGTGGTGGAGGTGAACGGAGAAAACGTGGAGGGAGAAACTCATCAGCAGGTAATGGATAAGGAGAACCTGTCGGACCACTTCTGATGGTAAACGCGACGTGTCTTAAATCTTAGTGGGCTGCCTGACACTTTGGGGCATCGCGTGCGCGTTTGGGACATTCGTCGTAAAAGTGCATATTGTGTGCTGGTATGGGGTATTTTTTTTTTTTTAAACAAAACTAATGAATTGTTCACTTTTATTGATTATTTATACTTAACACGATTCAGCGTATTAAAACCCGATTTGAAGGTTCTTCATGCGCATGCCCTAAAATGCTGTCCAAGTAGTCAGCACCGCAGGTGTTAGGATACAGCAGTAAGGATATAGTGTCCTATCCCACACTGACGTGACAGTAAATATAATCTGTTTGTTTAAAACTGTTTCACTCTATGTAAATGTTGGGAAAACACTCCAGGCTAAACCTGACTCCATTACAAACATGTACCTCGGTAACTTACAGTTACCACTGCAAAACCATAAAACATGATTTTAGGACCCGTAAAATAGTGTAATAGTTCTTCATTCACATAGTTGTCAGACACTTTTATTCAGCAACTTACACTATATTTAAAGTATGCAAAGGTCATGGGTTCGAATCCCAGAAAACATAGGCCTACTCAATAAAAATATAGAGCGCTCCATAAGAAAAATCACAGATGAGATCTCTTCTCCCAGACATCAGTGAGATTAAATGGAGAGCAAATCTGCATCTCATGAGGAAAAGTCCCAGAAATCTCACAAATGTCTCCATCAGAGTTTCAGAAGAGATGACTGAGCTCAGATTTGTCAATATTATTAAAGATCTCAAAACGACCTCAAACATTTCTCTTCAAATCGACCCCAATCCAGATTATTTTACCTTCACAATCTACATTCACTTTACACGTTCTCTCCGGGTGTCCCAGGTTGTCCAGCGGATCTTGGAGGTGGACCACCGCACCAGGTTGCTGGTTGTGGACCGGGTCACCGATGAGTTCCTTAAGTTCCACGGTCTCCCGTGTACGGAGGAGAGGGCGATCGAGATGGGGTCTCTCTCCTCGCGCTCATCCGCGGCTTCCTCCCCCCGCGCATCACCACGGGACAGCGCCACACCGCCGTACAGCAGACAGACCTCGGAGAGTATTTTAATAAACAAGGTAAAATGAGTTCGTGTGTGCTGAATTACATTTATTTGTAGTCGTGTGGTGGTCCATGTTGCCACATCTTGGTTTGACTTGTTGACAATGAAATTATTAAAATGAGAGAAAATGATATAACGGATGACGTTGGTTCGTTTGGAAGGAACATTTCCTATTTTTCCAAATGTGATGTAGGTGATTTTCCTTATTCATGAGAATTCTCTCTCTCTTCCTTACACACAAACACTGTTTGTTCCAGTTCTTAACATCTGATGTCTTTCAGTTTTAGCGTAAGCTCTTTACACACACAGTATCTTGACCTGTCCAAATCAGGTGAGATAAGTCTGTCTTGACACCCGTCCAGGTAACAGATGGCAACAGGATCAGCACCCATCAGTCCATTAATAGTCTTGTTTTGTTCATTTCTCCACCTGCCATGCAAACCAACAAGCACCTAACAGTGTTGAACATTTACTAAGCGAAGTAGCAGTTGAGTCATTGTTTTCTCACACTGTACGCATGCTTAAACAAATATTTATATTTAAACACACTATAAAATGTCTCTCTCTGGCAAATTGCATAAGGTAATATGATTCATTTTAGCAAACTGCTTCAGTTACATAAGTTGCGTTGTTTTGCACGCTGTTTTCATCACCTATTATCACTCTTTTTCACAACAATAGCTTGAACGTGCTTTAATACTTTATGTGTAATTTCCCAACTAACAGAGAACATTCCCAGAGCTTTAGATAACGTTCTCTAAATGTGATCCTCGATCACAAAACCAGTCTTAAGTAGCATGACAGCATTTGTAGTAAAAGCCAAAAATACATCTTATGGGTCAAAATGAGCCATTTTTCTTTTATGCCAAAAATCATTAGGATATGAAGTAAAGATCATGTTCCATGAAGATGTTTTGTAAATGTCCATACCGTAAATGTATCATAACTTTATTTTTGTGAGTAATATGCTATGCTAAGGACTTCATTTGGACAACTTTAAAGGCGATTTTCTCAATATTAGGATTTTTTTTGCACCCTCAGATTCCTGAGTTCTTGGAGCGTAATTTCCTTTTAGCTTAGCTTAAAAAATAAAACCGAACTATTTCTAAGCATTTTTTCAACATTATATGTCACGGCTGAACATTGTTTGGAAGATTCAGAAATAACGTTTTCTCAACGTAATGTGAATGTTAGAAAAACGTTCCAAGAACCTATTAGCCCAGATCCTTTTCTGTCATTTATTGTTTTTGTCTGCACATTTTCAGGACCTCCAGTTCATTGTGGATGGATTTAATATTCTGCTGAATCTAAATTCTGCATGTTCTCTTTGTCTTCTGGTTCCGTCAGAGTCCCGGTACCGCTGGAGTGTTGAACGGTTCTCCGTTGTACAGAGCTCACGCTCGCCTGACGTCTCCAGTGTTCCTGTGTCCCCCCTCTCCTTCTGAACCCATGAAACAAGAAGTAATATCTGAACCCAATACTGAATCCTTTGAACCCAGCATTGAACTCCAGAATGAATCCGACAGTGAACACGACGTTACAGACAGTGCTGAAACCATGACTGACCTCAGCCAATCAAAAACCAGCACACAGGTACAGTCTCATGTGTTTATTTTATTTCTCATAAACAAAGAAGAAGCATGTTTTTCTCTCTCTCTTCTCATTTACTCTCTGTCTCATACCGTGTGACCTTAGTTCTCACGTACCTGCGTTTTTGTTCACACTCTCTGGTGGCGAGTTAGCCGGTGTCTGATTTCTGGGTATTTTCCCAGAATTCAGCGAGAGTGTGCGTGTTTGTGTCCTCGTTGAAAGGCCGGTAAGATTGGATTAACCGCTCTGTCACCCCCAGGAGGTTACGCACGTCTTGTGTGTAGCAGGTCTTGTGTATTTTCATCTGTGTATGTAAGGCGAGGTTCTGCAGTCACTCAATCCCATGGGATGCAAACAGACAACACCCTTGTATTGTCTTAGCGCAGGAAGTGACAGAATGTCCCTTATTCCTGTCGGGCGTGTTTCGCTTCTCGAAGGAAATGAGCCGGGAGTCACACACGCAGGCTCGCACGTCCTCGCAAATCACAGAGAAATTCGAGAATGTGACCCTGCGCAATGTAACGCACGATATGATATCAATTAAGACGTAGAAGCGTAGAAGAAGACGGGTTACGTTAGCGCCCCCTATAGTGCTGCTCGAAATTTCGGAAGCTACACGCGCACGCTCTACACAAGTATGCAAACGTAGACGCGAATGCTTGGTTAACGTACGTCAAGTACAGTCGAATGCGATGCATACTGCGTTATGAATTGCGCCACATTTTGGAACGTAACGCTAGATACAGAGCACAAGACATAAATACAGTAGAAATAAATAAATACAAACACAAATGAAAAATAAATAGACATAAATATACTAGAAAAAACAATGGACTTGTAATTTTCTGTCAGGACATAATCCATAAAATTTATAGATATTTCTGTGAACATTCCTGTGCAATTTAATGCATTATTTTCATATATAAAATTTGGGCTGTATATTTATGGATGTTTATTTATTATGGATGAATATTTCTCTAATATTTTTTTCTGTATCTCTACATTTATTTATTGCTGCATTTATTTATTTATACTTAATACTTAATAATACTTAAAAGCATAATAAACGTTTGCATTTGATTTTGTACAAAAGATGTTTAATGAGGTTTGGTCTCCAGGAGGAGATTCCATCAGAGGTGGATGTGGTAACCAAGGACCTGCGTCCACGCTTGTATCACATGACCATGGACGAGCAGGGCTACGGCTTCAACCTGCACTGCAAAAAATCCCGCGCGGGCCAGTACATCCGCTCCGTGGACCCCGACTCCCCGGCAGAGCACGTGGGATTGAAATCGAAAGATCGTCTTATCGAGGTGATCAAGCGGGATTACGTGAAGCTTCATTAGTCCAGATTAACACCACTGGATTACATTAAACTGCTTACAGATTATTCAAAGTGAAAGTTCACGTCAATGCCCTGTTGGCTCTCTGAAGAGAATTTTTTTTATAACTTTCTTTCTGTGTGGGTGTCATCGTCTTCCATAATTATAACAGACAAACATGGATTATAATCACCAGTTAATAGCGTTTGTCTTTTCATTTTATTATAATCAGGCACAAAAATGGAGCAAATTAATATAGTTTGAACACATCATCGTTTAAACGTGTTCATTGGCCCAAGTTGGCTTTCGATTTCTGTGGATTTGACGCCCCAAAATAAAAGCGTCCATCTCTCCACAACAAACTGAATGATATGAAATTGCAAGAATGATTTGTTTATTTAAAATGGTGGTGATGAACGTCACGTTCTCAAACACAGTCTCTCCTCCCTTCCTCAGAAATACAGACTAGATGAGGAAACGACGCAGGCTCTTCAGGTTTGTGTGTGTTTGAATCCTGCGTTTTTGCAGGAACCCAAGACTTTACTAACAGCGAGAGAACAAGAGAAAGTTGTCAGATGTGACTTATGTAACGTTTCTTTAAAGAAAGGAAGTTCAGCTGAAAGTGGAAGTGGTGGTTTGCGCCACCTGCTGGTGAAACGCCACACAATCCTATTGGCGTTTTATCGACTCACCTTCATGTGGACTCTTTTTTCTGTGAAACACGAGAGAAGATATTTTGAGAAATGTGGTTTTGTGTCCATACAATGGAAGTCAATGGGGTTCGGTGTTGTTTGCTTACCGACATTCTTCAAAATATCTTCCTTTGTGTTTGGCAGAAGAAAGAAAGTCATACAGGTTTGGAGTAAACTGTCCCTTTAACACACCATTTATCGGATCTCGCATACTATATAGTAATATACATATTGTTCTCTTATATATGCAGGTTAACGACAGAAGTGTAGAGGGTCTGCGTCACGCTGAGGTGGTGGCATTGATCAAAGCGGGTGGCAGAGAGACCCGTCTCTTGGTGGTCGACCCGGAGACAGATGAGCTGTTTAAAAGTCTGGGCATCAGCCCTACATCGACTCATCTTAAAGGTACAGCACAGTAAAGTGCTTTTAAAAACATATACGGATTTCTGGGAAAGGCCACTACCAAGAGTGGTTTATTTGTGTTTATTTAACCCACGTGACTAGCATCATGCAAATCATAACCGGTACTCTATGCGAATATTACATCTATGCAAAAACAACGTTTGGTGGATATCTAATGTTTGATTTTTTCTTTTTTTAAACAGAAGACAGCGTGGACGGTCCGATCATAGACAGTCTACAGATGAAGCGTCCAATCGCAGTGCACACTGTATCTGCTTCACCGCTCACAGACGTGTCTAAGAACTCTCCACCAATCATAAACATCACACTGACAGATCCGCCAATCACAAACGGCTCTCCACGGCACAAGAGTTACGCAAGCTCCTCCTCCCGTTCCACGTTATCAGAAATGAGCATCGAACTGACCGGTTCTGACTCCAGCAACAAGGTCTGTGTGTGTTTATATACACGCACTTACAATCTGAATTCAATATTGAAATGCGTACGTTAAACTGTTACTTCTCCAGGTCACCGATTCTGAGCATCACTCCAGGGACGAGATCCGAGATGGCAAAGACCCGTTCTGGGAGAGCGGGTTAAATCTGAGCCTGACCGCGGCGGAGGCCAAGCAAAAACTCCGGGCCAAACGGGCCAACAAGAGAGCGCCCCCTATGGACTGGAGCAAGAAACAGGAAGTCTTCAGCAACTTCTGAAGAGCGCACACATGTAGAATATCATCTCAGGTTTGTCCGGGTGTCCAGACTTTGATAAACAATCCCCCAAAAAGTCACAGCTGTCAATAAAAAGGTGATGTGTGATGTATGGAAATGTCTTCTGAAAGGTTTGTGTACAGGACGTTTTTCAGTACAGATCTGAAAGAAATGTTTTAGTAAGTTGTGTCGTATAAGAAAGTATAAACGATAAGAAGAAACCGTAGAGAAGATAACTGCATGAAATAAGAGCTTGAAGATGTTTTCCACTGATTTTAATATTTGTAATGATTATTAAAACACTTTTCTAGTACATGTAACATTTAAATACAATGTTTTACGTATCAGTTTAACGCAGCCCAGTGTTTAACCTACACTATTTTATCGACTAATGTTGTATGTCCTGTGTTTTTTAGTCAGGTCACTGCGTCCATATCATGCACTTTCTCACAAAATTATATTTATTTGTTTTATTTGGGATATATTTATAGACATGACGGTTGTTTCATTCTAAATAGTAACCAAACTTAGTTTAACAGTAAACCGTCTAGGCTGTATATTGTCATCTACGGGTGAATTCTTAAATCCAAACTAAAAAAAAAAAATCTAACTACATGTATAATAATAATTATAATATATTCAGAAAATGTTCAACAGTACAGCAATGTAATTGTAGATCAGTTCTTTAACTCTGTTTCTTGTTAATGTATATATATTGTGTTTTACATTAAACACACTTATAAACACAATATTTTAGCACATATGATCCACAGATGTTTAATAAAAAACTTTTAATAAATATAAATGACATCTATTTATCTCATCTGGACATATCCAGGTCTTTATTTATTTATTTGCATTGTGAAGGACATTTCTGTTGGCATTGCCTAAACAAGATTTTCTAGATGTTATATGTTATAATGTAAGCAAGCCTGACGGTGCAACATGAAGGTCTCTCCGTCAGGGGCGCAGTTCGTCCAGTCGACCGCTAGAGGCGAACACACGCAGTGCATTTATGACAGAAAATCTGTCTGTATATCCATTTCATTTCCTGGTGTAACACCTATTATACGTATTGTGTGTTATTTTGAGCAATTATACTTTCTTATTAATAGTGACATATGTTTTATATATATTTTTTTTATTTTATTTATATAGAAAGATGCCCTGAAAACAACAAGTGCATGTCCATTGCGTCTTGCTCCGTAACATTAGGCCTAGATCTGTAGCTTATGATAATATTTGAGGTTATTAAGGAAATTTTGACTTTTAATGTAATAAAATAGTTTTTGAATAAGAGAGGCTGAGAGAACTATATATAAGGATGGTGAAGACATGCAGTAATTTAATGTGAGATGGTGGTTTCACACACATTTTCACACTTAAGACACACACTTCAGAAAGAAATGGGAAAAGCAGATTATAAGATTAATGCTCTAATATTAATTTAAAACATGTCAAATAAATAATGCTTTCAGTTAAGATTATATTTAATTTTGTTATTTAGATTTTCTCAAATTAAAAAGTCCCAGCCACAGAGATCATTATAGTTTCCATAAAATTCAATACAAATATCCCATAAACCATTAGAATATTTATGATGGTTTCTATTGTTTTTAACAGAGAAATAATAAAAACAAGTTTGGTATGTTTTTAAACTAGTTGTTTAACATGGACACAGAAAGTATGATGTGCCAATGTGATACCCATTACACACATTTGTTTTCAACCGCGCACACACACACACACAGCTTTTATTTGCTCTGGATATGCGAACACTTCACTCTTCCTCTTTTCAGTCACTCTTTGGGCATCACTTCTTGAAAATTCCACATTACAAAACACATTTTCTTTACACACACACACACACAGTTAAGCGCTAACACAGGTCTCAGTACACACAATACAAACCAACCCCCCTCCCAAAAAAAACAACAGAAGTGAAAATATTTTTGACACCATGAGAGGATCTGGACAGTCTGCAGGTTATGTCCTCTCAGTACATGAAAATACAGCTAACGTGTGATGTATTGTCATGAGCCTAACCTCTAACTTCCTGTCTGTTTCCTGTCGTGTGGGTAACGGGTGTCTGAGGCTTGCAGCGAGCAGGTCATAGCTGACAGACACACACACACACACAGCTGGAACGTCTGAAAGCCAACAAGTGTATGAGCAACCAATATCCACACTTACAGTCTTGTGTATTTCAGATACAGAAACTTGAAAGCAAAATATTTGATGTTGAAAACACATACTTCATAAATCTAACTTTCCCAGTAAAAAAAAAGAAACTACAGACACAAATGACAAAGGAAACTGATCATCAGCTTGGTAAAAAATTGGTTTATTTTTCCTGGCAAGGTAAAGAGAGAAAGATGTGATTGTTTCGTCTTCCAGAGTCTCAGTGCAGTTTTCCATACACGGCAATCGTTCGTTTCTCCATCCCTCTGCCACTACCTGTCTTTCCTTCCTTCAACTCATTCTTATCTTCCATCCAACAGATATTGTCACAAAGAAAAAACAAGACGCATAATGAATCCGACAGTTTTATCTTTAAATTTACCAGCAAATTCCTTACAAAACAATAAAAATAGCAACAAAAAAAAGTGCATAACAAGCATAAATCCAATTTAAATTATGCAATCGAATGTGAATCATTTTCTATTTATCGATGTGACAAAAACTTGCAGTAGCAGCAAAACTTAAAAAAAAAAAAAAAAACTAACCTTATTGTTGTAAAACTATATTTGATATAGTTGTAGTTTGTTGGATGAGCCGATTAAATCACTAAATACCAAATATCAGTATGGCATCAATATTATTACAAATACATTCGAACACACGCTCACAAGCACACACACATTGTTGGTCACAGTTTACAGGTCAATAGGGGTCCAGGAGTCAAGTGTAAGGTACCTTAAAACAATTAACAACCTATTAACGCAGAAATGCGATAGACGAAAGAAACACGTGGCAATGACGCTAACACACTTAAAAGCTTCCCGACACAGGTACAGTAACACAAATCACACACATACACACAACGCAGGTCACGATCACTATACTGCGGAGTCTCCGTCCCTTCCTCTCCGTCCCTTCATCCGAAATCACAACAAGATTAACTGAACTACGGCGCAATTGAAATCTGTGAATTACGATGAGTATCAACGGCAAACACTGACCGAGTCCAGGAAAAACTACAAGCCAGCTACATGGGTGAGAAGAAACGCTGAAAATAAATGACACGTCGAAAGAGACACGAGCAGCGAGGAATCATGACGACAGTCAGACAGAACGACGACGAAGCCGATGATGATGAAAACTGTGAATTCATAGATGCTCCCTTACTAACGATCAACGAAAACAGTCACGATACAGCGTTAACCATCTTTCATTTTTTGTTTTGAAGCCAAGAATGTTTTCTTTTCTTCGATAGCAATATTTTAAAAAGAAACAAGCGACGCTAGTCTTTCCTAGATAGTCTCAGTGTTAAAGTTCGATTACGCTATTGCTACGTCGGCGGCGCTCTCGCGGGCCGTTCGTAGTTATTGCAACTTCATGTGCATGTGTCTCTATGGTCAGTCTGCGAGTGGATGCGTTGGATTGGTATGCCTGGGATTAACTGGAGATTTTTAAAAAGTCGTATAATAGTTGCTGCCTATCTTCCCTCCCTAATCTTAATCTGCAAGCGATATTCCCAGATATCTGTCTAGACCTCCCTCCCGCTTAACCTACCACCTCCCTCCCTCGCTCTGTTTGTTACGCTCTCCCTCGATTACTCTATCGCTCATCTTCCCTACATTTAAGATATATTCCCGTGATTGGGTGCATTCTGCAGTTAACTAGAGGAGTCCCCTCCCCCCTCCCACCCACCCACCCACCCTCATGGACACACAAAGGGCGTGGGATCTGTCCGTCAGGCGGAGCGGCCAATCGCGTCCCTCTCCCCCACGATCAGGGCAGTGCAATACACAGATGGATGAGTTCCCCCCTCCTAAAGGTTCAACTGTGGAAAAACAGAAATACGGTTCAACATACGTTCATTAGCATATACTAACGAAACTTCAAGAAAGAGTCTGTTGTGCAGACATATATTAAAAGTTATACTTGCTAATAGTTATTTCAAACAAAAATGAAGCGAGGTGTGCCAAATTTAATAAGACATATGTGCCAATAAGGTAAGAAAAACCTAAACTTTATTTAAATTAGGCCTGTCAAACGATTAATCGCATCCAGAATAAAAGTTTGTGTTTACATAATATATGTCTTTGTACTGTGCATATTCATTTTGCATTCATAAAAACATACACACACATGCATATATTTAAGAAAAATATCAAATATAAAAATTAACATTTAAATATAATTTCATTTTAACATTTCCTAAATATATGTAGGCCTACATGTATGTGTTTGTGTTTATAAATACAAAATTAATATGCACAGCACACAGACACACTTTTATTTAGAATGCAATAATCGTTTGACAGTCCTATTTAAATACTTTGAATAATTTTTAGCTAATTTTGAAAAACACAAAGATATTTTTGCTGTGCGATCATATCGGCCAGCCTATTATGACATCACGATAGTACCTGACAGCGTGTGCTGTGTGTGAAGCAGAGGGGCGGGGCTACACGCCATAGCATGCAGAGAGGCGTTCCTTCAGGATGGGAGGGAACTGCTCCGAGAACTGCTGCCAGTTCTCCTCACCGACCTGGTCCTTAAAACCATGCAAGATCTAGAAAACAGAGCAAAATCGCCATTCAGCAACATATTTTGAAACTTCAAAAATGCTAAATGAACCACGGAGCACTATAGCTGCATCTCTAACCTTATAGAACATGTCCCTCAGGTCATCTTTAGGGCTAACCCAGGACGCAACCGCATCACAGAAGAAGATAAAATCCTGCAACAGGAGAGATCGATGTGAGGACATTAAGGCCAAATGAAAGAATTAGATATGGTATGTATCAGTGTGGCGTCAGGACGGTGAAATGTACCTGGACCACACCCCCAGGATTAACACCAATCATCACGCAGATGCCTCTGAAGGCGGAGTCTTTTTCTTCGTTATCTCTGATGTTCCGTAACGACGTGCACCTGCAAAAAAACAAGCGTGTTAACAAACACATTTAAAAGCAGCACATTTCAACAGGTTTGTATAAGTGCAATGCTACTGCAGTGACTCACCATGGCCTGATGAACTGTTGCAACATGGGAGCCACTTCCTGTGGACAGACGTAACCCAGACGACCAATCGTGATCGCTGAAAAAAAAAAATCAAAGACAGAACTGAAAATAACAGAAACAAAAAGTGAATAAAATAGGCGCTTAAAAACCCCACAAAGTTACAACTGCGGGGAAGTACGAGAAAAGCCACAGGAGGAAGTCGCGCTTTAATGGCATCGGGCATACCTGTGTTCTCCAGAAGCGTTTTGGGAGTGTTGGGTCTGTTTATGATCTCCACCAGGTGAGGAAGAACCAGAGCCACGTACGGCTGCATCTCAACACCTACCACAACAAATACATCACAAAATCACCAACATGACCTAGAGATCGCATTCACCCAACTGATGACATCACACAATCACGTTCGCACCAGCAATGACATCACAAATTATATTATGAGCCCAAGAGCCAAATCCTCACGTGGATGATGTCAAAATCCATCAAATGATGCAATCAAATTACTGTCAACAAGTCACAATTGAAACAACTCTAACTATGATGTCATGGACATCCTCACCCATCTGCATGCAGATCTCTCCGATGGCCCAGGTGGCGTTATTACAAACAGAGATGAACTCTGGGTTCAGATTCGTCCCCAGAATTGGCATAAACTCGGCTACACACAAACAAAGACGGGTGACTCAAAAACAAGAATCAGATCAGATTGGCGTAGATGAGGTCAAACACATGCAGTCTTACCGATGCAGGGCTTTACGTGTGGAAAACAGGCCTTGGTCAGGTCACCCAGCAGAGCGAATGAGCTCTGTCTCACCTCTGGCATTGTGTCCTAAATATACGAGAGCAAGTTAATAATTTTTTAACATCTTTTAGAAATATTAAAACAATGTTTGTATTAACATATTCTGTACATAAATGATGTGTGTGGCCACTGAGAACACAAACAGTACCTGCATACACTGGAACAGAAGGGTCATGATGTTGCTCCTGGCGACCAGCTGATCCACATGACCGCCGAGACCCTCAGCCAGCCCGCTGAGCAGATCCAGAGCCACGATCATGAAGTCTTTATCTGGTGCTTCATACTGATCCGGCTGCTGACTGTACATCTAACACACACGAACACAGACGGGTGAATACACGTACAACCCACAAAGTGGAAATGAATGTACGCGAGTGTGTGTGTGTGTGTGTGTGTTCGTACCATGGCTTGGGCGAGTGTTTTCTGCACCAGGGTAACGCAGCGCTGATACACGGGCTCACAGTACGGCAGAAAACCGCTCTGTAACGCTGTAGCCACAGAGGACAAACACTAGAAACACACAGAACGAAGAAACGTCACTTATCCATTATATGACTCATCTTTTAATGCTTTGAATATTTTTTTACTGCTTCTCACCTCCAGCAGAGGAAACAGATCTTTGTCTTCATCTTTCAGTTCATTCCATTTCTGAATGAGAGGCGGCATCAGTTTCTGGATATATTCCTGCACACACACATTACATTTCACACTGAATTCTAGCATAAAAATATTATGAATAAAAGGATCATCACACAACAATCATTTGTCTAATCTAAACATTTGAAGGTATCACAAATATTTGACTACTAATATTAACATTGAAACAACTATTGCAATATTTTGAATTGTAATTTAATAACTGTATAATAACTGTAATTTCTTTACATTTAAGAACATTTTCAGAACCGCCTATAGTTGGTAAATCTACACAATGAACTAAAAGAAACCAACAATGGACCACTCAGGATGTTACCGGCTGGTTCAGGTGATGTCCAACAGAATCTGCCAGCGTGCCGATGGCGTCGTAGAGAATGAGCAGGTTCTTGTGCTGATATTTCCCAAAAGCGAACACCAGAGTGTCCAAAATGAAGCTGAGGTACGGCACCAGTTCTGTGCAAGCCTCTTCCTCCAGAGTCGCAAACGCACTGACCGTGAATAACACACAGAGATATGTATTAAAGTAACTAATACTTACAATACTTTTAAAAAAAGAGATCCTAAAAGAAATATTTTCAAACATTTGGTGTCTTATACTGCTTTTGTACTTTGATTGAATGTAATATAACATTACTGAAACAGTAACGAGCTTCAAACGTAAAACATTAAGCAGTAAATCTGTATTTCGAGCCGTACCTGCAGGCCGCCTCCTGCACCCGTTTGTTGCCGTCCAGGATGCGTTTGAGCAGTTCCGTCATGAGCGGTTTGAGGTGGGCGTCCGGCGGCTGGCTCACCACCCAGTGCGCATAGCGGCTGAGCGTCCAGCAGGCGATGGAGCGCACCAGAGCCTTCTTATCGCACAGACACTGGATGAGGTGCGGGATGAGCTCGGGGAGGTACTGCACCATGCCCTGCATGCAGCCTGAGAGAGGAGGGCACAGGTCAATTTAATACCTAGAAAGTTTCAAATGTATGCTTCCGTGCATGAGGAGACACTCACCCTCCGCGATGGCTCCCAGCACCAGTATTCCCGACTCTTTAACGACCCAGTCCGGATGAAACAGCAGACCCTTCAGAAGCGGCAGGAGGTGCGGCAGCAGTTCATCACGAAACACGTTAGCTAGCACGTCCAGAGCAGCTGCAGAACACTTACCTACATTCAGACAGCAAACGATTATGAAAAAGTAAAAAAACGAGCCACGTTATAGACTTATAACGTCAGATTATTCGACTCCACCCCCACATCACTCACGTAGGTTCCAGTCAGACAGGGTGTCGTCATCATCATCCTCATCTTCGTCGATATCTTCACCCTCCTCACCCTCTCCTCCCTCATGCTGCAGGGTGACGGTACGTGACTTATGGAAGCGAGGCTTGATGTCCTGCTCACTGTCGGGAACGGTGTCGTCCTCCTCCACGTCACCCTAAACAAACACATCAATCGCACGCTGTAGCAGCACCCTACTTTACATTTATTCACTTGACCAACGCTCTCAAAATGATATACATGGTGTTCAAGGTATTGTTTCAAACGGTCGCACCTTCAACAAGATGATGTCAATCTCCGAGTACTTCATTCCGTTCACCAGGATGGGAATGAGTCTGTGGAGACACAAACGTGATGTCATATCACACATACGCACACTGATGATGAACTAGATCTCGTGTGTGTGTCAGTACTCACTGGACCAGGTGACCTGACAGAGCCTCCTTACAGATGGGCTGCTCGGCCAGGGTTAGCCAGAACTCGCACGCCTCCAGTGCCACGTTCTCATCCGCGTCCTGTGTGCGCTGGAGCATGTACTGAACAGAGAGCGCGAGAGACCAGACGTGAACATTTAGCGAGAGACCAACACGAATCTCTCACGTGTGTGTTTTTTAATATCTCTCACCTGTATGATGCTGTGCATGTGGGGTATGAGACGGTCGATCCGGACCTCCAGCAGCATAACCAGCGCTCGACACACGTTCTTCCTCACCTCACAGTCTTCATCACCCGCCAGCGCGAACAGAGACTGACGGAACGACACACATGCACGTTTTTTATTCTCCTGTTCAGCTCTTACACAGACAAACACTGAATTATGAATGTGACATCATCGCGCAGGGTTCACAACCCCACACACGAGTTAGTGATATGTTAATGTGAACTCACCTCTATGAAGGTGTCAATGTTGTCCATCAGAGCCTGAGCTCTGCCGATGATGAACTGATTCACACACGCTATAGCATGAGACCTACAGAGAGAGAGTGAATGTTTATGATGTTCTATAACAGAGACGCATCACTGTGCGAGTATGTGTGTGTGTACCTGATTTTGGGGCTGCAGTGCTTGAAGAACTGCAGGAATTTGGGGATCATGATGTTGAGAGGTCGATTCAAAGCATCGCTGTCCAAGAGCTCAGACGAGTCCT
Source organism: Oreonectes daqikongensis (assembly GCA_026939265.1). Classification (NCBI taxonomy): domain Eukaryota; kingdom Metazoa; phylum Chordata; class Actinopteri; order Cypriniformes; family Nemacheilidae; genus Oreonectes; species Oreonectes daqikongensis. The sequence goes on from JAOTQM010000031.1 coordinate 1,235,092, forward strand.
CACAGATCTTCTGCAGCGCACCGAAAGAGCCCTGCACACAAACAACATAACATACATAATGCATGTATAATTTGGTATTTTGTTTGAATGAGGCCACGCATGTCTGAGCACGCTAGCGTGTGTGTGTGCGTTACCTCGCAGGTGTTGTAATCCTCGGAGTTCAGGAGGTTGCAGAGTTGTGGCAGCAGTTCTGGCCACGTCTGCAGCTCGCCTTTAGAGGCGATAGTAGTGATGAGAATACCTGCACGCAAACGGACGCAAGTTTCAAAAGCCAATTTTGGTTTATTTAAAATCACACACACACACACAAAAAACTTTCATTTGTTCGATATTTTCAAATCCCAGTGACAAACAAAGACCGACTAATATTAATGATTTATGACAAAAAATAAAAATCACTAAATTTGGAGATACGAGGTTTTAGAAAGAAAGCAGCAAAATCTAAGTTGATCAAAATGTCCCATCCCAACTTTCTGTTTCAGTAAAGAAAACGGTTCACATTGAAGACCTCTGTCTATCAAATAAGCACATTAGGTTCTTTAAAAACTCAGCCCACGTTCTCCCGCTTAAACCCGTGTTCAGACTGACCGATGGTGGCGCGGATGAGAGGGGACGGGTCTCCGATGTTGTTGAGACACTCTCTCTTGATGAAATCGGCAACAGTGGGAGGAAAGTTCTGGTAATGAGCCTTCACGTTGTTCTTCAGGATTAGACCGCTAAGAGATCGAGTGGGCTCATCTGCAGACAGACGAAGATGTTCTTTCTCAGAAAACAGTACGGGTTTAGAGTGATGCGTATCGTTGGAAAAACACAAACCTTCTGACTTGAGGCTGGTGAGGACAAAGATGAGATAATTGTTGAAGTCGGGATACTGATTTAGCTGCTCCAGTTTCTAACGGAAAGAGAGAAAAAAACAATTGTAATGTAGGAGCAGTGAATTTACACCCATTATAAAACATTTTGTCACGGCCGCTTGACATCCAGGGAGATCATCACATGCAGATTGGTGCAAGCTCACCTCTTGAACGGCTCTCTGTGTGGCCGTATCTGGAGACTGGGAGTCTTTGAGCAGCTGTAGCACCTGCTGTAATCCCTGTTCATCCGGCTGCCACTCCATCCTGTCACACACGCGGGAAATAAAAGACGTGTGAATGTGCAGAAATGAGCAAGACGCAACAGGCATACAGACACACGCACAATAGTGTGTATGAGGCAACGCTCATGGGATTTAGAGACTGTTATCTCCACAGGGAAAGAGAAAACATAAAGATATAAAGCCAGTTGTTTTAATTTGGAACAGATTTGAGATACACCAACATTAGTAAAACAACACATATTAATACACAACAACACACATAAGTGTACGGCAAATATTTCCTTTAAAACACCTCGACCATATGGATAAAAGGTTTATACACCATCTCAACTGGGATAGAAGAAAATGTGTGTGTGACACTTATACTGTACGAATGTGTGTCTTCTGTGTTTATGTCACGTACAATGTAAATGTGTGTATGACACTTACAGTGCATGTATGATATTAAGATTTGTACATTTGTGTGTCTTTCTATGCGTGTGTATTTACGTGGTTGTGTACGTGCAATCTGTGCGTAGGCCGTGTACATGTGTATCTATCTGTGCGAATGCGTGATTTGCGTCTGATTTTAGTGTTTGTTTGTTTGTGTGTGCATTGTGTGTGTATGTGAGGATGTGTGTAGGCCGTGTGATGTGTTTACGCGGCCCGGTTTACATCAACACCTCACATTCAAACTCGACCACACGTGAAATATAACTCGTTAAACCCGTCATATGCGTGTTTACGCGAGTAAGATGTTGTATCAACGCGCTCGTACGCAGGAGACGGTGATGTAGCCGTTAGCCGTTGTGCTAACCCGCCAAACGCTCTCACCTTCAATCCGTCGATCGCTCCGCTTTCGCGCGCTCTCTTACTCTGCCGCTTCACGAGCACTGCTGGCCGTCAGGACGCGGTAACGCAATGCTCGGATCGCTTGTCCCGGGATTGTGCGTGATTTCTGCGCGTTTCGATCGGTGTGGGATGTTACTTTTCGGTTGCCGGTGGCGCCTGATGCATGGCGGATGCGTTAATCGCACAGTGCGAATCTGCGCGGCTTCCGTACCGCGGCGCTGACGTCATATGTTATTAGCATAATGTATGTATATAGTGCAGATTTTGAGATTAAATAGTCGTTATTGGGGAAAAAACTGAAATATAATGTTTTACACAGATTGCTTAATGTTTGTTTTGTGACTGAGGTTGTGGGGAATATAAATGAGCTTTACAAGACACAAGTTTTTTGTGTTGTGGCCAGTAGATGGGGACAAATAAATTCCAATGGTTTCATCAGTACCAAGTCAAAGTCAGCTTTATTGTCAATTCTGCCACATGTACAGTACATACAAATGGAGGATTGAAATTGCGTTACTCTCAGACCCTATGTGCTTACAGATAACATAGAATAAACATATATCAAAAAATATATCAAATTACAGATAAATACAAACTATATATATATACATACACAAAACAACTTTACAAGCAAGGGATATGTAACCGAAATGTGCAAACCAGAGAAATAATCAACAGTGCAGATTAAATAAACAACCGGTAAAGGTAATACCATTACCTGTTTACAAAATTCTGCCAAATAAAACCCCACCAAAGTGCTAACATCTTACGATGTAGAAGAGACCCATAGAGATGTAACGTTTCCATTAAAATGTTGTAATATAACCAATATATAACAACAATATATCTGGCTGGAAGGTGTGCGCATTAAAACCATCTAATGCACGGGTAGTGCATCATTTGAAATGAACTGACAAAACTTTTACACCGACAAAACATTACATTGACAGAAATTACACTGTAAACATCAATAACAGCTTTAACTTGGCAAATGACCATGGTATAAGCGGGATAATCCACGATTAGCCGAGCATTAAAGGATTGTAATGCACTTCGCAGAGACAACCACCCTCCGGTTAGAGGCCTCCACGTCGTGCTTTAAAATCCTTTAATGCACGGCTAGTCGTGGATTATCCCTTACATAAATACTATTATTGGTATTGTATGATTAAAATATTTATTTACAATATTTTAATTAAAATATTTTTTGGAAAAAAAACATTACTGTCATGGGTTATTTTATAAGGTGACTAGAGGTGAAGTGGGACACTTTCTGACAGAAACCACAGGACACTCAATTCTATCGCAAACAAATCTTTATTCTCATTGCTATTGCTGAACAAGAACATCACAGGGATAAACATGGCAAGAATCTCTTGAACCTTTGAGTGACAGACGATAACATAGATAGATTCTACACTTTGGCTAAAATCTGCTTTTCCTACAAACTTGACACAAGGCGACAGGTTCTAACAAGTGTTAACGCCAGGAATTTTCCTTCAGGAACACCAGAAAGAAAAATGAGTCCTTTAACATAGCGAGCTGATTTCACTCTTACTGCAGCCCCATTTACAGCAGGCGTTGGACAGGCCGACCACTACGTCACGCCCCTTCCTGTCTGATGTGCGCAAGGCCTCCAGTACTTCCTCTGAGATGAGCGAGCGGGCCGGGCGATTAAACACGGGGCTCTCCTGGCTCTCTCCTGCCCATACAGCTGCCTCCGAGTCGGGGCGAGGTCTGAATGAGAGTCCAGAGATGGGATTGGTTGCCCAGCTGTCGGAGGCTTCTTCATCATGAACAGAGAGAAGATCACTGGATAAGTCACCTGATCAAAGAGAATATCATAACGCATATAAAATTATATTTGCATATGTCACTTTATAAAATGTATAGTACAGCCACTATAGGTAATATACCTTACATTTCTCAGTAGAAAAAGATATAAATCTGTCTGCTGTCTAGGAGAACGACCGAGACGACAGAAACACACAAACTCAGATGTTATTAATATTACCGTAGATCTCACTGTCACATCTCTCTCACCTGTTACATCCAAAGATCTTCTCCAGCGAGAACCTCCGCAGGTGAAGATGACCGCACGGATGAATTCTCTGCCGCATAGCTTCACTCCGTAGATGGGGTGACCCTCCGTGGCCTGAGCGGTGCCCAGAAATGCCACTAAGAGGGCGAGGGTGAAAACCGCAGCTTTATACATGATGATAAAGGTGACGGAAAATGTTTAACCTCAATCCAAAGAATGTCTCGGATGTGCTGAAGATCTCCACTGTCTTTTTCTGCGGACCCTCATGGGTCTTTTATATGGTCTCGAAGGCCCTCTCTGACCTATGCTGTTGCGTGTCAGTCTGATAGACGATGATAGCGGGGCAAAAACCTTTAAGAGGACAAAGACCCGACCCAACGCTTCTGTAATTAACCTGTGCTTCTCTGTGGAGTTAATGTCAAATGAAATGACCTGATCTTATCACTTCTGACCTTTCCTTTGCTGAACACAGTCACAATCACACAATACAGGCAATGAATTGTCCCATACAGCCCCTCCTCATGAGAATCTGTTCTTGTATTTGTTGCTGTGTCACTTCGACATGATGTTAGTTGTTTGTTATTCTTTATAAAAAGGTCGTACTACAGCTACACGGTGCATCACCCCACTTCTCCCGGACTCAAGTCCATTCCTTGCCAAGATTCAGACCAATATTATTTCTTACCAAAACAAAAAATACAAGAATACAGGAGAAAGACACCGGGGATAAACGAAGAGGGTGCATCTGGGTCACGAAATTTCTGGTGACATTTCCAACAAAGATAAGACTAGATGGAAGCGATTGTGTGTGGTTAGAATTACATTGTAATCATAATAACCATAAGCATATCGGCACAAGGAGATAAGACAGTCTGTTCAACCATTTGGCATTCAGAGAGATAACAGCGTGAGTCTTCATACACGCATTACGCTAAGGTTAATATGCTAATGACGTCACACCGCGTAGCTGTAGTTAAAGCATTTTACGGCACACCAAAAACAAAGGTTTTTATCATTTTTATTTAAAAAGAGTATTTTTTAAATATATTATTAAAATAAAAATATATACTAAAGAACGTTGGACCCTATTGACTTTCATTGTATAGATACAAAATTACGGGGACATTTCTCTAAACATTGTATGAATGATAAATTATCTTTTTATGTATGGTTTCCAACAAAAAAAAACACTACATTTTTACTTTAGTTCATTTTGTACTTGTTTTGTGTCAGCTAAACGTTCCAATGCTTGTAACTTTATACTTCGCCATTGAAATTACTTTCAATTTGGCAGTGTTTTTGGAGCAATGACACTTTAAACATACCTGTTTAGCTCTGAAATTTTTCTAACATGTATCTATTTGTTTGTTTTGTCAACGAATTTCTTTTAAACCCGATACCACAAATATATAACACGCCATTACTTCGTCAAAATGCAACGCGCTTCATGAACGGCATGTGACGTTTGACTGACAGATATGCTGTCCAGTCAATAAGCGAAAAGGGGGCGTGTAATACTTGCGTAACGCTGTGACTAGACTGACAGCAACTGTCAGCAAATGACAATATACGTTTTTTACAGACACTTACCCCATCCAATAATGAACGGACAAAGCGGTTTCCATCGGCGACTACTAACCAATCATCACCAAAGAAGAGGGCGGCGCTAAAACGGGTGGGTAGCAACAGTTGCCCCGGTGAGGACGAGGCGCCATAGTCACGGTAGTCGTGGCGACAAGAACCCAGCAACGAGAATCAACAACAACAATTTGAAGCATTAAGAAAATAAAACTCCGCGCCAAACTAAGAGCATTCAACAAGACGCAAAAGGTGAAAGCAACAACTTTATTTCACGCAACCTCTTGTTTTTTTTGTAACAAGTGCTTGAAGTGTGTTAGACGCGATTTCCTCATTTATCGCGCTTTGAAGATTGCACGCGCTCGCGGTTGTTATGACGATGTCAAATCTGCGCGAGCCCTGCAAAATGGCGGGTGTTGTAACGTGAGATTGTGCCACTTTTAATTGTTTGTTTACGGTGACCGTGACGTCAGATCGGCGTTTAACTGACTCGGTCAGGAAAGGGGGTAGTTGACGATCACATGTCAAATACCGACTTTTGCCAAGTGTGATCTTTATAGTCGACTGTTTAAATGCAGCTTATTGAACATACGTGACGCATAAATGTGTGTTATTCGATGAAATAAACTCTGTAGAGTTGTATTTTAGAGGGTTAAAAAGTTTCTCCAGCTTTATGTCGCACAGACATAGGTTTGCTAGATCAGCTCCTGTGAGAAGGGAGTGGAGGGGGCGTGTTCCGGACAAGGGGCGTGGCGTGTTAACTTTAAGGGGCGTGATTGACATGTTTATATCAAGTTTAATGTAAAAATTTCGACAGAAAATTCTGTATGACTATTTTACATTTTTATTCAGTGCTTTTGAAAATGTATATGTATTGCTTGTTAGGTAATAATACTCCTTAAAATGTGTAATTCTAGTTTGACTGTGTTTTCCCTGTGTGACTTCAGTAAACTAACATGTAATATCTTCACAAGACAGAACATGTAAGGGCTTTCCCTTCTCTTTAATCTTGAAGGAAAATGAGAGTACGGTTAAACAAGTTTAACAAGCTCAAAAGCGCCCTGGATTTCAAAGTGAGTGAGAGAGAGATTGTGTTTTATTAGCTTTGTTTGCATGCTAAATATTAACAGACTCAAAGAAACTGCTGGAATATTTTCACTAAGGCAAACGTCACACTATTGCTTACTAAGTCTGATCACTTTCAAACAAGTATTGATACTGATCACTATTATAACTTTGCCTGGTGATCAGACTTTTTACAGAAAACACTTTTGTGAAACTCCTCTAGACTTGCATTGGAGCAGGAACCAGAGCCAAACCAAGGGATATAATATCTGACTTTTGACATGGGCTTGTAAGCAACCACCCCCCCAAAAAAACCTAACCACTGTAATGCGGCATGCTAAAAACACTCCAAACACATTTGCAACCATGTTGCAATGCTCTGGCAACCATTTGCACACCGTAGCATTGTGCAACATTATTGAAACTCACAGCTTCCTCAACACAATCTCATGGCAATTCATACAAGTTTTATGAGGTGGCTAATTCGTATACATTTTGGGGGTGAGGTTTCAGTACTGCTTATTTCTAATAATCCTATGATTTTATATGATTCTTATGGCTGGAATTTATATGAATTAGTCACCTCGTCAAATAGTTGTGAATTCATGTGAGATCAGGCTGATTTAAAACCAACTTAAATCTAAAAGTTAAACTTCCGAAGTTTGCGTCTGGTTTAGTGGTTTTAAGAAAAAAATGCTTCTAAATACTCACAATTTGAAGTTAGTCAATTTCACTAAATCTGTACACATCTGTTGTACATTTCTTAACTTACTCCATCATGATTAACGTTTTTATTTGCTGTGGGATTTAGGCTGTTGTTGTCATGGCAACCTCAGGCTACGCCACCGATGAGCTTCAGCCCTCCCAAACGCAAGGAGGCAGCGTCATGACAAGCTCATCCGCACAGCAAAAAACCACCACTTCGCAGTACCCTGCTGACATACAGAGTTCGACGGTGTCCGCGCCTTCGCAATCGACCTCCATCGCCAGAGTACAGACCACGCCCACAAGTCAAAAGAAACCAGTTTTGGCCACGCCTCCTTCGGGAACCACACCTGTAGCCCAGTATGTCACAGGAGAGCTGCAAAGCTCCGCCTCCCAGTCAGGAAACGGCCAGAGCACCCCGCAATTTATAACGGGTGAGTTCACACACAGAATACACATTTTGAACAGGATTAGGAAGAAGTAATTTGTTCTTGGGATTCAAACTGTAACGTTTTGTGAGCAGCCGGACCATTAAGCTGCCACAAGTTTGAGTTTGTATGAGTTTGTGTGTAATATGATCGGCCGGACACATGACACGTTTTAGGCCTCTCCCTGAATAGAAGGACCTCGAAATAAACACGAAACAGCAGAGGTGTAAACTCCCACCCAACACACGCTTTCTGCCTGTGCTTTGTGTTGTAGACACACACACACACACACACACACACACACACACACAGATATTAATACACATATTAAACACTAATGATCTATAAATGTGTTTCTTACTCAGAAGAAATGTACAATTCAATTAATTTATAATCCATATTCAATTTTTTGATAAATCAGCCTGAATGGTTTGCTTATAATGGAAAAGTGAGGTAAGGTACTTGGATAGCATAGGTAGTATCTACTGTTCAAACATCAAATATTTTTGAACAGCGACATTATAACTGGATATAAAATGACAGAAAAGTGATTTGTTCTCGTGGCTTGCTTATGCATGATCCTTCTCTTTATCTGATACCTGTGTTTACCTGAACAAGAGATTTCTTGGCCCATCTGTTGAGATTAGTCGATCAAGGCCGTCCTCTATCAGCGTGATATAAAGACAAATCACTGGATGCACCTCTGCATCCTGCACGCTTGTGTTCACAACATGTTCTTCAGTAGCTGTCTGTACAGTCTGGATGTTGTGTATCGTAAGTTTGAGGACTTTTTAACATTTAACATGACATTTGCTTGTTAGTTGTGAGTTCATGCGAGTGTCTTTTTTTGTACTGCGGCACGATGTTTCTCCTTCCTGTCATGCTCTCGTTATTTCCTCTTTTCTCCACTTTGTCTGTCACGTGTTTCCCTTTTTGTCTCTTTATCTTTCTCTTCAGTGTCTTCCTCTCATTGTCTGTTTCTGTCTCGCACACACACACACACACACACACACACACACACACACACACACACACACACACACACACACACACAGATCGGTGGCAGCTGCATGGCTTGTGTGTTTATATTAATATTATTTCATTGTGTTGCCAAATGTGTTGAAATGAAAATAAACACAGAGGAAGTGTTTAGAAAAGAGATGTGGGCATCTGTCGTGCCAGCTCCTCTATATGCATGCACACGCTCTCTCTCTCTCTCTCTCTCTCTCTCTCTCTCTCTCTCTCTCTCTCTCTCTCTCTCTCTCTCTCTCTCTCTCTCTCTCTCTCTCTCTCTCTCTCTCTCTCTCTCTCTCTCTCTCTCTCTCTCTCTCTCTCTCTAGTTAATGGAGATATTAGATAAAGTAGTTTACACGTTTTAGCATTTTATCATGTTTTTTTTCTAGAACAGACTGTCTGTGCTGTCTGAGGTTGAGGGATATGGTACAGTAATGTGATGTTCTGTCTGTGTGTGCGTTTCTAGAGGGCTCTCTGCACTCGAGTGACTCGGTGTCAGACTCTAATTCTCCTCCATCTGGACAGACAGGTGTGCCAACACAGGTAGTGCAACAGGTGCAGACAGCACAGGTAACAACACACTCTCTCACTTACACACACACACGCATGAGCTTACATATTGTGGGCAGGGGGTCAGTAATCTACACATCACACCTGAGGTGAGAGCAAACCTCTCCAATACACCTGATTTGTATCATCACCAAGTTATTTCAAAACAGGGTCAGTTTTAAAATCACTTTAATGTCATGAATCTGGTTTATGTGTTGTAGGTTCCTGTACAGCATGTGTACTCCAGTCAGTTTGGGGAAGGAGATGCCAGCTACAGTAGTACACCAATGTGAGCACGCACACACACACACACACAAACAAAAACGTTTTGTAAACCCGAGACAATTTTGCTCTCTAATTTTACTTTCTGTTTCAGTCGTTCCAGCAGTTACCCGTACACAGACTCCTCCCTCTACCCTCAGACCACGCCCTCCATCACTTATTACGAGACTTCGGCAACATCCGGGTCGCAGGTCACCTCCCCTGCCACTACCCAGGTCGTGCCTGTCACCTCAGGGGCCGTCACGGCCATGTTCTCAGAAGGCAGTTCAGGGATAACTGTGGCCGCTGGCGGGTCCTCGTCGGGTATGGGAGGAGGAGGAGGGGCCGTGGTCACTCCAGGAGGGGTGGGGGGTTACTTGATTCAGGGCGGGTACATGCTCGCAGGAGGGAACCCGAGCTTCTCGCAGAACACGCGAGCATCACCTGCGACTGTGAGTGTTTTGGTCAGTCTGTATTTTATGGTGGACATTTTCTGTCTGTCTCTCAGTGTCTGTCTCTCACAGGTGCAGTGGTTGATGGATAACTACGAGACGGCTGAAGGTGTGAGTCTTCCTCGCAGCACTCTCTACTGTCATTACCTCCTGCACTGCCAGCAGACCAAGCTGGAGCCCGTAAACGCCGCCTCCTTCGGCAAACTCATCCGCTCCGTGTTCATGGGGCTCAGGACCAGACGCCTCGGCACCAGGTACACTCACGCTGTGATAATCGATACATTTTATCACTTGTTTGTTAATTATTGTCGTGTCATGTTGGTCTTAATCTCAGGTGTAGGTGTGTGTGGTATGACTGATATTATACTTGTGTGTTTTATGTGTGTATTTCAGAGGGAACTCGAAGTATCATTATTATGGGCTTCGCATCAAGAGCAGCTCTCCTCTGCTCAGACTGTTGGAGGACCAGCAACATCTGGCCTTGCGACAACAGCCCTACTCACAGAAACAGAGGTGTGTGTTTACTAACTTAATATTTAAAGTCTAGTTAAAACCAATTTTTAAAAATTCAGATTTATAGTCTAGTGGACATTGTGCCTTATACGATTGTTTATCTTTAATGAGAAAAAAGATGGTTTTGCTTACATTTTAGTTTTGCAGTGTAGTAGTTCAGACTGACAATCTTGGTTTGTGATAGGATTAAGGCCATACATAAGGTGGAAGGACTGACCAATGGAATGGCTCTGGGGGTGGGGCAGCAGCAAGGGGCGGGATTATCAGACATCAGCAGTCAGGTTCACCAGTATCAGCAGTTTTTGGGTAAGTCAAAACATGGTTTATAAAAGTTGTCTAATAAAATCTGTGACTTTATTTTTAGTATTCTGTACACGTAATGTAATCTAGCACAATATAAGAGGCAAATACTGATCAAAGTTCTTTCTGACTGCGTTCAATGTGTCACTCAGACGCGTCTCGCATGCTGCCGGAGTTCAGCGAACTGAAGGTTCAGGACAAATGTATGCCAGACGGACTCCTTCCCCAACACATACACACTTACCAGCTGCTCTACAGAGAACATTGCGAGGTGGGTATGAAGAGCTCAGAAGCACCCCTGGAGCTCAGATGTCCGTTAAGTTTTGTGATCATCGCATAATGTGTGTTTATGTGTGTAGGCGATTCAGGATGTGATGGTGAACCTGCAGTTTCCTCTTGTGGAGACACTGTGGAAAAGTTTCTGGAGGTTCAGCGAAGGACAAAGCAACAGCACAGATTCACTCGACCTGTGAGCGCCACTCACATGCATATTCTCAATACATGAGCAAAACCTCTGTGTTGGGTCTCACTGATCTCTCTGTATGTGCAGACATAGCGAATCAGAGAAGCGTTTGCCAAAGTCCGTTCTGGTTCTGTTGTGCAAGTACGAGCCCATCCTGTCCTGGACCAGTGATTGTGATAACATACTGTACCAAAGCCTAGTGGAGATTCTCATTCCTGATGTGTTGAGACCCATCCCCAGTAAGTTCAATACACACACAATATACTCTGTAATCTGTTTTCTTTGCATTTTAGTGTAAAATCAATTCAAATTTTAACTTTGCATTCTCTCCTGAAGGTGCCTTAACTCAAGCCATCCGCAACTTTGCTAAGACTCTGGAGAACTGGCTCACCAACGCCATGATCAACATCCCGGAGGAGATGGTCCGCAGCAAGGTCTGATAAACACAGCTCTATTAATAAGCAAAAGTGCTCCGCTTTTGTTGTCATGGTAACACTGCGCTTGCCTTCAGGTGGTGTGCGCGGGAGCGTTCGCCCAGACGCTGCGACGCTACACATCCCTTAATCACCTGGCTCAGGCGGCGCGTGCCGTCCTGCAGAACACCGCTCAGATCACGCAGATGCTCAGCGACCTCAACCGCGTTGACTTCACCAACGTCCAGGTACTGCAGCTCTGTCTCCGCCCACTTCCTGTCAGCCTCTAATCGTCCTCAATACTTAGTCAGTGTGTGTGTGTTCAGGAGCAGGCGTCGTGGGTGTGCAGCTGTGACGATGGTGTGGTCCAGCGTTTGGAGCAGGACTTTAAAATGACCCTACAGCAGCAGAACTCTCTGGAGCAGTGGGCCGCGTGGCTGGACGGGGTCGTCTCACAGGTCCTGAAGCCCTACACCGACAGCTCAGCCTTCCCTAAAGCGGCCAAAATCTTCCTGCTCAAGTGGAGCTTCTACAGGTGAGGACAAGCGAAACGTAACGCGAGCTATGAAAAAATACCAGAGATGTGACTCCGTGTGTTTCTCTGTAGCTCTATGGTGATCAGAGATCTGACTCTGCGCAGTGCTGCCAGTTTTGGCTCGTTTCATTTGATCAGACTGCTGTACGATGAGTACATGTATTACCTGATCGAGCACAGAGTCGCACAGGCCAAAGGAGAGACTCCCATTGCTGTCATGGGAGAGGTACAAACACACACAGACTCGCACTTAAACTCTCAACCAATCAAAGACAAGTGATATAAGAAAATGTATAGTTTAAAAACATTTTTGTGTCGTTCCAGTTTGCCAGTCTGAACAGAGGTCAGAGGTCAACAGATCCTGATAAAGGTACACCACACACATACATATTGTATTACTGTATGCAGTAGATGTGTTGTTGATGCATCATTCATCATTGTGCTCTTCCGCTGGTGTTCGTGCAGATGATGAAGATGAAGAAGAGGATGATGAGACCGATGAAGATCAGGAGTTATCCGCTCATGCTCACTCTGTCGTGATGGGGGACGAATCTCTAGAGCCACCTGCAAAACTCGCCAGAACAGACCTGTTCAACAGCAGCACACAAAACTAACACGCATGTGTACACACACACACACACACACACACACACACACAAACTCGTGCCTGTCGTTCCTCAAAAGTATCATCATCTCTCCTGTCAAACTCATGAAGAACATTAGTGTTAAACTAGGGTCAATTGCGTTCAGTTGCTCATTTCTGTTGACTTATTGAGAGGAATTTGGTTCATTTTTTGGTGACTCAGAGAATAGTGATAACCTGAGAATCCTGACCACAAACCTGATGTGTTTATGAAGCTTTCGCTTATAACTGTAACCGCTGCCTTGTGTGTTTCATTGCCTTCCCTTCTCAATCCAAGCTGTGGCTTGACTCTTAAAGTAATAGTTGACCCAAAAATGAAAATCTTTCACCATTTATTCACCTTCATGTCATTCTAAACCTGTTTGACTTTCTTTATTCTGCAGAACACAAATGAAGATATTTTGAAGGATGTTGGTAACCGAACAACACTGAGCCCATAGACTTCCATTGTATTGACACAAAACCACATTTCTCAAAATATCTTCTTTTGTGTTCCACACAAGAAAGAGTCGTATACAGATTTTAAACCACATAAGGATGAATAAATGATGTAAAAATAGTACAGCTCTCTTGGTATCATGTCACCGTAGAACCCATCCATTGCCAAAGCCGATCATATCATACATAGTCCTGTTGCTCATTTATATTCATGAGCGAAATGATTTCGCCTTACATCAGTTATGCCATTCATTGGATAACTATATATATATAAATAACGTTTTTATATGTGATCATGAAAATTATATATACAACTGATGTGCTTTAACCAACGGTGTAACTTTGAAGATTTGTGATTTGCTCAGAAGTGAGATGTTAATGGATCAAGTGTGCCTTCTAAAGATGATTAAATCTAGAGATCCATCAACAAATAAATGTTAAAAACAATCATGAAGGAGCTGTCGTCATTTCTTTATCCTGGCCAATCATTGACTTCCCTAAAATGAATTAGTCATTCGTTTATCATCTGGTTCATTTCACTGCTTGGACATCAGCCACAGATCATTTCACATTCTGTGTGTGTGGAACAGGTGACCATACATAAATGTAACCGAGCACAAATTATGATGTATGCTGACATGTACATCAGCACAGAATACAAAGAATGGAAGTAATCGGATATTTTGGTATAGTTCATGCATATTCTGCATCTAATTTCATAGCACAATTGCCAATAAGAAACTGGGTAAAAAGTCCTCAGAATTAAGGTTTTTTTATTTCCATAATCCTCACTTGTGATTTTCATTGCTGTATTATAGTATTACAGTAAAAAAGTTAATTTGGCATCAATAAGTAGAACAAATACTACTATGATATATATATAATGTACTGTACTTGACAATTTAAATATATATTTTTTGCATTACAGTAATGACAGTGGGTCTCTTGAGATTACTTGTTACTTGGTGTTTAATAAGTAAAAGTATAGCTGTTTAATGGCACAGACATGCAAGTTTATGAATCTATTGCAAAAAACGTGCTGGCGATTGCTATGTGTGCACAAAATTTAGCGCAGCTTTAAATTGTTTATCAGTGTTTTCAGAATTATATTGTGGGTTTACTGCAAATGATGTCATTTGAGTGTGTGTTTGATAAGACTGCTGTGTATTATTATTATGCTAATGTATGATATAGTTTTATGATTTTGTACTGTCAAAACCATAATGGCCTTATTTGAAGTATAACTGTAGCAGAAATCGATGTGGGAATTTGTGTTTCTGTGCCTCGTACTGAAAGTCAAAGATCAACGTCCCTTTAAAAGACAGAATCCTGATGTGTAGATCTTTTGTAGTTTACAATCGAGTTCAGATAAATCTGCCAAATGCATTATATCAACAACATTTCAAAACATTATCAAATGAACCAAAATATTGAATAAAGAGTGAAGATGTATAAATGATGAGTCTTATTAAATCATCTTTCTCTGAATGTTTTATTAATTGAAAGAAAGTCATGAAAACACTACAGTACTGAAGAAAGATTTGATTTTATCAAAAATAATGTTGAGTAAAACGTTCTCATCCAGTCCAGCTGTGAGGCCATGACCAGTATTTAACAACCTGAGGGTGGAGCTACAGCTTCTGATTGGCCGATGTCTTCCTCTACGTGTTTAAAAAAAAAGCGTAAACAATTGTATCCTGAAACGAAAAAAATAACTAAAAGACACACAAATCGAACTTCATTTCATTACGTTAACATCAAAAGCATGTTTTTAAATTTAACAGATGGACTTCAAGGGGACAAGGATGTATTGGGATAATAAAGCTGTATTTTGCATTTGATTGGCGATGGTTGAAATCTAATTTCAACATTAGCGGTGCCCAGTATCCGGCACTGTCACAGGTATTCAGTTTCTTTCTGTCCCTGAATAATCCAGAATCAGCGAATGTTCCTTCGGGTGAAACACGCAGATACATCCACACTGACATCCCAGGGCAGAGCAGCATTGATGGAAGAGTTTGTGTGTTGTCGTTTCTCTCAGAGAACAATCCATGTTCCTCTGTCATTATCAGCTAATACCTGAAGAGAAGAACCTGCAGAGATAAACAACCTCATCATCGTACTTTTCGGGCGAGACAAATGCAATACTTACATCCGAGTTTAAACGTAAATATCACTGTGCAATTTTTACTGAATAAGACACACACCTTTATGCAGAGCCTCATTGGTCATGCGGTTGATGTAGCGCGAGCTGCTCTCTGGGACGAGCCACCTCATGACTGTGTTTACACAGGACTTCCTGTACGAGCTCCACACGCTTCCACTGAGACACAAACATAGCAAAGATGACATGAATGACAGCAGGTGCAGGACAACACGACAGCTCGCGCTTTTGAAGGGAATATATACGTATTCGAGGGTCAGTACCTGGTTTGACCTTTGACCTCCGTCAGGTCACCCACGCCCACCGTGCGACACGCTCCTGTGTTTAAATCCCAGCTCACCTGCAGACTGGAGTGAAATGACTTTGGTCTACACAGAAAGAGAGAATGAAACTCATATGTGTGTCGGTGAAACGAACATGTAAATGATGTACACATGAATGTGTGTGTGTGTGTGTGTGTACCTGCAGTGCTCATCCTCACAGTTAGAGAAGGCCAGCAACAGTAAACCAATGTTTATCACCACTATATTTGTCTCGGGGCAAACCTGTTGCCACAAACACACGACACATGCAAATGAAACAAGCAAATCGCACTCTCTCCACGACGCACAAACGCGACATCATATTCACGCACCTCGAGGATGACGACGTCATAGTCACTGAAGGAACAGAACTGACCCCCCCACTCCGCATCATTCCTGATAACCTCATTTATCAAATATTCGAAATCCAGCGTCAGCTGCTCGACACGCACGCACTGAGACGCAAAACACATGTACAAAACCTTTAAAAGTCCTTTAAATGCCGTATAGAAAACACATGACACACAGGTAAACACACACCTGTCCGCTGTACTGTCCCGTCACCAGCTGTAAGTTTCGTCCCTTCAGATCGGTCACAGTGAAAGGAAGCTGAACTTTATCATCCTCTTCTCCTGCAGATAGATAGAGAGAAAAGTGGTGGGTGATGGGGACACACTCCTCACTGAGATGTTGGTGGGATGTGTGGTACCGTCTGGCTGCTCCGGAGCGCTGGGGTGCTGCAGTCTGTATCTGAGAGTTGTGTAGTTGACGTATGCAGGGTCCGAGGAGGATGAAGGTTCAGGGGCGCGAGGAGGAGACAGAGACGAGGTGGATGAGGGAGACATGACCGTGTTACACAACGTCGTGTCTTCAGGCTCTCTGGGCGGAGCTGAACTCCTGCTTCGCCCCGAAGAGGAAGTGGAAGGTCCTGGGATCTCCGCATCTCGTTCTCCAGGGGAGCGGTGGGTGTCTGTCTCTGGTTTTTCTTTGGTTTTGCATCGGTCGTGGTCCGTCGTTTTCGTACCCGCTTGAGCTCGGCGGAAAATGTCGGCTGCGAACTCTCTGGCCCGCACGGCCGCCTGCGATTGGCCGGGAGAGAGCGGAGTGAAATGAGGCTTTGGGTGTCTCGGGTTGGGTGAGCCCTGAGATGAGGCAGATGAGGATGAAGATGGTGATGTCGGTCCAGCGGGTGGAGATGACGAAGGTTCTCTCTTCCTGTAGAGAATCTGATTGTTCTGAGAATCCTGCTGTTGATCTCCTACAGAGACGGTGAGGTCAGAGTTCAAGAATTCCTTCTTTTATCCAAAGCAGTAAACACTTCCAGACGAGCACACAGTGCACGTACCTGAGCAGAGCGAGATGGCACAGGCCACCAGAGAGTAGCTGGTGTTCAGCAGAATCACCTGATCTTTCTTCAGCTGCAGGGCCGGCTGGAACGTGGGGAACGGGTAAACCACCTGATAGCGGGCGTTCAGAACGTACCCGTGCTGCAGACACTCGCCACCTACAAATATGGGAATTAATGCATATGTGACTGGAAAAGAGCAATGAGACAAAGTCCGGTTTGGATCTACACGAGGGAAAATAAACAATGAGCATACCTGTGCGAATGGTGGATACAGAGGAGGTGGGGCAGCACTGTTTGCAGGGTTTCTCTGGAGGCATGGAGGTGATGGTGATGTAAATGTCTCGGTTGTTCTCATCACTCATCATCATGTTCATCAGCGCTGTACTGGAGCTCCGCGTGCTAACACACACATAGCAGGAGTGTTTAGCTTTGTGGTGATGTAATATAGACAATGTTGAAGAGGAGTAGAGGATCTTACTTGAAGCCGAACACGACAAGCTTGGAATGATCATTGTGCCACTCGCACACAGTTAAATAAAGGTCGCTGTAGATATCTTCACCCGCAAACAAACGCACGTGATGCACCTGCAAACACGGACAGACACAGAGAGATGTTCAGATGGTGGTCATGTGATCACAACATGACAGCCCCCATGAAGAAATGTGTTACCTGTTTGAGTCGGCTGTGCAGGTTAAACTCCCACCAGTACAGATGATAGGTGTAGAAGGAGAAGTCATCATCTTCTCCGCAGTCACTGGTGTAGGACAAGACATATCGCCCACACTTGGTGAAGCCCAGGAAGATGTGCCTGTGAAACAGATCGGAGATTGAGATCCTTGAGACACAGGCGAGAAGTCTTCCAATCACACCACTCCGAATGCTTCTTCAGCTGGTCTCCTCACCCGGCTCTAAGGAACTCCTCGCTGACGATGCTCTTCAGAGGGATGCAGACACGCGGGGGGAGTTTCCGAAAGAGCCGCTGAGAGAGCTGCCCATACAGCTGACATACACAAAGAGAGAGAGAGAAAGTAGAATTCAATGAGCCATCTATTGTATTTTCAGGGTTATGTAATAAAGCAAAGCTAGTTGACAACCAGTGTGTGTATACCTATAAAAGTATATACACACTATACTATCTAACGTGTTATAATATTATGAATACATTTATATATGTATTATATGTATATTACTGACAATAAAGCCAAAACAACAAGCTAAACAAAAGATGATGAGCCCATTATGAAACTACATATTTATGAACGATGGTAGCAATATAGATGCGTTTAATGATGTTATAGCTAAACATGCTAATAACACATACATTATTATCTACATTGCGCCTTTAACCAGAAACCTCCCACACAATGAACGCTATTATATGATGCGTGTTCTCCCTCTCTCCCTACCCGTCCACGCGTGAGGAGTTTGATGATGTGATCTTTGTGTTTCTTCTGTTGTTTTTGTTTGTCATCTTTTTCAGATTTCGAGCTGGGCGCCATTTTTGATTTTTGCCAACTCTCAGCCCAGCCCCTCAACTCGCCGATTGGCTCTGCGTTCTCAGATGAGTCGTTTGATTGGATGAAAGAACCGTCAATTAAAGTTAAGGATGGCCGCTCTCGTTCTGCCGGGTCTGTCAAGTATGTGTTTCATTGGAGACTTCAAAAGTGAATGTTATTATATTTATATCATTAAATTATAATATTATTTATCCAACGCAGCAGTCGTTTACAATTATATAAATGCAAAAATAGTTAAGTTTGCATTTTATTTATTAGTTCAGTATATCAGCAGTCAGTTAGACTATTAGTCAAATGCCAATGTAAATACATAAAGTACAAATAAAATGCATGTGTCCTGTTTCACTCTCCGCTCTTTTGGCATGGCAGAGCGTGCATTCAGGTAGAGTATCATTGAATTAATTATTAATAAATCATAACATGCTTTCTTTTCTTTAGTGGTGTGTTGTGTGTCACATATGTTGCTTTATGACATTATGTGAAAGGGCGTGTCTCTGTTGAAATAGTTAAAGCATGAGTGCGCGAGCCTCCGCCCTCCTATTACACATACATTTGTTGTTCCTCCCCCGATACTAAAGGCAAAAGAGGCGGACTCTTAAACACCACAGAAGGGGCAAATATGGCGTCACTGGTAGGTCGTCTCTCTCGTGCTGTTTTCTTTAGAAATGCAGCGACATTAGGCCGCAACACTGGCACAAAATCTGTGAACGCGACCGGGCCGACGCTCAGCCGAACCGTAGTGTCGTCCACATCGGGGGCAATCCTTCCTAAACCAATAAAGGTGCGTTGATATGTCTTCACATTACCGCTGGACTCTGTCAGTAACCAGCGATTCTTGCGAACCAATGAGAACGAAGAATGGCTTGATGGACAAGATTGATAGCCAATTATATTGTCGGATGTACTCATTTATAGAAAATACGGAAGTACTTAGTGTACTGTTGTTTTTAGGATCAATCATTTAAGTCTTGTTAAATATAAACCCACCCATCATTTAAAGAAAGGGATACTTTAAGATGCATGTTACTTAAGAATTTAAAACGGAAACCGTGGGTTGTGAATTTCGCAGTGATCTCTGAATAGCAGCTGTTCATGATGTTGTTTATTTGACGTTATTGTAACGATTGCAATGTGCACAAATACTAAGATCCTTTTTAATGAAATTATTGTTATATATCGGTTAAGGTTTCGTTCGGTCTGACTCGTATGACGATCCTGGTGGTTCCGTTCCTGTATGTCGGTACTCTGATCAGCAAGAATTTCGCCGCACTACTGGAGGAACATGACATCTTCGTCCCGGATGACGACGACGATGATGATTGAGGAAAAAAGTACACGAAGAACATTTGGATGATATAGCATATGAATCACGTATGTGGTTTGTTGACGTTCATGTGTTTTGTTTTTCAGTGCGTGCTTCGTCTGAAGATCTTCTGAGACCTGCAGCATAGGGTGTAGACGTCAAGAACATTTTACGCAATCATGACGACTGTCAACACGTTCTTGTGTTTACATTTCTGCATTACACTAACCCTGTTCAGAAGCCAAAGTTGAATGTTATTTTATACATTTTAAATATCATTTGGGGCTGCCATACATTTTCAGCCTCTCGTCTATTTAATAAATTCTCAGAATGTGATGGTTGTGTTACGTATGTCTTTTTATAGAGGGTGATGTGTTTTGGAATCACATGACATTCAGATTTTGTACATTTTCACACATTAGTTTACTTAATGTATAAAATAAACCATAACTATAATGTCCAACAAATATATGTTCAACTTAAATATTAAATAGCTTTCCTGTAGCTCAGTGGTAAGAGCATGGCGCTAGCATTGCCAAGGTCATGGGTTTGATCCCAGGGGATTGCACATACTCAAAAAGAAATGTATAATGCAATGAAAGTTGCCCCAAATGCATAAATGTAAATGTAAATATCAGTTCTTAAAAGGTTAAACTTAAGTAATGAAATAAAAATGTCTAGCACCATGGTGGTTTCTTAGGTAGAAGGTTTTGAAAAAAGCACTTGAATTTGTGTCTTTAAATTTTGTATGTCTATGACCAAACCACCCAAATACACCATCATGGTACACAAATTCCCTATTGTGATCTCATTGGTTGGCGCTGTCCTCCAGAGCAGTGTTGGTGAGATTGAGATGTTCTTTAAGAGCATTGATTTCTCTTTCACTGTGGCCTTTTAATTCACTCAGTTCACTGTACACTTCCTTGTAGCGCTCGCTCAGGGCTTTATTTTCCTACAGAGAGAGAAAAAATGAATATTACCACAAACGATCACTGACAGTTTAGATCTGGCTGGCGAAAGTTTCTTCAGATGTGTTTATAGTTAACAGATTGAAGAATTTGAGTTTTAAAAACACAATTTGTACCTTAGTTAAAGCCTGGACATCTTTCCTGAGACAGCCGATCTCATTGTGGAGATACTCCACCTCACTCTCTTTCACTTTCAGTAACATCTGTAGAAAAAGTGAAAACTGAACTGCATCTTGTATAAACATACTTTCATTGACTAATAATGTGTTTTTTTGCACATTCACAATGTCTTTTTAATATTATTACTTATTTAAAAATGATTTGTATTCATATTTATTATTGTAAACACAGAACTTTAAACAGCCATGTCTCTGCCATACTGTAAAATAATATCAATACTTGCAATACACTTTAAGCATCACCAGAAGATAGCAGTGTTCAGCCACACTAATAGTAGCTGTGCAAATCTGATGCCCCGCCCACTATGACGTCACTATAGTTTCGATTCACCTAACACGGGCCACTACTACCATCTTTGCTGCAACAGTGAGGCTGAGTGTTCATTGTTGCATAATTCAAACAGTTTCACAAGTTAAGAAAAAATATTATTTTTATTTTTAAGGAGATTATTGTCCCGTGACACTTCTCTCTAAAATACTCAAATTCTTTGCTATGATTTGCACTGAATTTGTCTTATTTTGCATTAACACCAATATTCAATTATAACTGTGTATAGATATGAATCTGTGTACATGATTGTTAAATCATGTTTACTTTAACATTTGATTTTGAAGTGGCCGAAATGGGTCAAAGGTCAGAACCTCACCTCTAATTCCGAGGTGCTCCTTTCGTAGCTGCCAAGGGGAACAACTCCTGACCTCTGACCAGTGATGAAGGATCGCATAAGACTTATCTCTTCTGTCAGACGTGCTTGTAGTTCCTGCGTCAACAGGCAGAGGAAATGTTATTTAAAAACCTTTAACCAAAAACCACACACGAAGGCTTGCTAACCCATTCACAATCACATTAACAAATCAGCCAATGGTTACATTTATGACTTGCACAAGCTAACCCAGACAGCCAAGAACAATGACACAGGACGCTGTCTGTCTGCTGAGACTGGCAGGAATCAAGATCTTTTTCCCCTCTGACTAATTCATATGTGCCGTAGATGTAAAGGTGCCGTGTTACAGCAGATTTCTGTATTAGACTTTATAAGCTTCTGGCATCAGGTGATGCCTGAAAGATCATATTTAAAATGACATGTATGCATTTAGTTGGAATGCATTTTCATCTTTGTGTGACCTTTTCTCTTCCTCGGCTCTTCTCGGTGTACCTGATTCTCTTTGCGAAGCTGCTCCATCTCTCTCTCCTTTTGACGGATCTCTCCGTCTCTTTCTTCAGCGCTGCGCTTGAGCTCGGCACACTGCTGCGAGTAACGCACGGACAGACCGCTCACCTCACGCTGCAGAGAGAGCGACTCATGCCTGACACATGCACACATACACAAATCAATACTGTTAAACTGCAAATGATTGATGATTGATCTTGAGTAAATGATTTGTCAATAGGGAACTGTTAATAAATGTCATAAAATGAAGAAATGGGTGTAAACTGGCAAATTGTTGTGTAGGTGAACACTTACAACTGTTTTCTAATTGACGGGTCTGTTGGTTCTTCGCCACCGTGCCGCTTTAGTTTCTCGATCTCCTCTTGATGAGCTTTCCTTAAAGCCTCCATAGCTGCACGAAGAGAGATACGATGAACGAAATGTATGACAATAAAAGTCCTGATTTAAATCCATGCATGGTTGAGTTGTTAAGTTATTGGTGATTTGTAAATAGATACTAGCTTATGTAAAACAAACCTCCCAACCAGCTTTGGTCCCTATATGCGTTTCGTTTATGTCATTAACCTATTTAAGTTAAAACTGCAAAACCTTTTGGTTAAAAATAATCAAAAATCAAGTTTGCAGCTTTAATAAAGTGGTTTTTTTCTCATATTTTTTACATGTTTTAGCCCAAAATCCATATTAACCTTGAACTGTATTGTGCGCCTCCTCTTGCATGAGTCTCTGTTTCTCTCTCTCCATCTCCCTGCGCTCTCTCTCGTGCTTCTCATGTGTCTCCTGCAGTTTCTCTCTGTGCTCCCTCTCCACCTGCTCCAGTTTAAGAGCACAGGGAGCATCAGGACCACAGAGACCTGCGGTGACGGCCGCCATGCGACCCTGACGAAGAGTGTCGATATGTTGCCGCAGAGACACAACCTTACAAAGAGCAACAGGAAATGATGTTCAAATATTAGTCATGAATCCAGATCACATGTTTAACACAAAATGTGATCTGGACCAATATCCTGTGTCACCTCTCGCTGAAGAGCATCATTCGTGGCATCTTTACTTTGGGAACCGCTCTGTGACAGCGTTTTCAATTCTCCAAACTGAAGCTGCTCAAAATCCTCCCACTTTCTCTCTATGTCCACTCCTGTGTGAGTATCGGAAACCTGCGGCTGCATCAGAACCGCTGGAGTCACTGACCCTTTCTTCAGCTCGACCTTCTCCCAGGGGTCATCACCGTCCTGGTCCGAAACACCCTCCTGGAACCACTTGGTTCGGTCCTCCAGGCGCCTCTCATGTTCCTTGTCACGCCCCTCGCCTGCCTCTCTTCGATTGGTCAAAGGTGAAGACGTCATGTCTGATTCACCTGTGACATCTGACCCCGGGTCGTGCTGATGTCGTGGCGTGGGAGGGTTTCGGCGCGGTGCGTTTAGGGAACCCGAGTTCTCACTGGTGTCACTGTTGTCACTGAGAACAGAGAGATGTATCAACTTCCTGTTTACAAGAAAAGCGGAACCAAATCAAACTTTCAACACGTTTGAGTCAAAAATCGATAGCAGTTAGAGTTCGGACGCATTTAAAAGTAGTATTTTTCACATTTTAGAAGATCACAAAGACTAAATTCTAATATTAAGATTGTTTATTGCTGTACTGGATGCTTTCTGCTGAATCCCTGAAGGAAATTCTGCTTCTCAGTATGTTGATCCAGTTCCTCCTGATCCTGGATGTCGTGGCTGAAAGGGACACCAGTCCGTCACGCATCTACAATCCCAACATATCAACCAGTTCAAGACCAATGGCTTCAGTAAAATGTTCATGTTTTAATTAGTAAAACATAAAATACAAACTTCTTACATGTAATTGAAGCCCATAGTCTTTATCTGCATCAAATTCTTTCACACTCAGACAGTGACGTAAATAAATCTCCCCGTCTGCCTCATCTCTCTGCCAAGGCAAAGAGTAAAAAAATGTAAATATGATATCACACTTTAGCTAATAAAATAATCACATGTATGTTCGAGCTCACCTTCAGAGCCTCAGCGTCTCTGTAGTATCTCAGTCCTGAATCAGTGATGACAAACCAATACTTCCTCCACTACACACACACACACACACACACACACACACACACACACACACACACACACACACACACACACACACACACACACAGTGATGCATACATAAAGCACATCATAGCTCCCTACTGTGCATTATGTAAATTTCTTGAATTTATTTAAATAATAAAATACTTGGGATAATATGGAATAAAATAAGAAACTGCAAGATGTGACTTTTAGTAGAAATATACATAAAAGATAGTATCTGAATTTATATAAAATATGTCATATACATTCATTACAATTATTTGAACAAAAAAGAAAACTCCTTACCTCTTCATCTTCATCCAACATGCACATCCATCCCTTTTGAAAAAAGTCGAGCTGTAAAGAAAACTTGCATTAAGTTGCATAAAAAGCGTAATATTGCTCAGTATGAACCAATACATAGCAGAGTATACTATAGAGTAACAAGTAATCCAGAGCACGAGACATTCCAGTACTCACACCTCCCAGCGCGCGACAGGATGAGCGTGTAACCAACAATCTGCGCAGGTATTTTTTAAACACACAAATTTCAACTTACCGACATGAGTATCCGGTTGTTGGCATGAAAAAGGGAAAAAATTGTTAAGTTTAGTTGCTCAGTTTTATCCGCGTGCTGGTCCACTCGTGCATTAAGTGCATACGCTTGCTTTTTAAAACCAGTAATTCTCAGTAAAATTTGAGAGAATCAAAATATATGTAAACTGAAGCTAAATTGTTCCTGTAATAAGAGATAAGAGATCTGGCTTTGGCAGACCACGTGATCACAGGCTTCCGCGCGCAGCTCGGCAGTTTGACACCCTGCGCTTCACTGTCAACTTCACTAATTTACACTTACAAATTCTCTCATAAAGACACTAAAACATATAGTATTTCTAGCGCTAGATATAATCCTCTTTCGCGGGTCTTAAAGATCCTCTTGGTTTTCGTGGGTTCAGCTCCGGAACGTGAAACTGGATACCTCAGCATTGGTAAACCTGAGGTGAGTGTATAGTGACCGTTAAGCGTCATACCTGCATGTGAGGCTGACCTCTGTGTGCACTGTTTAGTGCCCTAGTGTTGTCTTCGTAGATGTTACTGGACCTCTGAGAACATGTGCACAGAAATACTGCATAAGTAAAATGATAATATTGATGCAATAATGCAGTAGCAACTAGATATATTGCTAAATTTGTGCAATTGCTTATGGGGTTGCCGGGGCGTCGCTATGCCAGAGCTCAACTATAAGGACAACCAATCATGTGTATGCAAGTTGAGATGTGTTTACTATTGTTGTCATTAACTTGCAATGTCACTGAGGTACATTTATATCAATGGGTCCAACAGATTTTTTTTGTCACAAGAATAATTTGTGACCCTGGTTTTGTTGTCCAGAGTTACAAATGTAAAAAGCTGAATGAGAAAGGAAAACAAATGTAGTAAATTTGTGCACCTGTGAGTGGCCTGATGCAGTGCTACTGGTGTTTGATGCCCTTTCCATTTCTTTCCCCAAACATCTTTCTTTTTCTCTCCGGTCTCGTCCTCTCTCTCTGCCTCTGCCTCTCTCTTCTGAAACATCATGCTCGTATCTCCCATCCACACAGCTTTAACCGCAAAAAAGAGAAGCAACATTTACTGCATTTCTCTCTGTAAACAGGTTTTTCCAACCAGTAACCACCTGTTTCTTTGCTTTAAGTATGTGTAAGTGTCATCACTCTCTCAGTGTTATGAAATCTTCAAAACCTGTTTGCTCTGACCTGTTCTGATTGTCTCTGCGTGGACTTCGGCTCTGTGGCCTCCGTCTTATTATTACTGTTTCTTCCTCCTCGGGGTACAGCTTACATCGGGGAATATCTGCTATTATCACATAGTCCTCTATGGTCATCTCTGGCACTGCTGGTTGGCTGGAAGATCTGGTGTTTTCTGAAAGAATTAATGCCTCCAAGCCCCGCCTGATGTTGCTTCTGCTCCTGTCGGTGAATGGTTTGTTCATCTCTGCATTAAACGCTTGAGATTTGGGAGAATCATTAGGGTCTACCTGATATTGACCCCTCCTTGATGTCGGACCCCTAGGTGTCGATGCAGGGGAGGTGGGGCTTATAGGGGAACGGTTGAAGTTTTGTGAATGACAGGACTCTGATCTGGATTGTTTATCCAAGATATCAGAGTATGCTCCATCTCCATTAGTATTATGATTCACCCGACTTTTATTTTTAGGGGTACAATGACCGGTTTTGTAGTCTCGATGAGGGGTTGAGGTCCCGGTGTTAGATCTGCTGCTGTGACTGTTTCGTCCACTTGTTTTATGTGAGACGTTGTCTTCACAGTAGCCTCCAGTTGGAGAGAAATCCCGGCTGTTGTAGCCGGTGTTACGGCGGCTGTTGCGACCGCTGTGACGACTGCTGTGGTTACGTTCATTGTAATCACCATCTATATCTGAATTTAACCCCTTCGACCAGCCGTTTCTGTATTCCGAAGTGTCCGACTCTACCGAGCTGGCAATCGATTTAAGATTCTTATACAGCTTTTCAGAATCTAGGCTGTGCCCGTAGGAACTCTGGGAGGGGCTTCTTCTGTGGGGGGGGCTGACCAAATCAACATATTTGTTCGTTCCTGAGCTTCTCGAAGGAGAGTCACAGCGAGACACTACGGAACCCCGCCTTCGTGAAGGAGTACATCTCCCAGACGGCTGTCTGGAGGATGTGTGTGATGTTCTGTGTCCATGGGCGGTGGAATTGCGGCGATGGGATGAACTTTGGGATTCGGCCCGTCTTTGCGGTGAGACGTTCGTAGATCTGGGACTCCCAGAGCGAGGGCTTGAACGAGACTGGCTGTCGGCGCGTCTGAAATTTGAAAAGGACATGTGTCGCTGAGGAGAGAGGCCGCTTATGGCCTCGTTGCTGAGATACTCACAGCGCCTCCTGTAGGACGGCAGGCCCAGGTCGGGGTTTCGGAAGGGAATGATGGCTTTACGCTCGGGGCTGCAGTTGGCAGGCAGAGGACGGCCTCTCTCGTAGTAGCGCACCGGAGCATCGCCGTCTTCCCTTTCTTGTGAAAGAAAGCGACTGGCTCTCTTAAAAATGGCAGGAACATCATTTTGTTCCTTTTCTCTTTTGTTTTCTGTTTGGGAAGACATGACATTGACATGTTTTTAAAACATGTTTAAATACACCACAAAAAAAAAAAAATCAATTATTTATTTTGTGTGAAACATTGTTATTAAAACAACAGACACAGGGACAAAACATCATAGATGCAGATTGGTGCCATGTGACTTGTTATAGAAATTATATAAGATATTATTTTAATATATTTTTCAATTGTATTTTGTAAATTGTAAAAAAAAGTCATATTTATATGTAAATATAAATAAGTAAATATCCAAGCATAGATTATCGTTTTACCTAAACAACATATATGAACATATATGTGTTTTACATTGATTTCCATATATCAGATATATATTTCTTTAGACTCCTAGAAAAGTAGAAGGTGAATATATATAGTGAATATTATGAAAATTGTTCTGGTGTTAAATCTCACCTGTGTGCTGGCTGACGCTTCCTCTTCTGCTTGTGCTTGTGCTTCCTCTTCTGCTCTGCATTTCCATCAGAGAGCGACTTTCTGAGCGCTGAAGAGCAGCTTCCAGACGCGTCATTTCACAGCTGCGTATGTTACTTCAATGATCAGATTATTTCTTTAGATTACAGATTCCTGTCCACCTTCAGAGTTAATGCTGAATGCTCTTGTTATTTCCTACCAAAATGAAAAAAATATAAATAAAATGGGCTGAATTTACATTTTGTAGACTATTAACTTGCTCAGCTTCTGAAACTATCTTAACATCATCAACAACATCATCTAGCTCATTGAAGGCAATAGAGCAAACATTTTATCCATCTGTGTTCATCTCTGCCAGCAGCCAGCGTCTTTGGAAAACTTTAGATTTTATAGCACACATGCTTATCAAGTTCAAGTATACTTAAGTTAATTTAAGTATATTTAAGTATACTTTATGTTGTATATATTCTAATATCAATGTAGTATATTTGTGAGTGTACTTTCAATACCACATTAGGACTACTTTTTAGTTTATAAAAGTAAGTACAGGTGCATCTCAATAAATTAGAATGTTGTGATAAAGATCAATATTTTTTGTCACTCATTTCAGAAAGTGAAACCCATATATTATAGATTCATTACACATAGAGTGAAATATTTCAAGTCTTTATTTTTTTGAAATTTTGATGATTATGGCTTACAGATAATGAAAACCCCAAATTCAGTGTCTCAGAAAATTAGAATATTGTGAAAAAGTTCAATATTGGAAAGTCATGATGTCACATCCTAATCAGATAATCAACTCAAAACACCTGCAAAGGTTTCCTAAGTCTTTAAATGGTCTCTCAGTCTGGGTCAGTAGATACACAATCATGAGGAAGACTGCTGACTTGACAGATGTCCAGAAGACAGATTGACACCCTCCACAAGGAGGGTAAGCCACAAAAGTTCATTGTTAAAGAAGCTGGTTGTTCAAAGAATGCTGTATCCAAGTATATTTATAGAAAGTTGAGTGGAAGGATAAGGTGCACCAGCAAAAGGGAAAACTGCAGCCTTGAGGAAAATCCATTCAAGAATTTGGTGGAATTTCACAAGGAGTGGACTGAGGCTGGAGTCAGTGCAGCAAGAGCCACTACACACAGACAAATCCTAGACATGGGCTACAAACGTCAGAAGCGTCTTACCTGAATTTATCTGTAAGCCATAATCATCAAAATTTCAAGAAATAAAGGCTTGAAATATTTCACTCTATGTGTAATGAATCTATATAATATATGGGTTTCACTTTCTGAAATGAGTGACAAAAAATATTGACCTTATTCATGTTATTCTAATTTATTGAGATGCACCTGTATACTTTGGTGTATAGCACACTTTGAGTTTACAACTACAGTAGATATTGTTTATATACTGCAACTCAACTAATGGGAATGCTAATAATTTACTAGTTCAATACTTCTAGCGTATTTTAGTTGATGAAAGTACAAATTGAAGTGTACTTATGCTGCAAGTAGCCTATATTGTTTATATTAAGTGAATTTAAAATCACACTTAGTTTATTTTATTTGTTTAATCTATTTATGCACTTTATTACGATTTTCCATTTTTAGCCATTTTTATAGCACTTGAAGTAAACTTTTCTGTCAGTATATTTCAGTGTAAAAGTAGTAATAAGTATATAAGTATACTTTATTATTAGTATACTAATAGCAAACGTAAATAAACTCCTTTTTATAAGAGTAAGTTTTCCTGTAGCTCTACTGTTCAAGTTCATGGCACCTATCAATATCATGTGTTTGATTTTTTAAGAATAGGTATACTATGTGATAAAATGTATAACCTGAAGTCATTGTAATTTTCTGCCAAATGTATAAATGTAAACAATAGCCTTTGTTCTGTCACATTAAGGCACGATGTACTGAAGAACAAATTGACATGACAAGGGCGACTTGCTGAGGACACATCACTCTTAATTTTCCTGATTGCAAGATTGTGACGGAATCCAAGCGGGTCTGAATAATTTACATCCCTGAGGTGAAGGTAGAGACTTTTAACTCCTAAATACAGCGATTAGCTCAATCTTAGCAGGATCTGTACCAGAAACAGGATATTTTAATGTAGCTCGGAGGTTAAACAAGTTCCTTAAGGCTTAAAGGTTAGAAGGATTTTATGCCAGAACCAAGTGCCACACAAAATCAAGTGATAGAACGTAGTACAATAACGCAATTTGACACACATTGATTTTAACGATGGTACAGTATAGATCATAAGCATGACGTTCCTATTAAAATTCCCATTAAAGTGAGTTCAGTAAGACATGCATCTTTAAACATTAAGCAACCAGTAGAACTGCAAATTGATGTATTTAATACCGTTTAAATGTAAGAAATAGAAAAGTTCACATCACAAACCTTCTTAGTTTTCCCAAGACCTTTCTGTTGTGCTTGCCAGCGTCTTGTATCTCTCCTTCTCCGTCCCATCTCTGTGCCGTTCCCTCTCTTGTTCTTTCGTTCATTACTTTAGCACCAGCGGGTGTAACTCAAGCTCTGCCTCTCCTCATGATTATTTCATCACACCTGGACTGTTCCCATTGCACCTACGTTTCTTCCTCATTCTCCTGTTCCCAGTTGACGTATTCTCCCCTTATCTACTGTATGTTCTTTATGTCCAGCTCTACCTCTACCAGCTTCTGGTTCCTACGCATCTGTGTCCGTACGGTCTGTTTTCCAACATTTTGCCACATATAGACGGGTAAACTGCAGACAGCGGAGGCAAGCCAAACTCTCGCAGCTCTGTTGGACGCGATTGATGAATTCACGATTCCTGTTTTGGGTTTTATTGTCCATGTTGTCCTGAAATATACTGTTACAGTCGGTTCCCTGAAGACTTTACATGATCGTCTCATTAAAATGCAACAGGATCACAGAGCAAACCTCTTATTGCCTTCTTTGTTTTCCATGAAGTCACATCCACGCCAACTCAAGCACTTGTGGTAATTGAAGTGCACTTACTCAGCTTGATCTTGGGTTGTTTCTTAAGAAACATAAATTCGAAGCCTTCTTATTAAAGCAACTTTACATGCATAGATGTATGCTCATAGTATGCTTTCAATTGACAAAATCTATTTAATTGAACTTTTTCTGTAAAGAATGACACCAATGTGAGGATGTGTTCTTGGTGGTCACCAGGGCATTTGAGGAAACTGAGTTGTTTTGATTGGTTGCTAGAATATTGATATATGGTTTATAGGACGTTGCTAGGACGTTGCTAGGGTGTTCTGGACGATTACTATGTTGTTTCTTACAGATACAAGTCAAAAGAGCCCACCACTAAGTATACACTTAAAAAATGCTGGGTTGTTTTAACGCATAGTTTGTCCGTAGGGTTTGGACCCATTTTCAATGTATGTAGGATTTTTTTGGGGGGAATGATCTCCAACATCCATACAATGACAAATAATAAATAATTTTTTATAATTAAAGACAATATTTTATATATGTTGTGTGTGTCCTAGTAATGTGTAATTCATACTGGAAAACTTTAAGAAAAAACATATATATAAAAAACATTATAAAAAATGTATAAATCTAAAAGAAAATATTAATCTTAAGGATATTACATTTACATGTATGCATTAGCAGACGCTTTTATCCAAAGCAACTTACATTGCATTTAAATTGGTTTCTTAGTGCAATCCCTGGGATCGAACCCATGACCTTGGCGTTGCTAGCGCCATGCTCTAACAACTGAGTTTCAGGAATATTAAAAAGCTATGTATGTTTCCTAACTACAAATACTGTTTAATGCAGAACACATTGTTGCATTAAATTACTTTACATCAAATCTGATGTAAAGAAATAAAACATTGGCGAAGACTTGAGTTGACTAAACCACAGCGTCATGCGTTTAATTATTGATCTCAGGATTAAATATCTAAATAAGGCCAAGGGCTCTGTCGCAGGGTGATGTAAAGTAGTTTAAAGTTACAGTCAGATGTGAAATATCAGAGAAGGGACATTAGATGAAGGTCTCCATTGTGTCTCTCCTCCATGGCCATGTGGGGTCTAGCTGGTGTTTTCTGCCTGCAGGACGCTTTGACTCAGGAGGACAGACAACATCTGTCATTTTGTGCCTCCTCCCTTTCCTCCATTCACAGGCGCACACTGCCTCTCCCAAATGGTGCCCTTTTGTATCGGCTATTGTCCCCGGCTACATTGTGAGGCTCTGCTTGTTCCCCCGAGTCCCATTGATGAGTGTTGTAAGAGACCTCGGCCAGAACTCCTCTGAACTTCTCCTGTAGCCTAATGTTTTGCCATAAAACTTCAACAAAAGCGTTCTTGTTCTCTATGTTACATTAGTGTTACACAAGTCAAATCAAATCCATTTCTAATCAAATTCTCAAACAAAATTAGACAACGATAGTGTTCAACAGTTTTCCAGCGCTGTTACTTGTGTAGGATTTTACTCTTGAAATCAAGGAAGGTGTTATTAAATCACAGTTTGGAGTGTTGAGTTTAGCTCTTCCTAAAGCTTTAGACAATCTGAAGACTTGTAAACGTCCTGCCGCTATTTGACAGCGTTTCTTTTTTGCAGTGGACCCGCGCAGGCAGAATGTGGAGTAAGGCGATGAATAGCCCAGTATGGGGTGACCGAGAGGCCAGAGCAGATGTTAATGATTAGCTTGGTTCTCATCACTATAAAGAACCGACGTGCAAATCTTTCCACGGTTTCTAAAGAACCATCTCTAGCCATTATAGAGCGACGCACTTAAAAGTCATAAACAGCAACCAGAAAAAAGAGAAGGAATAAGGCTTAAATTTAGCTCAATCTTTCAACAAGTTGTATATCTGTTTTTGGCAGATTATGTGCAGTGGCATGTGTCGTATTGTTTACATGATTTGTAAATGTATGTTTATATTCTAAAATAAATCTATGACGGTGTCCAAATCTAAATGTACAAATGGTCACCTCTGGTTTACTTTTTTAGACCTAAATAGGGTGTAAGGTGCAGTGGCTTTAATGAAACAATGCGGGTTTTTTTTCAATAGTTCATAATCTTTATTTGGAAAAATAATTTAAGCTAAAACTTCATTCTGAGAAAAAGGATCAAACAAAAGCCTGTTAATGAAAACAATAGCATTAATAACATTTTTTACAATCCTTCTTTAAATAACATTTTCTCAAAACATCCCAGCAACCCGAAGTGCCTTTGCAAATAACAGGAACAACGTAAGAAAAACGTACAACTTAAATAATCTTAAAAACATTACAAATATTTAGAAATACAACTTAAATAAAAATAAATTAACTTAAATCATACAGCTCTTGTTATAAAAAAGGAAACAAAAACATACAAACAAAGATATTATTTAGCATCAACACAAACATACTTAGGTCAAAAAACAACTTACATACATATTCTAAACCATAATGCAAAAAAGCGGAGGCTTGGAAGACTTTGAGATTTTTTGAGCACTTATTTTTTCCCAGTGATCAAGTAATACATAGAGTACACTGGTCATGTGACAGGATATGACATCATGTGACATTCAACCCAGTGCAGATAGGCCAGTATGGCTGAACATCCACCGTTCTGATGTAGTCCCTTGTACACTGACTTGTGGGGTCAGCAAATGTTGCCAAAATATTGCTAAAATGTGGTCACAACTTTGCCACGTTATCAGCGAGACAGTCAATGGCAAAAAATGTTGCGATACATTTCTTTTAAACTACTTCAACATCATTAATGTTTGGTGCAGTTTCTGGGCACAGTAAAAGTCTGTGGGAATTATTGGCGAAAAAACAGCAAATGTTGCCAAAATATTGCTAAATCGTTGCCACGATGCTGACACAGTATTGGACATCACATGGCAAAACACTGCGACGCTATTCTCATATTCTCTCCTCTTTCTGTTACATTTTCCCAATGCCATTTACGTGTGATGAATCCACGTGTGAAAGAAAAATTATTTAAAAGGACATACACTGTCCAACACCTTTAAAAATGGCTTTACAGGTAAATTTTACAACTACATTTGAAATTGTAATGACACTTCTGCCATCATTAGCATTTCCACAAGTTTCCAAGCCTACAGGCCACGACCGCCTGCACCTCTTTCAGTACAGAGAACCAGCTCATCCTGAATATCAGTTAATCAGTCCTAGTTTCTCAGCAGCAGTAGTCACAAGGTGGGACGTTTCCACCTAAGGGTTCGAGCAGCAGCATTTTCTTCGGGAGTTCAAAACGTCTCCCGTAGGACACAATGAGCATCGGCCTCCTGCAGGCTCATTACACCTGAGTGACAGAAGTGAAAGAAATGCTTAGTTTTACATTTTAATTGTGAGTTGATCTCTACGATCTCTTAAAAAATATTACATTTTGACGCCACTCACCTCGGTTGCAATTACACATTCATCTTTCTCCTCCGACATCACCATAACGGATTTGTATTTGGTGTCGACACAAGCCGACGTGGATGCCGATGCACATGCTGACGCACATGCTGACTCGGAGTACAGTGAATCAGAATACTTTGACTCTGAGTATTTCGACTCAGAATACTTTGATTCAGAATACCTGGATTCTGAATACTTGGACTTTTCAGATGCATCGCTGTAGAGAAAAGAGAAAACAGCACATTAGGAAAACAATTCGGGACCCGTTTGGTGGGATTCTAAAATTCATTTTGAGGTCAAAATATCTATTTTAAACAAGAATAACATTTACCTTTTCAGACGTTTTCTGCGCTTCTCCTCAAACTCGCATGACTCTTGCAGAGATTGGCACTTTACGTCCTCACAGCTGTCGGACAGTTCCTTCGCTGCCATCTCCTTCCCAACGTGCTCCAGTTTCACCTCATGTTTCACTTCGTACTTTACTTCCTGCACCAAATTATAGTCTGCAGGTCCGTGACGCGTTTTATAGCTCCTCTTTTCCGTGCTCAGGCTCAGGTCGTCGTGTTCGCTGTGAAAGTCGATCTTCTTGTTGATGTTCTTGAGCGGTGCTTGCGTGACAACGCTCACAGACAGATCTTTGTCACGGTTAGAATTGTTCGTGAGGTTGTTAATGGTTTCGTTCTCCCCGTTAGCGACTTCCTCCTCTCGTTCCCGTTGACGCTGCTGGACCTTTGAACGTACGCAAACCACCAACACGGCACAGGCGACAACCAACAACAACACCAGCAGAACTCCGGAACCCACAGCGGTCCAGGGAACGTCGCCGCCTATCTGGGAAGCTCTATCTGGAAGCAAGAACTGGCAATTGCGTCCACCGTATCCCGGGACGCAAGCACATATGTACCGGTTGTTTCGCTCGTGGCAGGTGGCGCCATTGTGGCAAGGGTTGTGTTGGCAACGACCTATAGGTGAGCTGCTGCAGTTCTGTCCGGTGAACCCAGGTGGGCATGTACATACATAACCGTTGGCCCCTTCCTGACAGGTTCCACCATTCTGACAGGGGGAAAGGGAGCACTCGTCACCGACATGGTCGCAGTTCATACCTGTGAACCCTTCCGGACACTGGCACAAGTAGGAATTCACCAGATCTACACAACGTGCACCTGTGAGTTGAAGGAGGAATGAGAAAACGTGAGCAAATGTGACCTCACATCATGATGCAACAAATCATTCATTTGGCCACCAAAACAGATGAATATGTAAAATCCTACCGTTTGAGCACGGACTAGAGGTGCAATGATCGATCTTCTTCTCACAGTTGAACCCTGCGTATCCCGTCGGACACTGACAGAAGTATCCACCATCTGGGTTGTCTGCACAACGTCCGCCATTGAAGCACGGCCCGTCTGCGCATGTCATGGCGCTAAGCTCGCAGTTTTTGCCATAGAAACCAGGTGGACAGGTACAGCTGTAAGTGCTCTCCATGTCCTGTGAAACCAAAAAAAGAATCGGTAAGCTTAACGTTCTGAACCTGAAAACATATACGTGTCTGTATTACTAATAGTCATTCACTTACGGTGCAGCTTCCTCCATTGCGGCAGGGGTTGGCAGCACATGCGCTGACCTCGATCTCGCAGCTGGCTCCCGTGTAGCCCGGCCGACAGGAACAGGTGTAGCTGCCCTGGCCAGTGTTGCTACAAGTGGCTCCATTCAGACAGGGCTTATGATGGGTACAGTAGTTCAGATCTGGAAAATATAGGCAGATGTGTGTTCAGCACATGTGGATTAATCCATCTCAAAGCAGTGACACATGGCCACTGTACCACAGCTGGACAGCTGCTGCTCTCTGTCTGTTGCTTTCTTTGTATTGTTTTTCTTCCTCTCCACATTTCTTTCTACCAAAACATGCTTTAAACTTATTCTCTCTTCTGTTTTTCTCACCCTGGTTGCAGAAGAGGCCGCCCCAGCCTTCTTGGCAGTTGCATTGCCACGGTTGCTGGCAGGTTCCATGAAGGCATCCCGGGTACCGTATGCACTCGTCGCAGTAGCGGCCTTTAAACCCAACTCTGCACCTGGTGAGGCATCCAAACAAATCATCAGATTAGAAACAGGTTTGGATTGTGATTAAAAATGAGACATGGGTTTGAAACATGTTGCTACTCTGGCAGGTGGTTGAGCCAGTATTGCTGTGTTGGAATGGATGGGTTGCTTTGCATATTAAAAATCAAAAAATTAATTTACAACCCTCTTGTGGTGTGTGAAATGATAGTAAACTGAATAAATGTAATGAACATACTTGCACTCTCCAGGTTTCTCGCAGAAGCCGTGTTCCTCATCACATCCCGGTAGACAAATTGCTAAAAAACATAAAACATCTACGTTAGGACCGTGGAGGTACGCCATGTGCTCTTTGTTTAGTTTTTACATCTACTGAAAACCTACTCACTAAATCATAACTCCTCTTGACCCAAAGAAAGAGAAGTGGGGGTCCTAAACCTATTAGCTTCATCTCTTACCAAGAAAACGACTAACATCTCCTAATCACCACTGAGGAATTTCTGCTTAACACATGACTACAATAGGGCGCTGAAAAACAAGGGGACCCTTCTTTCCACCCTCTCTTCACTGCGGGTCAAAACTTTTTTTCTTTCTTTCCTTGTGCTCTCAATGTCTCCGGGTAGGGAAGATAAGAGTGGACAGCTGGTGTATGCGCGGCCAGCGGGCGACAGCTGCTCCATTGTCTCCGCGCTCCCGGCAGCTGCCCACTTCAAACAATACCTCCCCTCCGCCAGCCAATAGGCGGCCGGCCCACTCCGGGAGCAACCAATGGGACGCGAGCATGTAAATTTATGGCACGCGTGAGATTATTCCTAAAAACTTTCCTCCTCCCGAGTGGAATAAATCAAGTGGTGTGTTGTGAGAGTGGGCTGGAAGAGGGGGTCAGTGTGGGGAGGGGGGGCGGGGGTATTAGTTACAAGTTGCTCGTAACCGTTAACTTTATTTTTTTCTACTTTTTTCTTCCTTTAGTTTTATAAAATAAATACATTAAATAAAATGTATATTATAAATAAATCATATTTTTAAACAATTAAAATATTTTTCCCATTCTGACACAGTAGGAGTTGATATACGATGTTTACAACGTTCATTTATTAATAAACGATCACGTGACTTACGTTCAGTGCAGTACTGGCCCTTCCATCCGGCGTCGCAGATGATCTCTCCGCGTTCGCCGCAGGTAAAATGGCCGAACGCGTCGTCTCTGGGCCGGCAGAACACGGAGCATCCCTCGCCGTAATAGTGCTCGTCGCACACGAATCGGTAAGAGAACTTGAGCTCGGTTCGGCCCACGCTGTGGAGGTCCTGAGACCAGTCCTCACCCACAGTCAAATGACGCTGCGTGGTCATGGTACTGATGATGCGCTCCGGGTTTTCTGTATAGAATAAAAATCACAACGTTTAGTTTCATAGGTATTAAAATCAAGTATTGATATATTTTCATCATCGGACCA
Source organism: Oreonectes daqikongensis (assembly GCA_026939265.1). Taxonomy (NCBI): domain Eukaryota; kingdom Metazoa; phylum Chordata; class Actinopteri; order Cypriniformes; family Nemacheilidae; genus Oreonectes; species Oreonectes daqikongensis. Next base: position 1,272,909 of record JAOTQM010000031.1, read on the forward strand.
CTTACCTGTTGTTAGATCCTCTTTGGAATCAGCATGCACCGCTTCAATAATCAGTGAAAAAGTTCCCTACAAAACCCCAAAAAACAATTTCGTGCGTTAGAAAACGAGCTTTTTTTTTAAAAAAATACAACACTAAAACATGCCCAGCATTACTCCTCATCTGTTGCATCATGATACTTACCGGCCACGTGAAACCGAAATTCATCCTGATGGGGTTAGTAAAAGAACCGTCCGGTAAGCTATCTGGCACTTGGAACGAGTTAGATCCCAACACGGGTGTAGCGGTGCCTCCATAAGTACAAGGTGGCTCCGGAGATGCGTTGGGCTGATAATGTTTTAAACAGATGCGGAAAAAAGTCTTGCAGTCGCACTGCTGGTAAGGGGAGGTCAGGCCGCCCCTACAGCAGTTCTTGTTGCCCTGCACGCCCTTCTTGTTCAAAAACTCCTGCAACTTTAGCTCAAAGACGCCTGAACAGGACGCCTGGAAAGAAACGAACGCATTAATATAAGAGCTGAAAATTTTTAATTGATAAGAAACATATAATTGTGTTTTAGCAGATGGTTTTAGAAATGAATGATGAAATCCTTACCTGGCAGAGCAGCATGTACAGGATGGCGAAAAGCAACAGTAAGTGGCGTCCCATGACGAATAAATAATAAATAAATAGGTTTTAGAAAGTTTGCAAAGTCACCAAGGACACCTTGTTTTAAAAGTCCTTTCTCTTAGCCGTCTGATGCATTGGAAGAGACTTTCTTACTGGAGATATTGAGATAGACCGTTGTTCCGTTTCATGTCAAGTGCGCGCAAAACAATTCCCAGCTTCTCCCAAGCGTGTCCAAAAACTCCAAAGGAATTGAAAATGGAACGGAATGACTTGTTAAATTCCGTGCGAACGTTATAATCCGTGTGAAAGTTCAGATGAAGCCTCAGAAACCGTGGTGAGAAAGATGCTTATAGTTCCTTATTGGTCTGTTCCTAAACCAGGTTTTGTCACTGGCCCAACATCTCTTCTCACGTCCTTCTCCCACGGACACTGTGCGCTTGTATCTGGAGGGAGGCCGCCTGCCGCCAGTTTTATACGGGGTGCCACATGCCGGGGTAATAATATGCTAATGTGCTACTACCCCCAATCTGTCCCACGCTTCACAATGCAGCTCCCATGCAACCAGCCCCAACCAACCAACCAGTCTGTTCCAAGCAGCACTGCTATGCGTGCGTAAAAACGCGTCTATAATTTACAACTCGGTAACGTTTTAGAGTGCTCGGGGTTAGCCTTTGCATTATAATCAATGTACCAATAAGGTGGCAGAAAGGAAACTTATCTCGTGTTTTTTATTTACTTTGCCAAACTGGTTAAAAAGTTTTTTTATTTACTTTCTCTCATTATTATTTTTGTATGCGTTTTCGCGTCCAAAGTTAATTAATTTGGTGAAATCTTGAAAAAGTTTACTTTTCATATTTTAGAAAAATAAATCTCGGTTTTCAATAAATGTTTTTATGCTACTTCCCTTTGCTTTTCCTGCTTCAGTGAGTTTCCTGATTTGTATCTAAAAACATTCCTCATGCCAACACTGTGTGTGTGAGGCAAACTCACAAAAGAATACGCATCATTTGTATGGAGGCCAAATTCTCCACTTGCTTTTCCCTTTTCCGCTGTGTGTGTGTGTGCTATACGCGTGCAGCTCTGCTGTGAAAGAGCGCGTGTGTGGTGTGTGTGTGTGTGTGTGTGTGTGTGTGTGTTGCTCGCGTGGCCATCCCCGGGGCACTGCGCTATTGTGTGCCGGCGGAATAAGTTTGCGCTCAGCTGTATGGTAATTCAGGGAGCACCTGCGCTACCGTCCTCATAATCGGCCGATCCGCGGAGCCCCACAAAAACAAGCAAATCGCCTCCTTATCGTTTCATTCTCAGGACCCCATTCAAACAAATATGTGTTTGTTTTTCTTCGTCTTTTGAACCTCTCCGCTGCCCGACTGTTTGCCTTACATTAAAACCGGGTACGGTTTTATCCAAAAGTTTTTTGTGTGAATGAGAGCGATGCCCTGCGCGTAATTGTGGGTTGGGGGTGGGTAGGGGGAGTCTTAATTTGGTCGTTCATTTAAGTGCGATTTTCTTCTGCACAAAAGCTCGCGCCTGAGGTCCATAGTAACCAAACACAAGTGAGACAAATTACATCACTGTGTTAAGATATGCTTTGAGCGCTTTCTGTATTTCCAATCAATCCGCCACCAAGCTTCAAACGAGCCAACTTTTCTGACATCATGAGAGGCAAAAAATGGATTCTAGTTAAATCTTTGCACTGCCCGGGGGCCGGGATGAGATAGGAGGGGGTGGCATCATTGAGCATGGCTTGGAAAACAGCAGAAACTGTGGAAGATTGAATTGCTCGTTATAAGAATCTTTTAGAGTTCAACAGATTGATTTCTTGTAAAAAAAAAAAAAAAACACAAGCCCTTTGTGTTTTTAATAATAGAAACAAATCTGTTCTAGAACAACAATTTTTGTCAAGTTACGTTTGTTACAGATACTCCCCCTCAGAATCAAATAACAGTAAAGGGAGTAACTGTTAAAGTGTTAGTGCTGGTTTAATTGAACCCTGCAGTAACTCAAACCCCTCTGGTATCAAGTCGGTAGGACTCGGGCTCCTCTTGTTCTTGCTTTTCTATGCGCTTTCGTTTTTCATTGATTGCGCGGCCCCTCGGGGGACAGTCACTGAAGGGGGTATACGGTACGCCTTCAGACGCGACCAGACCCTTACAGGCCATCTGCCACTGACTAAACGCCTGTCTCCTCCCTCCCTCCCTCCGCCCGTGCGTGTGTGTGCGCGCAATGCCCTGCGTCTAAATTGTACCAGAAGCATGTTAAAGAACCTGTAACGGTATGGGCCGGCAGGGGCCAGATGGCGCAGGCGAAGCCAGAAGTGTTGCGGTCCCAGCGGAGTTGGACAGCACATGGGCGGCCGTGGGAACCTAAGCCCAGCTCGCATCACACGGGATCGATCATATGAAGTCGTGTGGGGATCACAATTAGGGGCTATAATGTTGTTTGCGACCTATCGATCGGCGAGGGCTTGGAGAATCCTTTACTTGGGGATCAATCTGATTTGATGCGCATGAACTGTGGCGCAAGTTTAGAGGATTTAACGTGGATGAAGAGCGCGCCTCTTGAAATCCGCAATTTAAGGGCGCGCGCTTCTGTTAATCTCGCATCCTTTGTTACAAATGACAAAAAACACGTGGGTGACTCTGGCACAAGGTGTTGATCAAACTACCTGTGGTGCATTGTTTCAGATCGCATTACCCTGACCAGCTGCCCACGGGCGCGCATAACAATCCACGCGCGACCCGGTTCGGACCAAGAGCTCATTAACATGCGCCGTTGCCATGGACGTGGTGGTCGTGGCTTCACTCCGGGGCCTCCCGAGGGGACACAATCATTCAATAATTACGCGGAGATCCTCTTATTTGCGCCCGCGCGCGTGTGCGTTTGCGCGGCGTGCGTCTGTTTGTGGGTGTGCGCGAGCGTAAGGAAACAGGCGTGGACGTTTTTCTCTCGTTTGGGAGCTGACGCTTGTCGCGTGCCTGCGCGTATCAAAACACATCTGCTTTCGTGGGCTCCAGGGACTGATGCGCGCGTCCGGCCACCACAACATATCGACCCCCGTCTCTCTCTCTCAACGTATTGATTCGACAAGTCGTAAGCATTTTTGACACCGCAATGCCACGCTAAAGACACTTCAATCACACACGTGTAATCACACAAAATGTCAGTGTTTTTCGGATTAAAACAATAAACGTACTCCTTAAAATAAAAATGTTATTTGAAACATTTTGGTAGTCAAATTTGAGATAGACACCCATTCATGTGAACTTGATGTTTTACCTTTAAAATAGTTGTTATGCAATACAATATCATTTACCACTTTATGAGGCCACTGTATAAACCGAGCCAGTGTAAAATATTTTTATAAAATGAGGAAAAGGATGAGCTGGAAAAGCAGCCAACAAGTGATGATGACCCAGCAACAGCTGGCACATTAAACAGTTGTGTACTATTTAAAAGTTTAGGCTTTTGTTTTGAAAATGAAGCTCGTAAAAGTTAGTTCTCTCTCTTTCTCTCTGTTGTAGCATCTGCCCTGAGGATGAACAGATGTAGGCACCTGTGTTTAGCGGCCACACATCCCCCATCCTCCTTTTCTTCTCTCTCTCCTCCCTTTTAACCTCCTCAATCCTCTTCAGAAGGGCCCACAAAAGGGGTAGTAGAGGAGGAGGGGGGGCAGTAACCATACCCCCCCGCTCTACACTTCCATCACCCCCTCACAAACACATTCCCCGAGGACACGCTCTCTATACCAGCCTTTGTCATCTTCCAAACAGGCCCAAAGAATCCCCTGCAAGTCGATTGCTCACTTCCAAACGACACAGGTAAGAGCGTTCGGGACACTTATGTTATACAGGAAGGCTGAAACTCTCAAATGTCACATTTGGGGGGGAAACAACACGGAGCATTATGGAAAGTGACAGGCCCAGGGCGTGCAACACAGTTGCGTCCACACCGCCGAGCACACTTCTGAAACAACACAGAGTGTTGAATGTCAGTCGCGCCCATTTAAAAGTAACCTGCTTGCAACAAAGACGGCAAAACAGAATAACCAAGATCGGCTTTTAAGATAAAAGTGCGAGGCAGGTGTTGAGTGTGTCGGGGTAAGATGAAGCTCGTGGGAAGGCCTTCCTCACAAAGGACTTGTTTTCCATTAACGCGCTGATCCAGAGTCAGTGTTCCTGACGTCTCATTCATCACGGCCCTCCATCAGATATGATTCTAGATCAGTCATTCCAGATCAGCGACACGGATGCTCACACCATGATGCTCATGTTTATATTCACCTTTTAAAGGAACTGCTCAATAACTGTCGACTGTGCTTTACAAGACAACACAGCCCCCTGTGTTAGGAGAATTATTGATAAACTAATCGGCCGGGCTGATCGATACGGCAGTTTTGGGTCAATTGGAGATTTTTTTGTATTGGCTGAACATTAGAAGTTATTAAAAGAATTACATCGATCAACAACCGTAAAGTCGATCACATTATCGGAAATCCGTTAACTAAACAACCCACATTACTCACAACCGATATTTATATAAACGTTTTAGCAAACGTTTTAAAGAGCATTTTAAACAAACAAATGAACAAAAACAAAACAACTTCCACTAATATCTGACAAAATATAAAAAATGTCCATTTATTTTGTGGTCTTCATCGAAAAGAGACTAAAAAATAAAAATTATATATATCATTTATACACCGTCATCTAATTGAACACCTATATGACTTTTTTCAAAACATCAGAAGTTTCCTCACGCTAGAAAATGTTGGTAGCTAAACAACACCGACCTCCATTGACTTCCATTGTATGAACACAAAATGAGACATTTCTCAAAATTGTCATATACAATAAATGATGTTTATTTTGAATGAACTGTCCCTTCAAACTCTCTTGTTTCATTCAGTGTGCATTGCAGTGCAATGAAATCAAATGTTTATTGATTCCCTCACTCTCATCCTCCACTGTGCACCTGTTGTGTCCTCCTCAGGAATTCTCTCCTACTCCGTGGTCTCTTTGGGACACGCCGGGGTCCTGAAGGTGAGGGTGTTTCTCAGCGAATCATCACTCTCTTCCTCCACTGTTGCACTGTTTTTCTCTGGCTTCCCTGCATTCTGTCACTCGTGTGCCCTTTCTGTAGAGGTCTTAGACCCCTGCCCTGTGAGTCCCGCCCCGGGGGAGAGGGGCTTTTGTGTGCCGATGCCCCCGCAAGCTGGACAGACAGCTGCTGTGGAGTGGTCATCTTCACACATGCACACACACGCACAAAGCTCAAAGGTGTCTGTACTCTATCTATTGCCTGCGGCCTATTCAGCGCAGAGGCAGAGATGCAAAGGCACGGTTTCTCCAAACTTTAATGAAGACAAAGTCCAAAGCGCGGCGCGGGCCGTGGCTCCGAAGTGACCCGCAGTGACGCGCTTTAAACTCCAGAACTATTTATTAGATAATAAGAGAAGATCCAGCGTGAATGTGTCATTTATTAAAGTTTATGGAGGATAAAGACTCAATTTAATGTGAGAGGGAGGCGTTTACCGACTCATGCCATTGTGATGCTGAAATCACGGGATGTTTGTACGGTATAGGGCTGTATTTTATGGAGCCCTAATCGAAACAAAGTGCAAAACAGTTACTGTTGAAAGACTACGCAAGGTTCATGTTGCTTTATCATTTTAACTTGACAAAGGCTGTTTGCCGAAACGTCGGTGATAAAATTAACAAAGTGAGTGTGTGTGTTTGTAATAAATATATTCTCAACAGATTTGTTTTTAAACAAATTAGCCCTAAAAGTTTATTCCAGTATGCTTTAGTATACTTCTTTTAATATAAGAATAAGAAACTATACGTTTAGTATACTTTTTATGTATTTCTAAGGTAAAATGTAGCTGTTTACGTTACACTTTAAATATAAATAAGGTTGTAATCTTTAATTTCCGCTGGTTAAAAATGAACAAAAATCAGATATAGAGCAAGTTTTAAAACTGTCTCATTACTCCAATAAACAAAGGTAAAATTATAATAATTATCATAAATAAATATAATTTCAGCTGTCAAGTTGGATTTCGTGGGAAATACACTTAGTATACACTTACTATACTAGCACTAGGAAATAAATGTAAAAATACACTTAAACGTTGTTTACTTAAAAATGCACTTTAAGTATGCTAATTTTTTTGTAAAGGTAAGTGACTGTAACGTGCGTTCGGAAAGACAAATATAGGCTTCTACACCTCAGAATGAATGAAATGTAAAAATAGTATTGATTTTTGTTAAATGGATGAGTTAGGCTACACAAAGGTTAAAATATACTTACAATAGTCATACTGATGCAATACTAAACACTCTTTTAATTTACATATAGCATAAAACAAAGCTTCATAGCTCAACAGTTCAAAAGCTTGTGAGTTCAATTCACAGGGAACACACATGAACGACTTGAATGCATTGTATGTCACTTTGGATAAATGTACAAAAAAAAACACGTATCACATTGAAATAGTTTTCAGTTGACGATCATTTTCACAAAACTGTTCGTTTACACTAATATGACAAACATGTTGCGTGTGTATTAACCCCGTGAGGATGCTATTCTCTATCCACACACACACACACACATGTGGCGGTGTCTTTATTGCAGAAGCCGTTCTGTGTGATAATGCCATTGTGTGGACGAATCTAATGACGCCTGTTGGTGTGTTACAAAGGCAGCACAAGGTCATTAAGAGTGTGTGTGTGTGTGTGTGTACGTGTGCGAGCAAGATAATAAAAGCAGCACGCGGGTCATTAGGAGTGTGTGTTCAGTTGGTTCCCATGCTCGCATCTAAAGCTGGACAGCAGGGCCGGGCTCACACACACACACACACACACACACACACATTATGGCACACGCCTGTTGACTGATGCACAAAAAAAGTGTGTGACATCAACGTGGCCCGGTGCCCCTCTACACACCCTCTGGCTTTTCTCACCCCCCCACCCTCATTCTCCCTATTCTTTCTTTTGGCAATCTCGCTCTATCCATCCATCCCTCCCCAGCTTAGAGTCCGGTGTTTCATAGAGACTTTTCCCCTTCTAATCATTTTTACCCATCAGATGATCCGGCCCCTGTTTCACACACAGACTATAAAGATAGAGTCCTCCCCCACACACACACACACACACACACACACACACACACACACGCTGCTGGTCCTTAGGGAAGCCATTGGAAGCTTTGTGTTTAGAGACACATCTGCGTCAATACTCGTGGCCGAGCTTGTACACACATACATTGGGAATCTCACAAAATTATGTTTAGGTCATACTTCGGCCCAAAATCAAAAGAACGATGTAATTTGATTTTGCATTAAAATCATATTTTGAGGCCAGTTGATGCTGTTTTGCTTTGGAAAATCAAAACACATGATGCATAAATACTTTACAATTCAAATTGTTATTTCAGAATATATGAAGGGTCCTAAATTGGCTCGATCTCCTTAATGCAAAATGTTCTTGACTTTTCAATGGGATGAAATGGGACTCTTAATGGGTTTCCTAAGAACATTGTGCACACAAACACACGCATTGGTAAGCTTTTGATGGATAGTCATATGAGGATAGTCAAGATATTTTGAGAAATGTTACAGTGGTTTTGTGTCCATACAATGGATGTCAATGGGAGCCAGTGTTGTTTGGATGTCAACATTCTTCAAAATATCTCGTTATGCGTCATACAGGTCATTTTTGGTTGAACTATGGCTTCAATATGTGATCTTCTCAAGCGTGATGTGTGTTTATGTGTGTAAGCGTCAGTAGCAGTGCTTATCTGGCCATGATCTGACGGGTGTTTGATGGACTCAACAAATGTGTTTTCAGCCAGTGTGTGTGTGTGTGTGTGTGTGTATAGATCAGGGTCCAAGGGTCCTTTGATGGTGTGATATACGCGTATGTGTGTGAGGGCGGCTGCCAGGGTCAGATCTGTCCTGGGAAAGTTGAGCTCTCCATTTAAATCAGCACATAGTGGGACCTTCTGGTGGCTGCGCGAGCGGACGGGTGGGCAGATGGTACCAGCTCATAGCTGCAGATTCACTGCAAACTCAACCCGGAGAGAGAGAGAGAGAGAGCGAGAGCAAGAGAGAGAGCGAGAGCAAGAGAGAGAGAGAGAGCGAGAGAGAGAGCGAGAGAGAGAGCAAGAAAGAGAGAGAGAGCGAGAGAGCAAGAGAGAGAGCGAGAGAGCGAGAGAGAGCGAGAGAGCGAGAGAGAGAGAGAGAGAGAGCAAGAGAGAGAGAGAGAGAGAGAGCAGAGAGAGAGAGCGAGAGAGAGAGCAAGAGAGAGAGAGAGAGAGAGCAAGAGAGAGAGAGAGAGAGAGCAGCAAGAGAGAGAGAGAGAGAGAGAGATTGGTAAGGAGGAGCTACAATTAACCAGATAAATAGAGATTTTTTTATTAGAATTACTGAAACACTTTTTTGAAAGTGATGTACATTTAGTGGCTAACCAAGACTTGTTTCTTTTACATCCTTTAATTACAAAGGTTTGAAGGAAGGCTCCTAGCATCACCAATTGAAATATAATACTAAATAACTACAAAATCTGAATGCTCACTCAACAAATAGATAAGTCTTGATACTGGTTTACTAATGGAAACTGAACCATTAGTAAAATGTATATGTCATTTAACTCTTCATAAACGTCTGGTACAAAACAACAATCTGTAGACAATTACCAACACATCTGGCCAACAGGTTTCCACAACAACACCAGCTTCATCATCATTTCCCTGGGCCGCAATGCCAAGCCATGGACGGTTGCCGCTGGCAACGATCTCTCACATCACCACTCCCTTGTGACATCCTCCATCCTTCACATCCTTCATCACTTGACCTCATATTTAATTCAAGAGATATTTGTGGGCTTTCTGCTGTCATTTCTCATGTTAATCATTCACTGTCACTCGACCACATACCTCAGGATATTCTCTTATACAAATTGACTTTCAACTTCTACACACTATCTTTATTACTTATTAAGTTGAAATAACAATAATAAACGAGAAACATCAATTTAAAACATTTATGTAACTACTAAGAGAGAAAACATCCTTCAGCTCTGAGATGAGAAGTGACGGGGTCACTGCGCGCATGTGTCGTGTATTAATCCGCTTACTGCAGCAGATTCGCCTCTGTCAATCAAGCAGATCCGGGCGCGCGCAAACTTGAGACAGCGAGAGAAAGAACGCAGCAGGTGCGCGCGGGATTTCAAACATTTATGGCTTATTACAGCTAAATACATTTGATTGAAGAAATCATGTAAGGGATAGTCTCGACAAAGTTGTGTTTAGTTACCGGGAAACGCAATGCCATCGCTGGATGAGAATGAACCTGTGAATGAAGACGGAAGCGCGCCTCCGGTTCCGCCGAGAGCGACTCTTCAGCGGGACGCGCGGGCACTCGTGTCCGTACCTGCGCGCAAGGTGAAGTGTGTGCTGGTCGGGGATGGAGCTGTGGGGAAAACCAGTCTGATCATCAGCTACACGACAAACGGATATCCGGCTGAACACATCCCAACTGCCTTTGATCACTTTACAGGTAAGACGCACGTGTTTGTATAGACTTCATATGTGTAAACTATGGCAGTGCTATAGACAATCGATTAGTGCTTTAATATTGAATGTAAATGTTTCGATGAAATGTCACGTGACAGATATAGTTGTAATGCAAAACTGATAACGTTGCAGGTATACACGTAGCATGTCATCTGGAAATGTAAAAATTGTTTTCCTAATATAAAATTAAATATTAACCATTACAAAATGTTATATAAATGCATATTAAATAAAAAACTAAACTTTATTAAATACTTTGCATGTTTTAAATGACTCAGATTTCAGGCTAAACATGCCAGAATTGAATTGTTATATTATGGTTTGTCATTATTTTTTGATCAAATAGATTGATTATGAATGAATGAATACATATTTAAAAATGTAAACATTTCTCTGTGGCAGCTAAAGTGGTGGTGGATGGGAGACCAGTTCAACTTCAATTGTGTGACATGGCAGGACAGGTGGGTGAACTCTCTCTCTCTCTCTCTCTCTCTCTCTCTCTCTCTCTCTCTCTCTCTCTCTCGCTCTCGCTCTCTCTCTCTCTCTCTCTCTATCTGATGGATGGATGGATGGAGGAATGATCGTCTTTTTCTCTCTGCACTTTGAATGACAGCAATGGGAGACAGTGGACCAGCGTTTCAATGTAAGCAGGACATGAGATGAGCGCCACCTAGTGTTAGAATTACATGGCGTTTACGCTAGAGTCATTGTGAGTGACACTGAATCCGTGTTGACTGTGTACTACAGTAGTGTCCTGTGTTTGGGAAAGTCAATTTAGAGTGACTGTTTTATATCTCATTTCTGTTATGAAGTTTATTATTCTCACATACTTTTTCTCTTCTGTTCAACAGGATGAGTTCGATCGCCTCCGTTCGCTCTGCTACCGTGACGCTGACGTCGTCCTGCTCTGCTACAGCGTGGTCCTTCCAGTCTCCTTCAAGAACATCACAGACCGCTGGGCGCCGGAAGTCCGTCGTCTTTGTCCGGCAGTTCCCATGATCCTCGTGGGCACCCAGTGTGACTTGCGCGAGGATGTGCAGGTACTCATCCGACTCGCCGGTGAGCAGGAGAAACCGGTCAGCACCGATGAAGGCCGCCTGTGCGCCCGCAGCGTCGGCGCCATGACGTTTGCCGAATGCTCGGCGCTGACGCAGAAGAACCTGAAGGAGGTGTTCGACGCCGCCATCTTGGCGAGCATGCGGCATGTAGAAGAGGGGCTGTGGCTGAAGAGACAAACGTTGAGAGACAAAACACCAGATAAAATTAAACAGCTGTCCGAAACATGGTGGAGAAAATTTAGCTGTTTGATGTGAACTATGCTGACGGAGATTCTACATACTAAAACAAACATTTAGATCCAGCTGGAATACAAACACTTTGTTGCCTTTGTTTGTACAGTAATACAGTATAAGGAACTTGCTGAAATGGCATTCACATCCAGTTTCACGATGTGGTTGACGTATCACGTTCAGTTTTAGATTAGGTTCTTTAAAAGGTTTTGCTGTTAACAGACATTAAAAATAACAAAAGGAAATTGCTATTATATACAAATATAGAGTTTTATATTAATATAGAATCTAATGTTTTTCTAGGATGACAGGACAGGACGTCATTTAGCCTCATTTGTCATTCTTGGGATTGTAGACGTGCGTTTGGATGACGCTGGATTGTTCGTGTCAGTTTGGCCCAGTGCTTTGCTTTCACATGACCGGATTAACTTATCCAGTGGACAGACTGAAGACTAGACAGGATCTAAAGCCTCCGTAACACCTGTTGCTCTGTAGGATTCATTTCTGCTATGAAGTTTGCGCAAGAAAATGAGCAAAATCATTTTGATATTTTTGCATCGATCTTCTAAAATGTCAATTTCTGTAATTTTACCAAACAGGACGAAATAAACTAAAAAACACAATCATACGTACTTGTATTTGTTCTGTTGTTTTCCTAACAAAGTTGATGTTGCTTTCTGAACAAACAAAGCGGCCTTTGTTAGTTGAAAGATATTACAAAAAACTAAAATCATATTTGGTTACAGAATAAAACCATTGGAAAACACTTCTATTTTAAACAGTCCCACCAAGATGGACCAGTCAACGGTCTCTATGGCCCTGAAGCCTGTAATTGGATTTTATTGGTTTAAATCCGTGCATTACGTTTTTTTCTCCGCTTAAAAGATGAGTGATTTTAACAGCAGACATCACAGAATAACAATTACATTCACAATGACACTTACAGACACTTCAAGCTTCGAGTGGAACGCAGTCGAGTGGGTCTGTCTGCTTCTGACCAAACAAATGAAATGCGTTTATACCCTCGAAAATCTCCAATTCTGTTCCATAATGACAATGAATATTGTAATTGATGTTTAGCATCACAAAATAAAACATTCTCCTAGTTCAGCCTAGCTTAAACTGTATCAAGGATGTAACCAAATATTTAGGACAATTGAGAGGATCATTCGTGTTTGTCCGGTTTATTATTTTGTGTAAAGTTTAAATGCTTACAGGTTCATTGCTCTCAGAAACAAACACATCTGTGTTAGACCTGACCTCAAAGCATCTCATCCGGGATCAGCGTGTTAGAGCAACAGATCGACCCCTGTGCTGTATAGCTGTACACATAATGAGACGGGACAGAAGCCACCTGTGGGAATTAGGCAGGCAGATGGTGACTCGCAGGACGTCTTGACCACAGCTCCCACCTGTTGCAGAAATCACACAGAAACACCAGCACAACAACAGGCTGAGAGCTGTTGAAGATCTACCACCTGTGCCTGCGTGTGTGTGTGTGTGCGTGCGTGCGTGCATGCGTGTGTGTGACTGACCGTTTCAAGTGACTGTGGCTCCAAAGCACTCTTAAAAATAAAAGTTCTATAATAAGTTCCGCATGCGGTGAAGCCGAAGAATCATTTTTGGTTCCATAAAAAAGTCTTTCAGCCAAAGATTATTAGTAGTAGTTTTTCCACTAGCAAAAACGTTTCGAGCAGATGTTGAATATTCTTTATGGAACCAGAGTACAGAACATAAATATTTAGTAGGTTCCACCTGTAGAGGGCCACATTGAGTTTAATCTTGCAAACCAGGTAAACCAGCTGACAAAGCAGGGAAAATGTTCAAAGTAAGGGTTTTAGTTTCGTTTAATATACATTTTTTAATGACTTTACCTTTCAAATAATAAGCTGTCTTTACCCATCCCAGTCCGGACAGGGGAGGGGGGGGTTGCTGGTGGACTGAGGAGTGTTTCGGCAAAGACGAGACCGGAACCCAATCTTCCAGAATCCCTGTGTTAACAGAATGGTTATTGTAACAAGTTGACAGGTAGATGTGAGAGGAAGGTAAGGAAGAACAAAACAACAAAAAAACTTTTGTAATCACTTAATTATTTTTGTATATTATATTTATAATCTTAACCTTTATCCTTTTTTAAATGAGTAACTGGAATAAATATAGATGACTTGTAGATGAATATTGATTAATTTCACTTGATAAAATGCTTACATTTACATGTTTAATGACAATTCCTGGTTAAAAGGTGAATAGTTTGCTAAAACAACATAGTTTTAATTGATTTGTTATGTGAAAAAAAACTAATGTTCTCTATATACTTGCTTATACTATCTTGACGTTGTATTTGAAACTTTGTATTACTAGCACTTCTCGTGAATATTGCTTGCTTAGACGAATCGCTTGCTGTTTTCCTCAATTGTAAGTCGCTTTGGATAAAAGCGTCCGCCAAATGAATAAATGTAAATGTAAATGTGATAATTCCCAAAGCTATTCCATTACTGTACAATAAATGACTTTACTATTATACGTACATACGTACATTGATTTGTGTCTGGTGATGGGACGGCTCTGTGGCGATGTCATAGGCCTATAAGCCGTTGTGAGTGACAGCTGTGATTTACGCCTAATGCGCACCGGAGATCTCACAGCTGCGGCAGCGCTAAGACATGCGGCTCCATGCAGACGCGACCCGTGTGATGCACTACACTAAAGTACTTTAGATCTGGACAGACAGCGGCTGACACATGTGGAATAACGTCAGCCTGAGGTTCGACACAACAGCTGCTGTGATCTCTGATCTGTGGCTTTCTCCATCTGCACCGAATCAGTTTCATGCAAATGAACGTTCGTTCTTTTTCTCTTCATGCTAGAACCATTTTATGTTGTTCTCCTGTTCTTTAACTCTTTATATAAGCCCATCTGTTGGTATCACAGTATCTAAAGGTCTACAGACATAAGTCAGTGGACGGTATATATCAGAAAAGACAGGTGGGCTACGGAAGCAGGTGGTCCACTGATTTCTGGTTAATGGTCTTTGCCAACATCTGCCACGATCTGCTGAGTAATAGAGAAGGAGATGAAGGAGATTTAACACATGTGTTTCTTAGCTCTTTTAAAAAACGGACACAGATTTACCACAAACAGCTTCCGATGTGATAACAATCGACAAATGTGACACACAATACCAGTATTAAGACAAACAGGGAACACTGTTTTGGTGATGCATAGCTTTAAAACACACACTTCTGTCCTGTGTGTATCACAGACGCACACACAGACGTGCAGCTGTCAGTGAGATTAGACAGTTAGCAGGTGTCTATTTATAGTGTTGGTTAAACGGATCTCAATGGCATGTTAGCACTTCTCATCGTAGTCTTTAACAGCCAATAACAAAACAAAGACGTACGTGACATCATCCAGACCTGTGTGCTGTCTGTCAGCATGGCCAGACTAAACCACAGCTGGTCTGAGATGTAGAAAGACGCTTTGGCACAGTAGCGTGTACAGCGATAATGGTTTAGAAGATGTGGGCTAATAGGGTAAGACAGGTTTTTTATTTTTGGGTGAACTATCTTTAATGAATCTACACTATTGATGTAGAACCCAAATATTTTAGGGAAACAGGATATTACTCAAACATAGTTTATTCACAGCAAAGCATTAGGAGTATTTGTGTTGTGCCAACCTGTGCATGTTCTCATGTACAAATACAGTGATTTAAAATGTAAACATTGCTAAAAAATAAACAGGCCAATACAGCATATTTCATTCAAGAGTGTCATTGTGAGTAACAATAAACAAGTTTCCATTGTGAAATCGTAAGCAAAAATAAATGCAAAAATAAAACGGTTAATAAGTTTAAAAAAATGAAAATTCTGCCATCATTTATTCACCCAAACTCTGATAATTGTTTGTCTTTAAGCTCTTCTTGCTTCCTTGGATCTTTTTTAATGAATCTCTTGATCTAGTCTATAAAACCTGTGTTTGTGTCATTCACAAATCAGATTGATCCAGTTGGGGTTTACATTAGCAAATGATCAATTCATACTTAAAGGGATAGATAACCTAAAAATGACAATTTTGTCATCATTTAATCAGCCTCAAGTTGTTTCAAATGTGTAAACATTTTGTTATTAGACTGAACACACATTTGGAAAAAAGTTTGTAACGAACAGTTCTGGGTCACTATTGACTTTTAAAGTAGGAAACTAAACTACTATGGTAGTCACTGGTGTCCCAGAACAGCTTGTGTTTAACAGAACATAGACATTTATACAGATTTGAAACAACATTTTCACGTTTGGGTGAACTATCCCTTTAAATTTCATTCTGTGACTTCAAAAGACAAAGTAAGACCATCATTTTTGCCTTAAAAAGCTGGAAATCTAAAGCTCCCATTAATTGTAATTGGATGAAAGACTTTAGAAATTCAGAATAACGTGGTGAGTAAATGATGACAGAATTTCATTTTTGCGTTAACTGTCCCTTTTAAAACCAAAACAAATGCCTAAGGTCCAAATAAAGCATCAAAACTCATTCAATGCAAATCCAGTGCAGATCAGAAACATTTTAAACACAGAATAAAAAAAGCTAAGTGTATACAGGTGCCCCACAACCCACATTACGCATTTCATTCAGATGTCTAACAATCTTTAAAAGAATATATAGTGTAAAACAGATAACACATTTATCACATTCAAAAGAATCAAGCGATTGCCTTCATCTAGCCCTCAGTTTAAAGAAACACGGGTGATAACTGCTGAGGTAATGTGAAAAATACTCCTCCTTAGAAAAACGTTTTACATTTCACTTTGACTCAGCACAGCACTGCACTTCTAACAGCTTTCAAACACAATTCATTGCTCATGTAAATCCAATAAACACAAACCAAACAACAATCACATTAAAACATTTAAAGCAACTGAATACAATGATTTAGACCGGCTGGAGCATCTAAAGCAGATTCTCAAAAGCTTGTCTCCTTGTCAATTGTTTGGTCCACTCATTATTATTGAGACAAGCAAAAAAATAGATGAATAAAGACAATATTTTTAGTGCATTAGTGTTTTTCTATTTTTTTTCTTACTGAAGTGGCAAAATCAATCTTGAACTGTTTATTTTTTATTATTCTAGATTTTGTATTTTCCTCGATGCCTAAAAACTAAACTATTTGCCAACAGAAAAATAAATAAACCTGTAAATTGATCTTATTTAAATTTTTTTTAGTGGGAAGATAAAAATAAAGATTAGGAAAATGATTGAATATAAAAAATACATCACAATACATGTGATACCAAATGTGTTTTGGATTGAAATGTTTGGTCCTTCTATGCATTTATGAGAAAATGATTGTAGACATTCTCCAAAAATATGCAATTATCCTTATTTTAATGATTATTTTAATGACGTACTTCAATCTTTTTCCCGTCTAAACTACTGTTTTAAAATCATTCTGTAGTGCTGGTTTGAGATCTGTTACCTGAATTCCTCATATCCTCAATTACAGTCTAAAGGTGCAACTGATCCTGGATCAGTCGTCTACCTCAGTCGAGCAGAGAAGCATCGCATGTACTCAGTCATCCATCGTCCATCCGCAACGCTCAGCTGTGAGCGCCGGCACTTCTCCAGGTCAGCAGACCTTGCCCTCCGGTGATCCGATCCTCTCCCGCGCTTTTCAGTCTCCCTTCTCGTCTGGACACCCACGTCAGCCCGGTGAATCTGGGTAAAAAGGTTCGAGTCAGGGTGGCAACAATCAACTCCAGGACTTAAAATATCGTATTTTGTGTTTCACAGAATGTTTAGTTTGATTTTAACATTCAAGGATCTATCATGTCACGTTAACCTGTTAAATCTTCGTACACTAGAGAAGGTAATCTAGCTCTAGCTTCAGGATATTACGCTGAATAATTCACCTCTTCCACATGCCGTGTCAGATATCGGATGGAGTTTCGTACAACGCAGTTTAGTCACACCAGGTTTCCCTTGCGGTTACACTTCAAAGTTTCCCTCCATGTATAATTCATTTAAATCTTGTCTTTTACAAACATGCTCATGTTCATTCCAGCTGAGACTGGTTGAACCTTACACAAAGCTTCATCCGGTTCTAGATATGATGCAGAAAGTTTGATGCGGTCCTCACCTCTCCAGCGGACACAGATGCTCTCATATTTGGTGCCTGTCTGTTCCTGGTCTCAATATGCCTTTCTGCCCAGTCGTTCCGGATAAAAGAGCGTCTGTTTTCACGATTGGATGCCCGCTCGTTGGTATTGCTAGGTGGTTGGCTCTTTGCTCTGGATGGCTTTCTCACCACGGATAGATGTGATGTATCACTGTCCAGGTCCTTATTATTGAGGCACTGTTCTGAACGAGGTGCCCGATGTCTGGGACGGCGTTTCAGAATGGATTCTGATGGTCCGTTTGCAGTTTTAAAACCATTTTCTGTGATGAACGGCAAGGAAAACAGAATGATTTAATATTATGGTTTTAACAATTCCCCCAAAATCAAAATGGTGAAACATGACGTATTTCCTTTCTTTCATTTCAATCAACCAAGAAATGGAAAAATGATGATGGCATGTTTACAAAATATGTTAACGTACCCAAGGGAGGCGAGCCGTCCACAGTGCTGGTATCCGTATGAATGTCACCATTCACCTGTGGCTTCCAGTTGTTCAGAAGCTCTGCGTTCTCGTTCCTGGACTCTGAAGATGATGCGTAATGCTTGCCATTCGACACATTTACCTCATTCAGTTTTGGACTGGACCGTCCGCTCGACTCGGACCCGCTGTCCCAACCATTCCCAAACAACGGTCTGTGTGTTTGTTCCATCATCCGCCGGCTCAGCCTGTATTTCAAAGAGTCCTCATAACATTTCGAGAACGTCTCCCACTTCGGATCCCTGAACATCTTCATGTATTCCGTATTGCGGACCTTCCTGAACACGATGCTGTTATTGCCAGACATTTGGCCTGGTTGAAATAGTAACCTAAATGACAAACATAAGACAATATCAGAAGCTTCATAAAGCAGTCATGCCAATGCACCTGTGCATGACTCTCAGTCACCATCTGTTGCAATGCTCTTCATAGTATTAGTAACACACTTTGTAGTATGCACATAACAACCTTTTTCGCATTGCAAATCGATTTACTGCCTTACCTTGAATGAAGGGATGTGTTTGTTCTCGTTTTCCAAAGTAGGTTACAACCCAGCGCTCACATTATTTATTTATATTGTTTACATAATATATAAGCCGATGCCCTATCCTTCAAATGGACATTTGCTTACGTTTAGCTTTTATACTGGTTTATCGTGCGATTTGCGACGATGTCGCGGTCTTAATGTGACGTCGAGTTTATTGCGAGTATTTTTCAATATGCATATAATAATCAAATAACATAAATAAAAACGTAATTGCTGAAGGAAATCACTGAAAATCAAGATAAACGAAACCAGCTGGTTACAGAGTCATGGCAGTATGTTTACAGGTCTGCCTTTACCTGTTTTCAGTAACGTACGTTAGGTGACAGATACAGTAAATATAAGCGTTTTAAGCTTATACCCACTCACCCGTTTCTTTAACGCTCGAGACGAATGAAGAGGAGCATTTTTATTTGTATATCCGTCTGAGTTTCATAGGTTCATTTTTCGACTGCTGCGTACTAGAAAAACAACCCTCCCCGTACCACATATTACGACTGATATTACAGCCTCCGTGATTTACAGTGCGCATGCGCACATTTTCACACTAGGACCGACTGAGGCGCAGCCAGTTTGATTACCTGCTCTGCTCCGGTATTGTTAACATTTACTTTATATATCCCTTAATTTTATTCCACAGTTTTTGTTGTAATGGGAAATTGATTATTATTAGTAATATCAGCAGCAGGCAACGCACATTTCCTGCCATTACAAACATTCATTCAATGCACGAGCAGTCCTCTTTCAGGAAAAGAAGCGGGAATATTTAGTCAAGTTAAAGTATGATTTCTGAAACTGAACAATATTTTTTGTTTTGTTTGTTACAGACAGTGTGTGTGTGTGTGTGTGTGTGTGTGTGTGTGTGTGTGTGTGTGTGTGTGTGTGTGTGTGTGTAGTAAATTGATCAACTGTAATAAACACTGTAGTATACAGTACTTCAATATTTACAATAAGGTTTAAAAACACTATAAGCTTAAATTTTATAAAATAATTTTACTACAGTTTACTATTTACTATTGTAAATTGAAAAATTGTAGCAAATACTGTAACTTTAGTATATTTAAATATTTACTATAGTGAGGTTCAAACACTATAATGCGTAGAATTGAATGAAATAATTTAATACTAGTATTTTGTCTTGTGGGTTGTTGTCATAGTTCCTGTATATGTGGTGTAAACTTGAGACTAAACTAGTCAGTGCTACTGAATATTACACTCCATTAATTTTTATTAAAGTCCCCCTGAAGGGCCCATGTGGTTTATGGTTGTCGGATTACAGACATAACAAGACTCAATTTAATGTTATTCAGTTGTAAACCATCTAAGAGCTTGTGTAAATATTATTTTCTCTGTGTCAGTATACGGTGAGGCTTACAATACTGTCTTACGCGAACAGCTACAACAACACTCACTGGAATAAAATATTGACTGACAAGAACTACCGTGTTTAAAAACAGATTTTCAACATTTTTATTAGTGTGATGGTGTGTGATTTGTGTTGGTCTTTGATTGGACAGGACGTACAGTGGAACGTATGGCAGTGTTAACGTCACAGGGTTGGCAAGGTTAGGTTCCTTGGATTTCTAACAGCTTTTGCCAAAATACCAAGCTATGGAAGTCAGTAATAAATACATTTTTTGTGCAACAGCAGACGCTTGGTATTTCTCCCTTGACGTAAGCATCTTTGTCCCATGTTTTGAGCAGATTGCTTCTACGTCAAGCAATTGCAAAAGTGTCATTGTACAAATAACAGTTGTAGAAAACTGTCCTGAATAGTCCACAGGAACAACGTAACCTCGCTTGGTTCCTGAGCAGGAGACAGTCATAGCGTGGTTGGCCAGGCGCTTAGAAGCACTTGCGGTGGACGATGCTGGGGCCGGCCTCATCGTATTCCTGCTTGGTGATCCACATCTGTTGGAAGGTGGACAGGGAAGCCAGGATGGAACCTCCGATCCATACGGAGTACTTGCGCTCAGGAGGAGCAATGATCTACAGGGAAACAAGAGATAATTTTACTTTTATGACTAAAACAAGGTGTTGTATTGTAAGTCTTGAATTTCGGTATTATTGACCCCGTTACCTTGATCTTCATTGTGCTGGGAGCCAGGGCTGTGATCTCCTTCTGCATACGGTCAGCGATACCAGGGTACATTGTGGTACCACCAGACAGGACGTTGTTGGCGTAAAGGTCTTTCCTGATGTCAATATCACACTTCATGATGCTGTTGTAGGCAGTCTCGTGAATGCCGGCAGACTCCATACCTTTAAGTGTTTTAAAGAGAATGACACTTAGAAAATAAAATACTCACAGGACTAAAATGTAATAAAACGCTTGTTTTCAGACATACCAATGAAGGAAGGCTGGAAGAGGGTCTCAGGGCAACGGAAACGTTCATTACCAATGGTGATGACCTGACCGTCAGGAAGCTCGTAGCTCTTCTCAAGGGAGGAAGAGGAGGCAGCGGTGGCCATCTCATTCTCGAAGTCCAGGGCGACATAGCACAGCTTCTCCTTGATGTCACGCACAATCTCACGCTCGGCTGTGGTGAACACCAAATCACGAGTTGTATTTCGTATTTCGTTTGCTTTGTTTACAAGCACCCAAAGTTTTCAAACCAAAGCTGTATTATGCATGTCGGTACAAACAAACCTGTTGTGACGAAAGAGTATCCACGCTCAGTCAGAATCTTCATCAGGTAGTCTGTCAGATCACGACCAGCCAGGTCCAAACGCATGATGGCATGGGGCAGAGCGTAACCCTCATAAATGGGTACATTGTGGGTCACACCATCACCAGAATCCAGTACAATACCTAAAACCAGCGAGGAACAAGAAATCAGTCAGCTAATGGAAACACAACGGAACATAAGCATTTCCTAACACACTAAACGTGCTAAGCAACAAATTTATAATCATAATTGTGTCAAATGTCTTCGACAGAATGATGGGGGATGTCTTACCGGTGGTACGTCCAGAAGCGTACAGAGACAGGACAGCCTGGATGGCCACGTACATGGCGGGGACGTTGAAGGTCTCAAACATGATCTGAGTCATCTTCTCACGGTTAGCCTTGGGGTTCAGGGGAGCCTCGGTGAGCAAGGTGGGGTGCTCCTCGGGGGCCACGCGGAGCTCGTTGTAGAAGGTGTGGTGCCAGATCTTCTCCATATCATCCCAGTTGGTGATAATGCCGTGCTCGATGGGGTACTTCAGGGTGAGGATACCTCTCTTGCTCTGAGCTTCGTCTCCAACGTAGGAGTCTTTCTGACCCATACCAACCATCACACCCTGGAAAATAAAGAAGAGAGATCTATGTTCAATGCATGATATCTATATAATGTTCTTCCTTTTTCACTAGTAAAGATCATTAGAAAAAAGAGAGGATATGTTTGTGTACCTGGTGACGAGGGCGACCGACGATGGAAGGGAAGACAGCCCTGGGGGCATCATCACCGGCAAAGCCAGCTTTCACCAGACCTGAGCCGTTGTCGCACACCAAAGCTGTTGTCTCGTCGTCGTCACACATCTTGATTGATTCTAGAAATAGACAAAGTTGAGGCAAAAATGAAGCTTTGAATCTTTTGGGGGGGGAAATACACCAAAGAGTATTTCAAAGTATTATTATTAATAATTTACTGGTAACCAAAAATGAAAAACTTGTGGAAAATCCAAACATAAAGTAACATTAACCCTAAAAATGGTGTTTTGTTAGCGGTCACATTATCTAAGAAAAAAAACAAATGAATACATCATATTATCACACATACAAACATAAAACATGCTTTTAATGCAGCATTAACGCTACTGGTCAGCAAAATAAATAAATAAAAATGTATTCAGGTTTGTCTTAAAGCAAATAAAGCACCACATAGACATAATAAACAACATTAAACTTTGATTTTTACCACAGAGAAACTTTAAAGAAAAATAATTACTATCTGCATTAGTTTTTGTCTTACGCTATATAAAACACATTTGACTTCTCTATCATGGTTACGTTAACTTCCTATGTAACGTTTGCTGTTATTGTAAGTTTACATTATTCCTTTTTTTTGCATTCTATTCGCACAGAATTTCTATGTAAATCACTTAGAATTAACTGTGAATTAAATGTGCTATATGAATAAAGTTAAACGATTTAGTTCACTCCAATTTAGTTTCGCAGTTTCTAATAGTCAATCGCATTGCGCGTTCCCGTGTAACTCGCGCTCTTACCTGTAGCTGTTCCTGCTGAGAGACTCACTCAACTGCCGCTGGCTCCTGCTAGTCAATGTCCAGTCGGACCCGCTGTCTTATATACCCGTCCCCTCTTTTATTGCTCCTCGGACAACCATTAAGGAATGTCCATGCATTCATCTGGAATTCTTCCCGATCCTCGACCATATTTGGGCGTCGCGCGGGGGGCGCCGGGACGATCCATATATGGCGCTCCGGACCCCGAATACCACCGGGCGGGCGCAGGGCCGTGTAAGGTGATGTGACCCGCCTCGAGCCACACGCATCACAGCGTTATACGAATGCACATATGAAGTCAAGAGACGCTTTTGTATCTCAGTAAGGGCATGACAGTAGGACATG
Source organism: Oreonectes daqikongensis (assembly GCA_026939265.1). Lineage (NCBI taxonomy): Eukaryota > Metazoa > Chordata > Actinopteri > Cypriniformes > Nemacheilidae > Oreonectes > Oreonectes daqikongensis. The sequence continues at coordinate 1,296,151 of JAOTQM010000031.1, forward strand.
TTTCAATAATGAATAATATATGATCCAATTCTTTGGTAAGACAGTTCTTTACTTTGAAATAAAGTGATTTGATGGATGACAACTAAAACTGAAACTTTTTTTGACCCATCACTCATAAAAAGAAAAAGCGTGTGTAGTCACTCCATAAAATTATGATAGCAGTGTCCCATAGAAAGAAACAGATCCAGGAAACCCACATGAAAAGTACTGAAGTATGACCATAGTATTTACTATAGCAAACTATACTATAGGGTTTTTCAACCTTGCTAAAGTATACTTAAGTATTTTCTAAGTGTAGCTAGTAATTTAATGTTGTGCATTTAATAAAGTATGTTACAGCATACTATAATATACTACAGTATTTTCCAAGTGGCTAGTAATTATAATATAGTGTAGTGTAATTAATAAAGTATACTATGATGTTGTATACTAGTATACTAAAAATCATGTTTCAGCTGTCCATCATGAGTACTGTATGCATCTGGAAGCTTGATAATAACCCTAAATGCCATCTGACAGTTAAACAAATTTACATTTACGCATTTGGCAGACGCTTTTATCCAAAGCGACTTGCATTATATCATACATTTGATTCGAAGTATGTGCAATCAAACCCATGACCTTTGCGTTGCTAGCGCAATGCTCTAACCATTGAGCTACAGGAAAGCTTTATCATATTGAACATATTTTTTGCTCTAGTCTCAGACAGTTTTAGTGTTGTCTTCTGAGATTCAGAGGCTCATGCTCCATATAGGGAATCAGAGAAGCTTCTGTGTAGTTTATTACAGCGGACGCCACTAATTTTACCCTCCCTTTCCTATTTTTAGGATCTCAGGAGAGACATTTGTTTCTCTATTAGTTCAGCTGCTTTTGTCACACCAGCTGCTGGAGTTAGAGGAGAAACAGTGGGAGGGCCAGACACCAGAAGAGTGAGATGAAAACAATATTTTTGCTTATACAGTTGCGTCATGTATTTAGACAGTGATGCCACACTTCTAGTTAGGCATGTCTTTGCATTAGATATCAAAATATCTAACCAACAAGTGGTGCTAGATCTTTTCTAAATAGTTTCTGACTTATAGATGATTCATCAGTTCATCACAATAACAATTTACATGTACTGCTAATGTTTTGCTTAAAAAGTGCTACTGCCGTATTTTATTTTGTTAGAATTATACACTTAAGTGTAACTTAAAGCTAAGTGTTCATATATGCACTGAAGGCATCAAACCTGATAAAAATATCTTAAAACAGAACATGATGAAACTTTTTAAGAATGACCTGCCATTAGACCCATGAATAGAGAAAAGCAAACATTTATTCAGAATAATATTCAGAATTATTTTGTAAAACGGTACAAATGCAATGCATATAAACAAATGAAGTGATGTCACATGTCATATCTGAGCTTTAGTGTAGTGCTCAAAATTGGCTCGCAGGAGGAACTCGAAGTACGGTTTTGATTTGAGACTTTCAAGTTCTTCTTGCTGTAGAAGATCCTTCACATCAGGCAGGTACGACTGCAGAGAAACACCTGTGAGCACACAAGACATGTCAATCATGTGTCTTTTAGGGATGTTTTAAATACATATGCTAACGCTTTGGTAGTATACATCACGGCATGTCCCACAGTAGAGATTTCTATGTATTATATAACTTATATAGGCTTTTGTACCTTCCTGAATGAGTTTCTGCAGGATCTTAACAAAAGTGCTGTCTCTGGCTGCTTCCAACGGGTCATGATTATCATCAGACGACGACCAACTGCAGGAGACAGCAGTCAGTAAAGCTATGACCAAGGTATGACCAAAAAAATAAAACATCTCCAAAATTCACTTCTTAAAACATCAAACATATGTGCATCAATGTGTATCTTTAACATTCAAAAATGACATTTGTGGGTCGTATTCAATCTGCATAAGAATAATACATCTCACAGAGAATGTTTTTGTGGCTAACCTCTCCTTCCAATCTTTCTTTAAGGCTCTACTGAAGATCTCTCGCTTCAGGGCTTCAATATCAACAGCATCCTCCTGCAGACGCACACACAGGTGACGAATAAATATAACACACACAAATGAATTTAAATGTTCAATGCAATAGTGTAGTAGACTCTTCAAATGCAGACACCTCCTCAATGTACTCCAGCAGATCAAGAGCTTTCTTGAAGTCGTACTCATTGGCACCACGGTTCTCATCACAGATATACAGCTGAAGGCGACAGGAAAGAAATAATGAGAATTTGCAGTGAAACAAATGATACATGCAACAAACAAAATGCATGATTGTGGGTATCTCGAGTGATTGTATACCGTTACCATTATATAAAATTACTCATACTGCTCATTCCTATAGGCTGTGTTTGTGTGTGCTCACATTAATGAGGATGTGAGGGCTCAGCAGGGGCATCGTGTCTGGATTCAGCTGTTTCTCTTCCAGCAGTTGTTTAGGTAGAGTCTCCTGATGAAGCAGAAACCTCTCCTGCTCGACTATATCTACACAAACAAACATTTATATTTATATATATCCGAAATGTTCATGTAGACATTAATCATACCTGACAAGCTTTAAAAAAGCAGCAGACATATAACATGAAATGTGGCTACGTCGCAGGCTAGATTCGAACCGCTTGAGCACCATGGCCTAACCACTAAAACATGGAACCAATTAATTGATCAAATTAAAGTCAGACACACTACAAACCGTTGAGCTGTCTGCGCTGCACGGCTTCAGGCATGTCTGACCCGAGAGCCGTGAGCTTACTGAGGGCCAGCAGCGTCTTCTTCTTAGTGAAGTATCTGGTCTCCATGTTGGCCTGACTGTACAGAGTGCGATGAGCCTGACGTGAAAAACACAGAACAATATTCTCAACAGCCAGTTCACCAATGTTTTAACTAATGTTCCTTGTGTGTGTATTTACAGGTACGCATGAGAAGAATCGTTCTTACTCTCTGATAGTCCTGCACGTGTATGTCATGCAGCCAGCTGAGGTGATCGTGAGCCTGCAGGAAGCTGGACAGCTGGTGGTGAGTTGCGATTGGTTGAGACAGGAGCTTCCCCCTCTTGCCTTTCTCCATGTACCAGCGGAACAGGAAGTCAGCAAAGTTCTAACAAACGCAAAGGATTGTGGGTAAATATTTTGAGCAGTGCACAATGCACAACATCAAGTTTATAATATTCAAACATTTTTGGTAGTCAAAGAGCTAGCATGTGTTCTGCATGTGCTTGTTACCTGATCAGCAAATTTGACCATGTAGTGCTGAAGTCGACTCTGGTTATCCGTCCGCTCGCACAGCTGCACTAATATGTCAAAGTCACAGTATTTCTCTGCCAGCGCCGCGACCCACTGATGTTGACCCAACTCCACTGCGAAAATAAAATAAAAACGCATATTTTATATCGATATTGCCTGTATCTGAAGCCAGTCATGACCCCGCCCCTTATTGCACAATTCAGCGATGTGCAATTCCGTGAAGATGTAAACATTACCATGAAAAAATTCAGTTTGGACCACAGGTTTTTACTATACTAACAGCACAGATATCAACATTTGGTGGTCCAAATACCCATGTGAGGTCTCTCTTCAATATTTTAAAGCATTTGTTTTTATTTTTAGTTTCCATAGTCTTGTAAGTGATATTTTCAGGATTATCACATCCATAATGGTACACATCTCTCATAAATGGGCAAAATTAAAATCAAATAACTATTTCATGCTTTATGAAGTCATCCCTTCTCCATTTGTTGGGTATAATTGCTGCAGATTTGAGCATTTAAATTGACAAAAATCCTACAAAGTTTGTCATCTCCCAAAAATCGTGTACATGTTTTGTCACATCCATAACGCATGTTTATTTCCCTTTTTTAAAATAAACACCTTGTGCATAAACTGTTATTTTTCTGATGTTTAAACTCGATCAGGGGTTTAGTAAAATATAAACGAATGGTTCAGTATATTGGTAACAAATAGCTCTGTGAGCGTTTTTATGTCACATCCATAATGCTGGAATAGCCCTGATGTAAACTCACGCAGAGGTCCAAGCAGCTCCGAGCGTTTCTGCGTGTACTCGTGCTCCAGAGCGTCGTAGCGTTCTTGCTGCGCTGCACGCCGGAGAGACGTCAGCTGAGCCACATAACCGCTCAGCAGAGAGTCCAACAGCGCCACCAGCTGCTCGCTCAGCACGTTGCGCAGTTCGGCATCTGCGTAAGGATACGCTGCTCGGAGGATCATCTCATGCTGCCGTGCGATTGCCGTCCGAACTCCGCCCACTCCACCTGAGGCTGAGGAGACGTCGGAGAGATATAACGGCCATACAAAATAAATTTTTTTGCTGTGAGCCGGAGAACACGTACCTGTCCATGGGATGTACTCTGGCTCCGGGCTACAGCTCTCTGGAGCTCTATAGAGAGATGCTTTGGTCTCTCTGTACTGTGATGCAGTTTGAAGCATATCCTACCAAAGAAAATATTCATCTTCACTTCATGAACTGAGATCTGGATGATAGATTGTGTTACATGTCAGTGACATGACTGCAGTGGGGCTACGCACCTTGATAATGTCGTTGACGTTGAGCACAACATCAGCCCACCGCACGGATTCATCAGGATTTTTTTTTAATGCCTTTTCCTCCTCATCCAACAGACACTCAAAGATCAAGGAGATTTGAGACACCTGCAAGAAACATGCCACAAATGAGGAGTTTTGAAGCTAGTGTGTTTAAAAAAGGTCATGAATTCCACACCTCTCTGAAGAACACATCGGCAGGGGTGAGGTTGGCGGGTATTTCCGTGTTGTTCTTCTTCAGGGCGGACACGATGGCCGCGTTGACCAGCTCTGGATGCTTGGCGTGATGGTTCTTCAGCACAATGGCGGCCGACAGCTTCTCAGCGTGCTCGCACAGCAAGAGTCGTGTTGCCATCAGAGTCGAGCGAGCTGCCGTCGAGGTGAGGCGGTCAAGCAGACCCGTCTGTGTAGTGCACAATGAAAGAATGTTGAACACCACGTCAAGTATGAGAGCGCTTCTCATAGAGTGTGTGATGGTTTATAACACTGAGAAACCTGAAGCAGGAAGTCCATGAGGCATCGATGAGCTTTCATCTTATCTTCTAACTGATGCAGCAGAATGAGAGACGTCAGTGTGAACCCAGCGCCCTCTACAGGACAAACACACTTGGGGTTACAAAAGCTTGTTCACACTGCACACAGTCCAGTTTGGCTTTCAAATCGAATCTGATCTGATGTTCAGCATCTCAATTTTAAAACAAAACAAAAATCGATGACAAATGAGTGTTAGCCTGTAACTTTTAATACAACTTCCAACATATTTACGGTATCTCACCATCAGGTACCGACTCTGCCCAGCGGGGGTCACACGCAGGGTAGTCGTCCACAAGGTCCAGATCAATCTGGGTCACAACCCCATCCAGTTCAGCACCTCCCTCGCCATCGCTGGGAAAGAGCTCGTCCACCATACTCTGAGCACCAATCAGATCATGGCTGCGGAGAAAACCACAGGACATACTTTCTACAGGCTGATACGACAGACGTGTCAAACGCAACAACACAACAGTGAAGACACACTGACCGGCAGAACTGCAGGAATGCTTGTTTGAGCAGTTTCGTTTTGTCCTCATGGGCCACCATATCAATTTTAGGGGGTGTTTCTAATGGAGTACCCTAAAAACACACATTTTTAAGTCAGAGTAAAACATCGAATGCCCTGTTCAATTCTGACATCATAAAGTGGATGAAATAACAAAACAATAACATGACAAGATTCATCGCATACCTCAGGTCCGGGTCCTGCCACTGATGTGCAGAGCGATTCCTCCATGTTCTCAGGTAGGATGGACACGCTCTCTCTCGCTATGACGGCAACAAGCCCACTGTTCTGAGAGAAAAACACAGGCAGACCCTCGCACACCCCCGCACCACGGATACGGTCACCTGCAAAACAGACAAAAACTATAACCACCGAGATAAACTTGAAACATGAAATCCCATTCACAAGCCTAGAACCTGTGTATTTACAAAAGAAGATATTTTAAGAAATGTCTCTGTGGTTTTGTGTCCATACAATAGAAGTCAGTGTTATTTGGTTACCAACATTCTTCAAAATATCATCTTGTGTGCTTTGCAGAAGAAAGTCATACAGGTTAGGAATGACCAGAGGCTGAATAAATGATTTTTGGGTGATTTGTCCAGAATTTGATCATTAAAAATGGGCTCTAGTGGAGTAAAATATTACAATTCAATGTTAGACTAGCAACAATGCTGTCAGTGGTTGGTTGTTTTGATAGGGTTTAGGATTCCAAACCACAAATGATTCAGGTTTGCTGACGTCACACATTCCAGTCTCCGCTAAGGGACAAACCTGGAGAGCTGAAGGGAATCTTCTCCTCAGGAGGACCTCCGCGTCCAGCTCCAGTGCTGCAGGCGAACACCAGCTCTTCATTATAGAGGTATGCTGAAGGACTGGACGGCAGAGGCAGAATCAACCGAGTCTTCTGAAGCTCCTCCTCGTTCTACAACACACAAGAGCATCGTTGACTAAAGCATTAAAAATGCATGCACGTTACATTTTAAAGTCGCTTTTAAATATCAGCATACGCTTCCTGTTTCAATGAACTCAAATTAAACTGAGATGAATTTAGGTTGAAATGACAACGCTGTATAGGCAACATTAGTGTCATGAATGTGTACCTGGAAGGGCGGGTTGTATTTGGTAACCTCCACAGTGAGCTGGGCTGGGCTGGGGGCCGTGGTTTCTGCAATGGTGACCAGGCAGAAATACGCCAGACACGGGGTGTCGGCGGGATGCCACGCTGCTGCCAGCACTACCAATCCTGCGCTGTAGAGACATACAGTGACACGCATCAGACACAGGCTTTAACTGAGCAACACCTGCGATGCAGTCTGTGCATTACTGTTTAAACCCTTCAAACACGAATATTTACGATAATATGATCGATATAAACATGATAACATTATCAAGTACTCAAGTAATTGTGACAGCCATAATGACATGAATGACTTACTTGCTGAGCTGCATGTCCAAGTAAGCGACTTTTACTCCTTTCTTGATCTCAGAGTAGTTACTTTCTGAGTCCTTTAAGAGATAAAGAATGTCAGATAAACACGATGATGAAGAAAATGTGCTTTTGTGTAACTCCAGAAGCTTTTGTGTAATTCTGACCCAGATGGCATCGGCGATGCTGTCTGTGACGATCTGATTGGTGCTCCAGCTCAAAACCTGCTGCTCGCAGTTCTCGTCCACCTCCCACTTATTGAGCCCACACGAGCAGAGAGAATACAGCCAGCCGGACTCTTTTACCCACAACACACTGAACACCTGAGAGGAGAGACATCTGTCAGCCTTCAAACACATCAAACCTAATATCAGAGAGAACAAAGAACGTGTCTAACCGTGAGGTCAGACGGAGGTCCACGGATACCGAACAGACTGGAGACTCTGCGTCCGATTCCCGACAGGATTCTCTGACCCTGCTGGACGGGCCTCTGGTACAGTTTACCAGAGGAATCCGGAATGACCCGGAGGAGCTGTCCACGGTACGACGACACGACGAAACTGCCACCCTGAAGAGGAGAAAAGAGTCACTCTCTGCTGGAAAGAAAACAAATGAAGGGCCACCGATTCAGTCTGACTGCACACCTTAACAGCTGCTACGTAGTTGCACAGGTTTCCACCGAGGTCCATAGACATCTCAGTGTACGCCCCATCGTGAGCCAGACTAGGCCAGAACCGGGCTGAACCATCCGGAGATACAGTCAACACACAGATGGACTGCAAAAAGACACAGACAAATGTTTTCAGTAAACAAAATTGAGTCCATACAACTTTGCAGAATTGTAGGAAGATCTTACCTGTACGGGTGCCGTCTTCAAAGGGCTGGAAGAATTTATGGAGATGAGATCGGCACTGTACGCAAACTCGCTGGAAGGCAACTGAAGGTCTTTACACACCGACAGCTATGACAACAAGAACAAGGACATCATTTTACACTAAGTCAGCAGCCAGTTCAACAACACGCAACCGTGTCTCTTCCTCACCTTCACCACAGAGGTCTGAGACACCTTCCATATGATCAGCCTCTCTCCACAAACCATCCACGCCCAACCCGACTCCTCGACCTTCACAGAGATCGGATCATCCACTGCAACACAATGTCATGCAATGAAAATGAACTCCTTTCAAAGACACAGCCTTTAAAGTGAAGGACAGTGATCTGTACCATCAGCCATAGTCAGCGCCTCCATGACTTTGACGGGCAGAGACGATCCAAACGTCTGAATGTCAAAATGACAGGAATCCACAGCGGCATGACTCTGCATTCGAGAGGACGCTGATCTGAAATCAGACATTGGATGGATGACAGACATCAGCTACAGATACTAAAGCAACCACTGCCTTGTATTAATAAATATCATTTAATATCATGTAAATAAATCAAATTAATAATTAAACTTTTATAATTGAACATTTTGCAAATAATAAACATTTATATATTTTAAAATATTGTATATAGTGATTATAGTTTTATTTGTTTTAAGGTCATTTCTAAAATATGTGGTATAAAATAATTATGATAATATTTCTTGTTTATATAACATGAATAATGCAAACCTTAATCATATCAATGAAAAAATTATAAACATATAATTCATATAATATAAACTGTGCAAAATAAACACTTATTTAAGAAATATATATAATCTAAAAACTAAGATTAAGGAATTATGTAGTGCGTTATATAAGAGTATTTTTATAAAATTTCTTTTTGTAAATATTGCATAACAATTTTCTTTATAACTTATAATAAATAAGTGAATCATATTTAATTATAATAAAAAAGTAGTCATTGTACTAACATAAAATTGTACAATTTCAAATTGTATTATTCACGGGACACTAAAACCTTACGAAAAGTGAACAAATGTTCCTGTATTTTAACAAATTGTTTACCACTGTATACCAAACATGTCATTACCACAATACAGTTTACAAAACTATGGTATATGTAAGGCGCCGTTGACAGTGTAACGTTATGTCATTTCACAATGAAAACTAACACGCTGTACGTCAGTTTTACTTTGTTTTTACTGTGGTTTTACCTGGCTGCGGAGCGGCGTGGTGAGAACAGCAATCCCGGCTGAGCCGCGTTCAGACTCTTTCGCGCGCCGGTCCGGGGCGTCGGTCTGCGGCCTGAGCCCGGTGTGCCGCGGGGAGTAAACATTCTGGACCGAAGCTGTGTTTAGACGATATAAAGTGTCATTCAGTACCGATAAATACTGAAAAAAATCTGAAAACCGCTTTACCGCGCGCTCACTGCAGCCTGGCGCACACTATTCACGTCATTCAAATACGTGCATACGCATGTCACGTATAACAGATCCTGGAACAGCTTTAAAAAGCTTACTAATATGGATAAACGGAGTTTGTTAAAACCAAACTGATCCTGGTTTGGTAAATGAAAAACGTTTGAAAACCGCGTTCTTTCTGATTGGTGGAAGAGTGCACAGGTGTATGCTGGGAAATGTAGTTTTATTTATGTAACTAAATATAATTAACTAGTTTGTTTAACACATTTAAAAATGGACAAAAGAGGTCTGTAAATACATCTTTTGAAAGTATTTAAAAAATAATAATTGAGCAATAACTCTTGTCAATCGCCTATTTGTTAGTACATTGTACATATGCACCTAGAACTAAACAACATGTACGATAAACTTGTAAATAACACATCTGCACATTCATTTAAACAATTATATGTCGTTTCTTGTCTGTACATATATTTATTTTTACTTCTTTACATAGTGTATTATTATTATTATTTAACTCCAGTTTTTATTCCCCTTCCCTTTGCTTGGTGTTATTCACCACTATTGTGTACTTTTGCACTATGTTGCACTACGTGTTTACTTTCTTCTGCACTGGATGCTCCTGTCGCCAAGTCAAATTCCTTGTGTGTGTAAACATACTTGGTAATAAAGCTCCTTTCTTATTCTCTTATTATTCTTCTTATAGACAATTATACATTCCTTTTGTTGTTTTTTTATTCCAAAGTGAGAAATGTTTGTTTACAGCACATTAAGTAGAACGATGTACCAATGCAAAGTTTAAAAGAAAGAGTAGAAAATCAATAACAATCATATCCTTTATAAAAAATAAACTGTTTTGCAGTCGTTTTGATAGACTGATAGTGAGCCACTCGGTGCGTCAGGTGTCGCTGTGCCGCGCATGTGGTCTCGTGTCATGATCTGAAGAAGCGCAGAAGAAGAAGATGTTAGTGGAGGGAGACGGATGGAGAGTCGCTGCTCTTTTTTGCGCATCTTCCATGGATTAAAGAGCGACTTTCTGTCGGCCTGTCACATACGGATAATGCAGTAGGTGTTAAACAACTTAACTAAACTGTTAAACGTCAGTAATGTGTGTGCATTTGCGATCGGAGTGTGCAGGAGTAAGATGATGGAGTCAATGATCGAGGCCGCGCTCAAATCTGCAGGTCTTCGGCACGTTATATTTATTTTGCCGAGTTTAGATTACAACTCAAACAATCGGATATTAAATCAACAGATCTTTGCCGTGATTTGTCAGGTTGATTCTCTTTGTTTAGTGTTGCACAGATACTAAACTGCTGAAATGAACCAATGTTCATACAAGTAACAGTTACGTTACCCAGAAATCAAATTTATTTTTGTATATTATATGTCTTTAAATGGAATTTTTATTTACTATATTTGTTTGAAACAAAAGACATAATAAATTATAGAAAATTTTTGGAGACGGAGTGTGTTATGTGAATGTATGCATGAATGAATGTAAAGTCTGCGTTATTGACCATTGCTGTGCATACATTAAGTATTGTGTTGTGTGTTTTCTCTAAGAGATGAAGCGGGCACGGACAGATCTGATCCAGAGTGCTGTGACGCAGTACCTGAAAAGGAGACAGTACATAGACACAGATGGGTCTCTGAAGGGGGCCAAACTCTCCCAGTCTGCTGAAGAGATGGCTGCTAGTCTGACAGGTAACACGTTTCCCAGTGTGCAAAAATCTTCAATCTCACAGTTAAGTAGAATTACACCTCCCATAACCAGTGATTTTAATATCATTTCAAATATTATTTGATGTTATGAACTTAATTACAATACTAAGAAGCTTGTTCAGATGATTTTCCCTGATGTAAGAATTATTAATAATGATGTGTGTCTCTCTCACATGTGCAGTTCAGACAGAGTCCAGCTGTGCAAATGTGGTGTCCGCAGCCCCCTGTCAATCAGACCCCCAGCAATACGAGTCTCAGTTCTCCAGACTACGCTCCTTTCTACAAGGTCAGGGCTGAACGTGTCTGCATTGGTTGATTTTAATGTTTCAGCTTCTCGGTTTAACAACCGCATTGTGCTTATCAGATGCAGAGTCGCCGTGGACGAAGGAGGTGAGTGGCGTATTGTTTCCGCTCTTCCTCTACTTGGACTTGGACATGGCACGCTGTGGTCTGAAGGGGGCGGTAGACTCTTTCTATGGTCGTTTTTATTCGTTCTTCCAGCAAGACCCCGAGCAGAAAGCTATCGTGGATCTTCTGCGAGGAGTTGTCTCACTGCAGGTCTGTTGCAGTGTTGCAAAAACATCATGTAATATCAAATGAGATGAAGCCTAAAGTGAAAATATTTTCAGCATTTACTCACCCCTGTGTCATTTAAACAATCATGGCAGAGGAAAGTAGGTTCAGGATGTTATCATTTTGAATTGGGCTATCAGAATGGAAAATGTCTTGCTTTTTTCTTGCATTCTCAACGTTTCTGTTCTTCTCACAGGATGTGACCTCAAACCCCAAGCTGTGTTCCCTCCTGGATCACAAGTATGTGGTTCACATGACAGATCAAGCCTACAGCTATCTGCTGCGCTACCTTCAAAGCGATGACAACAGCGCCATCTGCTGGGCACTCAGCACACATGTACAGGTACGAGTGATGTTGCCCAGCTGTTCTACTGGATCGCCAACATCTTAACAAATAATTTCTAAGGCCTTTGGCTGAGTTCTGTTACCAGTCTGAGAAGTTTACAATAGTCTAATAGCCCATTTAGTCTCAGGTGGCACCACGCCCACTGTCCGTTTATTCTGTGTCATGCGCACACCTGAAAAACTGGAAAGGACTTATGGACAGACAGAGATTTGAATCATAATCTGCACTGTTGGTGCTGTCTGGTGCTATTTGTGGTGGTGTTGGTTTTTGTACGCTGGGTGTTATCTGTTACAGATAAACAAAACCTTAAAAGAATGAAAAAATGAACTGTGATTGGTTACTTTTCATGTCAGTCAGATCGCTTCCTATTTTATATATTGAAGTTTGAACATTCATCTCAATTGACTTTCATTGTATGGACACAAAACCACTGAGACATTTCTCAAAATATCTTTTTAAATAAATGAAAGAATTTTAATGGTGACCAGACTTCATGCCATCCTCAAATTTCCAAAACCGTCCTAGGTGGAGGTAACAGCAGTGAGACGAACGGACTACCAGCTCTACGGTGCGGGGCTCGGAGCGGGAAACACGACCTCTTCCTCTGTCACCTGGACCGGCGTGGATGGGACGGAGGGGGCGGAGCCTGTGGAGGTCTTGGCGGGGTTGCCTCAGAACGAGGCCGCGTTGGATGCGTTGCAAGACTGCATAAAGCGTGTACGAGAGGGTCCGCCCTCGCTCACCACCGTCTGCTTCTACGCTTTCCAGCACACAGACCAGCTGCTCAACACTGCAGAGGTGTCGGCGGACAGCCGCCTGCTCGCCGCGGGGTTCGACAACTCGGCCGTGAAGCTGTGGAGCTTACGGGCACGAAAGCTGAAGGCGGGACCTCACAAGGTAGACGTGTCTAAGATAAGACTCGCCTGTGATGTGCTGGAGGAAGAGGTGAGTGACAGCTGTCAATCAGCAGGTCTTTATTAATGTTATTGAGAGATATTTTTGCTATGGCATTGCTTGAGACTGAGAAATTATTATCTGCTAAAAACATGTTGTAGGGGTGATTATATCATGCGCTTAAATTGTAGTATTTTATTAAATTATATTCTATACCTGATTCATGTTTCATAAATTATTAAATTTTTCTCATCAGGCAGATGATGAGGACGCCTCAGGCAGCGAGATTAAGACCATGCGCGCTCACAGCGGCCCCGTGTACCGCACAGCGTTCCTCACAGACGGCTCCGGCCTGCTGTCCTGCTCCGAGGACTCCACCGTGCGCTTCTGGGATCTCAACAGCTTCACCAACACTGTCCTCTACCGTGGCCACGCCTACCCCGTCTGGGACGTGGACGTCAGTCCCTGCAGTCTATACTTCTCCACGGCATCCCACGACCGCACCGCCCGCCTCTGGAGCTTCGCACGCACGTACCCGCTCCGCATCTACGCTGGGCATCTATCCGACGTCGATTGCGTCAAATTCCACCCCAACTCGAACTACGTGGCGACGGGCTCCACGGACAAAACGGTGCGCCTGTGGAGCACACAGCAGGGGGCGTCCGTAAGGTTGTTCACCGGGCACCGGGGACCCGTGCTGTCGCTCGCATTCTCGCCCAACGGGAAGTACTTGGCGTCGGCCGGGGAGGATCAGAGACTGAAGCTTTGGGACCTCGCATCCGGGACCCTGTTTAAAGACCTTCGGGGTCACACAGACAGCATCACCAGCCTTTCCTTCAGCCCCGACAGCAGTCTGGTGGCATCCGCGTCCATGGATAACTCGGTGCGGGTGTGGGACATACGGAACGCGCACGGCACCGCCTCGTCTGACGGCTCCAGCAGCGAGCTGATTGGACAGTACACGGGGAACACTAGTAATATACTTAATGTTCAGTTCATGGCCTGTAACCTGCTGCTTGTGACGGGCACTGCGCTGGAGAAACAAGAGCAGTAGAGAATGTGTGGGAATCGTATGTCAGAACATGTCCAGGTTTAACTTTAAATTAATATGTGACAAAGTTATATAGCTTTGAGAAAAGTGATGAGGTTTTTATGCCTGTTTTTAAGACCGTTAAAATGTGTCGTATTGAGATTATTTTCATTAGTTAAGCACAATGTTTCCCACGAATTATCATAATATGATAGTGTAATGCAATGTTTTTCTTCATAGTTTTTTATTTTCTTTAATCTTGGATCTCCTCCCTGTAATTCAGACTTTTTAGTTTATATGGTCAAGATATAATAAATAATGTTAACAATAATTTATTACATATCATTTGTCCTATTTATCATGAAAATAAGAATGCAATACATTTTACCAGTCTTAAAACAAATACACTTAATCATATCTTTAACCTGGATGTGTTCCCGACAGGTTTAGTGAGTTTGTGTGTGTTTTGTAAATGTGTTTATAATGTTTTGGTTTCTTTCTATTGGTTATGGTGTTGCCTCATGATGTCAGAGGTCTGCCGCCTGCTGTGTAAATGCTAGCCTTATATTTTTGGTGAATCTTCCTGTTTCTATTATAACAGTTTTGTTATTTTATTACTAATGCTTTATTGTTATTTTTTGAAGTACACGCTAAACTAATCTTAGTTAACATTAAACCGTAGGCCGGGAAGCCAGGTTTAACACATCTTTAACACAGGTTTAACAATTTTTCCAACAATCAGTTTTGTTAAAACAAATGTTATTTAGTCTCAGGAAGGCTCCAAAGACATGTTACAGACGTCACTGCAATCTGTTGAGTTAGTGTTGTGTGAAGCACTTGTTATTAAAGTGCCACTTTTTGTAACTGCAAACTAAATTCTGTCATTTTCTTTCCCATCAAAAACGTTTGCGCATCATGCTAATATTTGTAAATATATTTTTGTAACATTTCCGCCTGTTTGGTTTTCTCTTTAATGAGTCCAATCTCTCATGCACATACACGATCAGTACCGTTCCAATGCCTTAAGTTTTCAAACAGGTACGGTCTCATCTCAGGAGGTCTCGTCTGTAGACACGCAGGCGTGGCTGCTTTCACCCAAACCTGTTTCTGCCATTGACGGGCGTGACATTGACAACTTGACGAGCCTGTAAATCGGCCCGAGCGCCCGCATTTATCCACACACTTCACTTTAGACCCTCAGTGCTCGCTGTGGTTCTGGAGATCAGCTGTGTGAAGATGCCCTACAACACCACCCAACACGGACAGAAGGTGGAGAGCACGCAGGCCGACGGGAAGACGTACGAGCAGCTGCGACAGGAGTGTTTGCAGAAGGGAAAGTTGTTTGAGGATCCGGACTTCCCTGCGACCGACAGCTCGCTCTTTTATAGCGAGAGGGTCCCGGTTAACTTTGAGTGGAAGAGGCCGAAGGTGAGTAACCCGCAGCGGGTGTTCCTGTGCAATGAAGTGATATAAAAGACTTGAGGTGCTTGACTCTAATTCGTGTAGAAACTCGATGGTGACATGCAGTTTGTTGTGATGTCAAGATTTGATCATGAAACCTTTTAGATATGATATCGATTGATTAGGATAGATTACATAATTCAGTTCAATTCACACAGATACAACTGTAACCAAACAACACTGAACTCCATTGACTTACAATGTATGGGGACAAAACCAGGCATTTTTTCAAAATATCTTCCTTTGTGTTCCGCAAATAAATGTCATATATAGGTTTTGAAATACATGAGGGTGAGTAAATGACAGATTGTTTTTATCTCTGGATGAGCCATACCTTTAAACTAAAGTAATCAGATGAACAAAACTTATTTTTCCTATAGTTATCTGTAAGGTGTTCGCAATGCCATATGTCCATTCCAAAAATGTTGAACAAAAGCTTTTGACATTTGTGGCACATGACTAATTTTATTTTATTTTGTAACTTGCACCTTGACCAAGTAATCTTAATTCCTCAATATTGTACCTTTTCTCAGTTTTTCAGTGTAAAACGACAGCCGGCTCATCTACATCTAAGGTATTGCGATCGATGAAGTGAATTTCAGAGCAGGTGGAATGTTGGCATGTGTGGAATGCAGGTTATTTAGGCTCTTTTAATGAATCTAGTATCTAGGCTTTGGTGGAAATAGGTTTTCGTATTGAATCTGGCATTAGAAATAGTTTATCAAACCTACACGGTTATTCCACAAGATCCAAAAACACATTTTCACCCACTTCACACCTCTCTCTGCCCCACTCTTTTGTAATCGTATGGGTCTCTGAATGAAACTACAACTGCATTTCATTTCAGGGCGTTCCTGTAGAACGTGCTTAAATATGCACTGCTGTGTGAAGGCACTGTGCGTTTATGTGATCTGATCGAAGCTTGAGAATGTGACACACCTCACAGGAAGCATCATGGGTGTTTACACATTTCCTTCTCTTGCTCTGATCAGACGGTTTATTAGCACTGCGGTAACCACAGATCATGTGGTGTGATGTATGGATTGAGTAGCTTTAACAATGTTGAACTAACAGGAGGAAACCTTCTGTGTAAACAACATATTCTTAGAATCTGTATTAAATAGCAACACCGGTCGCCAATCTCAATAGACTGGTACACTCTTAAAAATAAAGGTGCTTAAAAGGTTCTTCACAGCGATGCCATAGAAGAACCTTTTTTGGTTCCACAAAGAACCATTCAGCCTAAGGTTCTTTAAAGAACCATCTCTTCCTTACTTTTTTATAATCTGAAGAACCTTTTTTCATCACAAAGAACCTTTTGTAAAACAGAAAGTTTCTTCAGATGTTAAAGGTTCTTTATAGAAACCAAAAGGTTCTTCTATGGCATTAAAGAACCTATTGAAGCACCTTTATTTTTAAGAGTGTAGATTAGGTTTTAAGGGTGTTTTCTGTGATACAACTTAATAGATTTCAGAGTAAATAAACAGCACAATGCTTTTTGTTTATTTTATTTGGAGATGACAATATGTCTGAATAATTTGTTTAAATGTACTGAAAACAAATACATTCAGCTTCAAAATCTAACATATACTTTGTTAAATCTTAATATCAACGTGTATATGTGTCCTCTATACTCTCTCAGTAGAAGCATCTTGCATTCTTGTATTTTGGGGTTTCTGGACCAAGCCCCATTGACTTTTTTAATCCTAAGTACATGCCAGCACTCTTCAATATTTTCCCAAATCTTGTTCAACTTAGGAAATATGCAAAGACCCACAGTTCATCACTGGAGGAGCCACCAGGACCGACATTTGCCAGGGACAGCTGGGTATGTTTCACCACCAAAACTCACCAACAACCTGATCGGATGCACTCCAAAAATGCTGGGATGTTTCAACACACAATAAACCCAACAGCAGGTTTAAATTACCCTAGAAAATGTACATATTTAACCAAACTATGGTTTGAAACAACAGGTCATTTATAACCCAACAGTTGGGTTCATCCCAGCATTTTTAGTGTGTATTATTTTCTTAAATTTAAAACAATTAGTGAGTTTTCCAAAAGCATCCCATCACGTTGCACATTAAACGTTCTTTCTTATATACCAATGCAGGAGACTGTTGGCTGTTGGCTGCGATTGCGTCTCTGACCATGCACGATGACACGCTGAAGCGAGTCGTACCACACGACCAGGACTTTGGTCGCAACTATGCCGGTATCTTTCATTTCCAGGTGTGACACTTTTGGTTTTGCAGTAAACGAACATTGAAACAGTTAATAAAAGTTACAGTATTATGAAAAACTGATGTCGTGATGTGATATTTTAGCCAACCCCGTAGGGTGAATGAGATCTTTCTCTGAAGAGTTTTTTACTAGTTGCAACCCTATTCAAGCTCACTTTCTTCTGCAGTTCTGGCAACATAACAAGTGGCTGGATGTCGTGGTGGATGACAGACTACCGTGTGTGAGGAACAACCTGGTGTTTGTCCACTCCGCAGACAACACAGAATACTGGAGCGCACTTCTGGAGAAGGCCTACGCCAAGTACGCTCAAGACATTGACGGCTCCTTCCATCCTTGCATATTTAGTTTTGATTTAATATAAATCGAATGTGTGTTTGCCAGGCTGAACGGCAGTTATGAAGCTCTGAAAGGCGGGAGCACTATGGAGGCCATGGAGGATTTCTCTGGTGGCGTAGGGGAGATGTACGAGACAAAGAACCCGCCGACTAACCTCTTCAACATCCTCAGGAAAGCTGTGGAGAGAGGATCCATGCTGGGGTGTTCCATCGATGTAAGCAGAAAATAAAATACTTTACAAAAAAAGCAAAGATGACACAGATGAACCAGCTACAGTAAACCACACATTTTTTCTGACCACCAGATCACGAGTTCCGCCGAGTCTGAAGCTCAAACCACTACTGGTCTGGTTAAAGGCCACGCTTACTCCATCACAGGAGTGGAAGAGGTAACCATAGCAACCATCCATTTTATTTTTTGGTACATTATTTGACTCTCGTTAGATTCTCTTCTCTCTTGTCTCCTCAGGTCAACTACAGAGGATCCAAGTCCAGCTCATCCGGGTCAGAAACCCTTGGGGTCAGGTGGAGTGGAACGGCCGCTGGAGCGACAAGTATGATATCGTTTCTAAACAACAACATCTTTTTATGGAAAAATCAAAACTCCCAGTATTTAATGGAAATATATTATTTGACCTGTTTGTATTTGGGATTTCAAATGTTGTCCCTGAAATTTTAGTTCCAGGGAATGGAGTGGAGTTGACAGTGCAGACAAAAATCGATTGCTTCGCAATGCTCTTGAAGACGGAGAGTTCTGGTAAGTGTGATCTGGCTTATATACCGATTCCTCACCCCCAAAATATACATTCTGACATACTCTCGTTGTTATATGATGTGTTGAAGGATGGAGTTTGAAGACTTCAAAGTCAACTTCGATAAGGTGGAGATCTGTAACCTCACTGCAGACGCCCTGACGGATGACGGTAAGAAAAAGTGGGAGGTGAACTTGTTTGAGGGCAGCTGGATCAGGGGCACCACTGCTGGCGGATGCAGGAACTTCATCGGTACGAAACATAAACGTTCACTTTTATGCATTTGGACAACAGCTATATATAACTCCAAATGTATTAATGGTGTTATTATTTTTTATCTTCCAGACACGTTCTGGACGAACCCCCAGTTCAAGCTTCATCTGAAGGATCCTGATGAGGGTGACCGTATGTGCAGTGTCATCGTGGCCCTCATGCAGAAGAACCGGCGTCGCCTCAGGAAGGAGGGGCTTGACATGGAGACCATCGGCTTTGCCATTTATGAGGTAACGCATTGGTGTGGATTGCACAGAAAATAGCGAATTGGTTTTGGACAACGTCTACATTGTTGACCCTGCTCGGACCCACAGGCTCCAACTGATGAAGACCAACAGGTGAAGGACTTCTTCCGGTATAACGGCTCTAAAGCGCGCAGCCGTACCTACATCAACATGAGGGAGGTCTCCGAACGCTTCCGACTGCCGCCTGGAAACTACCTTCTGGTGCCAACCACCTTCCAACCGCACCACGAAGCCGACTTCCTCATCCGCCTTTTCTCAGAGAACAAAGCTTCAGCCGTGTATGTGTGTCCTCAGTTTTACTAAGAATATTGTCCACAGTCATTTAGTCCCAAAGGGTTTTTATATCTGTTCCTGGTTTTTCTTTTGCAGTGAGATGGGAACCACTATTCAAGCTGACCTCCCTGATGTAAGTTCTCCCTTACGATCAAACATGGCGTTTAAGTATAACAATAATTGTTATAATATATATTTTAATATATATTTTAAAGAAAGAAAAGTAATGGTCTGATGTGCACAGATGTAAACATTTCTTCTCTCTGATATGTGAAGCCACCGGCACCAAACCCTCCTGAGGAAGAAACCGATGAGGAGAAAGGTCTGAGGAGATTGTTTGAGCAGATCGCTGGCTCGGTGAGACACAATCTTGTGCTTTAACCATGATGTATATGTATTATAATACCAAGCTTTCTTTTTAGTTTTTATGTTCATTTTAGTTACATTTTTTGCAACTTTGTTATATGCTTTTGTCATTTTATTATGTATTTGTTTATTTTCTATGTTGCTATATAAGATTCATTTTAGTTTTGTTTATTATTATAATTTTAATGCTTTAAACTTATTTCAGTTTATTTCCGAGGCAACATTTCAATTTTTTGTCCAATATTCTATATGATTTTAATAACCCAAAATGTTTTTAAAGTTTTAATTGTAATAAAACTAAAATAACCTCGCTGTGCTTTGTGCGCCCTCTTCTGGTGTTATGATGAATCTTCTTACATGTTTTCTCTGTAGGATAAGGCCATCAGTGCCAGAGAACTACAGCAGGTGCTGAATGGAGTCCTGAGCAGGAGTGAGTTTGTTTGTGTTGTGGAAGCTCTTTCATCCTTTTCATCCATAATGTCTGTCTATGAATACTAACACGTCTATGATCTCTTGTAGGAAAAGAGGTGAAGTTTGATGGTTTGAGCCTCGGTACCTGTCACAGCATCATAAATCTCATGGATGTATCCTTGCTATGCTCACTACAGCGCATCTCCCAAAACACAAGATTCTTGTGAATTCTATAGTGAAAAATTTAACACAATACATTTTCCTTTGTATTTCTGTAGCTCCTCACACACTGATAATATAAAGTTGCTTTGATTATCTTTATGTTTTCCTCATATTTTTCAAGTTGTCCTGAACTGAGTACAGGTCGATAACACAGGAATGCTGGAATTTGAAGAGTTCAAAGTCTTCTGGGACAAACTGAAAAAATGGATTGTAAGAAACTGTCATTTTCCAGCTATATAAGGATATATATTTATATTATAGATGTTATAATGAGCTTTTGTTTGCTGTTGCAGATGCTGTTTTTGTCTTTCGATACGGATCGTTCAGGCCGCATGTCCGCCTATGAGCTCCGCAGCGCTCTCAACGCAGCAGGTGAACATATAGAAATGATTGCAGAATAAATATTACTAGACTTATAAAATGCATTTATTGAAATACTATGAAAATTAAAACGTTATTTTCATTGTTTTCATTATGAAGGGATGCAGTTGAATAACAGAATTCTGCAGCTGCTGGGTCTCAGGTTCATGGATTCCAATTTTGACATTGACTTTGACGATTACCTGACCTGTATTGTTCGACTGGAGAACATGTTCAGTAAGTGTCTGTCCAGCATAATTTATATAAAATTCTGAATGTTCTGTAGATACGCAGATGAAGGCACTGATTTAATCTTTATTCCAGGAGTTTTCCAGGCATTTGACAAGCAAAAGAAGGGTGAGATCAGTATAAATATGCAGCAGGTAAAAAACAGTTTTCCCTGGTTTAGTATGTATTTGTTACACATTTGAAGTTAGTAAAGCTCACGCCTAAAGTCTTTATATCTTTGTTTCTCCACAGTTCCTGTTTTTGTCCATGAATGTCTAAGGATTTCATGAAACGATAGAACGAATGAAGACCTATACGGATGTCAACTCATACTGAATACACATGGTTTTGTTTCGTTTGTTTGTTTTCCGGTTCTTTCTTAATACTGATGGTGTTAATGAGAAGGTTTTACTGTGATTAAAACTTTCCCCAAAAATGTTTTGCAAACAAACTCTCCAGTGTCGTGTTCTTGATAGTATGTGTTTGCTCTTATTTTGTGATTTGGGACGTGATGACCTATGTGTTTGTAATTTCTTATATTCGTTTATAATGGCTGCTACACTTATCTAAGCTTTCAGTTGCTTTTTAAATTGACCAAAACAAATATGAAATCTTTATAAAATGAATGAATGTTTGAAATAAAAAGTTGGTGCTACACATTTCTATGACTTTAGTTATTGACAATGTGGCAGACAATTAAAATTTCTTCGAATGCATGCTTTTATTAAATAATTACATATATATTTTAAATAAATTATAATTCTATTAAATTCAGGGCTGCCAAATCTCGCACATTTGTCGTGAGACTCTTTTCTCACGCAACGCATCCATTTTCTCACGCAGAGTCGCACCCGCAATTTTTTTCTGTGGTGTGTAATAACATTTGTGAAATAAATGCTCAGAACCCGTTATTTTATTTTAATTTTTTTTAAAAACATTTTTTACATCTCAGCGGTTTAGCAGTGGACCTCAATGGCAATAAGTTGGCCAATCAAATGCACGAAGACAGTTAAGGTTCAGTGCGCAACGAAGAGGTGGAGCTGCACCACATAGCCCAATAAGCCTAGAGGTGGAGCTGCACCACAGAGCCCACTGAGCCTAGATGTGGAGCTGCACCACAGGACTCACTGAGCCTAGAGGTGGAGCTGCACCACAGGACCCACTGAGCCTAGAGGTGGAGCTGCACCACAGGGCTGCAACCATTTAACAAAACTTATATCTCTGCATCAGAACATTGTAGAGACATGGGGGAGGATTTGTTTCACTCGTAGATTGACTTTCTTTTCAGGTAGCCCTTTTTTTTTTTAACATTTTCATTTTAACATTTCATTTTTTTATTCAACAAATGCCGCGTATTTTATATATATATTACTCTTTTGAGTGATAATTTATTTACAGCGATTTTTGGTAGCGTCATCAAAACGTCAAGTCGGTGCGTCTCTTTAGACTAAACCAAAAGTGAATCGGGGGTGTTTTCAAAAGTGAAGAGGTCGCCCCTTTAATTCTTGTAATTATTTTAATATGTCATTAAAGCCAAGATAAATACCGCATGTATATACATGTTAAACTTTAGTCTTTTATGCGAGACTATCAGCCGGTGTTTGGCTCCTTCACTCATTGGGAATGGAACAGTCTCAAAATGTCCGCTGTGCTCCATGTGTTTGTAGCTGACAGAAGTGTTTTCGTGATTTAATTCGATATAACATCATTTGTTCTAAATCTAGCATTATTGTTTATAACATACCTCGGAAATTAAAGTCATCAAATAATTAAGTCATAAAAATGGTGAGTAATTATAACGTTTATATTGTGAATTCAGTGAACGTAGACGTCACACGTTTTTCTATTGTTTGTAATTATACTATTTTGAACATATGTTAAATTGATGATGTTATGTTTATGGTGATTATGAACTTTCAAGCATCGCATGATCCATTTTAAAACAACTCCACTCATATGTGTGTGTACTGCATACAGTAAGGTACTGATGTCAGTGTAACGTTATGTCACAGCTGTGTGTTGTATAACACAGTGATCTTTGTTTACATAAAGCCTTACAGAAAGAAAAAGCCTTTTATCGATAAGAAGAATGCAGTATCATTTCATCTGGTGCACAGAAGTCAGAAAGACCCGCTGGCTGCGGATGAGAAAGCGCCTCAACACGTGCTTCTACCTGCTGCTAAGGTAAAACAATCGGTCAGGCGTTGTATATACATTATTATATATGCATGGTTTTATAGACAGGATTATATATACAGTATTTTAGGTACCTTATTGTAGATAGCTTTCTATAAACAGAATTATATAGACTGACTGTTCTAGATATACACTATGCATTATATACACCTCATTGTATAGTGTTGCATAAAAAGCATTATATGGACAGAATTATATAGTCCTCAATATATATGCATTATATACAGGCAGCATTATGTAGACCACAGTTTACGTATACAGACAGCATACATATAGACTGCCTTATAAAGACAGCGTTCTACACAGCACTACAGAGACAACATTATACAGTATCTCACAAAAGTGAGTACACCCCTCACATTTCAGCAACAAATTTATTATATCGTCTCAAGGGACAATACTATAGAAATGAAAATTGTAGATGTTTTCGAGTAGGCAATGTGCTGCTTGTATAGCAGTATGGATTTGCTGTCTTCTGAAAATAACTTAACATACAGCCATCATTGTCAACATAACTGGCAACAAAAGTGAGTACATTATACATGCAGTTGTGTTATATTGACAACATTGCAGAAACGCGTGCAGAGGTCATGCACTACTCGAAAGAAAAAGCCACACATTACAGTAAAGACATTTGTGTTTTTTATTTGTGAGATTTGTGCTGTTGTACATCTGCTTTTAACTTTATGCGTCAGTCTTTTCAGCTATTGTTACAGTTTGTAAATGGACTGAAATCAGGTTTCAGTGTTCAGCGGTTGTGCGCATCATCATCCTGCCAGTGTCATTAAAGTTCTGATGTGTTCTCAGGTAGAAGTCGATAAGAGGAAAGAGGAAGAGCGGAAGTTTGGAGTGTTTTTCGACGACAATTACGATTACCTTCAGCATTTGAAAGACGTGTCCCGGACCACAGCGCTGGTCTCCAACCCAAACGTCAACAGAGATGCTCGATCGAGGACGACAGAGAAGAACGATGAAGATAAGCTTGAGGAAGATGTCAACCGTGTTCCTGTAAGGCCAAACGACAGCTACACATCTAAACATATGCAGCTGATCTGTCACCTCTGACCCAAGTGTTTTCTATGTCACTTATTTTTTTATGTGTCAGTGTTTATCTATCTAAACCTTTTATTACTGAACAGCCTTCAAACTTGTGATGGACTTTATTTTTGTAGTTTTGACTACACATGTTTGTACAGCAGCAGTAAGGGAGTGTATTCATGTTGACAGGGTCACGATTCACTTGAATCCTCTGTGTCACATCCTGAATGTCATTTGATGTGTGTGTTTGATGTCCTGATAACGTTTTATTTTCATCTCATGGCTGCAGGCCTCCATCACGCTTCCCTCGTCTGTGTTTGCCACGGATTTTGAAGAGGAAGTGGGTTTGTTAAACAAAGCCGCTCCTGTTTCAGGTGAGCCGGGAGCATTAACGGCAGGATCAGATAGTTCACCCAAAATAACCTGTCATCATTTTTTCCCCCTCATGTCACTCAAAACCTGTACATGACTCTTTCTTCACTGGAACACAAAAGAAGATATTTTGAGAAATGACTCCATATAATGAAAGTCAATGGGAGCCTTTGTTGTTTGGTTACTAGCATTCATTAAAATATCACATCGATGTTTTAAATGATAACAGAATTTTTATTTTGGGGTGAACTGTCCCTTTAATGCCATCATCTGTGCTTTTGTACTTCATTTTGTTTATCTGTACAATTCTGCATCACAATTGTTTTTAATTCGCTTGTCCTCATTGGCTCTTTCTCTTTGACACATCCAGGGCCACGGTTGGATATGGACCCTGACATCGTCGCTGCTATGGATGAGGACTTTGATTTTGAAGACCCTGAGAACATGCTGGAAGATGACTTTGTCCTTAAGGCCAATGATGTCACGGACGGCGACATGGGGTAAAACTGACAAATGCAATACGATTATTAAAAACTGGCGTCAGAATATCAAAACCGTAACATAAGCATACAAGAAATACAGGAGCAGTTATGTTGACATGCAGCTCAGTTTTCATCACCTGTTTCCTTTTTGTTTTTGACCTCAGTGATGATGACGAATGGGAGGACACGGATGATGATGAAGAGGAGGATGAAGATTACGACTCGACAGGCGGCGTGTCGGAGGACGACAGAGATGGGCCCAGAGAGTTCATGTTTGGCGATTGCGAAACGAAAAGTCGTTTTACGGAGTATTCTCTGACCTCCTCTGTCATGAGAAGAAACGAGCAGCTCACGCTCCTGGACGATCGGTTCGAAAGGGTGAGTCAGCAAGATACAGCAACAGACATGTTGATGTGATGAAACTGTCAGCTAACGTTGATTTGAAACGCAGTGTTTCTTGTATTGCAGTTTTACGAGCAATTCGACGAAGATGAGATCGGAGCGCTGGATAACGCCGAGCTGGAGGGCTACATCCAACCAGACAGCGAGCGGCTGGAGGAGGTCATCAAAGACTACTTCATACAGAAAGAGAAAGAGTGAGTGTGAACGACTCCTACATCTGCACGTGTGTGTGTATCTAAAGCAGGACTGATCTATCTGTGTGTGTGTGTGTAGATTTCAGAAGCCGGATCAGCTGGGTCATCCAGAGCTGCCCTCTGTAAGAGAGGAAGACGAGGATGATGAGGAGGTGGTGGAGATGGAGACGATGGTCATCGAGCCGCCTGTAGAGCGTTGGGACTGTGAGACTATCATCAGTGAGTCATTTCATCTCTGGATGGAAACAACGCTTTATTTGCAAATCAGAGGCATATATAGCATGTATAGATCTTATATCTATGCATTTAATATTTAGATATTTCGATTTTGTGCCTGAATTTACTGAATGAAGTGATTTATTCTTTCCCTCTCACACAGGCACATATTCCAACCTGTACAACCGACCCAAACTCATTCAGGACCCTCCTAAGGTACAGAAGCTTTTTATTCTGTCAGTGATGCTTAATGATGTATTTAGTTGGTTGTTATTTAGGTTTTGTTACTTTTGTAAGCTAACAAAGTCGAGGTGAGTTACATTTCCAAGTCAAATCAAGATCTAGTTTGCATGTTGCATTAGATTCTGTGCATTGATGTTTTCAACCGAGTCGGGCCGCTTACAATACATGAATTCATTTCCAGTTTATAATTTGTAAAACCAAACATATTAATCACTTCAGTCTTTTATTTTACACTGACACAAATTTTTTTTTAACTAATGGTGCCGTTATTGTCAGGCATCTGAAGTGACCGGTTTAACCCACCCAGCGAGTTACTCGCCGTTCACGATCTATGTTTACATGACAAATGTATTTTACAGCATAATATTATCGCAGAGATGATCGAAAAGAATCAGGTGTAGATGGAGTTATTTTTCATGCAGCTGATGAACAGTTGATGGGTTTGTTTGCAGCCCAAGCCGATCAGAGTGTCTCAAAAGACGGGCATTCCTCTGGACGTCCTGGAGAAAAGAGGCCTGACGGCCAAACAGGTGGAGAGAATGGAGAGAATCAACGACTCGGACCTGCCCAGAGCCTCCACGCAGCCTCGCGCACGAGAAGAGAACGCTGAGGAGAGGAAAGCTAGAAAACAGGCCATCAAAATGGAGAGGAAGGTGCGTACGGAGACGTGAGCGCCAGATGGCAGTATTTCGTGTGTCATGTTATACAAAAAAAATCAGTGAAGTGTAGTTGTCTCGTATGTTTTATCATTCATTCATGCATTTGACAGATGCTTTTATCCAAAGTGAGTTATACTACACATTTGTTTCTAAGTTTGTGCAATCCCTGGGATTGAACCCTTGGCATTGCCAACACCTTGCTCAAACCACTTAACTAAAGGAAAGCATGTAGCTTATCCATATTATCTGCTGTCAGACATCAGCTGATCAGGAAGTAAAAACAGGGCGTTCTTTTCCTCAACATCAGATCAAATAAAATATACCCATTATCTTCAGACGAGACATTTTCACGACATTTGGGGACACATCCCAATACTGAAGCTGATCTGACCTCAAATCACAAAGCTTGTTTACTCCCTGACACATTAAAATCACTCGAGCAACTATACACAGGCACAACTCTTTCACCGTTGGGTTATAAACCTAAAAAGATTTGAATTATTAAAGGTGCCGAATCGCATACAAGCAATTTTGTAATAACCAGACAAACTGCAATTCTATACATTTTGATCTCACTGTTATGAATATTAACCTGTGCTTTATCATTTTTCTTGACGTATATCTGTGATTTGTGCAGGAGAGAAGGACGGAGAAGGCGGCGAATAAACAGGCGTTCAAACAGGAGAAACAAATGCAAGAGAAGCAGATGGTCAACTTGAGAGCAAATGTTCAGGGGCTAAAGCTTTCATAGGATCTCAAGAGACTGTAAAAGAAGAGACTACAGGACACTTCTGTACATGTGACATAGTTGCTCTGGGTGTCATTACAGCATTTAGCTGTGAACATCGGCGCTGACTTAAACAGACTTCGTTTTTGTTTTTACACACATTATACTGTGTAAAAGCAGTATTTTGAACACGAAAGCATTTTTTCTTTAATGTTTTTCATCAGTGTATGGTTGAAATATATATATATTTGCTTTATTATGTCTCACCAACGTACAATGCTATTAAAATATCAGACTGTTTCCAAAAAGCATTTGTGTTAGCGGTCTTTGTGTATTAAAAATAACAACTTTTTCCTTAGAATCCAAATTCCACTTTTAATAAAAATGAACTAAATATACAAATATACAATAATCGATATAGTCAATCTAGATGGCTCAGTGACTGGCTCTGTAATTCAGAAGACTTTACATTGTTAATGTACTATACAAAAATAAAAGTTTTGACCTGAAAACAGTTTTTTTAGGAATCATGTGCTTGATGGCAGAAATACATTTTTACTTGGACACGCAACCGCAGTTACAAATCTATTTCTATTTGATTATTAGTTCATGTAGCTAGTGCTGTTTTTGTTGTTAAGTATTTTCAAGTGAATTCACCAAGTCGACTTTATAATCTTGATGACAAACATTGAATAGCTTGAGTTGCATAACCTGAGCAGCACTGTTACATTACAGTCGCGTACAACTCTGTAAAAGACACACAAGGTGCTGAGACTACATGTAGTAAGACACAAACATACATTAAAGCATATTAAAACTCTAGAAAGATCCCTGTAATTGCATAACGGTTGTGTTATGAAGAAAACGAATGGTGATGACGAATGCTTCAAGTGTTGTTGTACAATGCTGCGAACCAGAATACCTGGGAAATTCCATCACATGACGGCTTTTGTTTATGAAGACGATTTTAAGTTTCGTAATGTCTGTTCTGATCGGGACATAATTCCGGAAATCATCCCTGATCACTTTTTTTTTTTTTTTTTTTTTTTTTTGCCTTTTCTGGGACTTCACACGTGGGCTCTGAAAACGATCACCTCGATCTGTTTTAAGTGTCTTGTGTTTGTCCTGGACACGTGTCTAGTTCCTGTAACCTTGTACTAGATCTCCAGGACTCATTTCTAGTCTGAGCACATGTGGACAGTCGTATCCGGCAGATACGTCACTGGTGGACCTGCTTGTGTGGAAGTCGACCATTTCTCCAACATCTAAATCACCGGAGGATCTGGCATCCTCCAGGTCACCGTCTTCTCCATATTTGTTGTAGTTCTTCGAGTCGACAGAAGAATCCGACGCCTGCTTCTCTTCAGGGTCGATGTCTATTAACATGGAGTTCTCTGCAGGGTCCTTGTCGTGAGTGACCGGTTCGATACGAAGATCGCTCGCCACGTTTTCCGGCTCCATATTTAGAGGTTTGCACAGGTGTGTTTGTGTTGGCTTGAAATCCTACCAAACCAGAAACAGAATGTACAGTAACCAATCCCAGCGCAGGAATGTTGAACAACACAATGTGACAAAAGGACCTGAAGTTAGGTGAGCACAGATTTGCCTGCTTGTATATAACTTGCTTAAATTTGAATTTTAAGTAAAGGTGAAGTGTGTAGTACTTTTAAAGGCTGATTTTACAGTGACCATTTTGAATAATGGCACATAAATAAAAAAATATGATTTAGTTAAACGATTCAAGAATAAAAGTTTGTGTTTACATAAAATATATGTGTGTGCTTTGCTTATTCATTTTGTATTTATAAACACACACATATTTAAGAAAAATATACAAATCAATGAATGTCTAAAACGTTTATTCTAGATGCTATTAATCGTGATTAATCGTTTAACAGCCCTAATATTAATAAAACCTGACCCGCACAAATCATAATAGACTGCATGAAAATTTGAATGATCCGTTTTGATTTCATGCTCGATTTAAGGAATCGAATGGGATGCGTCTTACCAAGAATGAGGGAAAAGCAGACACTGCTTTCTTCTTTATTCTCTCGTTGCATCTCTTTGCCATCAGCATTATAATAACGGTTATGAACAGCAGCGTTAAAACAACCCCCAGCAATGGATACAGATATGTGGTGATCGGTGGGTCTTTTGGAGAAAAAGAAAATATGAGTCATTTTGTACAAGGTACATGAAAACTGCGTGAATATTGTGTCGTGCTTACAGTATTTCAGGTCTCCGGTGAAACACGGTCTCTTCTGCTTAAGCAATCTTTGTCCGATTTCTCCTGTTAGGTTGAGGCAGTATTTGTCTCTCACCGCTGCAAAGGCGAAAGATTTCTCGCATGTTTTAAGCTCCATCCCACAACTGTATGACGTTTGATTGATCTAAAACAAATACTCAGAAATGTCATTCCTTCATAAAAATGTATTTTTATAAACTGTGTAATATGTGTATGTATTGAATTGAAGTCATGAAGGTGAATATAACCTCTTCTGTTTCAACAACAAATTCGAAACTCGTATCTGTGTTACTGCGCAGAGCTGGTGTGTTTTTGTACAGGTGCAGAGGGTTTGTAAACTGTAGGTGAAGTTTTCCTTCTTTGGCCGACAGCGTAACGTCTGGAAACTCCAAGTGACCTGAAACCACCCGAGCAGAAGATAAACTTTATTAATGCATAAATGTAACATTTTAAAACCCTTTTGAAGCAACTACAAACTGCAGACATTTTACTTAACATGACATTTAGAAAAATAATGCTTTAAAAACAGGTTGATCTGGGTTTCCTGCATAAAACGAAAGTCATTACTAAAACCAAAAACTTCTTTCAAATCAACTTTATATTAATGTGTCATTTACGTAAACAGAAAAATCTGAAAAAATGTTCATTGCATATCTGTTGTGTTTACTCATATGACAAACATTTTGATGGGTGAAAAATCTAAAAAAAAAAAGTATGATTTCATGGTCATAAATGAGTTTTCTTGAGTTCACTTACACTTAATAGTGCTCATGGCGAAATCATTGAAGCTGAATATTTGTGATACGGCACTTTCAGACCTCTTGTCCCCCTGTACGGCCGTCACATACACAACATAATGATTGAACACTGGATTCTTCAGCATGTCAGAAATGTTCATCCAGTGTTCACTTGTGGTGTAATTGTCCATCCTGGAAGACAAACACATAATCGTGAACCCCGGCGGCATCTGTGTTTCAGATCCACATGAAAAAAATGCTGCCGTTTACTTATAAAGATTATTAGAAGCTCTAAGCTGTTGGAATGAAAACATGATGAAAAACTGAACACAAGAATGAAAAAATAGATGCACTCTTGCCTATTTAAAACAAGTTTTAAAAATTTGTACCATTTTAGCAAACTATTAGTCAAGTAAGTAGCTGTAAACATGTCAAGTAACTTGCCAAGCAAGATTCTCTTAAAACTATTTCTGTCACTGCAGTTACTTGCGTTGTGTGGCCCAATGTGAATGTTGCTTTAAAAACTTGAATTATTGCTTGAGAAATACAGCAGAGAAGACAATCCCAGAATGCAGTGCAACAAGCTCAGTAATATAAAAACGTTGATTTAAGACTGGAGACAATTGTTCA
Source organism: Oreonectes daqikongensis (assembly GCA_026939265.1). Taxonomy (NCBI): domain Eukaryota; kingdom Metazoa; phylum Chordata; class Actinopteri; order Cypriniformes; family Nemacheilidae; genus Oreonectes; species Oreonectes daqikongensis. Next base: position 1,327,376 of record JAOTQM010000031.1, read on the forward strand.
TTATAGCGGTCAAAAGTTTTGGGACACTTGCTCACTTATGTGTTCATATATTTTCCACATTTTAGAATAATAATAAACTCAACAAAATTATGAAATAAAACAAAGGGAACTATGGTAATTATGATGTGATAAAAAATGAAAAATAAATTAAAACATGTTTATTGTCTTCAGTGTAATTTTCTCAAGCAGCTTCTTGAGGTCTCACCCTGAGATGCTTTATAAATAATGTTAAACTATTCTGTGCTCTTATTGGCTATTCAGTCAAAGTTATCCATTTAAAAAAACAATTTATTCAATAAAATGTTAGTTTTGTCATTAAAAACGTGTGTTTGGAAAATAAAATTTCTGTCTACTAAACTAATTTCAGATATTTAAGCAAACACCTCAAATAAATTTTTTTTTAAATAATGAAAAATATTTTGCTCAAGTGTCCCAAAACTTTTGACCGCTAGTGTAAAATATATAAAATGATACTGTATGTTTGTTTTTCTGCATTTTGTAAATGTATTATTTATTTAAAGATTTACCCGCTTTTATCCTTAACATCCACCCGGAAGACAACATTCTTGCTCGCATGCGGATATTGCCAGTGTACTTCAACTTTATAGCTGTCACACTTTATGGACACGTTGCTGGGAGGAGGAAGGCTATGAGCTGAAAAAAATGAAGAAAACAGTTATTTTTCAGGTTTAATAAATCATCTGCTTTCATGCAGTTTATTTGCATTATACGTAACAAAAGCAGAAAAGCAAAACAATTATATTTAGCATAAAGGAAGTGTGTTTTGAGGGCCATTTTATTCTGACGCTGTTTTCCTGACAGTAACCGCGCTTTAAGTAATTTCATAAAATGGCACGCGGAACGCGTTCCTGTCACAGACGTGAAATCTTGTGTCTGTGACAGCACTACACCCTGTACACTGCAAACAAAAATGGTCTGATTCTTTGTTCAGCCAATGCTTCAAAGCTCTTTTTGTCTGTCAATCATTCTGCACAATGGCATGGTGACCCGTATGGCGAGCAGAAAGCCGAGAACATCAGCTGTCACTAACTTGTGTGCGAATGCTATCATGACAACTCACAGTATTGATTTCACGGTTTAAGTGTAATTTATTATTTCTTACATCTCTGCTTACAATGCTCTCCAAGGGTCTGTGTTTGTGTGCATGTCTTTTGGGGAGCAGGGTTTTGGAAAGAAGGGGAAGTGTCTTATTTAGTAGCTATTTCTGTAACAGGTGTAATTGTTGTATTGTAGTGCAGATATGAAATGGTAAATATTAGGACGATGTTTACGAATTTGAGGGAAAATCTTATTTGGTTTAAATGATGTATTATGTAAAATAAATTCTATTTTATTATCTTCTTGAGGATCTGAAAGCCAAGAACAATACAGTAGAAAAATAAACATTTTTATTTGATTTAATAAACATTATATCTTCCTTGTTATCTTCCAGCTACATTAATTCTTATACCAGAGGTTGCATGTCCTCAGGTGACCTCAGCCTCTCTCTCTCTCTCTCTCTCTCTCAGGGTCTCAATGGAAGAGCTGTAAAAACAGTTTCCCCCTAGGCACTGTATTACCCGCTCTCTTCATCCAAACGCCTCCGCGTTTACACGTTTACACTTGCTGCTTGTTATCAGATGTTATATTGTTATATAAAGTCTTTTTCTTATCCACTCTATTGGACTTTTGAACTTCAGATGCTTTTAAAAGCCTTTATCCCTATTCATTCAGAGGTTGTAATTTATTTCTTGTAAATTTAGGCAGAGGGATGTTTTCGTTTGAAAACATTTTATTGATCGCTAAATAAGATACGCCCTTGAGCAACAGATCAGTCATCAAATTTGTTTAGTCTGTTGTTTCTTGAAAGAAAAGCTGTCCTTTGTAAATGCACACCTTATATTCTGAAAGACAAAACGTGGCTGAACAAAAGCTGACAAACTTGGTAAAGTCAAAATTGTACTGATCACATTCTGACATTGATATATTCTGCACGAGCCAAATTATTCTTTGTGTTTTGAAGCACAAAGACCGGTTCTCCCAGTTCTGACTGTTGAACCATCACGCTGTGCCATCACGTCACGGTGAAGAAATGTTCAAGTCACGCAAACCCTTTTCCTCTTACACGGATTTTCTCAGAAATCTACAGAGTGATGCGTTTCCCAATCATTCTTAACTCTGGTTTCACAGGAAAGATGAGATACAAGCCCTGACATTTTTACTTCCTTTTAAGTTTCTAAAATGTCCACCCCTTAACATTATCACATGCACATCTTCTGTTTAGGTAATACAAATCAAATATATAAGAAATCATACATATTCTATTCATTATTGTCACAATATCTCACAACTGAGCTACCAATGATTAAAGCAACCATCAAAACATCTCACACCCACTCTTTACATTTAACAGATCCATTTTACAACGCAGAGATTTAACTTCTTTATGACTTGACAGATATCAGTTATTATGACTGTGGATGTCAGCACAGATCTGCTTGAACTTTAACCTTCTTTATGGATTTAGTTCAGGTGTAATAATTTCAATCTTTTTATGTGTACGAGATGTGTGAAACATTAAACAAACGGAGAGAAAACGTCATAACCTAAGAGCTCTTCTCACATACAGTATGTCTGTCATGGACGAGTTTTTACATTAACTGGAAGCGTAATAAAAAATCATTACTAGTAAAATCATGTATGTTTGGCAGATAATAGCCTATTACTACAAATACCATGAATAATATGGTTACACCAGTAAGTGTGTATTATGGTTTATCTACAAATAAAACAACAACAACAAAAAACTACAGCTAAACTCAAGACCCACAAACCATCACCCAGAATTAAAAAAAAGTCTTACCTTCAACCTTTGTTCCGGGTCCCAAGATTAAGATCAAGGCAACGACAAAGACCAGAATCTGCATTATTGACAACGAGTTTTAAAACACAGTTCACATACTAAATCCTCCTGTCAAAAAAACCCGAAATTCTCTTCACATTATTGCGAGTCAATTTCAGCAAAAACGACAATGTTTCTTCAGATCTGTGTTGAAATAATACGAAGCGACACGAAAGAGAATTGCGCGAGAAAGGAAAGAGGCGCGCGCGCTCTTCGGGGAAATGACGCGTGCATTCACTCCCACAGGTGTGTACAGGTAACTACAGTAGCTTTGAGGTTTCTAGGGCTTGGAATTAAGTTATTTAAAAGTCACTAAAATCATTAAAGGTGAGAAAATCTAAAATGACCCCTTTCTCGCGTTTTACTTTCAAACTAAAAGTTCCTGTACTGCCTCAGCGCGGGGATTTGATCTCCTAATGTTGGATCACATTTAACCCATCAGGTAAAAGCGGACGGCGCCCTCTTACGTCACTGTATTGCATTACATCAAACACGTACCTTGTTATTATTGAACGATCAAAGCAACAAGCCACGTAAATATCCCTTACTTATTTAAAGATAAAACCAGAATATGTGTTGTCCTTAAAGATAAACGTGCTATACTGTTGACAAAACAATTACGAAAACATTATTTTTCTGTTAAGCCTTAAACAAAGTCACAACGGAATGCAATTTAAAATATTGTACAGCCGTAAAAACAATAGCCTACCTACGGAAAGTTCCTTAATATTAATTATACTGTGTATATGTATTGTAATTTGTGACCTGTTTTTATGACATCAAAGAACCATTTTGGGTTCCCAAAGAACCTACGTCGGTTTCAAAGCAACATAAACAGACGTTACTGCGCATGCGCGCTTTTGTAGCCCCGGTACACATCCGCAAAGAGAGTCCCTGCAGATTATATCTGATAACAAGAAATAACAAGTAAATTACACTAGCCAACAAATTAAAAGTATGTCTAGTCAGGATTATTTTGGGTTACAAGTAGAAGAACCGTTACTTGGGTAAACTTAAATGATTAAAAAACGTAAAAAACGTTACACAACCCATTCAACAAATTGTTTATTTAAAACACACACACACACACACACACACACACACACACACACAATAAAACATTAATATAAATGTATTTTAAATTAAATATAAATAGTGATATTTTAGCGCCACTAGCCAGACGATCACAAACCGGAAATTAACGTTGGGCCAGGCGCGTAGGTCCGATGTCTTATAAAGTTTCTTTAAAACAAATTCTTTCTTACAGTTTTCTAGTCTGAAAATCTTTCTTACACTGCATATAACCTGTTGTGCAACAGGAAGGTCTGTTGATGTAACAAGTTCTTTATGGAACCATACAGCTGAAAGAACCTTGTAGGCCCTATGTTCCTTTATTATTAATAGAGAGGACATCACATGTGCACTAAACATCATCGTGTATCAGAACTGCACTCCCACTTTATTCTGCAAACCTCTTCTGGCTTTAGATGAGACAGGGTTAAAGATTACTCTAAAACATATGACCCTTTCCCTCTGGATTTGAAGTTTCTGCGTCACTTATATAACACATGAGAAACAAATCTGCCTGAAACTGAGTCAAATTAACTTTGGTTCTCTAGCAGATTTCATTTCATTGTGTGCTTTGTATTGACGCCAAGGTCATGGGTTCGAGGGATGCACATACTCAGTAACAAATGTATGCAATGGAAGTCGCTGTGGATAAAAGTGTCTGCCAAATGCGCAAAAATGTACATTCAAAGCCAGGGATTTTTAAAACGTGCTTGACCCATTTGGCTGAATCAAGTCGAAAGTGTGACGGGAAAACATGTTGTTTACATCACTACCACACTTCTTTCCAAAAAAAGAAAATGTTCATGGTCTTGCTTTCCCTATATTACACAGAGCAATCCTAATCTAATGTTAACACATTACACATAAGCCATCTCAGGTCAGTCTTCAATATTCTCAGAACCAAGCAGCATATCCTCCAGCAAAAACAACATGAAGGGGGTCAAGGGCAAACATACACGCATTAAACCATCAAATCCTTTCATATACTGCATCAGACGTAAAGTAATAATCAGATAAATCTGTAGCATGAATTGAATTATTACGTCAATTCCAAAAGTCAAATCAGTCAAATGTTCTGAATGAACTTTCCACATCCTTTCATTTTTTATTGCTGAAGTAATTTGTGTTTTGAAACATTACAGTATTTTTGTCCCCTGTTTGCTTTAATGACAGCAGCACTTAAGCTGGAAAATAGACGAGCAAATCCTGATCATCCATGTTATCCCAGCATGTTTTAAACATTTGCCAATGTGTGTTTCACTGGAAGCAGGGAAATCTGAACATGGTCAATTTGACAGATGTGCTTTTTTGATAGTGACCTAATGTAGAAACAGTGTAAATTCTTAAATATTACTAGTTTGTGACCAGATCGCGTGACATGTCGAGAGGAGGTGTGCTATTATTTCCAAAGCAGGCGATACAAAAATCCTATAAACTGTCATTAAAGGAATGAGCAGAATGTCAAAATGCGAATGTCTCTATGCGAATGAATCCACAGCATTCTGAAAACAAATGTGAGAGTCGATGTGGACTGTGCCAGCCTCTGCCACCAACACGTGACAGTATAATCACAGCTTTCCTTTACATTTCAATCCCTTCTTTAAAGGGTCATCTCTGAAATGTGTTTCAACAAACCCACATGCTTAGCAGTAGCCATAAACACTTTTAAGAGTAGAAATTTAGACACATTTTATTTAGACAGTAGTTCTCAAACTGGGGGCTGTGGCCCCAAAATAGATCCAATGGATCTTTTAAATTTATAAATTTAACTTTTATGCAAACGAACATCAGAAAAATAAGCCCACCAATCAAAATAATTCATGTAGCATTGTATCACTGAATATGTTTTTGATTTAATCACATTTCTAAGTTTAGGAAAGTTTACCAACCTGGTCTGAAAGATAGATAGAGAGGGAGGGAGGGAGAGAGAGAGAGAGAGAGAGAGAGAGAGAGAGAGATGTTTTTCCCGTTTTCCTTGTCGTTTTCTGTAACATTTTGACGTTTTCTGTTTTTTGACTGTATTTCAAAAATACATGAAAATCTGTCAAACAAAACATTAAAATTCAATTTCTTTTACATTTTACGTGGAAAAATGATGAAAAATTAGTTTTTTTATTGTGCAGATTTACTTTGATCTTATATAAAAGATCAGCCAACTTTCTTTCCTTTGGGTTCCAAACATGTGCTTGAATTTTCCTGTATAAACACAAATTTGTGTGCATTAATAGTGATTATGAATAAATGAGACATGATATCAAAATGTTGTCATGAAATGTGAAAATTCTTGAACATTTGTGTTTTTAGGGGAATCAAAGGGTGGACCATTTCAGATTCAGCAGGGATTGATCTGGTAATTGTCGTGTTTTAATCACAGATATGGAGATTAGATGATATTCCTCTGTAATTCAATCTCTGACGCACATGTAAAGGAGAATTTCACTGACTGTTGGTGGTGATGATAATTTGCTGGATGTCTGGTGTCCAGCTGTGGATAAAGCCATCATTAAAAAGAGGTTTATTAAAGAGACACTTTAATCACATGACCAGACACAACAAACCGAGAGGAACATTGACACCATGAACTTCACATTTAATTTAATGCACCAGTGTGTGTGTGTGTGTGTGTGTGTAAGTGGAACGTTTCACATTTAAATACACAATATCCAATGACCTGTAATTTAATTGACGTCAAACCTGGCAGAATGCAACAAATTTTTTTCAAATTTTCTTCATTTCAAAACAATAATGAATTTATTTCCTGTAGCTCAGTGGTTAAAGCATGGCGCAGCAACGCCAAGGTCATGGGTTCGATCCCAGGGGGATTGTACATATCCAGAAACAAATGTATAATGCAGTGCAAGTCGCTTTAAGCATCTGCCAAATGCATAAATGTAATGTAATTTCTTTAAAGCCAACAATGGACTCCAAAAGCTCATGTATCTATTCTGGGATCACAAAATGTTGGTTTTGAATAATAAACCAAATCAGTAAATAATTCAAAAGCACTGACAGTGATCCACAGAACAACAGTAAAGAGCTTTAGACCTTATAAGACTATGTTAGGGATGCTGCTTTGGATTTGAGTTTTATCACTGATTAATAGTCGCTTGGCTCAAATACCCCGGCAATCACTTCACAGCGTGTTTCACATTACCAGACAACCAAACTTAACACTTTTCATAATGTCTCTTATTTATCTTTTCATAGACTTAGATTCAACATCACTTTTGTCTCACACAAATCATATTTTATATCCCATAACCCTACAGAAACATGTGCATGAGAAGAACATCATCTGGATAGCTTTAATCTAGTGAGGACCAGTACAATGTTCTCACTAGTTGGTTGCCATAATATTGTACAAATTATTAATCATATGTCAGTGAGGACTCTTAATGGGATACTCCACCCAAAAATAAAAACTCACTTTACCCACCTTCAGATTGTTCCAAACCTGTATACATTTCTTTGTTCTGTTAAACATAGTGGAAGATATTTGGTAGAATGTCAGTAACCAAACAGATTACTATGAGAGTCAATGGGGGATGCCATCTGTTTGGTTACTGACATTTTTCCACATATCTTCCATTGTGCAGAACAAAGAAATGTATACAGGTTTGGAACAATCTGAGGGTGGGTAAATTAATTTTAATTTTTGGTTGGAGTGTCCCTTTAAAATAAAGCTAAATCTGTACACACACACACACACACACACACACACACACACACACACACACACTCGCATCTGGTGACAGCAGCTATTTCATCCCGCGCGCTCCACGTGTCTGTTTTGGATACAGAGGAAACGCCCATTTCTGCCACAATTACAAGCAGCAGTGGCGCTTAAACTCGTTTGATTGACAGCTCAAAGCGCTCCGTCCTCATCTGTTTATATAGGCCAGCTGTGCGCATCGCAAATCCCCGAATGATTGCATCCGCGCCATTGGCTGACCGCTGGCCTGATTTTCCACCGATCTGCATGTGCGAGCATGTGAGACTGTACTTAACGCACGCAAACTCAGTGTCTCACACGCTTTGCGTTCAGGCAGAAATATGCAGCTGTTCTGTCACTGCACCCTTTAAACAGCAGCTGGACTGTCCACTGACCTCTCCATTCGTTTCAACTAAAAACTCCCAGTGCGGTTTGGTTAAAGGCAGAATGCGAAGATTGTTGGACAGCAGTTGGATAAAGTTTGGACCAGCTGGAAGAGATGACTGGGTGTCGGGGTCCCCCACACCGCCCAGTGTGGAAAAACAGCTGCAGGTTAGTGATGGAGAGACGCATTATGAGGAATCGTGATTTGGATAACATGGATTGATATTCTTATGTTGTTTAGAAACCGTTTCCAATTAAATAATCATTTAAATTAGATTTGCAATGCTTAAGACGCAGACTTTGTCGTGCTGTCCGTGGTGCTGAGTTCCGCGTAAAGCGTTTCTTTTCGTTGCGACTCTTTTATTTATTTATTTTTGAAAATGTATCACGAGTTTATCAGATCTCAGAACCAGGCAAACGATTACAATCTAACTTCAGAAATCCGATCTCTGATAAGGGTTTATTTGAGGTGACACAGGTTTGGCATAAACAAGGGGGTTTAAAGGACGAAAATAATCTATCTGAAAAGCAGCATTATGGATTAGGATTTGTAAAAGGGTTGGAGACGCAGCCGGTTTTGAAATGCGCCCCAGTTACGGGCTCGTCGTTCTTCGGAACAGAATAAAGGTTGTTGGCTTGGAAAGCACAAAGTCGTTTGTTTCTTTTGTTATCCTTTTCTTTTGAGATTCGCCAAAGTTTTTTTAAATAGGGCTCAACACCCATTTAAAAAGGCAGCATCTTACTTGCACTCGTCAAGACGTATTTGAGTTTTTGTGTGCTTTTCTAGATGTCTGAGAAATGTCTTTTTCAGTTTTGAAGTGCTCAAATGACCGTGCATTTCGTTTGCGCCCGTAGGGTTACCACTGGAACGAGTTGTCGACGGAAAACGACGTGAAAACGGAGATTATACTGTACGTCGTTCTCCCGCTGGCCACTTTCATTGTTTTCGGAGTCGCGTTTGTCTTCCTCTACCGGAGATTCAGGGGGAGCAAGCTCGGACTGACCAACATCATCGCGCTGGACCTGCAAGACCCGGAGCGCAACGCCGAGATCCTCTCGTCCCTCACGGGGAACGCGGAACGATTAAACAGCACCAGCTCGGACGTGTCGGACGGAGTCTTTCTCATGGTCTACCTCCCGCCTCCCTACGAGGAAACCCTGACGAAGATCACCCGCGCCGCCAGCCTCACCAGCGGCAAAGACGTGGAGTCCATCAGGTCTGAAGACCTCGAAGCCAAACTGTGTCCTGAGCTCAAGTCGAAGGGTGAATTCGTCTGATGGAAGAGTATTGGAAGTTTTAAGAGTTTCTTTGCTACCAGAAGAGGAGAGCAATCCCAGAATAACACAGAGAGGAATGTGATGCGCGTGAAGAGACTTCATTCATGCAGACAGTGATGCCATGTGGGAGAGATCGGGGCAAGTTGTCACATGACGTTGAACGTCACAAGGGCTCAGTTTTCGAAACTGTATAAATGCTTGTTTTTAGTGTTTATGTGATGTTTTTGAATCTTTCCTAAATTAGGATAATTGATATACCTAAACGTATTTTTTGTTGATCTGTGTCAACAAACAGCAGGTATTACATAATAACATCATTCCTAGACATATATCTAACATTTTTATATTGTCTAGTTTAGAATGAATCTATTGCATCAAAGTATAAACCCGTGTACTTGTAATGTATTAATACAACCGAACAGGATTACATAAATAATCACGTGTTTTTCTTTGCATTAGAAGTTAGACATTCTTCATAAAGTCAAACATAGCAGATATCACATAGGACCCAACAATAATGAATAACGTGTTGTCACCAATCATGTAAACTTCGTCTTTAAATCATTTCTAATAAAAACGAAATAAAACACCAGCAGGTGTCGCTACGCTTTTGTCAAACAGGTGCTCAAATACGATGAGGCAAGCTGTCAGATAGGCTATATAACGCAATTTAAATGTGAAAAGGCCACAGCTGTTTGCCATTAAAGCCTTTACAAAATAACAATTTGTTTAGAAGTACATGATTTATTACTTTAATCAGATAAGTTTTTGTTACATCACATTAACTTTACATGGCTTGGTCGCTATTACAGCATGCATACCGTCTACTTTTTGAGACTATCATGCCAAAAGGTATGCAATGACAAACTTGCAAGATAAGTGTTAAGACGCACGCACACACACAGACACACGCTTTAATAACATTCATGGGCAAAGCACTGCATTCAAAAGGTTTTAATAATCTAGACAATATACTGTAAATGACTATAAATGTAAAAATAAAGGAAATGATTAGGTTTTAGTACTGATTCATTTTAACAGGTTGAGAAATATGAGGACGCCACCACGTTGACACACTCTGACTGGTAGATCAGCGAGATCCTGTCAAGTCAAAGTAAGACATGTTAGTAACCTGTAAACATTTTAAGAATTGTTTTTGAAGGTCTAGGGACGGTGTCCGTGGAAAAAAGGAAGAGACCATTCCTAATTTTCATTTAATCAGCATTTCTAGATGTTTTGTGGACATTTCAATCATCCAACAGCAATGTGAAAGACTGAGCAGGATGATTTTGTAACTTTTCCTAAATACATTTACATTTAGTCATTTAGCAGACGCTTTTATCCAAAGCGACTTACAGAGAGATTTAGGAAGCAATATAGATTACTGTTGTATGCTTAAAAGTGAATATAAACTTGTTATCTTTGCAGTATTTGAGGTCTGAAAAAATACAGAGCATCTTTTCTGTTATTTTGACCCGTTTCACAAGTTTTTCTTTTCAGGAAATGAATAAAAATAGAAACAATATTTGTGTTTAAAATGTGAGAGAAATATTGCTAGAAGTTCACAGAATAAAACTCAAATAATAATTTGACCTAAACACATGCCTACAGATATTATCTCTTATTTTTTTCTGCGGCTGGCTGAATATATTTATATGTGTACTAGTTTATATATTACAATATTTTTTAACATTAATAACAATTTGAGTGATTTTGTACTAAGTAAGCATTTAAGGTTTGTTAACTTACATTTTGTGAATGCGTTCAGCAACATTGTGATCCGTGATGATTGCCGTTCTGTTAACCAAAATAATAAAAAAACATGAGGAAACTTTACTTACACCCACTTACTTTTGAAAGAAATGTATTACTGTACAGTACCATTGAGAATAATGGAAATGACAAAACACCTGTGTTGTCCATTTGATATATTCAACACAAAATCAACACTAAATGTTAACACAAAAAGTATCTGATTTCTTAACACGTTCTTTTTAAGAGATGAGAACATTTATTTCCACAGGGTGAATAGTGTCAAATATATTTTACTCACATTTTATTTATCAGAAGCTGAACACAGGCCAAGTCATCGCTGATGTCATCATCAATAAGCTCTTTAAAGCAGATCAAATCACATGCAATTAAAACATGACTGCATCTCTTTAACAGCGTACAGTCGAGCGTGTTTGTGTATTAAACTCACTGCTGCAGTTCATCCCGCAAAGATTCAGGGAGGCACCGCGGGTCGAGTTGCACGCCACGCTGTCGCTGAGCTGAAACAGGCCGTACAGGGTCCACAGTTTCATGGCATCATCCCCGTGCTTCTCACCGCTGTCTGTATCTTTAGAAGGTTTGGACTTGCTTGGGGGAGGAAGTTTACCTTTTCCTTTCTTAGCAGCCCTGACCCTGCGAATCCCCTGCTCGCTGCTATGCGAAGAGCTGCAATTGCTTGGATTTGTGATCTGCTTGACGGCGCTGGTATTGAAGCCGGAGGTCAGCTGGACGTGACACACAACTGTAAAGAGTGCATTTAACATTGTTTGTCTGTCAGTATTAATTGAAACTATGCATATAGATGGATACACAGATGGACACTCACTTTTTGCCAGGAGGTTCGCAGTGGTTTCGTTCAGCACCCCCTGGGGAAATGTAAGGGCGACGGCCTCGAGTTGTTGCTTCAGTCCACATTTACTCAGAACCACGCTTTCGCTCACACCAGCCACGAAGAATAAAACCCCCGCAACCGCCAGCATCTTCACGTCTTGCCGGATGCTCATGATCTCTGCTGTTTGTTCGTCTCTGTGGAAGCTGTGCAGAAAGATGCGTACATATACGCTCACCTGTTCCCCAGAGAGCGCCCACCAGTTACATCACAAACGTACAGGTAGATTATTGAAAGTTTTTGAATGGGTGATTTTATGATTTTTTTTGTAGGACTGGGTCACACACCCACGCTCCAGCTCTATAAATAGATACAATGACAGAGGTTTCGAGCATCACTCAGAACAGACTGTGAAAGCACATCTGAAGCAGCGCCATTGTGTCCTGGAGGATCAGGTGACATTGAAAAGTTACAGGACACCTTCAAGAATAAAGATGTGGGAGGAGGACGAGATCAGACACAAGACAATGCTTTATAGGGGGCAACTGAGTTTGTCACGTATGAAATACAAATGCATAACATAGTAATAGTAGCATGGGTTTTTTTACCTTAAAAGATTCATTGGTTGTGTGTTTGGTACCACGTACCTCATATTATGATAGTTTAAATAGATGGATGGATATAGATCAGCAAGTTTTATCAATAAAAATATACTTTTCATAAAAAGTACTTTATAGACTGTTGCTCTTATAACAATTAAGAAATGTAAAGGACAAAAACGTTAAAAGATAAATAGACATTCTTTTAAAATGATTCAATAATTACATTTTTCGTTGTGTATGTTTATAAACAAAGAGACAACAGGTCATGAGCACATTGCAGTCTTACCACATGACCTGTTAAAATGCATCTTGAAGATGCTGTACACAGTAAACGTGTTTTCAGTGTCCACATCAGGACACATCACATGTTTGATTCACCTCCACCTGTATTATTGTTTTATTAATGACTAATAATTGCATTCAAGATGTTTCAACATGCAGCAGATGAGGATGGGCCTTCCGATCATCGTCAATTATAATCTGTTTTGCAAAACATTTTCTGGGTGTTTACTGGAATGCAATGTTCATGTTGACAGGATTTGTCTTTTAAATCATCTCACAGATGTAGTTTAGTAGTTTGCGTGAATGTTTGTATCATTGGTTTAAATGGGATAAAATGGTATTGTACCAGAGAACTGGCCCTCCCGATTGAGCCTGGTTTCTCCCAAAGTATACAGTATTCTTCCACTTGTGTAATGTTGGACTTTTGTTCTTTGTCCCGCCTGTGGATTGCTCTCGGGGGGACTAAAGATACGGTATATATATCAAGACACAAACACTTCTTGCTATGAATGCACTGGGTGGATCATAAACCCTCATGTTGTCTTTACTCACTTGTAAATCAAACTTGATGTTAAATGATAAATGAAATAAAGTTATTTAAACTAGTAATAGAAAAAACAGGACTTAATGCTAGTGTCTAATTCTTACGACCCCACCACCATTTACCTGCACATGCACATAAAGCTGTGTTTTGAATTATGTATGTTGTTTTTCTCATTTTAGAATTGTAATTTATATTATAATTTTACAATATTAAGCCTGAAATGTCAAATAGTCGACAATTTACTTGATGGGGTCTTAATAACAACAATAAATGCTGTCATGTTGTTTCCGCCCTTTATACTTATTTCTTAAGATAAAGCAAGTTAACCTGTAACACTTATAAAGTTCCTACCTAACCTCTGGACTAGACAAAATATTTAGCACTACCTTTCATTTAACTTAAACAAGACAAAAAAGGTATTTGTCTTTTTAAGGTGTGAAAGAGATTGTTCGCTTTAGCTCTATGAAATACAAAAACTTTGAAGCTCAATATCTCAAAAGAAATTTCAAGGTGATCTAGTTGCGAGTGACTTTTAAGCTAATAAGCAAACTATATCATTAAAGTCTTTTCTTTGGGTGGACCTGACAACTCACTTCTAAATGTTAAGTTATTGTGCCAGAGGAGAACTGGCCCTTCCGGTTGAGCCGGATTTCTCCTAAAATTGATTTCTTCACTTTTGCAACAATTTAATTTCTTGCCACTGTCACTTATGACTTGCTCACTAGGAGATTAATGAAAGATATCAAGACACATGAATGCTTTTAATGATTAAGCTTTATTAGTCTATAGTGTTACAGCATTTTATATAGTAATACAACTTTTTTATGTATGATTTTCAATAAGTTGATAATACAGATATCGGGTCAAGCACGTTTGTGCCGATTAACATCTCCAACTCCCACCACCAATTACATGCGTGAAATAATAAAATATTTTGTATTCAACATACATTATTAATTTGTTTTTGGGTTTGCTGTAAATAAGATACATGTCATATATTATATATCTTAATGCGGGCATTTAGGCCCTTGAGATGGAGCCTTGGTTTGTTCTTGAGGTGGGCATTTAACAATGCCTTGAGTAGGTGGTTTAGGTTGGTTTTGAGTTGGGCATTTAGGTATGCCTTGAGATTGATGCTTGGGCTCCTCATAAGGTGGGCATCTTGGTATTCCTTGAGATGGTAGCTTAGGTTGTTCTTGAGGTGGGCATTTAGGTATGCATTGAGATTGATGCTTGGGGTCCTCATGAGGTGGGCATTTAGGTACGCATTGAGATGGTGGTTTAGTTTGGTCTTGAGGTGGGCATTTAGGTATGCATTGAGATGGTGGTTTAGTTTGGTCTTGAGGTGGGCATTTAGGTACGCATTGAGATGGTGGTTTAGTTTGGTCTTGAGGTGGGCATTTAGGTACGCATTGAGATGGTGGTTTGGTTTGGTCTTGAGGTGGGCATTTAGGTACGCATTGAGATGGTTTAGCTGGACCCTTCATATCTTTCTGCTGTGACATCTGTAGATTAAACACAATAAATTAATCAACCCGTTCACATTAAATGCGTATAACTAACGCGCAGGTGGCAAAACCGTAAAATAAGTACGCCAAATTGCAATTTTACGTGGATCTCTACGCCAGTCTTTGCATGGAGGATACGTCCTCGGCGGAGAGCCGCCATTTTGAAACATTCATAAAGAGGAAACACTGAAGTAATAACGTTGGGTTTAGGTTTTGGGTTAGGTGACAAATTAATAACACAACTATGCATGCACGCTAAAATTGGCGTATCATATGCACGCAAACATTGCCCTAGGCCTATATAGGCTACACGCAAAATTGCATTTTTTTTTGCAAAATTGCACGGTTTTGCACCGTGTTATTTATACGCATTTCATGAAATCGAGCTGAATTAATAAACAACTTCAATCATCTTCTGTGAATGAACTCTCTTTACATGTTAAATAGTTGTAATGAATGGACAACCAACTAGGCTATATAGATAACAAATACCAAGCGTAACTTAATCGAGTCAAATGTATACTGTAAATAGATTTTGTAATACTACATACACAAACATTGTTGAATTTTGTGTTAAATAGCAGAATATTTTTTGGTTTTAGAAGAAAGCAAAAGCAAAGCATACTTAACTTTTATCAGACGAGGTTGAGATTCTTGTCGGAGATGCTGCACAGATGAGTCTCAGTATTGTGTTGTACTGTACTAACACAGCAGGACTTTTATACGGTTGAATCGCCTCCACGTGTGTTATTGCTTCATACCATGACTAATATTAAATTAAAAGTGTTTCAACATGCACTGGACGAGAATTGACGCTCCCTGTTCTCTAAATCTCCCCAGAGCTTCTTCGTCATCCTTAGTAATAATCTTAGTGTTTCAATGCATTATTTTGGTCAAACTTTGCTAAAATATAATATTCATTTTGTCAGGTTTGCCTATAATGATGTTCCACTTTTGAGTGATGTTCACTTTTAAGCAAATGTCTTTGTTGCATGACCGTCTGTGCTGTTTGCAGTGCAGACATCCATTATAGTAATGTTCATAATCATCCATTCTGCACTTCTCACCCATACTGTAGAGAAAATGTGGGGATAACTTAAAAAATAAGTAACCTGGCTGCCTTAAACTTTTTAGTTGATTCAACTTAAAAATATTATTTAGCTAATGAATTTCATGCAAACTCGTTATGTCATCTAATATTTTTTAAGGTATTTTAGTTCAAACTTTTAAGGCAGCCAGGTTACTAAAACATTTCTTTTTACAGTGTATAAGTAAAGAAAAATAAATATCAGATAAGATCTTTTTAAATCTCACATTTTTCTCGCATAAATAAAAATGGAGAGCAAATGGAAACTTATGGAAAATGGAAAGTCTCCTGCGACTCATTAAAGAAAAGATTTTAACAAGGTCACAAACTTAACTCTTAAATCTGCACTTAAAAGTTAATATTATTAAAAATTTCAAACATTTCTCATAAAAATTACTCAAATGCAGATTAGATTTCATTGAAAATGTACCTATACATTTATTTTACACCTTTATACTTTTTATGTATTTTAGCAATTGTCTTATTTTTTTTCTCCTAAACAATTTTAGGATTGAATGAAACTGTGATCTCATGAGCTATGAAAGAGCAATGTATGAGCAATAATAAAACAATTGCAATGGTCATTTACTGCAAAAGACACAATAGGCACAGAAATCTATTTAATTTCTTACTGTCTTTGGGTGGATCTGTAGTCAGGGTGGACCCAAAAACTCACCATAAAACGTTATTTTAATGTGTCAGAGAACTAGCTCCACTGGTTGAGCCTGTTTTCTCTCAAACTTTATTTCCTCAGTTTTGCAAATTTGTACTTTTTATTACATTTGTCACCTATGACTTGCTCACTGATAAATCAAGACACTTACACTTTCTTTGCCACAAATACAAAGGTTTTATTGCAGTCCTACACTATAATCCCCAATGTTGTCTCTACACACAATTATATAAGCATGACTTTTTTTAAAGACAAAAAAGAAATAAAACTTTATTTCATTTTAAACACATTCAGCAAAGTACTGAGCTGGAACAACATCACGGCACTCCTTCACCAACAACCTGTAACACACAGAACACAGTCAACACTTCAGGCCTAATGTTCATAGGTACATTATACCTAAAACGTACTCTAAATACATCATCGATTCACAATTATTCACCTTATAAATAGAATTGTGTATAAATTAAATTATATTTAATTGTTTAATTACAGTATTAGTAAAATAATATGTATAATAAAGTCATAAAATTATGATTAACTTACGTGGGAAGCGGAATAGTAATAGTGGGCTTCTCTTTGGGTTTTGGTTTCCTGAGAAAGAAAATGATATCTTTTTTCTGATAAATGTTTTTGCAATTTCACATTTATTTCTGTTTTTACCATTTAATTTATAGAGGTACAGCAAACACTTTTTATACAACTGTTCTCTTATCAGATTTTACAAACTTTAGCACATCTTTAAACCAGTCGTCAGCAATTACATTCAACAGGTCGCCCTGTAGGTCACTATATAAAAATAAAATAAAATAAAATAATGAAACCACAAAAGTCTGCAGCAATTACATTAAACAAACGGCAACTAAATAAAATAATAAAATAAATGAGAAAGTTCAAAGTCAGCACATACGAGATATTTCCAGTTATTAGATTAAGCACATCGGTGTACTTACACACTATTTATCAGGGTCTTCAGACAAGTGATGTCATCGGTGACATCATCATCAGTCAAAGCTTTTGGAGGAACAGGAAAAATATAACTCAAAGTGTTATTGGCTCGCTCAAGCTTTGGTTAATATTTCACAGAATTGAATTAGCAAGTATATCGAGCCTCATTATAACAATGGTTTTATAATCGTTCTAAAACTCACCAGTGCAGTTCATTTTGCAAACATTGAGAGATGATGACGCCACACCAGGATCACAGGCCTCCTGATCACTGAGCTGAAACACTCCATACTGATGCCAAACAGGGCCACTCTTGACGCCTTTCTGAGCAGAGTTGTTGACGGTCATGGTTTTTACGAAGTTGGTGTTGAAGCCCGAGGCATTTGCCTTGCACACAACTGCAAAATAAATCAATAAATACATCCATGAAGAGAAACAGGAACAGAAAAGACTGATGTACTCACGTCTGGCGATGAGATCTTCCACCGTCATATTGTTTCCCATGGCCTTTATCACCTGAAACTGAGCGCCTTCCAGTTCAAACTTCAGCTCACATTTACTCACAATCCGTCCCTCATTCATGCTGGACACCAGCAGAACTAAAGCCAACACTGCCAACATCTTCAACATCTCTCTAATATCTGGAGATTAAACACAATGAATGAACCTACAGAAAAGTGTTGTCTTCTTATTGCAGAAAAAAATCTCACGAACAAAGGGGTTCCAGGTGTCAAAGAGTTAAGACTTTATTGCTCGAGCCACAAAGTGAGATGTGTTCAAAAAACATCTGAAAATACAGTCTTTTGCATCCCATAGTTATAGTCAAACTTTGAGAGGTGTCTCCAAAATGAAACCAATCAGATATTTTCCCGTTATCTCTTATTTTTATTAGCCAATCCTCTTCGTCTGCCACCCTTATTTCTTAGGCGACTAGATACGTTTTAACATCTACTTCATCAAAAAAAAAATACATTTACATACAAAGGGTTTCATCAAATCTATTGGACCATGTCCGTACCAAGAACATTTGCAAGTAGCGGAAAGTACCAGGTCAGAGCGACCGGGTTACTATAGGCCTCCAGGCTCTAACAAGACCACTAGATTTTCAATTGTGCTTGAATGTGCTCTTAAGAGAATAAAACATTAAAAAGTGCACTTGTGCAGATCATGATTTACTTGAATATAAGGATTATGACATAAATTAAATCGTTGCATAAATGTGTTTGTATTCAGTTTCGAACAACCTAATTTAAGGATTATTTAAGAATTAATGACAACATTTTTTTTAAATGGGATTTTTTGCATTGTCATGCCAGAATTCAAAGTGAGTCCCAGGACACAGCTAATATATGTCTGTATTTTTTATATAAACAGCTTTCTGGCTAGTGCTATCACAACACACAAGGGTTTTAGAGTTTTTGAGTTTTGCTTTCCAAACCAGCTGTTAAATCTATACTTTCCCTCTTTTTTGAGCTGAATGATGATGAAATGCCAGGAGAATGATTTTGCAAATTTAAATCAATGGGTGACAAGTTTAAAGATGCTAAATCATTGCGTAGATTTGATTTATTTTACATGTTTTAGTCACAACATAATTCCCAGTTACAGTTGCGCTAGTTTTTATGGTTGTACTATTATTCTAAAATATGGAACTGTAAATAATCTTGATCTGAAATCTTTAGCAAACAAATTTTTTTTAACCATACATTTAAGTTGGACTTTATAGCACACATGGATCTTGATGCTGTTTCTGGGTTAGATATGGAAATGGAAGCTTGCTGTTATCATTTCTTTAAACTTGTGAGGCCATAAATATGTTTTCACAACTTCTAATAGTTGTATGAGTGTCTCAATTGTGTGAAAAGATAGATCTCAACATCATACAGACATTGTTGGACATGGGTCAAATGATGATGCAAATGGTGATAGATTGTGCAAAGAATAACTTATGACCACAACTGTAAACATAATAGCATTAAAAAAAATTCCTACATGTTTTCTTACTGACATCTGTTGGTCAAAACGGTGCTGCGCAAACGAACGAGTTGAAGAGCATCATTTTAATCTAAAATGATTAAAAACGACTAGAGTTTTTGCATTTAAATAATTTTCTAGATGTACAATATCTTTTTACTAGTAGTGTTACCAGAAATATGCTTCAATAAAACACATTGCTTTCATAGTAAAGATGTTCCAATTGAATAAATAAAACTAATGTAGTCATATGACATTTGATCCAACAACATTAATTATATTCATGTATATAATATAAAGAATTTCACAATGAAGATTTTTTAAAATGTTTTTATTGTCAGAGATAATTTGATCATAGTAGCATGTCCTCAGTCTTAAATATCATGTTATTTGAAATAAATATCATCTTATTACATTTTTAATAAATTAATAAAAAAGAAATCATTATATTAGACTCAAAGTGTCTTGGAATAATCCAATCACTTACATTTATATACAAGACAATTGTAAAATAATTTGGTCCCTGATCACATTTCACTAAAACAACATGAAATCATATTAATAAAAAACCAATAGATTTATAGATATATACATATATAGGCTAATTTGTGCTAGAAATGCAGAAATATATTTTTAATTAACATATGTACTTATACATATTCTTTTACTTATTTATTGATTTAAAACAAAACAGCCAACAATAAAATCATTTTGTTTATGACCTTTATTCACAGATAAACATCTTAATAAATAATCTACGAAAGAAAAAAAATTAAATTGTGCTTAACATAAAAGCAAACATTTTTGTTCCAAATCTGTATACATTTCAGGAAGAGGAAGATATTTGGAAGAATGCTTATAACCAAACAGTTTTGACCACCATTGACCACCATAGCAGGAAAAATGCCAATGTTAGTCAAAAGTGCCCCAGAACTGTTTGCTTTTCTACATTCTTCAAAATATGTCAGAACAAAGAAATGTATAAAGTCATTTTTCCTACTATGGTAGTCAATGGTGGCCAAAAACTGTTTGGTTACAAGCATTCTTCCAAATATCTTCCTCTGTGTTCATCAGAACAATGAAATGTAAACAGATTTGGAACGAAAGAGTAAATGATGACATCATTTTAATTTTATTGTTGAACTTTATCTTTAAGTATGCATTGTGTTTGTTGTGAAGAACAGTTTTCGGGGGCAAGATAGCGAAAAATGAACTGCTATAAATCTTGTTTGTAACTTGTATGTAGCAATAAAACAATCTGTGACCACATCGGGAAACGTGGAGTTACAGTAAAACGCTTTCCAGTTTCACAGCAGTCCATGGTGCACTGTATCTTAACAACCTGTTATATTGCAGGCCAAAATCCAGCATAAAGGACTTTTAATTTATGACAACGGATTGTCAATGTGGGTGTCACTACTAAACATCAATACACAAAGGTGACAATCGAGTCTCAATGTGTTACACGATTATTTGTGTCTTCATGATGTGAGAAAAATAGCCTCATACGTGTATATTTTTATGACGTGAGACAAGTAAGTTTCGAGGGCACGCATGCACAAATCAATCATCAAACAAGCTTGTAAGTTTTGCGAATAATCCCACAGCCGTGTGGTTCCGCATCACATTTCCAGTAAGAACCTTTGACTCTTGCTCACATCTATTCAACACAGGCCATAACTGTTTATTGCATGCAATAAAAAACGACATCAAGCGAACAAGTCAATACACAGGAAATCGTTCTCTTTCCTCCCAGGTTTCATAACACGGGCTGCGTTGTTAAAGCCAGTGGAATATGAAAAAGATTACTTTATTCTTCATCGTATTGGGTTTAGCCTGCCTGCATGTTCAAAGCGTATGGAGCGCTATCAGTAAGTCGACTTTACTTAAAAATATTACTGTTGGTGACACGAATCTGTTTATCAAAACAAGTATCTGTGTATCTGTCAGAATGAGTCACATAAGTTTTTAAGAACAAAGACTAAACAAAAAGAAGCACATTAATTGCCGTGAACATATCAATGCTATGTGAAACAGGCTGGGTCTGGATTAAACAAGAAGCTGGGACTCCAGTATAGCGTATACATTCCTCTGTGTTAAATAAAGTGGGAGTTGCGTCTTTTATAGCATTAATTGCCTTTACTGAGAACTAGAGCTGTACACTCTTAAAAATAAAGGTGCTTCAAAAGGTTCCTTGATGCCATAGAAGAACCTTTTTTGTCGAAATGGTTCCATAAAGAACTTTTAACATCTGAAGAACCTTTCTGTTTCACAAAAGGTTCTTTGTGGCGAAAAAAAGGTTCTTCAGGGTATGAAAAGGTAAGAAAGAGATGGTTCTTTATAGAACCTTTAACTGAATGGTTCTTTGTGGAACCAAAAACGGTTCTTCTATGGCATCGCTGTGAAGAACCTGTCCAGTTTTGATGTAAAACTAGGAATTCGCACGGGCTTCTGGTGAAGTGTACACGGTAACGCTAAAGTTAAATCACTAAAAACTCCAGTCAGACGCCATGTTACTAAGCTCACATGAAGCTTTCATTTTCTTCTAAATGTGCACCGCCGCTCGGTACTTTCCTCCTCTGTAACACTGTAAACAGAGAAACAAACAACAACACATTTTAAAACTCACAGGCATCATATTTCAATATATCGAATGTTGTGTGTTTAAGTTTAGTGCTTTATCTGTTGTCCTGAAACCAATGACATGTTTTATAGACACTATAGAGATCAATTGTCAACGTGGAAGTGACATCACTGTAGGGAGTGTCCAGGAGGAATATGAAGGTGAGACAATATTACAAATATGATAATGATCAAATATTTTGATAAAAGCAGATTAGTCTGGATGTTATATAATAAGTCTAGATTAAATCATTTTATACTTCCAAGTACAAAGAATAAAATTGAAATATAAAATAAAATTCTAAATTTAAATGATATGATCGTTTTCACATATTTTTATTTAATAACTGTTTTAAAAGACTCCGTTTTTGTATCACTTGTTTACTTTAATATTCCTTCTGTAAATGAATAATCTATCATTGTATCTATCTGACCTACAGGAGATGTAGAGATTATAAGTAATATCCGACCTGAGGATCGTGTAGTTCTGGAGTCACATTATTTTCCTATTGGTGTGACGTTCCTCACATTGGTTTACTCTGATGGAGACAATAATGCTACTGTACGAACCAACAAACCATTGGATGCGGAAGTGCTATCGGAGGTTTGTTTCCTCCAACTGAACAGAAAGAAAGAAAGAAAGAAAGAAAGAAGCAGCAAAGAGCATTTTGATAGACTGATTATTATTTTTTGAAATAATGTTCAAATCTTTTGTACCTTATCCAAGAAAAGTGTCTTTTATTTTTTCCTTCTTTCTCTTTCAGACAGGGGGAGAGTTGTTTTATTCAGTCACCTGCACAAACACAAACCCATCGGTATGTTTCTTTTAAATGAAAAAGTATCAAATTGTGTGACAAAAAAACGAACAAATAAATAAAACACCTTCCCTATAAAGTCATCTTTTTGCATTTCAGATGAAAAACATACGCAAGCTAAATGTTTTGGATGTAAATGACAACGCTCCTATCTTCCAAAGCAAAACATACAGTGCAACAGTATCAGAGGTGAGCTCAGTGTCTCTTACACAAGTGTTATCAAGCTACTGCTGGAATTCTCATCACTAATAAAACCGTTTCATTTATGTTTGAGACGGAGGCTGTGGGCTCATATGTGCTGCAGGTTCAAGCTAAAGATGCAGACGTCTCGCCAAGTAACAGCATCCTTATATATTCTATAGTGGTGAGACAATAACCGTGTTTTCTACAAATAAGCTATAAACATTAAGGAAAAACAGAATTATGGCATTATTTCAATTCACGACAGCCTTCAGCACCAGATGAGTTCGAGTTGGGAAACGACGGGAATATTAGGTTGAAAAAACGTATGGACTACAACGTCGCCGAAAGCCACATCTTCACCGTGGAAGCCAAAGTAAAGACCCACAGCTGACTGCTTTATTATCCTGGCATTTCTCTCAGTTCTGAAACTGCTCTACTTGAAATGTTTGCTTTCAGGATCCAGAAGGGCTCAGTGACACAGCGACAGTTACAATATCAGTTAAAGATTATGACAACCTAAACCCGTATTTCCATCACAGCCTTTACAAAGCATCCATAGACGAAAATCAGGTAAATAACTTTAAAGTACGAGATTAATACTTTAAATGCATTTAAAAGCCGAATTCTTCATCGTTTCTGTTCATGAACAGCTAGGGCACTTCTCAGCGGTCACTCCCGAGGCCATTAAAGCTCAAGATGGAGACAAAGGCATTAATGAGCCTGTAGTTTACAGTATAACAGCAGGTATTCTTTCATTTTAAGTGTACTTTCAGTAAAATAATCAACATGATTTACAGTAAATTTATTTTTTTGACTAGAAATGTAGGAACTATCTATTTATAGTAAAGGGTCAAACACAAAATATTGAGCCAAAACATACTTTAGTTAAAACAATATCGTCCCTTTAGGGGCAAATTATTATTGTTTTCCATTTAGTTTAAACTTAGTATGCCCATAGTAATAAAAATACATCTTTATTTGAGAATAAAGAAATGCACTAATATTCTGAATTACGGGTACCACAATATACATGATACTGACAATTACTGATATTAAAAATGATCAATATTGTGGTAATACCACACGATATTATCATAAATCATTAACAATTATTGTAATCAAATATCGTAATTCAGAAACCATTTACAATTTTGCCTTGTAAATGCCTTTAAAACAAAAACAAAATAAACAGATGAAGTACAGATGAATTTGACTAATAGCATTTTTATTTTTGTAAACTATGATATTGTGACTGCCCTATTCTGAATTTAAGCTCAGTTTCTGCGAAAAGAAATATTTTCACATTTCTTTTTCAGTCCTTCCAAATAAATATCAGACCCACTTCACAATCGACCAAAACACTGGGGTCATCTCTGTGACAACACCGCTGGACAGAGAGGAAATAGATCAAATAACTGTCTACATACAGGTATCAGACGATTGGCCCCCCCAAAACATTTATAATAAAAATAATAGCATTATATAAATTATTTATATTAATAATGACCTTTTATGAAAGAATTAAAACGGTCAACCTTCTCTTTAATGACAGAAAAGAACTAATATTTCAAATCACTATTTCCTCTTTGTAAACAGGCGTCTCAGCAGGATGATGTCAGTAAGACGGCTAACACTGTGCTATCTGTCACTGTAGTGGATGTGGATGACAACCAACCAAAATTTGAGCAGGACCAGTACACAGCCACTATTGCAGAAAATTCTCCACACGACCAAGTTGTGCTTCAGACTAGAGTCACGGATCTAGACATGGTACTGTGATGACCTGTAAAAACATATACAGATACACAATGACATTTAAAATGTATTTACAACATTATATAATTATATAAAATATTGTCTTCATGTCAAGTATTTGAATCCATATTTACATACTTTACATGAAGAATTAAAAAAAAAAAAAAATCCATAAAAGGATTTTATTTGTGAAATTAAACTAATAAATATATCCATTTATTTCACTCCAGGGAGGGTTTGTAGGAACATTCCGGATTATTCCAGACTCCGTCCCTTTTTCAGTCGGTCCTGATGGAATTGTTCGGGTAAAAAGTTCTGTGGAGTTAGACAGAGAGACCACAAGCAACTTCAGTTTTCAAGTAAGTTGAAACAAAAGATAAGACACAATTTATGGTACAGGTGACGTCAGGTTTAACTGCTGTTGGGAAAAAGTTGCTTTATTGTGTTCTTAGCCAGTGATTTAAGATCTTCACTCATGTTAAGTAGATCAAATATCAGCTCGACGACTTCCCTAAAAGAACTTTGGTTAAACTTGGCACGATCACATTGGCCATAACTCCATAATAGTCGCACATTTTTCTCCCAAAATAAAGGTTGAAGCACAAGACGACCCTCCGTCCAGCAACACAGCGACAGCCGAAGTGAACGTGATTCTCCTGGATGAGAATGACAACAGTCCACAGTTCACAACGCCCAAGTACGAGGGCAAAGTTTACAGCAATCAGACTACTGGAATGCTTGTTGTCAAGGTGACGGAGAACTAAGAACTATCTTATCAATACTTGAGTACGTTTCTGAAGATTGTGGAACTATTATTACATCACACAAAGTAAAAAATGATATAATATATTTTCACAGGTGGAGGCAACAGACCTGGATGAAGGTCCAAATGGGGAAATGAGTTATGCCATTGAGTTTGGAAATGAAGAAGGTTATTTTGGCATCAATGAGCACACTGGGGAGATCACGCTGCTTAATACAATTCCTCTAAAGGAAAACCAAATCCTTCAGTTTGCACTGTATGTCACTGCAAAAGATGGTACGTTGTCATAATTTCTTCACCCTCGTGTCACTCAAACCCTGTATGTGACAAAAGAAGATATTTTGAGAAATGTGTTGGTGGTTTTGTGTCAATCGGGGGACAATGTTGTTGGTTCTTTAAAATATCTTATGTTGTGAGAAAGAGTCATACAGGAAGGTGAATAAAGGAATTTTCATTTTTGATGAATTATGAATTTCACACCTTCAGGTGGCGTAGTAAGCAGATCTACTTCTGCGCTGGTGGATATCAAGGCACCTGGAGATTCCCATCCACAGTTCCTTCAGAAGACGTACCAGGGTCAGGTAGAGGAAGAGCAGTCTGGAGCAGACGTTGTGAAGGTATGCGGTCCTTTCAGCTCACAGATTTGCCACAGATGACCCAATAATTTGACTAAACCAACCAGAACTCTCTTTGACCCACAGGTTGCCTTTCTATCCATTGACCCGATCGTTCCTGTGACGTTAATGGTCGAAAGCGAAGCTGACAAGTTCTCCATAGACCAGCATACAGGTGTTCTCTCAACCAAAGTCAAACTCGACCACGAGGTGAAAAGCAGCTACACTGTTCAGCTGTCCATAACAGATGGAACAAACCGGGATGAGGCATCTGTTCAGGTCGACGTCCTGGACATCAACGACAACAGTCCAACATTTGTTCCTAATCCTGCAACGGTAACAATACCAGAAGATCTTGCGGTGGGAGACAACGTAACATCCGTCCAGGCCACAGACGCCGATTCAGATCTGAATGGTGACGTGAGGTACACTCTTATGGGAGGAGCCGGGAGGTTTAGTATCGACGAGAAGACAGGAGTGATAACTGTGGCGGCTCATCTTGACAGGGAGGACAAGGATGAGTACAGTTTGGAGATTACCGGCCGGGACCAAGGTCGGCCATCGCGTTCCACCACCACCACTGTGGACGTCTCGATAACCGACGTTAACGACAACGCTCCCATATTTTCCAAGCAACAGTACGAGGTCACGGTGTCCGAGCATGCGACGGTAGGAACAGACGTGCTCAACGTAACAGCGGTTGACAAGGATGAGGGTTCCAATGCCGTAGTGAACTATCACATCGTCAAACAGGAGCCGACGTCCGCACCACACATCTTTAGCATAGACCCCGTAACCGGTTCTATAAATCTGGCTGAAAAGCTGGATTATGGTAAAGCAAAAAGGTTCACTCTACAGGTGGAGGGACGAGATGAAGGAAGTCCTGTTCTTACAGGACGTGCCGTCGTCATCGTGTGGGTGGAAGATGTGAATGATAAGACCCCAGAGTTTAGTATGGAGCAGTACAATGTGGCCGCCTATGAAAATCTGGCAAGCGGAGCCGCTCTGGTGTCCCTGGAGGTTACGGATGAGGATGAGGTGAGAGAGGATGTATCTGAAATACAGAAAGGTTTGAAGAAACTGACCCAAGATTTTAATTTGGGTGAACTATCCCTTTAAACTAACCTTCAACTGTTCTCTGGTCTCCCAGGGTGGATTTTCGAAAGGTTACTTCATCCTGGATAGCGATACCTTCACTATAAATGGTCAAGGTGTAATACTGCTCAGGACTAATTCAACCCTGGACAGAGAAACTAAGGACAATTACATACTACAGGTACAAAACAACCTTCGAAAATGTTCAAAAACATTGAAAAAACGTGCAAAGTGGTTATTCGGTGTATTCATTCTGTCTTGCTCAGGTAATAGCAGTAGACCAGCCTCTTGACGGTCAGAGCGCCACAGCTCAGGTCAACATCACCGTTCTCGATGTCAACGACAACAACCCAGAATTCATCGCTCTCCCAGAGCGCACTGAGATCCAGGAAGGTGCGCACACATCTTCTTCACCCGCAGAGGTGTGTGTAATCTCAGCAGTAGACTCAGACATTGGAGACAACGGACGGGTCACCATCTCTACGTCCTCTCACAGCGACCTGTTTACTTTCAGAGAGGTGAGACGACATTTGGTTACATGAAGCGTTATATTGACATGTACTTAGTGGAAACTATGGTAAAGCACAAAAAACGTTTTCTCCTCTAGGATGGGACTCTAATAGCTGTCGGAGAACTTGATCGAGAGACACAGGACGTGTATGATTTGGTCATGGTTGCTATGGATCATGGGATACCACAGAGAAATGTATTGATTTCTTCTTTGTACTAGAACAATGTCGTCAATGTGTGTACATTGCATTTATTTATTTGTCCTGAATTCCTACAAAGTTGCAAAATGAATACCAAGATCCTACTTGGGAAAAAATATATCTGCCAATGGTGTAAGAAAACACAAATTTGGATTTTCTGCAGAACATCACCACGCTGAGGGTCAGCATCACAGACATCAATGACAACGCTCCTGTCTTCAGCTCTAAAACCTACAGCAAAAGCATTCTGGTTAAAGACGCCAAGGTTGGAGACCTGCTGTTGACGCTCTACGCTACAGATAAAGATGCTGGAAACAACTCACTGGTGACCTACAGGTCAGACCTTAGATATATACATAGATTCAAATAAGGCATCTATGTATTACACATCTATGCTTCACACATTTATGCCGATTGAAAACCCTTTTAAAACACATGTGAGATAAAACATGAACTGTCTTGTCATAGTTTTTTTGAAGACACATCCATGGTCTCTCTGGACGTTGAGACGGGAGACGTCACTTTGACCTCTGACCTCAGCGAGCTCACAGAAGACATGCTGCTTAACCTTACAGCTAAAGCGACGGATCACGGAATGCCACAGAAATCTGCCACAGGTTTTGTTTACTTACACGTACAGGATTTTTCACAGATCGACTCGGATGTTATGAGATGATGCAACTATTTTTGTAACCTAGTTTGTCAACAAACTGAGTTCAAACGAGGCCACAATCAATCTTTTCTGGGCAAACACTTTCTGTGTAATAAGATTACTAGAACTTTCCATTTGCATACTGCAGGTAGCAGAACCAGTACGGCAGATAAGACCCTAATTACTTCGTCATGTGCCATTAAGAAAAAAATAACATCATTACGGTTTACTTTTATTTTCATTTTACACTCATCAGCGGAAGTTTTGATCGACTTCAGAGCGGTGTCACTCAGCGACGGCGTGGCCTTCGCGAGCTCGTACAACTTCTCCATTAAAGAGAACGAACCCGCGGCCACAAAAGTGGGCGTGGTCAAGGCATCGACAGGAAGTTTACAGGTTACAGTAAGCTACAGAATGAGGTCACACGAGGACGTCTTCTCTGTGGATGCCGAGGGAGCCATCAAAACGCTCCGACCGCTGGACAAAGAGAAAGAGGAGTGGTACATTTTAACTGTGGAAGCTGCAGACTCCAGAACTCCCCCGAATACGGCACAGACCACGGTATTATTCCCACATACAATTCTGTCGGTAAATAAGTGCACAGAAGCACATTTTTGAGGTTATTAAACTACACATAACTACTCAAAATGGCAGCTATAAACATGTCAACAGATTAACAAACTCGCTCAGCAAGATTCAGTAGCAAAGTGACAATCTGTCTCAACAGTATTTGATCTAATAAAAAAACAAAACGCGCTACTGAACAAAACACTTGAACTCAATAAGCATTGCTTAACTACAACCCTGATCAAACGCACCACAATTTTTATGTAAAAGCCTTTACCAAGTTTGAAGCAGAACCATATTTGTGTAAGGAAGAGCTGAATTGCCCCTTTACTTTCTCTTGATCTTCAGGTCCAAGTTCAGGTGGAGAACGTGAACGAAGCACCTGTGTTTGCCGCTGAGAAATACGAAGCAGAAATATTCAGCATCGCCCCATACAAATCCACCATAGTGAAAGTCCAGGTAACTCCAGAAATGAAAATGTCATTCTTTTATCTTCTGTGCTACACATAAGAAGATAATGTCTCTGTGGTTTGGTGTTGGAAGTCAATGATGTTTGGTTCCCAACATTCTTCGAAATATCTTCTTTTGTGTTCTGCAGAAGAAAGTAAGTCAAACAAGTTTGAAATGTCATGAGAATAAATGATGCACTGACCCTTTAAAGAAGAGTATATTGGTGGTATGTGAAGGTAAAAACTTTGTTATGTATTCAGGCATCTGACCCTGATGTAGGAGAAAGTTCAGAGCTGCAGTACGCCTTGTTGAAGCCCACCTCACTTCTGGATGTGGATCATGTCACGGGTCAACTCTTCGTGCTGGACGCATCCAGTTTTGGAGGCTCTCAGGTCACCTGTGAGGTTAAAGCAACAGATAAACATGGACTGTCTACAACTACAACAGTACAGGTGAGCAGAGAAACAGTAAAACATAAATAAAAAAAATCTATTGACAGAAATGCAATATAATATACATAACTATGTCTTCAGAGATGTATACAGATCTTACATAATGAACTGTTATGTTTTTATGACCTTAAGAATGAGTCCCTTTACGTGGAATTCCCCATGTTGTATCTACAGTAGCCCTAAATGGACAAACTGCTCTACAGGATGCATTTTGTAAATATGTTATCACCTTCAGAAAATAAGTGAAAATGTGATGACATCTTGGTCCTCTGATAGCAACCGTAGTGCTTGGAAAAGAAGTGACCGGTGAAGTGAGCCGTTGGTTGCAATTCGTAACCTCACCACTAGTTGTCACTAAAATCTCCACATTGCGCCCTTAAAAGATTCCACGTTAACATGAGACAAGTTTGGTAAAATTACTTGATATTTCGAGCTTATAAAACGTTAGAATGAAAATAGATAAAAAAGGTTTGAGGAACTCATATTATGTTCATAGTTTGGGGTCAGCCAAAATGCATTTACATGATTTAAATAAAAAAGAAAAAGTACTTCAACAACTTGTATTACACTCACATAACTGTGCTTGACATCCTCAGGTCAACGTTAAAGAGACGGCAACTAACAACATCGTGGTGGTCTCTCTTAACCGACCCGTCTTTTCTGTGGAGAAAAAACTACCAGAGATTCAAGAGTGAGTATGTTCAATAAACAATCCACAAACATTTCTGTTTGTTTTTCTGCATGTGCTACTCATAAACATGAACGTTGTGTTTTGGCTCAGATCTCTGAAGACAGCTCTAGGCTGGACTGTGAAGATCCTCAATGTAGTAGCTACCAGTCAAAATGAGATTCTTCGAGAATCTACAAGCAGAACATTCATCAGTTTTATCGCTGTGGATAGCAGTGATGCTGTCGTGTCTGGAGAGGAGGTCAAAGAGTAAGATGAATTAGTATCAGTTTATTACAAAATGAAAACTTAAAAAGCTTAATATACTGTACTAAGTCTACTGTGTGTGATGTTATGCAATTTTGTATTTACAGTGCATGTTGTTGTGGAAATCTACATAATATAAGGAACATTCTGTGAAACCTTAAATTTTTTACTCAATTGAGGCCAGTTTTTAAAGCATTGTTTATTTTAGCAGGAGGTTGTGGTAAAGCATTTATCTATACTGTTCTCAAACATAAACCTGGCTGCTCTCTCCTTTATATTGTACAAGGAGATCCAGGAAGGGTAATTTAAAACATGTATATAACCACACGCTTTTATAGACGTTCTGAGAATTCCAGCCACAGATGTTACAATAACAATGCAAAGGAATATTAAAATTAAAATGACTTGAGCTTCAGAAGTCGGGTCGCTCAGACGTGTTGTGTTGACTCACGCAGGAGGTTCCTTAAGGAACAGGCCGCCGTTACAGCAGAACTGGAGAAGGTGTTTGGTTCTGGCTTGGACATCAAGGTGGAGGAAGGTTCTGGAAATCCGGGAGATTCGGGTCAAGCAGCCGTCATTGCCCTTGGGGTTCTCCTGGCAGTCTGTGTCGTGGCTCTTGTAGTGTTTGTGATGGTCTATGTGGTCAAGTAAGTAACTGAAAGCATTTTTCTAAACAGCGTTCAATAGCATGGGCTTGCAAATCTTGTGTCACAAGTAAAAGGTTCTTCACAGCGATGCCATGAAAGAACCAGTTTTGGTTCCACAAAGAACCTTATTTGAAACCGAAAGCTTTTTCAGATGTTAAAGATTCTTTATGTAACCATTTAGACAAAAAAGGTTTTCTTCTATGACGTTTATTTTTAAGAGTGTAGTATTAACACACTATCAATAATCACCTTTGATAATATCACAATATTATTTTGCAACATCCATAAACGGAATAAAATAAAACCTGTTACCATACAAGTGGAGTCGCTCTTGAGGGGTGAACATGAGGGTCAGGAGTCGCATTTACATTCAGCTCAAGCGCCATCCTGATATGAAAGACCTTGACATTTTTCAAAAGGACTGACCTTTTCATCCTTGAAAATGTTACTTTGCATGTTTTAGTGAAAAGGTTATATAATGCACATTCATTTCGTGCCTCAGGTTTAAGAAAACAAACAAGGACACCGATTCGGACAAAGAGAGCTTCAATATCGAAAAACCCAACCTATTCATAGACAGATCCAGCATAGGCAAAAACTACTACACGTGAGCACCAGAAACATTACACACAAACAGCTGTTTTGTGTCTAATTTGTTTAAACATTTGTTTTCAAACAAACTAAACATGTTTATTTTTAATTACAGAAACCCAGTAGATGTCAAAACCAAAGAGGTAAAACACTACATGAGCTTGCTGTAATGACAAACTATGAAAAATAGGATATGAAAATAAAAAACAATGGCTGCAGTTTTTATGTTGCAAAATATTAATACAATGCATTAATGCAAAATATTCAAAATTGATCTTTCAGTATTATAATGTCAGTATTGTGTGTTATCCAGGAGCAGGATCATCACTGGTTGGAAAACCAGAACAATGATGAAGATAGAAATGAAAGCAGCGTCTCCGCCCTCTAAAAACATTCAAGCTTGTCAACATCTGTCAGTAACATAATAGACATCATGAGCTCATGTGTCTTTAACATGAATCACATCCTCGTTTTAACATTTTTCTAACCTGTAAGTGATAAACACATTGTGTATTGAGCTGCTTTGTTCTTTTGCTACCTGAAATGCATTTTATACAATTAACAGAAAGATTTTGCACTTTAACTGGATCAACTGTGCATGTTGTGCGTTTAATTTGTGTCTTAAGATGTAAATAGTCATGATAATAATTAAATGTAACTTTATAAAAAATAAACACCTTTGTATGCACATGTCTCATATTTCCAACAGGTCAAGTCATGCTTTTTCCATACAGTATATATGAAAATCAGTGGAGCTCCTAAACACATGGACTAACTTAGGAATAGAATAGCAAAATACTATTAAAATGATATAGTAGTAGGGTAGTACACTAGACAAATTCTGTAGTATGCAAATTTAGTTGTCATATCTGGATGACCAATGCTAAATACCCATGTTTGGAAGTATATAACAGGAGACACCGACCACTATATACTACAACGTTTTTAACATTAACTATTAAAACATTTAAGCCTAAATACAATTTGCAAACTTAGAAATTTTGCCTAGGCAATAAACTGAAACTTAAACACAAGTTTTGGTTGAGGCACTACAAAAAACAAACAAAAAACTATATAGCAAGATTTATAAATAAATAACTAAAGCCCAAAATAAAACCGCCTAAAACAAAACTAAAATTAAAATAAAAAGTGAAGGCTAATTTAAATAAATTCAAACAAAACTAAAATTAACTACAATAACTTTCCAATCTTTTCCCATTTATTTTTTGTAATTTTCTTCTAAAAACAATATTTGACCATCTAGTCACGTGCAGGTTATCGATAGTGTTTGTTGTCGACTACAGCAAACTAATATGTAGTAAGCTTGTACACAATTCACACACGGCCATGAAGCTCATTCCAAATCTTTCCCATGATTCCACTAAGCAGAGCTACAAAAGAAATCAGCCGACAGCCTCCTTTTGACTCGGTTCATAATTAAATCATATTAAAATTTTATTAAGTTATGTCCTATATTAAAATAAATCAAAACAGAAGAAACTCAAATACAGATAACACAAGAATGACATCCAATAGATTATGGAATGTATTTTGGTAAATAAAATAGAGCTCCAACTGTTCCAGCAAATGTGCAATATTCAGGCCACAAATGTTCTCTGCCTGAACAAAAAAGCACCTTAAGTTTCTATATACACAACATAGGTATATATACACAAGAGATTTACATATACAGTATACTGCGCTCCGATGGATATATACTGTATACATATATCTTACAGAAAAATATATATATACACACACACACACACACATTTATATATATATATATATATATATATATATATATATATATATATATATATATATTTTACCATCTCATTTACAAAGCCAGGCAACATTTAGAAGATTCTTTACAGAATCAATGTTCTTGTGGTTCGTTCTTCGTTTCAATGTACAAGTAAACATAGTTTTTGATATTCACCACAGAGAAACAAAAACGTCTGCGAGTACAAAACTGGCACAGAAGACGATCAATAATACACGTGAATAAAAACGCAAATTAAATTATGCACTGACGGGACTAAAACGCTGTAAACCTTTTCCCTGTTTCACTGCAGCTTCAAAAACAAACCACTTCAAAAGCGGAACAGAAATGTTTAAAAGAAAAAACGCCCTTTGCGCTACCGCTAACATTCACTGAAACGCGGTGACGGAAAAATAGCTGATGAGTTAAAGCAAAGGGCAAAAAATAAAAAATCTGGCTGAAAACAGAGGAAACACAAAAATGACATCACAAAGCCGAGGGGCGTGGCCCTCCTTTCCCGCCATTCGACAGTTTGGCAACCACGGCAATAGTGGCCTCGACTGTGCGACAAAGCATTTCCAAAGCATCCTGCTGCTGCGCTCCCTGCGAGAGGGCGTGTCCGTATCCTCCTGACTCCGCCTCCTGGAGTGAGCAGCCCCGCCCCTCAGTGGCATCCGGAAGGCTGGAGAGCAGCAGCGCGGATTCGGCGGAAGAGGAGGGGACTTCCTCTCTTTCCGGTTCTGCTTCTTGCTCTTGCGTCTCCTTCCTTCTACCTTCCTCCTCCTCTTCCTCCCTTCGTTGTGGCAGAGGGTCACCTGTCCGACTAAACGCTTCGGGAAGAGAGGACGATGAAGAGGACGAAGACGACGAAGATGATGACGACGACGACACATCCATTTTTTTCTCCTCCAGGGACGCGCTGTCGGGAGAGGGCGGCTCGTTTTCCGTTCCCGGGTCGATGAGAGAGGAGTCTCGAGTCTCTGTGTCCGAAGTGCTGGTTGGAGTTAGCGCCTCGCCCGGCTCCGCCTTTTGCTCCGAGCAGGGAGCCAATGAAGAAGAGGTGGAGGGAGAGCAAACTGCATTGCTGCCGTTGCCATCTGCTGGACGATCGTCAGCACTGCTGCTCACCCTCCTGCGCTTAACAGGTGTGACGCCCTCCTCGTCCACTGAGAAAGAGAGAGAAAACAAAACACAATGTAAGCAACAAGCAGAGTGTGTTAGTGATTTTAACACGGCTTGAGCAATGCGCGATTACTCACCTTTGACTTGGCGTTCCTTTGCCTCCATCTCCAACGTGGCCCGATGCTGCAGACACAGTTTGCATTTGGACAGCAGTTCCTGTAAAGCCGGACCCAAAGCCGGGTCTAACTGCTGAGGGGCGTAAACCGACAGAATCAACACCAGCGCCCGCAGGTCCTGCGAAACACAGACAGAAACAGAGAAAGATGAGTTGAGTTCAAAGGCTCATATGAGAACTCAAGAGGTCACAGTACTGACTGCATTGAGGAGGCTGCTGGTTTTGCTGAGTTCTGCTCTCTGATTGGTCAGTTCAGGCTGCAGGCTGTGGTATTCGTTCAGAAGGTTGGTCACCAACACGTTGATGAGGTTGGAACAGCTTTGGCCTGATAACACCTGGACCTGCACCTACACAAGAGCGTCAAATTTATTTTTCTTGTCAAAGACTTTGTTTGACACATACTGTAGATGTGTGCGTTTACCTTGTGTAAGAAGCAAGTAAGGAAAGAGTAGGCGACATTGTTGTTGAGGAAAGACCTCTCATCCATCAGGATGCATTTCATGTACTCTCCGAAAGCCGGATCTTCACACAACAGCTTCACACACGACTGCGCCATCGCACACTGACAAGAGACAAAAGACTTTAAAAGTGTGTGTGTGTGTGTGTGTGTAAGATATAAAGCCCTGAATCTTTATCTTTATCATTATTAAACCAGTCGAACTGGAATCACAATTAAAATGTTAATAATTCTGTAAAAATATAAAAATCAAATAACTGTTCTTTATCCAGATTTATTTTCAATATTTACTTACAGAAGGTTTTATTTAACATAACCTTCAATTGTCTAAAAACTAAATAGGTCTGTCATAAAAAATAACCAAAAAAATCTTAATTTAATTTAAAAAGTGGAATTTACAAAGTTGACATATGTTGGCAAAAGTCACATGTTGGCAGCCTAACTAATAGACTTGAGTAGATATGAAATTGTAAAAAAAAAAAAATACATCGCCGTACAATACATAATTTGTTTGCATTGCGATATGTCATGGTACATCTTTACACATCTAGTTTTTATTTTATCAAAGCAAATCCTAAGGAAAACACAACAGATGTCTAACAAATGTATATTATTACCAAGCAGTTTTGCATCTAATAGGTAAAGTCCTGGACAAAATATGTTCAAGTGTGTGAATGTGGGAGAGAGACAGCAGGGCTCATCCATAAGGATAGCGTGTGATGTTCCAATGTTCATGTACATGCAAAATGATGTGGTTGTTCTGTGATGGTGACATATTGACAAAACGTCAATGTTGAGAACATGTCAACAGTATCTAACTGGTTAACACAGAAACAATGAAGGTGACTTCTGATCGAGTGTGTATTTCACTCCCTATTTCAGTAATGCACTGCCCATCTACTGTCCCTATTGTTTAAAATCAATCGCTCCCTAAAATGTTCACACATACATCATTAATAGTAAATAGTAAACTGAAATAAGACAATAAATAAAGAGTTCAGATGCAAAAGCCTCAAGGTGCCTTAGGCTCGGATGTTTATATTAAATTTGATTTCACTTCAATTGCATTAAATTAAAATCACAGAACTTAAACATAGGAGCCTGATAAAAGAAAATTGATAAAAGTCGAAAATTTCATACTAAAATGGATGGAAGACCAAAACTGACAAAAGAAAATTGATCATGGTGGTGGTGCTTTCAGTAAAAATGTTGCCAAAGCAAAAAAAGTCTAGCACCAGCAAAAAAAAATACTTCAGCTCTGGAGAGTGAGATTCACCTGAGATTGCGCAAGTTCTGTCCACAGTTTTGGAAAGAGAGCTAGGTGCAGGGGAAGTCCTTCATAAGCTATCAACACACCTGCACGGAAGTAAAAACAAAATAAATCGACAAAAACAAACAATGGATTTCGCATATTTGCAACACTCCCACAAGTTTCAAGCACAAAGCATTTTGGCGGAAAAAATTTTACTCTTACTGAGTTTGATCAGCGTTTCTGTGAATTTTTCGCAGTTGATGGCGACTCTACAGAGCAGGTGAATGAACTGATGATATGACAGGAAGTAGTCCAACAACATCCTGTCGTACACTTCGTCTTTACCCTAAAAGCAAACAAACACATACTCAGAACTCTTAATCACGCGCACACACACACACACACACACAAACACACACACACACATGAACTAAAGCTTGCCGTGACCTCCGTTCTCTCACACACACCTTGCTGGTTTCCACCATAGAGGGCAGCAGGCACATGTTGAGCTCGGGTCGAGGAGGTCGGATGTTGTTCTTTCCTCCCATCAGTTTGATGTTTTCTCTACAAGGTAGATATGGCCCAAATGACACTATACACAGACAAACAAATAGTGTTACACAAAAACACACATTACAGCGGGAAACAAGAAAATAGTAAAAATTAAAAAGAGTCTGTTCATGTCAAACCCATCTCTCATGATGCTATACAGGTTGTTTCCAGGCTTAGCAAATGCTAAACTGTCCAAAACTTAAATGAACATAAACCCCACCTTGCCATAAAATCTAACTAATAAGGGTTTTACCTGCCTGGAAGCCCTGGTTTTGTAATGATGATTACGTGTGTGTGTGTACTGGTTTGACTCACTGGGAATGTTGCTATGGTGATAGGTGCAGTGGTTGTGCTGAAGGAAAGGTACGAGCGTGTGCAGGAAGTCATGAGGACTCAAGAGCACCAGCTCCTTCAGAACATCTGAGGACGAGAACAGTCAAAATCACATTTACTTAATGCCTTGATTTATAGATATACAAGCATTGGGTAGTTTTAACCCAAATTCAGTTTTTTTGTCACTGCAAACCTGCATGACTTTCTTTCGAAAACTACTAATTTTCCTCAAAAAAGTGAGTCATACTCAGGTTTTGCATGACTTGAGGGTGAATGCCTGCTAAGACAAACTACGTAGGCTGTAAGTGAGCACTCCCTAGCGTTAGAACTTAAAAAGGCTTACAAGCAACAAAAAGCACACTTGAAAACCCTTTAAGGTGTTTAACATGAAATGCAGAACAAGAAAGGAATTCATCTGTTCTTGGAACGAGACAACGTATCACAAGGACACAATTCATTCTTCATAAGAAATTAGAAACACGCCCGGTGTGATTAAGTAAAGACTGCATTTATTAACATTGCATAAGAGAAAGAACTTAGAGCACATCCAGCCCGTTTCCAGCGTGACACTGACCTCAATTTGTCCAAATAAAATTACTATTTAAGGTGTACATTCTCTGTAAGCCTAATTTAACACCATGTATACCTTATTCAATTTACGTATATATCACGCCTACATAACAGATTGCATGCAAAACCAACTTTTGAGTGTAATGCAAAATATGTCAGTGACTCATTTCATATATATCAATTTTAAATAATTGTGCTCAACTGTGTTCTCATACTAGCAAACTCGACCACAAAAAAGATCCAAAAACTGGCAGCCAATGACAGTCTTAAACATAAAAAATAACTAAAACAGACAATACATTGACTTCTAAAGCCACTTCTGTAACACCTATTGAATGTTTAATCATATATTTTGCCCTTAAATTATCTCATTTGTTTTGTTTCAGTACATATTGATAATAGAAATTAATCAGATTAATGTGTTAAAGCAGCAGGCCAATTTACTAGGTACAAATACTAATAGCATTACCATCGATGCAACCCTATTTATTTGTTTAGAGGTGCTTTTGAACATTAATTTCAAGCACGACACGGCGCATTTTGGTTTTCTGAGCACCTCTGCACATGCGACTGAAGAGAGACTCACCCAGACAGGCGTTGCGCAGTTCTGGAGGACTGTAGGAGTTTAGCAGCGTTAGCAACTTATGAGCAAAATCGATTCTCTCCTGCCACTGGATCAAAGCCTGCTTCACATCTTCAAAAAGAAAACAATGCTCAATCAAATATCAAAATGACAAAACCAGTTATGTTGCAGTTAGCCGCTGAAGAATTTGATATATTAATAATTACTGCATGCTGTTCAAAAAGGGTGCAAAGTAAAATTTCAGAGTGGTACCTTTTCGCTGCAAGTAGGGCCGTGTGGCCTTTAAAACAGACAGGAAGATGGAAAGCAGCTCCACAAGGTCACCAGTCACATGACATGCTGTGGCCTCATGGTACATCATGTGCAGGGTGTTGAATGACTGCGGACACAGATGCATTTAATACTTAACAGTCCACTTCAATTAAAGATTTAGAGTAAAGACACAAAGCGAGTGTGAGTACCTCTGTCATAAGAATCAGTCCTCTGTTAAAAACCACCAGTAACCGGTCCTCATCGTTCTCCAACAATATACGGAAGGCACTGAGAGCAATTCAGAAATCATATAACAAAAAGGTTTTTTGGGGGAATAAGATTAACAGATGAATCGAGCATCACTAAGCATGGCTGTGCGAGTACCTGATGAGTGTGGTCCAGCAAGAGCGGCCGTCCAGACAGCGTAGGTAACAGCTGATGGTGGTCTTCTTAAACTGCTTGACATCCTCCAGCTCTTCCTCTCTCATGTCAGGTCTCTGAGCCACGAACAGCTGCATGAGGTTAAACAGCTCCTCCACCGCCTTAACAAAGACACACAACCTTAACTCTCAAGCTAAGAATGTCCAAATAAAAATGAAACATACGTTTTCCAGTTTAATTCATAGGATATTTGAGAACGTGCATACCCCTGGGTACTGGCTGGCGTGAGGTGTTAGGTTTTTAAAGGCCCACTGGATGTTCTGGTGGGACGCCAGCTGGCGGGTGAAGGCGGGCGACTGTTCGCAGCACATGCGCAGAATGGCGTAGTACGCCGGCAGCATGCCGCGATTGAACAGCACCACCTCCTGATCATCGTGATCTGCCAGGATGTAGTTGAAGGCAATGTTTTTAGTGACAACGGGGTTCTGGACGATCAGCCGCACGTTCTCACTACAGTCCACGCAGACGTTATACCAGAAGGATAGAAGAGCCTGTTTGTTGTGGTTTGTGGCGATCGCCGGCTCTGATAACTTCGGCTGTATGAATGAAATAAAAAGCGAGATTTAAGAAAAGATCAATAAAACATCAAATTTTTAGCTCATAAATGAACTGCGCAGTCTATATTTTGTTTTAAAAGATCAATTCTGAGATACCTGGAAGAGGTTCCAGAGGTCCATGAAATAACTGGAGAACATGAGCTTCTCTGTTTTGGAGATGAGACAGTAGGTCATGAAGCTGAAATACTGGACCAGTTTGGTGGTGCCGTGCACCGGCACGTCCACGTAAAGTTTAGCCCGTGCGAGCAGACCGAGCAGCAGGTTGTACACCTGATGCAAAACGACCGTCGTGTCAGGACTCAGAGGAAGGTCACGGGTCGGGATGTGAAGAGAACGTGTGGAGCGGAACATCTGACGGAAGGAGTTACTCGGGATGAGGGACACCAGGAGATATGCCGCAGCTGAGACACACACAAAAGGAGAACTATTAAAATCTATCCTACAATACAGAAGAACCTGAATCGTTACGGCTTTTTCAATATGTCAAGTGGTGCAAATAAATGTTTAGTGTTGTTTTGTGTGAAGCATCTGATGTAAAGGTCATCTTTGAATGTCATTGCATTACATAACAAAATACATCTATTAATGTGTCAATCAAGCATAATATTTTACGAAATCTTGTTTGTTCAATTGGAAATAACACAATATTAAACAAAAAGCAGAGACACTGTCACTGTTTGTTTACTTTGCTATGACACCAATGTGATTTTCATGACATTCAGACCAATACTTTTGGGCCCACTGTTTTGGTGTGGTGTTGTTTAAAAGCCGGCATGTTCTCACAGGTTCGGACACGAGGATAGTTGTGCGCCAGCAGAAATCTCTCCACCCAGTTCTCCATGTTTTGCAGAACCCAACTGTGAGCCAGCTTATTACGGGGAGTCTGAACCGCCAACCAGTCCAGACACTGAGACGGGTTATACTCTATCACCTGAGACAGAAAAAAATACATTTGATTTCCACCTGTGCTGCCAATGTTAAACCTGTTGCTCTTGAAAATAAAACTACAGACATTGGAGGCAGAGGGAGGCGAGATGTTCTTGAATAGTAGATCACTCCCATTGAAAAAGAAAAGAGCGGCACACAATGTACACACAATGCTAACTCCCTGTGTTCCTGGCATGTAACAACGCTTTGCCAAACTTTGTCCTCCCTGTTCAACTCAATTACAATTTTACTGCATGGTTTTCCCAGGAACTGTATTATTTTGGTCAAATTACCTCCCAGATCCTCTGCAGGATGTAGGAAGAAAACGAAGGCATTCCAGGAGGACCGGCCGCGAACTCCATCAGCATTGTCAACAGTTTGAAGAAGGGATTCGCTGCCTAAGAGACACACACACACATTTGATGTAAATTTGTGTTTGTTGCTAAAAAATAAAAATGTGTGTGTGTGTGTGTTGCACTCACTTCTGGTGTCAGTTTTGCTATGGAGGTGAACAGCATTGACACAATCTACACCAGAGAAAAACAGAAATTATGAGAATTGACATGACAGTTTTATAAACAAACACCCTCATGTCATTCCAAACCTGTATGACTTCCTTTCCTCTGCAAAACACTAAAGAAGATGTTTTAAAGAATGTTGGTAACCAAACCCCATTGGACCCAACTGCACACAAAACCACTGAGACATTTCTCAAAATATCTTCTTTTGTGTTCCACAGAAGAAAGAGTCACATAAAGGTTTTGAACAACATGGGGTGAATAAATGATGACAGAATGTTTAAATGCATTCGTGTGCGAGTGTCTCACGTGTTCTGCCAGGCGGTTGTTGTATCTACAGAGGCTGAATATGAGGTTGCAGGTCTGTCTGATGTTGATACTGTCCCTGATGTGCTGGAACAGGAAGGGAAAACCTTTTCCTCCGGTCAGGGCAGCCATGTCACTCTGAGACAAGGTCAAGTGTCTGTAGAGCAACACATACGTGAGCATTGACGATATGAAACAACAACCCACTCAGATTTGAAAAAGAATTATTACATAAAATAAAAAGTCATATAAATAATGTATAAACAGTATGCTATAACATGCGTTCACCTCTCGGATCTGGACTGCTCCACCAGAAGAGCTATGAGAGCGATCATCTTCTCCAGAGCGGCCGGACGGTACTTCTCCTCCGCCAGCGAGAGGATGTCCTCCTCTTCGTCTTCCTCACCCTCCTCTTCTTCTGATAACACCTCCACCTGAGGCTGAGAGAAAGAGAGAATGATGTAACTGATGATGTCATTGCTACAGATGAGGGAAGTCAAATACTCATGCTGGTCAAATACTCACGTTTTCAGGTCCTTTAGTGCCCATGTAGAAATGCACCATGATGGAAATGGCTTGTAAAGACAACAGGAACTGGCTCTGCGTGGAGGACATAAAAACATTGTATTATAACTTACTTAAATTATTTATACAAATAATGAAAAACAATTCTATAAAAATGCTCTCATGTGTGTTTTTTATTTAAGTTTTTGTAAGCTGATATATAGATGAAGTAACGGCTACCTCCTCTTCACCCATTTTGGCAAACTCGTAGAGGAAGGCAAAGTACTCGGTGAGATGTTTGCTGTGAGGCTTCACTCCGTGTTCCATGATTGACAGCAGCGTTTTAACAAATCGAGTAACGCAGGAGCGGCTGCCGATATCCTCCACCGGCCCGTCCATGTCATCAGAACTAAACCAAACAGCCAATAAAACAGAGACATCTTCAGACTCCAGTTATTACATTACAATTACTAATGCATTTCTTTTCATCAAATAAGATATAGGCCTAAAATATTACTTTAAACCGAAACAGAACTAAATTAGAAATGCTGCCTTAACAATAAACTCTAATAAGTTAAAGCAGCACTAAAAAGTATTAACTGAAAATAAATACAAAAATAAATGAATACTAAAATAAATTAAACCTACAATATTAGAAAATAAATAATAAAATGCCAAAAGCACGCTAAAATGCTAAAAACAAATAATAAAACAATATAAACGTAACAGTTTTTATTGTTGTCACTTTGACAAAATGTATACTCTTTAATAAACAGAGAGTGAATCACACACCCGTCCTCCATGCCCGGCTGCAGGTACAGGTGAGCGTGGACTGGCCTTAGCCTCTGGATCACATGGATACACAATCTCTGGAACATCTAAAAGAGCACAGCAGACAACATGATTCATTGTGTATGTCTACTTGTCTACTATCTACTTATCTCTAACACTCACCTG
Organism: Oreonectes daqikongensis; assembly: GCA_026939265.1. Classification (NCBI taxonomy): domain Eukaryota; kingdom Metazoa; phylum Chordata; class Actinopteri; order Cypriniformes; family Nemacheilidae; genus Oreonectes; species Oreonectes daqikongensis. Next base: position 1,371,064 of record JAOTQM010000031.1, read on the forward strand.
CCGCACGATCTGATTTGGGCACTTGATGAGAATCTGCATGGGCCACCAGTTGTCATCTGCCATCTGATCCAAAAACCACTACGGACATCACACACAGATACATGTAAACACATTACAAGAGAGCTCTCTGTGTTTCATATGTCGGTTGGATGCAAGAAGCACAAAGTAAAATATAGCAGGAAAACAGGAAGCTGAATGTAAAGCCCGTTTTACCTCGCAAGCAGCTTGACTATTGTTGAACTGTTTGGTCAAAAGTTCGATCCACTGCAGCATTGTGGGCTGAAAGAAATAAAGGATTATTGACATTTGTGACCCTGGACAACAAAACCAGTCTTAAGGGTTTTACACCATATGAAAGCTGAATAAATAAGCATTTTTGTGAGAGATTTTGCATTATCAAATCACAGAAATAAAGTTTTGATATATTTACGGTGGGAAATCTTCATGGAACATGATCTTTACTTTATATCCTAATAATTTTTGGCATAAAAGAAAAATCTATTATTTTGACAATGTATTTTTGGCTATTACTACAAATGTTCTTGTGCTACTTAAGACTGGTTTTGTGATCCAGGGTCACATTTTGATTATATAAACAACATTATTCATCATATTTTTATTTATTTAATCATCATATCATGTAATATTTTTGATAACCATATTTAATGAAATTGTATACAAAGACTAAAATTGATCAATTCTCTGTATCCTCAAGAAAAAAATCTATTGAGTGGCATCTGTAAGCAAGAACAACATTGTCTCACCTTTTCTTTGGAGTGAATAAAAGTTTCCAGAACAAATGATGTGCTGAGCTGTGAGACAAAGAGAAAATTAATCTGAACCTGTTTCCAACAAACAGTCACATGGTCTATCTGAAAGCCGTGATGTTTGGTGTAGTGATGTTCAGCAGAGATGTTACATGCAAACTTACCTTAGCAGTCATGAGGGAAATGGATTTAGGGTCCGGTAAAGTGCTGGGAATACTGCTGCACAGCTGCCACATGAAACTACGAAATGAAAATAAAAACATGAAATATATTCTTGAACAGGGTTTATGCTTCTATGGATGTGTTCTCTCACCCAAAGTATGTGTGTTCAAAGATGTTCTTGTCCTGGAGAAACTGCATGTTGTCATGCCAGATCCACTATGAGAGAGACAGAAAGATGTCGACCATCACATTTTCATTCTAACAGATGTGCGCTGTGTGTTTTTAAAGTGATAATATACAGTGACAGTGGATGTGTACCTCCAGAAGATCGGGAGAAATATCAAAGTTAAAGTCTTTCCCGTTTTCCTCCTCCACCTCCACTCTCTTATAGAACAGCATGTAGGCACTGTGGGTCTACAGACAGAGAATCACACGTTACCACATTCTCAGATTATTCGAAGAAGAAAACATGTAAAGAAATTATCACCAACCTTTTCAAAGGAAAAATCCATAAACTTGTCGGTGACAGAATCATACGTTTTGGTCTGAAACGAGAAAATTCAACATTAAGAAACAAAATTAAAACAACAAGTCTACAGAAAATTTATTAAAAAGTACATACTGTCATTTCTCCACCGAAACACTCTGAGGCTAACTGCGCTGAATCGAACGGTTTCACCTCAGCGTCGTTAAACAGATACCTGCAACAGGAAGTGACATTCATCAAATACATCTGGTCAGTTATCAATAACATAACGTATGAACATCGTATACAGAACAGAGTAAATAATCACCATTTGTTATTGCGGTAAGCATGAGGGTTCACAATGTCCCGGATGAAACTGTAATAATGGCCGCCATCCGCCGTGCCCGTGTGCACCGTCACTCCGATGAGGTCATACTCGTAGCTCTCCGCCGGCTTCGCGTCGCTGTCTTCACGGAAACATGACAATTCGGTCATGATTAGTTGAAAAGATCAGACAAAGTGACATTACGTTGAACACCAAAAACGCTTGCGTACCTTCTTTCCGGTCACCCTTGGCCATGAGGAAGTCCTCTGTGTAAAGCGTCATGTCGAGTCTCAGAGGGAAAGAAAAGTGTGTGTTGACTTTCTCTTTCATCATGGTGACCATGTTGAACGTGTAGCGCATGGTGTTGAAGCTCAAGATCCGGGGAAGCTTTTTAAAACACGCCCTGCGAGAAAAAGAGGGAGTATGAAAATGATAAAATTTCATTAAATTTATGTAAAAGTGGGCCTGACTGGAAACACACAATCTACATAGATAATTTTTTTTGAATAACGTCAGAATCTGCACTTTTAATAGGAAGTGGATGACATTTTTGTGGTGTCAAAAAAATGAATCGTACCTTTTCTCAGCGCGCACTTTCTTCCCACACTGGGAGCAAGTGTACATGTTATCTCCCTCCAATGTGTCTTTAATGGTCACCTCATCCAGAGACTCCTAAAGAGAGAGAGAGAAAGAGGCTTAAAGGTGCCATCTCAAATCAGACACTAGGCATGTCCTGCAAATATATAAAATATAAATACTAAAGGGAAAATAACTCTGATCGGGGATACAAAATATTGATGCAAATCTGAAGACAGCATGCAGGACAACACAGCAAATTCTTCATAATGAAAAGCAGTGACATCATTTCAATCATAAATATGATTAAGAGCTGTTCATCTCAATTACTACATGGTTATGTAATATCAATGTAACTACGTCATGATATATTCACCATTTACTCATACTTCAATAAGATTTTAGTCCTACGGCCACGCCAAAGTTAAAGGTAATCTGTGAATAAAGCATGAGTCACATAGACTGCTTCACTTTGTAACCTGTGTCTGGTGAATCATAAGTCTAATTACACAATTTTGTGTCAAACATTTATTCTGATGACAAGACAGCCAATAAAAAACATGCCACTTCAGGAGCCACTGTCTTTTACACTCCGCCTAGTTCCGCCTTGTTGATGACATCACACACATTGTAAAAGATCGAAAGTGATTATTGGTCGGGAAGCAACGTGACATGTTTCTTATGTGGCATTCACAAATAAACCTATTTAGAGAAATGTTTGCTAGAGGAGAGAGTGTGACAACTAGCCCCGGTACCTTTACACAAACTTAACATGAAGCTTTGTGTGTTATGGTGGAAAACTCACATAGATGTTCTTCATATCGGCCACTTGACATCTCACTGTGTAAAACTCCTCAGCTGTCTGACTCACATGATCACAGTCCTGCAAACACACAGACACAAATAAATCGATGTGGACGAATAACCTCCAAGTTATTTGTTATTAAGCAGACAGAAGTCAGTACTGACACATTTTGATTTTTTATAAGGTTATAGAAATCATTTTCTTTTTAAATTAGCCTGTTTATCCTGTGCATCGGTTTTCTTACCAGTGAAACAACATTGTTGGTGATGACGCCTCCAAACAGTGTTTTGACTGTGTTTTTCTGAAACAAACATACAACCATTAGTCTGGTTTGACTGCTAAATATCACAGATACACAGAGCTGCTCTCACACACAGACGGGTGTCGTACCAGGTCCTGAGACATCTCTTCTATCTTGGTGATGAGATCTGTGAAGAATTCCGTCATGTCTTTCTGTTCTCCTGTGTTTAGCGGCTGTTTGTCCATCGTGTATGTCTTACAGAACGGACGGGGGTTGTACGCTTTCCTCTCGCTTTCCTGTGCACACACACACTTATTTCACTGAAATGCATCAGGATTGTTGCCTATAAAAGTTTATATGTGAATGCGGGCGACACGTACCATGAGATACGTAAACATTTTCTGCAGCTCCAGCAGTGTGGTCTTATGCTTTATATCTTCCGAATACTAAGTGCAAACACAGACATACACAAAAACATCATAACTAAGCACAAATCCAACCTAATCTCAAAACAACTGATGTAATACAAAAAATAAAACTGTGTTGTACTGACTTTGGCAGTAAAGACCGCCTGTCTGGCTTCTGGGATCATATAGAGTTGTTGGATGGTAGACGCCAGGTAACAGGTGGCGCCCAGGTTGGTCAGTCCCACAAAGCGACACTCGGCTCTGACATCATCATGGGGCCAGTAATCCCACTTATACGGAGCGTGAGACGCTACAAAAACAAACACGTAGGCTCAAACATACTGAAAAATGACATTTTTATTTTTTAGGTCACCGGCGCTCACCCTGCATGTGTTGAGACATGACCCAGTTATGCAGCAGTCTGTAGTTCTCGACCGAGCCCTTCACCACCTCAACCAGCAGGTCGTACGCTGCGGCGCGGGCCGCCGGACTCTTGCATTTGGGCTGCTGTCGGTCCTTCAGGCTGGGCAAGAGGAAGAGCAGGTCGTACGTGTCTCTCAGGAACTCCTGACCCTCCCGCGAAAACTTAAACGGAGGCTTGTGCTTTAGGACGCTGGTGGCCAGCCGCAGGAGACCCGTGAGGCCGTCGTCCTCGATGGCCCCGTCCTGCTGGTCCAAAATCTCCCGACTGCAGTGAAAAACAGGCATCAGTTAGAAGTCAAAGCTCTCCAGACCAATTGTTTCTGATTGAGACATGGCATCATGTGATGGACATGTGTGTGGATTAGTGACCTGCGGATGCAGTCGGCGAGGTGTCTAGCCAGTGCGTCCAGGTCCAGCAAGGTGGTCTGACTTGCGTCTTTCACGTGGATGTTGTCGATGAGTTTACAGAGCAGCCAGAAGTATTCCTTACAGCCTGTGCGGAACATCGCCTCTTCTTCAAAGTCCTCCACCTACACCAGCAAAAACACACAGGGTTAGCATTTGCATAAAGTATGGAGGGCGTGGTTTGAGTGTGTGTATATATATATATATATGCATCCTCACTCTTAGTGGTTTGAGAGCTTGTGCGTCTGGTAGGAATTTCAGTAGCGTGGACGCAGCGAGAAGCAGGAAGGATCTGTTGATAGATTCTCCACCCTCGAGTCCGGACAGAGAGAGCTTATATAAACCGCTGCACGCCTCCTGACGTACCGCCGTCTACAAACACACACAACACACTTTATGAGATGCTAAGAGGAGTAAAAACCAGCAGAGGTACCTCACGATACCCACAATCTCACACCGTCTGGCGCCTTTATCACAAGAAACATAATTGTGATGTACCTCAGGTATGAGCAGCGTGAGTTTCTTCAGCCAGTCGTGTAGATGTTCACTGTCAGCCAGACTGGACTTCACCAGAGAACTGCAGTGAGCCCAACTAACCAGCAGCCACATCGAGTAATGAGTCACTGCACACACAAAAACACAATCATCAACAGTAAAAAAAAAATGCTTCCGACAAAATGCATTGCATGAATTCGATCAATGAGGTGCTTACCCTCGTGTCTGGACCTATGATCTGATTGGGCCTTGAGAACCCTGTGTGCCAGATTGTCGTAAGTGTATGCCATGTTGATGAGCCTCTGAATGAGGCTGGTGCCTTGAACAAGACTCAGGAACACCTGAGAGAAAACAAAAAATTAAGATACAGCATACACAAGGTAAACACAAGGTAAATCGTAGGCTTGATGCATACCTCTGTAAGACGGGGTATGGGCAGGTTCTTCCCATGATCAACGGCGGTTTTGCGAGATTTCCCCGGCCACGCCCTCTTCCTCTGTGTGTCTGTGAGACCGGACCAGGCAAAGACGTCGTGATACGCCAAGTCTAGATCAGCCGGGTCCACCGCAAACTGACAGATGAGCTTCAGCAGACAGGCAAGACAGTCCAACAACCACTACAGAGAGAAACATGATGAGCAAAACATATTAAACGTTTTCCCAGTATTTTCACCTAATTCTTACTAATGCAAAAAAAAAGTTTTATAGTATTTTGTATTTTTTGGGGTCAAATGTGAACCATTTATAAAATCTTCTTCCAGAGACACTTACCACAGTCCAGGATTCCTGTTCTTTCGGCTCCAAGATCCCAGAGTTAAAAATATCCAGCAGAAGCTGAAGACCTCCAGACGACACAAACTTGAAGAAACACACAGGAGGAATCATTCAGACTTTTCGGTACAGCGTTTGGCACAAACTGGTCTCTTTTAGAAGAGTCATGTGACACATGGTCAAGCGTGAGGTGTTTGTACCTTGCAGCTCCACGTGTTCTTGCTGTTCTCGATCTGTTCCTCACTGGAGTCATCCGAGTCTGGATACAGATCACTGTAACTTCCCTGAAACAAACACATACACATATCACGCATTAATCACGTTTACATTGCGATCATGATGCTGGATGTAGGTTTAAGTACCGTGGACTCGCGGTGAATCCTGCGGTTCGGTTTGCCGAGAGCTTCTATGATTTCTAAAGCATACAGCAGCTTATGGGCACTCTTGATTCTTAGAAGATCCTTCCAGCACAAACCATCCGATCCCTACAACACCAAACATGTTATTCTTAAGTAAACATATTAGGGCTGTCAAATCGATTAATCGCGATGTTGGTGATGTCACGTGACTGACCGCATCCTCCGAGATGTTCTGGAAAGCCTGGAGCATGCTGGGACACGTGGGCAGCAGCATGAGCAGCTCCCACACACGACGAGATAGGTTTTCGGCGTGGAGGTGAAGCTCCTCGCAGCGAACGTTCTGCGGAAGAACAAACACACGGATTATACGACAGAATCCCAAAGGAAAAGGTCTGTTTTAAAGCTGAATCGAGCCTGGTCTGCTCTGAATTAGGCGAGCTGTACCTCAGTGCTGTGCTGGGGTCTGTCCGGACCAGGCGGTTTGAAGCAGGCCAGCATCTCCAGTAGGTCGAAGAGCGTGGTGAGGTGGGGCTCCTGCAGGAGCAGCAGCATGGGGATGTGCTCCTTCTGAGGCGGCGGCAAACACGAGGCCGGCAGCTGAACCCCCTCGCCCTTCCTCTCTCTCCGAGGAGCACCCAGAGACACAAACACCATCTGACGCAACAAGATAAAAGAAAGTTGTTTTATGGCCAAGCTCTTTACACTTTAGATTTGAACCATTATTGTTTACAGGTTACCTGCATGTCTTTAAAACCGAGCTCGTGAAGAGTTTTCTCATCGTAGTCAGTGGTCAGCTCGTGTCCGGATGAGATCATGCGCACCGGACCCATCAGCCCACCTGTACATAAACACACGCAAGCATCAAAAGCTGTTTCGATTTGACCTATCACAACAGACCAGCTGACCAATCAGAACAAACCTGGAAAGTCCTGCTGACGGCTGGTTTGGCCGAACTCCTGCAGCTGCGCCTGCTGGCTGAGCTGATCCTTCTGAAGGTTCTCGTACCAGTGAGTGACCTCTGCCCTCAGATCAGCCACCTGATCGCTGGGGTACATCTCGATGGTCATCTACACACAAAACAGACACATGATCACCAATAGAGTAGACAAGATTTTACTACAGAAGACAAGAGAACGTGACAAAGTTTGGAGCAGTATCGCAAACTGTGAATGGTCAAGAGGTCAGTAATCGACCAATCCCTTACGCTCTTACTTAAACGTGTGTACTAATGCTAGCATGTGCGTTTTGCTTTATTAAACCCGGCCCGGGAATTGATTATGATGTCATTGTCACCTTGTCGGGCAGTCCCGCGGGCTGACAGACGATTCTGAGCGGGAGAGACTGTTTATCGCTAAGAGCTTTCAAATGACTGCTGATGCCTGTCCCCTCGATCTGCCACTGCCTCAGGTGATACGCAAACCTGCAGACACACACAGATCAGATCTGAGCTGACCGTCACTTACACAACAATATTTTTTTGCCAATATGTATTTTCGTCTTCCTGGACCCTCACTGTATGTATTCATACCTGCGTCTGAAGGCCTCTAGGTGTGTTTTGAGAAGCAGTAGTCCTCTCTCTATGATGGTTAGGCTGGAGTGAGCATCTTTCTCTAGATTGGCAGACGCCATCATTAAACTCTCCATACACTTACTGATGAACTCCTGCTCCTTCTCTAGACCTGTTTTACCTACACATGTGTTGATGGAGAACAATCTGGTTGTAAAACAGTGAATGTTTTATGTCTGTGGTTATATTTAGGAAAAAGTGAGATGTATGCGAACCGCTGATGTAATAGGAGTTGATATATTGGATGGCAGCTCGGCTGATGTCGGCGGACTGAGCCCTCAACGCGATTCCCCAGAGCTGATCCATACCACACAACTACAGACACACAGAGAACAAGAGAACAGTCAGGGGAAATTTGATTTGTCCCATCTAACATTTAGAAGACAAACATGGTGAAAAACGAGGTAGATGAATCCAACCTCGCAGTTGGAGCTGCTGTCGTAAGCGCTGGTTGCCAGTCGAGCCAGATTACACAGATGCTGAAATAAATTGAGTCCTGTCATGCTGATGGTCTCGGGCTTCAACTGAGGCATCTGAGAGAGAGAGAGAGAGAGAGAGAGAGAGAGAGAGAGAGAGAGAGAGAGAGAGAGAGAGAGAGAGAGAGAGAGAGAGAGAGAGAGAGAGAGAGAGAGAGACTCAGGTGATGAGAGACTCAGGTGATGAGAGACTGATTCTGACGACACACAGCAGAAGAGGTGCAGAAGAGTTCAGACCTTCTCCAGGAACAGATGTTTGTAGGTCTCCATGCCCATGGCGTGCTGGTCTTTACTGCGGACCTGATTCAAAAACCAGTGCAAGGCGTCGTCGTAACACTCAGAGTCCTCCACTAAACAGTGCCAGAGGATATCCACTTGCTCCAGACTCAATCCTGACACATAGACAGACAGCAGAACGGTGGTAAATGATCAGGGTCCAAAATGAACATTCACCTGTTACAACTTAAGTGAAATATTCATAAAGCAGAATAATAACAGAATCTTGGGACTTACTGAAGTGGTCAGGTGATCCAAGCGTTGAGAACACACAGGTAAGAAACTGAAGACGCACCTGCACCTCTGCACTGTGACTGTACCTGTGACACACACACACACACACACACACACACACACACACACACACACACACACACACACACACACACAGAACACTGACGTCAATACCTGCTGCAAAAACACACACACACACACACACACACACACACACACACACACACTTCACATATACTTTACACGTGCACACCCTTATAGACATTCAAACACACTTACAGAGCAAATTTGTGACGTTGCTCCCTCACTTCCTGGATATAATGTAACAGATTATCAAAGAAAAGCTTCATCATGTGAAGTTCCTTCTCAGCCCACCTGCAGCACATCATCATTTACGTTATTACGAGATGCTGTGTGATTATAACGTAAACAATTCATAGCAACAACTTCACAAAAATCCAACAAAACCTATAGACTACAAACAGGCAAAACAATCAGTTCAAAGAAAAACTTTCTGGGGCAACAAAAGCCACAGATGTGGGCGGAGTTTACTTACATGGTTATCCAATGAGTGTCGTAGCTGGAGCCAAACTGCTGAAAGGTTCCAAAGAGCTTTGGCAGCAAACGCAAGGACACCACCACTGACCTGAGAACCACACACAAACACAATCAAACTACAGGACCTGAGAGAGACCCAAACCTCACTTATCTGAAATCAGTGACTTCACACGTGACCCTGTGAGGGACTCACCGGTGGTTGGCGAGGTTCTCCAGGCAGCCCTCGATGAAACGCATGCGGATCTGGCGGTCAGTAAACCAGCAGACCAGAGAACACAACAGCTTCTCAGCTTCATTGATCAAGCCCTCTGATAGGTGGATCTAATTTCCACGGTAACAAAATGGAGACAAATTTACTAATGCAAACACTAATCGCGTCAAAGCGTTGTCGCCATTCCACGAGTTGTCGCCATTCAACATACCGCATTGTCGTCCTGCACCAGGTCCCACAGAAGAGTGTTTCCTTTCTTGCAGACATTGTCCAAGTTGATGTCAGTCACAGCGTGGGTTGAATACTGATGTTTGTGCACCGCTGGACCTGAAGCAGACATTTATAAAATCCTCAAACTGATACATCACAGGACATTCATTTGCCGTTATATGTGAAACTAAGAAGTTAAAACTAAGTGGAAACTAGGCAGCTGAAACCAAGAGGTTTCAAACAAAGAATTTAAATAACAAAGCTAAAACAATGGCATGTTGAAATAAAGTTGAAATTAAAATGATGACAAAACAAAACTGACAAATAACAGAATTGGAAAAACTTTAAACAAAATAAAAAGCTGAAACTAAGAAACTTAAATATAGGAATTAGAAGTTGAAAAAAGTCTGTTCAAATAAGTTGAAACAAAGAAGCTGAAACAGCAGCATAATGAAATAAAGTAAAACTTAAAAACTAGGAATCAGAAACTAAAATCTATTAAGTTGAAAATAGACAGCTGAAACAAAGAGGTTGAAAAAAGATTAAACAAAAAAGTGTAAACTACTAAATTGAAACTAGGAGGTTTCAAACAAAGTTGAAAAAGGAAGCTAAACCAATAGCACATTAATATTAATATTAATAAAACAAGAAAGTTAAAACAGATGTTGAAACAAAGTTGGAAAAAAAGTAGAAATTAAGTTAAAACAAAAATGAAACAAAGAAGCTGAAACTAGTAAAAAGCTGGTAAACTGGTGGTAGTTGAAACACTACCACATGATTTATGCATGACATTTTTGTTCCATATCAAGGAAATTATAGCCTTTATAAGTCCCCAGCAACCACCCAAAACACCCCAGCAACACCCCAGCAACCACCCAAAACACCCCAGCAACACCCTAGCAACCCCCCAGCAACCAGGTGTGTATTTACCTTGAACCAGGTGTTCGTGGTATATGGAGGCCAGGTTGGGAAGGTGCTGCTGCAGGTGTGAACTTAGCTCTGCATGTGAATTAATCTGAACCAGCTCTTCCTCACACCCGGATTCCTCACCATCAAAATCCGCCATGTTCTTCTCGGACTTGGCGCTGACCTGGGAACTGCTACAGCTTACGTCATCTGCGCTCAGCATGTCCTCTACCATATGACTGCAGGGAGAGAGAGACAACGTTTGTTTCGAGAACATGCCGGAAAAATACGTATGTGGCATTAGAAAGGCAGTCCTACCCGTCATGGTGATGGTGGTGGTGATGATGGTGGTGATGATGCTGTGGGCTGATGAAACGTCTGCAGTTGAAGAGTTCGTTGCTCATGGCCTCTGTAAGGAAGTCCGACGGTCGAGGCAAACAGGGAGGCTCCTGGGAGACGGAAGCGCCGTGCGAGGGGCCCATCTCCAGCTGTGGCTGCTGAGGATTCTGGGATTGGGAATGTGAAGAGGGATCGGCCTGCTCTCCGGACATCCCCTCCAGGCACATGGATGAAGAGGAGCACGGTTCTAGGATTCTAAGAGATGAGGACGACGAGGCCACCATAGCAGCAGCCGCCTCTGGGGTGAAGGGGATGGATTTGGGTTTAGAGAGCCCGGCACCCGACGCAATGCCCAGAGGAATTCCAGGTCGTTCCGGAGGACCCTGGACCTCTCCGAGAGCTTCTCCGGCTTTGCGTTTGCGTAGCTCCGATGTAGGAGCGTCTCTGGAATCTCGGGTCTCTTTCTGAGGGCTGCCCTCGGACGCGACGGCGGGTCTGTCGTCGTCATCGTCCTCATCATCGTCTTCATCATCATCGTCATCATCTTCCTCTTCTTCCTCCTCCTCTTCCTCTTCCTTCAGTGCCTCACTGTCAGCCATGTCGTCGGAGTGCAGCTCGCTCCCGGGGCTGCCTGCTGATTGGCTGGCTCTGCTGGATCCGGCCTCGTTACTGGACGCTTCACTGCGGCCGCTGCTGCTGCCCTCCTCTCCGCTGTTGGCCGTCTCGTCCGAGCTGCCCTGCAGGGACTCCTGCAATACACCGGATGACACAACACCTAATCAAATACTGAACAATGCTAACAGACACACTCAGTGGAATGCGTGTGTGCTCGGCTTTACCTCGGTGTCTGACAGCCTCTGCTGTCCTCGTTTACCGCTGCTCATGATTGGCTCATCCATCTCCATGTCACTTCCTCCACTGTGATGCGTGTCGCTGTTGTCACTGCTCTCTGGGCTTCCAGCAGGAGAACCTGAATTAGAAATACCACAGAACAATATTGAAACCAAAATAAAATGCATAACAGGGCTATAGTTTGTAGTGTTAAAACTAAAAGAGCATTAGCTTTTTTTTAAAGTCATATTTCTTTTGAAAGGTTTTAAGAATAAAATTTTTTTATTGAACATTTCTTTTAAGGTCTGTGGCTTTACAATCTTAATGATGAATTAAAGTCCTTGTTTAACTGCAACTTATGTTTTTTAAAGAACACAATGGTTTAAAAATATTTCTATAGCTAAACTGGTTGAGGATTGTGTTAGCAGTACAAAAGTCATGGGTTTGATTTCCAGCAAACACATGCAACATATAGCGTCAATGCACCGTAAGTTGTGTTGCATAAAATCTGCCAAACACATGAACGTAAAAATCTTTGTTTGAGGGAAAAAATTAAAAATTATAGAACAAAGTTTCACGCTCACCTTTCTTGTTGCCCATAGGAATGTTGGTGTTGAGCAGGGAGGCAAAGGAGCTTTGTTTGGACAGCTGAGTTTTGGCTGCCAGGGCGTTATTCCACAAGGCCTTGATCAACATGGATGCCAAATACAGTGTCTGCACACATTTAAAAATAAAATGTAATCCATTATTTTTTATTAGGTCATCGGGTATGAATTGGCTGTTTTGTATGAAGATTGTGAATCTAAAGCAGGTTTGGCATGAGTGAAACGACAGTGTGTCATACCTGCTCTGTGTGCGCACTGGGGTGTAAGCCGGACACCAGACTGAGGACGTGTCGCAGGGGAACCGGGTCCAGGTTCTTTATCAGTGAGGGGAAGAGATCATGGATATAGCGACTGCAGTGCTTCAGCTAAAAAAAAAGAGAGAGAGGTGCTTATTCCAGTAAGTGTCATTCAGAAATAAATTGCTAATTTGCATTTTTACTACATTTTTGAATTTTTATACTGAGATCTCTTCAATCCTGCCATTTGAAATGAAAGGTTAACTACATTGACTTGAGTGATACAGTTTCTCACAGATGTACCCATTTGTATTCTGTGCACAATGTTCTCTAGGGATACACGGTGTACCGGTGCCATGGTAGCCACGGCTGCTTTTTTATGGTGTTTCTCTCCTAAATTAAGTCATGTTTTGAATGACTCGGAAGAGAAAATGATTCGATGTGTCATTCATTAAGACACTTGCTTTGTTCTTGAATAAATCGTTTTGAACAAATCGATTGAATGATTCACTAACATTTCACACAACACTGCTGTAAAAATATTTATTTTGTCATTCAATTATGAACACGGCACTGCATTGTGATACTACTTGGTATTTTACTATACTTTAGCCGGTATAGTATTGTAAGATATGTTTAAGGTATCGTATCGTGACAACGCTAGTATACACAGTAAAAAGCAATGTGTCAGTATGCTAATCTAAACACACCGTGTGTGCGCATGCGTGTACCTGAGCGGCTGCCCATATACAGTCCACGTGTTGAGTGCTCAGCCGGCCCTCTGCGGCCAGGAAGTTCAGGATAACTTGGCACTGTTTAATGATCTACAGAAAGAAAAAAAACACTCACGGTAATAACTAACAAGTCTGTACTCAGTCATTACACAGAAATAAATGTTCAACCAAAGAAACATGCAAGCAATGCGTTTTAAAACAAGCTTTTAGACAGGTCACAAACTCACCTCGATGTGCAAATTTGGTCCAAATATGTGCTCTACAACATTGTTGTTGATAAGCCAGTCAGCGAGTTCCTTTGCTATTGACCTGAGAAAACAAGCAGTTTCTTAGTTAGTCTAACGGTGTTACAGTGCTGATATTTACTATAACGTCACTTGGGGGAAATCCCAAAAGCCCAACAGCTAGAGGAAACACTCACGTCTCTGTGTCAGACACCAGCGACTCGTTGTTACACACATCATTGAAGGTATGCAGCTGATTCTGAGGTAAACACAAACGGCACACAATGAAGACACTACTGAGAAATACTGAGAGCGCGTGTGCGCGCGCGAGTGTCTCGTACCGTGATCTGGCTAAGTCCGGCAAGTCTCATGGTGAGCGTCGGACTCATGAAGTATTTGAAGGCCAGATCCAAACTCTCCCTGTCGAAACACAGAGCGCTGTCCAACGGTTCCTTCACCGTGCTCCACATCAGATCGGCCATGTTCCTCGCCGCGCTCTGACGCAACTCCTGATCCGACAGCTTACAAAGATATCTACAGACAGAAAGAGAGGACGAATAACATCTTTACTTCCTCCTTACTGGGTTTTGTTTCACCTGACCAGCATCCTGTATGATGTGACATATATAGTTACAGCTGGAGCATTCGGTCAGGTCTAAAACATATTCAAAACTCCAGAAGAACTAACAATATGCAGGAAAGTTCGCCATTCCACGTTAACTTCTGAAGGATTCCAGTGCAAGAAATGTGAGCTTAAAGGACACCCAAAAATCATTTCTTCACCCTTATGTCATTCAAAACCTGTACATTACTCTTTCTCCAGTGGAACACAAAACAAGATATTTTAAAAGTGGGTTTGTGTCCATACATTGGAAGTCAATAAGAGGCAGTGTTGCTTGGTTAGCAACTTTCTTCAAAATATCTTCTTTTGTGTTCTGCAGAAGAAAGAAGGTCATACAGGTTTGGAATGACATGAAGATGATGAAACTGATTAACATCAAAGAAAAGGAAAAATACTTCACAATCCTGTCTATATATATAAAAGCACAAAGCTGGCTGCTCAATCCTGTCTGACTCGAGTCACATGACCGGTGCTCTCAGCTCCCCCGCCAGCCGTCTGGCTCCCCCAAGGTCATGTGAGGAGAGCTGTGGTCTTGGTTGCTATGGTGAGGGATGCTCTACCTAGCAACTTGCCGGAGAGCAGATTTCTGAGAGCAGCTTATTCGTTGGTTTATTACTCTCAGTGGGGCAGTCAGACGATAGATTCGATTGAACGGACACAGATTAGACGAGGTTTAACGTTTTCATGAATGGACAGTTGAAATGCTAGTACAGAGAACATGTGGTATACCATAATAAAAAGGAAAACATTTCTGGACACGAGTGTAATGTGTGTGTGCGTTACAGGTGAAAATGTTACCTGATAACATAAGTGCGAAAAGGGATGATGTGCTGCATCACAGCGGGAATGTGCAACCATATTCTGATCTGTAACAAAACAAAAATACACATTATTGGCTGACGCTCTAATACAGACTTGAAAACTAAGCTCTGATTGGCTACATGCTGATCTCTGATTGGTTGTGATTGACGCTATTGCCGCCGCTGACTTACATTAGAGACGATGGTGATGAAGGCATGTGCGATGGGGAAGAGGAGAGTATCAGGAGCACCAAACTCAAAACAGTCTTTCATCAGAGAGAGGCCGTGCTTCCCACAGAACATACACACATATCGCAACAGGTGCAGAGGGACCTCCACATCCTGAAACAAACACACCATAACATTTCCATAACAAGAGCTACCCAAAGGAAATATTCTCTTAATGGCAAATGCATTGTCACAAAACTGAATTTCATGAACAGCCAGAGAAGAGACCCAGCGAGATGAAAAGTCTTCAACGAAGTCGTTTGATTTAATTAGCAGTAGGAAAAGAAATCAAGTTAAAGTCTGAAACTAACGTTGGGTCAAGACTGTGGTGGGCGACTTCCAAACCATCTTGATCAATATGATACTTAAGTCAATTAACCTTATTCAAGATAGACAACATATTCAATTGTACACGAACTGGAATGAGGCTCAGAGAATTGAGAATTTTCTTATGTTATACCCCCTAGCATCTAAAATATTTTTTTTTTTTTTTTAAATATATAGACCTAAATTTGCAAAAGTATCTAAATGAATGATAGAAGTGTATTTTTAATAATTTAATTGATCTGCAGCTACAGCCAAAGTCAAAGCTATTCGAGCATCGCATACAGAACGTCTCAATTGTAGCCTATAAAAATTAGATCTGAACCGTGTAATCCAGTCAATCACCATTAGTTTGTTTCTGTGTGTCTGAGAGAGAAAGAGAGAGACTTACATTCATATCACAGAAAGAGCCGAGGATATTGCTCTCTTGTGCTGAGATATCCTGCAGACAAAAGAATCGTATTAAAACAGTGAACCAAATTACATCCGCACAACTGGCGGGTGACAACTACATGAAAAAATACTGAAATAATTGAAAAATAATGAAGCCCTAAGAGTGTAGAACATTACACCTTTAAATAGATAAGTGTTAGATTTTTTTTGTTAAAAAACAACTCTACAGTAAAACTTTCAAGAATGCACCAAGAATAATTTTGCATGCATTATAACTGCATATGCCTCTATAGACGACATAAGTCAGTTCATTTTATATTTTTAAACGTGTTTATTGCCACAATTCTGGTAAAGTCTATACTATATTACCCATAGTTCCTGTGAAGTGTATACTAATACCCACAATCCCTGTGAAGTGCATACTACAGATGTGTTCAACTTCATGCGGCGCCGCAAGAACCAATATGCGGATTACATCAAAGTACCGCGTGTGTATGGTTTAAGTAACGCTCTTGTGGTACTTAGATGTCATCCGCCTGTCGGTTCTTGCGGCACTGCATGCAGTCGAACACACCTTATATTCCTCCAATTATTATGAAGTCTATACTATATTACCCACAATCCCTGTGAAGTCTATACTATAATGCCCACAAAAAAGATCAACTAGATAAAATCATTCCTCATTTGAATTTGTAAGTCATAAATACTACGTACATAAGTGAGAGATTGCTTTATGCTTTGGACTTTCTCAAGCAACCACAGAAAATGATGGAAAATGTCGTTGTCACAAGAGCTTGCTTGTCGTGTTATGTTGCGTTACCTCTATAGTGGGGTGCGTGTTGTGTTTGTAGGCCGTATACAGGGGAAACTGAATCTGAAAGATCTTGGCAGCACACAGCAGCAGTTTCTCCTGGTCTTCCGTGCTCCAGGACAGAAATAGGTCCATGCCGCTCTCATTCCCGCTATCGCCCGACGCGGGCTCACCGAGCCGGGGTGGAGGGTCAGGTTTGACAACCTGCTTTTGGTTCTGCTCTCCCTCATCCGTTCCACCGTCCTCCTCAGCTGAGTCCCTTTCCACATTCAAAGGCTCGTCTTCGCCGGGCGACGGCTGCGATTGGGTGGAGACCCATTCTGACCCAGCACCCTCAGTCCTGCTGTTGCCATGGCCACTACGTAGACGGTCCCTAAGGTTGGTCACTTGGGCAATAACCAGGTTAATGAGGGCATAGACAAGCTGGTTGAATACCTCAAGATGTTTGTATTCTTTGAAACAGCACAGACACTGCCTGCAAGTGAACACACGGAGAATCAATGCGTGTACGTGTCTGCAGAATTACATGACATGTTATAATAACAGCTCTGAAAGAAATGTAAAAAACATAAATGTGTCAAAATGGAGTGGACAACGAAGGTCGTAAATGTCAAATGACCTCTGTGTCCACGTGCTGATGTAGGTGAATACTCTTAAGGCATGTTCTTTCTTCAGCTGCAGGCCATCTGAGCTGTCTGAATCCGAGACTGAAAAAAAGAGAGAGAGAGACGGTTAATAAACCTGCTACAAGACCAGGAGGAAGTCTGAGGTCAGTATGGCTTCAAAGAACCAGAGCTAAAACACTTCATTCTGAGTTTTAGAGTTTGACAAAGTTAAATTATCTGAAGAACACGTGACTCGCTGCTCAAGTGTGCCAAAACAAGCCCAGCGCAGTTGCCATGGAGTTTCGAGTGTGGTTTGTAGCTATGCGGTCATTGGGGTGTTCTGGGTAATTTCCTGCTGTATTCAAAAGAGCCCATACCCTAAATCTTCAGTTCGGTCTCTACCCCGGTGTGTGGGATATTTTTTGCTTGTTTTATCACTCAACAGGTGAAAATCATAAGTCTAAATCCTCATGAACAGCCAAACACTCGGATGCACAGAAGCAGTTTATTCAACAAAGGATGAAGACAAAAAAACACTCACTGCTCCTGATCGATTAACTTTACTAAGGTTTAATATATATTTAATTTATACAGTGAAGACCATAACGTGTTATTTTACATGATTTACATTTCTGCACCTTATAACTACTATTAGACCAACCTGAAACACTTAAAAAAACACAGATTATTTTGATTTTCACGTTTGCTTTATTACATTTATTTGTGCTAATGCACATACTTTGCTTACTTGTTCTTATTTAATCACTTACTGATTAGTTGTCTTTAACAATATTTTACATTTTGAGATTTAGGCTAATTGTTTTTATGGAATTATAACCTTTATTATTAAGATATTAAGAATTAGACAATGATTAAAATAACTAGACTTATGTTATTTATTTTTTACATTTAGACCACCAGTAGAAAAAAATCCAGCCCTGTTTTGTGAGATATTTATGCGTGATGACATTTAATGTCTTCACCAAAGGATGTAGTCGCTTTTAGCAACTTGTAAGCAACCGCCATTTTTAAGACACAAAAAAGCTTTAAAAAATCGTGAGTGGGTTATAACTGGTGTGTTTTATGTCATAGAATAAAACGTGAAAATATTTAGAGGGTCTGTAAACCACAGATCTTTTTTTAGACATTTAACCAAAAACCCATTAAAAAAACCCACTGACTTTGGGGTGATAGAACCAGAAGTGCTAAAATGCTAACTCACTTCCAGGTTTTGCATACAAAAATACGTCATCTCATTTACTCACCATAAAGATGCATATGACTTTCTTTCTTTAGCTAAATACAAACTTTAATAAAAACATTATTGCTTTATATGTTGATGCTCAAAAACATAAATGCATAAATCTTTAAAAAGCTTCCAAAATAATGTGAAATATTTTGAGCTTGTTTAGCAAATGTAAAAACAGGCACATATTAGCACTAAATCCATAAATGGTGACACAACAAGCACAAAACACGTGACTACTTCAAGGGTTGTTCCACGATTAATCGCATCCAGAATAAAAGTTTGTGTTTACATAATATATGTCTGTGTACTGTGCATATTAATTTGGTAACACATACAAATACATGTATATATTTATGAAAAATATAAAAATGAATAAATATATAAATATTAATATATACATGCAGATATTTCCTAAATATCTAGATCAGTTCTAAGAACTATTGGCCAGAGAAAGGAAGTCACAAGGATAAGTAAATAATGAAAGAATTTCCATCAACAATTCCTTTAAGTGTTTGTTCAAACCATAAACATGAGTCAAGTGATGTTTTCTTTAGCAAATGCCACCAAAAATTTGCTAAACATCCACAGCAAGAAAATCGAAAACCTTTGAAACAACATGGGGGGTAAATAATACCAATTTTCTTTTCTCATATTCCTTGGTCTCATAACAAAATCCAGTACGTCCACACTGCAGGAGATCTTAGACCAAGAGACATCATTATGAAACGATCAAATGAATCTCTGCAGCATTCAGACATCCAATATCTCCACACGAACAATCCCCTCCTTCCCATGGTGCACAGTTAATCGTTTCCACGGCAACAGGGGGAGTTACAAAACTCGGGAAAACTACCTTGGGGTTGTAAAGTTCAATCGAGCAGCTGGCTAGCCTTGACCTACATGAGATTTTCGGCTCTTTCTTCACTCTCTTTCTTTCTTTTATGGAGCTTTCCTGTCTTTTTTCTCTTGTTTCCCCACAGTTGTACAGTAACAACCCAGGCATTGTGCTCCGACCGGACTGAGGAGAAGTTTGATGGCGCTATGATAAGAGGATCTTTTATCAAAGCTGTTAACTCCAAACCACAAAAGGCCTAAAAAAACCTCAACGTCTTACGTTACGAAACCCCCCCAAAAAAAAGAGTATGAGTTTGACAAAAGTAAAAGAAACCCCAAGTTTCGTACATCTTACATTACTGCATATTCAAAGTGACTTACAAATTTAAATTGATAGAATTTAACATTTTGTCAATGAGCTTACACAAAATGTAAATAAATCTACAAAAATAAATTCCTCACAGGTCTGATATACTATTATTTATGCACGAGGATATTCGAACCTTACAACAAAAATTGTTCAAATAATAAAAAAGATGATTCATGTTTTTTATGATGTCTGACAAAAACTGGTTTAGCTAGTGTCTGGCTAAAGACAACAGCTCACAAAGCATTCAGGTTTACACACACTGTGTCAGATTAACACTTCACTTCACTCAAACTCACAACAAAATTAAAGGTTACATGGCCTGCCACCTATCATTATACACAAGTACAGAGCACAGCTGTTTGGGGGGGGTTGGGGGGGTCAAAGGTTAAACTGAATATGCACATATGGGGCTGCCACTCACTACGGGTTCGTAGACGAGAGAGAGAGAGAGAGAGAGAGAGAGAGAGAGAGAGAGAGAGAGAGAGAGAGAGAGAGAGAGAGAGAGAGAGAGAGAGAGAGAGAGAGAGAGAGAGAGAGAGAGAGAGAGAGAGAGAGAGAGAGAGAGAGAGAGAGAGAGAGAGAGAGAGAGAGAGAGAGAAATTCACATGGCCATGAATTACAGGTATTCTGGATTAGTCATTTTAATAAATCCAAGATCTAGGTACAGGCCTACAGGGTATTTGGTGGTTGTCACTCAAAACTTTGCAAGTGCACCCAGACAGTGTCTGGGTTTATTTCATGAGATTTTACTTTAAACAGGTCACATGACAGCAGCAGATGAATTCAAAACCACAGAATCAATGGCATGGAAATGTGTAGATTTATCCTGATTGTTCATGTCAAATCATAACATCCATTAATTTATTTTTAATGGTGATATTATTACAGAAAGCACAGATTACAGAGCACTTCGTTGGTTAAAAATGAATTAAATATTTATCTAAACAAACTTGTAATACACTAATAATACCTATTGCCTCTCTATCGCCATCTCTGCTTGAAACCTAAAATTGAAGGTTACTTTACGTATGTATCTCTACATTTACGTCGAGTCCAACCAACCAGAAATCTTGATTTATAAACATTATTATGATCTTACAATTATGAAATGTGGCTAGCGATGAATCGTCTATTAAATAATTGTCTGTTTTAAGCCTTTGACAACATAACTGTTAATACAATACATTTATTCAGTGAAGAACATATATACTTAGTAATATTATTTACTGTAGCGTGACGTTACCAGAGAAGACTTGAGTTTTCAGCACTAAAACTTGCTGTGTAGATGCTGCAAGTCTGTAAAATGCAGCAGATACTGCAGATCACCCTTGTTTTCTAAGGATTCACAATAATTGTGGCTTATCTGAAATAAGTGCAATGACATCAAATAATTGCAATGAGATGATTATTTAATAATCGTGACAGCACTACTTGTTACTTGCTTAATTATTGATTTAGTTTCTTTTTAACTTGAAGTATTGTATACTATAAGTATTATAGATAGACACTAAAACATAATCACACCACCATAGTACTAATACCAAACTTGCTAATGATTGTGTATCATGGTATTTTACAACATAAAGGACAACAGCATTACCATCTTTTCTTTTCCAAACCAAGTCCTTAGGTGCCATTTAGTACTAAAGTAAATATCAAGAACAAGGGTATAGCCAGCATGTACCATCCCAGCACTGATCAAACAATTCACACAACCACAACTATTGTATCACTGACTGCCTTTACATGCCAAACCATTCGAAGAAATCCCATCAATCCGCACGAGACAACCAACAAAGCACAAACACACGTACACAAATACAGGCTGATTCCTGCAGCCAGACATCACCAGGCCAAATACAGCAGAAACACTCAAAACATCACTGTCAGGTCACTGTAGAGATCATAAAAAAGAAATAAATCGCAGCTGTGGTTCGTGTTGTGTTCAAATGTCGATTCGGCTGTATTTTGAAGGATGACAATGTCACAACACTTCTCCTCGGGCTAATGCTAACGCTAATGTCAGGTGAACTTCCCATCAGCCTCCAAACATACCGAACCAAACCGCTGTTCAATACACAAATTAATGTGTGTTTGGTGTTTTGCACATAACGAAAAGCAGATCGTGTATCATATTTAACGATGTGATGTTAAACATATGTAGGGACGCGGCTAGCACTAGCATTGAATTCGTTATAAAACTCAAAAAGCACACATTTGATGACACTCGTGGAGAGTTAAACGTCTCTTTTAAACATGTATGTTGACAGTAACGTTAAGTGCGAAATTAATATTACATATTAGCATCCGCGCTGATGCGAGCCGCATGCTCAAACAGTCATGCTAACAACTTGAGCTGCAAACAACTCCAACAACACAACAAACACACACAAAAAGCAAGCAAACAAATAGCAAAATGCTGTCGACTTACTCTCATTGAGCACCTCCAGCAGCTCGGCGCAGTTCTCACACATGGTTCATAAAGGCGGAAAGTGTGATCAGATCATGGGAGAAATAAAAATGTTGCCTGTTTTCCCTTTTTAGGGGGGTTTAAGGCCCGACGAAATGCTTGATGACGGCTCGTTTTTATGAGACAACACAACCAGGGAGGTTTGGGCTCATGCGAGCGGGACTGTTTGCCGAAATGTCGAGGGTGGAGACAGTAAATGTGAGGCACTGAAGGAAACGGAGACTCAATCTCCGAGCAGAGCGTTACTGTGCAGACTAGCACATACGGTAGCCATGTTGAACTGGGACGGGAGTTACACTTCGCTCGTTTCCGTCGGGCGACTTCGGAAACATTCGTTGGTTTTCGAGAATTCTCGCTATGTCTTTTTGTGACCCGTTCGGCTTTCTCCCGGAAAATTAACAGGGAGAGTGGGAGGAGCAGTCGTTTGTTTAACATCGGCTGTTTCCGTCACGTCTTCTTCCAGCCCGTTCGGCTAGCTGTTGGAAATATCGCGATCTTTCGAAGTCAAGCACGTGGACGCGTGATTTTGACATTTGCATCGTATAAAATAAGTCTTACTTGTCGTACACAATCGTTTGGACATCATTTATGGGCCTAAAGACGTTACATACAATTATATATTTCGCTTTATTCGTTAACATATAGGGAGACTTGAAGCCAATGAAAAAACCAATGTCCTTATATAGACTTCCTGTGTGCCCAGGGGTCTCTAAAATGACCCTCTTGACGTCATTACGCGGCCGTGTTCAGATTAGAGTTTCGTAAAACTCGAAATAGCAAGAATTTAGTAAAACCAACAAGCCACGCCCACGGATCTGAAATGAAACACCAAGGATTTAGTGAGAGCCGAAATGGACCCTGTTGATTACTGTATTTTCAATTAATAGGACCTTAGGGTGAACGGGGTTCTCAAACCTGCACATTTCTGTACGTATATATATATCAGATAATCAAAACAAAACAAAACAAAACATACTTTTTGTCATAAGACCCTGAACAGACAGACATTTTTTCTTGACTCTTGACAAATCCAGGCTTAACACGACCTGAGAATCTTGAATTGAACATTAAATCAATCGTAGTAAATTCTAAAAGAATAATGAAAAAACACAAAATTAATGCAAAAAGGTTCAATTGTATATTTACAGAAATATACAGTCCTTACAATGTGCACAATCGACAAGGTTCTTAAGTTAAATGAGTCCTATATGACAGATTAAAAAAACAACAACACTTTGTAAAAATAACCAACTTTGTTTCCATAGTACTAATACACAGCTTTACAAATAGGATATAACAGACCCTTCCATTGTTATGCAAAAAATACTTTATAGCACAAACTCTCACAAATACTGCAACCAAACAAAAAAAATATACATAAACGCACACAGCAAACTCCCCCGAGAAACAGAAGAGCAGAATCACCACTCATCAATCACATTCATTTGCTGTGGTACATACAAGCCATGCGGCCACACAGGCCCTATCTAAAAACATCGCTCTTCCTGTGCAACAGCGGTCTGTCTTTATTGGCCTGTCTTACCGTATATTACATATTCACAGATGAAAAAGAGCAACGGCAAAAACATTAAAACTTTTGATTTGCTTCAACCAAAATACCAAACAGAAACAGGGATAATTGATATACAAGAGATACAGTTACGGTTCCTTCTATATAAAACGCAGTTATGTAAAACCAAGGGGTAAAGACTGATTGGGAGGACTCATGGCGAGAGGCAGGGCTAATAAGCGACAACATTGGCATTGATTTGTTCGACAAACATCCACCATTTGGGTTCATCTTCTTTGTTTTCCTCATTTCTTTCCTTCAAGAGTGTAAAACTGTACATGTGCTCATTCGCACATCTCCTCCGGGAGCTCGTGGGGGTTGAGTATTCCAGGAACGGACATCTGGAGTTTGTGCTTCTCCTCCTGGGCCTGACGCAGAGCCGTTTCCCTCTCCTCCAGAAAGAGATCTGTGGAGTCCTCGCCTGCAAACTCCTGAAATAAAACGTGAGTTGATGGCAGCTTTTTTCACACCATGGGAAAAACTTTTAATATTGTCTATAGTGTCAGTCTGAACACATTGGATATGAAATGTGATTTTGATCAATATAGAATCTTAATAAGCTTACTATATCTGTCGCTGGCTGTGTGTTAGTCTTACGTTACAGAAAGAGGATGTGAAAATCTAGAGGGGAGGAAGTGACATACCTTGATCTGCACAAGGAAGTCCCTGAGATGCTCTTTAAATGCAGGAATGTCCTGATTCAGGCTGAAGAGACCCGTAACAAACACTTTCACCTGGGCGCTAAAAATAAACCCAAACATTAACATGATAACGGCCACAAAGGCATTGCATCAGCATTTTACCAGCAAAACATTCATGTGTTGTTCTATAAATGCTTACTCTTGTAGATGTGGAAAAGCTGTCTTGAGAAGGTTGGCCACATACTCCTGCACATAGATTTGGTTGTTGACGTTGGTGCTGGCGTTCAGCGCTATACTGATTTTACCCTCCTCCACCAGATTGAACATGTAGGCGAGGATGGAGGCATGCATCGTCAAACCTGCCCATCACAAACCATACACTTTATTACACATTCAACAAACTAATGAATATATCGCTTATGTGTGAATTTTACTATAACATGAGCTGGTTATGCACAAATCCTAATGATCATAATGAATTTCACCCCTGGCTAATTTTGGAGTGAAACACAACCTAGACATTTATTGACAGATCTTGTAAGATTCAGCCATGCTTTTATTTCGCATTTGTGGCTTTCACAAATTGCATTGTGAATGTGTCACTCTGCATAGCAACTGACCAGCCGTGTGAGATGTATCCGTGACAACCGATAGGACGTGCTGCAGGATGTCGCAGAAGTACGTTTGATAGAAGCTTTGAGCGGCCGTTTCTTCCTGTGTGATGTTCTGCAGCAGAGTGAACAGAATCTGGAGCCCTGGACACACAAACATAAACACAACGAGCATTTTAATTCATGCCGTACATAAATCAAGGATCAAATGCAAGGCCAAAAATGCAGTTTACGCAATGCGTAATTCTAATCTCTCGGCCCACCTGTGTCGGCCACATTCCTCATAGTGTGTTTGAAGGCCCAAATGATGGAATCCAGCACTAGTTTGAACTGTGCAGGTGGGATAGACAGGTACGCTGGGAAGCACTGGGATGTGACGGCCTGGAGCAGGTAGAAGAAATGCGTCCTGTGCTCGGGGTACTCCTCAAAGTTCTGAGAGAGAGACAAAAAAAACAAAATGCATCAAATAAAGACCACAAACCAGTCACAGTGACCCATTATAGAATTAGTTAGGACACAGGCCTAACCTTGTTGATCATGTCGAGAGTGCACTCAAACACAGCATCAAAAATCTTTGGAATCTCTGCTGTTATATGACTTCCCAGCTTGTTGACGATGGTTGCCATTGTGCTGAGCACTTCTGGTTCCCGGGCAGCTGGAACGTTCCTTTGGTAGTCAATGAGAACCGCCTCCAGCAAAGGTGGAACAAAGTTCTCTCCAACCTGAGAACACAAAGTAACGCTAAGGAATGCAATACACTGCTGCCAAATCTTTACCTCCTGCTCTAGGATCAGCACAACTAACCATCTGAGGATCATTGGAACGGCTGACCCATCCTGAGATAAGTTTCAGAGTTTCTCTCTTCACCGTTCGCATGCTCCTGATGAGAGGCTGCTTGGTCACCATCTCACCTGTGGACAAAAACACAAACGGTTTCAACACAGAGCATCATTATGACAGACGTAGAGTCATGTTACGTGTATCTCACCATTGGTCTGTACGGCAGATGATATGTTCTCACTCAGGCACTTGTAGACGTTAAGCATGTCCAGATAAATGCGGCCCAGCTGCAGGACAAACGGGTGACCCACAGCCTTGCACGCTCGCACGTTGGTCTTCAGGATGCTGCCCAGCTGACGCACGGTCTCTGCATCCTTCAGAATGTCCACGTTCTGAGAGAACAACATGTGCTTTGAGTTCAGATGTTAGTCCATTTAAGAACAGTCCAAGCGAGATTTCCAGACACAAACTTGAAACAACCGTTTTGGTCAATGACAGCTCTATCAACTGTTCTTGGAGCACCTCACCCTCTCTGTCTACAAAACTTAACCCGGATTAGGAAATAATCACCGCTCATACTGCTTACCTTGGTGGCCTGCTGAATAATGCTGTCCCACACCTGGTTGGGGAGAAGCATGTATTTCTCGATCAGATGCTCCTGCACGGTCTGGTCCGTCTGCGCTCCGATCATGTAGCCCACGGCCTCGTAGAATGTGTGTACCTGCTGCGGCTGCAGGTCACAGATGATGGTGTTGATGTTGTTGAGGATCTCATCGATGAAGGGCATCACCTCACCCACTTGCACCTGCACGAAATGCCTCCTACATTTCTGGGCGATTTTGATGAACGTATCACACGCCATGTCCTGCACACCATCGTGGGTCTCTGAGACAGGAGACACTTTCCATTTAGCATCCATTAATAACACCAAATTCTCCTTTTAAACATGAACACACATTCACTAGGGCCAACAAAAATAATTCAAACATCAGCCCTGAAATGCACATGTGACAGAACACAATCCAAATCTTTTCTTTACCATGCATGAACTCAAAGAGCTTGTTAACGACGGTCTTGAGGAACTTCCAGTGAGCCCTGAGGAATCGTGGGTACTGGCCAACAATGTACATGATGTTGGAGGCAATGATGGCCTTGTTGTCTTTGCCTCTTTTCTGTTCGCACAGACCCAGCAGATCCTGAGGCAGAGACAAACATGCCAATCAGAGGGTGAGAGTTCAAACAGAGGAAGAGTTATAGTTAAGGTCAAGTTACTAATAAACACTAACAACATGACAAAGCATGTTTTGTAGTGTTACATATCAATGAGTTAAATGATATTTAGCGTGATAATGTAGGGTGGGACTGATTTTATCATATGCTGTGACATGATCACAAAATGCCAACACATGTTAAGGCCCTTTCACATAGCAAATTTTCATTGTATACAAAGAGAAACAATAGATTCACATCGAGCACAAACATTTTAGCAAAAAATTCTTTAAAGAATCTAAGTACACTTTGGTATCATAGTGCATCTGTAAAAAGTGAGTAAAGACCTTAATGACAGTGACGAGGAATCTCTTCTCATCTTCCTCATGCATGGCACCACTGATGGAGCCGATTGCCCAGCACAGCATGTTCAGGTTCCTCCAGGACCACTCAGTACCATTCACTTGATTATGAAGCTTCTCTGTCATTATCCTTTCAGTGTCAGCATAGTCCAGATGAGTCAAATAAACTAAGAGAGAGATAGAACCATTAAATATTTAAGCATGATGAACCTTTGTAGATAAATGTGCTAAACTGAAGCTCATGGTGATTACCCAGAGTCTCTCTCATGTTCTTGTAGAGGTTGATGGAGTCTGTGTCTTTCATGAACTCTCTCACCACCTCACCCTGGTCGTTCTCCACCACCAGAACCTCCTCGGGTTTGGCCATGCGACTAACCATTAACAGACGTACCTGAGAAACATCAAACACACCCAATCAGATGGAGAGGTTCACACAAAATCTGTGCCCACACAAATCTCAACACAACTGACCTTGGAAAGCACAGGCAGGTACAGGTGTCTGCGGGGCGGCACGTCAAAGTGTTGGCTGGTGGAGAGGAGTGGAGAGGTCGATGTGGAGAAGGGGCTCTCTCTGTAGAGTTCAGCTGCCAGGTGGTTCCAATATTCCAGACAGATCTTGAAGATCTCAGTCTCTTCAACCTCTGACACCAGCAACATGTAATGCAGAGACTGCACATACAGATGTCACATTATCAAACGTGTCAACATCTCTCTACTACACAAATCACCTTGTGTGTATATCTCCTTAAGTGTTTTTTTGAGGTCATGTCTGTGTGTTTGTACCTCCATAAGCGTCTCTCTGAGGTTCAGCCTCTTCTCTACCAGCTGTCCGTGTTCTTTGAGGAATGTGCAGAGGAACAGACTGAGGTTCTGGATGAAGTTTTGCTCATCGTCTTTGCCATTCGCGTACGCCAGACGGATATTTGTGTTTAGCGGCAGCATCTGTTGGTTCCAATTAATGCTAAATAAACAG
Source organism: Oreonectes daqikongensis (assembly GCA_026939265.1). NCBI lineage: Eukaryota > Metazoa > Chordata > Actinopteri > Cypriniformes > Nemacheilidae > Oreonectes > Oreonectes daqikongensis. Next base: position 1,399,524 of record JAOTQM010000031.1, read on the forward strand.
CTTTCCCAAAATAATCAAAAACGTTTTTAAACGCACGCTAATGTCTTTCAGTTTCATTCTTCTACGCTCAAGTAAAAGATTAGGGAATAAAAAGAGAAACGGATGATTAGATTTTTACATCAAGACATCATCAAAAAGTCCTCCAATCAGAGTTTGCATGTACCTGTTTAAGCTGGATCATGGTGAGAGTAAACAGGTTGACAAACTGCTCCTCGTACTGACTGACGCTGACCCCTGCGATCTCTGTCAGACACTTTAAAGTCACGTTCCTGAACATCGGGACATTCAGAAACTGCAGGAGGAAAGAACATGCATTTCTTTTATACCAATCTACATTTTTAATGAATCAATTATATTTGTAGGAGCACCAGCTTGGACACAAAGCTTTAAGCAGAATACATAACAACATCTAGCAGTCAAAATAATCAATAACCTTTATTTCTCATGCATAGGCAAGCTGAGCCAATGTCAGTAAATGTTGGTCTTTTCATGTAAAGTATGAGTTTTCAGCAATTTAAGAAACAAAAGGTCATGTCACTGTGTAGACCTGCACCAAAATGACGATACTGATACTAATTATTTTTTATACTCGACTCTATGTCTGGGAAAGCTGCAGCATGATAAATCCTGTAAGACTAGGACAATTCCACTAGTGTTCATTATTTTCGTTACCTTGTACACTAGCGTGCTGATGAGTTTGGTCTCAAATATGTAGCCCAGCGGAATCCAGTTAAGAAAACGAAGAAGAGTCTCCAGTGTGGCGTGGACCAGAGGGGCATTCTGGGAATTCTCCTGGGGAACACAGCATAACATTACAGGTGTTACAAATGTACAGAGGCAGCAGATTTGAGCTGTTAAGTGTTTGTGTTTGTAACGTACCATAACAAACTGGCAGAGCTGAAATATTTGGGAAAATTCACTGCACATACTGAGAATGAGAGAAAAAAAAGAGATGATTTAATATTAAATCTGAATAAAGCAAACATCCCAAACAGATGTTAGAAACAGGTGTCTTTTACGGGGTCAAATGTACCTGTCCTTTAGGTGTTTGGCTTTGACCTGAGTCATCTGTCCACTGGAGAAGTCGAATACCTCCTCGCTGAGGAGTTTCAGAATGATCATGTTGTTCTGACACAGACTCTCACTGGTGCGACTCGCTCCCACAATGTCACTGATAAACGTGGGCCAGTGCTTCGGCCATTCCTGTTTCAGAATCTACAGAAATGTACAGCAACATGACATATATTTCTTGGCTGTTTAGGAAAAACCCCTTTTCTTTAAAATGTTAAAAAGTGACAAGTTATCTGATGCTCACCTGTACCAAGATCATGTTCAGCTTTGCTATGTAAACTCCCTCCTTCTGCAAATGCAAATGAGTGAGTATTGATCCATTTATGTTCAAGAACACATGACAACTATCTACATGTAAATTCATCAGGGTTGTTTGATGCATCACAGTTTATTTGAACAAAAACAGTGTTGTAATGCAAAACATATCAATTCATTTTAAACACCGTGTTCATAACACAGAATGTTGGCTGGTTTATTTTGCCTTACCTCCACACTGTTAGGATCAGAGGATGTCTTAATAATCAGTCCAACAACATACTTCTTAATACCTGTGGATAGAAGACTATTTGTTATTTGTGCACAATAATGTTAATACATAGATTTTATACATGTACAGCAATCAAACGTTTTAAAAATAAAAGTTGAAAAGTTGTTCTTGCCGATATGCGTTGTTGTTGTTGTTTGTGAACAACAAATATAAGCTTGTCAAGACCTTATGAAAAACATATGGTTGGACTTTGCATATTTTAAAATGCATAAACCCATGCACTGTGTTTAGATGCAGCATATTATATTGATTGTATTTTAATGTTTAAATGCAACAAAAATGCCAAAATGTTATAAATCCTGTTCAAAACAAACAAAATGTCATGTTTAAGCTGCTTTTTAAGACTAGTTTACACTGTGAATATTGTTTTCAGCACTGAACAGCACTGAAGAAGTTTAGATTTACATCAAGATGTACTTTAAGATAATGAGAAACAAATTCAGTTAAAATGTGTTCCAAAGAAAGTCAGTTCATTTTCTTATGACAATATTGTTATGCAAGCAGTAAATCCCACATAGAGAAATGGGGATTAGTTTATTCCCTTTGAGTAATTCTTGAAGTCATGCAAATGTCCCTCACCATCACATTGATTCCGTGGAAGAACTTTCCAGCGTGTTTTGATTACGGTCTCCAGTATCTGAAGAGCGTAATACTGCAATGCAAGCAGCAATTACATTAAAATCAAGAGATTAAACACCAGCTTATTGTGGCAGGATACATTACTCATTTACTTAATGCACTTCAGTCTGTTTAGAAAATTACACACACTAATGTTCACATACCTTTGTCTTCATGTTTTGGGAGAACTCCAATATGGTGTCAACTCTGGTCCAGGCATCTGGGTGATCCTTCAGATTGGTGAGGACTTCTTGTGCCAGTCGTTGCTTTGAGAAAATAAAAGTTTTTGATGCACCAGTTTACAAATGTGATTACACATTTGCATTTGTAAACAGGCAAACTCTTACCTGAGATCCAACGTCGTAGTACATGGAGTTGACAACATTGTCCAGCAGGTTGATGTCCAACTTCTGACTGAAATCTAGCAGCTGTCTTGCTGTGTGATCCGCCAACATGGTCATGTCTGCCGGCATAGAGCTGTAGAAAGGGGTTTATGGGGGTAAAAATTAATAACACAGTTATATTAACAATGACACTTCACAATGACACAATTTAAACAATGTGATCTCTGATAGGAAAGTTTAACCATGTATTTATACTAAAAAACTACACACGACACAATAATACTCAGTACTCTTTTGCTTAGCTTGCATTATTAAATTGCTTTTTTTGTGTTATAATATTAAACATAACACCTAAATACACGTTATTAAAATAATTGAGCATGGAAATACATAAACATTTTAAAGAATGAATATTAACTACACACAAATCAAACTTGTTAAGCAAGTAATTCACATGAGTGCGGCAGCTACAGTTACGGCAAGCCGAGGGACCAAACGCGGTTTCGTTTCTAGTCGCCAACAGCAGTGTGTCAGCAAACTAGCACTTCATTCAACTGACTTATCTTACTGAATACTAATCATACTGAATCCACACGTTTTCAACTTACCTGTTTTAAGCAATACTCCTTACTTCGCCGAAACAAAAGCGAAACTAAGCGGTTTTAGGAATCGGAGCTAACGTAACGTTAGTCTAGGTGCAATGTCCTGGAAACACGCGCAGCATCAAACACGATAAGGTAGCCAAAGATACCTCTGTTTTAATTCATTTTACACATCACAAGTGTGTAAAACTAGTCCAAATCACGTACGTTTCCAGCAAGTGCACTTTATCTGCGAACTAGCGTGTTAGCTGACTACCTAACGCACACTACAGAGCAGAGCACGTAGTGTATGAAAACACCCTCAAATTCAAGACTTGTGTCGTTCTTTTAATTATTCTCTTCAGTCAATAAATCCGAGTCCTTTCTCAGTCAGTAGCCCGTGCTGGTTCATCTATGTCTCTATATAACCGTCCACAACTCGCTTTAACTGCTCATTCCGTTTCATAAGAGCACCTTTAAAACCAATCGTTAGTTTATTATTAGTTAATCGTTTGTCTCGTGCAAGAAAAGCGTTGTTTATAAAGCAGATATCTGCGAGAGCTCTGTGACCCAGCTCTTTTCCAGTCTCATGCATCACACGCAAGACCGGTTGAAACCGGTTCAGACTGGCATATTCCATCTCGGTTTAGTTTTCAGCCCGTAGCGCCGCGTAAAATTCGGACTGCGGAAACTCCTTCCGAGGCAGCTGATTGGCCGGAGAGCGCGACGCGTGCGTTTCTCTCGTATGCGATTGGCTGGAGGTGCCGTCAGTCAGGATTGACCCCTCCCAAGCGCGTCGTTCACCCTTGGTTTCATGTATGAGGCGGGTTTTTTCTGCACAGCGTGTTGTGGGCTGGACCGCGTGGAGCATGGAAAATTACTGAGATGTTGCCTGTGATGTACAAACAGTAACTGGCCGTGGTGTGTATTTTTAGCATGTGGCACACGTTTAAAATGTCTTAATATGTTTGTATTAAGGACTAAATACTTAAGGGATTGAAACTTTAATGTTAAGTTCGTTCATTACATTATTTTGTTACTTTCATACATTTGCATACATTAACACAGACAATAAAATAATAACATCAATTACTGTAATGCAGCATAAAATTATGACCAAATACTATAACACGATCTTACTTGTCATGAAAATAATGAAGAAAAGAATGGCCTTCATTTTTGCAAAATACATCTTTTGTCTGTTGACTTGAGGGTCAAATGTGACCTTGACAGGATTTTGACTGATTGAGTGATTTGAGCTGATTGTTTGTTAAATTTTCAATGTATTAAACATATTTGATAGAAACAAATTACAAATTTCAGGGAAAAATACCATCTCTCTCCACAAGGGGCACTAGCAAGTCTAACAACATTTATTCATTCGTTCATTTATTCATTAACATTATCAATTTTCTCTCGTTTTTCTTCATCAACTAATGAACCAATACTTCCTGATCTGCTTCTGTTGCTATGGTGACTATTGTTACTCCCACTGCCTCTGCTACACTGGCTGCGCTTACTGATGATGTCATCATCCTTAGGGTCATCTTCCTCAATATCCAACTCATCATCAAATGAGTGTCCTTCATCATCCTCCTTTTCCTCATTGCTGTCCTGATATTCATCTTGGTCCATGTGGTCTTCTTCCATTTCATGGTCAAATTCCTCATAATCGTCGGGATAATAATCGAGGAGACAATCCTGCAGGTTTCCATAGTCCTCTGGATCATCGTTTCTGTTTTCATTATGGACAAATCAGTTTAAATCTGTTTGTAAGCTCAGAGATACAGTCTTAAAAATTAATGGATAGTATATGCTCATCCATCCTATACATTATAAAATGTATAGATCGTGGTGGTGTTTTTTGTATTGATATTACGGTAATATAATGTATAGCAGAGTACTTTAATCCGTTAAGTCTAAACAAACCTCTTCCATGAGCACTTAACTGTCTCATAAAAAAAAAAAAAGATTTTCATTTTACCCCTATTTTTCCTTTTCTAATGTTCTCTATATACTTGCTTATACTATCTTGACGTTGTATTTGAAACCTTGTATTACTAGCACCTCTCGTGAATATTGCTTACTTAGACGAATCGCTTGCTGTTTTCCTCAATTGTAAGTCGCTTTGGATAAAAGCGTCTGCCAAATGAATAAATGTAAATGTAAACACTGCTAATAATGCATACTTGATTATGGGAGGAGTCTGGCTGTCAGAGAAGGCGGGGCTTAGAGTTTCCTCTCTGTTTTTCAAGCCTTTAGGAGCTTTTCTGCTCACAAATGACTCATTCAGACCACATCCATGCAAAGTGTCAGAATAAAGCTTTTCTGCCGCCCTCTTAGCATTCATCTGGGATACAGAAAGAGAGATAAAGCCTCACATTTATAAGTTTTATAACACTACAGAGCAAACAGAATAAATGATGAAGGCTAAAAATGAAAGAGAGAGATCACCTGGGCCACCTGCTCCAGCAGCAGAGGTCTTCCTTTAACTCGCTCCTGGATTCCTCTCATCTCTTTTTGATATTCTCGACGTCTCTGGATATCTTGTTTCCTGTTTCCATGTTAAGATATATATTCCACATGGCTTGGTTAATATCATATAATGCAGTGAACTACTTTTACATTAGGTCTACTCTACTCTTGAATACTTGCCTATACTTGTCTTAAGTTGGGGTGATCCCAGAATTGAAAAGTTACTGAAATCCCAAATAATTAGTTTGACTCAGCAGTCAAAACGTAAATATATTAAGGCCACCAGAGGCTGCTAAGCATATTGTTGTCATCAACAGACACGCATGGATGCATAATATCATAATGAGCATTGCAGAGGTTACCTGAATTCATTGAGTTTAGACTGGCATGTCTGAGCGAGGGCGACATGTGGGTCATTTGCCTGGGCCCGCTTTGAGATCACTCTTTGTAGTTTCTTCTCCCTCTGTTTTTGCGTCTCCTTCCATTTCTCATCCTCTTCCTCTGCTTTCTTTCTCTTTTCTAGAACTTTTCTACCCAGAGGGGTAAAGAGTCTGAATGTTTTGATAAGGGACACCAATAGGATGACGCTATGGTAAGCCAGCAGGGACAGGGTTTGGGTTTCTGGAAGTGTGCAGTGGACTGCCTTCAAATCATACTGAAATTGTTTTAACAAGACCAAAGTACACAAACCCCACTTGGAAACTGGAGGGTTTCTCTTACTGCTGACATTTTTCTAGGTTGTGTGACATTTCAGTTAAAGTATCGTATCAAAACCAACTTGATAGTGGTCATAATTAACAAACTAAAGGTCTATCTTTTGTGGTTATTTTGTTGGCTTTCAAAACTAGCTGTCTTGGGAAATTGTTGTTGGTAAGAATTTCCCACAATGGACCTAAAGGCAGCACCAAGATCAAACACAACTACCAAAAGCACAACAGGGTTCCCACACATAGTATTAAAAAGTCTTTTTATTGTTGTTGGAGTTTGAGGTAGTAATGGGAGGCACACTGGAAGGGAAAGTTAAATGTCTGGATGCACAAACTTTGCAATCCAAAATAAGTGCAGACACTTCTGGCAGGGTAAAGCTTTAACGCAAGACCGGGGAACAAACAAAAAGAATCTGGGCCTTTGGCATCACAGTTACCTCACAGCTTCTTGTCGTTTCTTGGCTGCATCAGTGATCTTAGCAGGCAAGTATTCTTGACTTCCAGAGAGCGAGGAGCAAAGCGAGGACGAGGGAGTCATGGGGGACAAGGCAGGTGTGCTCACAAACGGCCAACGTGTTGGTCTTGGGCTTTGCATCTCTGCCTTGATATCAGCCATGATGCGTTCTTTGTGTGAGGCGATGGTAGCTGTATGCAGTTTGAATGGTTCACATGCGGTCAAGGGGCGTACATCTCTCCGGTTTTCCAGCTGCTTCTGAAATATCCTGTAACTGGCATCAAAGTCTGGAACTTTTGTGTTGATCTTTGATCGGTGGACCTGTTTGTCTTCATGGGAGGCTTTCTGTGCTTGTCTCTCGCTAATGCGGCGTGCAAGCATGCTAGGGGGCATGGATGCGCTGTGAAGCAGCTCCCTCGCCCGCATCTGCATCTTTATCACCCGATAGAGCTCTTCTTCCTTCTGCTGATCACCCAACGCAGCCTCCTTCACCACCCGTGGAACAGGTTTGGCCTTGAACGGGCATTTCCTCCTCTCCTCTTCCTCCTTATCCTGTATGAGCATTTGTTCGTATAGCTTAGCCTCTTTCTCTTCCTTTTTCAGCCGTTCGCGTTCCAAGAAGCTGAAGGGTTTTTGAGAGGCGTGAAGACGATGCTGCTCCGTCTCTCGATGAATTCGTCTGCGCTCCTCATCCCGCTCGTGAAGCTGCTCGTAAAGCGGGAGGCGTACATGTGCGGGCACCGGACTGGCACGGAACTTGCGCTGGCATTCGGTGAGCTCCTCCAGCTGGCGCCTAAGGTCTGCATTCTCACGTTCAATCTCGGAACGTGACTTTACGCCCTTTTTTCGCCATTCTGCCTCACGAAGGGTCATATGGAAGGGTTTGGGAACCGTGACTCGCGGATGCCAGCCATCGTCTCTGGCTTGCTTGTGCTTTTTATGTTGAGCCCTGACCTTAGCGTTGGGTTTGGTGTCAGCCTGGTTGTCATCAGGCAGGCTCTGCAGTGAGAATGAAAACGGGTGCTGCTGGGTAGGAGAAAGCTTTTTCACTCTGAAGTCCTGCCACATGTTCTTGGGGGACAGGATGAGCCCTTTCTCTATGCTGTAATTGCTTCGGTCTGCTTGGCCATCATGAGCAACATGCTCGTCAACAGAGGCCTCAGACAGGTTCGAATTGCGCCGCAGTTCCAGAGCAGACTGGGCTTTTTTCAGACTGCCTGGAAACATCGACCGTACTCGCTGTGAACTGTATAAAAAACCCAAAATCAGTCAATCTACAGTCAAATGTTTATGATGAACATACTATGATGGAAAAAAATCTATGTAAATAAACTCACCGATTGGTTTGATCATTGTTCTTCACAGGGGTCGCCTCGTTGAGTTCCAGTTTCTTGCGATACATATGTTCAAGTTCAGTCATCGTGTGGAGATGAGCTTCCTTCAGCTGCTCTAGTTTATGATAGTACTCTTGGTTGGAGAAGTAGAACTGCCTGATGTCAATGTGATCACCCATCAGACGGTTGCTTTCTTTGGCGGGAGAGTCATGATCCGCCAGTTCAGATCCTGAGTCATATTCCATCTATTAAAAATAAACAGAAAGAAATGTAAACATGATTCATTAGTTCAATTGTAAGAAATATGTCAAAACAATAACAATTTAATCAACAATGAAAACATCAAATATATAAGATGTAGTATTCTCTTATATAACTCACTTGTGAAAAACAGTTGTGTGCAGACAGTAGCTGCATGTGTGTATATAAGGTGACTGTGTAAATGTGTGTGTGTGTGTAAGCTGTTAATCTGCAGGTTTGAGAGCTTTAGGAGCAGATGGCAGATTGTGTTCTTCATTCAGACAGGAGATTCTTGCTGTTCCTCGCTGTACTCAGCATAAGCGACACCATTTTACAAACAAATATTATTAAGGAGGACATACCATAAAGACATTAAATTAAATTATTTATTTGTATAATACATATTATACATTAATTGATTATAACAGCTTTCAATGTAGAAGACATTTTTTTAAATGTTTATGTTTGTGGTTAATATTTTTAAATCGGGATAATTTGCTTATAGCCTATGGAATATTGTAAGAACAATGTTTTAATAATAGACAAGTTAGACAACCAAAGAAGGCTAATCTTTCCATTTGTGTATTATCTTAATGTTTTCGTAAAACACAAAACAAACACCTGAATACGCTTACAGTTTATTCCATATAGCCTACTTTTTTCAGTAAGTGTTCTCTATCTTAACCCAATGATCTACCAGTTGACCTTTCTTAAATGTGTATAGTGCAAAATTGCATAAATACTATTTTATATCTATTACATAGTTTACAAACTTTTCTCGGCTTTGTTGTACCTCTTTCTCATAGACGCGGTTGTCGAATCCGGTGGCGGCGCACGGCAGTGCTCTCTCTCTCTCATACAGAGTTAACGGGACTTTGGTGTGCGGGTCTACCGGTGTCTTCAGACAGGACGTTACCAGCACATTAGCGCGGTGACACTTCTCCATATCTGCGTCTTTATTTCTCACTCATACAGAACAATGAATGAATGAAAGAGCGCCTGCCGCTCGCTCTATAACAGGTGCGTCGTGCGTGTCTCCTTGACGACCGCGTAGCGTCCAAAAGCTGAAGTGACGTTATAGTTGAGTGCGCGCGCACGTAAGATAAAATAAATCACCGCCACAGATTAAAATATTGCCAAGCAAGGGTAACGTTTAAACTATTCTCTTATTTTTCTTTTAATTTCACTACATTGATTCCTCCATGTTTAAACATGTTTGATCAACAATTTAATATAATTAAATTTCATAAAATCGTAGTTTTTTTACTATATCTATCTGGTTGTAGAAAAAAAATATTTAAATCAAATATACCAAAAACATTTGACTTTTATTTAAAAAAAAAAGTATTTTATAAAAGTTAAATAAGTGTTTAATCTATATATTACAGTTCTATGTAAAGCACCTTTTACAATTTAAAACTATTATCATTCATTGCTGAAACATTAACTAGACTTAAAGAGAGTAAAAATAAAATCATCATTTATTCACTCTTTTGTCATTTAAAGCTTGATTTCTACTGTGGAACACAAAAGATACTTTGAGAAATGTCTGTTTCTGTCTCTTGTGTCCATACAATGGAAGTCATACAGGTTTGGAATAACATGAGGATGATTTTGGGGTGAATTTCAAGTGTCAATTTTTTCCCATTTTGTACATTTTTAGATCACGTGTTAGCTTAAACTGTACAAATCAAAAGACAGTCATGCATCTTAACACACCTGATGTTGATATCCTAAGAACAACACAGTCTCTGATTGGATAAAGGCGATCAGTTAACAAGATTACAACTACTGACCTACATTATTGCCAAGCCATGACTACCGACAGTTTAATCATCTTGTATCTATACAAATCAGACAACAAAAAGCAGAGGTTATCGTGTCAAAAACGTGTTTTATTAAATTACTCAAGGTAACAGCTAAAGAAAGCGACAGATCAGGTTTTCTTAGCGGGGTGCTATCAGAACGTCCTTCAGTAATAACATTCATGGATACTTTATCGGGTATTCACCTGTAAAACAAACAAATAAAGAGGCAATTAATGATGACATTGAGTGCACAAAGGTCTACAAAAATTCAATTATGTTTTAATGGAGTCTAGGGCAATTCATTGGACATAAATCACTCACAAGATCATCAATCTTGAGGATGCTGCGGACCGTTTCTGTGGCGAGAGTGAGGGCACTGATGGAGACCAGCAGAGGTTGAACAACCAGCTCTTCAAGGATGTTGGAGATCCCACCCTAAATGAAAGACATGTTAGACACTCAATGGAAATACATGCCTGCAATGACATTTCTTTTAGTGATGGGCACTACTGTGCAGGTGGTTTAATGTCTCACCTTGCGGACGTTAATCCCGGCTGTCTTCTCTCCTTGTGCGTGCCTGTTACGCAGCTCTGTTACTGTGGAGATGGGATTAAGACCAGCGTTCTCTGCCAGCGTAGACGGGATGATCTCGAGGGCATCGGCGTATGCGCGCACGCAGTACGCTTCCATGCCAGCCAGAGTACGAGAGTATTCTGCCAACCTCAGCGCCAGCTCGATCTCTGGTGCGCCACCGCCAGCGATCAGAGCTCTGCAGGGGCACAGGAGTATCGGTTAGCACATCATTTAACTTGAGCAAAAATCGGAGATGTTAAACGGCAACAGAAGAGGTTTACCTCTTCTTAACAAGGCAGCGGATGACGCAGAGGGCATCATGGATGGATCGCTCGGCCTCCTCAATCACAAGCTTGTTGGATCCACGGACCACAATGCTGACGGTCTTTCCGGGATTAGCACAACCCGTGATCTGCAGACACAAACACAGGCCAGCCAGTTTTATGAATCACTTAAGATTAAAAGTCATAAAAGCTGTTCTCAGATCATTACTTTTACCTTCACCAGTTTGCCTGAGCCATCGAGGCTGACCTCTTCTACCAGCTCAGCTGTGCCCAGCATCTCTGGGGTAAAGTGGTCAATATGAGCAATGGGTTTGGTGCCAATCGTCTGACAGAAGAGAAAACATGTTTTAATTCATTGAATATTTATATGTTTTGCTGGCTTTCTTTCTTTGAACGCAGCCCTGCGAAGTCATATTAATTGTGTGCTATTTTGCTGGTCGTACCTTGCAGATGAACTCGATTTCATCCCTCTCGATGTCTTTCACCACCATGACCTTCATTTTATTGAGGAAGTGAATGGCAAGATCACTCAGAGCATCTCTGTCAAACACATTCACAATCATCGTAAGAACACGTCTCAAACATTGCATCTCTTAGAGATCAGTCGAAGTTGTGTTTCCCATCTGTGATTGTGTGATGGAGGTCTGTTCATAACATACCTCAGGATGGACTTTTGGATGAAAAGCACATTGCAGCCGGCTTTCTTAATCTGTTTGATCAGGTTGAGGATGTAAGCTCTCTCCTCACGCAGCACACGGTCCATCTGAGCGTAGTCCGACACCACAATCTGGTTGTCCATCTGTCCACAAACACGCCAACGTCACACAAACCCAATAAAACGATGAGCATAACAATCAGAACATACTCATAATCACTGGAACAAACACAGATTTTTGTCTTTTGAAATGTTGACGACAATAAAAACATCACTGAAGACATACATCAGTTTTGGGAGGGGAGAGGCAGAACTGAATGAGGCCGATTTTGGCTTTCTCCACACGGGACACTCCTGTGTTCACCACCCTCTGAGTCAACACCAGACCATCCACCAGCTCACAGTCATCAATGGTCCCTCTGCAAATACATTCACACGTGTTAAAAGATTTCAATAAGAAATGTTTTACTTCTCCAATCAAATACCTAACAATATCAGATACATGTGGTTAAATTCAATCTAGAGGCAGCGTTTCTTACCCGAGTTTCTTTACAACTTTGATGTCACGGAGGTCAACGCTGGTGGCGGTGGCAGGGTCGATGACCCTCATGACCGCGTCCACGCTCATGGGAGCGAGCAGGCTGGAGTACTGCGACACCACCTTAGAGCACAGAGAGGTGGTGGCGCTGTTCAGAAGAGTCTCCCTGTCACTCAACTGCATTGGCTGACTGATGGACGTGAGGATCTCCACCCCTTTATCTACCGCCTTCTGGAACGACTCGGAAATGATGGTGGGATGGATTCCTGTCGGGGAAACACACCAGTTCAGTTTAACGCGAGAGCATTTTGTAATAATAACTGTATTGTAAACATTCGAATAAATCTCATCCATGTTTTTCAATCATGCCATGTTTATTAAAAACGCATTTTATGCAAACGTTACCTTTCTGCAGAAGTTTAGAACATGCATCAAGAAGAGATCCAGCGATCACGACCACTGATGTAGTGCCATCACCAGCCTCTATGTCCTGAGCTTTGGACAGCTCCACCATCTAAAACAGACAGAAACAACATCAATTTCAAGCGAACACCTTTAACCATCATCTTCACCAGCCTGAATATGGTTCTCTAGCCCATGACTTACCATCCTGGCTGCCGGGTGCAGCACCTGCATCTGTTTAAGGATCGTGGCTCCGTCATTAGTGATCGTAACATCTCCCTTTCCATCCTGAATCTGCAAAGACAACAAACATCCATTCAGAGAACCGCACACGTCACTGATTCACAACCAAACAACTTTAATGTCAGAAGCTGAGCTTTAAAACGGGGTGTGTGGAGAACACTCTACCATTTTATCCATGCCTTTAGGGCCCAGACTCGTTCTGATGGCATCAGCGACAGCTGTCAATCAAAAGACAAAGTTAAGTCTTCACACCGGCTGCCACGCCCATAACATTACAATGCACATCACTGACTTTTCCATTTATTTGCATTGGTCAATACTAGACATCTACTGCATTCATCTTTCATACTATAAATTATAACGTTGCAAACTAGCAACATACAAATATTTTTTGTAAATTATAAATATAAGACATTACATGAAAATAAATACCACATTAGCAGTATTGGCCAGGAATTGAATATTGGTGCATCTTTTACTAATCTAAATTATTTGTGATGATATAATGATAATTATATTTTTTATTTACGTTTTTTGCTTAATGTATATACATATATATACATATATATATTACAAAAGGGAAAAATGACATGACACCTTATAAGGAGACAAATCAGTGTAACAATAGGAAGTCAGCATGACGTAGCACAATAATACTAATATTTATATTAATACGACTCGTATAGAATTTAAACAAAAATATGCACAACAGTTAAGTTAGGTCCATATTGCATCTATATCATCACATAACGTCTCCAATACATGACAGCAGAACAATGTCGCCCCATGACCGTCAGCGTCTCTCAAAGCTAATAAATGAAAATCCGGGGCTCATCTCTCACCTTTTCCCGCACTGATGTTGCTAAAGCGAATCTGGGCGGGTTTGTCCCGGTCCACATACATGCCTCCTTTGTTTTTAAATCCGTTAACAGCGGCCGCCATCTCAGGCATGATTAATAATACTTATGTTATTTTATATTTAGGAAATCACAGAAAGGGATGAACGTTCCCCGATCTCTCTAAACCACGTCTAGTGTTCGGATGGGTTCAGATGAAATTCGGCTCTGAGATCTCAAACAGAACCTTCTAGATCCACCGGTCGCGACGGCAGCGGAAAAAGGACCCAAGTGCTGCGACTGCGCGTGACGGTGACGTCAGGCGGCGTCTCAGAATATGCCTGCCTGACAGATGCGACAAAATATGCAGGAGTGCGGTTTTGTTGTGTTTCATTGCTTTGACAATTTTTTCTCGCATGCATTAGAATAATTTTATAAAATATAACTCTTGTTATAAAGTGGAATTGCTTGCTCTGTTTATAAACACGTGCCAGTGCACCCGTGAAAAGACCCGGTCTGTGTTTCTCTTGAGAGATGAATGTGATCCTGTAAAGGTAGGATGGGTTATGAATTTTGAATATTTTTGGTTTTTAAATGTGTTGAATTACTTTCTTAAACATTAGCATGCTATGGACATTGTACCATATTGTTACCATGTTTTTGGGCATGTACCATGATATTCAAGTTTTGAATTGGCTCATTTAACATGGACCACTATGTAGTCACCCAAAACCACCTGGCAACAATCTATCAACGTCCAGACAGCCTCCATAAACACCATAAAACACAATGTAATAAATCTTATGTAAAAAAAATATTATTATTCTCGTTCTTTTTTGGTAGTATGGTTTCCCTCAGAGAGAAAGATCGGCCAATCATCAGAAAGCTGTTGGCTGCCGGCTGCTGTGCGAGATGCGTGTTGCGGTTCTGCTGTGTGGGAACCAGCTCCTCATACAAACAATTCTACGAGGTCACTGTCCACCTCATACTCGGGCATCGACAGATCACTTGCCTTTTTGTCAATGTTTTGCATTATTGTGCATTTTTCATTTTAGGATATACACAAGGAGCTTCTCACCTTCATCGGTGAAGAAAACAGCCAACAATCCCATGATGCTCAGGGTCATACAGAAGACCCACCAAACAAACGCAAGAAGATGGAAGACGTTATCAGCACAGACGATTCAGTCATGCCGGAACCTAAGACGGGATCTGATATTTGCCCGGTCTGTCTTGGGGTACTGCAGGACTTCTGCGATCAAGCTTTTGTTAAACAGGTATGAGGTGATGCTTTATTTGAAAGTGAACGCTATACATCATCTCACCTGCTTTACGCTTTGTTCGCAGGTGTCAGACGCTGTGAAAAAAGAACAGTACGTGTTTGAAAGTCTCGTGCTGACCGTTTCTCTGCCTGCTCAGCTGTCTGTCAGAGAGGTGAGCACAACCGCCTTATCTCACAGGAATAAAACATTTTAAAAAGAAACATCTTATGAAAAATCTCTCTCTCTCTCTGTGTGTGTGTGTGTGTGTGTGTGTGGCTTTCTCCAGCATTCTTGCTGGTTGCATGTCAAGAAAGAAGTCAGGTGAGTTTGTCAGCATTGTGCATTTCCCATCATCTCTAGCAGTGACACTGCAACATCTAGAAACTTGTCAGTGTGAGATCAAGCAATATTGTGAGCTGTTGTGTTCTCAGGGAAAAGAGCATGTGTTTGGGGAAAGATGATGTCATTCAGGTGAAAGATGCCTTCAAGTGGGCCATACAGGGAAAAGTCGGTCAGGAATTGGGAGCTGCTGTGCTGGCCAATGTAAGCTTCTGCTTTAGATCCCGATTCTGACTAATCGATCAAAAATGTTTGAGAAATTTGCATTATGATTTGTTTTCTTCTCTGATCTAGAGTCAGTTTGAAGTGAGTGTTGGGTTTGCACACCCACAAACGGAAGAGGATTGTCAATTCTTGTAAGTATTTTACGAAATAGATATTGCGGTAAAGATGCATAAAGTGTTAAAGGTGTTTTTTCAAAAACGCTTTAGAAGTCGTCAATATCTTATTTATTAGATAAAAGTAAAGGGTCTGTGGATTATTAAGTATAAAAGAAGGATAAAAGTCAGGCAGGCGTTAATATTATAAAGACTTTCCAGCGGAGACGCGCTAGGACCCGCTGTACTTGTATATACTCGTGTCGTCTTCGCTTATTTTATTCATTTGCATTATTCACGTGGTCTAAGCTATGATAAAGCTAAGCACCTACATTTAAATCCTCTTTTGTTCAGTGGAAGGGAAAAAGAAGATATTTTAAGAAATGTCTCAGTGGTTTTGTCAATGGTGTTTTTCTCTCTATTTTACAGGGCGATCACTTGTCCGAACTGTTTTAAACCCACCAAAAACAAAGCGGTATGAACTGTTTGAGCAATGAGCAGTGGAGCAATTTTAGAAATCGTAAAATCTCATTCCTCTTTTTCCTGTTCCCTCAGTCCATCTTCACCAGGATGGCGGTGGTCAAGGCTGTGGAGAAGATTTCTGATGAGAATTTCAAAAGGTGCGTTTTTAAACACACGAGCCAGATGCTCTCGGTTTTGAGTCGTGACTCTTTAAATAAGTTGTTCATTCTTTGCAGGCATTACCCCTGTCCACCCAAGAAAGCAAGCTCTAAATGTACAGCCCTGGACACCACATGTCTCCACACATCTGTCTTTATAGCAGGTAACAAGTTTACATTTCTATTTGCACACCTCCTTGTGTTAGGGATCTGCAACACAAACAAAGATGAAATGACAGCAGATCTTTCTGTTGGTCTGCAGGGCGGTATAATAAGTTTTCTCGGGAGCTTCCTCAGACGCCGTGGGTGATCGACGGAGAGAGACGGATGGACGGATCTGTGGAGGAACTCATTGCTGCTCCGCTGTTGGCGTCATTCAGAGCTGATGGTGTGTGTGATGATGCGATTCTAATGTCTGATCTCATCTCATCGTCTGATTTTATGTATGTCTGTCTTCCTTTCAGGTTTTAACTTTTCATCATCGGGACGAGAGGATGTGGACGTGAGGACTCTGGGAACCGGTAATATGTTCTCATAGCTTCATATCTCAGCTTCATTCATGTAAATGTAATGTAAATATCAACACTCGTGTCATTTCTTAAAATAGTTTCTAATTGATTTACAGGGCGACCTTTCGCTGTGGAGTTGCTGAACCCTCATCGAGTGAAATTTAACAGAACCGAGATCAAGCAACTTCAGGAGGTAAAAACATTTGTATTAATGGATTTCTCAGTGGTATATTTCCCACAATCCTCTGGGGACATTTCACATGGTTCCTATTTAGTTAATTGAATAAAAACTTAGTTTTTCCTGCAGACAATCAATCAGTCATCTGACAAAATTCGAGTAAGAGACCTGCAGATCGTCACAAGGTAAGTGTGTTTGCGTTTTATAAACATCAACATCGAAATCAAAGATATAAGAAACGAAACGCACGGGTTTGTGTATGGTAGGGAAGCAACCAGTCGCATGAAAGAGGGCGAGGAGGAGAAGACAAAGTCCTACAGTGCCCTCATCTGGACAGAGAAAGCCATTTCCAACACTGACCTGGAGTTTCTAGAACACATCAAGGTATTGCCAAGCACTTTCTACATCCTTGAATGTTTGCTGAGACTTAAGGTTCTTAAGGTTCACTTTGTTTGTGTAGAATCTGAAGATCGCTCAGAAGACTCCTTTGAGAGTTCTTCATCGCCGGCCGCTGGCGGTCCGACAGAGGGTCATACACTCCATGAGCACCACTTACCTGGACACACACCACTTCACCTTAAAGCTGTGTACACAGGCCGGGACGTATCCTTACACACGATGCTTTGATCAGTATGTTTTTTAGGGACTTTTACCTGGAATGACAACAGCTAAATTTCATCATAAATGTATCTATCGAATTGTGCTTTGTTTGTGAATCACTTTTATAATGATTTAAAAAAGTTAATCATGTATAATTACACATGTTAAAGAGATGAAAAGAATCATTTTACCTTAACCAAGTGTGCAGTTACATTAAAGAGTTTGTGCACGGAGACTTCGGTCGCACCAAACCTAATCTCTGTGACCTCATGAAGACTGATGTCGATATTCTCGAGCTGGATGTGGAGGTGCGTTCATGGTTTCTTAATAAGTTTGATGGCATTGCATGCTATCTATATTTTACATTTCATATTTTAAAAAATTCCTGTCTCTCGTTGCAGTCTGTAGATATTGACTGGCCTCCTGCAATTCCAGATTGACATCTGTGACATCTTTAGCCAAGGTTAATGAAGAAAATGATTAGGAATTAAATTTGTATAAATTGTAGTTATGTTTAATATGTTATTGTATGTCAGGATTATATATTATCTGTCATAGTTCAGTTTATGAATGAATTTTGTTGCAGTAACTATTGTAGATTATTCAAGACAAACTCTTTTGCCTGATGCTTTGATAATAAAACAACATCATTTTGTTGTAGTTTGTCTGTCGTTTTCTAAATTAGCTGACTTGTGTTTTATCATTATTCAAATATAGAAATGCTGACACATCCCAAAATATTAATTTTCCTTTTTAAATTAACCAACTTTTAGTGCAAAATGCATTGGAAAAGTGGTGAAGCACCATGATGTTATTTGTAATGAAACATTTCATTTATTTCAAATTAATCTAAACATTTAACATTAAATTAAATCAATAAATAAAGGTAACTGTCACCTTTTCTAACAGGATATATCGGTTTATATCATATATATTTAGAAAATCGAGCGACACCACGTTTGTGACGTCACAGCTGTCACGTCACAATTCGAATAAAAAAAGACCACATAGAAATTTCAACATTTTAATTTAACTTAAAATAAATACTACCAAATGGCAATGCAAGTCCTCTACAGGCCACTTGCGCTAATGTTTTGGTATGAAAACAAAACAGCCAACGACTAAAGGAAAGTTATAAAAAATAATGAGGGGAGAGAGAATGAGATAAACACGGCCAACACCGTCCTTCATCCCGACATACGAAAATAAATACAACTCAATTACATCTATAGTACAAAAATACGCTGAAACAAAACAAAGAGTACTCGGCCATTCGAACAACATTAAAAACTGAAGATTTGCTGTTAGCCAGACCAAATACGTCACAGCGTAAAATAACAATTGAAACGTCAACGTACAATCACGCACGCACGCACGCGCACTCGCAATGACGAACCGCAACAAACACCATCAGTTCCGAAACGTTCAGTGGATCAGGGACACACAGGATGGGATCGAAACCATAGCAATTCATCTCTATGGAAACAAACATCCATATAATAAACGTCCTCCAAACATTTTGTCTTTTCTTGAAATATTTTTCAATTAATTGTTTTATTTTATTCCGATAATTCACATCTGCACAGTCACACTGTGACGTTGCATACGTACGTCACGCGGTGGGGCCCGGGGTCTTTCACACTGATATTGCATGGCTCAGTTGCACATATAATGAGTTCGTGATCTGATTTCAAACGCAGACGTCACGCATACGATTTGCACAGCTATGGAGACAGCGTCAAAGCAAAAATAAACGTAAGAATAATGGTGAGAGAGATAGAGAGGTTTGTATTTACATCTTCTGGAATAGTCCAACGTGAATCTTAACTCTGTGACAGTGAGAAGTGAGGGTCAGTGGTTGATTCATCTCTCTCTGTGCTGGTGAGAGAGATAACATACCTGTTGCTCTGTACAGTAAAGGTGAAACGCCACCCAAAATGACACCCATTTCGGAGAGCTTTTAAAGTTCTCCAGCTGTTTCAGCTCATGGGAGGTAACCAGTTAAAGGGATAGTTCACCCAAAAATAAAACATCTCATTTATTCACTCTCATGTCGTGCAAAACATGTATGACTTTCTTTAGTGTACACAAAAGTATTTTCCTTTTAATGTGGTTTCATTCAATGGAAGTTGTTAAAATATCTTATTTAGATGAAACAACAGGTTTGTCATAACATGGCGAGTTTTTATTTTTAGGTAAACTGTCCCTTTAAGGGCAAGATGCTAAATATCATATTTGGGAGGGTTTCACCCAGCGGTGGGTATAGATTTCTGAGTGAATCTCACCAAAATGTATCCGGTCCCATTTCACCCCGAAAAGAAAAGGAAGGACCAATCAATTTTTCTTTCTTTTGACATTTTTCTGTCAACCATTTCTTATGCCACAGAAACCTTTAGTTTTGAGTTTTCAAGATTTTAATGGACTAATATTGTTGTATTCCAATATTTAATGCATTTCTACTGTATCACAAGTTAATAATACAGTAAATCTGTATTAGTCATTACATGATGCATAAATACTTTACAATTTAAATCAATTCTTTATTTTTGAGACGTGTCTAGTTTATGCAAAATGTAATTGTAATTCCGGGGTGAAGTACGAGTCGGGCGCATGACATTTTTTTGAGATTCCCTCATGTTCTGAATTGCCTGAGAGATTATACAGTAACGGCAGCTGTTTGTAATATTGTGTATCTGTAAAGTGAACCTTCGTATCAGAGCGCGAGGATAACATAAACACAAATATTAACACCGGCGTCCTGCGAAACACTTTTACCGAAAGCACGGAAAAGGAACGAGTGTGCGTGTCAAATAGAAAACCAAATGAAATTCGCGAGCCTCGCTGGAGCAGAACAAGCGCTGCTTCTAATAACCCTAACTACATGTCCATTCGTCCATCTGTCCGCCCGACAGATGAGATCCACACACATAAGGCAACATTTTTGGTTTGTTCCCCATAACGGCTCTTTTAAACAAGTGCAAAAACAAAACAAAAAAGGTCATCGACAATACTGATCATGTTCCCCCAAAAACACTGGCCATGGTCTGTAAACAACAAGCTGAAAGTGTACAAGACTTGTGGGTTGACTAGCGTACGTCTCACCCAACTGTGCAAAACCCCTTTAAGTCCCACATCGACGAAGAAACAAACAGAAAGCAACAAAAATTGATTCCCTATGTCTATCAGTAATTGATCGGAGCGGAAATGAGGGGGGAGGCTCTTTCTAGCATGGGTTCCCTCAAACGGATCTGATGACATCACTCCCGCCCGCTGGCTGAATAAGAGAACTGTGGGAAATGTGGTCTCCGTTCCTCCGAGTCCATTCCGTCCTCGTCATCTGCGGAATAAAAGATGAACTCACTGATTTTTTTTTCCATCGGCACCAATAAAAAGTATTTCACGTTGACATGCTCAATACATTGAGGAAACAAGCGTCTATTGCATTGTGTTTGAGCTGAATGGAACTTCCTCTTCCTGTGCCACGAGGAAGCGATCTACACATAAAGAGAAAGAGGAAACGGGGTACTCACACTTCTCAGGTGGAGTGATGGTGATGGTCTGTGCCGTGAACTCCTCGTCAAAATATCTGGTGTCCGTTTCAGACGACACCTGGGGCATAAAGGGAGGAACCAGCTGACGAGAGAAAAACAGAGAGAGAATTGCATCATCATCTTCAACTTCAGAGAATAGCATAAATGTAAACGTACACACACCTTTTTGTCATAGACATCTTGCCAGTTCAGCGCAGTGAAGAAACTGTGTCTCATGATTTCTTTAGCGTCATCCGGGCCTCCTCCGAGTCTTCGAAAACAAACGCACAGTTTAACAAATGTCATAAGGCCTCACATTCAATTTATTTCTGTCATCTATTACTTTATACATCTCTAAACTTGTCTCTACCACTGTGAACTAATACTCCCAAATCATTTCTAACATCCCCACCAAAAACACGAAACCTCACACAAGCACTGACCTCTTATTGGGGTCTTTGATGAGTAATCCAGAGAGTAATGACTTGGCATCCGCAGAGAGGGTTCTGGGAAATTTGATCTCCTCCATCAAAATCAACTCGAAGAGCTTCTCATGGTCCTGATGAAAGAGATACGAGCATAACAGCTCATCAAAACAAAAATCTACTCGATGCAACACACACAAATAAACATGTAAACATTATTACTGTAGCAAGTGCACCATACCTGATTATAAAAGGGAAGGCGTCCACACATCATCTCATACATCACAACACCCAGACCCCACCAGTCCACTGCTCTCCCATAATCATTGTCCTCCAATACCTGATCAATAATCAGTCATATTATTCTGTCAATAATTTATCAAACATGCATTACTGTCTAAAATCTGCTCGAAATATAGTTCATATTATTGTCTCAATATCTGATCATATTATTCACTATATTTTACAATATCAAATCAATAAGCATTTACATTATACCTGATCAATAATGAATCGGTCACACAAAAGCTGATCGATATTATTCTTTTAATACCTAATCATTTATTATCAAACAATCTCTCATATTTCCCAGTTTTGAGCAATGATTAATAAGTCACATTATTCTACAAAATTCAATATTAAAACATCTTTAGCATCACACTGTCAAAGTCACAATGAATTATTAATGTCCAGTGATGTAATGGCTCAAAGCATGAGATGGATGACCAGCCTGTGATGTGACATCATACACGATGAAACCACCAATTTACAACTCATTACAGTTTTATTATATACTTGATATTGTTATTTAAACCGAACTCCTTAAAACCGGTTTAGAAATAATGACAGCAGGTACGTTTCTATTTATACCATGAGCCGCTCAGTCACGTCTACATGCCTGCGGGTTGTGTCTATTTTTATACAAATGTTAAAAAGGCACAGGTGTTCCTGCTAAACTCTCATGTTCTACATATGATAAGATGAAATACTCCGGTTTACAGACGGCAGAAGTGTGTGTCCTGTACCTCAGGTGCCAGATACTCCGGGGTCCCGCAGAATGTTTTCATGGTGGCGGCGTCTGTGATGCCCTCCTTACACAAACCAAAATCTGTGATCTTTATATGGCCGTCCTTATCCAACATGAGGTTCTCCAGCTGAAAACGGGAGTTTTGTTATATTAGGATCGGCTCACATTCTTTCATGTGAAAATGTTCATGTAAATATGCATGTTTTGTTTACCTTCAGGTCACGGTAAACTATCTTTGCTGAGTGCAAATAATCTAATGCAGATACGATCTCAGCGCCGTAGAACCGAGTTCTATCCTCTGAAAACACGCGCTCTCTTGACAGATGAAAAAATAGCTGCAAGGAGAATAAAAAAGACGTTCATTCAAAAGTTAGAAAGCTGTAAAGAAACTATGGAAGTTAAATAGAAGTTCAGCAGATCTTTACCTCTCCTCCATTCACATATTCCATAACAAAACATAATCGATCCTTCGTCTGAAACGAATACTTCAGTGACTGTAAGAAACAGAATACGTAATGAAAAATATGTTGAACTATTTCTAAATGAACAAATGCAACGATAACGTAGGACTTTAAATGTAAAGCGTGTGATAAAAATTAAAGATATCAGGACACTCACGGTTAAAAATGGATGTCTAGTGTTTTTCAGAACTCGGCTTTCTGTGAGCGTGTGAGCCACTTCATCCTGACAAAGAGATGATTTTAGGTATGATAAAGCTTCGTCTTCTCAGTCAAGTCTGATATATTAAGTGTCAGGCCTTGTACCTTAGCAATGATGACCTCCTTTTTCAGGATCTTCATGGCATAATACGTCCCGCTCGCTTTCTCCCGCACCAGAATCACCTTCCCGAACGTGCCTTTACCCAGCAACTTCAGATAGTCAAAGTCACTCATTGTCTGTTGAAGATGACGTTACAATAAGCAGCGTGTTTATAAAACAGCGTCCACTTCTCTTACGTTATGACGCAGCTACCTTTCGTTTGTGATGACTGGTCGACGTGTCCATCTCTTCCTCGTTGACGTTTTCAATCTGCGAGATGGGGCTACACAAGATTCCCTCCTCTTCCTGTTTGGCGAGCTTGTCTGCGACCATCTGAATGGCCTCGACCCACTCGTCCCTTGTTACAGAGACGACAACAGCACAACACTTTCGATTCAATATCAAAATATTTCATAGTCAATACCAATAAAAAAACAGCATGTGTTGGGTCGTATGCGTTTCAAGTGCGATTAAAACACGCACCTCTCGTCCGGCGTGTCCACATGAAACGTGCGCTCGATCACAGTGGTCCACTGCAGGCACCTGATGATAAAGGTGTTGGGCTTCGGTCTCTCTGTCTTCATCAGCTGACACTCTGAGAGTGATAAAGGCAACGAAAGGGAAACAGTAAGAAAGAGGAGACACCATTGACCACCATAGTATTTTTCTACTAATGGTACTCAGTATTGGCCAAGAACTGTTTGGTTGCATTCTTCTAAATATCTTTCTTTGTGCTCAGAAGAACAACGAAATGTACTCAATTTGGAGTAAATGATGACAACATTTTTTGGGTCCACTATCCCTTTAAATGTGCCGCACATAGCACAGTTCATGAGACACTGTATCCCACAATGCAATGCGTTCACCTTTAATGTCCAGTGTGACAATTTACTAGAAGTACTATTATTGTTAAAGGGACAGTTCACCCAAAAATGAAAATTCTGTCATCATTTACTCGTCCTCAGATTGTTCCAAACCTGTATACATTTCTTTGTTCTTATAAACACAAAGGAAGATACCTTACCACAATTCTTATATATATATTTAAGATATAATAATGATTTAAAAGTTAAACTGTAAGAGAAATGTCACTGTGTTGTCATTTGACTTTAACCCGCGTAAGTAACCTGCAATAATAAAGTAAACATGAACAAGTATGGCGCTAGTGTGAATGCTTGTGTTTACATTAGTAACAATTTACATTATAACATTTATCATTGAATAATACGAACAGTTTGGCAAAATGTTTAAAAAGAATATAATATGTGTTGCCATGTAAGCAGTTTATGAATGTATTCTAGTCTCAACATTGCCATAGAGATGCATGTCTGCTGTTTTCATGATGTCATTGTGAGTTATGTAGTCCGACTCATGTTGATGACATCAGCACATTGATGTTATTATTAAATCAGTTTCTTCCGACTGAGTAACAACTGGATAACAGAAAATTCACTTATTTACTAAGAATGTGACATCCGTAACTCCGGATATAAAACAGTCAACAAATTACAAATGTACTGCCACAGACCAACTTTTCATTTCAAACCAACATTTCTAGATGTATTGTGGTCATTTTAGTCCAGTGTCTGATGAATTTCAACAAAATTAAACCTCAGGAGTGACAAAGTCATCCAACAGCAATGTGAAAGTCTGACAGCATGACAAGATATTTTTTAACTTTTCCTAAACACATGTACAAATATGACTGTTGTATTGCTTAAACATGAATATGAACTTGTTTTCTTTGCAGTATTTGAGGTCTGAAGAATACAGAGCATCTTTCCTGTTATTTTGACCCGTTTCTCCAGTTTCCATTTCACAAAAACACATACCTATACATAGTAAATTCAGAAAAATTGAAATGACGCTTTAAAACGGTCTCTTAATTATTTCCGCGGCTGTATATTGGATAATGTAAGAGACACTTACTGGCCACAGAGAAGTTGTTGAGAGGATACGCCAAATCAGCATCCTGAGGCTTTTCTTTATATCCTATAAATGATCCATCAGTCTTTAACAGGAAGTACCGCGGCCTCCAGTTCTTAATGTATTCACCTGAAATGCAATGAACAAACACGTAGAAATCAGAACATGCATAGGAAAGCATGCACACTTACTCAAAATGAGATTTGTTTCTCTTCTGAACAAACGTAAACATTATATATTGAAAAAGATTTCAATGGTGGGGTTTCTCGCCTCTTTTCTGAACCCAACCCTCTTTCACTACGTTCTGGTCATTCATGTTGGCTCTAAGGTCAGAGTTGAAAGGTCAGGGGTGAAAGAGTCCAGAGCTCTACTTCCTGCTTGTTGTTCTGTCCTCGTCTCGAGCTCGTCTCACTCTGTTCTCCTCGCCTCTCACTTTCTCTGCCACGTTGTGATGTAATGTCTCAGCCTCTCTTCACTTTCACTCTCTCGGGACCTTTCAAACACTCCAGTGGTGAGTCAGCCTGGAAGGAAACAACAAACACACACACGGATCATTCCCTTCCGCTTCTCCCCCTCCACCACACACACACTTCCATGAGAAATAAAGTCATTGTTTGGAGTGGGGAAACATTTCCCACCCCTTCCGGTGGCCCTTCTCTTCCTCCCTCACACTGGATGCTGTGACAGCACGGCCCTGAGACAACAAAGACGCGCGAGCCGTTTCTCTGGGATCTGAGGCATTCCATCTTTGGAATCAAGCTCAGAAGAACCGCATAATCAAATAAAGAAGCATCTCAGAATCAACCCTCGAACGCTAGAATCGATCTTTACGCTTCAACATCAATCGTATTAGCCCAGAAGCAATCCAGGAAGCTTAAAAGAATCAGTCTTGACATTTTACACTCCATCACAGAACCTGAACCCCATAAGAAATCCTAGAACCTCAGAGTGAGAATAAAAATCTTAAACTTTTAAGGGTTAACCTTGGTAATCATTTGAATCATCTTAAAATGAATCAACTTTTAATAGATATTTTTAGAATTAAGATAGAATAAACTACAGAAACATGAAATCATATTAGAACCAACCATTGAAGAATCAACTTTGGATTAATTTAGATAAAATACTATAGATGATTGATGATTGTTAATTCATTCATTGTAGAATTAACAACAGTATTCAATTAATGCTTTAATCTTTTTATCAAGCACCAGAATCCCTGTAGAATCAACAAAAGAATCATATAGTGATCCAAATCTTGAATAATATTAGAATCAAGTTCGGGAATCAATTCAGAATTAACAAAAGATTCATATAAACAACTTAAAATCAAGATCATGAATCACTGTAGAACAATATGATAAACTTTTGAAAGAATCTTAGAATCATTGTAGAATCAACAAAAGAATTGTATAATTCAATTTATAATCATATTACAATCAAACATCCAAGTGTCAAATCTTGAATCAAGAATCATGTTCGGGCATCATTGGAGTATTAACAACAGAATCATTTAAACAACTTTTAAATGATCTTAGAATAAAGCTCAGGAATCATTGTAAAACAGAATCATACAAATCAACCTTTGAATCGTTTTAGACTCAAATGTAAGAATCATTACTGAATAAACAAATTCATATAACCATGTTTCAAATGATAAGAGTTCAATTTCCTTTGAATGTTTGTGAAACATTAAAAAAATAACAATAGAACAAACGCATCATATAAATATCTTTTGAATTATCTTAGAATCAGCCTTAAAACCTTTATAATTTTAAGGTTAAAAAATTGTAAAAAAATAATAATAATAATAATGTGTACGTATTAAATTTTATAGTGGAAAAAGTCAAATAAAAGAGAAAACAAATAGGAGGGAATAAAATCATTCCTGGCATAATCATTACATTTAAATCTTGACATTGTGAAATTGTTTTGGGGTGAGCTATACTCACTGTCAGATGTTGCTATTGTCATTGTGGCACCCCCCAAAATGAGGTGCGTGTCTGTGTAAACAACCTCAACACAAGACATCATAACACACATGCGCACGCATGGGTTATCCTGAGAAATGCATCAGTTGCATGCTTGTGTTATGCATTTGATAAAAAATAACCATCGATGTTAAAAATAACGAGATGTCTACAAAAAACACAAGCTATCACAGCCAATGTCAACAAAAACAATGGCGGACACGGTTGAGCATCCCTGCGCCCCGACATCTCCACACAAACGCGCGCGCACGCACGGATCTGACAGCAATTAACAGAACCAGTCAGTTCACAATAAACACACAATAAAGCGACGGCTTTTGTGTCCAAGGGCGTGTGGTGTCATATCGAGCTGCTGTTATATAATTCACCGCCATCATAATAAATACCACACAGAGGACTGAAGGCTCGCCAGACGCGCGTACGTACAAAAACAACAAACGTGCATACATGGAGAGCGTGCATGCAAAACACGGCTGTACGATGACAATACAAACACATGCATTTTGCTTTCTAGGATGCGAAATGCGTGCGCTCTCCATTTGCGCACGGAACGCGTAAAATGGTGGACGCGCATCAATAACACGCTTTCTAAATGCGTTTATTACGTTGTAAATATTTTAACAAGCGCACAATCAAAGCTTCAAATATCCAACACACAGCATCACGAGCAAGGCCGAGTGGCAGCATCCTCACCCGCCCGGCGGCCAGTGATGCTCCAGCGCGGATGCTCGGCCTTGCCCGTGATGCTGCTGAGCCGAAACGACACCGTGATGGAGGAAAAATAAACAACACGAACCTGGCAGACGATCCGCCAGACGGTGGGATCGGATCTACGCCAGCCCGGTATGAGACAAACTCAAACCCGCACGCAGATGCTGCCGTTGCTTCCGCTGCCGGTCGGTTCATGAGGAAAACGGAGGCACGCGCGCCCGCGATGTGTCCATCGTGTTCGTCCGCTCGCCGTTACTGCTGCGTTACCCCGGTGAACCGAATGACCCTGGATGAATGGCGTAACCCGATGCAGAAAGCGCGGTGACGGCGCACCCCGTCTCCAACACACGAATTTAGCCGAATCCCACTACTGCCAAGGCTTGCTTGTTAATATTCACGAAGCGAACTTCTCCATTGGACGGTTGCCGCACGACGTCAGCCGGGTGCTAATTAATATTCATAAAACGGGAGCGCGTTCCCATTCAAGTTTTCCAGAACGTCGCGGGAGCTTATTAATATTCATAAGCCAGTCGTCGCGTTTATTGGACGATTAGCACGCAGCGTCAGTTTGGTTAATGAATATTTAATAAATAACCCTTCGCTGTAGTAGGATTGGTAAATTCACGTCCAGCTTCAGCCATTCAGAGGAGGAAACCTCTCGACGTCACAGCGGGGTCCGTTTTAACCGGACGCTCCCCCTTCTTCTCTTCCTGGCTTTGTCGCTTTTGTTGGATTCGTTACATTGTGTATATGAATGAAAAAGAAATATAGTCTCTTTTACAAGCAGAAAGAGACATTTCATTGACATACAACTGCCTTAATTTGTCTCCAATAATGATGATATTACCCTCACTAGATCCCGTTTCTATCCTGGGACAATTGAGGGGATCTTTGTCTAATTTAATGAATGCGTTCCGTCGCAGAAAATACAAGTGGCACGAAAGACACAAAAGAAAAAACTAAAATAAATATATTCGGTATGAATCTAACCCAATCTAATAAAGTCAAATTATTAGTCAGTGATTTTCATAAACACGTTTCACACTATCTATACATCATCGTCTACACTGCACGTGGAGTGCATAGTTGACGAATTTCTCTGATAAAGTTGCTGGTTGTCTCCCTCTTGTGTTCAACATTTAAAACTGATAATGACCAAATTTGAGAGTCGAGCACAGAAAAGCACGAGCAGTACAGAAAATCCCGAGTCAGAACCTAATCTAGGTATACAAAGTAGACAGCTGTATGATAAACAAACTTGTGTTGTAAGTGACAGTGCAAGGTATAAATAGACAGACTGTACAAAAAAGACAATGTACATTATACACAAAATATACACATTAGAAGTTGAATATACACATTAAATATGCAGGTGTACACATGAACTTGTATATCAACCATACAGTGCACATTGTACAGATATAGGTATTTATTTATAAAAATGAAATGGCAAACTAAGGCACATAAGATGTTTTGGCTTTAATTCGTCTGAAAGCTGAGCATCAGCTTACACTTCAAACACAACAATGAAAAAAATGTGAATCACTTTAGACCACTACTGTCTATCTACTGTATATATAAACTATAACGTTTCTGTATGGCCTCGGGAAGTCGATGAGTTGGTTCATGAAAAACGTGATTATATCAACTTTGTACTCAAACTAGATTGTGGTTCAGTCTGATACAATAAGCCAAGGAGTCTGATTCAGACCAAGGTGTTTTGAGACCCACACCCAGACCAGAATGTTGAGAAATTAGACCCAGACACAAGGGCGGGTGTTTGTGAAAGGACGTTTTTAGTAAAACAAACATGTTTGTTAATTTTCTAGTTATTTGGATGTGACACAAGCAGAAGCATAAGAAAATGCAGCATGGGTTGCACAGAGGATCCTGCAGGAAGTATCAATGTCACTGCATGTGGACATGTTCCTGTCCTCTGTCCTGTTTCACATTACCTGCTCAGGTAACAGACTCGGTCCTCTCTAAAGTCTGTGGGACTTTCAGCCACTCATAAAGCAAAGGAAAACAAGCATGCAGGTAAGACGCCGTGTTTTGTCTTTCAAATACCTTTTAGTTTTATTTTCAGAGGAAGGCTTTGCATTTGATTTGGTTGTGACCTCTGTGTGACACTAAATAAACAACACAAGCGAACAAACAACACAAGCGTTTTTCAAGAAACCTTGCACTTATGTATTTTTTATGACATGTTCTGTTGCAGATATGGCTGGTTTAGGTGTTGCCATAAGGTTGCATGAATTTAAAGAAACACAGGACACCGAAACACACCTTCCAAGACACAAGTATGTGCGACAGCTGTGTTTCAGCATTTTAAATAACTCATAATGCACAGTATTGACATTGATTTACGTGTTGTTTCTCTGTGTGTCTAGTGTTCGGCGTCAGGGTGGAGACGTACAAGGACTGTATCCAGGTCAGCTTGCGAGAGTTCACACCATCAGCTCTCAGATATACAGGTGAAAGACTGAAAGAAAACGCATGTTCACATGCTGAGATAAAAATAATGATCTGAATCAAAATATTTACAAAAGTTATGCCTTTCTCAGATCGACGCAGAGGTATTTGGAGTCTCACATGTGGCCGAAGGAATCAAGTTACCAGAGAAGTTTTGATCTGCTCACCCTGCAGTCTTTGCTTCCGTCTAATCTGACCACAGACCCCAGATCAGCACAAATGACACTCAACAAACCCCAGACGCCACTGAGCTCTTATCAGGTGGAGTTCGGCACCCTGACGTCACAGTCACGCCATTACAAACAGCCTTAGAAATATCTTAAAGAATGATAAATGTTTGTTAGATTACATGTTGAGCTGGAAGAAGTTTGCAAAAAGAAAAAAGAAAGAAAACGTCTGTGGTCTAATGGTTTAAGGATGATGCATTTTTATAATCTGGTTGTCATGTGCTCATATCTGACACATTACGTTATGCATGCCACAGAATCACTTTACCTGTCCGTGTGCAAATTCTGAACATAACAGGTGGAAAAATGCATAAACATGATTACAACATCCCTACAAAAATGAATCATTTCATCTTCAGTCATTTCCAAAGTAAAACCTTAATGCACATTATTTGCTTTTCAGTTATTGGTTTTTTGTGTGAATCATTTATTTAGGATGACTAGTAAGGATGTGCACTCCAAATAGATCTTTGGTTTTGCTTATACACTTCAAAAAATGCTATAATATCAATACAGCACAAATACGCAAATGTGTAAAAAGATTTTTGGTTGAACAGCTTTAACATAGGACAAAGTCACCTGGTGAAGGTTGACTACAGCGACAGCAGATCGATCACTGCTGATTTGTAAAAGATGACATCATCTGTTTACACCATGTAACTTTCCATTTTTACACAAGCAGGAACTGCAGACCATATAAAGACAATCTATGGGTTATTGCATTTAAGAGATATTTAAATTTTACACGTTCTTTTAAATAAATTCATCAAACGATTTGCATAGTTGTTTTTAGAAATAAGTGATTCATAATAAATGAAAATCATATGTGAGATATGGTCCATTTGGATGTTTTTCAAACATGCACATTATAGAATGTTAAATGCTTAAATAAAGGATACATGTGATGTCTTAAAAAATGTCTGAGTCATGATGATGTGTCAAACATATTCAAAATAACTCTTTTCACTTCCTGTAATCTGACACGTCTGAACAATGTTTTTTTCTAAGCCATATGTCAAAGGACCCAATGTTCTGACAACAATGTTTATGTCATTCAAACCCGTATTATGTAATTCTGCTGCACTTGTTCTCTCAAATGATTTTTCATTGCGTGTCTGTCCTCTTAATCTGGACACGTGCACAATGTTTGCCATTTGACCAGATACTGTATACACTGATATTTAATGAATTTTACACAAAGTAAAGAAAAAAATATATATTTAAAAGTAATAAGGAAGGTAAATTCTCCATATGTTCCATATGTTAATAAACACATTACTGTTTTATTTGTGAGACTGTGACTATATGCAGTATCATATTTTTATATTTTGCTGTTTGGTTCACAGAAAAGTGTTAAATTTATGCAAACATTAATAATGAATCATTTAAAATGTATTTGAATAATTATTAACATTACCGATCAAGTGTTTGCCTTTAAAAATAATCATTACTGTATAAAGTATTTTAAAGCAAATGTCAAATTATTGTCAAATATATATATATATTATATAAAATATATTGACCAGGCAATGGATACATTGAAGAAACTAGATGCTGCATTCATAATAAATAAATAATAATGTTTACTGTACCTTTGTAAATAAAAATTGAACGTGTATGACGTCTACCCACAGCAGTGTTATCATCTGTCATCTGTAACCAACAATCCACAGATAAAACACAAACCAATGTGAATTATTCAGCTTGGCACCCAAATGCAGGAAAATTGGTACAGTGGTCCTGTTGAGAAAAGTTATATATTAATTTGAACTGTTGCATTGACATGTTTATATTTCTTTATAAGCTTTATGTGTGCGTAACTTAACAACAAGCAGCAGTGACTAACCAGAGAAATATAAATCACACTGTTCTATTGAACTGTAGTTTGTCTCACACAGTTTCGATAGCATCGCTTTTCTTTAACTCTGTTAACAACACAAAACACATTAGTTTTAAATTACTATGAAAAGTGTGTGGGAGTCCCGCAAAAACGTCATAATGCTTGAGGAATCAAACCACAGGTGAACAAAATCATCACTTTGTGTTCAATGCATCAGAGAATCTAGAGTTTCGACAGAGATGTGTACGCATTCAGCTGTGTGAATCAAAGGATTAGTGTTCAGAAAACAATTGCAGGTTTATTAAAAACCCAATGGCTGAGTTTGTCCTGTTTTGATCCAACACACAAAAACAAAATATTTTAACATTGTCTAAGAAAATGAACTACACCTTCCCTATTAAAAAGTTTTGCTTAGAAGTATAGAAACAAATGACAACATTGTTAAAATACATGAAGCGTGTGGAAGTGAATGTAGATTGAATGATGTTTGAGTTCATATTGAGATCTTCAATAATATTGACTTTTGATTGCAGACTTCACAAATCTGAGCTCTTCTGAAACTCTAATGGAGACATTTATATGATTTCTGGGTCTCAGGAGAAATATCTGAGATGAAGGAGACCTTGTGCTCTCTATTCTCATTGAGGAGAAAAAACTGAGATATTAATGTGATTTTTTTTCTATGGGCAACAACAAAGATGAAAATGAAGTCACAAGAAACAACATAATAGCACAAGGTCACCGGACAACAAAACAATAAACCTACAACACTACCCACATCATGTGTTTATGCTGCAATGCATGCTGGGAGCTTGGCTGCAATGAGCAACATTGCTCAATATGAAATTATATGTTTGTTCATACTCTGTTTGGGGATATATATGTTTTAAGTATGTAGACTTTTGTCATCTGTGTACTGCACTTGGGTCAAACATACCTGTATAAGCTACTTTAATGATGCATAAACATAACAAAAGCCTCATAATCACACTGTCAGAGTTTCAAAACTGATGTAAGGAAAATTAATGAGACTTATACAAGTGTCTGATGACATTACATCATAGACAACACAGCAAATATTGCATTGTTGGGAAAGAATGAGGCACGTGCTTCGTCGTGTTTCAGTCACGCATCGATTAATGAACAGGTTTAGTGAGTTTTTGATGACATCATGACTTCTTTCATAACTATATAAACCCCTTGTTCATCCATTCAACACACAGCGAATGGTGGAAACAAACCCCAGATACAGGAAAGATCACACCTGGAGCTACTGGTATACTGTTTTACTTTGTATTTGTCATTTTTTGTGAACTATGCCTTTACGTGTCTATTACGCTTTGCTCCAATGAACTGCTCGTGTGGTACGTGCGCTTTAGTACTTCAGAATTTGGAAGTGAAAAACAGTGGTGCCGGATTCATGATCTGCAAAGCATTAAGAATAAATGTCAGGCTTCTCTCAAAGAATTATTCAAAGATTTATTCATTGTGGATTTATTTACAGATCAGAGAAAGATGGAGAGCGTTCTCTCATTGAAGATGTTGGGCGTGTTGGCTCTGGTTCTGCTGGTGTCCAGTATGAACGAGGGACGGATTTTGAGTAAATGTGAGCTGAAGGCTCAGCTGGACGCTGCTTTTGGAGCAGATATGATCGGAAACATGTCTCAAGCCGCACCTGCAAATATGATCGGAAACATGTCTCAAGACGCACCTGCAAATATGATCGGAAACATGTCTCAAAGTGTGCCAAGAAACATGACTGGAAACATGACTGGAGACGTGACTGGAAACATGACTGGAGACGTGACTGGAGACCTCATCGCCAGACGTAAGTGTCCAGTTTGGTAAATACTGCCAGTGTGTACTAAATATGGTACAAATGTACGTAGGTGATGCTTTGTAGTCCAAATGTCTTTCTGTATTTCTTTCAGTTGTCTGTGCGGTAGACCGGACGTCAAGGTTTAACACCAGCCTTATCAGCACCATCCAATTACCACCTCAACCCCAAAACCCTTCAAAACCAGATGGCCCACATCAAAAACCAGGAGACTCAAATGGGGGACATTCAGGAGAAAAACCAGGCAACTCAAATGGGGGACGTCCAGGTGGAAAACCAGGCGACTCAAATGGGGGACGTCCAGGTGGAAAACCAGGCGACTCAAATGGGGGACGTCCAGGTGGAAAACCAGGCGACTCAAAACCAGGTAAACCGAGGGGAAAACGATCCCCTCCTCGGGCACCAGGAGGTCGAGACAAGCACCCTACTGGTAGTTCAGGGGTTTTATCGGGTACCATTATGAACCTGTACGGGATCTTTCAGCTGAGCGATCGGGAGGCGTGCGATTCTGGTTCAAACCAGAGTCTGAACATCTGCCGCATGAACTGCACCGGTGAGTACCTCGAATTAAAATAAAACAGATTTCATGAAAATATGAGGATTTTCATTATCTTAAAACCAATTACTTCTCTCTTTTTCTCAAAAGCTCTCATTGATGATGACATCAGAGATGACATTGCCTGTCTGAAGACCATCATGAAATACATGAGCAATGTGTAAGTTTGTCTACACCAAAATTGAGCAACTTTGTACAGTGTTTCATTGTTTATGACTAGAATTTATGACGACTCTACTTTGGTAAATTTGGTAACATCTAGATTGTGTTTGAATACATTTTAACTACTGTTTGTTCAATCTAAGCTGTGTTTTGTGTCTTAAAGGGTGGACGTGACGTTCATTGAGGAGTGTCGCTCCGTTGTTCCCTCGGAGTACTTTGCTGTGTGCGTCTAAAAGACTCAAATGCAACGATTCTGTCAATGTCATCTAATGCATTGCAATGTAATAGATCCAACACTGTGACTGTGACGTTATTAAAGAATATCAGAACAGTTCGATGTCATTTCTTTTGTAAAAAGATAGTAAACAGTCTCATTTCATCCACAACATGTATTAGCACACAGATGTGAATGCATGCTAAAGGAGTAATGCAAATGGAGACTACGCAAATAGCAAGAAATGTCTTGCAATTCATCACAACACACAGATACAAATGCAGATTAAATCATTTGTAATTTGATAAATTGTGAATGCAGAATTTTCAGTGGTGCTCTCTGTCTTAAATAAAAAAAATTGAAAATGTTTAAAAATGGATTTGTCTGGTTTTGCAAATAAACTCTTCAATACTAAAACGGCTTAATAAAGTAATGTACCTGGTTTTACAATCGAGCCATTTTGAAGATTACTTGATGAAACATTTCACCAATCTTAGCAATACAACGTCTATGCTAAAGGCTATAAAACAAAACATTTGAAAATGAGTTTAGAAAAACATCAGACGTCTGTGATGCACATATAAACACTACCGCTGGACAAATCAAATGAACCAGAAAAAGTACAAAATGTGCTCATTTTTATAAAGTTCACAGGGTAGAATATGTAAAGAAGGGTGAAGAGCAGATTTAATGTAAAACAATGGCAAATCAAAACCAGCTAACCATCATTATTTACCCTGTTTTTATGTATGTGAGTCCTGTCATGTGTAAAATGCAGGTCAGGCCAATTGTTTTACATAGATTTGTGTGTTCTTTGAATCTCAAATGTCCAGTGTGACACAGCGAATCTCCGACGAAAACTGTGAAAATGTCCTTCTGCCTGCTGTGACAAAATATTTCCCGAAAAATGTAAATGGTGTTTACATTTAACGTCAAGAACATCTTAATGAGCATTTGAAATGTTATAAAAAAAGTAAACCACTGAAACCAAATCCTGACCGATCCTTTTGCTTTCTATAAAGCTATTCAAATGACGGTGTGTTGTGCACGTACATAATGCCTTACACTGGCTTTACAAAGAATTGATCAGATTTATTCCAACCTGCTCAACACCACAAGTTCAACGTGATTTCATGTTTTGTCTATTTGAATTGGAAATGTTGTCAACGTGCTGTATGTGATTTCTGCTCGAAGCATTGTCATTCAAAGCTCACGCAATAAAACCATTAACTTTAGAAAAGACATCATTCCACTTACAGCTGGAGAATTTTAAAGAAAAAGTCAAAAACCCTGAATGTGTTACACATTAGCTACATTTCGAATCTATTCCTATGATGTCATTCATATGCCCAACGACGAGGGGCTGGACCAATAGAGAAGGTGGACATATATAAGACAGATCACAGAACAGAAAGACACAAGCTCAGGAAGGAAGACTGACAAACAAGCATCTTCTCAACAGAAACTCTGGTATGACGACGTATTATATGCTTGTTTACGATCGTTGATCTGACGGTCTTCGCTTATCTGTCATGGAATATATAAAGCAATTTGTATGACTAAATTATGTTAATTTTGCTCATTTTTATTAATTTTTGTAAATTATTTTTTTCTACCTGTACATTATTCAATTCCTTTTTTTATTTGTGAAATGGATTAACCATTTAGTTTAATATAAATATTTTAATTCATGACTCTCACCATGTTAGGTAGCTAGAGCTTCAATTACATTCACTTTTATTGCATCTTTGTTTATAAAATGAGTAAACAGTGACTGAGGCTGTCAGCCTTTTGTGTTTCAATATTCAGTTTTGGGTAAACAATGCTTTAAAGAGTGTCACCTGAAGTGAATAAACTAACTCATTCTGTTCTTGGTTAATATGGGTGCTTTGGATTTATTTGTTTCATTTGCAGATATCAGATCAGAGAAAGATGGCAGGCGTTCTCCCACTGAAGATGTTGGGAGTGTTGGCTGTGGTTCTGCTGGCGTGCGATCTGAATGAGGGACGGATTCTGAGTAAATGTGAGCTGAAGGATCAGCTGCAAGCCGCTCAGTTTCAGGTGCTGCCAGACAATATGACTGTGGAAGATCTCATCGCCAGACGTGAGTAACACTTCGTCCATTCTTCAGATTACCCTTTTTACGTCTCCTGAAGTTAAAGGACTAATCCTTTTCTTATCACTGTTTCTTTATTTTAGTTGTCTGCAGGGCAAATATCTCAGGCTTCAACACTCACTTCGTCAAATTTGTCACTAAGAAACAAAACGATCAGGATTCTCCCCAAACTTTGTTTCAAGTTCCACCTCTAGTTCCACGCCAGGGTCCATCTAATGGTCCACCCCTGAGTCAGCCTCCATCTCCACCCCAGAGTCAGCCTCAACACCAACAGTCTCAAACTCAAGGTCCACCCCAGGGTAAGCCACAAGGTCCACCCCAGGGTAAGCCACAAGGTCCACCCCAGGGTAAGCCACAAGGTCCACCCCAGGGTAAGCCTCAAGGTCCACCCCAGAGTCAGACTCAAGGTCCACCCCAGGCTCAGCATTCAGTCCAATCTCAGGCTCAGTCCCAGCCTCAAGCCCAACCCCGGAGACCACCTAAAGACTCCAATCAAAAATCTAGGAGACCTGCCCCCCAGGAAAAGCCTCCTGCCGTCTGGCACAAGTACGGACTGTTTCAGCTCGATGACACGTCGGCCTGTGATTCTGGCGTAGTGCCAACTCTCAACGTTTGCAGAATGAACTGCTCTGGTGAGTTTGAGTTCAAATGTCATCATTCAATATTTCCTATATTTAAGGTTTTCTTTCTTTAATTGTACATATCTGCACCCACTCACATGTGAACGAATGCATCAGCCAATCAAACAGTGTTTGTTTTTTCCAAAAGCTTTCATTGATGATGACATCTTGGATGACATCATCTGCCTGAAGACCATGATCAGAACTATGTATGTATACACACACACACACACACACACACACACACACACACACACACACACACACACACAGGAAACACTTATACATAATCAAGCAAACTGATCTGTATTTTCTGGCAGTGCTCCTGTGTAAATTCAAAACATAAATTTATATACACATACTATGAGATAAAAGGCATTATTTTTCACCAACCTCTGTGTTACAGGTTGGATTCGCTGTTGGTAAAGGAATGTCAGGACGTCGTTTCCTCCAGGTACTTTGCCGAGTGTGCTTAAAACATCAACGTCCCGGCAGACGGACAAGACTCAATCGAGCTAACAACACCCTAATTTTACTTTGTGAACTATAGAGACGTATGCACAGGCTGTCTAGCATGATCTCACACTATCAGCTTCATGGTTACTGTCACTTTAAAAGCCCAACAGTCTTATGATTTTAATGGCAAGTTGCATTTTATTAAATGGTTAGTGTCATTATGATGATCTAAACAGACTCCTAATAAACTTAATATAGGACTTTGTGCATTAAGCTATTTCATTTATTGGTGTAAAACCGTGAACATATAAAATAAATGATAAATATGTAAGAAAACTGCCTCCGTTTCTTTGGTCACACAGCATACTGATCTCGATTGCTCTTTTATAACTTTCATATTATTTAAAATGATGAATAGCATCTTATCACAAATGTGTTTTAATTGGGTGTCAAAGTTGTAAAAAAAAAATGACATTACTGGAAAAGATGGGGTTCAAATACCGATTTTAACAAACAGCTATTGCCGATATCAGCCAATTCATATCGATTCGGTGCATCCCTACAATGCACATTAAATGTATAACTAAAAACGACAACATACTTATATGCATGTATATACTGTACATTTACATAGCATTCACTCTATTGTTTGCTTAAAATTGTAACTTTATACTGTATACTTTATTGTATTTTGGACAATTTCATGTCCTAGGTTTTATCTAGACTAGCATTCAGAGTAAGAATTTCATTGTGTTTTCGTGAGGGCTGACCAATTTGCTAACAAATGTCATGATTTACCGCATTATACAATATGATATATTTGTACAATATAACAATATAAAATATGACCGACTTCTGGTATTTTTAGAACAGTTTTTAGAACAGTAAAACATATTTTACCTTGCTCATTTACGAAAGAGGCATGCGTGCGTACTGCAGGTCAAGTTATAGGCGCAGCGTTATTGGGCGAATGAAATGTCAATCACATTAAAGATGATGGACTGGCGAATCGGGTGAATCTTCAGAGGATTCGCTAGTCTTGCATATGACAGCATTTTATTGGCCGAAAATAATGAAATATGAAAAAATTGAGAATTTATTTGTTGGAGTGAAATTGGAAGAATATTGAAAAGCATTTTTAGTTTATTTGCATGCACTCCTCTATGGTGGGCCATGCTGTACAACACCTATAACATAACTACTCAGAGTTGCGTTCGAAGCCCGGATAGCTCAGTCGGTAGAGCATCAGACTTTTAATCTGAGGGTCCAGGGTTCAAGTCCCTGTTCGGGCGAGTAATCTTTTCTTGCTCTGCTATTTAGTCAGAGCTAGCGTGCTAAGAGAAGAGCATGAGCAAAAATAATAATTGAAAGTCGTAAGGTAACAATGAAACAATGTCTTCACAAGGATAGTATCGCGGTAGCAATTGCATACTGAGATGATGAATAATGGAGGGATATCTGTTAATACGTCACAATTGTCTCTGTGCACTGGATGCTTCTTTCACCACAACAAATTCCTCGTATGTGCAGACATACCTGGCAATAAAGCTCTTTCTGATTCTGAATTAAATTCATACTGCTCAACAGTGACGTAAGTACAAACCCACAATCACTTTGAAAGAAATAAAATGTGTGCAGTTGTGTGTTTTCATAGTACAAAATTCTAATTGTAAAATTTCCAATAACATCCTCAGGGTCTGTTGAACCTATATAGTTCTAATACCTGTCATCATTTACTCACACATTTGTTATTTCATTTATCTAAAGCCAACCACCTAACTTACTTTAGCTGATTTTACACAAGAAAACAAAGTGTTTGTTCAATGTTTTACTGTTCCATGTCCGTGAATTGTAATATTAAAGATGAACAGCAGGTGGTGTACGAGCACTAATAAACGCAGAGCGTTGTATGATTTTTTTGGGATCGCATTGTCTGACTGTACGTATTTTATTCTTTACTTTGTCTACACTCGGTAAAATATCTCATAGTAAATTAACCGTGTTTTTGAAGGGCATTTCAGCGACCTGATTTCAGCCACATCGTAGCCCGGCTAGCTCAGTCGGTAGAGCATGAGACTCTTAATCTCAGGGTCGTGGGTTCGAGCCCCACGTTGGGCGCGTATGTTTTTCAACACAGAAAGGAAAAACAAAATGTCACTACTTTTAAACACTACGAAAGCTAATAAACAGCAAATACTGCTTTTGCAATGTATTTTTCGGTTCTTTTTGTATATACAACTCCCCCCCTAAAAAAAATATAAAAGCAAATTTGTTCGGGTTTTTTTTGTTGATGCCTTATAAATGACTAAATTACACTGGGAGACTGGAGATTGAACTGAACCCTGTATTATCCGGCTTCGACGCAAAGTGCTGGATCTTGGGAAAAAGATAGCAGAGGATGGTTTCGATCCATCGACCTCTGGGTTATGGGCCCAGCACGCTTCCGCTGCGCCACTCTGCTATAGTACGCAACATTTGTATAACAGTGTTAGATATAAGTGCGAAAATATTATTTTTTATATTATTTTCCTAATAAAACTGTTTGGGTTCACTGGTAGTTTCTATATGTGTGTGTGTGTGTGTGTATATATATATATTTACATACCTGCCTTCTGGGCTACTCTGGTATGTGAAGGATATTTTAAGAAACATACGTAACATTAGTAAGAAATTTCTAGTAGAGGGTGTTGAATTGGAACTGGGTAAAAAAAGAACCTTAAAGCAAACAAACATGGAAAAATTGAATTCCCTGACCGGGAATCGAACCCGGGCCGCGGCGGTGAGAGCGCCGAATCCTAACCACTAGACCACCAGGGAATGATGCAAAGGATTAACTAGTCAACGCCATCAACGTAAATATATTTTAAAGAGGGTTAGTAACCAAAACAATGCAGGACCTCATTGTGTGGACACAAATCCACAGAGATATAAAAATATATTATTTTGTCGTACTTTCAGGGACACGATCGAGGGTGACCTTTAGATCTATTCTTGCTGATGGGTTGTATGACATAAATCAATGACCATAAAGACGAAATACAAATGTTTATTTAATTTGTCCAAGACATTAACAAAACTGTTGGTTGAATAAATAAATAGTCATTTTCTTGTTTATTGAACGGTTTTCTCGGTTGCTCTCTCTTCTTGCTCTCCTCCAGTTTCTTCATCCTCCACACTGTCGTGGACATTTCTCTCTTGTGCTCCTCTGTTGCACTGTTCTTTCAATGCACATGGCAGGCAGTTAATGAGAAAAAGGAGGCAGGAGAGACAAAGAAGAGAAAGTACAGCACCAACGCCGATCTCTACTTGTCTATCAACAGGTTTCACCTCTTTCTTCTCTTTCTCCACACCAGGAGAGAAGTACACTGCACTGTCTTCGTGACTGGGGATCAGAACGGCCTTCTCCAAGTTCTTTTCTTTGAACATGTCATTTTCATCGACACCGTCGTGCTCACGGGTGAAATTTACAGCAATTTGATCGCCTTCAAAATGCTCATACAGATTCTTATTCGAATCGACAAGCATATCGGTCACCTCAAAGTTAGATTCCTCACTCTCTATCGACCAAGCATCCATGTTCAGATTGACTCTTATCCAACCGGAACCTTTGGCCAATCTTCTTGTTTTACTTCCTTCTTGGATAGTTTCTAGCTCAATGTGGTTAGACATTTGCTCACAGGACGTGACCAGCAGCTCAGCTTTCACGAGAGGCCCTCCACCGTCGCCTTGCGCCAAGATGCGCTGGAATGGAGCGGGTGTCACGGTAATGACAGAGTCAGCCAATGAGGACAGCCGGAGAGAATAGGGAATCCCGGTGAAGGCAGATACTAATATGGCGGTGTCATCAGAAAACAGGATCCAAACGCTGATGGACGCTTCCTTAAACGATAGAGTGAAACAGATGGGGATAAGTGTTAAAACAAGCTGTTTCAAGAAGTAAAAACAGTACCTACTTGGCCGTGATTGTACAAGGTGTTGTGAGCAATGACTGTTGCTGTGACAATGGACGGATGAGATGGGCTGGGATTACTTGACAGGCCAAGTCCTCCCACCAGCTGAACCGAGAGGTCACCAGGAGACACGGGTTCAGAGATCACAGTAAGATCGGCACTTCCAAGCACACCGTCCCACTGACTTGATATCACCTTGAAAAAGAAAGTCACACTAGGAATTTAAGAAAAAACAAGGAGCCTTTCCTTTACAATAGTGTGAGGAAAATTATACATTCAGATACCAACATATACTGAGGTAATTCCAGGCTTCAAGCCAACCAGATACTTTTGCTTATCAAGAGCTGCAATTTGTTGGTTTTCTATCCTCAGCCAATCTCTGACGAGTTCAGTCACATCCACAAACCAATCAGGTGATCCGAGCATGTAAGCTGGTTGGCCTCCTCGAGCTCCTGACTGGGCACTGAATCGTGCCAAAATCTGTATGGTGGATCTTTGATAAACTGGTGTGCACCTATGAAACAGTTGAAAGGAGAAATGGATGTTGTAATTTTCTTTATCAATGTCATCACGCTACATGAACGCTGGCATACCCGCTCTCGCTGTAGTAGCTCCAACCCTTGATAGGACTTAGGACCGAGTCGGAGAGAGACACACGGAGAGGAACCACGGGAGCCCACACAGCCAAGCACAAAGAGCTGCTGAACATTCCTAAAGAAAACTCCACCTCCGCACAGACGCTGCCCATTCCCGATTCACTCCCGTCCACAAAAAGCGCAGAGCAGTCATGAGACACCTGACAGGTAAGAGTAGAGACATCGGGAGGGTGATGGTGACCGAAGCAATGGAGAAAATGCGGTTAAAGATCATACCTTGACAATGTCTTCACTGGCTGAATGACACTTCACTGCCGTGGTCACGTCAAATACTTTGCCATCTTCGCCCACTGCTAGGACAGTGACAGGAAGTGACACGGGCTGGCTTGTTAAGATGGCAGTGTTGATAAGAGTGTTGCTCTGCCAATGTAAGGAAAAGTACAATTGTTCAGATGGCCACAATAACAGACTTTGGATGAGAAGTTGAGTTAATGTTATTGCGTCAATTCACCAACTCAAGAAATGTAAATTTTTTTTGCTGGGTGCACTGTGTAAGATTAAGGAGGCTCTACTGACAGAAATGCAATATAATATCCATAAGTATGTCTTCAGAGGTG
Source organism: Oreonectes daqikongensis (assembly GCA_026939265.1). NCBI lineage: Eukaryota > Metazoa > Chordata > Actinopteri > Cypriniformes > Nemacheilidae > Oreonectes > Oreonectes daqikongensis. The sequence continues at coordinate 1,443,091 of JAOTQM010000031.1, forward strand.
TATAAAAACCTTACATAAAGAAGCATTATAGAGTTATTTCTATCTAAATACACCGCAGGCCCCTTACAAGGAATTCATCATGTTTCCTAAACGGACAAACTGCTCTACGGAGCGCGTTTCCTAAATCCGTTATCTCCTTCGGCAAAGACGCGAAAACGTGACGACATCTTTGTCCCGTGTCAGTGCTTCGAAAAGGAGGGGTGAGCGGTGCGGTGAGCCGCTGGTTGCAATTTGCAACCTCACCCCTAGATGCCGCTTAAATCTCCACATTGCTCCTTTAAGTCATTATTATGTAAACGAAACCATCTCGAATTTTAGGAACATTCTGACTGCATGCTATCACGCATGTCCTGCGCCATATTCTTCTTCAATCAAATGTATGAAATTACAGATGATGTACGCAGGTCTTCGTTCAATGCTTTAATAATTTTAGCGTATTATTTTTAACATATTGAATTAATATATGTGTTAAGTCAACAGCCCTAGTAAAAACATATACAGATTCAAAATAGTAAGCAGCCTACACTGCAAAAAATCTTAACTCATCTTTTTGCTTTTGCATTTATATCAAATCGGATAAACACAGTAAATTAAGTATAATTGACTACAAACCAAAAAGTTTACAATGAAGCCAAATTGATTGTACTTAAGATTTACAACGTATGTACATATTTTCATGATATACCTCTGTGATGGAAGCAATCCCCGCCACGTCCCTGTCGATAAAAGAGAAAAAGCTCATGGCTGCCCCGTGTGGCGATGCCGAGGTCTTGCGACCAGAATACTCCACCCACCAGCTAGCAGTGACAGTCATCGCTACTCCAAAGCTTCTGTGTAAACCCTCGAATGAGAGACAAGCTAGTTGTACAGCAGAGGACCTGGAGAAAGAGAAAAGAGAATTTGGACAAAAGCAACCAAACCCACAAGTGTTTTATTGACATACCTTCATAAAGTAACTTCTCTTTACCCAGCATTATATGGAGAAGCGCCAGTCCTGTGGCTAATGATGGAAATCACATCATGTTTAGAACCTGTTGTCTTCTCTACGCTAACAGTCCACAGGTCAGAGTTTGTGACAGGGTGGACCACCAGAGATAACAAACCTTTTTTCACTTTCAGCCTAAAGGTGAACAAAAATGGTGAAAAATAATTGACAATATAAAATACTGAAAAAATGATGTTACGTTACCTAACAATCAATGACTCTCCATTAAAATTGTCCCTCAGGTTTACAGAGACTCTGATTTGTCGTCCCGCACGTACGGGCCCTTTGCTGTAGAGAATCAGCACGTCGGGATCCAACCACACTTTCTCTTCAGCGTGTCCGGTTAAACACGCAAAGCTCTGCTTGGTCTTGTTTGTCTCCGTCTTCTCTTCCACCCCCACAGGTCCAATGTAGTACATCTGTCTCTCTGACTGCTGCAATACATCTTCCACACAAACAGAGGGTCCGGCTTTGAGGTTCGACACAAGGCCGAAGGAAGAGGAGTAGTAGAGATGGATTTTATTAGTTGGGATTTCAGATTTGGCCCGGAGACCTCTTGGCGTATATTGGTGCCATCTCCCACGCTTTCGAGAACGGGGTTTGCTCGAGTGACGTTGATGGAAAGTCTGGTCCAGGTTTGGCTGAATGTTCTGGTTGGTTTCAAACCAGTCGTCTGGAAGAGGCAGAGCGACCACACAGAGGCCGAAAGGTGGCTGCGGAAAGAAATTCAAAGATTTTATCGAAAGACGTTACGTTTCTTGAAAGCGTACAGAATTGAAAGCAGAATTTAACATCTTTTTATAATTTAATGTAATAATTTTTTATACATATTTAAAAAAAATCTAATTTATGGACAGTTTAATCGGATAAATGCACTGGCCCGAAGTTAACTTCCGATCTTTGCTCGGTTGAAGTATAACAATTGATTTTATATTTCATTTCAAATTGATTTATATAAAATTTGTATTTTATATGAACTGTATTCAATTAAATTGAAATTACTCAATTTAAAACACTATAACATGTATATCACCAATTTATATAACCATCTTGCATTATATTAACCTGGTTAATATAATATAGTCATATTTATTTTGTAAGTTAACTAACCTGTGTGATGCAGGACGCTTTCTGCTCCTCAGTCTGTCTGAAAGCATGAAGGGTAACACACGTGCCTTGGTTAGGATCGCCCCTCATATGAAAGAGCACTCGCACCTTAAACCTGTTCCCTTCGTCCCCCTCTCTCTCTTTCACAACAGTTTTAGAAAGGAGCGATGCGGTGAGAGATAAGGATAGTGGAGGAACGGGTTGAGACATCATCTGAAAAACAAAACAAGAACATCTCCCAAAAGGTATCTTTACAGTTAATATAAAACATATGAATCTAGGTTTACCTGTGTGATGGTGTAAGAGCCAAACGCAGCATGAAGAAGAGGTTTAGACGCAGTTCCAGATGCTGGTATGAGAAGGAGAGATTGGGTAGATGAGAACGGGCTGGAGTTGGTGAAGAGAAGGCCCAGATCAGCCTGAGAGAGCGGCACAGACTGCCACGGGGAGCGTACAGTGACCCGAACTGGGAGGACTGGGGAGGAAGGCATGTGACTGTGGGCTTTCGACAGAAAAAACAAGTATTAGTTCAAACGTTATCGTTACAAAATGAACTCTGAAACATTGACTTTAACTTTCAATTCAGATGATGTTTTGCTCGTGTTTTGTGGGTGTTTGGTGGGAGTACATAAAGAAGTCAAACTCACAAAGGACGATGAATAGGTGAATGATAACCAGGAGTGCAAACAAACTCATCACCTCCATAACACCCTACCACATAATTTTCAATAATATGCAATGAATTCAATAATAAAAATACATTTTTATCTATTAAAGATTAAGCCCACTCAAAATATTAGGGTGAATGTAATTACAGAAAAATATAACTTAAAACTCTTTAAAAACAACAAAGCTCTTTCAAAGTGAATACTTGCCTCAAGAATCTGCTCCAGGTGCTCTTCAGATTTGCAAAACTGAAAGTAAAATATCACTTTCTTCTCATGTGCACGCTCTGTCCGGCATGTAATGTCATTTCTTCTGTGACATCTTCTGTCAGGTCGACAAAAAGTTTTGGTATCTTCTTGCTTTCAGCCTTTGAAAGTTGTATGCAAATATAAGCCCTACAAACACCCGTTTCACGTTCTTTGCTGTTTTTGGGCACGTTGTCTTTTTTGATTCGTGCTCTTTCTTTCTGTCCCTGTCTAGTGTGCCAGATTCACACAATACGGATTTGTTCATTTAACACTAAATAATCCCTTCTCTCTTCCCCTTTCTCTCCGCTCTGACCACCCCCTGCTGTTCTTGGATATTCCTTCTGTCCTAGGATGCTTGACTTTCTTCCAAGAAACATCCCACACTGTACATGAAAAGATAAAACATCCCATCTCATTTTAATCTCGTTCTTGCTCTGTTTCTCCTCATTTCTCTTCGCCACAATACAATGCTGAGTGTTCGAGCATACATTAAAGTCAGTGGGCTCTTACATTTCATCGGCTTAAATAATGATACGTGCATGGGAGGGAGGGCATTGTGCAAAAAAAATACAAATAAACTATTTAATCACGGCACTTTCTCTTTAACCATCTTTTCCTAACCCTAACAGTACTTTTCCCCTGCTTGCATTACATAAGATAGCGAAAATATCAAGTAAGCTTTCCTTGCTCATTTCTGACACTGTTTTTTGGTCGCACTATAGTCCTTTTGGATTTGTAATTGTGGTTTTAATGTCTTTTGGGTTACATTGTAACATAACGCATAACGTTTGGGTAACATTGTTACGTTCTCTATACTTGGCGTGGGAGCTTAGACACAATGTTCCAGGAACCAAGGGCTTAGGCTTATGACATTATAATGTAATTCAACTGCGTTTTGTTTTATTGAATTTATTGAAAAACAGTTGTGCAACATATTCACTGTGTGTTTGTGAGATTTGTGTAATGTGCTTTGCAGGTAACAAGCATGTTTGATGTCAGTGTTTGCTGGTGCATCGTGAGGATGAGAAAGAAGGACGACAGCTCTAGATTTGATGCCCCATGAGAGCAGGTCTCTCTGTTAATCTGTGCATGTAATCTCCTGTCATCTGTCATTGTTCTCTGCTAGAACCTCATTTTAACTACAGATTAAATCCTTCACTCCTGCACTTATCCACTTGCGCACACACACACACAGAACCACTGCTTTGTGTTCCCAGCTGTGTGTGTATGTGTGTAATCCACAAGCATAAATATACACAGACCTAATGTACATAAAACAACATATGCAATAAAAAGCAAAAGCATAATACATAACACACGCACATGCACACATTTTCCATAGACTTATATTGCTTTTATACACTGCTAGTTATAAATACTACAACCTAACCTATTAGAAAACATTGTTACAATTTTCAAATAAATGTATTTACTATATTTAAGTGTCCCCAAAAAGAGGTTTTGCTTGCTTTTGGGTACAAATTTGTCCCCAAAATGTAATTAAGTGGGTACACACATAAAAAAAAAAAAAACGATTAAAACTGTGTGTGTGTGTGTGTGTGTGTGTGTGTGTGAAAGAAGCACAAGATTTTAAGCTGCTGCTGGAGATTTTAAAACTTAAATCTGTGAGAGGAGTGTATAAAAGAAAAAAAAAGCTGGGTCAGACATGAGTCAGAAAATGATTTAAAAAAAAGAAAGAAAGAGTAAATCAACAATGAGCACAGTGAGTCTACAGTATATTTAGAGCATGAGCGACAGAAATAACACAAACAGGAAGTTAATAGAATTACGACAGGAAACCACATCGCTGCAAAATTGTGCATTAACACCACATTCCCTCTTTACTCTTCCAACATCACCCTTAAATAACTCCCATGTTTGTCACTTCATTTTATAACCATCTGAATAATCTCTTTAGCACACAAACATAACTATTCTATTGTATTTATCGTAATCTACTGTATTAATGATACATTTCATCTGCTGTAGTTTTCAACTCATTTCCATTTATTTCTACCCTAAATCTGCATTTAATAAAATTAAAAGATTAAAAACAAGGCATGTTATATCTAAATGTGGAAATAATGTTGTTGTGGCAATCTTTAAGAATAGTTTTTATTTCAAACATTTCAATCAGTTGTATATAAATAAACAAAATGGCAAATTTTCAACTGATTTTTGTCTTGAGGACATAAAAAAAAACATGAACAATACACTATAAACATGTCACGTTTTGTCAAAATGAACTGGTTTTATCAAGTCATAAATCTTTTTTATATGTCCGAGATAAGTGCATTAACTAAACACCAACAATGTGATTTTAAAGGGACAGCTCACTCAAAAATACATTCTGTTTTCATTTACTCACCCTCAAATCTGTATAAATGTCTTTGTTCTGATGAATACAGAGAAAGATATTTGGAAGAATGCTTGTAACCAAACAGTTCTGGGACCCCATTGACTACCATAGTAGGAAAAATGACAATGTGCCGCAGAACAGTTTCCTACATTCATCAAAAATTGTGTTCAACAGAACAAAGAAATGAATAAAGCAATTTTAGAATACACATGCAAAATCTAGTGATTGCAACAAAGCTTACACAGCATTACAAAGTAACCACTTTTAAAACAAAATCTACTCTAAATGGATTTCTCAAACATATTTACACGACTTGCTAAATGTCAGATGAACTCACAGCATGATCGCTGATTCAATATGACACTGACATGTAAGCATGAACGCAAGAGCGTCTGTTCCCCGATCAATAATAAAGTCATTGGTGAGCACAGGCCTTCAATTGTATCCGAATGAATCATAGTCACTGTTTCTGTTGGACGAGGGCTCCCTACTATTGTTTACCGTCAGCTTTTCCAAACCTAACAACACAAAAAAATCAAATGGGTACAGTACGGCGAACTCAGTTAAAACGTAAATGTGTGAATGACAGAATGTAAATAAACTTACCAGGATAGGACTGACGCTTTACTGTATTGTTGTTTGGACCGCCCGCTTGACCTCTGTGATAGGACACTTGAAGAAGAGATAAAAGAAAGATTAAACATTTTTTATTACGAGTGTGTTAACCGAACAGTTTTCCAAAGCAAGTAGATTTAAGGAACACAATGTTTTGCGTGTGCATTTGGCGTTGCCGGCATCATGCGCTGCCAGTTGAGACACAGGAACTTTACTTGTGCGTGTGTGGGTCGGAAATGACTCACCACTTTGACTCTGAGTCGGGCCGACCCATCGATTCTGACGTTTCTGTGAAACTGCATCAAAGCAGGTTGAAAATGTTGAAATTAGACACAATATTTAACTTTGGATTTAAAACGATGGAAAATCAGAGTGACAAGCAATGCAACAGGTTCAGAAGCACATACAATATTCAAAAAAAGACATTCAGAAAAATGTTGTGTCATGTGCCAGTACAGCATATCTAAATATTTTCATTCAGCAGCACGTAACGTAACATTTCAGACTATAGTTTCATCATTGACTCACATCTTTTGCGGATGGCTTTGTACGTGGGTCGGCTAAACTGAAGCAGAATGGCACTCAAGATCAAGAAAAGTAATATGCCGGTTACTGTTTTATAAGCAGCCAGTTCTTTTCCAAAAGTGTCTGAAAAAGGAAACACAATAATTAAATGCACAGCATATTGACCAAATGAGCACTATTATATTGCCTAAATCAACATACTTCTATAACATGTTTTTAGATGAAAAAAGCACAAACCTTTGCAAATGATGTTGAGTCCTTGGCAGGAAGCGATGCTCACTGTCATATTACTGCTGACAGAATAACCTTTGACATCTTCTGATGTGAGCGTGAAGCTCTCAAAGTCTCCACATCTTGCGTGTTTACATAGTTCATTTTTCCAATTGCGGACTTCAGATGTGTCGCACAAATGATGCTCAGGTTGTTTAAAGAGTGAAAGGTAAAGTCGACCCTCACACCGACTCTCCTTCTTCCAGATAATCTTCACCCGGGCAAGAACAGGAGGCAGAGTGATGGTTTGAGTGAAGTTCTGGCATAGGGTTGGTACGCATGTTTTAGGAATAGTATTGTTTGTTGAATTGGTTTGAGTTGCGTTTTCTGTTGTTGTTCCTTCTGTAAGGGAAAATGCGCATTAACTTTAAAAAGATAAATGTTGTATTTTCTCCAACTTTGAACAAAACATTTTTAAATTTGAAGTGGCTGCATCTTCATTTGACTTTTTTGGGTGACGTGACAATTCAGATTTGCTGGTGTCCACAGGTGAAATGTTTCGACACTGAGGTCTGAGAGCGGAGAGATGGATGATTTGCACTCGTTCTGCACTGTTTGCAAAGCGCTGAAGAGCAATCACGCACATTTTGCACATTTGATTGCACGATTGCATGATGCCCATCGCACTTTGCAAGCTGTTCAGGACCTTACGCTTTAGATTCAAAGAAATATTCCCAATGAAAAGAATATGACCATAGGGATGACGACCATACGTTTCCATATAAACGACAGATCATAATGGACTATATTGGAATTACATTTAATAATATATATATGATATAAGAATGATATGTTAAAATGTGCCATGACACATGGATATTAAACAATATTTCAATCCAAAGGAAAAAATCATTTTTCAAAAGTAAAAGGTTTCTCTCTAAATTGAACGGGGTGCCGGCGCAAAATGTAAGCAATAGGACAACATAACAATAGGACACATTTTTAAAAAGTGTTAATATTTGACAATTTGCACCCAAAAGCATTACATTTCAATTGTGATTTGTTATGTTAAATAAATAAGCAGGCTACACTAAAAGTTATTTCTCCTTGGCTTGTTTAATCGGTTACACTTAAAATAACAGCACAATTTTCTTGTTATAGAAAATGACATAATTGTTATAAAACCCCATGTGTAAGTTACACAAAAGTTTAACAGGGTTTTCTCTTACAGTGACACTATGTAAAAGCACTAAGAGTCTGTAGTTTATCTGCTAAACAAGATAAAAAAATAAATGCATATGGATATTTAGTTATAGAGATATGCAGTTTCACACATACCGTACTGGTAAATTATTACTTCGCAACAATGAAAAAATGTGTCTTGACAACAGGTGGTTAAAAGTATTATTTTGAGATGATGATAATGAAAAATCAATACAAATATGAATAGTCTTGATGTTTCGTCAAACATGCTTTGCATGTCCTACATTTCTTTAAGATATAAATATATTTGACTTACATCAGCATTCTCATGGATGACTAGAGTCTATTGACCGTTAATAAGTGACTACATGTATTTATTCATTATGATAGACTCTTAAAAATAAAGGTGCTTAAAAGTTTCTTCACAACGATGCCATAGAAGCAGCATTTTTGACATTTTTTAAAGGTTCTTTAAGAAGCATCTCTTTCTTGCTTTTTTATCATCCGAAGAACCTTTTTCGCCACGAAGATCCTTTTGTGAAACACAAAGGTTCTTCAGATGTTAAAGGATCTTTATGGAACCGTTCCGACAAAAGGGATTCTTCTATGGCACCTTTATTTTTAAGAGTGTAGGATCTGCATTGGTATCAGAAGCTTATCAATTCTTGCATCGTAATAATAAACAGTTCACTTACGAACACAAAGGAGCAGAAGCGCCGTGAGAGTCGTCAACAGAGAGTTCTCCATCTGGCAAAGATCTGCGCTACACAAGATAAATTCAACATTATTTATGTGTGTTCCTCAAAAATATAGGCCTAAAGGTCAAATGAATGACCTTTGGCACCCAAGCCAGTGTTTTATTAGATTGTGTTGAATTAGGCCTGAGCACAATGACTGTGTTTTATGTTCTGTTTGGGAAACAAGCAAACAAACAAAGTCGCGATTTTGCTCAACAAATATCTCACCGTGACTTGAGTTACAAAGAACTTGTCCGTAATTTACTTTACAGATATGTGTTGATACACACTGAACTCTATTGATGTTCACTAATGTTTTAAGATATGATATAATGCTTTTAGTTGAAAGCTGTCTTGCTGCGAAGATGCTGGTGTTCAAAGCATCAAAAACCTAAAGACGTCTTTCAATGTAGCATAAAAACATCAAAGCAGCCTTAAACGACATATTATCAGATCTTACCGTGTTTGTGACTGACAGGAACAAACGTGTAGAGCAAATGACAAGAAAATTAAGTCAAAGGAAATATACAGAGGTGAGCTAGTACGACGATTCCCCCGCCCTCATCCTCTTTCTCTCTCTCTCTCTCTCTCCGTTCGCCTGTAATCACGTTTTGTGTTTTATTGCACACTGCACTGCTTCCTCACTTCAAAGAGAACAAGACACAGACAAAAAAATGAAGAAAAGCTTTTAAAAAAAAAAAAAACCAACAAGGTGGGTGGAGAAAAAGTGAAACAGTGTTATATTCAAAGTTATTTCATCTTCTGTGACTCTGAGTTTTAATAAATCTTGTCAAATTGAATTAATTTAATTAAAGAATTACGAATTAATCGAAGTATGGACAAGGTTGGGGTCCTATATAATAATGTAGGGGTAAAAAAAGACATAAAATCTGCATAACAGAACCAGATTTTTGCATAAAGTGAGTTTATTTTGGTGAAGGGCGGACTAAAAAAGCTCACGCAAGATGATTAATGTGCGCTGAGGAATATCCGGCGAGCATGGAAGTGAAACATGAAAACACCAAAAAAAACACCAATATCCAGATATATCCTTTCATTTCACTTACTCATATCTTCTTTTCATTCACAATGTTTCCCAGCCGCCTCTGTACCTCCTTCACTCTCTCGTTCTTTGTCAGGTGTCGCCGGGGTTGGTTTACCATACCGTACAGTTCAAGAAAGACCCGTAAAGGCTGGTTTTTGAACCTGTAAATAAATTCCCCTATAACACCCGCTTGAAACTCTCGTCTATGATTCAATTTGAGTGGAATTTAAGCAGCTTTTAGTGAGTCAATGGGTTAAACTACCAACTTTCTTTATACAGGATCACTTGACTAAAACGTAGATTTTGTGAGCTTAAAAATAGATGGGAACGTATAATACCGTTTAGCATCTCTTTTTATAAATATTTAGGATGAATGGTAGCTACTTTGAGGACATAATATATATAACATCTTATTGGTTTGTTTTAGTTTGATTTAGTCACAACATAATCACATTATCGTTTTGGTGGTGTATTGACAATTAAAAAAAACATCATAATACACCGGATACGAGCGGAGTCGGCACGGAACGACACAAATCTTTTGTTTATAATATGCTTTCAAAGCAAAAACATAAACAAACGTCACGCTTTTGCAGCCCAAACTGATAACAAGCAAAAGAAATAACAAGTACATGACATCAGCTAGCAATTTAAAAGTATGTCTATTGTCTAGAGAGTTTTATTTTGGGTTACCAGGTAGAAGAACCGTTACTAAACCTAAATTACACGACATATTCAACAAATTGTTTATTCAATAAAATTAATATTCATTTTTTATTTATTTAATACAATTATTATACAATAAACTATTAATTAATATATATTAAATAAAATATAAATAGTTAAATTATTGGCCACTAGCCAGACCGATCAACAAACACAGACCGGAAGTTAACCGTTAAAGTCCGCTATTGATAAAAATAAAAAACCAACACAGGCATCGTAGATCAACTTCAGTGTTTAATATTCACACCCGAGAAAAAAAGACAATAAAAATAAAAATACACTTTTAACAGGCTACAGTCATCACAACCAATGCAATAGAATCTCTTTCTCCTAATGCTGCAAATCAATGTGCTAATAACATTTCTTCATCCCATTTTTTCTCGTCCTCGTGTCGTATCGGCCTCTCCCTCGCTCCAGGTGCTGGGGAGGGACCCTAAATCTGGGGGTTCTGCTACAAACCTGAGTCTTAATTACTGAGTTCATGAATTAGATAAAGCCACCCGAGGCCTGATTGAGGACGCCTCTGGTTTTGAATTGCTTTAAAAGTACAAAAATAAAGAAAGACCCCGCACGACTTTTCTAAAGCTGACTCAGGCCCCGATCCCAGCTCCTGTTGCCAAAGAGTGAGGGGCTGTTAGTGTGGAGTGCTAGTGTGATTCCTCCGGTTGGCCAACATGAGCAGGTAAACGCTTGAATCAGGTGAGACTTTTTTTAATCAGGTGAGACACAATAACATCTCTAGAAATGTGGGTGAGGCCAAGGCATTGTAGAGCTTTTGCGTTTCAAGCCTTTAAAATTACGTTTCAAAAGGGACAGTTCACCCAAAACTGATCATTTATTCCCCCTCGAGTTGTTCCAAACATGTATAAATGTCTTTGTTGTTTAACACAAAATTAAAGAATGTGGGAAACTAAACAGATCCGATTTTTTTCTACTATGGTGCCCCACAAACATTCTTCCAAACATCTTTTTTCGAAACTACAAAATTCAAACAAACTTGAGGGTGACTAAATGATGACAGATTTTTTATTTTTAGATGAACTATCCCTGTGGTAGAATCAAACCAACCTGATCTCACGAGAAGTCGTAAGTATTTGACGAGGTGGCTAATTCGTATGAATTCATACGTCGTGAGTCGTACAAAAACATACAATTAAGCAATACTGAAGGCCCACCCCTGACCCCGCCCTTACACCTGACGTCAATGGCGCGAAAGCACATCGTACTAAAACATACGACTGACATCGTACGAATTCATACGAATTAGCCAAAATTTGCCACTTTGTCAAATACTTACGATTTCGCCGTGAAATTGCGTTGATCAAACTAAACCACTGCACAAACAAGTTCGGAGCCAGGTCCCTATTCTCCTTTTGTTGTTGTTGTTGTTGAGGGAATTAGCCTGGACGATTTAACAGTTTCTGGCTGTACGACATAATCAAACGTCCGTCGACTCAAAGCGTAAAACATGCAGCCAATGTCCAGGCATTTGTCTGCATAGTTTTACTATAAAAAGTACCCTACGGTAGGTACTGAACACTATATTACTACTAGCATGTTATGTAACACCTAACGTCTTGCATATGCTCTGTGCTATGTTATGCCTCACCTGCACCCCCCATCCTTTAATCCTGTGCTATAGCTGATAAAAGATATGTCTATAATAAAACCCCTTACTCTCTGATTTCCCTTTAAATATCCATTAATACAAATTACATGTCCACTAGAGAACGTACGGTTATATTCTACGCCTTCTGATCATTGTCAAGCGATATTTAAAATAGGTGGAAGAGGAAAATAAGCCAAAGAGGTATTGGATGGAGTAATCGATTGGTGCATTGGTACACATTCGTAACAGGACCCATTATTGCACCCAGCCAAATTTACAAAACATATTGACTTTAAAATCTGCACATGGAAATTGTCTAAACTTGATCATGATACAGGAGCTCAGTTTACGTTAATAGTTTACATCTGAGATCAAATGGAAAGCTGGTGCTGTGCTTTTTGGACTGATGTCTGTGACAAGGGTCTATATTGACAAGAGAGTACCCCAACGCTAAGGGAATCCTCTGTGTAGTGTGACCTGTTTATTCCTGACTGAAATCTTAAAGCGCAGCCGAACGAGGCTGAGCTGCAATGCAATTTTGTCAAAAAACTAAGAAAAGCATCTCGTCGTCAAATATATCAACATATCAGTGATTTGAACATGCTTAAATGGTCTGGAACCGAGCCGGCAAAACCCATGAAGCCCGAGTCTTTCATTGAGGTTGCATGGGGGGAACAAGCACACCCATTCTCAAGTGTTCTTTATAAGCCTCAGACAGGAACAGGATGTGACATGGGTACACAAACCACAAATCTGAGGGTAAGGAAAGGCAGAGCAAAAGGAGAAGGGCGAGAGACGAGTGGAAGTGTAATGAGAGAAAGACACAGAGACATACACAGAGTGGCTCAGGAGTATTGTTGTGGTACCCCAAAACCTGGCCTATAAAGAGGTCTACCTGTTGGTGACTGGGTTGATGGCCCGTGGGGGCCTGTGGGGTAGCTATACCCTCCGTAAGGGCATGGACTCGGGTACGGGGCAGGCGTGGGGCCAAATTGCCCAAACGGTGGCCCTGGAAATGAAGGCTGAGAGGGATACGGACAAGCTGGAGGGCCAAAAGCGGACCTGGGTGTAGAGTAGCCTGTCGTTGCAGAAAAGGGGGCGCCCTGGCTGGGGTACGGCTGAAACGCTGTGTTTGAGTTGGTGGGGCCTGCCGTGGAGCCTGAAGGGGGGTGGTTGGGGGGTACGACAGGGTAGGGAGAGTAGGGAAGAGCAGAACTGGAGGCATTGGAGGGCGCGCTAACATTGGAGCTCTGTTGCTGCTGAGGCTGCGGTTGTTGCCACGGCGATGATGATCCAGCTTCCTGATTGGCGCAGGGTTGCGATGTCATCGGAGCATCTCTTATCCCTTTGCTTTTTTGGCAGAGAATTTCTTGCAGCTTTTCGATACGCACTCGCCTCGTGTGAGCGAGGCAACGGAGGGAAAGGAAGCGTTCAAGGAAAGAGTCCAGCAATATCGAACCTTCCAGAAACTCATCTGCTAGAGTCTAAGAAAGAAGGACAGATTGATATTTCAATACAATCCTAGATAGTCTTAGAATAATATGTGTCCTTCATTTTTTTAACACATCCATTTTTTATTGATATATTCAGGGCTTGAGAGTACACTAAATCAAATTAGCACAAAAGAACATTGACATATACACAAACCCGACGATGTCAACAACATACCATGAGCTGATCATATAATTGCGGCTCACCTCTGATTCTGCCTCTGTGTTGGCGCCCTCTGTCTGCAGACGAGTCATCAGCCCCTCTGGAGACACCTGACCTATAATACAGTCTACAGAGACAAACACAAGTGAAAAAGAATGCAGGTGGGGCAGAAGGGGTTTGAAAAAGACGAGAACAGGTTATGCAACACAATGACTCAGCTATGTGTAAAAGAAGCAAACAGTAATGACTGAAAAAAGTAAATCAAGAAAAAAACTACAGTTACCAAAGAGGCTATAATGTTTTGGCCAGACACATAGCTATAGTGTGATGTAATGTCACAGATGAACAAATGGGGGAAGAGAACAATTGCCCTATATTACAAGCAACACAGACTTTCTGGACGAAAACAACAAGCTCTTGTTAGAGCTTCCTGTCTCTGGTCAAAAGTCTCTATAAACCCTCACAAGAATAAAAAGCAAATAAGAAATTACATTCATGGTTCTAGGATACCAAAAGGTTCCCTGCACGATGCAAGCACAATATAACTCATTTCAAGAAGCCAAAAGATTGCCAAAGCAACTTAATTATAGTAAGAAGTTGAACAACAGAACTATATGAACACCAGAATTTCACTTTTATTTAATCACTCAGCTAAAAGTAAAGATAACAATGAAATCTTTTTTTGATATTCTGTATGTAGATTCTGTATTTTTAGCGGTTACAGTAAAAAAAAATTTTTCTTAATGAGCAGATTACCTAAAATCCTCTTTACATGTTTGACAATGACATACTTTTAAAAGACTCCTAACATGACCATTACATACAATAGTTTGCTAGCTCTACCTTTGGTAATGTTTTACTGAAAACTAATTTTCCCCAATAAGCAAAATTTGTATTCTTACCTCTCAGGACACAGTGCTGTTTGTATCTCTCTCTCACTTCCTCAAGTTCACTGTATTTCCCCACCAGCCGAGCTCTCTCTTTCTCAAGACGGGGCTTCATGTCAAGATTCTGCTCGGCCAGACTGCGGTTGGCAGCAAGGGCCATTTCCCTCTCCAGCTGAATTTCCTGAATCTGCGGAGAGAACAAAGGCAGTGACATATTGGACCCAAAAAGCATGTTTGATATTTCCAAAAAAATCATACAGGTGAGGCATTTAAATGTTTAATACTTTAGGTTGTCCTTTAATTGTTAATCAATTTCCACCAAAATTTGCTTAAAAAGCACAAAGGTTGTATTGTAACCACATTTTCACACTTTCCTAATTATAATCTTATTTATAGGATTCTCCTAATTCAAATTATATAGAAGACCAGTCAACCCTGCTAGCATAACTGAGACAACAGGGTGGACATGCTGAGGTAAAATTTGCCACTTCATGGTCTCTGAATTTTGTCGTTTTAAATAGCAAAATTTCTGATCACATTTATATATTTTTAATATAAAGATATATATTAAATATATATAAACTAATAAAACGAATATACTAATAAAGACATTACACACAGTTTCACAGTGATCTTGAAGTGAAAACTCTAAAGGCTAATTCACATTGTTTCAACAAATGCCAACAAGGGTATAACATTGATCCATAAACGTGTTTGTTAGATTGGTGTGAATTAGCCTTAAAAGTGTAATGACACACTGTGGTGGACATCGTCATACTGGACAAATCTTCAATTAAAGTGGCAGTATTGTGACATTATGGGGTGGACATATGAAAAAACTGTTTTATTATTATTCAAATAGCAAAATTACTAGAAAGAAAAACTAGTTCAGAAGATAAATATAACCATAATCTCATTTGACTAGAGACTTGTCAACCCAACTCACCTCATCAGATTCCAATGCCATAGATTCCACCCGCTCCGAGTTGTCCAGCAAATCCTGCAACTCGGACTGACTGAGGTCTTGAAGCTTCTCCATTGATTTGCTAGGACAGCTGATGGTGACGAGAAATGTTTACATAAATATTTCAATTTTGTTAACACAAGCATTATTAAATGGAGCCTATTAAAAAATTATAATTTTTCCAAACTTTTAAAATTTCCTCATAGATGGGACAACCTACGACTGACGTAACGTATATTGCTTAATGTTTATTCTGAAGTACCCATTATGAATATGCCAAGACAGACTATTGTACTTATTCTCACAGGCAAAACATACTCTTAGTGAGTTTAGTATGTGTTATGTCACATATCCAACAACAACTACATGACAGGTAGTTTCAATTCCTCTGTCATTCAACTAGAAAAGTCATTTAGAAACAGTTTTTAGTGAATTGTAAATAAGACGAAAAACGCCAAACCAAGCTGTGAAGCTACAGAATTCATAAATACTTACAAGGTACAAGCAAATCAAAATCCTCTCCGCCCGGTGCTCATGGAAAAACATCAAACTTAATTGGAAGCGAGTGACGTGAGGATGTACACGGAAGCGCCGAGACTGACAAAAAAACGTCTTTCTGTGAAAAATACGTTCGGGATAATATCCACTTGATGTTTAGCGTGTTATCTAGCGCGACAGAGTGGAAATATACGTGCAGATTTTTTTCCTGGCGATTGGAATCTCCCAGCGGTTAGCTGGACGGCTAACACACCTAAAGGACAAGGCGGGTTGCTTATCCTCAAAAAACAGCGTCGGACGAAAAGCGAACACAAAATCAGACGATCATATATGTCTGTTAAAACAGCACCGATGTCAAATTCAAGGAAACGGTGCAAATAAACGTGTTTTTAAGGGGTATATTCATATTCTTGCGGGAAAGTTTCACTTCTCGTTGACAGATATCGCGGCCATCTTTGGACGAGTCCAATGTTAATCTTGTATAGGGAAATAGGATATGATTTAAATTAATGGATTAGCATTTTTGTTGGAAAACATTAAAGACAAGTTCAGATGTTAAGCTCAAATTAGCTAAATTATATTTATACAATAAAAAATGTAAAGGCATCGTGTCGCTTTCGTGGAAATACCATTAAGGTCCCCCTAACTTTGCTTTTATATGGTTTAGTCCCATGTTCAGCTGACTACAAGGGAAACCCCGATGTGACGGGAATGTTTCATATAATGTGACATGGCAGTAGGGTTCGTCTTAATGTTTCACTACACAGACAACATGGATTCTTTAACAACTTCATTTTAATATTTCAGGAACCTGTGGGTACATATTTAGTATAAACAGTAGGCCTACAATATAATGTAATTGCATGTCCATAATCACACTTTACAATTTGTATTCTATACATTGATAACATAGTTTCACTTTTTTACGAAGTTAGCAAGAAAACATAAGCTATTAAGGACAAAAGAAATTATATATTTTTATTGACAAAAATACAATTCAAAATATAAAAAATGATAATTAAATGATGAAGTTCTTGGTGTATGAAATGTAATCTCAGTGTGTCTTCAGTCCTCCAAATGCTGAATATGATAAGAAACAATGAACAGCCAAAGCAACAACATCATAAAATATTAGCAGCCCAGAGATGGTGTTGTACAGATGCTGTAAAAATAAAGAGATTGTATGAGCCCATGTCTATTATTTTATTTAAACCATACGAGTGTCATATAAAAGCATGTATTCATTCTTAAAACATTTTGCAATTAACATTATATATATATATATATATATATATATATATATATAAAGATGAATATAAACAACGGGTGTTTTAATACAGGCCAATGACAAATAAAAAAATACTTGCCAAAAATGTTTCTGCTGGACAATTTGTACTGTCATAGTCAAGATCTTGATCTGGTTCTGGGCAAGGAGGAAGCTCTTGAGACTTGATCATAGCATAACCATACAAAAAAAGAACAATCGTTGCCACCCCTAGGCTTGCAAGACCGGCAAACATACTGTTTTTCAACTAACAGAGAAAACACAGGCAAGTTACATTGGGATTGCAAGAAAACACAATTTACATTAAATATGAAGCGCTATGGTATACAATGACCTGATATTTACCAGTTGTCTGCTAGGGCTTCTTTCAGATGCCATGCTTAATGCTCCCGCAATCACAGACTAATGGAAAAATGTAAATAAATTTAGATGAGACAAAACAAAATGAGCAAAAACATATTAGCAATATGTAAAGCAATATATTTTTAACATATCATGAGACTA
The DNA here is from genome assembly GCA_026939265.1 of Oreonectes daqikongensis. Lineage (NCBI taxonomy): Eukaryota > Metazoa > Chordata > Actinopteri > Cypriniformes > Nemacheilidae > Oreonectes > Oreonectes daqikongensis. The sequence goes on from JAOTQM010000031.1 coordinate 1,460,917, forward strand.
TATATAATTAATAAATATAGTAAAATATGCATTGCCTACCACACAACCAACAGAAAGAGGGCAGATGAACAAAAATGTTATATTAACACCGATGTTGTAAGTTGGTACAGCCAAAAGCACTTGAACCAAACCAAGTAATATTGCCATTACCTGTAGAAGAAAGACATGCTTATAGGGCAAATTCAAATATTCTCAACAACAATCTTACTAAACGACAAACTTAATGACAAACACTTGACCCATTCCCACCTACCGCAACCACTTCAGGGTCGTAAAGCGTGAACAGGCGTCGTGACTTGGGAGGATCTGTGTCGACAGACGCTGTTTGCGTTGTTGACATCTACAAAAAAAGAGATGCAAGAGTGGGTAAAATGCAACTGATGCACTGATCTTTTAATGGTTTTACTGAGTCAGGCATTTAGTAAACAGGCTACTGTCTTCACTATGTGATGCATATATTGATGGAATGTTAATGGAATACAGATGCTGTTAAAAAAAACAAATCTTTGTGAGATAAGGAAGTGGGCGGGTAATATTTGTGCAGGACAGCACAGCTGGATGCAATACAGTCTTACTCAATAGCAGAGGACGTCCAGATGTTCAAGAAAGACGTTGTATTAATTTATTTACATTATTAAAATATTTAAATTTTTACTTTATTTATAACCCACAAATGCGCTCATTGTAGGAAAACATTATGATGCGTAATCCACCATTAAACGTCTTTTACGCATGGATATAGATGTTACTAATAAATGTGTCTGATGTACTTTTTATTAAAATAACGCACGAGAGACTCACCTTGAATGGAGCAGCTTCTGTGAATCCTGGAAAACTGAGGGAAACTGGGCTGTTTATGAATGTAATCCAGAGTCAGAAGCGCGTCTATGGGGGAAGGGGGCTGTGCGTATTTGGGGGTATCTGGAGGAAGGGGGTTGGACAGAGCAAAATTCTTTGCAAAGCGATTATTTAAAACTCATAAGGGTGGGACCAGACCGTTTTTTATGCCAAAAAGAATTTCACAACAAGATCTTAGAAATTGTTGCACATTTACTTAAAGTTTCAGGAGTGTTTGCAAATTTCGCTCGGGTTGCGGAGGAAGGCGGCCAAAAGTTGTCACCCCAAGCATTCATCGCGACCTAAAACTTAAAAAGAAAAGAAAAAGACGAAATGTCTGTGACAGTGTCGACGGACCTGTCGGTGACAACTGCCCCGGGTAGGCTGGAGCAAAAAATAGAGGAGAAACGACTTGTCTTGCAGGAAAGCGTAAGAAAAGGAGAGCCCAAAATATTTGGGGTGAGTGAAATACATTTCGTCTGCATTTTTTTCTCTCCATAAATACATCTAACGGTTAATGTGTAACTAATGAACATTTGTCTTACACACAATGATGTATTAAGATTTTTTTTACAACGATTGAGCAATTTCCTATTAAGCAATATCTCTCTCTCTCTCTCTCTCTCTCTCTCTCTCTCTCTCTCCCCACTCCCATAGGTCACACAGATAGCACTAGGATTGCTGATCATCTCCTACTCTTTGCCATTGCTCTTTGCTAAGACCACACTATTAATTAACATTGGTGTGCCATGGTGGAGTGGCATTATGGTAACGTAAAATGATAACTGTAATGTGTGTTCTTTAAGAAAAAGTAATTGTTTTATTACTAAACTTTATTATTTGTGTCTCTCTTTCCAAACAGTTTGTCATTTCAGGTGCAACTGCAATAGCAGTGGAAAAGCATACCGGGTCAAAGACAGTGAGTTAGACCGTTCAATAGACAAGTAAAAAACATTATAGATAGGCTATTTGCATGCAGGTCGTCTAATGCAACTGGATCACAATAAGGATTGCAGGATTGTTTACAAAGACAAGAAATGATAAAAGTTTGTGCTGTCTTTAGATCACTGTTTGCTTGTCTGTCTCCATCATGGCCATAATCGTCTCACTAGTTGCACTTGCCCTGTACTACATTGACATCGGACAGGACGTCCCCAATGTATGTATATTGTTATGCTTATAAGAGCAATTCAAACATTTCAGAGAAATACATACATTACACTGACCAACGAAAACTCTTTTTTTTTTTAAACAGAAGTTCTGCAGTGCTGTAAAGACCACCATCTCAATTCTTATTGTGGCCCAGACAGCAGTGTCCTCCGCTTTCACAGCTATTCTGTATAAAGCAAAAAAGCACTTCACTGATTATGTGGTAAGAGGGAAAGGGGAGAATTTAGTATCTTAAAAAAAATTGTCATTGGCCTGATCATTCTTGAAAATGTTGAAAATTGATTTCCTAATTCTTGCAACATTAAAGAATCATTATAATGGGATTGGCTGCAAACATTGTGCTATCAGAATGTTTTGGTATAGTGAGCAAAAATCTTTTCTTTTCTTTTAGCTCAAGACAAACTGTTTCAAATTAAAACAATTGCACTGTAAAATGCTGACATGTTATATTTTCTTCAAATTTAGCCTTTATTTCTTCCATGATGGTCTGTTAATAATGGTCAATGAAATTGATATTTTTCTCTCTTTCTTCCCCAGACTATAAATGAATGACATCCTGCTTAACCCCCAAGAATGACTTAAATCTCATAAACACCTATTTCATTTATGTATGTATATAGAATTAACTCTACTTACTACTACTTATTAAATTTGTGTAGCCTTTAACATATATAGCAATGTACCATATGCAATGCAATGTGTTTCAAGTAGCCTAATAATTTCAGTTCACATGTTTTAAATAATATCATCATAAACTCATCTCAAAGAATACGTTTTTATTAAATTTACATTTTACCTTAAATTGTGTTTTTTTTGTTGTTGCTATTATTACCAAAAAGACAAGTGGTAGCCTGCCTGGTGTCAAAAAAGTTCACTTCCGGTCTGTGCTTGTTGATCTTGACTAGTGGCTAATTATGTTTATACCTTATTTTATTTACATAAATATTATTTTATATTAATATTTTATTGAATAGTAACTGTATTAAATAAACAATTTGATTAAATGTATTGTATATTAATTTGATTAAATAAACTGCCTATTTGTTGAATGGATCGTGTCACTTTTTCACATGTTTACCCGACGGTTCTTCTACTAGTAGCCTAACGCAAAATAATACAGGCTAAACATACTTTAACTTGCTAGCTAATGTAATTTACTAGTGTTTTCATCATAAATAATCTGCAGGGACTCCATTCTTTGCTGATGTATACATGTAGTTTCAAGTTTCGGCCACAAAAGCGTGCATGCGCAGTAACGCTACAGGTTACCCAGGCAACAAAGATGACACGCTACAGGTTACCCAGGCAACAACCGCACGACCATACGTTACTAAATTCACAGGAAACGTTCCTGACACAACAACAATTTTCGTTTCTACTGGATTTAAGGTTTGTTTTATCCCGTAGATTAAGCGATTTGTGTTACAGCCAAGCTACATTTTCAGTGTTAACCGCTGAAGATTTACGTTTACGATGTAGGCTACATTTCTATAATAAATTGGTCAAAAAATGTGTGTCTGTGACAACACATGGCCATTTAAAATGAATTTATGACTACTTTATAGTTTTATATGTACATTTGATAATCATCCCACAGTGGTGTAGTCTTGGCAATGCACGTAGCCTATAGCTAACGCCGTATGCGTATAACTTCCACATAGGCCTAATTATATTTCCCGCGGCCCTAGCTTCCGTCCTCCGGGCAGGTCAGCCTCAACGCAAGTGGGTGGAACTTTAGAGGATTTTGATTGGTTTATTTAATGAAGTGTGTTGTATTATTGGTTCATGATGCACAGTTGGTGGCGGAAAATTTTGTTTTTGTATTTTGTATAAAATCTCCTCCCCCAACATAATCTGAAGTAGCACAAAATGTCAGAACAGCAGAGAATGTTCGTTTTTATAATTGTGAATAGAAACTGCAGTGGCTTAGAGAAATTAAAATACAAGTATAATGTAAATAATGTGAAGCAGATGGGATTTTCAAGGGTTCCACCTCAAAATGTATAGGATTATTTTGATTCATAGAAAAAATACAGTGTTGAGTGAGTGTATGCTTTTTATGTCTGTGTCACAGTTTTTGTAATGCAGAATCCCAAAATCATCAGTGGAATGGTTATCCGCGACAAAACGTTTCTCCGTGGGGTGGAGAAAGTGCTGGAACTTAACTGGGTTAATGGCAAAAACCAGCAGGCAAGCTTAATTGTGTATTAATTGTGAACTGTTTTAATTGTCTAACAATTGTTTACGTATCACTATACAAATTAATGAGGAATATCATTTGTGCATGCATCTTTACATATTCGAAGTTCAGTTTGTGAATTCCTTTTTTGAGAGTTATTATTTACATCTATTTCTCAGACAAGGAAAGCAATGATTGAAACAATCCTTCCCTCTATTGCTTTGGGTGCTGTGGAAAACAATGATTTCAACTCTCTTCATGCCCTACTAGAAGAGGTAGGCTAACTAATCCTCACAATTATTCATATAGAAAAACCATAACATTTAGAATTGAAAACAGTTTTGCTCACAAAGTGTTTTTCTAACAATTATGTGAAGGTGGATGTAAATTCTGGAAGCTATGATGGAATTAGACCTCTCCATACAGCCTGTGAGTTGGGAAACATGGACATGGTTAAGTTCCTATTGGAAAAGGGGGCGTCCCCTCAGTTAGTGAACAACTTCGGAAGATGCCCGTTACACGTGGCTATTAAGAACAGGTAAACCCACACGTTTATGGTACTAAAATGGGCTATAATCTCAGTGGTTAAATAAAATGTTGAATTACAAACATTTACTTTTGTATGATCTGCTTCCAGATGTACTATCACGTATACATTTGTGTACTTTTAGGCAGTATAAAGTTGTCACTTTCCTGCAAATGAAAGGATTCACTGTTAATCTAAACCCAGTGAGAATTGGCATGGAAATGATCCAGTAAGCAGTAGTGGATTCTTATCTATATAACAAATATACATGCACTCTCTATATTATTTTATATATGTATGAGCCACGCTGGTAATTGAATTCACCCTACAGAGCTGTACGGAACAGAGATTATCCACTTCTGCATGCCTGGTCTCTATCAGGGGTTGATATGGACACTAAAGACTATAATAGTTGCACAGTAATGCACGAGGCCGTTTGCCTGCGAGATAAAGACATGATTTCCAAGCTACTGGAATACGGAGCCATGCCACTGGTAAGAACATATTTCTCATTGAACACTATTATAAGAGAAGGTAGCTTTCATTGGTGTAAATATTTGTAGAATGTCAAACAAAGAATTGTTTTGTTTAATATTATAAACCTTGGTATTGTTTTGACCATGCTTCATAACCAATAAATCAACCATTCTGCTCTCAGGAGAGAAATGTGTGGGGACAGACAGCCGTGGATGATGCTCAAAATGAGCCGTCAATCCTTGCATTGTTTCATCCTCTTTTTACAGTGAGCTGCCCCACCAAAGAAGCTTACCTTCTGTACAAAGCAAAACATTTACACAAATAATAACAATAATCTCGTTTTATGTATTATTTTTAATCATATGCTATTTGTCACTTTTCTGTTACTCTATTGTAAATGTACAATGAGCAGCACAATTGGTATGGTGTTGTTGGGGAAAATGTTTTGGGAAAAATGGGCTGTGGGCTGTTTTGGGAAAAATGTTCTTTTGTGTAAATCGATGCTGTTCGTCGGATGTGTCACTAGATGGCAGTGTAAGGAAGAGCATCTAAACAACGACGTAACGTGGAGGGAAGCCAGGGACATCACGTGTCATATATAGTTGTCATGTTGAATAAACTCATACAAGTGATACACAAGTTGCTCAATGGTTCTTTGTTATGTTAGCAAAAAACAAATGCAACACTCAAAGTGTGTAGCCATGTCATGTGATTAAAAATGTCACCGGTAGGAGGCGGGATTGTTCCTTTCAGGGAACAGGAAACGTGCATTTCTCCGGGAAAAGATGCAACAGTTCATGTAGATTGGTAAAACGTGGGGAATGATACAGCGGATATACTTTAGGTTAAGCTTTTCTGGCTCGGATTGGAAATACGCTTATATAAAACCCCACAGTTAATGTTAGTTCCTTAATTTAGCGTTATTATTTTCATGGAGTTTGGCATTAACGGAAATCGCGCTTGGTGAAGTCGGAGGATCGCAGTTAGATTCCTTTCAAGCATGGCGCGGTTGGTATATTTTACAATATTTACACTTTCAGTTATACAGCCATGTCACTCACTGGATTGGGATAATCAGTCTAGTCCCCTTCACAATGTTCGCTCCATTGTCACAAGTTTTTCCGAGGAAGCCCACAGTTATCTGGTCTCTATGGTCGGTGAGAAGGTGGTGGATTCGTGTCTGAAGGTAAGCTGTTTTTTTCTAGCTGTTCTGAATTTTCAATAGAATTTTCACACAAATTTCTTGAAAAGAGCACAGACATTTACGAATATAGTTACCGCGTTTGTTCTTAGTGGTGATGCATTTATTTACAGATGCCACTTAAGTTTAAAGTCCCAGTGAAATAAAAAATGACAATTCCTATTTTTTTTAAAAATGAAATATTGCAGCCTTTATTGTAAAAAGCTTATCAGTGTGGGTATGTGCCTTTATAATCTTCAGTTAAAATCTGAAAATCTATTTCAAATGACGTAAGTTAGACGGCTTGGGCGGAGCATCCGTTAACTCCTCCCCTTTAACTGTCAGTTGACTGCCAGTTCATTTTAAAATGCTGTTTTTATACATCTGATTGTCAAAATACGGAAGTAAATCGCGACTTCCGGTTCACTGGGACTTTAAATAGTTACACTATGGTTCATTTTCGTAAGGGCCATATGCTGTCTGGGACTACTGTGTACGTTTTGTGTCATTTGTATGATACTACTAATGATCATAATCTTTGTGTATTTGCTTATTTATTTGCATCAGTCTGCACGCAACGGCGTGGCGTTTCTGGCAGAATCGGCAGCGGCGGGGCTTAACGTGCTCATCCGATACCTTACTGAAATTTTGGAAGTGTCAGCAATTGACGGTAACCAAATCTATTTTTTTTTTATCCACTTACTAACTTCTGTTAGATAGTTTAAGTTGTTTTAAGCAAATGTGCACGTTTCTCCATGTGTCTGTACAGTCAAACTCCCCTTCCGACAAGTTACTCCAGACGGAGTGATTTTCGTTACTCAGTGGGCCCTGCTGGCTCTGACTGCCTACTGGATCATGTCCCTCATCCTGCGGTTGGTGGTGGGAGCTGTGAGGCAGGCGCTGGGGCTGCTGAAGGTCGTCTTCACAGTCGCCATGTTTGGGTTGATCCTCAGCGACGCTGGTGCTCCCGCAGAAACCACAGCACTGAGATTAGCTGGCCTGGTGTGTGTTTGCGTCCTGTTAGGCGTAGGTGGAACATCTGCAAAGCGAGACGCACATCTAGAGGACAAAGTCAAGATGTTGGAGAGACGGCTGAGAGATATGGAGAGAAGCAGGGAGGAATAGGAAACCTTCACCTGGTTCTCTACTTCCTTCTCCTGTTTGCAGCAGTATGAGCATGAAATTTAGCATGTTTTGGTTACTCGCCAACTTAGTAGATGCTTTATTTCTTTCTAAACCTGAAGGGTGTTTTTTATGTTTAGATGTAGATTTTCGTTTCTTAAGTGAAACTGCATATTTCCTTATAGAGTCTCATAACACTACAGTGTCTGAATGCAAAAGACTATGTTTGAATGAAAGAGAATCAAATTTCTTATAGGGCTAAAGGTTACTGGGAAAAGCATTTCATTTAAATCATGTTTTTGTTGCCTTTTACCTCATTCAAAAAAAGCAATATTGCAAAACGTATTTGAATTTTTTTTTACAACATTTGACACAAAATTAAACTTTTCAATTAAAATGACAACTGTCTCCTGTCATGCTCATTCAAGAAGGTTACATCAACAGGATCCATCCTGACTCGTGCCAAAAATGTTTATTCCAGTTATAACCACACCAGTATATTATATATTTTCATTAAATTCTCTTTTGTACTCATCCCCAACCATTATTTAGCTTATCTGCACTTCCTAAATCTAATATAATGCTAAGGTGAGGTAAAGTAAATTATAAATGTGCATATTTTGGTTAAATTCAAACTTTGATATATTTAAACAAGTATTGCTTTTCCTGAGTTCAAGTTTATTGTGTCACATTTCCAGAAGTGTCCCATTATAAGTTATTTATTACAAGCTGATGAATTAAAATGGAACATTCTCAGTTTTACACTGGTTTATATAATTATTCATAATAATTACTATATTAATCATATCATATTAAAATCAACTGCATTTGAGCTTTTTAAATGAGAAAATACTGTGCTGTCTAAGTTGACAAGCATTTTTCGATACTTTTAACATTTATTCATTTGGCAGACGCTTTTGTCCAAAGCAACATACAATTAAGGCAAAACAACAAGCCATTTTAATTGGTTAGATATTTGCAAAACCCAGTGACAAACCTAAAATAATAGTAGCAAAACGAATAAAAACAAAACATCTGCAGGTCTAAATACTCATACATCAGAACATACTGAACATCAATGGCGAACATCATTTTAATTCATGTAGAGGTAGCATTTCAGCTGCACTGCAGTCATTTATAATTGCTTTACAGTGATAACCAATATTGACCATCTATTCCTAATAATATGGATGTTGCATGAATCCTAAAGTTTGCAGACAACTACTGGAATTTGCTGTTAAAAGGTCTTCCTTGGTCAAAATTGGATACCAGTTAAGTCAGGACATCAACGGAAACTCTGGGTGCATCAGACTATTCGTAAGAGAACAAGACAAAAAAAGTCATTTTAATATTAAGGGTCACAAAGCAGATGTGAATCATAGAGACTAGAATAGGGTGCAGAAAACGTAACATACACGGAGTTAAAAAACGTAAACAAATATATAATATGACACTCTTTAATGATTTTTAATGGGCTGTAAAAAAGAAAATAAGTGTTACCTCAGGCTGAGGGGTTAACAGACAGAACGCTGTTCATCAATGGATTGTAATTCTGCACAAACACACAAAGTTATGTTTGAATATACACATTAAATAGGATGTCATTGTTTTAAAACAAGCCATTATCTGGTAAGTAAACAGAAAGGTCAAATTTAAAATGTTAAGATTGTAAATGTACCTCAGGTGCAGGTGGGTTTGGAGGAGCATTCCAGTGGGGTGGGTGGACAGGGGGTCCAGGAGGATAAAGAGGGTACTGTGGAGCATACTCGGGATTAAAACCATAGAAAAAATAGTGCACGTGCCGTGTATGCGCATGTTAGAGCCCAATAAGATGTTTATTGCTAATGTCCATGAGGTGGCGCTCTTTCTCAATACAAATCAAAAGAATCCACTGGACCATTTTGGGAGATGTAAACAACACTGGACCACAAGAACTCCATTTCAGTTTTTTACCCTTTTTAATCTCACATATTTAATAAGTTATAGGCCTGTATGAGTCAGTAAATTAAACAGATGATTATTTCATTTAGAGTTCTGGGCCAGTGTTGTTTACATCTTGCAAAATGGTTTATGAAACAAATGTAAACGTGTTTGTATTTGAACTCACAGGGTTAGGAGGAGGAACAGCAGCATATGGTGACGGAAAACATTCAATCTGACCTTGGACTGGAGGAGGATGTTGAATCAGACCTGCTGTATAACCCTAAATGAAGAAACCCAAATCTAAAATTAAAAATAGTGACTGATGAAGACTGAAGGTCATCAATTAATGTATATACATTTCTAAGACTAAGACTTTTATGGCGTTTCGGTTCTTTTGCGGAACTTGAAGGTAAAGATGCTAAGATCTGCTGCTGCGTGTTTTTTGTTACTCTCATGTACCTTCATGATTCAGATGATCTTACCTGTGAGGGATCAGACACTGGTTGGCACATTGGTACAGACTCAGGCTGGGCATTAAGGGTGTTGGTATTCGGCGTGTCTGAAGTATCCTTCTGACAACATTTTTTCTTTATGCAGTAGCAGCAGGTAATGGCCGGAATGACGAGAAGAACCAGAGATATAAGAGCCTTATTTGAGATGGAACTGTGGCGGACTACATAGAAAATGTGAAGACACAAACAGACAAAAGCAGAGAAGAAACTTCATTCAAAAAAGATTCCTCGTGGTACACAGCACAAATCTCTAAAACAAATCAAAAACATTTACATTTTGTTTTCACACCATTGTGGAGAAATGTGATTCTTACCCACTAATATCATTGTATTGTCTGACACAATTCGACCTTTGTGATCGAGGAGTTTGTATCTGCCCACATCTGATACTTTAACATTGAGCACCTTGATATTTTCACCGGTTATTTGAAGTCGGTTAATGTAGTCTGGGTCTGTGTTACCCACAGGTACTCTGTTCTTCACCATTATGACTTTTTTACTTTTGTAAAACTTAAGAGTGGCATCAACCGGCTTGATTCCTTCCAGAGATATGCTGAGGGTTTCACCTGGGATACATTTAATCTGTTTTTTTTTGGCTGTAAGGGAAAAAAAATGTTTTACACATTTACACTTATGCATTTGTCGGATGCTTTTGTTCGAATCCATTTACAGTACATTTAATATATCAAATTTATTAGCGGTGTAGATGTGGGGTTTTTTTAGATGTGAGAATATGTTAAAGTGTGTAATATATAAAACCTGATTTGGTATATGAAGGTGGTAAGGGAGGTAAAAGAATTCATTCACTTACTGTTGACCATCACCTTGTACCTGAAGATTATTTTATTCAGCACATCGAGCGAAGTGTATGTTCCCTCATAATCAAACGTAACATGGCCGATTTGGAGTATCAAGTCATTATTGAAAGATTTCATCGTGATTTTACTGACTTTACCGTCCTGTTGCCAGATAGTACCATATTTTGTTGAATTAGCAGGTTGTAACATCAATTTCGCTGTGCTTTTGGGAAACTTCAGAATCAGGCCATCCCCATGAAATACCTCCTTCTGAGATGTTATGACTGCAGAGACTAAGGGGAAAAACTTTGGTTTACATTTACTTACATTAAATCCCTGACCTGTGTTTCTAACACTGTTAAACTGCAAAGATAACAAATAGAGGTTTTGTCTTTTCTCTCAACACAATGTTTGATTCTACCTGCCTTGCAAATGTAAAACATGTTTACTGCACTTTTAGTCTATTCATCCTTTCAAGTCGGTTCTAAGGATTTTAGTGTGTAAAAATGTGTGCAAATAGTTACCTGCACAACTAGCAGCTGCAAGAATGATCCAAATTTTCAGCATCTAATTGAGAAAAGATAGACATAAAATGTAGCTGTCATGATCCTGTGCTCATTGTAGTTGTTTTTCTAGTTCAGGCTGGCAGGATCATGTCTCATGTATTGCGTCTGTGTTTGGCCATTTCTTTGTGCCATGTGCTCTCCTGTCATGCGTCTTAGCCCCGCCCCCTTGTTTCCATATTCATGATCCCGTTATCAGTACAAGCCCTTCACCTGTTGCCCTCGTTATGTCTCTTTTGGTCCTATTTAATGCCTTTGTGTTTGCGGTCCTGTGCTGGATCGTTTGTCTACCTCGTCTCTCTCTGTTCCGTGTCTCTGGCCCCTTGAGTCTTGTTTTCCCTGTGTTAATAAAATATGTTTTTGGAGAAGAGCTGTCTGCACTTTTTGTAAGCGAGGGCTACCTGAAGAGATAAAATCATCTGGGTTTCTTGTTGATAAAATACTTTACTACTTTAAACATGTGATGCATTATTTTTCATCTCACAGGACCAACTTGAATTTTCTTTCACATATTTTTGCACTTTAATATATTAAAGCTTTAAACACGTGTTAATAACATTTCATGACGATGTAGGACGTCACAGATGCGTCAACTAATACAACTTTTATCTGTGCCCCTTAAGCATTTGCAAACAAAATGTTTAAAATAACTTTTCATCAACTTTTATCTAAATAATATGATCAAATAGCTCTAATATTCAAATACAGTATTAATGAGAAAACAATCGTTTCAAACAAATGGTTCAAAACAAACATTTTCAAACAACAAGGTAATTTGAAATATGTTTAGTAATTATTTATAAACATCACTGGAGGAGAAAAACGCTTCACTTTCCATAGGCGTTTTTCTCCTCCAGTGATGTTTGAGCAAGCGACGCTTCAAAGTTTTAGCGCTCAATTGGCGCGACACATTTTAAATTTATCGATTTATATTTTGTCGAGAACCTTTTTAGTTACCACACAATACACTTATTTGAGCCAAAAAAGAAAAGCTGTAAGAAAGTCCCTGATCGAACCGCAACAAGCTTCATTGCGTTGTGCAATGCGCAGTGATGCAGGCGCAGCGGTCAGCTGTTGACCAATCAGAATCAAGGACTGGAACTAACGTTTATGAATCCATAAGAAGCATGCATGTGAGCAATGATAACTAGCAAAAGTACGATATAGATCGAGTAGCCTACTTACAATTTATATTAATATGATGATGACTCTGTCCGCTGTAAACTGAAGATTTAACCGTGGTCAGAGTCAAAGTTCTCTATTCATACAAATTGTGTTGTTGCTTCAGAGGGTTCCTGTGGGAGTCTGGTCGAGTTGCGCCGAGATCCGTGCAACATACTACACTTGTGTACAGTTTCCATTCATTTATTAGGCTCAGCAAAGCCACGCCCAGCGCGTAGTGAACCTCAGTAAGCCCCGCCCATTGAACGCGTTTTTCTCTGGAACGAGATCCAGGTGCAGCCTCGCGTGCCACAAGTTTCCGACCGGAAGTGAATCATATATGGCTCTGGGAAGGGTCTGGTCATATCAGAGTCATGTCGCCTAAAGTTTTGTAGCTAATGTTCTTTTGTCAGATGCAAGACTATATATATATATATATATATATATATATATATAGGCTACACTATTGCCAAAAGTATTGGGTCACACTATCTAATAAACAGGTTTGATGATTTTAGTAATTTCCATAAGTATGAATCTTAATGCTGCAGCATGATATTCTATGGAATTGTGTGCTTCTAATTTAATAGCAACAGTTTGTAAAGGCCCTTTTCTATCCCATCATGACAATGCACCTGTGTATGAGACAAGATTCAGAAAGAAATTATTGATTCAGTCAGTGTGGAAGAACTTGACTGGTCTGCATAAAACCAAGTCCTGAACCCAGCTGAACACCTTTTGGTGTCATTTTAAATGCAGACTTACCCACCAACACTTGACGTTTAATAGAATATTTTGATTTATTGAATATTTATATTGATGTTACTATCTTAAATCCAACCCATATTCTTCTCTTTAGCAGCATGTACAAAGCTGGAATTGTATGTCAAAGCACTTTCTTGTTTTAGAGAAGAGTTCCATCTCTTAGAGTTCCAATAATGTAATTATTAAACTAAATGTAAATGTAAAAATTCTACTTGAAATAGTTAACCTGCCCAAATGGAAGCACGCTATTCCCTAGAAAATATGATGTGGCGTTAAGGCATTTTCAGAAATTATCAAAGTAGTCAAACCTGTTTATTAGAAGCTGCGTCTTTTCTTTGGAACCTTTAGTTCACCACATGGCCTAGGAGCTGGGTTGCCTCATAGTTTACATGCACATTTTTATTTCATTATACAAATGAATCAGGAATAAGTTTATGTGCTGCTTTACATGTCTGAAGTTCAGTTTGTGAATTACTTTTTGGTCCATTACCACTTTGGTCCATTTGGTCCATTTCACAGACAACAAGGCCAGGCAAGAGGATTGTGGAGGACAGGTAAGTACAGGTAAACCCAAACCTTTATGCAATTGTAATGACGCATTGAGTCGCATGAAATGACATTCAACTATTAAAGAACCATTCATTTATGTTGCCTCATCTGGTACCTTAGGCCAAATTAATAGTGCAATTTCATGCCAAAGACAGTAATGATGCTCTTTTAAACAATGTTTTGTTTAATGTATATAAACCTTGATATTGTTTTGACCTGTGTGCTTCATAACCAAAGAGTATATTACATTATATTTGAATCCCTCACATATAACATATAATCCCTCTAATAATACCTAGAGGACAATGCCATGATGTTAGAGAAGAGAGATATGGAAATAAAAATAAAATAAAATAACTTGCTCTCTAGCACGGTTTCATTAAACTGCAGTTTGCAGGTTACTGGGAAAAGCACTTAAATCGTTTTTGTTGTTTCTTTGAATAGTGCTAAAAGCAAAGCAATTTTGCAAAATATGTGTTTTTTCCAAGACAGCGCATAGTTTTGGTCCAGATCTGGCCCACATCTGGTACATGTGGATTTCATTTGGGCCAGATGTGGAACTTTAATGATCTACAGTTTATCTAAAGTCTACACACCCTTGTTAAAATTGCAGGTTTTTGTTATGTAAAAAGATGAATGTTGGAACATGTTCCACCTTAATTGTGAAATTGCAACCTTTATATTAAAGTGATTAACAAAACAATTAATTTAGGGGGAAAAATGAAAAGTAAAAAATGTACAATAACCAGGTTGCATAAGTGTACACACCCCTAAACTAATACTTAGTTGAAGCACCTCTAAATGTCATCACAGCTCAGTCATTGTGGGTGAGAGTTTTGCACATCTTGACTTGCGATACTTTGCCGTTCTTCCTTGCGAAAGCATTCCAACTCTGTCAAATTGGTTTGAGATAAATTTGGAGCTATTCATTGAAGAAAAGCTGAAGCTGAAGAAAAGCAGCCCCAAAGCATCTCTATGCTCCGAATATAATAGAATAATGGCCAAAACGTTTAATTTGGCATACTAACATTATTCCACATGTTTTTTTTGCTCATTTTAACCAGGCTTGGAAATTTGTTTTGATTATAAAAGGTTGCCCAGACATATGAAGAATTGGGAAGATTGTTGTCACATGTAAGAAGCAACCAGTAGAAATTGTTGCAATTCTCTTCATTTTGCTTGACAGTCGCCTTTACCACTTTTTTCCTGGTCTTCTCATCAATTTTAGTAGGATGTCCTGTAATGACACTGTTGTGGCCTATATTCCTCACTCTGTTGATTTCTCTCTTTACCATATAACACCACAAACCGGAAGTTACCTGGGGGTCAGGCACACACGTGTCCGATGAAACGGTCTATAGCAAATATTTAAAAAAAGAGCTTTGAAAGACCAATAAAATCCACTGGAAGTCCTTAATGAATGCTTGAAAAACTTTTATTATAGGCCTTCCTGTAGCTCTGTAGTTAGATCATGATGCTAGCAACGCTAAGGTCATGGGTTTGATCCCAGGGATTGCACATGTAAGACCATTTTGCAAGATGTAAACACTGGTCCTAGTCCACACAGTTTCTGTGAAGCTTCTGGACCACATTTCAGCATTTTATAAGGAAGATGAAAATAGTCTCCAAAGTAAATATAACAAATATCAGCATGGGATTAGCTGTCCTGGGGCAGTGTTATAGCTACAGGGTTAGGCCTATGTACAGTATTCATTTTTTTTTGTAAGGCATCAATATGCAACTATTACACAAACTATATGTACAAACTATTACAGGGATTACAGGCACATGTAACTTAAAGAACAGAAGGAATCAAGTTGTTTTTACTACAATAAAAGGCACACAGCACTGCTTAAAGCAAATGCTTAAACTACCGGCAGGCTGTTTGTTGAAACAGTATGCGAATACATAAAGTTACATGCAATAACTGTAACATGGATTATTTAGAAAACAAATAAAGAATGACTTATAATATACAAATAGTTATATGTAGCTCATTCCTGAAGCTAACTTCAGATTACACACACCATGTAGTCCTTTTTTTAACAGTTCATACCTATATAGACAGCACAAGCAGAAAATATAGAAAGGTAAGAAAAGTATGATATTTGACATCTTTGGAAGCTGTTTTGCATGGTAGTAACAAAGAAACTTAAAACTGTAAAGACTGGATTTATATTTCAAAAAGTAAAAGGTTTAAGAAATATCTTTCTCTTAAACTAGATAAATCCTGTGGTGATAAAAAGAGCCATTCGTTTTTTTAACAAAAATGCTATGAGGACTGTGAGGTGAAATCCAGCCAGTAGCAAAAAAATTGCTGGTTTAAAGAGAGTCCCAGTTTTAAGGCTCATATACTGAATCGCAATGGCAAACAGCAACTTCAGCAACTCCATTACATTGTACAGTGATAACCAATACTGACCATCTATTCATAGTAATCTGGTTAAATAAAACAGTAAAGTATAGACATTTGCATGAACGCAATCAATTGTATTTTTGTTTCTCTCTTTGCACGTCAGGCTAGCGTGGGTAGTTCAGGCAACTACAGGAAATTGCTGGTGGAGGACTTTCCTTTGTTAACATTAAACTGGAGGCCAGAGTCTGAGGAGTTCAGGATATCAACGGAAACTTTGGGTGCATCGGACTATTCATAAGAGAAAAAGACAGATGTTAGGTTATTTCTGTTAAAATCTTCTTATGAGGAAATCTCATAAGGATTACAATGTGCATACGGATACGGATAACTGAACCTGAGAGACACGAAACTATATATAATCTCCCCCTTTAATGATTTTTAAGGTGTAAGAAAGACGATATGTGTACCTCTGGCTGCGGGCCCAGCATTGACGATTCATTCATATTGTATGCTGTGGGTTGAGGCCCAGGCGGAGCAATGTTCATCAACGGATTGTAATTCTGCAAAAACGCACAACACATACACATGAAAGGATGTCATTTGTGTGCACATTTCAATACAAGCGACAATCATTTATGCAGTAGAATCTCTTGTATTTAATACTGTAAGTAATAATTCTGTGTCCTTTAGCATCTTTTATTATATAACAAGATTGTACCACAGGTGCAGGTGGGTTGTACTGGTTTGGAGGAGCATTCCATTGAGGGGGCTGCATGGGGGGTCCTACAGGTCCAGGAGGATAGACGGGGTTCTGTGGCGCATACTCGGCATTAAAGCCCTACAAAAACACAACATTTCTATATTTAAATGTACACACTATGTACAACTATTTTTGCGTGTTTTTATGCTGTATGCAGTACTGTCTTCAGTCATTCAATTTCAGCAATGGTATAATGACCACATGCAGTTACCATAAAATCTCTTTATTAGAACATAATATAACACAAATATAGTGTGTGAGCTCCATCTTATCAGTAGAGGACCCACTAAGATATTGCTAATACCCATGAGGGGGCGCCACGCTCCCATACAATTAAAAAGCGCATACTATAAGATCTCAATTGATCATTTGAATACTCACAGAGTTTATACACAGTATGTGTTGTGAGCTTGTTTGAGAAAGAAGAGCTTAATTTGAAAAAAATGTTAATGTGTTTGTAGTTGAACTCACAGGGTTTGGAGAAACAGCAGGTTGTCCGTTCCATTGTGGTGGAGGATATTGAATATGACTTTGGTCCGGTGGAGGATAATAATTCTGACCTTGGTCCGGAAGAGTGGGATAGCCAGCCGTATAACTCTAAAATAAGAAATCCAAATATAAGACTAATGTAAATTACAAGCTGCACTGTAAGCAGATAAATGTAAACGGACAAACATTTCGACTATATTCAACAAATATTGTAGAACAATTTTTCATCGTAAAACTTTAGTATGCAAGTCATTTGAATTACTTTTATAGTGTCTTTATCTATTTGATTTTTTTGTTGTTGTATTGAAGAGCTTGACAGACAAAGACACTATGATCTCCTTTGAGCTATATATAGAGAGAGAGAGAGAGAGAGAGAGAGAGAGAGAGAGAGAGAGAGAGAGAGAGAGAGAGAGAGAGAGAGAGAGAGAGAGAGAGAGAGAGAGAGAGAGAGAATAGATCAGCAGATCACACACACACACAATGTGACCCTGGACCACAAAACTAATCACAAGTAGCAAGGGTAAATTTGTAGCAATAGCCAAAAATACAATGTATGGGTCAAAAATATGGATTTTTCTATTATGCCAAAAAAGTTAAAACATTAGAATATTAAGTAAAGATCATGTTCCATGATATATATCCTACCGTGAATATATCAAAATTTTATGTTTATGAGTGAATGCAGCAAAATTTTAAACAAACATGGTCAAAAACATCTCTCGCTGCTTTTGCTCTTTGGGAATTACTCACTCAAGTTTGGTATCTATGTAAAGCTTAGAATTTCTGCTTTTATGTTTATCGATTCTCCACAACGTCATTACAGCATTGAGCCAATAGAGAAAACAAACCTGTTTCTTCTTAGCAGCGGCCTGCTATACAGCACCTCTGATCAACAACTTTAAAGGCCATTTTCTCAAAATTTAGATTTTTGCACCCTCAGATTCCAGAGTTTTAAATAGTTGCCATATATTGTCCCATCCTAACATCCATACATCAATGGAAAGCTTATATATTCAGCTTTCAGATGATGTATAAATCTCAATTTTAATAATATGATGATGTCAGATAATGTTACCTGTGGGGGATCAGTCACTGGATGACAGATTGGTACAGACTCAGGCAGGGGATTGAGGGTGTTGGTATTATCGGTTTGTGATTTATTGTTCCTACACCTTTTACAGATTCTCTTCCTGCAGCAGAAGCAGACAGTTCCCGGAATCCCGAGAAGAATCAGAGCTATAAGGCTTTTATTTGGAGTATAGCTGTGTTGTTCTATATAGTAAAAGCAAAGACAGAAACAGAAAAAAGCAGTCAGAAAATACACGATGATCACTATTTGTATTGTATGAAACGAATCAAAAAATGTTTTGTTTTCACAACATTGTGAGAAATAATAATAATAATAATGCATTTTATTTAATGGTGCCTTTCAAAACACCCAAGGTCACCTCACAACAGGCAAAGAGAAATTAGAAAATAAAAATATACAAATCACTGCACAAAGCGAAGCGCATCAAGTAAATTGCAGTAAGAATTCAATAAAACATATACAAAAAGAGCAAGCAGTCGCTGTTTCGGATATCTAAAGGAACGGAGTTCCATAGGCGGGGGGCAGCATAGCTAAAAGATCGAGCACCCATGGAAAATGTGAAACTGTGATTCTTACCCACTAATATCATTGTATTGTTTGACACAATTCGACCTTTGTGATCGGTGAGTTTGTATCTGCCCACATCTGATACATTGACATTGAGCACCTTAATCCTTTCACCGGTTATTTTAAGTCGGCTGATGTAGTCTGGGTCTGTGTTACCCACAGGTACTCCGTTCTCCACCAGGGTGACATTTGATTGGTTGCTGTAAAACTTAAGAGTGGCATCAACCGGCTTGATTCCTTCCAGAGATATGCTGAGGGTTTCACCTGGGATACATTCGATCAGGCTTCTTTTGGCTATAAGGGGAGGACACAAGAAGCAGTGAAAAAAGCGCATTTGGATGATGCTTTCATTCAAAGAAATATCGTTCTGATCAGATGAAGGTGATGCGAAAGATGCGATAGGATTCACTTACTGTTGACCTTCACCGCGTAGCTGGAGATTACGTTATTCCACACATTGAACAGGGTGTATGTTCCCTCATCATCAAACGTAATATGTCTGAGTTGGAAGGTCCAGCCATTACTGGAGGAGTACACCGTGCCTCTACTTGCTTTACTAGGTAAGATAGAACGCCGTTGCCAGATAGTAATATGGTTTTCCTCATCAGCAGAAGTGAACTCCAGTTTCTCCGTCCTTTCCGGAAGATCCAGACTCAAATAATCACCATGGTTTATCAGCTTCCGAGATGTGTAGACTGCAGAGACTAAGGAAATGTTTTTGTTACAATTACACAACTTTTATTCAGTGTATACGTCAGTTTTTTGCATGTCCGTGATGTTAATAACTCTACTAGTTGAACACTATGAGAACGTGTTGAATAAAGACGTTTATTCATCTTGTGTTTTGACCTTTAAGCATGATTCTACTTGTCGTGTAATTGTAAAGAAAGAATACCGCACCTTTAGTCTATTCAAGTGTTTTCAATGAGGTTTAGTGTGTCAAAGTGTGTGCAAATAGTTACCTGAACAACAAGCAGCGGCAAGAATGATCCAAATTTTCAGCATCTAAGACAAATAAAAAATGTACATTAATACTTTGCATGTATTATTCTCAGTGATAATATCCGTTCCTTTTTTTTTTTTAAAGATTCCACACTACAGCTGTTGCTTTGGAGGTGGTTTTGCTTTCTGTACACAAGATGAGCTATATGTAAAGACTGCGATATCATTTCTGTCAAATTTGTCAAGGAAGTCAGCGCTCCAGACACATATATGAGCTGTTGGCTCATGGAGACCCGGGTCCGAGTCCCAATCCCGCACCCCGTCTCTAACCCTCATGCTCCTGTCTGTCTCCATTGTCCTACATATATAAAGGCAAAGGAAGCCCAAAAATATAATAAACAGAAAATTGTCAAGGAATAACATCAGGGTAATAGTTTTGATGGTGATGTGGTCAGGCCGAAACAATAAGGACTTTATATAAAACAGCTCATGTTCCTTAAAAAATGAAATAAAGTGAGAATAAGAAAAAAGGATCCCCAAACACTAAACACTAAATTAACCCAAACACTAAATTTTCCAACAAAATGAGTAAATGCACTTCAAAGTCAAACTGCCAGGTAAATGCCATAGTTTTGCATTTGATATTTGTGTTTTTCATAACTTACAACTTCTGTTGAATACCATGTCGTTTTGAAGAATCCTTAGGGAATCTATGCAACTTTTGTAGCTTCTCCCACAGATAAATTAATTAAAAACAGTCGTGACTCAGTTAGTGTGTATAGAGATACTGATACTATCTTTATGAACAGACATGTCAGCATTCTTTTCGTGAGTAAACCTGCAATATTTACATCGTAAAATCATACGAAAAGGTTTAAATGTTGTATTTTTTTGGTCTAAACAAAGAACAAAATAATGTATAAACGCCCACACAAATGGCAGCTAATCCTCCTCATGCGGCGGAAGTCGAACGCACGCTATATAAATGATTGGATCATAAATGACATCAGAGGCGCCAAAGCACGAAGTAATCTAGTTATGGGTCGAGTTATAATGCACAAAAAATATTTATGTTGTAGTTTAAGAAAAAAAATAGAAGGGAAATATAAACCATTTACACCGTGCAAAAACATGTCCTCTTTTTAAAAACCTCGTGAATGTGATTGATTTTCAACACAAAACACATCCACCTAGTTAAAATAAATCGAGATTAAAGCGAAAAGAAAATCGATGCATTGTAATTTTAAACATCGGTTAACGTTACACGCAACCGGCATACAACGAAGCGCATGTTTATATTTATAACAAGCATTGGTTACAATGACGTGAACCACGATAACAAGCAAAAAAAGTGCGACAAATCTACTAACGTTACTCACAATTTCATCAGTATTATGATGAATATTTCCAGTGTAAACTGATGATTTATCCCCTGTCGGAGTCGACGTACCCTGGTTATAATTTGTGTTGTATGGATCATAGGCGTGTCCTCGGAGGGTGCGGGGTCTTGTGTCTACGTTTCTCCAGTATGTTGCGTGCGGACAAACCGCCCTGGGCACATTCCTTGCTTCGTCTCGGCAAAGTTTGATTTAATGCATAGAATTTATGAATTTAATCCTCATTTATGATAATGTGGATTTTGTGTGTATGTTTGGGATGCGTATGAGAATGTAACTTACTATATGCACACCACTGCATTTGAGGAGCGTATCAACGTCGGCATATGCGGCATTTAAGAACCGACATTTTTAGTGCTTTTCTTTAGATATAAAAAACAGATTTTTAGAAACCATGACATATTTAAATGCATTAGCGGATAGCAAATCATCCGTTTTATTACTCCTATTTGATGTTTTTAAATACGAGAAAGTGTTTGGATAAATGAAGCTGTTTATATTCAGCATTCAGCTGTTCTTTCTATATTAGACTCAAGTGGGCATATGACCACAAGCCTGCATAAACAAACGCAACAAGATACAAGATACATACCAGAGGCGGGACCAGAAAAGCCCTCCCTTCCCAGCATGCACCAGTCACAGATGCAAAACAACACCAGCGGCTCCTCACAGGGTCCCCCGACCGCCATTATGGGCGGAGCTAACATTTCAGTATGGCACTTACCGTAATGAGGGTCTTTCAACTTTCACCTCCATTCTGAGACTGATGTCGGTGTCTCTGCAGATAGTGATTTGTCTGAATATTAGGAGAATAATGTTCTGGTTTGAAAACGAGTTCAATCTGGTTCATTGTGCATCATAAATAGGTCGCCTAACCAGATTTCGTGTGCCATCTATTATCTGTCTGTTCAGCTGCATGTCTGGCTGCCCTATCTGTCTGGTTTGAATGGTATTAGGTAACAAATTACTCTTAAGTTTTCTTTCTCTCCTTAATAAATAACCAGTTTTTTAACTAAGGTGTTTCTTTGCAACTGGACCCTGAGCTGGTTTGGTTGTATGCCATGCATCTTCATCCAAGCAGAGTTTTATATTTAAGGAAAGATTCTTAAATAATGTCCACATCTTTTCAAATGATATTCTGAACACATTTCTGTGCGAATCTGTCATCTAGTTATTTGAACTATTTTTATTACTTTTCAGAAGTTATACAAATACATATTACTATAAATAATAAACATCATTTTTGTAAATATAAATATATTCAAGCACATACACATAGTTTTACTCGTACAGTAATTAGTACAGTACTAACAAGTACAGACAAGCTGCAACTTATCTAGTATGTGGGCAAAAGGTGATATTTCAAAATGTATCTTCAGTTTTTGTCACCAAACCAACATAGATCCTAAAAGCATCATCAGATTTAATTGCAAAAATAATATTTGTTCCCAAATGTTTCTTGAACACACCTTCCAACCCTCCTGCCAACAGGATATTAAACAAAGCATTAAAACCCAAAACAAACTTTTCAGTGTTGTTGAGGAAGTTCAGGATTTCCTTTTCCTGTTGATTGTGTGCATCTACTTTCACACTTACCCCATTTTGTTGTTTGCTCAAAGATGCTTTCTAGCCATGAATATACACAATTATGGACTGTGCGCACAATGATGTAAACAACCAATCAGAAGCCATTTCCAGCTCACACCACTTTAATGTAGTAAATTAATCTGGTGGGGATATTGGAGCCTAGCCAATAGCCACCTCACTTTCCTCAAAAGATGTAGTCAATGTATGCTTCATCTCCTGTGAGCTATTTTTCTGTGCTTTTTAAGAATGAAATTATGTGACATGCTGTAGTTTGCCTTTTTGTTTATTTTATACCTCACACCTCATTTGATGATTTAATCTAACTTAAATGGTGTTAAAAAAGCAAATATTGTACAATATTGGTCAGTTCTGATTTTATTTTTTAATGTAAATGCAAAAGAAAACATTCAGAAAATATTGCCTTTTTTCTAATTTAGTTTGATGACAGCAGTTTACCTTTACCACATTTTCAATTTAGATAAATGTTTTTCTTACAAAACTTAAAATAGCAGTATGTGAAAACCTAAATATTCAGACTGTATTGGTCGTGTCAAAAACTAATATCAGACCTGCAACATCAGAAATGACAATATAAGCACAAGCAGACTCAAATGGCTTTCATATTTTCCTTCCATGTTTTTATTTTCTGCTTTTTCATGAAAAAAAACCTAAACAAAATGAACATCCATTTTTTTTTTTAAAAGTCTTCAGAAAATAATTGCTATATTGTTGCTACAAGTTGCATTTAAGTTACAGCTTTCCAAAGGTAAAGAAGCAATTCAGCCGAACATGAACAACCTGTTCCAAAACAGGACAAGAGAATGCAAGTGGGTTGGTGGCAAGCAGATGAACGATAAGATGAACGAAAACTTAAGAAGAGTGATTTCAGCAGGAACGAGTAAAAACTCTTTCAATAGTGAGTAAGGGCATGTTCACAAATGTGAAGGCAGCAAAACCTTGAATGACTGAAATGTGTGTTCAGAGACAATAAGAGTCACTAAGTATGACTGAATTAGTACATTAGAGTACTTTTGATTCATATTCATACTCTGATGGCAGGTGTGTGCCACTACATTCTTTGCACCATATCAGTCATTGTGGTCCTCCATCAGGTTTATCACTGACACAAACTCCTCAAAAGCCAACAGGTCCACTGGACCCAAGATCTTCTCAACCTCATTTACTGAATTTAGTGTCAAGCCCATTGGCATTCGCCTTGGAAATCTCCTAAAGAAGTCACTTTGGATGAGGCTGAATGCCCAGAGAAGAAAAAAAGCCACATTGTGGATGTGTCTGGATCTGTCTTGTGGGTCATAGGAGTGCAATCCTCCACACTTCACTCACATCTTCAAATAGGTGCGTTTATATCCTTCACCTAGATCAGCGTTATCCTTCCATCTTTCTCTTTTCTTCAGCCTCATCCTCCCATTCAGGCCATATCAGCCTGTGTCCAGTGGGATGGAGCACGTGTCAGCTCGCTAGGCAGAGCTGCGGCGACTGCGTGTTTCTGTACGTTATGATATTCTCTGAATGAGTTTGTCTTCGGTTAGACAGAAGACGGTGCAGTAAGACAGGTCAGAGATAAAGTTTTCACAGCCGCGGCGAGTCACGTTCTTACAGCCCCGCAGGTCCAACAGAGCCAGAGCTGATAATCGCTTCATATACGACAAGCAAGCATCCGTCACTTTATTACAACCTAAAGAGAAAAGACAATGAAATCAGTGAAATCAGCTAGAATAAGTGCTTTTTTTGTACAGGGCAGATCATCATAGGTACCTGCAAGATTGAGCTGTCTGAGCGTGTTGCGGGTGTTGCACCCAGAAGCCGTGATCAGGTTGATGGACTGGTCTGTGAGCTCCTGGCAATGAGACAAATCCAACCGCCTCAGTAACGGCATGTGTCTGACGATCAACTTTAAAGTGGAGTCGCTTATATCCAAACCAGACAAGCGTAGATTGAGTAAACCTCTGAGCCGACTGCGACTTTCACTGCCTGCGTGACAAAACAATGAATAAGTTACACATCGTACACGCAGACCCATAAATGAGTAACTGTCAGCGTCTCACCTGGCAGCACGATTAGATCTTTTATTTGTGTATCTTTGACCACCACGGCCCAACACAGGTCAAGCGTTCGCAAACTTGGACAACTCTGCGAACTTAGCGCAGACACGCATAATGAGGAGCAACCCGACAAAATGAGATCTTTTAGACCTGTGAGGAACAAGGAGAGGGGAATACTGAACGTCACCAAAGTGTGTTATTTTGCATATTTTATGTACACAGACCAAAGATTTATTTTGGTTGTGTGACAAGTCAAGATTTGGACTAAACTGTACCTGGTAGGTGATGGATGAGCCAGGCGATCTGTTTCTTTGATACAGGCGTCCAGGAGAGGTCAAGTGACACAGGTTGGCGTTTAATGATGGCTGAAACACCCTGGGGGCTTAGCGACCGACAGCGGCTCAGATCTATCCGTGTCCACAAGCGCTTATCACTGCACCTACAAGAAAAAAACAATCATAAATCATTCACTTAGTAAACCAACCAATCATTAGTGGGGTGTTCACATATGGCTTGTTTGGTTCGCTGTTAAAATGCTAGTCAGAACACTAACCAGGACTAAATTTACTTTTTTCGTCCGGACCAAAATAACCAAGAGAACTTGGTTATTTTCAAAAATAGATTATATAGATTAGTAAATAATACTACATAAAAAAAACAGGCAATAAAGATTTATATTTGATTTTTTACAAATGTCAGATAAACATTTTAATGAATAAAACCGTTGTACTAAAACACAGTTGATTGAGAGTAGAACAGAAAAGAGAAAAACAGAAAAACTTAAAATCAGATCTTTTGTCAGAGGTCCCCCATTTTATAATAAGAGTAAACACTCACCATTTGTACCAAGCCTTGCAGACTCTCATACACACAGCCAAGTCGGTCCGACTTAAGTAACGAAACACAGACACCCAAATGTCTTTTTCACATCCTCGCTCGTTTCCTACATCACGGAATGATGGATGAGAGAGGAGGGAAGGAAGAGAGCTGGTGGTGACGGAAGGAGGCGGTGGTGGCGGAGAAACAGAAGAACGAGAAGACATCGAGGAAGGCGACGGAGTGTCTCTCTCTCGGCCATCCTGGCTGGAGTTCCGCCTCGTGTTACGGCCGGGACCTTTAGACTGAGAGAGTCCATTACCGGCCGGTGTCATATTGCTGTTCCTGAGTCGCGTCCTGGGTAACGTTTTAGTGTTTGGCGTGCGGGGAGACATAGCAGCCTCCAGTTTGGGTACGATGGAACCGGGGTCCCGTTTGGCTTTTGGGGGCCGCTGAAGAGTCACAGTTAGGTAGGAATCATTCAGCAGGTCATCATTCAAGTCAGAGACGAGCAGGACAGGTGGATCAGCATCTGAATCTGATTGGTTCTCCTCATCATCATCATCTTCCTCCCCTCCATCATCCATATCCTCAATGTCCTCATCCTCTCCATCAAAGTCCTGTTCCTCACTGTCATCTTCATCCTCGTCCTCATCGTCGTAATCCTCACCTCTGCGTCGTCTCCTCCGTGACCGGTGTTCTTGCTCTGATCGGCTCAGGTGTCTCTCATCATCACTATCATCCTCCTCATCATCATCATCATCGTCATCATCGTCGTCGTCATCATCGTCGTCGTCATCATCGTCAGTTTCGTAGCGTCTACGCCTCATATGAGATCCTCCTCTTAGTCGAACACGACTCCCTCGCTCTCCTCTCGCCCCGAGTCCCCGCCTCATTTTCAGCGAGCTTGTTGCCAAGCTGCTTCCTCCTCGAATGCCTCGATGTGTGGAGCCTCTCCAAACGCCTCGCCTGCTGGCTCCGTAACCTCTGCGGGATGAAGAGACGCCGCTCCTGGAGTGGATCTTCTTCCCGCTGTCTCCATCCTCGTCATCGCTGCCCGAATCGTCGTCGTGATCCATGCCATGACGCCGATAGATCTTAGCCACACGAGGATCAAGAGACGTTTTGCGTTTCTGAAAGTGACAAGAGATTATGTAGACTACTCATGGAAATTATGGATGAATAAAGTCTTAAGTCACTTACATGTGCTTTCCCGCCCTCTAGTTTGATCTGCAAAACAGAAAACAAAGTTTAATAAGATCTTGATATGACAGTGATACCACAGAAGCAACACTTAATGGCACCACAAGCTGCAAACACAAAAGCTGAATCTCAAGCCCTCAGTCAGTCCGGGCAGTGATGGGGCACGATGATGAAGAAACAGGGCAGGGTGGGCCACAGAGACCGCAAAAGACAGCCAAAAACATAATGAGGAACATAGCAGGAGGGATTTTGTGCAAGACAAAGAGCAAAAAAGCTTGGGTAGGAATGTAAAAGTGTAGAGAGGGTGAGAGAAAGTACAGAAGAAAGGCAGAGCGGCTGTGCGTGCGGCAGCAGTGGCGTGAGTAAGGCGGAGCCTCTCACCCTCTTCCTGAGCCGCTGCTCAGGGGCCGCTGCCCGTTTCTGGAGCGACCCGTGGGAGAGAGAAGAGGGGGGCCGCCCGACCCCGTGCCATGCCCCGCCCCCGAGCCCCCCTGACCCATCCTGTGCTGTGATGTCATCACCGCTGCCTGACGACTGGCACACAGGAAAACAGGCGTTACTGTTACACACGCAGACCGGTGTGTGTGTGTGTGTGTAAGTAAGTTGTCACCATGCACCTTTTCCCTTGTGACCAAGAGTGTGAATGAGTGTGTATGTATGCAGGCCTGCAAAAGCCAGCGTTAGAACAAAAGCTCAAAGCTTCTTTCATTTGAAAGACTTTTTTTTTTAATACAGAAAAGCTCTGTGTGACTTTTTGTGCTGGTGCATGCGTGCTACCTCAGATTCTGTGTCTTTGCCCAAAACACATTTGGGACACTCCCAGCAGCTGGGTAGATCTTTGTTCACCACTCCCTCACCTGATACCTGTACAGAGAGAGATAACAGCCGTGTCAAAATCTTGCCCACTTGGTGTGCATGAGAGTCAACCACACACTTTTACCCAAATATTCTCGATTTAAATAACCCTTCAATGCATCAAATCAACCAAGATATGGGAAATGTTTGTACCTTCAAACAACTAGGATGTGCAATCTGAGCACAGTTGGAGCACTCCATGAGCTCCTCACCGGTATCCTGGTTTCCGTCTCCACATATCTCACAAACAGCGGAAAGCGGCAGACCAGGCTATCGAGAGAAGAGATGTTAAGCATGCACAGAATTGTTTTTCCACAGTTAGGATCTCTCATAGACTACTGATTCATAAAATAAAGATCATAATTCCCAAAACCCTAAAACTAGAATTCAATTAAAGAGATAAGAAAATTTAATGATCATTTATTCACCTTAATGTCATTTGTTCAGCAGAACACAACAGATATTTTGAACACTGGTAACCAAACTACACTGATCCCTATTGACTTTCATTGTATAGACACATTTCACAAAATACCTTGTTTTGTATTACACACAAAAAAAGTGTATACATGTACATGTTTGAACTACATGTGTGTGAATGAGGACAAATTGACCCTCTTGGACTTACAGCGAGACACTGACGGAGGACACAGGTCTGTTTGAGCTTGCCAGGCCCACCAAACTTCTTCATGTCTCTGCAGAAGTTGCAGTCACCACACTCTGTGCGCAGGCAGGCCTCGCAGCGCTTACAGCGCACGCGTCGTCGTCGCAGCACCGACATGTTGGAAGCTGGTTTCACTGGCCGGGGAACAACTGCCGTGGTCGCCAGCTTTGGACGGATAACAGGTGGAGGGGGAGGAGGGGGCTGATACCAGGAAGGCTTAGGAGACAGACGAGACAAGAATGAGATTTAACAGAATTCTCACATAATTCAGGTTTTTGGTAGATTTTTTTCTTTTAAATCAAACTTACAAAAGCAACATCAATATTTGCTTCAATGGCGAGTTACAAAAAGTCTAGACCATTGACCCAGAGTTGTTGGTTATAGTTTACCACACCACAGCTATATAAAACTGAATTGACAAAAAACAGGAGTTTCATTCAATGGTCTTACTCTCTTCGGCCATCTGACAATAGGTTTTCCAGTGTAGGAGAGTATGGGGGTATCATTGGCATGTTCTTCCAATAATGCCTGAAAGGAAGCAAAGACACATTCATACACCCACAACAAGACTCATGACCCTCACTTCAAACAACATCTCACGTCGCACTTACTAACTCGTAATACAGCTTTCACACATAAATGCAAATGCATCAAAATAACCGCGTAGGATGTCGAGTACTGACCCGTATGTCGTGCAGCAGGGCGGCGGCGTTGTGTATTCCTGAAGGCACACATTTCTTATGTGCAGGCAGAGCCTCCAACCTCCCCACCAGGTTCTTAAGCCCCTCCAATTCTAAAGGCGTCAGGTGAACCTTCATCCCTGGTCCAGGGGAAGGAGATGGGACATTGCTGTCCTCTCTCTCCTCTTTAGCATGGCCATTAAGTACCTCACAACCCGAGCTTTCCTGCTTATAGCCTGTGTAGAGAGAGAAAGAGGTAGAGAGTGCTCTAAAAAAGCCCTATAGCTAAATATAGGAGGATGTGAATCTACTCACCGATGCCAAGAGAGTATTTCTGGTACTCAGGGATGAGGTGAGAGGTGTTGGTCAGACTGTACAGATAACGTTCCAACACGTACCAGCCCATTTCATAAAAGAAGGGATAACGGAACTTCAGTGGCACCTGGACGAGAGAAATTGTAGCCTGTGAGTGAATTTTATGAAAAAATATCTGGGTCATGTTGTACCCCCAAAAAACCGTCACAAATTATTTTTAGCACAATTAAGCTGACTTTAAAAACAACCCTATATAAATACTTACAAATGTATCCTGAGTTAAAAACCTTATTGAAACAATATATATTGCATTCATGCATTAAAGCACTGCTTTATTTTCGATATGCATTTAAATAAGGATGAAACAAGACCTAAATATGTTTTTGACACATTATGTTAAGATTCTCCCAGTTTCACTTGAAACTAATCTAAGGACCTGAAAACAGCATTGTCAATTCATAATAAACGAATGTTGGACTCACTCGTGTCCTGTCCTCAATGCTGGCAATATTCAACTGCGTGGGTATGTTAAAACTGTGCAGGAAATTTCCTCCAAACACAAGTGTGTCCACAGGTGTGTAAACCGCATGGATCCATCCTAAACAAAGATTTATATAGATATAAACAAATGCACACACAGATTCGTAATTCAAGCTCACAGACAAGTTCCATGTCAAGTCCAAACTAACATGTTAGTTTTTAGTGACGATTCAAATCCGTACACAATAGCAATTGTTTTTGGAAACAATAAAGGGCTGCAACTTCTCTAAAACCATTTCAAGCACAGAAACAGTTTATTGTGCTTTAACATGGCATTATAAAGTCGGTAAGGTGAAAAGAAACCATTTCTCTTTAAATTACTGCTGTTCGTGCTAACCTGATGGTATAATGAACGTGGAGCCCTGCTTGAGCTCAATCCTCTGGCAGTCAGTGGCCCTGTCACCGAGGAAGATGTCCCCTTGTTTCCCTGACAACACCCAGTTCTCATACATCTCCAGGTTTGGTGGTGTGGGTGGGATTAACCAAAACACCTATAGCAGAAACCGCCAGTCATTTCTCAGATTATCACATCATGTATGACAAAATGCTGAATAAAATAAAAGCTAAAACCAAGACAAAAGAAGTCTACATGTACTGCTACGTTCTCTGACCTTGCATCCCCGCAGAATGTGGTACCAGACAGAAGTGCCACCAAAGTCTATGTGGAAATCTGTGAAACAGCCCTGTACACTCATTAGGCAGTACCTGCACAGGAAATGTAAAAGATTAAAAAACAAAGGATGACTAACAGAGGGTGTGTGACAAATGAGACATCAAGATGATGAGAAAGGAAAATATAGTAGAAATGAGACTTAAGTACAGTGGCAGAAATGCTCACTTTTGCACTTTTGGGTACTGCATCTCCATAATAGAATTTGTGGCATCTCGTTGTCTTTCCTTTAAGTGTCGTGGCCACATGTTATCCACCCAGTCAATCATATCCACCTATCACAACAGAAATACAATGTTGATAAATTATAGTCACTGGTGTACATTAGTTAAAAGTGGTTCCTCTGTCTTAGTTGATATGACGTATGTACCAACCGTGGCAGGTCTCTTGACAAGGCTCTCGAGTTTAGTGTGGCTAAATTCAAGACTGATAACATTGTAAAGCTTGTCTCTCTGTGAAGGCGGAGTCTCATAGTACCGAGACCACTGTGCCATTGACATCTCTGTCCCCTTCTGAGTAGCCACGTCCATTACGTCAATTATGCGTCGACTTCCTGTAAACAATAATGTAGAAGGCAGGTTTAACTATGCCAAAGCTTCCCACAAACACCATTAAAACGTATTTTAGTCTATATAAAATTCACAACACAGACACTTACCTACAAACATCTTTACATCATTCACCCCAAAGTCTGGATCTGGCATTCTGGAAATATACATATAAATACTGATGAATGTGAAATGCAAAACATGATTTTTTTAAACAATGATGACAATCTCTTACTTAATGCCAAGCCCGTCAAGTCTCTCAAAGATGATGGGGTCCCTGAGACCCCCTCTCTGGATGTACTCGTATGTGAAATCTGAACAAGACAAGACATCAAAATAAAACAAATCCACCCACATTCAACAATCCATAATAAAAAAAATTTATGATGAGTTGCTGTAATGTAGTCCGTCTCTCTGACCTTTGCCCTCCATGCGTTTGACCCTGTCGGAGCCGAAGCGGTTGCAATGCAGCTTCTCCTCCAGGTCGAATGTCCTCTTTCCATCGATCTCATCGTCGGAAATGCCATCGTCCTGGTAACGTCTCCGTGTGCCAGACCGCTGTAACACAAGGAAGCAAGAAAATAAAACAAATCACTCCCAGCAACACATTTCTGTACACACACTTGTACTTCTCTAATTTGTGGATGGATGTTGGGAGTTTAATAACCAACACACTTCTCTTCACAGACAAGGGATACGTAGCGCTATTTGAGTTCCACCTACACGAAGCCCAAAGATGTGTTCGCCCACAATATGACACAAAGACACAAAATAACTCGCAAGCAATTGCCTACACACAATAATTGTGTTATAACATTGCATAATTCCCACTTGTCAAATTTCTGCCTGTTTTTAGGCATTTCAAGCTCACCCAAAACATAAGGCTTTTCGTGTGAATGTGTTCGTATTAGGAAATTAAAAAACTGGTGTGTTTAAAACATTGAAAAGATACATTTTTGGTCTTATCATGATTTGGCTACACTTCTCTGCTTCCCTGAATTGACTTTACATTAAAATGTAAAAATTGAATTACACAAAATGTTATAATATTTCAGCTTGACCACAGCTTCCGCAACATCATGCCAGAGATGCTCTTTTGGCATTATATTTTAAACAGCAGCGTTTCAATTTGTGTGCCGACAGCGAAAGCCTTTTGAATAAGTTGTGTCTTCATCCCCTGCAAAACACATTCACAACAACCAAAAATAGTCCTGCTGTTAGGCATGTCTCGAGACTCCTGCATCATTTCGGCTCAGCCAAACTGCTTATCACACAAGAATCCATCTTATGTTATAGCCTCATAAATAAAATGTCTGATCATAGTAAACCGTCCAAATACACCAGCATTCTTGAGACTGATTAGCCAACTAGTCACATTTTAAAACATGTAGTTTTTCCACATACAGAAGTGGCCAAAAAAGACATCTTGTTTGTTTTTTTTAAATAAATTTTAAAGATATTTAAAAAAAAAAACGAAGGAGGTTTGGTAAAATATTACACACAACATATAGCCACTGACAAAATTAAATATTAAAAAAAACATTTTTTTAAATTATTTTCAGTTTTACTATTTATAAGTATGTGTTTAGGTAAAATGATGATTTGTGATTTATTCTATGAACTAACAATATTTCTACCAAATTTCAAATAAAAATATTGTTTCAATTTGCATTTATTTGTAGAAAATGCAAACTGGAGAAACAGGTCAAAATAACAGGAAAAGTACCTCAAATACTGCAAAGAAAACAAGTTCATATTCACTTTTAAACAATACAGCAGTAATATATGTACATGTATTAAGTTAAAAAAATATAACCTGGATTTTTATCACAGTTTTCATGTGCCTTGTCATTCTGTCAGTCCTTCACACTGCTTTTGGATGACTTTATGTCACTCCTGAGTTTTGATGTTTTGTCCATACATCTCAGTTTTTAATGGTCAAAACCTAAAGGGGACAAATTTTGTACAAATGTGTCACTTATATTCGCTGTACCTCCTCCTGTCTGGATAACTAAAAAAAAAAGCCTTTTATAAAAATCAGCAAATTGGCTGAAATCCACCACTAGGCTATTCAAGGCTCTAGACATTTTGCGACTATTTTTCCTGCCGGTGCGACCAGATTTTCTTAATGGTCGCACCAGTGCCACTGCCAAACTGATCAATGTTAGTCTAGAGCCCTGCTATTACAAGGACAGGTGAAGTAAGCACACGTATAAGCGTGCACTGAAACAAAACAATAAGACCTTCCTCTGCTCGCCCTTGTCTGTGCCCTTAATGTCTCTATGGTGATGCAGGACTGCTGGCCAATCACAAGCCTTGTCGTCACACCCTCTCAAACACAATGCCAAAAAAAGAGGGGGCAGAAAATCGATAAAAAGAATTGGGCATGACTGTGCAGTCTCTTAAGAAACCTGCCACTGCTGCTAATCCTTGGCATATCCTCTTCCCTATGCAGAACTGATCAAACCATGTAAAAATTAAAACGTACTTTAATGATTTTAACACACTAAATCTCATACAGTTATGTGCCTTTTAGCTATCTTATAACTCAGCGTTCACTGCTTGTTTTTACGCACACTTTAGGTAACGGTACACAACAGAAAAACAACCCACGCCACTCACTGCAGTCTGTTTATTATCATAGTCAGCTCCTAAAAGATGCTACAATTGTTTGTCAATCACAGAATCGTCCAGAACTACATCTTAAATTGTTGCTCTACATACATAATGTGTTCTGCTCCATCCCATTAGTTGCTTGCAGTCTAGCTGTCCTTAAATGCAAGACGGGGTAGTGTCTGCGTGTGCCACCTATTCCTCTTACCAATCGGACAGCAAGAACTCAAAAACACAACCATGACCAGGCTATTGAATTAAGAAAAAGATATTTAAAAGTAGATACAAAAAATTCACAATTATCGTGATTCCATATCTACTAGAATCTTCTGGTACTTCCCATGTACTCATGCCCATCCCTAGTCAATGATGCTGCGATTTTCAGTTCTTTGGGCATCACGCAAGGATGTCAGTCCACCTCTCTCATAGTTCATTATCTTCCTTTCATAACACAAATGCTCATAATGATTAAAGCATAAATGCGAAATTCATAGGACTCACAGATTTAATATTAGCTTTACCGCACAGTGTCCCTATTTGACACCAATAAGGTTTCACTAGGACAAAACACACACACAAACATTACAGAATACAGATTAAACTAAATGAGACTAAATGGAATGAATTCAGAAAAATAAGGGATGATGCACCTGATACCAATAGAACAACAACCAGGTTTTTCTGTTCTCTACCCCAGACATTCATCCACCCTCTTTCTTTCTTTCCGTCCTCTCTAAGCAAGGCCTTAGACTGCAGTGCGCTCTGAGAAAGCCCTCGTCGAGGGCAACGAGACACTACACACCTCGCACCTTCAGTGTCACATCTTCATCTCTGATCTTCCTCTTCCTCCCCCTCCGTCTCATCAACAACACTCCACCGTCAACGAGCGTCAGGATCTCCTGTCCGTTCTCCATCCCTGTGCTTCTTTCTCCCTTTCAAAATGAGAAAATATGCCGTCTGTTCTCCACGGTCATGCTTTTGCCACTGCAGTGCCCCCTCCCTCTCTCCTCCCCGTTTCCACATGTCCGCTCACATGGTCGCCTAAACCAATCCGATCGTTCTTCCTACACTTCCCCCGTATCTTCAAAAACAGCCAGACTGCACACATCAATTCGTCCAACCCTCCTTACGCACCATACGGTTTCTTGAGAAAGCTAAACAGAGTGAAGTATTCTTAAGACAGAAATCAATCAAAGCAAATGGTGCAAAACATTAAACTTGGGATGCAGCGATACAGCAGAAACAAATAAGCCTAAAATAACAAATACAATTTCCAAGTGTAATGTGCAAAAAAAAAAATGAAAGGACCGTAAAACCACAGAGACAAAACCTTATTGATCAACATGTTAAAATATCAACCCAAAGCTGTCAATCAAATCAAGAAATCAACAAAGGACTAAAGAAAAACACTATGGTCTTTTATATAAAACTGGTTTCTAAGACACGTGCACTGCAACTGCACCAATATTATGAATGGAACCCTATAAAGAGTGGTCTTACGCTTTAACGTAAGCAAACACATTTATAACACGTCATTCATGCTTTCAATAAGATCTGAAATGTGCAATACAATTCTCATAACAGTGAGAATGAAAGCATGAGAACACAGTGTACTATATGTAGTACTTTATCTTTCAAGTCTCTACACTTACCAGTCGCTTGCTGTATCGCGGTTTGGACTCGTCCATTGTCAGACAGGAGGGAGACTCGAGCGCTGCCCGTGGCAGCACGGACGCGTGCAGATCCTGCGAGCGCACTTCTGTTCGTCGATTCCGTTAAATATAACCAAATATAAGCACAACTGTGGCGGCAAATCACTTTACTACAAGCCTCGCTTAAACCGAAGTACGATACTTCACATGAATACAGCACAGAATACGTTGCTATAACAAAATTGTCGTTTCTAAATTGTTAAAAAACACAAAGACACATGCTTCGTGAATATAAACTTTGACCTTAACATTATATTAAATTCCGACGAAAGATAACGAGAGAGGCAATATATAATAAAAAATAAAATCAATGCTAATCTGTCAAGCTAAGCGCCGCGAAGTGGAGAATGCACGAGCATCAGCACCAGCTAACCAACCGCTAACCAGCTCAGAAAAAGCACAAATAAAATTGCACAGCGATATAGGGCATTGGTTTACATACGGTTTATATGTACGTCTAATATTTCAATACAACATGAAGAGTGAGGCGAAAAGTAAGGAGCGCAAATTTATCGAGCAACGTAAGCTATCAGTCGATCAAGTTTTAAATAAAACCATATTTCCACAACACTTAATCTCGGAATCACAGTGGGAAATCCAGCAGTTAAAATAGTCCTCGTTTACTGTGTTATATTAAAATGTGTTGTCCGGCTAGGCTTCTCTTTGAACTTTTCTGTTCTGAGTGAAAGTAAGCATTTTAAAGACAGCTCCACTGTGTGAATTCACGACAAAGTTAATACAGTAGATCGTTCGCCGCCATTTTCACATCGTCACAAAAACACCACGAAGTAAGACCCGCCTACTACAGGTCAAACATCCAATTACAGACGAATGCGACGCAATCCTTTTTCCTCTATTGGTTATTATTGATGTCACTTTACAGGGGCGGGAGCGAGAGGCCAATAGTAACGCACGTGACTAGCCTCCAACTGGCCAAGGCTGTACGCCGGTCAAAACATCGACACAAAGATTGGTTTACATTGCTGGAAGGTTTACATGGTTAACCAATCACACATAAAATACTAACACTACCATTTCATTTCGACCGAATTCATGCGACAAAAATATTGCGAGTACTTCTGAGCAACGTGCTGTTTTAATGAAGTTAATAAAATAGCATTATTTACCTTAGATCTTCCGTGGCTTGTCGTCCCATCGTCTGCGGACGCCCAGTCCATGTCAGCATATGAGCTTTGCTTGGGGCCGTCTGGTGAAATAAATCTACATTTTTCTTTAAAATAGCCTGCTAACAAAGTACGAGGTCACACGTTCTTTGGCGTTTGTTTGAATACAGTAAATTCAACCCCGAATAGTTGTTCACAGTGAACTTGTGATCCGTGACCGACGACAGGTAACTCCACATGGTGAAACTTTTCTTTTAACACAGGGGTAAAACATCAGGAAGTAGACGCTGGTTGGTTGGTTGGATATCAGCGCTCAACCACTGATTGGACTGGACATCCGTCGATGACTACAATGGAAGAACATTTACAACGAAAATATCAAAGGAAACTTGTTTGAATACATAATGTTTTTCAGTGTACATTTGCTTTTAATTTCTTCATATTTCAAAAAGTGCTAAGTCAAATACTTTTAATTCTTTCTTTATTCGACGATTTTGGTTTTATATTGTGCTTTTATTTTATTTAAGAAGTTGCGTTTATTTAGTTTGTTCCGTTTCTATGTATTTTATGTAAAAAAGGACAAATAAAAAAAAATATTTTTGTTTACTTTTAATTATAAATGAAAAACAAGACCCATTTCATACAACTTCAAACGTTTTTAATTAAAAACACAATCGCTTTCATTTTCAATAATCAATTACACAAACAAAAACATCAACTTAAAAAATACAGAAATAAATATGTGCTACTCCACCCACAACACAATAAATGATAGGTCCCCTACTACCCTCTTTAAAAATCTAGGGTCCCCTTGTCAGTTTCCAAAATTAGGCCTCTAAAACAAAACAATTATCCTCATTTATCTTAATACACAAAACATATACGTTCCCTGACACAATATTGTTAATTGTCAATAAAATAGACTTTTATAATGCAGCTCTTTAAAAAATTCCCAAGTAGCTTGCACATATTTTACTACAATGCATCTTAACAGTGCAAGACAACAAAAAAGACCCCCAAAAAAATGGAGAAATGGTGATACAGAAGCACAGAAAACATGTTGTGTGTGTGTGTACTGAATGTGTCGGGGGTTCTTATGGCTCATCGGCACAGAGATGCTTCTTTTTGGATCACGGAGATCATCAATTCTTTACCTGGAAAGACAGAATGTCACTTACGAAAGCCTAATACTTTTTTCTGATGACACATATATTCTGTAGAGACACACAAATAACATTAGCACAAATCCTCACTTTTTTCTTATTCTATTCAGTATGAATAAAAATGCCACAATATCTAGTATTAAATTATTTACCTTGTTGAAAGCTTATGTCAGCCAGCTATACACCAGAGAACCGCAGATGACCGCAAGAATCGTGCAGCACAGTATGATCATCATCTTTTTCTTTATAGGTGTGTATGGATAATACAGCAACCGCGGAGAAGAAAATGATGAAAGTAAAAGAGAACATAGGACAGAACAGACAGAGATGGTGCTGAATTCATGCGAAACATATTTACATTACAATTTCATTTCCCAAATGTATGACATATACAGTAATATGGCACAACTGAATTGCCTATTTTTTGCAAGCTTACCCTGCGGGCCTCCTGTTGGAACTTGGCAGCCTTTTTAGTGTCAGCCACTGCTCTTTCCACAAAGCCCACCGATTGGTCCATGTTGCTTTCAATCCTGTCTATCATGCTTCCCTGTTGAAAAAACAGAATAACATGATAAGATCTATGGGCATTGTAGGATTTTAAAACTTTGTAAAATGAGTAGAGATGTAGTGATGCTACTCTAGAAATGACAGAAGCATGCACCTGATTCTCCACCAGCACCGCAATGTCCACAAACATGTCATGCAACTCCTTTATGCTGCTCTCCAGTCGCATGATATCTTTGTGTCTCGCCTCAATCTCACTCAGGGCCTGCTTCGATATCCCAGAGTCCATTATCTATAGATAGAGCGAAAATTTAGTTTGTAATGCATATTACTGAATGACAAATAAAAAATAATGTATCGCACTGTATGCATCTAGCTCGATTCTTACAAGAACATCAAACAGACATATAATACAATGTACAGAATAGTACCCACCCCTGCTGTGAATACTGCGGCATTCCCTCCATCCAGCATTTCTTCAAGTTCCTCATCAGTAGTGGTTTTGCCAGCTACATGACAGAATCCAACATTAACCTTACACATGCATGTAATAATGTGCTTTTGTAATGATTTTTTATACTAAACCAATAGAAAGTCTGCATATGAATTTGACTAACTGATCTCCAGCTGTCTCTGGATGCGCCCTTTGCTCTTCTCTCTAAACTCCACTTGTGCTTCGTTGTATTTGGTCATCACCTCCACAAACTTCTTAGCAAGAATGGCATGCTGGACATAAAGGTATTGTGAAAATAAAAGAGAAATTTAACATCTGTGGGCAATTGGGAGAGAGTGATGGTGGGTTACCTGGGATTTCTTTATCCGTACATCTGCTGAGATTCTCTCCTCTGTGTTAGTTGCCAAACTCTGCTCAATGCCTGTTGACAACATTGCTATTTTTACTATTTGTTTTACAAATGTATAAAATCAAAGTAGTCATTTATTAGACACTAGAACTCAATTTGTATTTTTTTGTAAGATGCAAAACTGACTTTTGAGTTTGTTGCGAGCATTGTTGGCCAGTTTCTTTATCTCATTGGTAACTGCCTCCAACTCATCCTGTGTCTCTGGGTGAGAAATGATAATGGAGATAAGAAATAACTGATTTCAGATCAGTCTCAGATAACATTGCACATGTTTGGGGAAAGAAAAATGAAAGATACCGAGACAAAATACGTAAAAACATAAAGGGATGGGTGGTTAGTTAAAGTCAAATGTAATTATTAAACTAACTTTGCTCTGATGTAGGCGCAGAAAGGATGACAGAATACAGTCGCTTTATCTCATTCACATTCTCATCAATTTTGTCTATACTGATCCGGATTTCCTCAATCTATAAAAACAGAAAATAAGTCAATTGTGGCACTGAAAAACATAGAAATGTTCATATA
This sequence comes from Oreonectes daqikongensis, assembly GCA_026939265.1. NCBI lineage: Eukaryota > Metazoa > Chordata > Actinopteri > Cypriniformes > Nemacheilidae > Oreonectes > Oreonectes daqikongensis. Next base: position 1,500,724 of record JAOTQM010000031.1, read on the forward strand.
GTTTATTTACATATACCTGTGTGAAGAACTCATCCATAAACTCTTTATTTTCCACTGGAATTTCCACATCATCCGGTGTTTGATCTGACTTCTGTTAGGACAAGAACACATACCACAGACATCAACGGATAGAAGTCCTACAAAATGCTATAGTATAATGTAGCACTACTATTTACTATAGTAAACTGCAGTAAAATGCAAACCTTATTATACTTTCAGAACCTTACTTTAGTAAATACTATACTAGCCTTTACTACAGTTTATCCATTCACTATAGTTAATACTACAGAATTGTAGTATATTGCAATTTACAGTGTTCTTGTAAATATATAGCACATTATTTTTCACGTGGATTCGACAGTTTGCTATCCGCTCCTCGGTGCTCTTACCACTTTGAAAACAAATGCATTATATTAAATATATAGCCTATTTATATATAACAGATATTTAGTTGCAAAAAGATCAAATTTACATAATCAGCATCATCAAATTCAACAATAAGCTACTTACCGCTTTTAGTTGTTCCAGTCGGTCCTTCATCTTCGGTTCAATGTCACAAGCGGTCAATTCTCTATTACAACTAACGTAGAAAAACAGTCGTTTTCAGACTGATAAACTACAACACATAACTAACGTTACAGCAATTTGAGAGACGTTTAGGATCCTTATTGTAGACGCGCACTAATAAACAATAACCTTTCTTTTCTTTTTAAAAAAGAACAAACAATATGGCAGTATGGTCCCAGACTGGTAGTTGTCCTAAGCCTATCCTCTCAGAGCGGATTAGAGCAACAGTTGTATGCTGGGTAGCTAATCTTTCTCAACCGAGGTGCTCCTCCATCTCCACTAACTGCTCATCTCAAGCAGAGGTGACAATAACTTTGGTCACAGACCAGCTAGTTACTGTTCTTTGATGCGGATTAGATATTTAATTTTTGATAGAACATATTAAGTCATTATTATGGGCTTGGGCAGTGATTTCCAATCAGTTAGATTTTGCATTGTTAAAACTAAAAACAGACATAAAAACATGTTTAATGTTTACTGGTAAATGTACTGTACATAATTTAATAAATGTTAAATTGCAAAAACAGATCATATTTTTATTGTGTTAAAAACATTAAGGGAACACTTAAATCACATATTAGATCTCTGTGAAGAAAACATTCAAATAAAAAATGTTCACTTTTATATGCATCATGGTTAATGAAAGCAAAAATCATTAATTTATTAATTTAAACAAATGTTTTGTTCATAGGGATTTGATATGTGATTTAAGTGTTTCTTTTTGAACCGTGTATATGAAACTTCCCATTGTCAAGAGTCTTGGATTTCCCATTTGAATAAAACTTGGATAAAGGAAATGGTGGAAAATTTTAAGCTTTGAAAGACACCAACCACCTCCACCACAAAAAATGCTTAAATGTCCATTAATGCAATTAACAATTATGAGGCTAAAATATAATCATTAGGTTGATAATTAATATAAATATAACACAAATGCATTCAAAAGAAAACAGCAGATTATCAAAAGATTTAGACAGAGCATTAATTTATTTATTTTATACGGTCCACAAGTATTTAGCCTTTGTACAATTCTCACAAGGACAAATAAAACTGTTTATATGTTTAAAGATACAATGTGAGAAATTCAACACACTTGCTGAAGTGCTTTATAGGTTACACCTCTTTCTTCATTTATATCCTCCGGATGGACAGAATTTGAGGACATAATGGGGAGGATGGATTGATTGAATATCTTGAAATGAATATTAAACATTTGCATCATAGTGGTGCATCACTCATTTCAGTTTTCATGGTAATGTGCAGTTAGATACGCTTTTTGAAAGCGTATGAAACAACAGCTGTATGAAATTGTGATGCCGTACTAAGTTGCCAAAGCCAACACAAGAGCTGGAGGGTCTTTTAATGTACACAGAAATGTGAGGCACCACTAAGGTTGCTGCATTGCAACATGAATTTGTTGAATTAAGTCGGCGCTGTACGTATTGAAGTTCACACAGAGAAAATTCAGTATGTGGCTGGGCTTTGAAAAAGTAGCACTCAACACAACTGTTACTGTCTAAAAACCAAATCTACAATACGCCAAAAAACTTTGACTACTGGTAAGAGAGCATGATAAAGTCTGTACTGTTACTGCATTGAGGTGTGAGTCCATGAAACTAGACTGACAGATTGTCTATCTGTAGAGATAGTCAGCCTGAATGTTGGCAGCAATCTCAGCCTCCCATTTGTCTCCATTGTTGAGGAGCTTTTCCTTATTATAAAGCAGTTCTTCATGAGTCTCGGTGGAGAACTCAAAGTTGGGGCCCTGAGAGATAGACAAGCAAAAACACATTTACTTCCGTTAATATGGTCACATAGAATGACTGGTGAAAGAAAAAACTGACTGACGTCTACATAACATTTGAGTTATCAGTAGTGTCAGGCTCTCACCTCTACAATTGCGTCCACGGGACACGCCTCTTGGCAAAAGCCACAGTAAATGCATTTGGTCATATCTATGTCATAGCGCGTTGTTCGCCTGCTACCGTCAGCACGGGGCTCTGCCTCAATCGTGATGGCCTGAAACATAGTCAGTCATAAATCTTTAGTGCAATTCTTGCCATAAAATATATGATAATGTATCATACCAAAATGAGAAATGCAGTTATACCTGGGCTGGACAAATGGCCTCACATAGTTTACATGCAATGCATCGCTCCTCTCCCGAGGGATACCTGCGCAGTGCATGTTCGCCACGGAAACGGGGTGACAGGGGACCCTTTTCGAATGGGTAGTTGATGGTAGCAGGCTCGCGGAAGAGATAGCTCATTGTCATTCCCAACCCTGCATTGACAAACGTTTTGGGTCAATTTTCATCCAGATTCTTTCTTTTCTAAGTTATGAGTCACAGTTGTGTGATGACTTAATTGTGTCAAGTGGGTTAAAGATAAAACCGGAAGGTTCGCGTGTTGTTTCTGACCTCTAAACAACTCTGTCCAAAAAAGTGTTTGAGCTGCACGGTCCGTGATGGATTTCATATCCGTGGAATCTTCCTGATTATTGACATACTCTGCAAAATGAGGTTGTAAAGTTGCACATTAAAGGACATTGAAATCAAATTTGACATACAATCGAGTGGCTGTTTATGTAGTTTATATACTTACTAATCCCCGCCCTGTGTGCTGATAGGCTGAGAGGACGTGCAAGATTTTGAATGGCCAAATGTGAACCTAAGGAAGAAGCCACTGACACAATTAGTTATACAAATAGCATAGTTAAGTTGAAATTCTGATTGTGACTGCATTTTTTGACATTGCTATTATCATTTTATTAAAAAAATTAAAATGTCCCAATTTTTTTGCGTAATCTTTTGTAGACCCACCTGGCCTAGATGCAGTGTAGAGCACACGTAATGCTGCAGACATCTCAAGTTATGTACTCTGTAAGATATTTAAAAAAAAAAAAAAGACGATAAGATAAATACAAGTAAAAGCCTTCTTTCAAAAGTAGGTCACTTTTTTACTTTCTTGTAATTTGAGCATTATTTTATTTGGGCATGACTAACTTTTTAAAACATTTGATTCAGACTAGATATTTTCGTAAATAACATTAACATTCCGATAAACGTTTAAAAAAATTTCAAACTGTTGCACAAAAGGAGCTTACACAAAATAGTGCATCATGACTGACTTCCCCTTACCGGAAGTAAACAAAACCCAAAACATTGGTTCCGTTAACATAGCAAGACAGCTGCAAAATTTATCGTGGTTACATTCAGAACCACATATATGCACACATGTACATTTACACATTTACAGTACACATGTAACACGTCCAACATATGACTGACGCAACTGCGTGATGTCAAATAATGCAAAACTACAGGAACAGAGTTCAGTGCACGAGCACAAGACAGTCCGTGCTATTCACACTTTTAAGTTAGTAATAAAAAACGGTGATAATGCATATATATCCATTCAAACGTTTATTCTTTTTTGTCTAGATCCAAGTTAAAAGACCTTTAAAGGTTGTGTGTACAGCGTCTGGGAGAGCAGCTTAGCCACAGGTTCATTTCTCAAGGTCTTTCACTGTCTTACGTTTATTATTCCTTTAACCCTTACACCGACGTTTGACTCAATAAAAACTATTTTATTTCATCAAATTCAACAAAACCCCGTGTCTAATCTCTCAGAAAGACGAGAAACCTAAAGAGTTTAATAAACAGTCCGCACTCACCGGACAGTCGCTATTTGGCCTTCTCAACCAGAACAGCGGACGAGTGAGGAAACGCACGAGGAGCGCGCCGGAAGTGAGGTCACAGATTAGTTCGGCATAAAAAGCTTTAATTTTTTTCTTTCATTAATATTATTATTTTGTGCTTACGAATTAAACATAATTGAAAAGTAAATATTGGATATCATTTTAATCTATTTTTATATGTGATATTATAGACAAAAAATATAATATATACAAATATTATTTTCTTTTCATTTATCTGTCTTGATTTATATCTGGTTTTGATGTTTTAAGCTTTGTATCAGTTTCTTGTTAAAGACTGACCGTTTTGTTATAACTATATCTTGTATTTATTATCAAATCCTTACATTTAGATTTCTACCATGTATACTTGCATAAAGTATATGTATATTATAATTCTACTATAATATGTTTATTATAATACTACAATAAAATATTATAAATGCACGGTTATAATATAATTGCATTATAAGTACATCTTATAGTTCAGGGCTGCATCCATTTTCTAAAAAATGTTTCTGTGGTGTGTAATAACATTTGTGAAATAAATGTTATGCAGGAGTTACTGTTTCAAAAATAGTTTTGTGGTTAAGACATATTTATATAAATAAGGTTATTCAGGTATTTAAAAATCAGAATCCTTTCTGTTGTACTGATGCTCTGCTATACACACAATTTAGTGCTGTCACTGTAAAAAGAGCCGAATAAGGCCTTTATGGCTAATGCTTAATGAGGCAGGATTAGTTTAATTAAAGAGAGGTGTGGCATCCATCTCCACGTATTCACAACTGTGTCTGGAGCATCACGTAACTTCAGAACAACAAGTGTTGGGTTCATCTGTTCATACGTCCAGTGCCGTAATTCATTGGTTGCCAGAGTGATCTCATCAGCTTCTTTGCCTCATTGACAAAGTAAGTCGATAATTTCTGCACAAATCTTTCTAGGAAAGACAAATCTAAATCTGATGTGATGCTTCATAGACTGACTTTTGTTTGACAAAGAAAGTTGTCATATTTATATATATATGCTTACTCACATTAACCTTTACATTTAAATGTGATTTTCATAATGTGCTAAATTGTTTCCTTATTTTAGTGAACGCCTCAGATAATATAACTGAATCAGAGAAGTATTGGTCCAGAGTTGAGAAATCTGTGCTTGGTTCAATTCTCAGCATGGAGATGATATTAGGTGTGCTTGGAAATGGACTGGTTTTAGTAGTTAAAGTTGTGGTAAGAGCAACATTATAGTTATGATAAAATGTGTTCCCTTCAGATAATTGAGAAAATTATATTTTTGTAGTTATGTCTAGAATTGTCCAGATTTTTACTTGTGTCTTCCTTTCACAAATAGTGTCTTCCCTCCCTCTGTCTTTTATTTTTACAGCATAAAGACCATTTTCGGTGCATTTACTGGCTTCCATTTGTCAGCCTCACGCTGTCAGATTTCTTCTGCTCTATTCTCATAATCTGTGGTTCCCTTATGGCTGTGCTGAGCGAAGGTCAGATCTCACCATGGTGTGAGGTGGTCAGCCTGCTCAAATTCACCTTCATCACTTCTTCAATTGGAAGCATAGGTATGATTAACACAAACGAGAGCCGCTTACAATATATAAAAACGAATATCTTCAGATTCCTTAAAGGGTGCATGTACTTGCACAACATGATCTTGTGTCTCTGTGCTTTTTCCCTACAACTCAGCGGTTCTCTGTGTTCAGCGCTTTTTGGGTATCCCTTCTAAAGGTAAAGGGCTGTCAGTTCTCATGGCAATAGCATTGTTGGCATCATGGTGTACTGGATCTGTGTTTGGAGCAGTGCCAGTAGGCTATAACTGGATAAAGTGAGTCTGAGTCACAATTCAACCAAAGAATCCTGTTATCCAAATACAAAAATGTGTCCTTTAACTTGTCATTGTCCCTGGTTCAGGTATGATCCTGCAGAAATGCTGTGTGCAGTGTTCTGGGAAAGCAGTTACTCTGACATGATAGTTTATATTCTCTGTGTCTTCTCCATCTCCATCTTTGTCCCATTACTTCTCATAATGTTCTGCTGCATCCTGACATATGTAGGATACGGAAAAGACTGTGCCAGGTGTGTGAAATTGCAACTAGTGCACATAGAAGTCATCATGTTATGAGGCTGAATGTGTATTTTGTTTCTCTGTAGTAAGGATGACCTGTCTTCAGTCACTCCACTGCTTGTGATGACGTATCTGTTCTGTTATGCTCCATTTACGGCATCTGAGGTGAGAAAAGTACCACAAATACAACTGACGTTCAGTGTTTTCATAGTATGATGTCCAATGCAGGTACAAACACAAATGTTGTACTATTTGTTAAAGATTAAAATGATTTATTCATTTCATCTTTTAACTTCTCTTACCTTACTGTATATTTGCTGCAATGATTTTGTTTATTTTTCTTCTGTTAGTTGATTCTTCTCTGGAGGCTTGACCTGTCTCCTTCTCCCGACTGGCTGAGATCACTTTCATCAGTAATGGCGTATCTGGACTGTGGTTTGAACCCCTTCATCTACTGCACAAATAAAGACTTTCGAGAGGCAGTGCTCATACTGCTGTGGAACAATAAGAAATCACGCCATTCTGAGCCGGTTTTGACTGGCGTTACGAAACTTGAAATATAAGGGTTAAGATGAAAATTATATAACAAGTTGTGCAACACTGGGAATATATCACATATTGTTATAATGACACATTATGCTTATAGTTTTTTTTTTCAAGTTCAAAATTAGGCTCCAATTCAGTTTGTATAAGGGTCAACGACGTATAACGACCATATCATGTGGTGCGACCAATAATATCAATAATTGTATTAAATTAAAGATAAAATATATCAAATATTTTGGCAGAAATATGAATGTCTGATACATGTATATTTTAAAACATTTATACACATTGTATGTGGTTTTCAGGAAAAATAAGATAATTTTGTTGTTATAGAACAAAAATATGAGATGATATCTTACCAAAACTCTATAATATTGTGTTTGTAAACATTTTGTTTTTCAAAATTTGTAAAAATGGAAAGGAAATGAATTAATTTTAAGATGAATCAGTCGCACCACATGACATTTTTAAGGCTATGGTCAATTCATGGATGAAATGCACTGAATTTAACATTTTAATATGCATTTATGTGTACACCACATTCTTAAAGTTTGAATAACTGATATTATTTATTTGCATTTTAAAATTGGCATCCTTAAACGTCATAAACATAACGTTTTACATATGTGCCCTTGTGTTTACCTTGAAATAGAGATACACTTAAACTTATAAACCTCTTATGAGTCTTTATTATTTCAGATTTACTGTTATGTCAAATGTTATATGGATGTTACACGTAATATCAAATGCTTTCATTTCAACTACATAAAAATTTAAAAAGTGAAACGTGTGGACTGCTGTGATTATTAGTGATATAGTTGTACACTTTCTTTGTACAAATAAAATGAGTCTCATCAAACTGTGGCATTCAAGCAAGAGTTTTTTTGCTTCAGGTTTGAACATTTATAGACATGGCTAAAGTGCAACTGTTCAATTTGAATTATATACTTAGTTCATAAATTTCATTTATGAGGATTTTTGTCCTTTTTTACTGAGGTGCGTAAGAAAACAAAAGCCGTAATGGAACTGAAGAATGTCGCAAACTTTGGACCAGAAATGTCCGGTGAGATTCTGAAACATCCAGTACTCTGCAAGAGTGTGATCCAGAAGCTTCAGAACCACAAAACCGAAGCAGGAAAGCACAGCCAAACAAAAATACCGCATGGACACCGTATCTCCACGACTCTTCTGCGCTCGGACACCCTTGAACAATGCGAAGGCGATGTGGCAACCCAGCGCGACTTCAAATCCACGGTCATGTAATAGCGCCAGTCCGTAGCTGAGAATTGAACACGTTTCAACTATTAACGTGTAACGAGACGACCAGCCGTTAACGATGACGTTACACCACACCGGCACCCATGCAAAAATGGGTAAAGTGAACCACTGGTCCAAAACGGAGGGTGCGCGCCGCAAGGTGGACAAACGCGCCCACTGCACGGGCCCGTACGCGATTGCCATGAGCGCGAAAACGTTCTTGGCGTATGCAACTGCACGGCTGTCTTTACCGTCTGTTACCGGTCTAAGGAGCCAATAGACACCCAAAAGTATATATCCCAAATTTATAAGACAGTTGAACGGCATGGCCAGGAAGGAAGGCAGATTGTCGACTTTTCTCTCCGCATAGTGATCGTAAGTGACGTCCACCAGAACTTCGTTGAAAATGTCAGTGTTTGCAAGCGCTATGCAAAGCAAGAAGGGTATCAGGACGTGGACGACCGCTGACATGATTACATTCAGATTAAAAAAAAGATACAATCCGATTTGGGGAAATAGCTGTGGAGTTCAAGAGATGTGTGCAAAGTCCGAAAATATTGTTTGTCTTCCGCAATCTGGACCATGTGACGTCCAGTGTCGTAATTCATTGGTTGCCAGAGTGATACTCTTCACTATTTCTGCGTTAGTCAATTTAATTCTTGAGCTGTAAATACACTACTTATTTGTTAGTAAAGGGTTTTATCATATCAGCACATCTAGAAACAGACAATAATTTTGTAGCAAGAGGATCTAATATGTAGGGCAAAGATGGAAAGTACCTGAGGAAACGCGATAATCCTGTTAGTCAGGTTTGTCTGACCAATGGGCTTTTAGCTGTGCTATCCTCCTCCCGTAACACAAAGGTTCAGGACATTTACACATGATTTTTTTGTATAATCTGTTCACATTGTAGCTGTAGCCTGTGCCCATTTATCTTTCAAAGCATCAACATAAACAGACCTTACTGCGCATGTGTGCTTTGTGCTCCAATTTAACTTCCGCAAAGAATAGAAACCGTGCAGATTATTTCTTATAACAAGCAATACGTAAAATACATTAGCTAGCAAGTTAAAAATATGTCTAGTCAGTATTATTTTGGGTTAGCAGTAGAAGAACCATTACTTGGCTAAACTTAAATGTGACAAAATTAAAATTATACACGACCCATTAAACAAATTGTTTATATAATAAAATAATCTACAATACAATATTTAAAAAAAAAAAATTATTATTCAGTAAAACATCAATATAATCTATATTAATTAAATAAAATTTAAATAGTAATATTATTAGCCACGAGCTGGACCGAGCCACAAAGACCGGAAGTAGGCTCGTGCGTCCGATGAAACACTTTGAATTAATAAAAAATAACACAACATCAGAACACATTTAAATCAATAGCTGTATAAATATATAAATATTATTTTTGCTATATTTTCACAGTTTAATGCACATTCCCATAAGTACAATTAGATAAAAATAAAAACAGCAATTTAACACGCATGTAATGCACATATACATACTGTAAAAACAACAGCAGTAATGCACTTAAATAATAAAAAAGTCATCTGAGAAAAGATTAATCTTAGGATAAGAGTTAAAAACAGGTTTTGTCAGTCCGGAAAAGTGAAAGTTGACTGTAAAAGGAAAAGACTGACAGAAAAAAAACAAAAGCACCGATTGAGTCTCTAGGGAAGTCAAGGTGTTTCACACATGCTTCAGAGCTGTTCGGTAAGATTACGATGGACTGAGACTGAATAAAACACATGAAGTCCAGTCAAACATAAAGTGAAGAAGCGACCGAAGGTTTGGCTTGGTAATGGAAGAATGAAGATGAAAGACTATGGAGAGACAAACATCTGAGGTATGAAACATAAACGCGAGTCAGAATGGGTAAAGATAAGATTTAAAGTGATTCCTTGTTTCTTCTGTACTTGTGAACTCAACATAGGAATTCTCATTCAAGAGATTGAAACAAAATTAAATCATTTCTTTTCATGCAGAACAAAGATCTGCCAGATGGTGTTAAACTGGAGTCCATGTTGATGAAACTGACTACAAACGAGAGTCCGAATCCACAAAACAATGTTCAACACATGCACCCAGACACGACCGGTCAACATGTGTCTAATTCTCTGGAGTTGGATGAAGAAACAACTTGTAAAGAGCAAGATGCTGATGGAGAATCGCCAACTAAAAATTCAGAAACAAAGCAAGTAAATAAAGCTGATGATGGTTTCAAGAGTTTTCCAGATGTGGTTCCTACATGGGAAAGAAGAAGATTACCTCCTTGCCCACTTTTCCTTCAAACACAGAAGGAAGACGATAAAGAGCTTCGAATGGAGGAACCCACGGAGGCTGGAGCTGCATTATTGCATAACAGTCAGAAGGAGAGTCCCCCATTTCATCTTCCAAAATCCTCGGAAAGAGATGAAACGGAGTTGAAAGATGAAGCTCGTGGCGCAGTCACTAAGTTAACCCGTCAAAAACCCGTAAATGTTACAAACAGGACAGGAAGGTCCGTTTCTGATCCAGAAGGTCCGCATCTGATCCAAAAGCCCAGAGAACCTCGACGTCTCTCAGCTCCAAGTGTTTCAAACTGGTATGAGGACATTGCAGTTGAAGGGTCAATGAAAGACTCCGTCAACTTTAGTTCCCCAAAGGGAAGAAAGGATTCGGTCATGGAAGAGAGCTTTGGAGAATGGGAACATGAGATGTCCAAAACACAAACTAAAGGAATGATGAATAAAGTGAAGACTTTAACTCAGAAAATGGTGGGAATGCTCAAGGAAAAACCCAATCGTGTGCGTATTGACAGCAAGAGCAGTCAAGACAGCGTTGAAGAAGAACCACAGTCTGTATGTTTGTTTATTTCTAGATTATTTATTACTTTATAAATGAACGAATAGCTCAGTCTAACTTGTCCTTTGCAATGTTTTTGAAATTATACAGTTGAGTTCTATGGAAATGGAGGTTGAAGAGCCATTGAGTCCACCACCACTGCCCCCCAAAAGGGGAAGATATGTTCACTTAAAGAGGTGAGATGAGCTTTTATTTATTTGTATTCAGTTTTATTAAGGTTTAATATTAGCATGACAATAGAATAGCCTCGTGTGCTCTGGGTTTCCCTCTGAAACCAGGAACAACCTTCTCAATAAATCGTACACATGCATACCTGAAATTGTTGAAAACGTTCGTCACAGTTTGACTGTATAATTTGTTTAGCACCAAACAGGAATGTCCCGTCGAGTACCATAAACTTTTATTTTACTCTTAAAGGGGCCGTTCACATAAACATAAAACATGTACCATTTGTTTACCCCCTCATGTTGTATATGACTTTCTTCTGGAACACAAAAAAAAGATATTTTGACACATGACACACAGGTTTTGTGTTCATACAATGGAAGGCAATGGGGGGGAGTGAACATTCTTAAAGTCATACAGTTTGGAATAACAGAACAAACGGGAGGTTTTTTATTTTTGGATGCACTATCTCTTTAAATCAAAAACCTGTTTTCCAGGGGCATTTCATTGTCTTATTTCTTGTTCTGTGACATTCTTTTAATGACGCTTTGCCTTAAACATTAGACTGTAAATGCTGACACTTGTTAGTCCAAACACTGTGCATTGCACCTTGGATGCAAATAAAAACACAATTCCGTGATTTTACGGATAATGCACTTAGGTGTAAAAATAAGCTGTCCACAGTACATCTTACATCTTTAATAATGCTATATTTATGATCATTTTCAAAAGGATGTTTACCTTAAAAGACTTCAAACTCAACCTTGAACCGATCAACTTGATGGAAGAAATATTCACTGGGGAGGAATGGTTGCCTTATCTGCCCAGCAAAACCAGTCCACCTCAGAAAGACAAAATGCCAGATAATGTTCTCCGTCCAGACAAAGATGCTGAGCTTCATGTTCCTCAGGTCACAGCAGAGCAGAAGCAAACACAGAACAGCACTGATAATCATTCAGAACAAGACGTTAATATAAGGGATGAGGCCGAAAGTCATCCAAATATAAGGAAAGACAACAGACACTTGCATGTAAGAGAAGCGGAGCCGAAGGCACAGATTTTTGCTATTCCTAAAGCTCTGCTAACAAATGCTGCACAGCAACAAAGGCCACGCAGGATATCAAACTCGGATGATGTCTATGACGGTATGAACATGTTCCTGATTCCCAAGTATGACTTTCTTTTGACGGGAAGGAGGTCAGTGGACATTTTTATGGACTTTTCAGCAGTCAAGGTGAGATCTATCAGTGTGCAAAAAGCTGCTATCTCTAAGTTTTTGGATAAAAGCTTGAAATAAGTTCTGTGGTTAACAGAGGCTCTAAATATTTTCTACGACATAAAACGTCTTTAAAATGTTGGTTGCTAACAAGTTGATAAAAGCGACTGCATCTTTTGGGGATGTTCGATGTGAATAATGCAACGTGGGCTCAACTCCCAAATAAACGTGGATGGGGATTAATTCACAGAATAACAACTTTTTTTGTGGCATTTTTGCCTTTATTCGTATAGGACAGAGAAATTAAGTGACAGGAAGCGAAGTGGCAGAGAGAAGGGGGTGGGATCGGGAAAGGACCACGAGACGGGAATCGAACCCGGGTCGCCTGAAGCGCAACCACGTTATATGTCGAATAACGACTTATCTGTCGAGATGTTTTGATTGTATTTAGGCTTCAAAAATATCAAATGTTGTGTTAATCTGGTCTTGATAGACAAAACGTGTAAACATCCTAAACCTTTGTTAATCACAGAGCTTATTTTTTGTTGACCAAAGAGGATGAATAAATCTGTTCAAATTAAAAATAACATACAGTATTATGCATATAAATAAATAATAAAACATGAATCTCTTTCTCTCTCATATGAAGTCATCAGAATTGTTGGACAACTCTGCCCTCAAAAGTCGAATTTGTTTAAGCAAAAAGAGACTTCACCGACGACCTAAAAAATACAGACAAGGTAAGAAAAGCCAGGGATGGGGTGGGTTCGTACTGAGGGTATTATGTACATAGGCCACGAGGTACACCTTAAATATGTCTCATTTCCTTATTTCTTGTCCTTCTCAGAAAAGGCACAAAGAATAAACAGCAAGTTCTACGATATTCCCTCTTAGTTCCTGAAATCCCCATCTTCCGACTTGCTATTGCATATGTATGGGAACACTATATAGAACATCACCTCAGATATCCACTCAAGTAGAAAATTAAAAGTAAAACATATGTGAAAAAATCGGTTTAATTCATGCCAAAGTTGAAGTATTATCTAACTTATAAGTAGGCTAACACCATATTTTATTGTATTTTTCACAAAAAAGCCTGAAATTGAAGGTGCATTTTTAGACACGTGCTGGAAACAGTTGCAGTATTCAATCAGCAATACTCAATAATCATTTTTGATTGCATGGTAGATACTTTATTATCATTGTAAAGGAATGTTTTTATTTTTGTACATTTTTTATTTTGATGCGGAAGAGAAAACAAAATGTTTAAGGCTGTGAAAAATCGTCTCAGGCTACTCATCCAAGTAAACCTTTCGTTTGAAGGCGCATATGTAGTTTTTTGTGACTCCACAATTGTCATCATTCCACTTGCCAACATCTGAAAATGAAAAAAAGAGAGATTATTGTATCTTTTGTTTAGTGCCTAGTAAAAACTAACCTATTCATCAAAATGTCATAATAAAATGTAGGCTATGTAAATGAAAATGATTGACATTGGCTATTTTTGAATAATTAAATTATGTTAACGTCCAGGAAATGCCTTTTGTGAATGTGAAAGTTAGACATGTATGAACCATCATTTGTAAATTATTTTATCTATTTGTTTTAACGAATCCCCTTCGCCCTCCCCGCTTACGGTTCCAGTTCATCTCCACACATTCTTCCGTGGTAGTGAAGAGGTTGTTGGGCTCCCCGGGTGTCCAGATCTGATAGTCCCAGAAAGTACCATCCATCCAAAGAAATTTACCAGACTGAAAGAGTGAAACAATAAGCATATATGTTATTTAATATACAACATTTCCTCTTATTTTTATAACACATTTCTGTCATTTTTACCTTGAAAAATTCATATCCCCCAAGCCAGATGCGCAGGTTCTTTGGGTTAAACTTCATCACAATGGAGAGCAAGTCATAATTTGCATTTCTGTTATGCACCGACACCAGGTGTCCACCAGGGGCTTTAGCTCTACAGCTGAACTGTGTATAAAACAATACAAACCTTTAATAACTTTGCAATATACACTTTTAAAAATAAAAATTCTTCACAGCAAAGAACCATTCAGTCAAAGTCTCTTTCTTACATTTATAAAATCTGAAGAACCTTAGAGAGGTTCGTCAGATGTTGTTAAAGGTTTTTTTATGAAACCATTTAGACAAAATGGTTCTTCTATCGCATCGTGAAACCCCTTCATTTTTATTTTTAAATAAGTAAAATAATGCGACATTTGCAGAATCAAATGTTCTTGCGCTACCTCGGCCTGAGAGAAGTTTAGAGGTGTGCTGAAGTATTTGACGCAGAGCTTGTCCACTTTAAACCAATCTTGAAAGCCATCCACGTTACACTGTTGAGGAATGCGACCGTACGCTGTCACATTCGCATAGCCGGTCGAACCACCTAAATGACAGAATTACACCTATGACTGACTTACAAATAATTTATTGAAGTATAAATATTAGTTACAAATTACCTTTCTTGATAGAGAAAAAGTTACCGCTGCCCCAAAGAAGCGTGAACAGCAAGATCAACCTTGTTCCTGCCTTATACTGTGAAAGAGAAAATTAATCTAAACTCTGAAGAATAAAACATCTGCTTATAAACTGACATTAGATTAACTGCTATCATGTTCAACAGAAAATAGACATTTTTAGACATTTATTGGATGCAAAGGATGTGTTTGTGGAAGAAAAATCACTCACCATCTTCCAGGTTTGTCTTCTCTCTCTCTTTTGCATTTGCATCACCTAATGTGCACCTAATTTATATCATTCTATGTTTTCACAACCCCTCCCTCTTCTCTGAATCAATCACACTGTCTTTAGGTGAAAGAAACATTTATTTCAACAGTCTTCATCACACAGGAAACTCATTCACACATGAACACTGCACAACTTATACTTTTATTATCTTGACATCATCTTCTGCACAATACTTGTATTATATTTTGTGCATACAATTGTTAACCTTAAAAAGAAATCTATATTTGCACTCATATTTTAGTTGATAAATGAGAGCTATTGCTTTTATTAGCAGATCATTTCTTGTAAAAGGGACTTTGCTTTTTTGCTTTTAGGCAAAGTCATAATCATTCACACAAACACAATGTCAACAAGTATTTTTGACACTTACTGTAAGTCACATTTGAGTTTCATTGCACCAAATAAAAGATTAAACGACGTCTTCAAATAAATATACATTTATATGAAAAAGTCTTGGCATAAATGTTGAAATTGAAGGCTCACACTAAAACAAAGTACAACACTGTAAACCTTTTTTGCTGTAGTTATGCAGCAGTTTGCCAGTAACTTACTGTAGACTTATATTTATCTAATTTATTGACAACAGTTTATCTTTACAGAAGAAAAAATAGAAAATAACAGCCTGAAACAAAGTTTGAACAAACTGTTGCCAATAAATAGTTACTGTCATTTCTACAGAAAACAGTGTAGACCTATTTCAATTTCTCATAAGTTTTCTTTGCTATACCGTAAGGATTTTGGATTAATAAGATAAAGCACTCAACATTGTAAGTTGGTCAGAGAAAGTCAACCGCCAAACACCAGCAACAAACAACCCCTCTTCTATATCACACTATAATGTGGTACGAGAATGTGTCTTGTGGTTTATATGCAGTTGTCGACCTTTAATCTTTACTTTACATTGCAAACTATCAACACACTAACACGTCCTCACACTAACAACCAGCTTTTGTGCTTCTCAAATTCACTTCGGATCCATTTTCAGAATCAGGCCTTATGCTAAAACTTTCCTCTCACTGTAAAAATGTATTTGTTGTTTACCCGGCTGCCTTAACATGTTTTGTTAATTTAACGTAAAAATATTAGTTTTTACGTGAATTTGATGCAAAATTGTTGTGTTAACTAATACTTTTAAGTTTACAATTTAAGTCAGCCGGGTCACTTAATTTGTTAAGTTGAAACAACAAATCATTTTTACAGTCTGTCTCCACATGACAGATAATCTGTCACCTCATACCACATCCTTCATCAGCCCTTCAACTCTCATCTCAGTCTCATGCACCTTCTAAAATAAAAACTGATCCTCAAAGTGTACATTTCATCCATCTGGGTGTAAGTTGGGATTAAACCCATAACGTTGGCGTTGTAAGCTCCATGCTTTAGTTGATCGTAACAGCAACACATCTGATGTCTGTATTAAAATGTTGACTTGATAATTGCGTTATTCAGTTCTTAACTTTTTTATGAACATGGTATGATGCCATAAATTGCATTGCATGTACATTGCATTGCATTTACTTGGCTCAACTTGTCTGATACAAGACAACCTCAAGACTTGAAGAATTGAAGAATTATGTGTCCTGTTGTAATATCATGTGACATCTGTTAGTGTGCACAAAAGTCACAGACATTTATGCTCTTACTCAAAATGTATAATATTTTTTAAGTTGATGTTTAAAACCTAAACATCTAAATCTACCGTCCCTTATAAAGACGGCATACCCATTTGTATGACTGCACACACTATGGTTGAGTTATTCTACATACAATAGCAAAACCAGTAGATAATATAGTAAACATGTTTTACTTCGAGTTTATTTAAGGGTGCATTAGACTAAAGTTTGCTACTCTTTGCAAATCTAAAAGATTGTATGCCCATGAATTACAATCAATGTCTTTTTGCTCCTGGTGTTCAAAATAAATATGCTTTCTTGCAGTTTCTATAGTGACATCTAGCGGCTGATTTGATCGTTGCAAGTGGCAGCATTGAAAATGTATATTTGACTGAAAATGTCATAACCATAACGTTGGAATCGCTCATGTGTAATAACTATTTCAGGTTACCTCTTTCCAAAAGCACTCCAATAAACAAGTGTCATCAGCAAAACACATTTCATTCCTGCTTTACACTAGAAAAATAAAAATATGATCAGAGAAAGACGCCAGTTAAGGACATTTAAAAAAAAAAAAGTGAATCGCTTGTGTATTGTTTACCATGGTTTGAACGTTCAGTGATGAAGCTTTAATATGAATATTGGTGACAAAATAATGACCTGTTGTTGATTTTAATCACATTTTCTGGAGATTTGAGTTTGTAAAACTCGTCTCTCAATCATTTTTAGCGGGTCTGTGTCCCTTTATTCATGAACTCTTTCTCTTTTTCTCACACAGACTTACAATCTTCAGTGTGTTTATTATGTATGTTCATTAGCCATTAACCATAAGACAGTTACACCAATGTGTGTGTGGTCACAGACGCCCGTGCTGATGGCATCCTTTTTAACTTGAAGCAAACCAGAGCTGATGAATGAGTCAGTCAACACTATACTTTCACTTTTTAACAAATGGGTTATCATCACACAACATCGAGCAACTCTTCAAAAGCAAAGGCAAGCTTTTTGTAGGCTTGAAGAATTATGTTTATGTAGGAGATTATTTAGCCATTGACAAACATAAGGTTATGTTTTACATAAGATCAATTACACATTGACAGCAAAAAGATAGCCTATAAAAATAAATATATATTGAGTCAGAAGCAATTTTTAAATACATTAGCTTTTCTCACCCCTGATGCCAAACTATTATTATTTTTATTTTTTGTGTCATTCTAGAAATTGCTTTACATTTATTTTTAGAGTTGAATTATTATTTAATAGATACTGTCTGCATTCTTGATGTTTGATTTACTTTTGAATAAATAATTTGTCAAAGCATTTTTATTTATTATAATAACCATATTTAAGACCCACAGATTGCAAAGACTGTTATAAATTTAACATACAACCCTGATCCATTGAATCTAGATAGTCATCGAGCAAAGCACTTGCGGTTTAATTATGCAAAACCTAAATTAAGAGATTATGATATAAATAACAATGAATACATACATTTAGTTTTATCACCCTGAGCCTCCCTATGACCTGCATTACTATTTACAACATGTAACAAAATGATATTTTCATTATTTTATATATATATATATATATATATATATATATATATGTATATACAGTAATATGCGTATTTGCTGCATTGATTCATGCAAATATGGTGTTATTCACACATGAATGGGAATGAGATTAAAAAAGTTTCCATTTGCTACACTTCTACAATAAGTTTTATATTCACAAACATCAACTAAAAAGATGGTTGCTTAATAGCATTTGGGTTTACAAAACGCACATGTGCCAGTATTTCTGAACTGCATTTGTTATTGGCATTGTAAATGGAAAACCATGCAAATGAGCATCTTCTGACAGGTTCTGTACACAGATGAAAGTTTAGAATTGTATATTTTTCCATAAACATTCAGTAAACAAAAATTTAGCTGTAAGATCGAGGACATATTTGTTAATAAAATATCCTTTATGGTCAAAGTAAAATATTATCACAGCCCTCTCGGGGGTCCTAATTCTAACCTAATCTGCCTGGGTTTATATTGCAATAACCATCTGGATGTACAATGATGAAAAAATGGTTCGCTTTATAAGTGCATTTAGGATGTAAACTATGGAAATATTTATAAATCAATAGGTGGAGGGGTTTATTTAGTGAATAATGATACAGGCTAACTATATTGTCCCATTGAATATGCTCCAGAATCAGTTGAGAACTTCTCATCCGGTTTGATTGACAGCTGGCTTTGATCTCTGGTCCTGTATAATGAGTCACTTTCCTGAATAGTTGCATCTGATACCTAGAAAAAGAGCAAAACGGGAAAGATTGATTGAATAATGATTATAGCGACACACATCATTTAATGTTGCTTGTGATGTGTTTAGGAACAAACTTCTTCAAATTTCTTGGCCTTGTATTGATCGGCTCCTTTCAGGAAGTGCAGAAGAATGATGTCACAAAGCACTGTGCCCTAAAAGGAATGTTAAAAAAATGTCAAATGGTTTCTTTTGAAATTTTGCATCTATTTAGTTATTATTAGTAGTATTACAGTGTTAAAATGAGCGTTAATAAAACACAAACACAATGTTCATTTCATGTTTTCAAGTAATTGCACTTTTTTATCATAATAATGAACAATTGTTTAATCATTTAATGTAGTAATTTATTAGAATATTAAAGGTGTTGTTTAATATTTATGCAATATAATATACATAACTATGTGTTCTGAGGTGTATAAAGATGTTACATAATGAAGCGTTATGTTTTTATTATCTTAGAATGAGTTATTTCTATCTACATACACCGCGGTTCCCTTTAAATAGAATTTGTCATGTTATTTCTAGCCCTAAACGGACGAATTGCTCGTAAATTTTCGTAAATGCGTTATCTCCTTCAGCAAAGATGCAAAAACGTGATAACATATTAGCCCTTTGTCAGCCACCGTAGTGCTCCAAAAGAAAGGGGCGAGCGTTGGAGTGAGCCGTTGGTTGCAATTCATAACCTCACCACTAGATGCCACTAAACGCTCCCATTTCTAGCCATTGTGTACCAGAAATCATCATGCAGCTCTCTCAAACATCACCTGACCTCTGGAAAGCTCAAGCATTATTGCAATTGATCGTTCCTGAAGATGCGCGGCAGCCTGGAAGCTTCAAGTATTTTATATGCATATGTAGATATTTTTGTAAAGATTCAAAATGTAGTTTAATAAAAACAGAATCTAGTGATGGAGACACATACCACACCAACAGAAGTGAAGGCAGCAACCATGTTGATAAGAGTTGGGATCATGTCAAACTTTCCCGCCTGGAAAAGAAAAACAGAAACGAGACATTTCGGCACGGTCGCACCGATCTGCATTTAAAATCAGAAACTACGTGAAACTCAAACACTTACATCTCCATTAACAAGCACATCGAATCTGATGGCATAGGCTTTCAGCAATGTGCGATACTCAGTCCCGTTCTCCATCTTAAAATACTTTGCATACCTAGAGACAAAGATGTTGACATGCAAGCAGATACAGGTTCAATATTCAATATTTCATGAACATTTGAATGTACGTTTATGGACTATGAAATGTGGAAAGAACGGGTGTAAGAACCTGAAGTTGTATCCAGGTGAGACAGTGCTCTTCTCTGACATGGCGTCCAGGCGTGTGAATGAATAGGTAGGTTTGCAGTCATCGTCCGCTTTATCTAAATCGCACAGCCATGCTATTTTTATTCCTATTACTCCCCCCTGAAGAAAAGAGAGCGAGAGAGCTAACTAAACCTAATGGCTTTGAGTGAAGTGCATGCAAAAAATTTGAGAAAGTGAGAAAAAAGAAAGCGGGAAAGCAAATCTCACTTTTTTAGCGAGCATGGTGAAGTCTTGTTGAGCAAACCGGATCACATCTCCCACTTTGAATATGGGACAATACATGTTCCTCTGAAAGTCAAAGTTACACTGTTTTATGTAGCTGCTGTTGATGGACGGCAAAAAGTTTCCTCTGTGTAGAGAAGAGAAAGAAATATCAAAAGAGCATTTTAAAACGATGAGCTGCATTATTTTGATCAATTCATAAACTATCAATAGCTTTTTTTATATGGCAGTACAGTTTATGTATCTTGTGTTTGCGTGCCATTACTTTGTGAAGTTGAAACGGGGGAAGCGAATGCTGTTCTTGATGAAGATGGTGAAGTTCTCCACCTCCATCATGGGGTCACTGCGAAAAGCAAAAACGCTTTCAGTCCTCTATTCACGAATAAAAACATTGATATATTCTCTTCAGTCAGGTGGACTCACGGCTGAACATCATCTATCTCTGCAGGACACCATCCTTTGATCTCACAGGTTTTAAATGAAGAATTTAAGTTAACGCATCGTCCAGTCAGCAAGCCTTGCGGGGTGAAACACAAACATTTACTTTTAGGCATTTATATCGGAAGTACTGTTTAACTCAAAATATATAGCGATCCATTTAATTATATATATAATTTATTAGACATCAGAGAGACTAATCTTACAAATCTTACCATTGCTAGAAGGTTTTGTCTTCAGCTTCATACAAGTATTATCTTGATCACATTTAAATTTGAGCTCACTCTGAGGAGAGATACACACACACAGGCATCTATGATACACAGATGTTAGTTCATAGCAGAACACACACATTTCAAGAAAACTGGTACTGTATGTATCACCTCGGGACAGTGGCCCTGTATTTGCCTCTCTGTTGTGATTAGCTTCGTGATGATGCAGAACACTGACGCCCCCTGTTGGACACACGTGGATATACGTAAATACGCGCACACACAGTGAAGAGATTATTTCATAATAGATAAAGGTATTATTTATACATTCTACAAATATTTTCACAGGTATTTCGAGTGGTATAAACCATTTTGGAAAACAAACGCTGGTCCAGAAGAACTTCCTGTTTCGGTTTTATAACACTGCACAAACGTTTAAACAACATATAACCAACAGAACGTTTATAACCACATCAAAATAATATTATTAATAATAATTTATATTATAAAATTGTATATTTAAGGTTTAAAAAATAAAACGCAATAAAATGTAATAAAAATGAAACCGGAAGTGCTTCTGGATCAGCTAATGTTTTCATCTTGCGAAGTGGCAGACGCAGGTAACACTCGTCCCTCTCTCAGAAACACTTTAACCCCCCTTACAGAAACATGTGCATGCCATGCCATTAAAAACAAGATTATTAGAGTTTTATTTAGTGAAGATCAGAAAACGTCATGGTTGTTGTCACGATGACGTATCTGCATTTCGGGTCGTAAGGAAGAGGCTCGGTGAAGAAACAATTTTCTTAGGAGCAATGCAGAAATATACGAGCATAATGGCCATTTTTTGTTTATAACACATTTAAAATGATAATAATCGTTGGTGTAGCTTTTTATAAAGCAGTTTTTTTACTCTTTTGGAGAAATACGACTTTATAATAGCATGTAGTTTATGTTATGTACATGATTTAGCCACGATACTCACTGCTAAAAAAACAGAAACCATGACAGATATTCAAATGGTTTACATTAGAATACCATTATGAATCATTAGCATTTTACATTAAAACCATTAAAAATTATTTGTGTAGTGTTTTGGGGATTATCCCAATAGGATTTAACGGTGTTTTATTGGTTCCCATGTGCCAGATAACATCCCACCAGTAGAATCCATCACATACCAGTAACCAGTGTTTTTTTAGATATCTATATTTTTTAAAAGTGTTTTTACTTTGTAAAAAATACTTCACGACATTCTAAAGCATGTATCATACTTTTCACTCCACTACAATTTATAAATTAATGTTGTTGTTTTTTTTACCACAAGTACATTAAAATCTAGACATAAAAATCTAGATTTTTAAAATATACTTAAGTACTGTATTAAAAGTAAAAAACATGTAAAAAAAACATGTATTAATGAAATGTAGGGGAGTAAGAATGTGTTTTAGAATGTATCACAGTATTTATTTTCCAATGTAAAAACACTACAATTATAGTTTCCATTAAAACCAATACAATTCCCATTATAACTATTATGTCCATTAAACGTTTCCATTGTGTTTTGGACATTGTTTCTTCACCAGGGGATTTTTGAACAATTTCTTTTAGAAAGCGCTAAAGATTGCTACACATTCATTATAATGACGAATAAGGAAATTGCCTCCGAGCCTTTACATACTAATACACACTATTGGCTTATGGTAAAACAGATAACACTAGTGTCGTCCCAAAGTTGTTTACTTGAGTAGGTGTCACATAATCCGCTGTGTCCATGATCCGGTTATTATATTCTCCAAAACCTTTCACTTTGGTCATTACTGATGATTCGATGGCTGTATCTCTCACTTGATATGCCTTCTCATATAGAAACACCCAGCTGAAAGGAGTGGGGGTAGGGTGGAGAGAGAGAACAAATCTTCAGCTCCAAGCATTTCTTATTTCTTTACAGAAGTACAGAAATAACTACCAGCCACCTAACTGTCCAACAACAATTAACCAAACTTACGATTAACCAAACACACAAATATTCCAAAGTTCTGGACACTAAACGCTTCCTCCAAACACTTACCCAACAAAGTATGTGATGATGAGGAGTTGAGCGACGCGGTTGATGATGCCGATGGTCCAGCTCTTTACCACCACAGACTTGGTGGTCTCGTACACAAAGAAATCTGTTATGAAGTTCCACATCTTTCCAGCACACCTGCGTATCCACTAAACACGCACCCGTGTGAGACGAACGTGACAAATTTGAGTAAAAGACAAAAACCTTCTTAGCGTTCTCCTGATGGATGAAAAGTATCCGTGAGTTGCTTTCGTAATGGCCTTCTTTATCTCTTCAAGTCCCTCCCCTCTCCTTCTGTGTTTCCTCCTTCATGTGTTCTTCAGATTTATCATTTGCATTGACGTTTTTAGATGTTTTTTTACCAGACGATGTTTATTATAGTGCATCAAGTAAAGTAGTCAACACTACGTCTTAGTTATAAAGCAACTCCCAACAGTTCTTACTTTACATAATCATACATAACCCAACAGAAACAGGGTGGCGCTGCTGATAAAGGATTGTGTGTGTGTGCAAAGTTTTAATAATAAAGTTTTATTATTAATCAAATTGAATAATAAACAGGAGCTCAAGATGGGGCGAAAAGCGGGAGAAAGAAATTGTGTGTGTAAAAAGTTGTAATAATATTATGAATATAACAATAATACAACAATATTATAATATAACAATAATTTTGTTAGTGCAAAAAAGCAGATAGCAAAAATGATTGATTTAATGTTAAATCAA
The DNA here is from genome assembly GCA_026939265.1 of Oreonectes daqikongensis. Classification (NCBI taxonomy): domain Eukaryota; kingdom Metazoa; phylum Chordata; class Actinopteri; order Cypriniformes; family Nemacheilidae; genus Oreonectes; species Oreonectes daqikongensis. The sequence continues at coordinate 1,524,791 of JAOTQM010000031.1, forward strand.
TGTTGAGAATAACCAATAAAACATTGATTCAATGTTAAATCAACTTTATTTGCTATATGATACCACCACCGCACGCTATAAGTGTCAATCAAATTCTGTTCTAGTATTAACCCGATATCAATATATCACAGTTATTTCTATCACACCAGTAAAAATGTTCATAAGCAATTTGAAATAAAGCTTTTTGATCCACAACAAGCTATCCACATAACCACAACTAAGAGGTAACATTTCTTCACATGGTCGGCCATTAAGCTTGTGATGAACTCTCTCTCTCCATAACTACAATTCAACTGGGAATCGCTTCCCCATAAAACCACACACGCTTAAGTGTAACACATGACAGAAGAGCATATCAAATAAGAGACAGCAGACTGGGGTTATGCTCGAGTACTGCAGAAGTATATGTACGATAACGCTAAGTGTTAGATGTCTCACCATGATTCGATTGTCTTGAAACAGGAGCTCAAGATGGGGCGAGGATGCAGAGTAAAAAAAAGCGTGAGAGAGAAATGGCTGAGGAAATGGATGGGACTCGATACAAATTGGTGAACAAAATCATCATTGCATCAAATGCAATAATCGGCAAAGTGGTCCGAGAGGCGCGATTGAGACAAATCCAGAGAAACGTAACAGAGAGGGGAATGACGCAAAAAAGAAACTAATGCAAATGCAGAAATTACAGACATACCAGAAAAAAGGCGACAAAACAAAACTTGTGCAGAATAATGTTTGTGCATTTTGCACTCTTACAGTATCTCAGCTTTTAAAGTTTTATTTATTTTTTTAATGCCAAAATGCATTTCATTGACACATATTTGTAAAAATTAAAGTACACTTAAGAAAAGTTCCTAAGTATTTAATTATGTATACTTCATGTAGTAAGTATACTATTATCAATATACTGGTAGTAGCCTACATTTATAGATACACTATTTGGGACTAACAGTATACTTTTAAGTTAAAGTTTACTACTAAGTTTGTCATTTGTACTGCAACTACAAATCTACAAAATTAACTTGAAAGATAATATAGTTCAAAAGTACATTCTTTACATATTCTATAAAAGTACACTTAGTATACTTGTATACAGGTGTACTTGTTTTCTTTAATTGAACTTAAAATCTTACTTATTTATGTACTATTTATTGATTGTTAAAAAAATGCTGGGGTATTTTCATTTATCACTGTTTTAATACGCTACTGAATCAAAAGACTACATAGAATTATAATGTATATTAAAGTATAAAGTATATTAATCAAAAGCTTGAGTACAAATACAGGCCAAATATACATTTAAGTCCAGTACATTTAAGAAGTACTATATTAGTACACTTGAATGTGTATTAGGCATGGGCCTGTATGAGATTTTCACCTTCTGATATTTTACCTTAAGCCGTAATATTATGGTTTCACTGTTTGGCGATATTACAATTGCAGCTTTTAAAAAAAAACTTTTCCCCATTGAACACAACATATTTTATTTTTAAGCGACCCAAAATATTTTGAACAGTAGTAAACATGTGCAGTATTGGTTCCCAAACTTTTTGAAAGCGTGGCACCCCTTTCGAGTCCTTTTTTACACGCATTTCTAGTAATTAGACTTACATGCAGATGAGCAAAAAACAAATTAAGCATATACAAAAATAGCACAGAACCTGATGGATTCCTACACATTTTCTGTCTTTGATGAGATATAAAAACAGCTCATACCTTTATAGAACGGTATTACAGAAAAGTGGTTTAGTGGTTTTTAAACTGTGGATTGGTCAGGTCAGGACAATGCTTTAATGATGCTGATCCACTTATAAAATTACATTGACCCAAAAATGTCATAATAAAATATCTTTTATCCTTTTTCAGGTGAATTTACTGTGTCTTCATATCAAATACTTATATACTTGTTTTTATTTGACTGAAAAGATTTTCTGCTTGTAAGATAACCAAATTTGATGCCCATTACATTTAGTTGTTTTCACAGTGATGCATGCGATACACACAATGATAAAATAAGGCACTGAGAGATAATGCACAGCAAATGCGTACTATTTACATTACATTAATACATTTTGCAGACATTTTTATCCACAGCGACCTACAGTGCATTTATCTGCACGTGTCCTCTCTGGGGTTCGAACCCATGACCTGCTTTTTTACAGCAGTGCATATATACGTTTACCTTCATGCCAACACAGAAGTGCTTCAGCTATACCGCTGAAAGTGAATATTAACACTTTCCAGGACTTTACCATTAGCCAACATTATAGACTGTCTGTTAGGTTTGCTGGGAAAAGGTTTTTTTGGCCACTCTTAAATCACCCTGCTTTTGTTACAACCACAAGCTCTTTATCTCCAAAACCACACATTTATACTTACGCACATGAAACAGAGAAGAGGTCGTGAAATCACATTAAAACATAATTGAGCATTGTGCTGGTTATGTACAGTAATACTATCCGTAATGACATTAAGTACTCTTGGGTTCTGTTTTGCACTGTAATGTAAATGTTTATGGTGAAGATGTGTGTGAGTAGAAAAGAAGTGAAACACGGTTCATATCTTAACAGCAATACAAATTTTCAATACAATGTTTAATGCAACAACAAACATTTTCTGCTTTAAAACACTGTATTAAATAAATGTTAAGTTTATGTTAAGGAAATTGCTTTTTTTTTTTTTTTTTTACAAATGTTGTATTTTAATGTTGTTAATACATAGAAAGCAAGCTTAATATATGATTTCTATTGTGTTATGTGTAAATCACTGTTAAATGTCTCTATACAAACAGATAAGCAGTTGTGTTATAAAAATGGATAATACAACATAAAGTAAAAACACACATTACTTTTAAGTCAACTACCAGACGTACAGTATATATACAAGAGTTTCTCAATTTCTTGATGATAAACAATAGTGACACTAAAATATTTTATGCTATATTAAGAATTATATGTGATACATACACTTCCTAAAGCATGAACTGTACAGTAAAAGTGATGAGGGAATTAAAATATGATTGTTCCTCCATGTGTCCTTCAGTCTGAGCCGGACTCTTCCGAGCTCGGTGGTGTGCTGGCAACTTCTTCATCATCATCAGACTCCTGCTAAAAAAAGTGTGAGGAACAAGAATGAAGACGAGTGAAGATGAAGAACATGAAGTGAGTCATGTCATTTCTCTTAGACTTTTGTCATTTGTATGTTACCTTGCGCTTGCGTCTTTTGCCTTTCTCTGACTCCGATGAGCTCTCCTCACTTGATATGAACTCTCGACTCTTAAAACTGTCGGTGCCTGGTGCTCGCTCCTTTTCTTTATCTCTCCCGCCACCTGGCTTCTTCTTCTTCTTCTCTTCACTCTTTCCTTTCCTCTTTCTCTCTCTTCAGGAAAGTAATGCAGAAAGAATGGGATTCACCAGTTACTGCTTTATTCTGAGAACTAAACATGCATCACAGTGATATTTACCCAAATAAAATTAACATACAAATAAATACTTCACTACATTATAAAGCATACATAAATACACATTTTTTAACCTTTTTAATACAATAGTTTAGTACATAAAAAAATCGTAGTACTTCCACAATTTTAGAAGTAAAAGTAGAAATACTTGAGTAAAAAAACTAGATTTGAGCTTAAATATTAAAATGGGCAATTCTGTGAAAATACCATGTTTTTATCAAAGGTTTTTACTATACTTATATCACATATGTCCACATTTGTGAGGTCTCTCTTGAAGGGTTAGTTAAATTTTTTATTTTAGTGCATGATTTTCCATAGCCTTGTTATTTTTAAAATAGAAAACTCAAGCATAGTCTGACTCTATCTACAAGGGTTTAATAGAATATAAACAAATGGTTCAATATATTTGTAACAAATACATTCTCTGAATGTTTATATATCACATCCATAAAGCTTGAATTGCCCAAAGGATTTTCAGTTTTACATTTTATGTATGTATTTGGCAGACGCTTTTATCCGAAGTGACTTACATCCATACATTTTTTTTTCTGGATATGTGCAATCCCTGGGATCGAACCCATGACCTTGGCGTTGCTAGCGCCACGCTCTAACCACTGAGCTGAGTTTTGGTTAAAATGTTCCTGTAAAATGGTGCATAGGACTCTATAATCTTTAATCGTACTTTTTTGAGGTGCCCGAGGAGCCTCCACCGCTCTCCCTGTACTCTCTCATCGCTCGTTCATACACTTTCTTTGCTTCTTCTGCTTTTCCATCCCATTCCTGATGAAGAGACATCAGTTCAATTTTAAACTAGCACAAAAATCTGAGACTTGGACATTTTGGAAGGACGAATGTATAGTGGAGTGTGTCACCTCTTTCTTCTCTTTGCTAAGCTGTTTCCACATTTCTCCAGCCTTTTTAGAGATTTCAGTGACAGAGATGCCCGGGTTCTCTGATTTAATACGGTCTCTACTGGAATTCAGCCACAGCATGTAGGCGCTCATTGGCCTCTTCGGGATGCTGCTGTCTTTTGCTTTTTTCTACATATATGCACACAAACACGATAGAAAATAATATTGTAAGTATATATTTTTGATTCATCATAATCGGCAAAATTATTTTTACAAATTAATAATCTCTTGCTCCATTCACATCTATTGTATGGACATAAAACCAAGTCAAGTCTTCAAAATATCTCCTTTTTTATTCTGCTGAAGAAAGAAAGCCATACATTTCATGATTTCTTACCACTTTAAGGAAAAGTGTTCATGATTCTGGAAAAAATTGCAGATTTCTCTTTCTCACCTCTTTCCTGCGTGGTTTTCTTTCTTTAACTAATTTGGCTTTCTTGACTGGTTTCTTCTTCCGGTCTCCATCGCTGTCTCCGTCATCGCCGCTGCTTTCACTGGCAGACGCTTTACTATCATACCTGACACACAAACACAAACAACTTCAGAATATATCCAGTTTATCATTAACTGACTATTACATTAAAATCTCACGTATGAATTATAGTGTAACGCATCTCAACGCAAACAAATCAACACAACGCTTCTTACTCTTCTGCAATATCATCATCTTCTTCTCCAGGATTAAAAGATTCATCTAAAAAAAGCAAAACCAGATATGTCACATAAATCGCTCCATAAATAAGCCATATTCAGCTTTCTGTCCACTCACCACTTTCGCCCTCCGAGATATCGCTGCCGTTGGCCTCCTCGCGGATCTTGCCCTCCTCCTTCATGCGCTCCAGGTAGGCATCATGCTGGTCGTCGTCGGAGTCGCTGTACATATTGTCATTGCCTTTCATACCCTAGCAAAGTATAAATATGAATGATATCAATGCAGTATCAAGCTTGTGATCCCACCGCACATCAGTCGGTCTCCTATGTTCTTACCTGTACTAGACTTCATGGCAAAGTTAGTATTCCAAGCAAACACGGAAAAGCAAAAATTAAACCCTTAACCGCCTCGCTCACAATCAGTGTTAACTTATTTAAAAGCATTCCCCTGCTGTGTTCAAAGCACACGATTTTGTAGAATCTGCACAAAATTAAACGCATATCACAAACGAATATTGTTGTTGGTCAAATCTGTGTGAACTGAACACAGCGAACTAGTGAGACGTCCGCCTGTGTGGTGGATTGTATTTTTGTGATTGAGACGCACACAAACACACACACACACACCATGCAAGCAGGTTAAAGGCGCACCGACACCAGATCAAACCGCAGGCCAATACCAACCTTCTTCTACATGAACACAATACAGACATACAGCACAAACACAAAGAGCAGAATAAGTGTTTGTGTTCACTGTGTGAGGGGTCTGTGTATGTGTACTGTAAATAAAATGTCCTGTTTGATAAAAGAAGAAGGGATCGTAGACGTACCTCTTTAAAGCCTCTGTTTTTAATGCTTAGCTTCTTAGTATTGACAAAATCAAAGAGCTTCCCGTATTCCTCTCTGAAAAAAAGACGGTAATGCAGATTGAAGAACAGAGAGGACGGTGAGCGACAATATTTGTCCTTTTCTCAAAACCATATAGACGGTTTCATCTGAACTTACTTTCCGTTCTGTGATTGTTGATGATATAATTATATTTTATTAAATATTATTTATATTAATATTGAATTGTATAATAATTTTATTAAATAAACAGTTTGTTGAATGGGTCGTGTAACTTTGTCGCATTTAAGTTTAGCCAAGTTCGTTTCTTCTACTGGTAACCTAAAATAATACCGACTACACATACTTTTAACTTGCTAGCTAATGTCATTTACTTGTTATTTCTTTTGTTTGTCATCAGATATAATCTGCAGGGACTCTATTCTTTGTGGATGTGTACCGGAAGTAATGTTTGGGCCACAAAAGCGCAATAACGTTTATGTTGTTGCTTTGAAACCGCTTCTGTATAATATAAACATTAATTTTATTGAAAAAGATGGGGATGGGGGCTACAAAATTTAAAATATATAAAATTGTGATAGCAGTGGTCTTTTAAAGACACGTGATTTCTATAAATTGTAAATAATGACTTTTGTGGCAAAACATATTTTTTAGATGCAGAGTGCAAAGACAACAAACTGCATTGAAACAGCAAGAAAAACTGACGCACTAGCGTATTGATTCATTGCGTGTATCCAATTAACAGTACTGTAATGCGCATAAAGTTTCTTTTTGCGTTTATCTAACATTAACACAAAAGGGTCGGGTCACTAAAAAAGGACTCAATTTCATTTCGACCATTATTGTTGGCTTTTAAGGCTGTGGAAGAAATGAAAATCTTCTAGAATTTTATTTATTTATAGTAAAAGCCACAAACAGAGAAGAATGGGTGGCAATTTTCCTGGGGTAGACGGGGTTAAGTGCTGCTGGGACATTATGGCAGGAAGCGTTTTGAGGAGGATGTGGCTACTGGGCTAATGGTACGCTCCACTGCGCGGGCGAGCGCACAAATACTCCAAGCAGGTGAATGTACAGGTACCTCTCGATGCTGCTGAAGGTGTACTGATTCCCCTGCTTGGTCTCGATCTCGAAGTCGAAGGAGCGGGTGGTGGTGGTTCCTCTGGCGAAGTTCACACAGGCGATCTCCTCAAAGCGCAGGTGCACAGGAGGCTTGTGCACGTAGATGAAACCTCGCTCCAGCGGATACAACAGACCTGAACTGGCTTTATATGAACACGTTATACACTGAGCACCTGAGTGACTACAGACAAGAGATACAACAAGAGAGAAAGAGACGGTGTTTCAGGTGTTACAGTATGGTGGTATAAATATTTCACACGTCTATTTAAAATATAATAATATGCCATTAATGTACATAAGTTGTCATGTTAAATCTGTCATGTTTTTTTTAAAATGCATTGTCTTTTAAAATATCTTTCTCAGATAGAGTAAACAATGTTTCATGTATTTGTATATTTTTTACATTGTGTTTACCCTTGGAAATTTCCAGGAACTGTGATCTTCCTGTTGACCAGGGCCTTCATGACTCTGCTGACCATCTCATAGAGCGAGCCAGACATGTTTTTATTAAGCTTCCCTTCAAAACGTCTCTCCACTTCCTCCCTGCATACCAAGAGCACATATAATGGTACAGCTGCACGACACATGAAATATCATTTGTAAACTATTACAAAATTATTGAAAAAAGGGTCAAACAAGCTTGAAAATACATTTAGAGAATCATCAACCATCTTTAAATATGATTCATACAAAGTCAAACTGATTTTGTGGAAGTGATAAAGTTTTGCTATTACATGTGTTTTTAGCCCTTTTAGTTCCTCCAGGAACTTCCTCATTCCCATTCACTACTCTCTCTCTTTCTCTCCCGCTCGCTCATTCTATGTCACTCACTCATTCATGTTAAGCGTCAGATTGATGTCCTCTTCCTTGGAGAACAGGAGGATGAGAAAATGATAACGGGTTTGACCCTGCTTTATGGGCGGGTCCAGACTGATCTAAAAAGTAGAATTTATGTCCTACATCAGCAACATATTTGTATATTTAAGATTTTGAATGAATGGAAAACGTAAACAATAACATCTTAATAATAATAATAATAATAATAATAAAAGCTTTATAAGCCATAATGTCCAGCTTACCACAAAAAACATCTGCCGCTGGTCTTTATGAGGTAACAGGAAGAGGCGGAGCACTGTGGTGTACGGGATCTTGTAGTCGAACGTTTTACCGTGCAGATGGAGGAATGTCGGATAAATGCGGATATCGTACCTAGAGAGAAAGTAAAACTCATCTAGTTAATTTTTTTTTTGTTAAGAGAAAGGTGGAGGTAAATGTGTGTGTGTACCTGCCCCTGGGTGTGAGACACTGCAGCTCTCTGAAGATACACACAGCATCTCCTGTAGCCTGGATCACATCTGCCTTGGACAGGACGTTCTGAGCAAATGCCTAAAACAACATGTTTAGTGTCATCAAGATGTCACTATTGCAATTCAAGCAGCCTAGAGATTATTTTAAATGAATTATGTAGAATTTACTCATGCTTATGTTGTTACAAATCTGTATAAGAGGATCATTATAAATGCAGTTTAATTTTAATATAATGCTTTCTGGAAGATAATATGATATCAAAACAACTTTTAAGAAATTTTATGATTTTAGAGCTTACAACTGCAAGAAATAGCCATGATATACAATGAGTAAACTTTTGTGTCAACTTTCCACATTTGTATGCTTGGTAAACTCTCCTTTTGTGCATGTTATAGTTCTTGCTTGGTCAACTACGCCATCTAGTGGTGACTAAGAAAATTATATACTCTATAATGAGGGTCTGTAGTAACAATTTTGGTGTTCAATAACACAAACTATAGGAAAACTGGATACACACAGACGCACTTACCTCGACAGGATCTGAACCCTCGTCTCCGGGGGTGGGCGGGACGTAGAAGCGCACCTCCATTAGGGAAACCTCTGTGTCATCATTTTGATGAAACTCCAATGTGACCTCATTCTTTCCAGTTGCACACTGGGATACACTGGAGAGTGGGACCTCAAAGGCAGGGCTGTCATTCACCTCAAATGAAAGCAAGGGTCCTAAAAATCATGCAAGAAGAAAACTATTAAAATTGGAGTTAAAAGGTGACATAGTTCCTGTTATAAAACTATATTTTTAATAACTTCTTCTATTTGGTTCATTCACATGTTAAGTGTGCACTGACCACTGAACTTCGCAGTGCCCCAGTTCCAGCCCTTCACGCACATATCTTTCTCTGTCAGCTCCACTTTGTAATTGGCCTTGAAGTACTCTGAAATCTTCTCAAAGTCCTATGCATAAAAAGATCGATTGTATGTTTAATGCATTGAACCGAATGTTTGTCATTAATCAATAATAAACACATTTCTGATCTCGTATCTCTGACTCACGGCATCTTTGAAGCCATCATATTTGTAGATGTGACCAGTGCTGGTGGACAGTTTAATGCCATGACCCAGACAGACTCTCCTCCACTGGACATGAGTGAGTTCTGGGATGGGAATGCTGTCCACCTTCCCGTTCTTACTGTTTTTAAACACCACCATCTGCTTGTTGAAGCGCAGGCGCCCATCGTTCTATGGGGAGAGTTGTGTATTGTGTTTGCTACACTTGAACAAAAGGGTAATAATATCTGGGGTTGGTATAAATGTGTGACTAGGCAAAACAGCTCATCAGACGGTTTTGTTTGCATTGTTTTTTAGTTCAACATGCAATTGAGATAGTTTTGTAGATGTGGTCTGTCTTTACTTACCCATGAGCCCTTGACCTCCTGATAAATCTCATTGAATTCCAGAGTGTCACTCATGACAGCCACCTTACACAGAGTGGACCTGTGTTGTTCAGATGCTGTGATACAAACATGATATTATACTTCACACATTATATTATATATAATAGATTTTCTATTAAATGTGTGTTTTATAATGACTTCTGATAACATTCAGGCATTGTTTTTCTATTAGTTTTCCACTTCATTTGTGTCACTTGTGAATATTTATCAGCTGTGGATAGTAATGTTGTCTTGTTTTCTAAATATAAGCACATACTGTATACAGTACAGAGCTAGCAAAGCTACCATTTTCAGCCATCAAATAGCGGCCAATTGCGTATTTTTCTATTCGGCGACAGACGACACATTTTAAGATTACAGTAAACCTCCGACGGGACTAATATCTTTAAAAACACTTTTATTGCAAAGAACATTAAACGCATATGTCAGATATTTGAATCGGATTTACTGTTATTCGGTGAGAGGATCAAGGCCGAGTCCAATGTGCTTGATGTGCTGCTGGACGCACCATTCGCACAGCGCAGCTGTTGATGTGACGTCAACACGCAGCGTGCGTGGCTCCTCCCTTCATGTCAGCCCGTATTTTGTACTTGAAAGGAAACAAAGCGAAAGTGGAAAGCCCGATCGAGGAAGACTGCTGTCAACATTCGCAAAGTAGAGTTTGTTTTTAGACAACGTTAAGGTGGGGTTATAGTGACGTTGTAGATTTCATTCATGTTTAGGGGATGCACATACAATTTTGCGGAAACCTATTGTAACTCGTATTGAGCAAGGTTGCTTTCATTGCAAATGATTTGCGTTAGATCTATACAAATGTAAAGATCGTTCGTCTTTGCTGGTAGTATTGGTGCTATTTATTTTCAACTAAAATAAATGTGCAACACAAAATGCATTATTAATACGCTGTCTTAATACATGATGGTCTAGTTATTTGTAATGCTCCATGTCTATTTAAAGATCGATCTTGCTGTTTTGTCAAAATGAAACAATAAACATGCTTGTTTTAAATTTGCTATGCTATAATAAAGTAAGTCTGCCAACTCAGTTTGACATGAAACATCGCGAGATTCTTTTGTAATCACGCACACTTTATGTTTAATCGTACAGTCCTCTTATTTTAGAAAACATGACACCTAAGCGTGGACTGATCACTGACACCTACAAGGTAGTAAAGAAGAGTGCAAGAAGAGGGGGCAAAAGAAACAAGTCTCCTACGCCTCCAAAACCAGGTTGGTCAGGGTTTGTACAATCCTTGTGTGTGTGTGTGTGTGTGGATATCTGCTAATGTGCCATATTTTTAACCAAATAATTTAGAAAAAGATGCACAAGCGTTAAAACAGAATTTATAACTATGTTATAAACTTTTATCTATCAGAACCCGAGCCCCCGCAACTGGGTGAGCGAGAAAAAGATCTACAAGAGCTGAAGACGTTTGATCTGGACTGGAATTTTGGACCATGCACTGGTAAGTTATCTATTTCATTAACCAATGTCTGCTTTACTCATGTGCTATGCAGGACGTTTGCAGGATGTTGTTATTTTTCAAATGTCCATTTTTTTCGATAATCTATTTTGTTTCTGTATTCTGTACCTTTTCATGACGTTGTCAGTAAGTAACCGTGACGTTGTGACATTGTACCAATCGGGACAATATTGCGTAACTGGACCATTCTTGGTTATCCTGCAACGTTAGGAGACAGTAAAGGTGACATTATGAATTGGTGATTTAATGGTAATAAAATGACGTGCCTGAGAGGTGCTGTTGACAGCTGGTAAGTCATGACATTACCAAAAAGCACCAATACATTACGTAACTGGTACGTCATGTGTTAGCTGGGTAGTGTTTATGTTTTGCAACAACAAAGCAAAACCTTTTGACAACGTATATATGCTCATGTGAGTTTGTGTGTGTTAGGTATCAGTCGATTGCAAAGATGGGAGAGGGCAGCACTGCATGGGCTTAATCCCTCACAGGAGATTAAAGAGATTCTGCTGAAGGAGAATACTGACCCAGAGTACACACAGAGGTATTACTAATGGCCAGCAACAACGAAATATGAAAACTATAAGGATTTTAATTGACTATCAACGTTTTTACTACTCATCATCTAGAAAAGTATTTGAGCGATAGCAGCAATATTGTTTTTCTGTGCCGTTATCGTTTTGTTTTAGACTGCACTTTTATAATGTGCTTATAGTATATAGATATCTATATATATCTTTGTTAATATCTTTTTCACTCTTTGTGTTTTAGTCTCTGGCATGACTATCCTCTCTGAGGAGCAGATGGAGGAAAAACAAACATAGGAGGAAGAAAATACTTGTGTATTGTTTATTTTGTACTTTTGGTTACACTACATTTAATAAACATTTTTCTATTCAGTCTCAGGCACTTTAGAAACGATCAGTGTTGCACTGAACACAAACATCGGTCACTTATATTCTCAAATCCTCTTTTTAATATATCCTAGAGCTGTTTTGTGTTCTTTTTCATATTTGCATTACATTTATATTTCATTTGCATTTACGTGTAAAGACCAGTTCAGTGTTTGCATACAACACTGTCTGTTGTCATCATGGTGCAGATTCAGAATTCATCAACTGCATACCTTACAGACTATATCAAAGATCAATTCGAATGTGTTATATTTGGAGATGTTGTCCTTTCTAATTGTTAAAGTTGTCTTTACAGTAAAGGCATATATTTGTAACATACTCATGAAGGAATTGTGATAGCTTCTCAGGAGACAATGCTAATTAGCAACGTATATTGGGGCAGATAATTATAGTAACAATTGAAATAGGTCAGTTTCTTTTCTCATCTCTTCAACCTCTTTGTTTAATTCCTCCGAATATCTTCAGATTCATGTGATTCATGGTACAAATTTGCTGCACACACTTTGTAGCGGTTTGCTTGGCATCTTGACCTCATACAATAGCCCAGTACCGCACAACTAGCGTGTTATTAGCTACAATATAGGCCTCCCTTACTTGAGCGACAGATGGATGCGGGGGAGGGGCTGGATCCCGCCTTCTCATCTAGACTTGTTTCTCATTGGCTCTTAGTCGCGTCACTTAAAATGTACTTGACCTGAGTGGTTTATGTAAACGTCAAATTATATGACGTAGACCGTCGCACGCAACGGTCACTGGTTAATCAGAACGCCACAATGCGGGTGGAAAGCCCGCCCTCCTGCAGCAAGAACGAGAAGGCGGGATTATCTGGACGGGGATAAAAACGATTGGTCCAATTCGTGCTTTGAGGAAATGTTCTGATTGCTGATTGGCTACGGCGCTGCCCATCGATCCTGCGACTGAGGCGCCTACGGTAATAATGTCGCTCGGTGATCTAGTATTAAATAAAGCGACGGTTGTGTAGAGAACGTAGCGGTGGATTAAAGCTAACGGAATCGCCTTTGCAATTTCATACACTAGCGGTACATTCAGCGAAACTTGACGGCGTCGAAAATCACAGAAGAAGACATATATTAATATTACAGTGGATTTTGTATAACATAGCATTTTCCGGATCATGAAATCAGAAGACAATCGCATAGCAGAAAAGCATCATTTGCCTTGAGCAGCGCTGCAGTGCGATCACTCTTCCTCTCTGTCCTACTGGATTTGATAAGCAGATCGATCTACAAAACCACACGACGCATTGTGTTCTTCCCCGGATATTGCTGTCAAATTATATTGTGGTTTTGTATAATTGAGGTTACTGGTTTGCGAGGACTGAATTACAGTTGAACTGGTGAGTATGGTGGTGCTAGCGTCACACCGTGTCTGATATTACGGTAAAACCGAGGGGGGGGATATCGATCACTTTGCCTGCTGGTTTTGCCCAGTCAGCTGCTAGCCAAACTTGACAGCGACTGTTTATTTATTTGATGCAGTACATCTGTTGTTTAAAACGAACCAAAATCAAATGGACACACTTACTGTAATTTGATATAACATTTGCGCGTAATGAACAAACATGTACATTTTATATATTTAACACAAAAATATTTTCATGCAAAGTTAAATAGCACGTGGAACGGATTTCTTAAACACACACACACACAAAATAAGAGAAAGTTGCAGGTAACAGGTGCGCATCAGGTGCGTCATAATAGAGCAGCGAAGGAACCAGCAGGTAAACACACACACGTTGTTTTTTTTGTAATGTGACAGATTTTAAAGACAGAAAGAGTTAAAGCTTAACAGAGGATGTTTTTCTCCTGTAGGGATGGACAATGCCCATACTAAGACGGTTGAGGAGGTGCTGGGATATTTCGGTGTTAATGAGACAACAGGACTGAGCTCTGAGCAATTAAGAAAGAGCAGAGAAAGATGGGGTCCCAATGGTACGGTACATCACTCAGCAAATGCGCAACCTATGCAATTATCATACTGTTTAATGCATTTTATAGTAGTGGTTAAACATTTAATATCATAATGATATTTGGTTTCATCTTGTACCTTTCTTTCCTTTCTGTCTGCTGCGATCTGTGCCACAGAGTTACCTGCCGAAGAAGGTAAGCCGTCCTCTGGGTTTGTGCAATTAGTAGCATGGGTTTCATCATATCTTATTCTGCATTGAACGTCTCTCCGAGCGTGCACGGGAGATGCTAGTTATGTAGCTAATTAGAGTTATTATTGGATACCCTTGAGGTGGCTGGTTGAGGTTTTCAGTCGCTTTGTGGCTGAACAGATGTTGATTGAATGTTACTAAGAGATGCTGTCTTTGTGCTTAATTTTATGTGCGGTTTTATTTACATTTACATTTATTCATTTGGCAGACGCTTTTATCCAAAGCGACTTACAATTGAGGAAAACAGCAAGCGATTCGTCTAAGTAAGCAATATTCACGAGAGGTGCTAGTAATACAAGGTTTCAAATACAACATCAAGATAGTATAAGCAAGTATATAGAGAACATTAGAAAAGGAAAAATAGGGGTAAAATGAAATTTTTTTTTTTTTTTTATGAGACAGTTAAGTGCTCATGGAAGAGGTGGGTCTTCAGCTGTTTTTTGAATTGTGAAATTTTATTGATATAAAGGAATAGTTCACACAAAAATGTTAATTCTCTCATAATTGTCTCACTGTTATGCCATCCAAGATGTCATCCCCTTTCCTCAGCTGAGTTTTTTTTTTATATGTGGGTATACATTTATCTCAAAAATGCACATCCATCAAAAGTTCTCATTGGTTCTTGTGTGTCTCTGGATGAGATATAATATGACAGCGAGACAAGCGAGTGCCAGTGAGGTTTGTGAAATTATGAGTCACCACTCGGCTATGCTTGCTTTGGTTCAGTTTCGCTAAATATGATCAATTGTTTTCTTACACACACTTATAATTTCATCGAGAAGGCATTTATTTATCCACTGAAGTTACTTGAAATACTTATCCAGCTTTATCTACATAGGATTTTTTAAATTTGTATACATCTATGCATAAGGGTGAGTAAACTATGAGAGTATTTAGGTGAAGTGTTCCTTTAATGGAAAGTGATTCTGAAACATTGTTGACCCTCCCTTAAGTGACCATGCGCCTTGCTATAATCGGTGCTGTGTGTTTGTACTTGTTATGTGTTTACAGGCAAGTCACTATGGGAGCTTGTTCTGGAGCAGTTTGAGGATCTGCTTGTTCGAATTCTCCTGCTCGCAGCCTGCATTTCCTTTGTATGTATACATGAAAGCCTCTTGAAGCTCTTATACAGATGAGGAGTGCTGTCACAGAACAATAACATGACCTTTATACATTCACATATTCCAAATACAGATGCAGCGTGCCATAAAACTCTTGCCACGATAAATAAATCAAACAGCCACATCTTTAATCATAATTTCTCCAAATATATACAGTTCAAAAAGGCATTATAGTTTTGAAAAGTGTATCTCAACATCCCTATCTGTATCTCTCTCTTTATTTATGTCTCATTCAGACTTTGGCCTGGTTTGAAGAAGGGGAAGGAACTATTACAGCCTTCGTCGAGCCTTTCGTCATTCTTCTCATTCTAATTGCCAATGCTATCGTAGGGGTGTGGCAGGTACTGTATAGTTTTTGTTAAATGTCAAATATGGTAGAATTAGATGCTATATACATTAAGTCCAAAAGTGCAATGTCACACAAACATAAGTGTTGCACCTGTCGTTCTGTTTGTAGGAACGTAATGCTGAAAATGCCATTGAAGCACTAAAAGAATACGAGCCTGAGATGGGGAAGGTGTACAGACATGATAGGAAGAGTGTACAGAGGGTCAGAGCCAGAGACATTGTGCCCGGAGACATTGTAGAGGTGGCAGGTAAGCATAAGATTTCCTTGTCCTTGTTGTGTTTTGGAAATTCTGTTGTTTATTCATCCTCATGTTATTCCAAACCTGTTTGGTATTCTTGCATGAGGGTAGAGATTAGGAATGTTGATGTGTTGACAATGCTTTTTTGATGAAAATGAAAGTGAATTATGTAAGTCACCAAGATTCTGCATTTTGTTTTCCATGGAGGAAAAAAGCCAGGTTTGCAATAACATGAAGGGTTGGACTAAATCTTACTTTATTTTTTAAATAAAAGAAACCTTATTTTAAAGTCTGATCGGTGTATATCGATCAATATTCTGTATCGGTCGATAACAGCAATTTATTCATGATATCAACCGATAGTTTAAACAGCTGAAAATCAGGGCTGATATATCCTGTCAATCAAAAGAGGCCAGAAAAATGCAATGAATTTTTGCTCTATGTATAGAAAATGTTAATAAACATAATCAGTTTGATGTTCAATATTATTAGTCATTATATGAATAACATTCAGAAAGTTAAGAAATATTAATTTACGATTTAAAATAACCTCCAAGCTATTGGTATCGGCATATATCACTAAATTTAGTTTTGGTGCATCTCTAATTTATACAGCATTTTTTCATATTAGTTCCTATTCATTTCAGTATTTACTTCTAAAGTTTTAAAACCTAAAGTTGTAACTGTTTAAGTAAGTTAGCGCACAACTGAAATGTATGAACGTATTCATTGACGTTAACTAACATTACATCCTGAATCACTTTATTGATCTCTGATCTAGTGTCTGACATTTCTAATGATTACAGTTGTACTAAGCTTGTATTGAATGGAAAAGAGCAGATGACATAATAAAAGAGCAGATTAAACGTTAAGGTCCGATCTGTGTTTGTTGATCGGTCTGGCATACGTTTAACTTGTTAGCTATGTAATTCACTTGTTATTTCTTTTGCTTGTTATCATAAATAATCTGCAGGGATTCTTTGCGAATGTGTACTGGAAGCACGAAAGCGTGCATGCGCAGTAACGTTTGGTTTTGAAACCGGCTGTATTTCCCATTTCTGCTGTGATGTGTCTTGACCATCATCGATGGTGAACTTTCAACTAACAGTCCCTGTTTATCAATTAAGTATTTCTAAAATTTGTTTTCCTGGACAAATTCAAATCCACATTGTCACTGATGCACCTGCAGCCAGAGCATCTATTACATGGTGTCTTTGTAGACTCACGTTGCTTTGAAAACTCACATCAAAGTCCTAATGGTCTGTCCTCATTTAGAGACACATACTGTTAATTGGCAATCAACCTCATTTGTAATTTTGATTTGGCTTCTTCAAAGTAAATCTCCTTATCCATTTAAATACATGTATGAACTGTATCTAAAGCCAATGCTGTTTGTTGTTCAGATTTGACAGAAAGGGTTAAGACCCAGTGTCAGAGTTCTGGCCCACCACTCCCAATCCCAAAGCTAACGTATAAAAATTAATTTTTGCGTCATTCTGTATCTTGACTTGGTTTCTAAAGATAGATGGTAAAGTATGGGGTGCAAATCGGCAGTATTGTAGTTCAAGCATCGGAGACCATGTGTTTAATAATTCGTGTTTAAAAAGGGCTGTTTATGGAATTCCCACAAAAAAAGCTTTCTTTTTTGCTTTTCTTTCACTTTTTTCCTCAGTTGGTGATAAAGTCCCAGCAGACATCAGACTGACCTCCATCCGCTCCACCACTCTGAGAGTGGACCAGTCCATCCTGACGGGAGAGTCTGTATCCATCCTAAAACACACCGACCCTGTACCCGACCCACGCGCTGTCAACCAGGACAAGAAAAACATGCTGTTTTCCGTAAGACGTTGCTTAAGCGATTGTGTTTGAAAAAAAGACGAACCCAGCCGGCTTCATTTTCGTTACCTGATGCGATGGCTGTATGTTTACTGGATTATGTCCAGCAGCGGAAAGGCCTTGTGTTAAATAAAACATCACTCATATTGTTTGCTCCCACATGGTTGTGGACTGAGTCATCACTTCACACAGTCTTTGAGCTCACGGATGGATAATGACCAGAGAGTACCAGCCTCAAAGACTCCGGCCCCACACTCGCTCGCTTACACACACACACACACACCAGAGCTTTCCATTTCTTCTTCCCCGCTGTGGAAGTCTAATAGATGTCTGGCCATGTAAGGACAGTGGGCAGAAACACAAGTAGTAGCCTGGAGGAGCAAATGTCAAAATGAGAGAAGACACATCCAGGGTCCAAAATTAATTTCTGACCTATTTAAAGTATAGTTTACATATAGACATTTTTTACTGTATCTGTTCTCAAGTCTCTCCATGCATCTTATGAGAATGTGTGTATTTTTGTAGGGGACAAACATTGCAGCAGGGCGAGCTGTAGGTGTCGTTGTTGCCACAGGTGTGTTTACAGAGATTGGGAAGATCAGAGATGAGATGGCAGCCACAGATCCAGAGAGAACCCCTCTGCAGCAGAAACTGGACCAGTTTGGAGAGCAGCTCTCAAAGGTAGGACTCCCTTCATTTCTTTCATTTTTAACTTCACTTCATCAGCTTGCCCAGTAGATAAAATTTCTGGATATGTTTGGAATAGTACACAACCAGTGACCTATTAGACTTGTAAAAAATGCAGTATATATGCTCGAAGGTAACATCCGCTCCGTGTTTGTTGACCGGTCTGGCTAGCGGCTAATAACATAACTATTCAGATTTTATTATATATTCATTGTAATTAATGTGGCGGCATAATGAACAGGTTTTGCTTGACTCGTTCTCTCTGTCTGTCTTTCTGAAGGTGATCACAGTGATCTGTGTGGCAGTGTGGGGTATTAACATCGGACACTTCAGCGACCCGGTGCACGGAGGCAGCTGGCTGCGGGGAGCTGTGTATTATTTCAAGATCGCCGTTGCTCTGGCTGTAGCCGCCATTCCTGAGGGTGTGCAAATTTTCCTTTATAATTTTCCCTTATAAATTTTCCCTATAACGTTGTGCTTATGATATAACTGCGATATGTGTTAAATTATAAATGATACAAAATAGAGATTTCATGTTCATAATAAAACACATAATTAAATAATACAGCATCATATATTATTCCATTTTCGTTCTGTCTCGCAGGTCTTCCTGCCGTCATTACCACTTGCCTGGCGCTTGGCACGCGCCGCATGGCCCGCAAAAACGCCATAGTCCGCTCCCTGCCATCTGTGGAGACGCTCGGCTGTACCTCAGTCATCTGCTCGGACAAGACGGGCACTCTCACCACCAACCAGATGTCTGTCTGCAGGGTGAGAGAGAGATGTTTCATCACAATTCTTTGTTTTTTATAATATATAATAACAATTTTAAACAAATCTAATAATGTGTTCTAATAGATGCATTGTGAGGTGTGAAATAATAAGAAAATGATTAACAGATATTTAAGGGAATGATACCTCAAACATACTAATCGTGTGTGCATGCCTGCGCATGCGTGTTTGTGTGTGTAGATGTCTATTGTGGACATCGTCGCGGGCGAGAGGTGTTTACTGAACGAGTTTACAGTAACTGGATCCACTTACGCCCCTGAAGGAGAAGTGTGAGTTTATTTCATGTCACTCACATCTTAAACCAAAATAATTGGGGTCCAAACTGTGTTGTGATCCGACATTAAAACCGATTTCAAGTGCAAAACACTACACGTTGCATCAAAACAAAGTTTCAAATGTTGTTTATAGGGCCTCAATACTCACATACGTTTTGCTGCCTGCATAGTAATGTCAAAATTGAACCCTTTGTATGCTTGAACATCTTTTACTTTCGACTTTCCACATTTTCTTTTCCTAATCGACCTCTTTCCATCTTTCTTTCAGGTATAAGGATGGCGCACCGGTGCGCTGCAGTCAGTATGAAGGTCTAGTGGAAATGGCGTCTATCTGTGCCCTGTGTAATGACTCCTCACTGGACTACAATGAGGTACGATGCGCACTCGATGTTGTGATGCTGTCAGTCGCTTTAAAGGTGTAATATTATTGACAGAAGTGCAATATAATATGCATAACTATGTCCTTACATAATGAAGCGTTATGTTTTTATTACCTTAGATTGAGTTATTTCTATCTACATACACCGCGGATCCCCTTACATGGAATTCATCATGTTGTTTCTACAGTATCACTAAACGGACAAACTTCTCTACAGAGCGTGTTTCGTAAATATGTTTTCTCCTTCGGCGCAGAAGCGAAAACGTGATGACATTTTTGTCCCGTGTCAGCCACCGTAGTGCTTGGAAAGGGAGGGGTGAGCGGAGGAGTGAGCCGTTGGTTGCAATTTGTAACCTCACCGCTAGATGCCGCTAAATTTCACAAACTGGACCTTTAAAGGAGAGAAAAATCTGACAAAACTTTTCATTACTCGATATTTAAGTCGTGTGTAAATAAACCACATTACTGGATTGAAACCAAAATGGATACTTGTGCATTCAAGTCTAAATCTTTTCCATTGTCGTGAAGCACCAGTCGCCACTGTAATGTCCATTCCTCATTTTCTTCTGTCTTCATTTAAATCAGAGTAAAGGGGTGTACGAGAAAGTGGGCGAGGCAACTGAGACGGCTCTGTGTTGTCTGGTGGAAAAGATGAACGTGTTTGACACAGACCTGAGAGGCCTCACACCTATTGAAAGAGCCACTGCCTGCTGCTCGGTCAGTCACCTGTGTTATCTGAACATGTGTTTGAGATGCTGGTCCGTTCACGGCTGGTGTTTATAATGATAGCATGATAACAAATTTTGTTATTGCATGTTAAAACATTAAAATATGAGCTTTGATAGATCTGTTTTAATGTTGCTTTGTGTATTTTTGTTTGTTTTGTGAACCTCTGCCTTTACTTTTCCTTACCCCATTAGCAGATTTTTGTTTTGTTTTTTTAGAACACAAAACTTAATGTTTTAGGTCATTTTGCTTCTAATAAAAATTTCTCGATTTAATTGTCAAATATTTGTTTTGGAAAACCAAAATTAAGTAAGAAATTCTCTTTTTTGCAAGGTATTTTGTTAAATATCTGAAATATATTTTTTCTCTCTCTCAGGTCATAAAGCAGTTAATGAGAAAGGAGCTGACTCTGGAATTTTCTCGAGACAGAAAGTCAATGTCTGTTTTCTGCTCTCCGAACAAACTCACTCGCTCTGCCTCAGGGGCCAAGATGTTTGTCAAGGTCTGGCTTCCATCTTTTCCTTTTTTCCAAACATATTTCTGTCACTAAAATCATTTTAATATAACAACCTATTTTTTCAAAGGTTACAAATGTTTTTCAAAAAATATTCTGAACAGAATCACATTCAACATGGTTACAAAATGCACAGAAAGTTAATCTGCACTGTTGATCCCCAGGGTGCACCAGAAAGTGTGCTAGAGCGTTGCCGCTGGATACGGGTAGGTGGTGGTACACGTGTGCCGCTGACCCCTGACCTAAGGGAGCAGCTCTTGAGCACAGTACGGGAATGGGGTTCAGGTCGTGATACACTACGCTGCCTGGCCATGGCCACCAGGGATTCACCCCCTGACCCTCGAACCCTAAACTTGGAGAACTCGGCAGGCTTTTCAGAATATGAGGTAACCTTAACGGAGATCAATTCGAAATAAATAAATTAAACTGACCATAAACGCATGTGAGGGGTATGACCTGAACGCTTGTTTTTTTCTCAGTCGGACTTGACATTTGTTGGCTGTGTGGGAATGTTGGATCCGCCGAGGAAGGAGGTGCTGAACGCTGTGCGCATGTGCAGACAGGCCGGCATACGGGTTATTATGATCACAGGTACGTCAACCACACATACATTTATTTATAAGTGTTCATTAATAATAGTTTTTTATTAAAAGGAGATTTTTAGATGAAATATTTAAAATGTTGCTAAATGAAAATACATACTACAATTTCTGAGGGTTTCTTCTTGTGGATTTATAGGTGACAATAAGGGCACCGCCTTGTCTATCTGTCGTCGTGTGGGCATCATCACCGAGCAGGAGGAAGTGGAGGCTGAAGGCGAGACGTACGGCAGCGGCCTCACCGGACGGGAGTTTGATGAACTGCCCCCACACCTGCAGCGACAGGCCTGCCGCACCGCCCGCTGTTTCGCCCGCGTCGAGCCAACGCACAAGAGCCGGATCGTGGAATATTTACAAAGCCTCAGTGACATCACAGCTATGGTAAACATGCAGTCATCTGTAGCTGACTCGTAGTCAAAACTGTAAATGAGAAAAATGTATAAACCATATTCTTTATCTCTCACCTCTAGACGGGTGATGGTGTCAATGACGCTCCTGCTTTAAAGAAAGCCGAGATTGGCATTGCCATGGGGTCAGGCACAGCAGTGGCTAAATCCGCATCAGAGATGATTTTAGCAGACGATAACTTTTCAACAATCGTGGCAGCAGTGGAGGAGGGACGAGCCATTTACAACAACATGAAACAGTTCATCCGCTACCTCATTTCCTCTAACATCGGAGAGGTGGTCTGGTAAGCATCCCAAAAATAAAAGTCACATTTTTAAATAAAAGTGTGTGCAAGGTTGTCATATCCTATCGTCTTGTGCAGTATTTTCCTCACAGCTGCGTTGGGAATGCCTGAAGCTCTGATCCCAGTCCAGTTGCTGTGGGTCAACCTGGTGACGGACGGATTCCCAGCTACTGCTCTTGGCTTTAACCCCCCCGACCTGGACATCATGTCCCGCCCCCCACGTTCCCCCAAAGAACCCCTCATCTCTGGCTGGCTCTTCTGCAGATACCTCATCATTGGCTGTGAGTCATTTGAAATGATGTCACTCTTTGGCTATCCAATTAAAACTTGCAATATAACACCCCCCCCCCCTCTCTCTCTCTCTCTCTCTCTCTCTCTCTCTCTCTCTCTCTGTGGCAGGTTATGTTGGGGCAGCTACAGTTGGTGCTGCTGCCTGGTGGTTCATGGCAGCTCATGACGGACCAAAGCTCACCTTCTACCAGTTGGTAATAAAATAATATCCCAAAAACACTATTACGCACTCTCCTTTCTTTTTCAGAGTCTATTGACAAACTAAAGCCAGTTGTTGTAAAGCTGCTTCTTTGTGTTGTTTCGTGTCAGTCTCACTATCTGCAGTGCACTGAAGGTCACGCCGAGTTTGCAGGAGTTCAGTGCTCCGTTTTTGAGTCTCCATATCCCATGACCATGGCCCTGTCTGTGCTGGTTACTATTGAGATGTGCAATGCCCTCAACAGGTGAGTGATCGGGATGAAAATCACTGATCTGTTCTCTAGAATAGCACTTACCAAATAGAAATTCGGTTTTAATGTAGTTATAGCAGTATATACGTAATCCATAGTGTGAAAAGTCAGCTTAAGTCATTTTTGTGATTTACTGCTTTCTACAAACAAAGTCAATGCGAAGACGCAAATAGACGCAAGCTCGCGCAGTGCGACCCGAATGATGCCACGCTGGCCGACACGATTGCGTGTGTTCTTCCGCAAGTTTAAACATTCAACCGTCGCGCGGTATTTTCGTGTCGCAAATAACAAACTAATCCCGCGAGTAATGCTGAGTTCACACCAAATGTGAAGGATCGCGTACCTCGCTGTTTATTACTAGTGGGAATAGTTCGTTATTTTTGCGCGAGTGACGCAAAAAACATTGCGTGACGGGAAGTGTCCGGACGTGTCAAACAGTAGGTGTCAATGACCTGTTCGTGGAATTTCTCGTTCAAGTTGAAATTTTTCCACTTGCGTGGAATAACGCGTTAAACGCGCCATCTGATTCGCGACATTCGCAGCGCCTGTCGTGCGTTCATGTCTATTCGCGTCTTTGTATTGACTTGCGTAATTCGCGTTTGGTGTGAACTCCGCATAATAAAGAGCGAGGAACACGATGCTTCACGTTTGGTGTGAACACAGCATAACATTATGAGAATTTAGCCTGGTTTGATGAGGTCACATGTTAAAGCTAGAATTTGGTTAAATGTGGTCAATTCCCTTTTTATGCTGTCTGAAAAATTCTAGCATGTATTTAATACAACAGGGATATTCAGGAAATATTCAAAGGTTGTGTGTTTATTTTAAAATGGTAAATTCTGTTTAATTCAGACTTGAACTCTTTTTCTCTTTGTTTGTGTGTTTCAGTCTGTCAGAAAATCAGTCTCTGCTCAAGATGCCGCCATGGTCAAACCCCTGGCTGGTTGGAGCTATCTGTCTGTCAATGGCTTTACACTTTCTCATCTTATACGTGGACCCTCTTCCTGTAAGTATTTATGTGTAACGTGATATTTTAAAAGGAATGTCTGAGCAAAATCAGAAATGACGTACAGGACAGGTTAAATGTGTTCATGCCTGTCTGACTGTCTGCTGCTTGAAAAAGATTGCCTAATAGATCTTAATTCAGCAATGATGAAATACAATTCCCCAAAACGTGTTACTTCCTTCATAATTCCTAGTTACACTGTTTTTGGGAAGTTGAAAACACATTAATGAACAAAATAATATAATATATGGCAAACATTTCTAAAGATAATTTCACTTTCTTAGCCTTGCACACAAAGTGGTCAACTTATTTGAAATATATTACCTTTCGTACTTGCTTTATTGGTGGTATTTTAATTTATTTTCAGAAAGAGTTCTATAACAATATTGCTATTTTATTATTATTTTGTTATTTCATTGATTATTTTGAGTAGCTTAGAAAATTATTCAATTTACTTATTACTCTATAAGCAGTTTCCAAGCGGCTTTCCCAACACTCTTTTCCCTCTGTAGGTCATATTTCAGATCCGACCGTTGTCTTGGCCCCAGTGGGTCACTGTCCTGAAGATGTCCCTGCCTGTTATTTTAATGGATGAAGCCCTAAAGTTCTTGGCCAGAAACTATATCGAGCCCGGAAATGATCTGCAGCTGGAGGAGGAACAAGGCCACGCAGCCGGCGGCGTGACCGGCATGCTGCCCCGTGCCTTTAAGGGTGTGTCCTGGTCATTTGTGCTTATTTCGGCCCCGCTGCTGATCTGGATCTTCAGCCTGGACTCGGACATTACTAATATCTTCTGGGATTAGACAGGAGTGTGCGTGTGAGTCATAGTGATGGAGAGAGAAAAGGCAAGCTGATGAAAGGTGATTGATGGAGCTGATGTTATATGTGGTTGTAGAAGCAGTGTAAACATCCAATGTAGAATGAATTCGGTGCTCAAGGTGGTATATAGATGTACGAATGAAAGCAAGAGCAGAACCAGGACAATCACACATTTAAAGGGATGCTGGGAATGGGGGACCAGTGAGGAAATTGAGTCATCAAATGGCATGTTGTCTGTCTTCTGCCTTTCACTTTTTCAGTTGTATCGTTGTTATTTATTTTTATGTTGTATTATTATTGTTATTATTATTATTTTGTTCACATCAGTTGATACAAAATTAGTTTTTCACAAGCAGTTTGACTATATAATTCCAAAGCTTCAGTTGTTCGTAAAGGCTATAAATAACTTAGTGATGAAATTGCACATTTGTATCGCATACTCTTATTTGTACCCCTTTTCAAAAAAATTATTTTGCATATACAGTATGTCTTAAAGTTGAAGTCTTAATAATGTTGATTTTAATAAAATGTTTATGCGTTGTGTTCTCAAATAGAAGAACAAGGAAAGCCACCTCAAAATCACTTTGGTTGTTGTTTTTCCTTCTGGAGACACAAGTTGCTTTTATCTTAATAGCAAAATACTCTCGATTCAATTTTGTTTGGTTGGTTTTCTTTTGGTTTTTATTAAGTCAAAGCAACATGGCGCGTACCTTTTTTTTTTTGAACATTGTTATTCTGACTCATATGTCAGTAATTCTTAATACCTTTGCGTAATTGCATTTGCATATTCATATAAAGTGTGTTGCTGTAATCCCATAAATACCCACCTATTCTTTATTTTCCCAGAAAACTTAGTTATAACCTCAAATTATTTCCTGTGTTCTGTCCTTCTCATATGACATCATGCCCAATATATGTGTCGCACTTGCTCAACAAGGACTCAAATTTCAGATTACAAAATCCTATTCATCAGCGTCTTCAACCCTATTGCTTATGATCTTTATTATGTTGTGGCAGCGACACAATTTTTTTTACATGTCTTTCCTTTTGGGAAATGTGCAGAAAAACTGCTTGCACAGATTCTCGTCTGTTGTTACCGATTTTGAGTCATTTCGCTGTAAAAAGTGGCGTGATGAATTAATCATAGCAACATATGTTTTTATATTAACTCATCAAAATAAGTTAAGCAATTTCAACTTTAAGTAACTCAACACTAGGCATCAACATTTAAAACAATACATTAAAATTTACTTTACTAAATGCTTTAAATTATTCTTACGTTTCCTTCTGTGCCCTTACGGCATAAAGTCTTCTTGTTGGTACTGTAACACTTTACAATAAGGTTGTATTTGTTACCATAGTTAATGCATTATAGCTTTCTAACATGAACTAACAATGAATAATACTTTTACAGCATTTATTAATCTTGGTTCATGTTCATTTCTGCATTTACAAAAACATTTTTTAAAACGTATCAGTTAATGCACCATAAACTAACATTAACAAGGATTAATAAATACTGAAAAAGATATATTGTTCATGTTATCTAATGCATTTATGACTTTTGCTACAATAAACTTAAGGTTTATAAAAAAGGTTTTGGGTAAGATTAAGGGATGTAGAAAGAAGTAATGCAGAATAAGGCATTTATGTGCGCTTTACACATACCGATATACAACCAATATGCATGTTAATAAGCGATTAATTTGTGTACCTTAATATAAAGTGTAACTGCATTTACTAATGTTAACAAATACAACGTTATTGTAAAGTGTTACGTCTTTATTTAATAAGAGTTTGAGCAATTACAATTCCTTATTATACATCTGTCCTGGTTAAGACTGAGACTCAGTTCAGCTATTTCAATACATACTCCAGTTGTTTATATTCTGTTTAACAGATGATAAATATTTCACTTTAATTGATAAGAGCCACACAAGCAAAGCTGTGTGAGTTTCAGGAAACTCAGCCAATGTTAACAACAGAAAACACCAGAGGCCAAATAGACTTATTTCCTCACAGAAAGTCTTTGTGAATAAGAAAGACATGGACGTATACTAATTCTATTGGCTAAGAAATTTGGCTTTTATTCATAACTTTTCAAAATTGTAGACCATTACCTCAAAAGTCACAAGGAGGATTACAAAAAGAGGAAAATCTTATTTTCTATTTGCATTGGTTTATTAGCTATTTCTTTAAAAAATAAGACAACATGGCATTTTGTAGTATTTTGTCATTCATGCATATCATAATATACATTAAATTCATTCACAAAACGAATTCTGCGTCATGAAATGGAAAATAAAATCATGATTTAAAATGCATTACAGTACTGTATAGGTGTGTTTGTGTCTTGCAGCATTTAACACTTGAATAAATAATTATTAATATGATTTAATTATCAGATCAGAAATAATCAGATCAGAAACATACAAAAACATACACAAAAAAAATATATACAAGCACAAACTTTCTGTACCAGGTAAATAAATAGTATAAAACATTGAAATATTACAATAAAACATACAAATATCAAAATTTGGCTTTTAAGAAGGGCAGATGTCTTGATGTGTCTGCAGGCACACCATAATGACCTGAAGTAACCGTATCTTATTCCACAGAGACAGTTGTTGGATTTCAGATGGACATGAAGAGTCGTGTGCATCGCATGTTTCTTCTTTCGAATGTCTCAGCATCTGCAAATACAGAGATACATTTTTATTACCTGATGTTGAAGTTTGACACCTTTCTAAAAGTATTTGCATTTGAATACCTGTACATTTTGAATTAGGCCGTGCATTTCCTTTTCGATTCGGTGGTTGTCATCTGTTGGGAAAGTTACCTTACAGCTATGGTAATCGTTGAGCTGCTTCAAAACATCACACCTTGACTGACAAATAAAGAAAGATAAGTTGCATTGGCAAAGCACTTCTAAATTAAACTATAGCGTCCTCCAGTAACTTACCTCCTTACATTCACTTGCAGTGGGAATTGCATTGTTTGTCATTTGAAAAGTCTTGAACTAAGAAAAAAAATACTTTTAGATAAATCTGTAAAATTCGGTTCTTAGATCGTTTTAGATCGTTCAGATACGGACCTGTGCCGGATTCTTGAGCATTGCGTTTATCCTTTCAACCTGCCTCATTATGTTGTCACAAATGTCTGCACACTTTTGGTCCAAAGTGCGGTCACAATTCCAGCCATGCGGCGCAGACCTGCCTGACCTCACACTCAGCATCAGTACCACGACGTAAATCCAAGAATGCACTGTTGGAGCAAATCCCGTTAGTAAAAAACTGGACCAAGCAAATACATGCGTGTGCACTTCATCTTAAAAAAGCAATGAAACAATCTCTCCCAGCGTATCTTACTTGTTGCTCCGTCCCGTTGGAGTTGTATCCCTGTCCCACTGCTTCTTGATGCTTAATCTTATATACATGTGGTGCTAGTCCTCCAGCAGAGTTTCGGAGAAAAGTTAACTTCAGTAGTCATGAAGCATCTGTGTGGGTGTTTGGTGATGTTCATCAGAATTTTGTTCAGTCTGCACTCCATTCTGCTGCTACTTCCTTCACAAGAAAACAGTCATTGATGATGTCATTCTTGGAAGGTTTTCATACCTATCGCCCAACATTGTGTGGTTTTCCTGTCAATGACAGTGCTTGCTGTTCATTTAAAGCAATAAACTTTGTGATTAAAATAACAATCATAAATTAAATCGAAGCATTTTGTCCTGTGTCACTCTTTGTCTAAAAAATAAGGTGGCTGCCACAGTCAGACTTGCACACAGTTACAGTGGCCATGCAATAGCATTACAATATGTTTTTAATGTTTTTTAATAAATAATGCTCTAATCTGTCAAACTAATCTTTAATTTTGTAATAAACAAAAATGTTGAACAGGTGCATTTAATCATCATATAGAGTATACAGAATATTAATCCTCACAGTTATTATTTTCACAGGTATATTCTGACACCCCTAGTGGAGATTTGGGCAGACGCTTTTATCCAAAGCGACTTAAAAGTAAGAGAGCATAAATAATTTTGTCAACACACTAAATCATACCCATAGTTGACAAGAGCATGTTACTAGGAGGATTAAGCTGAAGTAGGCAAGGAAGAAAATAAACAACATGCAGGATTTTTTTGTGTGTGTGACAAGATAGTTATTGGTTAGTCAGATAAATGAGGAACCGAAAGGTTTTGAGTTGTGAAGGTTCTGAAGGATGCTGCCGTTCGGATGGGGACTGGATCCGAATGTGTAAAGGTTTTTGCAAGCGATTTGGTGCCTCGTTGTGATGGAACAACAAGGCGTCGCTCATTTTCAGACCAAAGGTGACAGGAGGGAATATAGACCTGGAACAGTGAGTTAAGGTAAAGTGGCGAATTTGCAGTTACCGTTCTGAAGGCCAGTGTCAGCGATTTGAACTTGATGCGGGCGGCGACTGACAGCCATTGAAGTAAAATCAGGAGGGGTGTTACGTGGGTTCTTTCAGGCTGATTGAACACCACACGTGCTGCTGCATTCTGGATCATCTTGACTGTATTGGTTAGAAGGCCGGCTAGTACTGCAGTAGTCCAGTCTTGATATGACCAGAGCTTGGACTAGAAGCTAAGAGACATGCAAGGGAGTAACTTTTAATATTAGCTGTGCAGCTACGAGTCAGGAAAATATTTAGCTGTTGTCCTCTGTGGGTGGGAGGCGTTGTTGGTTTTGCGGAGATCATAGAGGAGAGAAGAGCTACAAATTCAGCTGCTTGTGGTTTGTCTAGGTGAATGTTGAAGGGTATGAACACATCTGAACTGATGTGAAAAATGAGAAAATCTTTACAAAGCAATAAGTGATCAATCTAAAGTAAACTGGACGCCTGAACAAAAAAAATCAAGAGACCACTCCAAAATCATTTTCAGTTTGTCTAAATACACTAGGCTTGTGTTTAGTTGAAATGATTTTGAAAACATATCTCCCAAGTTCCAAATAAAAACTGCATTTATTTGGAGAAAATAAAAGGAGATAAGCTTGTCAAAATAACAAAAACGATGCAATGTTTTCACTGTAAATGCTACTTTCACATGTCTTGGCATTCTCTCATAATTTCGTCCAGGATTGT
This sequence comes from Oreonectes daqikongensis, assembly GCA_026939265.1. Taxonomy (NCBI): domain Eukaryota; kingdom Metazoa; phylum Chordata; class Actinopteri; order Cypriniformes; family Nemacheilidae; genus Oreonectes; species Oreonectes daqikongensis. The sequence continues at coordinate 1,554,994 of JAOTQM010000031.1, forward strand.
ATGTGATTGTTAAACTTGGAATTTCAAAACCCTTGGAATTGTGAGCTGATCTGTTCTGGGAAAGCTTACTAGAATGACTTCCTGTAGCCTGGTGGTTAGATCATGGCGCTAGCAATCCCAGGGATTGCACATACTCAGAAACAAATGTATAATGTATTAATCGCTTTGGATAAAAGCGTCTGCCAAATGCATTTAAATGTTAATGTACTCCACACAATACACAGGAGCATTGGTGGGTCAGGAATTTGGGTGATGGGGTTTTAAATATAATGTTCCTTCACACTAGACCCGTAAACCATTTTGTTTGGGCTGAAAATGATTGGAGATTGCATGCGTGGTTTTTTATGGGTATAGCTGAAAAATCCCTTTACTCTTGGTGAAATGTATGAGTCATAAACTTCATTTTGATAACTCTTTTTCTTAATTTGAAACATCCTTCCGGTGCACTGAAAAAAAATACCACAATCCAATGCAAAACAAATCAATGATGCTCCACGTGTTCCCTTGCGAAATAAACTAACTTTAACCATTCATCAAATAAATGAATGAAATATAGGTTTTGTTCTTGATAAATACCAGTGGTAATGTAGGCTATTTACATTGCAACACGTGTAAGAAGTCACAGTGTAGTGAGCAAGAGCTTTTTGCCCAAACCTGTGTTTAATGATTCATGAGTCGACCTACGAGGGCTAGTGAGAGCTGCTTGAGAAACACCCTCTGATGATCTTTATCAGTATTAAAATGTGCCAGCATCACATTTTAGTCAGGTTTATGGGATTACTGACTAAACTGCTTTAGCATTTTTGAAAATGTTTCAATGTAGACCTATTTATTGTAATGATTGACGTGGCGTATTAAGACTAATCTGATGTGATTGGTCAGATCCATTCCTTTAATATAAAATATTAATATAAAATATAGAATAAATGTGACCCTGGATCACAAAACCAGTCTTAAGTATGCTAAGGACTTAGTTTTGACAACTTTAAAGGCGATTTTCTAAGAGTTTTTTTAAACAGTTAGGCCTATATCTCGGCCAAATATCCTATCCCAACAAACCGTACATCAATAGAAAGCTTATTTATTCAGCTTTCAGATCATGTAAAAATCAACATTTATTTCCATAAGACTGTTTTGTGATCCAGGGTCACAAATTGTTATATTATAACCAAACACAGACCCGAAGTTAGCTTCAGCTTCATGTTATTTATTCGGAATCACGCGCTAGCTGGCCCGAAGCTAACTACCGGTCTGTGCTTGCTTATAATATAACAATTTATTCTAATTAATATATATTGAAAATAATATTTTATTGTACATTGATTGTATTCAATTCAATTGAAACTATTCAAGAGTTATTATTTGCGGAGGTCTACCGGAAGTTAAGTTTGTGTGCCGCTGAAACGTCGTAATGCATGAGACTATACAGATGAACTCATTCTTGTTCAATTCATTGCTGTAGCCGACGGACACAAGAGGGCGTCGTTTAATTGTCGAGCATGTGCCATAAATTGCAGTTTGTCAAAGTTGGGAGGAGGATCAATGTCTCGTGCCATTTATAGACAAAAAGAGCAGACAGAGAACTTGCTTGTAAAACCTCATGTATCATCTATAGTTTGTACAAAAGGAACACAGAAAAGACTTACAACTTGCGCTTGAAAAACAGAAACAATTGGACAAACACATGCCATTTCTGTAAATATCAATATATAAGAAACTGGTAAGTTTACCCTCTCATTCGCATGGGTGTGTTTAACGCTAAGAAGTTTGTAACTTTGAAAATTGTCAGTTTTTATTATGTAGCCTACATTATTACTTAATATTGTATCACATACGTTATTTACGTATTATTTACAAATAAATAAACCAATAACAAGTCCTATGATGAAATAGCATGTTCGTCACATAAAGCAGCCTGTAAATACAAACTAACAAACAATTCACAATCGTCTAATTTAATGCATTACGATTATGTATTGCAAATAAAAAAATAAAGAAATGCTTGTAAACATGAAGCAGGTACAATCAGATGTAAAATCTATAAAAAACAACATTCATATGTAATAAATTACAGTTGCGTGGTAGCAAATGCAGCCACAGTGCGAAGGAAACAGCTGTGCGTGCGCGCGAACGCGTGCGTGCGTGTGTTTGGAGTTGAGCGTCAGAAAAGTGTCAGTTCAGTCATCAATGAAAGCCTTTATTATCGAAAGCAAATACTTAGTATTTCATAAATAGTTTATTAAGTTTATTTAAACAGATGTATTAATTGATTTTAATTTTTCAAAAAGTGTCTTTTACTCTCTGTGCATATTCACTGTGCAGTCAGCCTTCTGTTTCTGAATGACATTTAATGGTGAAGTCAACAATTTGGCCATCATTTTGTCCTTTTTATTCATGTTACAGTTTATAGAATGATGTCATGACAGATGTTTACATGAGTTGAACAGTTTGTATGTGTACAAGCACTGAGACGACAAAGAAGAAAAACTGAAAGCATCAACTGTGTATTGATCATAATAATATGTTTATAAATTGTATTGAGCATTGTTAGTCACTGAGCTTCAAATTTTAAAACAGTATGTACTTTTTTAATGGTTTATTGATGATTCATGTAGGGTCGGTTGTACAAAGCAGCCTTATCCATATGTTGTTGTCAGTTCAGTCAGACTTTTGGTAAGATGCCCATGGTGTGCCATGGTGAGGCTCTGTGGCTATTTCTGGTGTCGGCGGGTCAGGGGGTATTAGGACACGTGCTTCAACTTGTCTTATTCAGTCTTAAACTCGTGTGACAGAAATATGGATACTCAAATGTATTCGGCCAACATAAACAAATGAATTATTTGTAAACAATGACATTAGGAACTGTTTTCCTTTTTATGTGTTGTAAGGAATCTATTTTTCTAATTGTCTATTTAAATTCCTCTGTTGTCTGATATCGGTCACAAAATTAGACCCAAACAGTGTCAACAAATGTAAATTTCCGAAATCACAACTAATAAGCTTTCCCTGTTATAACCATTTACTGGAGACTGCTTTCTAGTCTTTGCCATTCAAGAGAATTAATCTGGAATTAATATTTTGGATTGCATAGCTAATATTCTTTTGTTTTCTATAGTGCGATGGCTCCGTCACTGTCGCAGGCGTACAGGAGACGCTGGTGGATGGCTATCACAGCGGTCATCGAGAATCTGCTCTTCTCCGCTGTGTTGCTAGGCTGGGGCTCTCTCCTTATCATGCTGAAGAGCGAGGGCTTCTATTCGCACCTGTGTACAGGTACGTGACTTCAACAGCGCTTTGGGACGGTGGTCTTGGAGACATGCAACGGTTCAATGAAACACAGCTTGGAGATATATATTAGATAAATATTAAACTTATGTAAATAAGGATAATTATTTCAGATACAGCATGCCGACTGACTTTAACACACCTGAATTTCTTTCTCTGATACTAACAGAGAATGTCACAGAGAGTCACAAAAATGTAAACTTGACTCAAAGGACGGATTGGCCGAGCTGTATTGAGCAGGAGGAGATTTTGAATCTGGGCTTCACGATTGGCTCGTTCATCATCAGCGCGGCCACTCTGCCTCTAGGGGTCCTGATGGACAAATTTGGGCCACGCCCCCTCAGGCTGCTTGGCAGGTAACGGACATCACTTTTACTATGGGATGATATATACATTTATATTCTGTGCTCACTGGCTTCAGCTGTGTGCAGACTGACTTTATTAAATAAAGTTAAAGGACATTTTCTATTTGATATAGTTTCTTCTAAATTAATGGCTGTTCATGTCCTGTATGTCAGTCCCTGATCATTTTCATCAACTCTTTTTTTGTTGTTTCTATAATAGTTCCTGTTTTGCGTTCTCCATGGCTTTGATAGCTCTCGCAGCATACGATCCATCAGGTCAGTATTAATGCTAATGTACTGTATGTGTATAGTGGTCATTCTGTGTATTGGTCCATAGCTTTAATGTCTTTATATAATGGTGCGGATCTTTCATTTGTTTCTAGAATTGATTTCTACATATCAAATATCAAATCATTTCTTTCACAGTGTTGTCAGCTCTTATATTTATTGCTGTCTCAATGAATGGGTTTGGAGGAATCTGTTTAACCTTCACTTCACTAACCGTAAGATACACACTCACACACAGAAATATAATACACAATGTAATATAGCCAACAATAAAATACATCATGCGTGTGTGTAAATTGATTTTACATGATTTGTGTATATTTTGGGATAATATGAGTATTGTTGCTTAATGATTATTTGTACACTGTTAAAAATTACAACTTACAACTCCTAACAATGGTTCACATCACTAACTCATTCATTTCGATTTTTTAATATGGATAAATGCATTATAGATAGATAATGTAAATTCTGTCATCATTTACTCACACTCTTGTCATTTTAAACCTGTATGACTTTTTTCTGACCCCTTGACTTGCATTGGTTTTGTGTCCGTACAACAGAAGTGAATGGCTGTTTCTTCAAAATATCTTCTTTTGTGTTAAACGTGTTGCAAACAAACATAATGTTCACTAAACTTAGATACTTAAGGGTTTGTCCAAACAGTTTTACATTTGAAAGTTCCCATCATGCATTGCAGCATGTAATAATAAGTATTAGAAAAAGGATTACTGTTTGCTGAGGAGTATTTAGAGTTCTTTTTATGTTTGTGGATTGTCACCGAGGTTGGTGTGTTCAATGTTGAGGTCTAACTGCATGATGCAATGTTTTCCTAGTGAAAATGCATTCAACACAACTGTTGGAACTTGACCAAAGTTTTGGTCTCTCTCAGACAGAATAGATTTTCTTTATGCATTTAATTATCATTACATATCTGAATAATTCAAACGTGTGCAGTGTGTTTCTCTGATCTGTTCGCCTCATGACCGCATGTAAGAGCTGTTTGGTTACCGCTACATGTGCATGTGTTCTGTGAAGCTCCTGCGTTTCACACTCAACATTTTTTGCATGCTGATCTCAACCAATCAGAGAACAGATATGCCTTCACGCCCTCAACTCCACCAAACCCACCTTCTCTCTACCCTATAACCACACTTGGACATTCACAGACTGTCCTCGCTCTCTCTCTCTCTCTCTCTCTCTCTCTCTCTCTCTCTCTCTCATTGCTGTCTTAAACGTGCCCATCTCTGCTTTATCTTTCTGCTTAAACCTTTTTACGTGTTTGTCTGGACTGGACTATCCTAACATATCAGCAACAACAGTACAAAACATATATATATGACGTTATTGATGCAAAACTTTTAAAATAAAGCTGGTTTGCATTAGGGTCGCACAAATAAAGATGATCAGATGAGTGGGGTGCATTTGTTCACAAACACTTTTAATTTGTAATAACACTAAAATGCTTGACATGCCAGAACTAAGTCATTGTGATTTATTCATATGCGAACTGAGCCGAATTCTTCACCTCTGTATGTCCCTAACCGATGTTCACTATGTTGTCCGTCTGTGTGATTCTTGTGTGTTTACTGTTGGGTCGTGTGTCCTGTTAAATGTCATCTATACTGGCAATGCTGTTCATCCAGAGACTAAAATCTGTGTCCTGAGCTGAACTTAAAGTAGATAAGATGCACAGTCACATATTGAAGAGGTTCGCAATGAATGAGTTAGTGTGTATTTATGAGCTCAGATTGGAGGACTGACATGATGACTTGTGTAATTTACTGTTTCTCATTGTCAGACTCTTGCCATGCCACTTGTTTGTGTTGTATCAGTGTGATTTAGGATTTGTGTGATGTGTGTGTTTATTTATGGTGTCGGCGAAGCAACAAAATATAGCTGTTGCTAAATGCTAAAGTGTCAAATAAATCTGAAGAAATTAATTGAATGGTTCAGTTTATAAATTAAAAGAAAGAAATATTTATAAAGAAAGAAAGAAAGAAAGAAAGAAAGAAAGAACATGGTTTATAAATAACATATGACAGCAAAGAAAGCAAAGACTTATTTCACCATTTTTATGAGTATATATTAATATGTATTTCATTAATAATATTAAAATATAATTGAAATATATAAATAAAAATATAATTTAAAACATTCATATATATTATTATTAATAACAACAACAACAACAATTACAACAATATTCATTATCATTACTATTTTTGCTTCCTATAACTACACTCCTAACTTAACTTTTCACTATTTTTTATCTTTTAAAAAAAATTAATCTTTTTTTTCTTTTGTCATCATTTACTCACTCCATGTAATGATGAACACAGAGAAAGATATTTGGAAGAATGTTATTAATTTTCAGTTTTGGGACACCATTGACTACCATAATATGAAAAATAAAATAGTTGTCAAAGATGCCCCAGAACTGTTTGTTTTCCTAAATTCTTCAAAATATCTCATTTTTGTGTTTAACAAATACAATATTTTTTTGCCTACTATGGTACTGGATGATGTCCCAGAACTGAAAATTGCTAACATTCTGCCAAATATCTTTCTTTGTGTTTAACACAACACAGAAATGTATACAGGTTTGAAACAACCTGAGGGTGAGTAAATGATGACAGAATTGTCATTTTTGGGTGAAATATCCCTTTGATTTCATATGCGTATTTAATTTCTCCAAGCTTATTGGGATTATTCGGACCTGATATGAAGTAAATGAAACATTTGTAGTCTACAAGGAATTCTTGAATTCTACAAGAATGAAGTATCTGGTGCAGCAGACCCAAAACGTAATGTCCTCATATGAGGATGCATGATCTCAGGAGGTTAAAGCTGTCCTTATGTTTTGCAGCTAAAGTTTTAAACTAATCATACTAATAATGCTCTCTAGTGGCAGTAGACCAGCATTACAGCTTGGAGAATATAAGTTGACATGAGTGACATAAAGTCATCCAACAGTATGACAAGACAAATGAAAACTGGGATAAAATTTGAGGTTATCACTTAAAAAATATTTTTTGAACTGTTTCTAAATACAGTACAAATATTACTGTATTGCTTAAAAGTGAATATGAACTTGTTTTCTTTGCTGTATTTGAAGTCTAAAAACATACAGAGCATCTTTTCTGTTATTTTGACCTTTGTTTCCTTTTTCTGCAAATTGAAACCATATTTTTGTTTGAAATTTGGTAGAAATATTGTTGTAGATCACAGAATAAAACACAAATGATCACATTAATTACATTCTCATTTACTACGACTTTCTGCTTGGTTTTCTCAGTTGCCGAATATGTTTGGAAATGTGCGCTCAACGATTCTCTCTCTTATGATCGGCTCTTACGCTTCCTCTGCTGTAACATTCCCAGGAGTTAAGGTAGATTTACATTTACAGTTCAACCAAAACCCCCAAAATAAAGCACTTCTCTGTAAAAATACCGTTCTTGTTGTCTGTGTTGCTCTTCAGCTGATCTATGATGTAGGTGTGTCGTTTTGTACGATTTTCTGGGTGTGGGCGGGTCTCGCCTGCCTCGTCTTCCTCAACTGCTTTATTAATTGGCCAGGAGAATCATTTCCTGCCCCCGAGGACGTCAGATACACGTCAGTACTTAATCTATATCTGTCAATAGTGTTCATTGAGTTATGTCCATAAGGTTTAGAAAAAATGATGCTTCTGTTTGTTTAGTAAAATGGTGAAGTTGAGAGGTGAAGAAGTGGACGATAAGATGACTGAAGATCTCTCCTACAGTCATGTGATTGTCGAAGAACAGGAAGTGACCAAAAAAACATCTTCCAACGATGAAGCGCACAGCGATGGAACAGCAACACAGAACCAGGGTTTGTCTAAAAACACACATCTACAAACATGTATTATTTTCATCATAAAATCATTTTCCTGTTATCAATATTTGCGGGACAGCAGGATCTCCTTCCTTCAGACAATCCATGTGCTCGCCAATCTTCCTGTGGAGTCTGGTCACCATGCCGATGACCCAGCTTCGGATCATATTTTTTATGGGCGCCATGAATAAGATGCTGGAGTTCCTGGTTACCCATGGTGACCCGGACCGTAAGGATCAGCTAATAAAGCATCCTTCATCTTTAATAAAAGATATGAGCTAAGGAGTAAACATGAGAGTTTAAATTTGTCTTTATTTGTGTTTAAGCCCCTGAGGAGTTGGTAACGGAGGCAGAGGAGAAAGGTAAAAAAAAATATTTGAGGAATAAATTAGGATACAAAATATCAAACTAAGTGTTTATAGAAAAAAACACAACAAAGATGTATTTTAAGAAGTCAATAGATGTGTTCTGGTTACAGTGGGTCTTTACTCATCCGTCTTCGGCACGCTTCAGCTGCTCTGTCTGGTCAGCTGTCCTCTCATCGGCTACATCATGGACTGGAGAATGACGGAGAGTGAGGACGTGGTGAATCCATCAGAGGGAGATAAAAGGTGAAGGTGGAGCAAGAGTAAAATGTAGAATTAGTGATGAATGTGGATGTTATGATGACTGGCCCTCATCATTTTCTTCAGTCCATCTGGGTCTCCCAAGAGAGATCGAAAGATTCAGAAAATCACCAACGCCATAAGAGCTTTCATCTTTACCAACCTGCTGCTGATCATCTTTGGGATCATCTCTCTCATAGACAACCTACCCATACAGGTTAGACGCGTAATAGTCTGTTTTACATCTTTCTCATTTGCAAACACTTTAATTCAGTTTTGCCAGCAACAAAAACATATTTCCACATTTAAATTAGATATTGAATTCCAGAAGTTCAGCTTCAGGAATGTAAATAACTGCGTTTACTTTATTCAAAGTGAAATGGTTTTTACAGTATCTCTCTCAATTTTCAATTTTAGTATGCTTTATTGCCATGACAAAAATGATACATTTGTATTTGCAATAGTGTGTATACTAAAAAGAAAGTGAGATGTAAAAGTGAAATATTATAAAATCAGAAATGAGATACGGTGAGCAAACATTATAGGAATATAAGGTAAAATGGCATAATGTCAGTTTATCTATGTTCTTTGGTTTACTTACATTTCAACATGCGAGTTGCAAAGTTGGAATTGAACAATTCCAAAGTAAGAAAATCATCCAGTAAAACCTAGTGCTGTCAGGAATGCTTTCATGTTTAAAGAAAAATATGAAGGATATGACGAATATTTGTTATAAACTTTCTCTCTCTGTGTCAGGTGGCGTCTTTTATTCTGCACACTTCAGTTAGAGGTTTTGTTCACTCGTGCTGTGGTGGTCTCTATGCTGCTGTGTACGGTTTCTTTGAATCACTTCATTACAATTTATACGGTTTACGATGACGCGGAACGCTGCCTTAGTACCATATTTCTGTTTTAAAAATGTTATTTATATGCTCAGCTACCCAACCAATCACTTTGGTACTCTGACGGGTCTGCAGTCCATGATCAGTGCTGTGTTCGCCCTGCTCCAACAACCACTCTTCATCCTTATGTTGGGACCATTGAAGGGTGATCCTTACTGGGTGAGACAAACATGTTTTAAATGTATCAAATACATATGATGCGGTTTGACAGTATTAGTACTTTTAATAATCAAGTATTAATTTGTGCAAATTTGTTCAAAAATGACATTTCTTGGACAGATCAACTTGGGCTTGCTTCTGTTCTCTTTGGTTGGATTCATGCTGCCAGGATATCTCATCTATCATCGGAGACAGCTCACGAGGGAGAACGCGGCACGCGAAAGTCTGTCAGCACAGGAGAGCGTCAGTCTCAACCAATCAAATGATTCCTCAAAATATCAAACAAACGGAAACATCTGAGGTGAAAAATATGAGCTGAATGGGAATTACAACGGAAAGACGCGTCTGATTTATGGCAATAATTATTCCATGGCCTCTTTTAAAAAACACATATTTGGGCTTTATGTTCGGTCACTGAGACTTGACAAATATAAACATTTAGAATTAATAAAGTGACTGAACGGCTTGTATTCAAGCTCTACGTCTGACTCAACGGTTGTCTCGTAGAGCAAAATAACAGACGGGAAGTGGGAAACCTCTCCGTGTTTGATGGCACATTGAGCATTTTGGTGGTTTACCTTAAACTCTTTTCCTTAAAAATCATTTACAGTATTTTCTTGGCACAAGACCCATATTATGCTACCTGCCTGGCTAACAGTGATTTACTCTAGAATGTTTCTTTTGTCTCTGGCTGCTAAAATTGTTTTCTGTATTTTTACATTAACGCCTATTAAGTGGGAGGAATTCAATATTGTCAAAATTAAGAAGCACCTCTTGCCCCAATGCTTTTCTTAAAGTCAACATTGAACCAAAATAGGCCATTTTGCACATTATTTAAAAACACATGTTTGTCTTTATAACACAAAATTTCAATCATAATGAAATAACTTGCAATACCTTTCCTCTTTCGCTTTATGGAAACAAGTTTCCGGTTTATGTTTACCAAAAGTATCTTTTAGGGATTGTAGTCTGATGTTAAAGCAATGGAATGCTGTTTCATATTGACTTTTATATACATAATATATTATGTATGTGCAGGTCACAGACATATTTCAATTTACTAATATAAGCGTTGTTTAGTGGCTCTTTGGTAAACGTGTAACCTCCCATCAAGACTCAGGGCAGTTTTATGATTGCGGGTTTCATGGAATGTCACTTTTTCATGAATCAATCGTTATTTTGGGAATACATTTTCAACCCAACCTGTATTTTATCTGTTTTTTGCCTTTCATCACTACGTACAGAAATGCTGCAATAGCGCTCATTTATAGATGGGTCATTTTTTATCTTATTGGAAAGCAAGTTTTGCACTCTATTTTATATGTTTAATCGCCCAATAAGAGATATATAAGAAAGTTTAAGAAATACAGTTGCGTATGTTAACGTTTTCAATGTATCTGTTGATTTTCCAACACAATGGTGCTTGCATTGGTCATGCAGTGCTCACGACTGTAAATGTGCTTGAAAAAAATAAAACTTTATTTCAAATCCGCTGTTTTCGCAGCCGTTTATCTGTAAAACATGTTCTTAAAAATTTCAGATAAAAACGTTCCATTACTCATACTCATAAATAGACACAGATAGGCACTCGTAAACACATGTAACACATATGATGGGTTACCATTAATACATTAATGATATAAAGTATATATATACATCTGCATCTCACTGCAACACATTAAAACTGTAAGTCATTTCTGTCCTTCTGTCATTCAAGCAGTTTTTATCTCAAGCTACTGCTGCTGGGCTGAGACCCCGTCATGCCGGGGTGATCAGGACTATGGCGATTCTAAAAACAGAAACAAAATACAATATTTAGACTTATTTGAAAACATTTGTATTCGCGTCAATAAGTCTTTACCTTTTTCTTCTTCTTATCTTTCTTCTTTTTCTTTCTGTCCGGGTCATCGTCCTTCTTTTTCTTCTTCTTCTTATGATCTGAATCTGAGGGAGTTTCTGTTGTAAAGAAGTGGCACTGCGAGTTACTACATACAGTACGAACGTGCATGTTCGCCTCTTAATATGTGATTGTGACCCTCACCTGGTGGTAAGGGATCCTGTGGCCTGTGATGTTTATGCTTGTGTTTGTTCTTCTTCTTCGGTGGTTGAATGTGCATCAGTCTGTATTGCTCTGGTAACTTCGGCGGGCGAGAGAGAGACGACACATAAATCACACATAAAAACCCAGCATTGAAGTTACACTTGCCTTCCTAAATGCATTTTTCTTTCTTATTAACGCACACTTACAGGGCCCGTGTGTAGTCTGAAGCCGGTGAGCATTGCTCCAGTGAGAGGACTGAAGGAGTTGTTGCACACCGGTGGCTTCTCGATGAGAGAGTGCAGAGAACTGTTGTCCTGAATACCAGGGCTGTCGATCATACCTGTTACAGATAAAACGCAGAAAGATGCAGGTTTAATTTGAGATGTCACCCAATGTTGTTTGGGAAGGCACTAAAACTGATCTAGAAGTGAATATATGTGCATACACACCAGGAAGCTCAGGAAGAAAGTTGCTGAGTTTCTCTTTCACCTTCTTGCCACAGAACTTGTTGTAAGCGTGTTCCAGGTTGTAGTGTGTGATGAGATTAGTGTGTCCCGTCAGCTCATTCTCCACTGGAAATAGGAAGAAGGTGTTAACTAGTACGGATGACAACACTATCGACCCTTCCCTAGGTTTAATCATAGTTTTCAAAACAGAACAACAGATGTTACTACTGTAAGATCATAAATTAATATGAGATCAAAGTAAGAAACATTTTATTTATTTTTATAGTAAATGTTTAAGTACAAAGTTATTAGGATGAAGATATTAAACATTATTAGGATGACCATGGGACATTTTAATATAAGGTCTTACATACAATACTACAACCAAAACCGTTTTTTTTTTCACAAAAACCACATTTAAATTTCTAGTATTTACTATAGTAAGCATAGTATAGCTATTTTCTTACTCTGTAGTAGTAACTATTGATAGATGTAGTAAATACTTTAAAATGTAAGGTTCAAAAACACTATAGTGTATGAGAATTGTATTACAGTAAATAGCACCCAGCACCAGCAGGCAGTCAAATACGTAACAAAACGTATCACAGTACATCAATGTTTTTATTGGTGGAGTCCATTGGAGTCAATACAATATTATTATTAGAATCCGACACCATTCTGTATTTTTAAATCAATATCAAACAACACTGACAAAAGTGCCACTCACTGGGCAGTTCACGCAGCAGGTAAAACGGCTCATTCATCGCTGCGGGTTTTCTGAGCTGAGCTCCTTCATCCAGCATCTGATGGGAGAAAGCCATCGAGCCCAAGTTTTGGGGTACCTGAGGTTTCCCAGGCCCAAACCCCAGCGCAGACGCCCCTTGACCTTGAGGATCAGGCTGGCCATACAGCGATGAGAACATTTCCGTCATGCTTACAGATCTATTATGCGCAGTTATGAGATGTGTCGTTGTCACTATCGCAAATCGTTCGCCAACGATCTGTTGACAATCACTTCCGGGTATGCGTGCGCGTTGGACAATTTACCGTAAACGATCAAATACGTGTTCGTATATTTACAGTGCATACATTTTACTAGATACATTTTCATAATGCGCCTTAGATGTATAATATAATATTTTAATCACAAAAATATAAGTGTTTATAAAGAGATAAATCAATAATGTTGCTTGTCAGTTACGCATGTTAAAATGGCCGCTTGTATTTGATTGATTACGGTACAAGAAGAACAACTTCCTCTTGTGAAATCACGACCAATGAGCGCTGTTTTTTCAGCAAACTAACCAATCAGGCCGAGAGGCGGGGCGAAATTGTTTCTTCGTCCGCAGTGACCTCTGTCCCTTTAAATCGTTTAGTTCATTTGCCGACGTATATTTTCCTCACAGTAATAACTGCATTGATGCAGATCCTGTCGTCTCGGGACAACACCACAGCACTCGTTTTCTAAACAAAATGGCCTTATTAACGCCCCTGTTCGCGTTTCTGTATCATTTGCCACAGGTCTACAAATGGCTTTTAAAACCGTACTACGTAGCGTCGTTGTTCATGTCGATCGCGTTTCTTGCCATCCGCAAGACTCCCGGGATCTGTGAACATCTTTCGACGCAACGGGAGGATGGCAATTCGTGCGATTTCGACTGGGTTCGTATAAACTACATCTTTGAATGAACAGACAAAGCCACCCTGCTTTGAGCTGTAAGAATCGGGCAAGAGGCAGCAAATGATGGTGTATAGAGTTTGAAAGGGAGGGGGTCTCTCTGTTTAGCACGAATAGAGACCAAGCCCGTACATGGAAAAGAGTATGTTATTGCATATAAATGATTGATACAAGTTACATATACGTGCAATATATGTTTATTTATAATTAATAAGTTATTGAACAAATTGTTTTGTTTTTACAGAGAGAGGTGGAGATACTGATGTTTCTCAGCGCTATAGTTATGATGAAGAACAGAAGAGCAAGTAAGTGTTTTTGTCAAATGTTTCTTTCCCCATGCGGTTATTTTTCTGCCTTTAACACAAGTCAACAGATTATCCCCATTCAAAAGTTGAAGAATGTGTATGTATGGATATTGGATAGGCTTTGCAAAGGTTTGTTTATACACTAAACATGTTGGCTCCGGTGAGTTTTGGTGTTCTTTTGTGACGGTTGTCTGTGTGTTTGTTGTTCAATCACTTTTCTTTGTCAGTCAATGTTTCTGTCTCCCCCTCCTTCATTTCTGGGGGTAAACTCACCCCTTCTGTATTCATTTCTGTCAAATCCTTAAACAAAATAGTGCTTTTTTGTGCATTTCTGATATTTAATATTTCTGTATTGCTTATTTTTGCATTCAGTTACCGTTGAGCAGCATGTGGGCAACATTATCCTCTTCTCTAAAGTGGCCAACGTGATTCTGTTCTTCAGACTGGACATACGTCTGGGGCTTCTCTACCTGACACTGTGCATCGGTCGGTATTCTTCATCTTTAAAGACCCACTCAAGTGCCTCGATGCATTGATGTCATTTCCTCTGAAACAGAAAAAAGCATGCAGGACAAATTAAGTCCTTTTAAAATAGCCAATAGCGGACACTGACACTAGAATTAGACCTTTTGATTGGTCAAAAGAGTTTCAAGTGCAGTGTGATGTCATAAAAATCGTTGCTTCATTTTGCAAGTTTTAAGACTGTACGTTTTGAATGTTTATATGCTCTAAATGTGAGTTTTGCCAATCACACTCATCACTATAGATATCCTTATGGAGCTTATTCATATTAAAAGCTATTTTTATTTTTATTTTATAGGGAATTAAATCCAAACACATCAACCAAAGCCATTATCGTTTCCAATCCTTCACTCACATATATCCTGTAAATATTAGGTTATAATGCATCCTAACGTCTGTTTTCTCTTGAATCAGTTTTCCTGATGATCTGCAAACCTCCACTCTACATGGGCCCAGAGTACATCAAATACTTCAGTGACAAAACCATTGACGTGAGTATGATTTTACATCATATAGTCTTGCCGTTGAACCTGCAAGGGTCAGACGTAACACTGGCCCAGCAACCTAGTATTTGACCTCAATTATATGGCTCCTTGCCCAAGTTTCTAGTCAAACATTAACTTGAATATTTCCTTTAGGCCGTTGTCGTGTATTGGCGCATTGTAACAGTGGTTAGTTAATGTTTGCGAGTATTCTTCTTGTATTTAGGAGGAGTTGGAGAAGGACCACAGAGTGACCTGGATTGTGGAGTTTTTTGCCAACTGGTCACCAGAATGTCAGTCTTTCGCTTCGGTCTTTGCCGATCTCTCGCTGAAGTAAGAACGTTGCTCCTATTACACAGAAAGAATCATTATTTTTTTCTCCAGAATCATAGCAAACTCGTAACTATGGGAAGTATGTTGTGACTAAAAAATAAAATGACAGAATTTGTAAAAATACTCTCTTGACATCTTCTAGCTTCTTTAAAACAGGACTATTATGGGCTCCTATTGGCTGTTTTTTGTCATTATTTGGTTCAAATCTTCCAAAACATTCAATCAAGTCTTTATTGATAGAGAATGAATGACTTTGGCACAGTTTTCTCCACTTAACTAAATATTCAGACATATGCCTTCAGGACAAAAGTGCATGAAAAACATTCAAGCGACCCTAAGCTTTGTGTTACTGTGTTTTGTTTGAATTATCTTTCTTAATCATTTATTTTCACACAGGTACAACTGTGCTGGGCTGAAATTTGGCAAAGTGGATATTGGCCGCTATGGGGAAGTATCTAAGAAGTAAGTTGTCCACCTGTTCGTCACTACATGCACAAATCCAATCATTCTGACAATATCTCTCTTTTTTTTTTCCAGGTATAAGGTCAGCACATCCCCCCTGTCAAAGCAGTTGCCCTCCCTGGTGCTTTTTCAGGGAGGAAAGGAAGTTATGAGGCGCCCTCAGGTGGACAAAAAGGGAAGGGCAGTGTCGTGGACCTTTACGGAGGTGAGACTTACTCGCACATTAAGCATTGCAAACCCGTAATGTACCACGTATGACAACATATGCTTTAACGTTTATTTCACTGATTCCTAGGAAAATATCATCCGAGAGTTCAATCTCAACGAGCTGTATCAGAAGTCAAAGAAGCTCGGTAAGAGCAAAGGAGAAAAGAGCGAGAGGCTCGCTGAACCAGCGTTCTCCCCTGTGCCTGAAGAGGAGGAACCAGAGGCCGAAACCATCAGCGCGATGGACACAGAAAGCAAGAAGGACAAATAGAATGTGCATGTGCTACTAAAGATCGCTGTGATGTCACAATGGGACTGGATGAGATTTTGATAATGTTCAGTGTGCAGAGAGCGAGCGAGAGAGAGCGAGAGATAGTTTTCATGTGGTTGAACAAACAGAATGACTGTATTTTTGTTTAACATTTAGTTGTTATTTATTAGTCCTAGTAGTGTAATAAATTATAATACACATTCAAAAATCATAATCACTAATACTGGACTGATGTCCATATAGTCATCATTCAGGAGTGGAACAAGGCATTGATGATTCGTCAGCTGTGCTTGATATGAATTACGTTAAACATTATTAACATCAGACCACCTACCTCTAAAATGGTTCATTATTTTTAGTCAGTGATTATTTAGTAAGGGGTTGTGTTGCAAATGCATCACATTTTGGGGTATATCAGTTCTTTTACCTATTATTAACATTCCTTCTTTAGCACAAGTCACACCAAGGCAGTTTTTCCTTTGATGTTGTGACATTTGTCGGCTTGTATTATAGTGCTGACTATATGGTTTCTGTGACATTAAAAGGGACATTCATGCCATGAAAACATTTCACAGAATGTGTGGAAAGTGTCCAGATTTTTGCTATTGATGCTACGTTCTCATGGGTTTTTCTTTAAAGCCCAGTTATTTTTAGACTGAATACTGCTGTACATGTCTTAAATATTTGTATTTGCGCTAAAATGTCTTTTTACATGTCGTTTTAATTTCAAATGGAGGCATGAGAAAGCTGCAGGCAGTGTTTATTTGAATCTTCAGTATTTACTTTCACGGTTAAATGCTATTGTCATTCTCTTAATGCAGAATCTTGTCATAAATTGATCCACAGAAAAAGAGCAATATTGTTTTTGTGCCCTGTTCTAAAAATAACTTGCTTTTCACTAATCCTTGTTAATGAACTGATTGTCTGGAAGAAGTGCTTTGAGCAGTTGTGGTTGGTTTTCTTATCCTTCAAATAAAACACTGTTCAGCATCTTGGTTTTCTACTTTTTAGCTAATGATATTTATCTAGCGGTTTTAAATTCGCTGAAATCGTTCAACGTCTTGGCTATTCTACAATGTTCATTTTGTGAGATTTTGACTTGGGATGTCAGACATTGTTTATGAAAAAGTTTTTGGATGTTTGATTCACACAATGTATGAACGCCATTGTTTCAGATAACAAGTGTGGAGTAGATGTTTAAAACATGACACAAAAAATATTCTTTGTTTCAAGACCATTTTTAGTTTTTCAAAATCGTTTATATATAGGTTTGTGTTGTGATAAAACGATTATTTTTGTTTTATTCTGTAGTCTACTAACAATATTTCTCCCAAATTTGAAACAAAAATGTTTTTATTTGCAGAAAATGAAAACTTGAAAAACAGATCAAAATAACAGAAAATATGCTCTGTATTTTTTCAGACCTCAATTACTACATAGAAAACACTAATAATTGTACATGTATTTAGAAAAAGTATAAAAACTCATTTTTATGTGATAAGCTGGATTTTTATGACAGTTTTTCTTTCACATTGCCTCTCCACAATGTCACTCCTGAAGTTTGATGACACTCGACTAGAATGGAGACATTTGATCTAGAAATGGTGATTAAATGAAAATTTTGAACGGTCTCTTAATAGTGTGGTAGTTCTGTCATGGTTGGATCTTTAAAATAAATGGTTTTATATTTAGCTATCTGATGCAATAACAAAAAACAATATTCAGTTTCATCTCAAACATGATAAAAATCACACTGAAAAGTGGTCAAATAAAAAGCACAACTGATTTATAAAGAGTTTATTACCAATGCTCAACCACGCACATTCACGCATACACTTTGTCCACGACCATGTTCACTCACACTGAACTACACAGTACACGTGTTTTTCTTTTCCGTCCATCGTTCCCGTCTAAATATTCCTATAATTGTTCCGAGAGGATGACTTGTGCCATTAAATACCTCCCAGCTCATGACTGGCCAGCCCTGATCTAAATATTGATCAATGCCCCTGACAAGACAGACAATGATGGAAATGAATTCGACTCTTTCCTCGAAAGCCATGCGTGCAAATTAAATATTTCAAATGAAAAGGCGTTTCGCTGAATCATGACAGCTAAACCTCCATCCATCAGAGAGCATTGATACGGTAACCCGCCGTTCTGTGGCATTGGGCTTTGAATCCTATGTGAACGGCTAGTCAAGGCCACCGAGATCTGCCTCACGTAGCAGTAAAAAAAAAAACACCTTAGAGGGAAACAATCTGTGTTTATGTGATAACCTCCATTGTGTCGAATGCATTTTTATGCTACAAGTAACCCTCTGTGCATGACTATGGTCATTTCCCAGCCTCCTCTCTGGCTGGAACAGTTCTTTATTCCACTACATGGTTGGATGTCCATAGAGAAATCTCGTGAGCCATTGTAAAAAAAAACAACAACATTTTGATCTTATCAATAACATTTATAAAGTCATATAAAACATTTGAAAAATTAAATAAAAATGTTTCATCCTTGGTTACCAAGGCCACTGCTCTGAAACTATGTTGAAAAGGCTGTTGTCATTTCAATAATGCATCCGGTCATTTCCGCAACTTCTCTTTAATGTTTTGCTCCCCTGGTAATGATTGGATACAGACGCAACATTGTCGCATGCCATCACAGTGGTCTGAAATGGCTATTGCATGTCACAGGTCCCCTTAAACAAAATCAAATTCCACTCTGTGAAAAAATGACACCCTTACATTTACACATTTACGTTGGACAGAAATCGTTGGTGATGTACTGAAGTCATTGTGATGTGTGTCCTTCCAGTTATAAGTGTTACAGCTCCATACTGGTTAGGAGTCTTTTATAGATCTCACAGCTGAAAAACAAACGCTCCTCCTCCACCACCACCTCCTCTATGTCGCATCTAACCAAAACCAGCTCAAAGTCCTTTTCCAAGTCTAATGCATCAATTTTAAAGAAGAAACAGTTTTTCTCTTCTCACAGCAAGGCTCTGCAATGTTGGCGGAGATTTCCCGACAGACCATCGGTCAAGATATCTGCTTCTCGCTCACACCGATATCTCGTAAGTGGTCCCTCCGACACCCGTCACCTTCTTCACCCCACCTCCAGGCTTGTGGGCGGGGCTCTGAGAAGAGCCGGCGCTGGAATAGGCCTGACCCGGGCGAGTGGACACGCTGGCAGGGTGAGAGGGGGACGAGGGGGTGGATAAAGGCGACTGAGGATGAGACGATTTCGGCTGCCCGTTTGTCCTACTATACGACTTCATCTGAATCTCGTCCCTAAAACAGAAAGACAAATACACAAATATATTTAGTTTATAAACTGATCACATTTTTAAGAGGCTTTTTATTTACTCAATTCATTTCATGATTTTTTTTCGTTTCAGTCCTTGATTCTTGAAGATTGATAAAATGCAATTCGACAGGTAATGCCGTTTTTCATTGTTTTGACTAGCCTGTGAATTAAACCCAAACGTTTGTTTGACTGATGTGCACCTTGAATTATAAATGACGGTTTTAAGAGAGCTGCATGGAAACTTGCACATCTGCACTGCAGCTTTAAAAACAAAACATGTACAATACAATGAATCCAAGCAGCAGATCACTGATGATAATTCTGCCTTAATGCAATGACATGATGACAGACCAAGCATGCGACAGTGCAACGCTAACCTCAGACTATGGAAAAAAGGAAAAGGAAGAAAGAAGTGAAAGAGATACACTCACAGGAGTCTGGGAGGAGGAGGAAGAGTAGGAGGAAGGAGGCAGCAGGCTGCGCAGAGCGTCGAAAAGTTGAGGGGGGAGTTACTCACTTTGGCGCCTGTATGCCCCCTCCCCCGATCGAGGCCGAGGCTTTGCGCACCAGGCGGTACTGCATCTCTGCAGCTGCAGCACTCGAGTAAGACAGAGACTTTCCCAGTGGAGGGGCGTGTGGTGAGCGTTGGGGGTGGGCGGCGGATTGCAGGGGCGTGTCAGTAGAGCGGGTGCGGTACGGATAGGAGGGCTGGGAGTGACCCGGGTCAGAAAGCAGAGGAGGACGAGAGAAGCGGGGCGGCCGATGGTGATGGTGGTGGTGGTGATGATGATGATGATGGTGGGGTTGCGAGTCGTGCAGCAGCCGTTCGCGCTCGCGCTCGGGCGGCGGTGGAGGAGACAAGGAGGCGGAGCCACGAATGTATGCCGCGTGGTGTGGAGATGCGAGGAGGGCGGCGCTGGAGGGCTGGTGGAGCTCTGCTTCCCGCTGATGGGCGATCTGTGCTGACAGGAAAGGCGAACTGTATCCGACCGGCGTGCGCGGCCGACCTGGCGACATCTCTGGTGCTGCGGATTCGAAATCTTGGCTTTCGGAGGGGGTAAGAAGACTGTCGTATGACAGGCTGCCGTTACGAGGAACCGGCGGTGGCGTCTGATTGGCTAAACTCTTGTAGCTGGTGGAGGCCTCAGATGGTGCCGCATTGTGGGAAGAGCGGACACTGGAGGACCGCGAGGCCCCGCCGGCGAGAACCGTGGGATCGGAAAAGGAGGGATACGAGCGCCCTCCGAGGGAGTAGCCTGGCATCCCTGAGCTTGGAGGTCCTCCGGGGGGCCCTCCCGTTCGCTCCGTCCCGCTTCGCTCCGCCACCCCCCCCTCTCGTCCATCCAGACTGGGCTCAGAGCGATAGCCTGGCTGCTGACTGGACTGGAGGAGAGAGGAAGAGGACTCTTTAAGACTGTCCCCACGACTCATCTACAGAAAGAGCAGGAGAGAGAGAGAGAGAGAGAGAGAGAGAGAGAGAGAGAGAGAGAGAGAGAGAGAGAGAGAGAGAGAGAGAGAGAGAGAGAGAGAGAGAGAGAGAGAGAGAGAGAGAGAGAGAGAGAGAGAGAGAGAGAGAGAGAGAGAGAGAGAGAGAGAGAGAGAGAGAGAGAGAGAGAGAGGAGAGAGAGAGAGAGAGAGAGAGAGAGAGAGCAAGCAGAAGAGTTTACAAAGTTACAAAGGCAATTTGAAAGCTGAACTGCAAAGGATTGAGGACAAATCTCATGGTAAGGATCACGTGGGCACTACTACAGGGAAACTGCGAGGAGACGGGTGATTTGGGAGCATTTTTACAGCTATAATAAAGTCAGCATTGCAGGATATGACAGACAGAGAGGCTTAGCTTGGAACAGCAGGGACACATTTGAAATACAAGCAACAAAATTAAAGCGCTAAGAGCAAAGCACTGTTATTTTCTCCACAAGTGTTGATGCGAGTCAGTTATATATTTGTCTCAACAAGACACCACATGAGTAACGTTAAAAACCAGAAGACATAAAAATCTACTTTTTCTTGTTTTGCTTTGTTGGCAGGTGACCAAAGCCATTATATTTTTATATCATCTATAAAAACAGAGCATGCTACAAAAATAATGGGCACCATTTCTTAGCAAGAGAGTGGGGAATCGCAATAATAGTGTCATGTGCTGTACCTTACATCAAAATAAGCTGAATATTAACCCAACGGGACATAAACGTATGGAGACCTGTATGTCACAAGTCTTTTTGAAGCATAAATGTATAAAAACAAAAAAGATGTACTTTTGAGATCCCAGATCAACTTGGTTGTGATTATCTTCTAATATCTTAATCCAGCACCACTTAGCCCCCCCCCCCCATCCCTCTTCATATCTAAAACTGCAAAAGATTTCACATGACCACTCGATCGTGACAGATGGTTTGTTTGTTCTGACACACTGCAGGCTTTTTATTAACACTACCAGATTTTAATTCAATAAATGGAACAGATCATCTTTGTTCTTTTGTTTCACAATAAACTGTCTTTGCCAAATGGTTTGACTTAAAAAAATACCAAATTAGTTGCTGAAAGGCTCCCAGTTAATATAAAACCACATTTAAAGATCATCCTTGTATAATCAAAATAAAGATATGAAATCTTTGTTCTATCAAAATTTAGTAAACGTGAAGTAAACTGAAAACTATTGAAACACAATAACACTGAATTAAAGAGAAACTCTTAAGCTGCTTTAAGAAGCTCCATTTGTATAATACATATCTATACATAAAATATAACATTAAACAACAGATATGTGACCCTGGATCACAAAACCAGTCTTAAGTAGCACAAGAACATTTGTAAGTAATAGATAAAAATACATTGTATGGGTCAAATTTATAGATTTTTCTTTTATGTCACAAATCATTAGCATATGAAGTAAAGATCACGTTCCATGAAGATATTTTGTAAATTTTCTATTGTAAATATATCAAAACTTTATTTTTGAGTTGATGCAGTAAAATCTCAAACAAAAATGGCCAGAAACACATCTACAAATTTCACTCGCTGCTGTCGCTCTTTGAGAATTACACACTTAAGTTTGGTATCAATGTAAAGCTTAGAATTTCAGCTTTCAGGTTCATCTATTCTCCACAACGTCATTACAGCCGTAAGACAAAAGACAGTATTAAAACAAACCTGCTACAGCGCCTCTGATGGACAACTTTAAAGGTGATTTTCTCAATGTTTAGATTCTTTTTGCACCCTCAGATTCCAGAGTTTTAATAGTTATATCTCATCCAAATTTTGTCCTAGCTTAACAAACCATACAGCAATAGGAAGCTTATTTATTCAGCTTTTAGATTGTGTTAAAATCTCAATTTTGAAAAATGTACCCTTAAGACTGGTTTTGTTATATTAGAAAAAGGAGAAGGTCACTGACAATAAAACACACAAACAGAAAAAAGAATACTTCATGAACTTACTGATACTGTTCAACTGAGTGCCACTGAGTTAAACAAATTAAAGGAAAAAAACAATTCAATGGATAGAAAAAAAACTAAATAAAAAATTCAAGAAATAAAAAAGAACAAATGCGTGCAAAATGAACGCACACGACAACAAATTTTTTTTTTTAATAAACGCACACACATACAGATAGAAGAGTTACCTGGTTGGCATAGGCGTGTGTAAGGGCAGTGTGGTTCCTGCCCGGGCTGCTGTAGGCAGGCCTGTACTTGAACATGGTGGGGGTGGGCGGAGCTTTATTTAGCAGACTGCTCTCTGCAAACAAAGACAGAACAAAGAGAAGTTGTGAATTCGCTGCTGAGAGGGCTCATAGTACCCATGTTGTCTACGTATGCAAATATTATGAATATGCGATTGCTGTTGACTACACTTTGAATGCAAAACATTTGGAAACAAAAGTCAGTCATGTAGGTTTGCACTAACCCTCAGAGTGTCCGGCAGGTCCTCGTGACAGTCCAGGGTATCTGAGCTCCGGTTTAGGAGGCGGCGGAGGCTCGGCATCAGCAGACTGACTCTCCATCATCTCCAAACTGCTCTTAGACTAAAAGATGGAGAAGAAAACGGCAGTGGTTCAATTAAGTAAAGCAACAGACAAAACGGCTGATGAGACAAAAAAATGCAGATGCAGGGTCTCAGACTGACAAAGTTATCTAATCTAAAACAAAATAATGATTTGCATAATAATATTCTTGTTTTTTTTTATTTCACTGTAATGTTTTAGTATCACATTCACTATACTGCTTCCTCGCTCACAGATTAAGTTGTTGTCTGTTGTAGCATGAACAGCCTTCAGGCTCTTTCTCAGGCTCTGCTTCTTCTGATCTGCTGACTCTCTGTGAGTAATCGGCTGTTTGCACACCTCTGTACTTTTCTGCACTAGTGCAATGATGTGAAAGCAGAGAGTGCCAAAAGATTTCACAACCTTAACATCATGAAAACAAAACTGGAATGCTGGCTGATCTTACAATATGAACATCTTAAATCATCTTCTCCATCCGACCACTGAGCAACTGAATGCCACCAACTCTCTGTTCTCTCTGTCACAGTCTACCTCCTTCATTCCCCTTCCTATCAGTGCTTACAAGTCACCAAACTTCAGAGTCTTTAAAGGAGCAATGTGGAGATTTTAGCGGCATCTTAGTGGTGAGGTTGTGAAGTGCAACCAACGGCTCACTTCACCCTTTGCTTTCAAAGCACTACGGTGGCTGACACAGGACAAAGATGTCATCACGTTTTCACTTCTTTGCTGAAGAAGACACAAGTCTGACTGCTTTCATCATCCTCAACCATGCGGGAAGCTACGACGAAAAGCCGCTCTCTTTACACAAACAGATATTTTAGACCTAGGCTTGCAAAGAAAAGAATTGGATCTAACAAAATACTCCAGTGTACTCTGTGACCTACTGATGTTTGGCTCAAACAGGACAATCTGTACATCCATGACAGAAGTAATGCTTTAGGCCTTAGCTCTCGACATATTTAATTGAAAAATGTGATTAAAAGCATACTTAACACACGCATTTCCAGTTTCAAGTAGCTAATGGATACTTTAGATTTGGTTAAAATGTAAATTTAATACCAAAGTGCTACAATGAGGAAAAGGTCTGAAAGATTTAGTATAACTAGTAGTAAAGCAAGAACATAAAATGAAAGCATTTCCTACCCGGTGCAGATCTCCTTGGATTCCATTATCGAGCACTTTGGCCACCAGCTGGGCTTCAGTGAGCTGTGGCCGGAGGAAAGGAGGTTGAACGGATACAGTCTGTGTCTTCCTCCGTCTACCCAGATACCTGACGGATCAGAACACAACATCGTTTCAATACCTGAATTAAAAACTCCAATGTCGCTTTAAAAAGCAATGGCTTTTTGACACAGAGGTAAAGTTTGACCTGGGTGCCTGTGAGCTGCACAGAACGTGCGAGATGTTTTTCAGACAGCCGTTTGTGAAAGGGTTCACGCCTCCTCTGAACTTCCCCGTCACCTACAGAAAGATGGTGATAGTGCAGGACATTAATTGTATGGACAGGGGCTTGATTTAGGATATAAAGCGTCATTTCAATTGATAGTCTCCTCAAGCTGAAGGTTAGTTTCTTGTATTTGTTTCTTGGTTGCAGTATGCAACAGCATTAGGCAGCTGTTCATGAGGGCTTTACTGTCACATAAACGATAACGATAGCTGCAGTTGTGCATTTGCATAAAGTTGAACTCTGCTTGAACCCCATCACATTAAAACACTTGAACACTTGCTTATTAAAAAACTAATGAGCCTGTTTTTAAAGTGTTTGAAGTCTGAAAATATGAAGTATTACAAAAAATCATACATGACTGTTAACAAAGAGCAAGACAAGAAAACAGAAAAGGAAATAAAAGATCAGCAAATTCAGTTCAGACAAAAAACTGATTTAAGATGTAATCTGATTTTAATCTTCAATCCAAGAGAGGAGGAGGGCTGGGAGATGATCATATTTTAGGATTATACAACTGCTTAATAGTGGCTTTAATCCCAGTTCTCCGCCACCAACATGATTACTGACAGAACAGCACAAACAAACAGAAGATTATGATGTGCATGTCACTATCATTTCCTTCGGCAAATGCTACTAACCTGCTCATTGGTGGTCCTGCCTCTTGCCACCAGAACAACATGGAAACCAGTAAGACCTGCCACTGGGATGAAGAATAGCCCAGCGACACACATGACGGCCATGCTGATGAAGGGTCAAGGAGGTAAAAGCAATATTCACGCGCACCAACATAGCTCTCGCCCATTCTTGCACATATTCTGCGTATTTTTGCATCCACTTCCACTTATTTTTTTTGTAGTGGTGCTTCAAAAGGAGATCATTTAAGATGCTGACAGCATGCTTTGTGAAGTGTGTTGTTAGACTGCCAGCACATTAAGTTCTCTCCAAGAAATGATTTTTGCATGAATATCGAGATAATTACTGTCAGACGTAATATCATGTACACACAGACATACTTTGCCACTTCAAGTCTCTGACAATGAGCAGCAAGTAAAAAATAGGACGAAAAGCAGGACACACATCCACAGACCTTCCTTCCTACAGAACAATTAACTCATCAAGTAAATTATGGAAATGTTAGCACATCGTAAATGAAAGGATACGTGACAGCTGAATGTACTCTGTCCAGCTGCTGAGTGTGGTAGAGAATGAAGAGCAGGCCGAAGCCGAACACGCCCATGATGTGAGCTGTCAAAGACAGCAGGAACAGGAAGAAGTAGCGATAGTTCCTCCGGCCGATACAGTTATTAACCCACGGGCAGTGATGATCAAAATCCTGCGAGGAAAGAGGGGATAATAAAATGACTACTGCATGCATGTATGTGCGTTTGTAGCTGAAGCAGAGCGAAAGCATGAGCTTAAGGCTGTCCAAAGCAAGCCCACTTCATCAATTTAGTCTACAAAGGTTTAGTCAAAGCAAAGTGGACATTGTGATTAATGAGGAAGCTTTAGCCATTGAGAAAATGCAAAGATACAGTGGGGGGGGGGGGGGGGAGAACAAGTGTGTGAAGTGATAAATTAAAGGTGAACTGTGTAATATTAAGGAGGATCTATTGACAGAAATGCAATATAATATACATAACTATGTCTTCAGAGGTGTATAAAGACCTTAATGAACCCTATTAATAAAACTGGTATTTATGTCATTATGCAACCTAACACAAATGTATAGTATAATGCAACGTAAGTCGCTTTGGATAAAAGCGTCTGCCAAATGCATACATGTAACACATGCTGAATTGGAAATGTCTCTGTACACTACTAAGGCCTCAGAATCCAATAAGATTTGTGTTTGTACCTCCACACAGTTGTCGCACACAGAGCAGTGCGAACAGCGCGGCGGTCTGTAGAAACGGCAGGTGGAGCACCACTTCATCCGCACCTGAATGCCTCGGATCTCCACCGTCTTGTAGAGAGGAGCCCGGAAATCATCCTCTTTATCTTCGTCCTCCTCAGCTGCAACACACAAACACACAGAGATAAACACAGATGTTTCTCTAACATCTATTCTATATCTGCAAAAATATGCAAATCCAGCATAAAGATACATATCAAGAATTATGCTTCACTACCTCTAGGGAAGATGCCAGGATCCATAAAGGTGGCCATACAGAAGTTGGCCAACACAAACAGAAACATAATGCCATTGTATATCGGCACAATGACTGAAAACTGCTCAGAAAGCCAAGGACACCTATAAGAAAGATAAATAAATGAATGTTATTCTTTTCTAGTTTTGTATTTACATTGCTGGCAGAAAAAGAAGTGCTGACGGATAAATGTATAGCAATACAAGAATGTAGGAAAACGTTTTTTATGAAACTGCAATCATAAAAAAATCACAATAATGTCAATCACTGTTAATAGTTAATTGCCATAACTCTGAGAAGACAAATCAGTTACAAAATTGTATACTTTTTTATATTTGCTTGCTCTGTAGCTGGGATTTCCAACAAAGTGTGCACTCACGTAAAGCAGAAAAACAGTGTGGTTGCTCCAACCAGGAAGGCCGTGGCTGCAGAGACGGGCACGTAGCGACTTGGCCGGAGAGGTCTAGATGGAACAACGGGGTGGGGCGGGGACGTGGGTCCGGACACGCCCCCACTCATGCTGCCGCTCGGCATCACCAGGGGGCGGGATCGCAGCACACCCCGGTAAATGATCCGTCTGCTAGTGTTTGTGTTGGAACAGCACAAACGTATAGAGTAAGGGAGACGTTGTCACCCTTTCAGCGGTGTATGAAAAGGCCACAACATGAACATGGTTTCAACAGCTAAAAGATCCTCCCCAAAAGAAAACAACAAAATTTCTAAGTTTTCTAAAATCGTTAGTTTCTGTAGATGGAATTCGGTCACTATGATTTTAAAAATTTAACATAATAAAGTATGGCACCACTGTTTTGGTTATGTGCTTAAAGCATTAATGTAAATGCAAAAAGACCCCTCAAGAAAACCAAAAATGTTCCATTAAAATAAAAACAGTCCAAACAGTTTTAAAAACGGCAAATAAAACCAACTAAAAAAGCAAACTTATCTATAGCAGTGCATTAAAAATAACAAAAAGATTTGGTGATACAGTATGAAATGAGAGGTAGAAAACAGCAATGTTTATAAAATGTTTTTTGCGACTGCTGACGAACATCCAATAAACGTATATCATTTGAGCATCATGTTTCTGATGAACATATCTCTTTTACTTGGTTATGATTTATTTCTAAAGCACTGCTTAAAAACTCAGACACGTCTTCTGCTTTATGAAGTCTAAGTTGGGAAGTTCAGTTTTGAGGGTAGCAAAGGTAATGAGGGCAGGTGGTGGTCAAAACCGTGAGCAGATGAAAATGTCTTTCCCTCAATGTCCACGCTCTCAGAAAATGTAAAAATGTCTCTCCTTCATTTTAACCAGAATGCGCTACATCGCACCCTTTGAAGTATTTCTCGCTTTAGTCGAAGCATTGCCAATGCACAGGTGATGGTGAGCTATGCACTACAGGCCAGGTCTAATGTCAGTAGGCTTTCGATTTCAGGCCTGCAACTGCTGATCAGATCAAACCCTCACCTGAAACAAAAAGAATGTTTTAGCATTTGTCCTTAAGGAACTTTTCACAGCCCAAATAAAGTTGACAAGAGCGACACTTAGCTCATACACACCCCAAAGCTGCTAGGAAATTGAATCTGGTGACTGGAGTGAAGAACAGAATCCCAGAATGCTCAGGTGATTAAGTGGCGCTTTGGGGAGGCAAAAAGGAAACAATGGAAAAAGGCAGACTTCTCCTTTAGGGACCTCTTTATGTGTTTATGTGTGAGCGCATCAGGCCCAGCTGACGTCTATTAGCAGATGTGGCACGTTACATAAGGGTCTCCGGAGGACGTGGTCTCAAAGGAGTGTCCCGAGCCATGCCTACGCTTCCCCCTTTGACTGTGTACAGTTAACTCTTCTTTCAGCGGATCAAGGGTTAGCTCACATTGTTCCCCTGATATAATGATGAGTCCTTCTAGTGGGTGTGCTGGAGAGAAAATGTATGAATGGAAATGGACTCCACCTGAAAAACACAAAGTAAGGAAAATTAGGTGTGTGTGCCAAGAAAAGGCACAAATTGTTAAAACAGGAATTATTCAGAGAAACTCAGACAGAAACTACATGGCATACAGTATATTACTATGCTTTTCAAATATGAAATTCTTCAAGTCACATAAAATGTCCAATTGGTAAAAGTAGTAACGTATTGGCACCAAACCCAAAAAAAGACACTTTTTAATCCCTGTTTTATTATAATTTAGTTCCTTGGCAATTCAGGATATATTTTCTTTCCCTTTGATTCTTCTTTTGAGACAAAGTCGCACACCCTTTGAGCAACACAATACAAACCATATAAATACATAAACTGCACTTTATTTCAAAGACATCTGTAGGACAATGACCAACCAGTTTTAGTCAACCATTTAGAGATGACATCACATAAGCTTTCACTATCAAATGTATGCAAACAAATAGGGATGCACCGATACCAGTATCGGTAGAACAGTCTAAATATTGTTTCTCTCATTGGTCAACAAAGTGATGTACTAATGAGTCTCTGGTGTTTCATCGGTGTATCGGTATCGGTGCCGATACTAAGCTCATGCACATGTACTTGTAAAAGTATACCGATACCAAAAACAGATACCTCATGTGACATAACTGACTGAAATTTGTGCATTTAAAGTTCATGACAAGCACATTAAATCATTTCTTATTTCATAAAGTGTTTGAGGTGTAGTTGTAATTATAAGGTTATTCAAGTTTTATTAGTATCACTATGTTGTGCTTGGAAAATTGCCACCTCACCAAAAATAAAGAAAAAAATACAGGTAAAGGAATTGGCGAGTACTAGAAATAAAGTATCGGTCTTTAAAAAATGGTATCGGTGCATCCCTACAAACAAACATAATGTCTGGCTGTTTGCAGAGCCTCAAGGATGTCTGACATTGTGTGCACACAAAGTATGTGTATATTTCACCGATGAAACACCAGAGACTCATTAGTACATCACTTTGTTGACCAATGAGAGAAACAATATTTAGACTGTTCTCTAATCCATGAATAAAACATCTAGATATTTGTATGACAAATGAATTATTAATGTAGCCTAAAGACAACATAATCATTTGTATGCACAGATGAGCTATAAACAATTATGATCGATTGTCCAGAAAGAGTCTGCATATCAGTTTATTTCTAGGACTACATTCGCTACAAATGTACACATATAACATATGGGATCTGTATGGACTGTGGGACTTAAATCAGCCTGACTGGTTGTCCATTGCGTAATTAAAGATACACAATCGCAACAGACAATTGATACAGCAAACAGAGATGGCTGAAAATAAAAGAGGACATTAAAGTAACAGCAGTTAGGCAATGGATGACAGCTGTTCTCATTAATAAATAAATAAAGGAGTGAAGGTGCAATGCAATACAGTAACTAACTCCTCAAGGAAGAGACTACTATCACAAGTCTGCACTTCAATCTTAAAGTGATAGTTCACCCTCTTGTCATTTCAAACCTGCATGACTTTCTTCTGCAGAACACAAAAGAAGATATTTTGAAGAAAGTTGGTAAACGAACAGCAGCGGCACCCAATCATTTGCATTGTATAGACACAAAACCAATGCAAGAGAAAGTGTGTCATTTAACAACATTGTTCAAAATATATTTTTTCTGTTCATATTTAAAGCAGACACTAAATAATAGAATTACCCATATGATTTAAAAGTAGTTCATATGACTTTTTCTTCAGTATTCAACATATTCTGAAGGTGTGCAGTGGCTGTATCTGTTTTATCTGTTTTTTAATCTATATTTTGAGACCTAAACCAAACATCAGTTTGAATACATTTCAGAGCGTCTTGTTATCAGTTTAGGTATGCTAGCTAGACATCTTGTAATCTGACCTGTGGTCCAGTCTAAAATTGCCATAGCTGTGTAACCCTGAATAAGGTCCAAACATTTTAGGGTGGAGTTGCATATCTGTTTTGGTCTGTTGGCTTTTGGACAATACTTATGACCACAGACATGGGAAGTCTGCTCCTGGATCATCCAACAGTCCAAATACTTGCTCTCTTAACAGAAGCCTATACCATCAAGAAGATTGCGGGCCTAAGTGTGGTTGCACCAGCAACACACAAAATATTGGACGGATGGTAATATTAATAAAAAATAGATTTACATACGAGTCGTGATTCAATCTTCAAGTGATTCAAATTGATTCACAAAATATACCCAAACACAATAGCCTCATTGACACATGAACATGCTTTGTTTGTAAAAACGCACTTAGTTTGTTACCCAGATTGAGGTTGTGCTCTGCATGACACAAATGAAGAAATATTGCCAAAATCACCGCTCTTTAACGTAGGTAATGATTTTGTCAGATGATGTAGTGATTATATCAAGAATTTAGCAACCCATGGAAGAGACTAGGGTTGCACGGTGTAACAGAGCTACGGTAGCATTGTGATGCTGAAGCTTTAAAATACCCACAATGTTGCTCTATTTTTTAAACGGTAGTATGACTGAAAATCTAAAGCCATGTGGCAATACACTCCCTGCCAACTTAGACAACCTGCATTTCACACAATCCTCTAAATGCCTGCCAAATTTACATGGTGACAGTAAAGCGACGCATGTCTTTGAGGAAAAAGTAGTGTGTGTGTGTGAGAGAGAGAGAGAGAGAGAGAGAGAGAGAGAGAGAGAGAGAGAGAGAGAGAGAGAGAGAGAGAGAGAGAGAGAGAGAGAGAGAGAGAGAGAGAGAGATTTCAAATAGCCTTTTGAACTTTCCTTTTTCCAGTTTTCCCTGACACACCCCTCTATACTTCATGGCTTTATCATCAAACAGACAAACACAAAATCAAAGCTGGTATAGCTAGTTATGCGACTCAACACACTGGCCCACAGCCAGTAAGCTTTAGATTTATACGTTTCATATTGTTCAGCTAGTTTTGTTTTTAGTCATACGTGAGTCATTTCTTTTCGGTATCCTCATTAGTGCTTTGTTATGATTTCGTTTTAATTTCAACAATGGTTGCTATTTTTACTCATTGTTGACTGCAATATTAACAGATCATTAATAGGCAGGTGACCCGATGACAATAAATTACTCACATATGACTACAAAATAAAATCGCGCAGAGCTCGTTATAAACACGTGAGATTAAAGGGCGAACCGGAATGAAGAGAACCGTATCGTGAAGTATGGGTCCGATTTTCAGGCGGTGTGTATCTTTTGGGTGTGTTTCTCTGCAGCTGCACTGTTGTCATCGGTTTTAGGCCCGACGTGAATCCGCGCGTCGCCGATTCTCAGCTCAGCGCTGTGGTGGTGGCATCGCGCGGATTCAGCGCGTTCCTTCAATCGATTAACTCGATGTAACTGTAGCAAAAAGTCACGTTAATCGCCAAACGTAACGTTATTAACTGACTCTAGTGAGTACATGTTCACGTAAAGTGTATCTGTGGTCACCACCTTGATAACACTGCTCACGCCGCAAAACGAGGAATGACAACGAATACAGATGTCGAAAATCGACTCACATGATCAGAAAAATCAATACATTGCTAGATATAAAAGAGTTAAATCGATTTATAACCATTGGCAAGTTGTATCACAGCTGGGCAGGTCGATTAGCATGACAGCTAGCATCTGCCTCTTTAAAAACGGCGTTCACGACAATACAAAATAACACCACTAGCAACCTACCTGTCAGTTCATTGGCGTTGCTGGTTTAGAGGATTGGTTTGTGTGTGGCACTGGTTATCCTCTTGAATAGATTAGATGATGGCTTTAATCTCCGTTTCAGTCTTTGGGTGGTGGGGTCTTTCCGACGGCTCACTTAGCCAGTTAGCCTGCGTCCAAACTATGAAGCTTTAGCCTTATTGTCGTACACAGCCTAACATAAACATGTCCTTCTGGGTTTTGGCTCCTCACTACAATCGCTAATACTTTCTGTAAACACAAAACACTGTCTCGAATAGCTTGATAAAGCTAATGTAGCTTAAAGCTAACGGCAGGTTTAACATATTTCAGCTCAGCGCAGCAGCACGAGCTCTATTCCATATCCACCAGCCTCCCAGAACAGCCTGACGTTCCCGTCCCCGCCCCCTGTCTGCTCATTCGCTAGACGTGGCTGTCAATCATAGTAAAGCGACCAATGACATATCGCAGGGGAGAATTTGACGGATTTGTCAAACTCGATGTCCACATCTCAATGTTTGGACTCTGGAAACGGGCAAACTGTAGGCGAACTGTTAGCCCTAAATGTTTGTTAAGGGTAAACGAGTAATAGCCTACGTGTTAAACTGTATTAAACCGACATAAACAGCTTAATGAAGGATAAAAAGTGACACAGTGAGGGCGAGACAGACAGGCTAAACGCTCAGGATTAACGAGACAGAAGGAGTTTTAGATCAGCGTGCCCCCCACACCCACCAATATCCTCACAAATCTGACCAACATCTGTCACATCGTCTCTCAGACCAAATAACACAAATCTACTGCTCTGCGTACAACACACATAAAACACAAATACTCAGATGTCCGCCTTACAATAAACCGCAGTTTCCTGTGAAACAAACATAGCATCAACCCTCTGAAATGCCAAATGACGACAGAATGTTGTAGCCAATTACAACACAAAATATGTGCCTTACCACGGGATCAATTAAACACAATTCCCCTCAAATTCAAGAAGATAAGATTAAACACTACTTTGTTTTTAATGATTCATGAGTGACTGTTCATGTAAAATATGACAGAGGTTTAAATTCATATATTTTTATGACTGAAGGAAGGAACCATCTTCAAAGTAATTACAAAAATAGCTTTTTTCACGAACTTTGCTTACATATATTGGTCAGAATAGGTCAATAGGTGTTTTTTTTAAATCAGTAAAAGTTGTTTTGCAGATGTCAGCATTTTTTCTCCATTCAGATATCAATCTCGATTAGGGCTGTCAAAAATGATTAATCGCGATTAATCGCATCCAGAATAAAAGTTTGTGTTTACGTAATATATGTCTGTGTACTGTGCATATTAATTTTGTATTTAAAAAAACATACACATACATGCCTATATTTAAGATATATTAAATATAAAAATGAATAAACATTTAAATAGCATTCTAATTATTGGTAAATATAAATAAATACATCTAAACATTTCCTAAAAATATGTAGGCCTACATGTATGTGTTTGTGTTTATAAATACAAAATTAATATGCACAGCACACAGACATATATTATGTAAACACAAACTTTTATTCTGAATGCGATTAATCGCGATTAATCATTTGACAGCCCTAATCTTGATACATGACAGTTCGTTAAAATAAATGCAGCTTTTAAAAAATCAATGGAAAAATTTACATGACATGACATGGGGGTAAGAAAATAATGACAGACTTTCTGGTAACACTTTACAATAAGGTTCTTATGGTTAACATGATACATTACCATGAACGAACAAATGTTTTTCAGCATATATTAATCCTTGTTAATGTTGGGTAATATCAATACAAATACTCATGTTCATGGTGCATTAACTAATTAAAAATTATTAGTAAATGTTGAAATTAACATGAACCAAATTATGCTGTAGAAGTATTGTTCTTTGTTAGTTCATGTTGGTTAATGCATTAACTAATTGTTAACAAATACAACCTTGTTACGAAATCTCTGATAAGGTTTAAATAATAGTTGAACAAAGATTTAATTTCTTATCTTTTCAGTTGTTAAATGATTTCAGGGTGAGTAATTCATGGCAGAATTTTCATTTTTGGTTCCCCTTTAACTTTAAACTTTGGAAATACATTTACAACATTTGTACAATCTCCCCACCCCTCGTGGCTAGAATGTATATTTCATTAAAGAAATGGGTGTAAAAGACCAATTGAACACTTTGCCTGCTTTTTATAAAATAAAATTTTATTGAGTCCTACAGATTTTAAACTATAGGCAATCCTGTCAGTAGAATTCAAGCATTGTTATTTTAAATTATTATTGTTGCTCTATTTTTAATCCCTACAGTGCTCATAATACACATATGTTTTTAAACAGAGAGAGATGATAGTTTAATGTATAAACAACAGATTACCTATGCTTAAAAAATATAAAAAAATATATCTTTTTATTGGATGATTTTTGCAAATGTTCACCTTTAGAGGGCACTACAAGCACATTGAAAACTATGCATGATAACCAGAATCAGAAGGCCAAGCCTTTTTTTCTTTTGATATGTGTATTACATCATTAATCTCCTTTTCCCAAACAGTTGTCATTAAATAACAGTTTCTGATTTAGGTGTTAATATATAATGTCCAAATGATTGAATCTATTTAAAAAATCTGTCAGTCTGTATCAATCTGTGTGTAGGCCTTTTATACATCAAAGAGTATATATTTCATATATCTTTAGATTTTATATCTAAAGAGAGAGCAGGAGATCTTTAAAAGCACACAGGCTGCAAGGCAGATGAATGGAGAGGCAGTGAATGACTCATAATCGGCGGCCATCTTGAGAGGGATGATATGGGATCTGTGAGTGTCCCAGGGCACAACACTGCATCTGTCCTGGTTTATTTTTGACTCGCAGAGATCCTTCTACGCACCCCTGAGACAAACGGGAGCAGAAAATAGTCTGGAGCGGGAAGTGGAACAAAGAGCAAGAGAGTTTGAAGAGGGTGAGAAGATGAGAAAGGGTGGAGAAGAGGCAGGAGTTACAACAAAAGAATAAAATGATGAAAACAGCAGCAGGGAGGACGTAGACAAGCTGATGCAGAGAAAGCGAAACTGCGTTAGTGGAGGAAGATGCAACGCTAAAAGACTTTATAAGGAAAGCAGGAAGATATGATTTTTTTAATGCTCATAATAAATAAGAGATGAAAAGCAGTAGGCTATTAAAAAAAATCAGTACTAGAATTTTAAAAATGCTCAAAGTTGAAAAAAAAAGGATAGATTTGAGGGTACTTCACTGCTATAAAGACCATTTTTGGAATGCTTGCTAGACCTTATTGGTTGGGTTGTCAACCATACGATTGGTTTAGCTTTTTGGACCAGCAGAATTTTGATGCTGGATGACCAGCATAATCTTATTCTTCTTCATAATGTTGGTTAACCAAGGAAGTCTTGTTATAGATCGACAACCCATATTTGAGAACCAGAAACGCAACATACGGGTCACCAAGATAGATGAGAACTGATATTTTCGAACCTCAAATTTAGCAAAGCAAAATATTGCCTCTGAAAGATTTACAAAGTTTGTTTGTCTTGCTAGAGGCTGAATAAATTACCAATGCAATAAACATAGCTGGGAAGCACTCACTACATTTATATCCAACACGATAAATATTTCTTGTCATTTGTAATATTCACGGCAGCTAAAAGAAAATAAACAGCAGCTGATGAAAAGTGTTAACCAAACTTTGAACAATGGACAAACGTGAGCAATAGGTTGTGTTTGTAATTGTAGCTCCGAGCATTCAAAGCACGATGAGAATAAAGCTGGATGGGTGGGTGCCGCTGGGGTCTGAGCGAGTTTGACTCTGCATAGAGAGCCGAGGGGCTGGCAGAAAGAGAATAAAGGAATGACGCTTATTGACGAACTTGTTCATTTCTTTCGTCACACACTGTCTGGTAAAAATGTATTAATACTGTAGTGTGGGTGGGGTTGCTGGAAAGCAAAAACTGGGATAATCGTCACCAGACTTTTATTCTCATTTGATAAAAACAGCGCTAAAGAATGCTGTTAGAACCATGGTGCACTGTCGATTATCAGTAATGGCAATCTGGGACTTGTGTGTGCACGTTTTTCAGCAACATGTTTTCTCAGTTGCACTGTGAAACGCAAATGCATTATTGACAAATAACACAAATGTGAAATTTTAGTGTAGTTTATTAAATAAATACTGCATGTCTGGAAGTCTGAGGCATGAAAGTTGCGAACAAAAGTGATGTCTTAGAAGAATTTAAGGACGCTTGGCAAAATTGCACGCAACACATGCACAAAGCCGAATCCAGGAGAATAACGGCTGTCATCAAAAAGAAAAGCTTAACAAAACATAATACTAATAATATGAGAATATTGTAAACAATGTGTGCTTTATGTTTTCTATACAATTTTGTTTATCACTGCTGTCCCTCTAAAACCTTGTAAGAGTTTGTTTGCAAAAGCAAAAAGAACGATTTTTATTCTGTTTTTTATTATGTTATCAGCTGTAGTTATTATTACTTAATGAAAACAACCCAACTGTAGGTTGATATGTGTTTTTGCAAATGAACTCTTCATTTTTATTTTTGCTATAAATCACCCTTTATGTTTGTCACTGGGTTTTGCAAATATCTAACCAGTAAAAAGCATTCAAAAGTGCGTTTCAACCTTTTAAGTTTCTTCCATTTCCTAAAAAACAGTGAATTTGTACAAGGTGTCCAAGGTTTTGGAAGGATTGTGACAATATTTAAAATCAAACCCTCATATAACCTCATATAATATAGTTTGCCTTTTCTTCAAATAAATACAACCTTAACCTTAATTTCAACATAAACAAGTAACCTGGCTGCCTTAAAATCTTGAATTAATTCAACCTAAAAATATTAGTTGACATACCGAGTTTGCATGAAATTAATTCAATTCATGAAGTTGAATGAGCTAAAAATGTTAAGGTAGCCAGGTTACTTATTTTATTACATAATTTTTTTACAGTGCAGCTGCTGTACACTTTTTTTATCAAAAAGATGATTTGCTTTTAACTTTCATTCCTACAGTCGCTCTCCCATTAAATATTTTAGTGAGTGGTCTGTCTCAACTTCTTCATGCTGTCTTCGACTATCACTGCTTGACATGTTGTGTCAATCAATTTCCCCCAAAAACACATCCATTCAGAAATTCAAGTGATATTGTTGCTAGTCACGTTTTTCCCTGTCTTCAGACACACATACAGACCCCCTCCTTCTGCCACAGATGACGAAACCCAGATCCAAATCTCTGAGACTAAAATCTGCCAAATCTCAGCAGCTAAAAACAGAAATAAACATTTCCTCATTCACGTTGACCAACATGCAATATTTTAACCACACTACAGTAGTGGACTTATTAGTGCCAAGGAAGCTGAAAGTGCAAAGGCCTAGTCCACTACATCAAACAATATGTAACCGGTAAACATCTTGGCTTTGAGCTTCACATAAAAACGGTTTCTTTAGACGGTTGAGCTGCAGATATATGCAGGTGGCAGAGGCACGTGAACTCTCCCCGGTCCACCGTCGAGAGCGATGACGCACTCCATTTCAAAACCGTCTGCCTCTCCGCGGGACGAGTGCAGCGCTTTGAGAATGTGTGATTAGGACTAAATGAGTGTGTGTGCGCGCCCGCGCAAAGTGTGTGACTTTGCATGCGCAATTCATAAACTCTCCAAATGTCTGCGGCGCCGGAATCTGCCAAGAATGTGACTCAAACATCTCACATCTCCTCTCACTCCTCTCTGCATTTTATTCGCCGTTTCACGCGCTATTTCGGCCGTGCTGATGTCTCTTTTAATGTCTCTCTTCATTCCCTTTCAAGTCTGCACGTCAACCTCTGCCTCGCCATCATTTATGCGTGAGGTTTGTGGTACTCAAAGCTTCAATTGTGTGTGTGCTGCTCAGAACAACAGCTTAAACCTCTCAAGCAAGTGACCAGCAGGTTTTATAGTCAGGCAATCTGCACAAAACCGTTTCAAAGAACTTAGCTTAGGCCGCTCTTTTAACAGCAGGGAAATTTGGACGATCTTATAGCTACACCCACACAGATCGGCCGCTGTTTATTTTGTATCATTCTCACCAATAAAGAAGACCTCATCAAAAGATGAGCCTTCAACACAAATCTGTTAATGAGCTCATTATTCAACAAAGCACAGCCATCCTCACACCTGTCATTAAACACAAAAGAGAGAAAAGAAAAGAGAGAAAGGAGATAGATATAGGTGATGCTCATGACGTCAAGTGGCGCTGGAGAAAGCGAGAAAGTGAAAACCACGAGAGAGAAAGATGAGGGAGGGATGAGAGAGACGCTGATGACGACAAACGGAGCGGAAAGACGGAAAGAGCGAGTGCGAAAAGAGAATGCGTAATGAATAACTTGAGCTAAGTGGAGCCGTGCTGAACTGCAGGCTAGACGGAGATGTTGGAATATTACAAAAATATTTGTAACATAAACCCACTAAACACAGCAGGGTAACATCTACACCAGCTGGCAATGGGGGTTTGGTGTGTAGGAGTTTGTAATTGTGTGTTGACAAGAAAAATCTTTTTTTTGTTGCTGTTTGAATGTGTCAAAACGCACAAGTGACCTTATTTAAATTGACATTTGCTTCCCACGAAGGCGATTGTTATCACTTGTATCACAGCTCACTGCGATGAGCAATTTCCGGCAAACAAAGTTGCGTCTCCACTTTCTCACACGCATCCCCCTTTTCTTTCAGTTTAACGACTCATTCCTGATCTCCGTTAATGTTTAGCGATCGACATCCTGCCGTGATATTGACGTGGTCGCTACCCCTCGGTTGCCAGCCAATCCATTGTGTCTCATTGTTGAGCGGCATGGCCGACAGCCAATGGGCACGCAGATGGTGGGTGGGATGATACGAGCGGCTCTATTTGAGCAATCCGGCCAATCGGGCCTCGGGATGCACGTGTCACACATTGCACGGGTTGATTAATAAAGTAACCTTACACATCGCAGTTGGCCATTTACACAAAGTGCTCGATTCGTTGGTTGGTTGACTAGTTAAATGACAAAAAACTAAACTGGTGTTGTTAACGTCACATTAATCTCTTCAAAATCCATCAAAAAGTTTGCATTGGATGATAAATGATGCAGCAGTTGGGAGTCTAAAGAAAATCTCCAAGATAATCTCACATTTACAATGGGATTGCAAGAAAGAGCCCTTGAGCCTCGCATGTATGTGTGTGTTAAGCACAGCCTGCCTTTGCACACGGTGGGAGACTGAAGCAAGCTTTCGTCATCGTGTTGCTCTTTCGGCGAAAGCCATCTGCTAATCGTTCTTATTTCTTACTCAAATAGAAAGACAGAAATGCATTTGATAGATTTCTGAAAAGCAATTGGAAGTCTCGGTTGGAGATCTTTGTGAATACTTTTTTCCAATAAAACCATCTCGTCGCATATTCATTCGTACCTCAGGGGAGCGTTGGATAGTGAATGGATAGTACGCATGCTTGATGTCTGCAGCTCTGAATTGAAAGCGTTTAGAAGAACTCTGAATGACGGCCAGCGTGGTTGCGTGGTAACTGCGTGTTACAGCGAGTGATGTTTACTTCAAAGAACTTTGCACAACGAAGAGCGTATGCGAGAGCCAGCTGTGTGTCTGTCTGTCTGTATGTGTCAGGGAAGGTCAGACTGAGACAGCGAGCACGAGAGAGCACGCATGTGAGATTCAACATAGAACATAGAAAGTACGCCCACACCAAATATGTTTCTTAAATAAGCCTTTATTCGTTTGTCATGCTTTTTGTCCAGCATTTTGTTTAAAAGAACACATTCTTATACATTCAAGTGAGAATCCATACATTCTGGGTACAAAGGTATAACTAATGCTTTGGTCATCTGGGAGCGACCTCACAAATATGGTCACTCGAGAGCACCTCAAGGCAGTTTGACCTTACCCGTCCAACTCATATCTACATAAAAACGTCAAATGAGACATACATGGCAACATATTCAAAAAAACCTGTGGGATAAAGATGGCAGTATTATTTGCTTGTGTAATATCTAATGGTAAACATCAGACAGGATATTGCTAGAATTAACAATATGAACACTCCTGAAAATTAAACATAAGACAATCTTTTCAGTTTGTAGTGTTACTCACTGAACATATTATCCGAATTTTCTGCATTTTTCTTTAAACACATGTCCATTCTTTATCGTCTTTCTCTTGCTCTCTACCACCCACATCCTCCCCTGCCTTTCTCTTGTCCTGTTTTTCTCTCTCTTTCTCATTTCCTTGCCCTCTCAGTTTTACACACCGTGTTTTCCCGATAGCCCTGTCACAGTATCTTATTGCTCTCCATCTCTTTAGTTAAAAAGAGGAGGAAAATGCAGGGTAAGGAAAGCCAAACTTGGAGAGAGAGAGAGACCGGGTGAGGACGGGTATGAGAGCAGATCAAAGACGCCCATTATTGCTTCTGCTTCGATGACCAATGGCAGACCATTTTTTAGATGTCAACCAATCTGTCACATATACGAAGTCGTTTCCTTTTCAGATCCAGCCCTAGTTATAGAATAATGGAAATTATTAAAGGATTGTTATATTGGGAGATTGAGAAATGCCAATCAAAGAAAAGGCATCAATACATGAATTTGGGATAACAAACAAGACATGTTAAAGTCCAAACGAAACCCAAAAGGACATTTACTCACTCATCTGCCATTGATTGATCTTTCCATGCACTGGCCATAGAAATATCATCACAACTGACATTACTCACAGTGACATTCATGGCCAGTCAGGACAGTGACAAACATAAGGCCTTTCACAGCGCTATTTACAGCTCCCTCTGCCAACATGTCATATTTACACAAGTGATAATTGCTGTCATAGCTGGTGGGTGATGTAATACAATTTCTTTCGCCTTCTCTCGTGCGTACTCTCTCGCTCTCTTTTCTCTCGTATGATTCTCTCTCGCACTTTTTATCTGGCTGCTTGCAACTCTTCACATTCCTCAATTCACCGTGCTTTCCGTTCATCTCTCTTGCTTTGTCCCTACATTCCTTTTTCTCTCTCATAGACCTGAATGAATCTGAGACTACATTAAAGATAAAATCGTACATTCAGTCAACTGCGTTCGAAACAAAATGGATCCTAGAAGCTTTGCTCATGATGCCATTTGTTAACAGTAACAACTGAAGCCTTAACAGTGCTCTAAAATGTGACGGTGGCTTTAGCCCTGACAGCGTTGAAGTTAGAGGGTGTCGAAGTGACATCACAAGCTATAGTTACAACTATCATAGAAGCACTTAGAGTGACTAAAAAGTTAGAAGCATACAAATATTGTACGTAAACCTAGGATGGAAATTCGTATCCTCTGTCTGCACTGACCGACAGAGACGGCTTTGAATACGCACGTCCTCAAAAAAAGAAGGACAGCGTATCGCACTCGCTAACCAAGCCCTATGAACATCTTTCCTGCGCTGCCTAGCGTTCCCTTGTTTACCCACCGTATCCTAAATCAGTAGTAGCGCCCTCTAGATGCAATGAACTAGAGGCTCAAACTGAACAGAACAAAGATACAGGTGAGGTTGACGGTAAACAGGAATCAAGGCATTGAAGTCAAATGGAGCAAACAGGGCTTTCCCTCCTCCAGAGAGGAGAAAAATGGGGGGACGAGGGTTTTTGGAGATGATAGATTCAACCAAAGAGGAGATGGGTGCACACAGTCAAGACAGACATGGAGAGCAGCAGGAGGACAGAAGACGAAGAGTGAGGGGAAGAAGAAGAGGAGGGTGGCAGAGAGTCAAATTCAGGGGGGCACTCGAGCTCGAAGCAGCGCAGGGAGGTGATGCCCGCATCTTCGTTGCCATAGTTGGCCCAGTACTCCTCCGGGTCAAGCTTGGGGAGCAGAGCCTCTTCCTCCCCGAGCTCGTACTTTGTGGACGTGGACGTGATGGAGGGATGTTGAGATTTTCCTGCAGTGAAGGGGTACGCCTTGGTCTCGGAGCTCTTCTCGAAGATGCCCTTGGAGGTGCTGACGGGCTTATGCTTGGCGAACCACCAGCGGGTCTTGGTGCTGAAGGTGGTGGTGGTGGTGCCAGTGAGGGAGCCGGGGTCGGGAAGTGGGCACAGAGCGAAGTCCATCTCCCTCAGGAAGCGCAGGTCCTCTCCACGACGAGAAGCGGGGGAGGCGCACATCACATCGGAGCTGGATACACGGGCACCCCGGAAGAACTCCCACAGGGGGCGAGCCTCGCAGCCGCACGCCCAGGGGTTGTTGTTCAGCCGCAGGAACTCGATGGAGTCGATGTCGCGCATGGCCTGACCGGGCAGCTCTGCCAGTGAGTTGTTGAAGAGAAATAGCATGGTCAGCCGGCCCAGGTCGCGGAAAGCGCGGCGGTTGACCTGACGGATCCTGTTGTCGTGCAGCAGCAGCCTGTCGAGGTTCACCAGACCGCGGAACACGTTCTCGGACAGGGTGCGGATGCGGTTGCCGTGAATGAAGAGCTGGCTGAGGTTGATCAGGTCGGCGAAGAGATCGTCCTGGATGAAGTGGAGCTGGTTCTCCTGCAGGTAGAGGAACTGCAGGCTGTAGAGCTTGTGGAAGATGTCATGGGGGAGGGCAGCCAGGCGGCAGCGGTGCATGTGGAGGCTCTGGAGCTTTTCCAGGCCACGGAAAGCTCCGCCCTCAAGGCGGTGCAGGTGAGGGTTGTCGCCCAGGTCGAGCTCCTCCAGATCACGGAGCTCACTGAATGCACCAGCCTCAATCCAGGTTATGTTGTTGGAAAAGAGCCACAGCACCTGCATGGCATGAATTGATGGAAGAGGAGAGGAGAGGAGAGGAGAGGAGAGGAGAGGAGGATTCCGCAAGAGGTGGAAAAGAATAAACAATATAATTAGAAGAGGTTTACATTTCCATACTAACCTACTCATTAGTAGCCTACATAATTATATGATTATATGTTTATATACACATTTACATAAATACACCTCCTCACCTGTGTGCCAAAAGCGAAAGACCCCACTCTCAGTTCAGTGATGCGGTTGTTCTGCAGAAAAACGCGCTGGGATTCGTAGGGCATGCCGGTGGGCACGATGGTGAAGTTCTGCGCCTGGCAGCTCACTGTCATGGGGGTCGGGTAACACACGCACCGGTGAGGGCAGTTCTGCGCAGGCACGGGTTTTACCACGACCAGCCAGACAACCAGCCAGAGCGAGAGAGCGCCTGACGGAAAGAGAGCGAGAGCACGTCACATCACCAAATAGTTTGTAGATCGGCTAAAGCGCGCATGTCTAAACGGGAGCTGTCCGTAAGCTTTAGTGCTGAAACCATTACGCGCAGTCGAACGGCATTCATATACAACAGTATTTTGTTAATGTAATAGCAAAAAATATAAAAATTATAAAAAATGTAACGCAATAATGAAATACAGAACACATGCAGTAATAATAATGACTGTTGCTTTTAAAAACAACGAATCTTAAACAATTCCCACC
Source organism: Oreonectes daqikongensis (assembly GCA_026939265.1). Classification (NCBI taxonomy): domain Eukaryota; kingdom Metazoa; phylum Chordata; class Actinopteri; order Cypriniformes; family Nemacheilidae; genus Oreonectes; species Oreonectes daqikongensis. The sequence continues at coordinate 1,599,219 of JAOTQM010000031.1, forward strand.
GATGCCTACTAACGATCTCTTCGTTCTCTTTGTAAGTAAAGTAAGTTCGCAAATTTGATAGGTTTACAATATACAAAATATACAAAGTATCTAAACATTTAAATAGTAGGCTATCTCAAGGCATTCGTTCAATCTGTTGCTGCGTAAAACCAAACACATTCTTCACAACCGTAATCATAATCACGTTTAACTACTTTAAAAGCAATCTTTTTTCCCATACTTTAAACATTGAGAAAACGCAACAGCCTATCTAACGCAGACATCTTAGACAGCATATGAACAAAGAAGCAGAAACTCACTCTTAAAGTTGTGCGCAATGGAGCTGCGTTGGCTCCGCGTAAAAGTTGATGTTTCCATTCCGAACCAAAGCCGAGAGCGAGTTAGCCTGAGGAGTTAAGCCACTGATTCCCTGCTATCTCCGCTGATGCTCTGGTTCCCGAGTCGGAGCGACTGAGAGAGTGCCGAATGATGGGTCCAGGGCCCATTATATACCCGAGCGCCGCGTGCGCCTACGGCTGTGGGCACCACGGAATCTCTCCTACGTCACCAGTCGGGTCAAGCCCAAGCGAGGGTGGCAAACGGAAAAGGCGGGGCGGAGAGAGTAGGGGAGGGCTTTTTCGTACCAGTTTGGACCGAGGAAGTCGAACGTCTTAGCTCAGAGTTACGTTGAAGGACTACGATCGTGGAGACGTAGTTTGGAAAGGGCGGGGGAGCGCGGGCACGGCGCCCGGTAGTGACTGAACGGAGAGCAGGCGAGGAGTAGTGCACGAGGCACATGAAACAGTCACACAGCTCGTTTCTTGGCTTTCAAACCGGCGTCCCTTTGGATTTTTTCCTCCGCATTTAAACGAGAATCCTTAACGAAACAACATTATTTGCAGAGGAGAGCTATGCTCTAGAGACGCATAAGTCATGGCTTGAAATGTAGATGTTTAAAGTTTGAACAATGAGATAATCAGAAGGGATTTGGATGACTAAAGAATGTAGTAAATGCGGTCATTAACTATCAGGAGAGAATTCCTACATTCCTAACAGCATCTTTATGGGCAGCTTCCTGGGTGCGCATTAAACCTTGATATGAGTTCAACTTTTAGCTGAGAATGTTTACTAAAATAACCATAGTTTAACCATATTGCAAAAACCACGGTTAGGTCTACTACATTTTAACCAATAAAAATATGGTGACTTTTCCTAAATGCTTGGTTGTAACCAGGGGTCACCAGCTACTAGAGGAGATTTGTGGAAACATAAATGTTTTTATAAACATTTTTGTCCTAAATTTTCATAATTTTCCAATTATTCAAATGAACCGAGAGAGACGTTTTATTATCGTTCTGTTCACACCTACTACAGGTCACTAATAACTGGTCAACCGAAAGACAACAGAGGACCCGAGGATGTCCATGTTGTTATTTAGTGCCTCGTTCATTTACTCATGTTCTAGACACCTCTCTCTTTTCCTCCCTCCCTCTCCACCTACACAACAACACAGGATGACTGGACAAACAGGCATTCCCCGCTCCACCTACACTTACCAGCTGGGAATGTGAGGGCGTCTCATGTATGTTACCCAATCAACAACGGGCAGCCGCGCGTACGGCATGACTGACAGCATGTCGGCCGTGGTACGGTCGTGTGTGACATGTAGGAGAAATGAGTTAAAAGAAGCATAACAATAGGATGACGGGGGACGGAAAGGACCAGTATGGAACAGAAGAGGAAGTACGGAGTGAAGGGAGGAGTTTAAGGAATTCAAAACACGGGAAATGGCACATGACTCATGGAGAGTGGAACAAGAGGAATACGGGACAGCACTTAGAGAGATGTTGTATGCAAAACTTGATTAGAGTCGGGCCGGCGGCCTAATGCATTAAAGCCGTATGCCATCTAGTGATCCAAGAGTGGCTTTGTAGTGCCCTAAGGGAGTGCTCTACAGTGGCAGCCCACATGACAGATGCACTTTATCCTGTTGCAGAGAGAAATCGGAATAAAAACAGCTTTGATAACTTCAGAGACTGCGTCATGAACGACTGTGGTTTGGGGATACAGAGAGGTTGGGTGTTCTAAATAATGTTTCCGTAACCCCAAAAAAGTTCCATTACAAGATAAATATTTCGAATACGCTCTTAAAATGCATTAAGGCATAAGACAAATACTGACAAAACCAACCTTTTTATTTACCTATGCTTGAGGTTTTTCAGTTTACCCAGTTCAGACATTATAGTCATTATACGGTGTGTGTGAACTTTCAACTCATTTCTTAAACTCAGACTCAACGTTGAGACAACATAATACAAAGTTTGTCTACTTCGGAAAACGTATAACTTTAAAATAATTGTCCTTTCTTTTAATCGGCATTTCTAGATGTATTGTGTCCAGTCCAGTCCAGTGTCTGTTGAATTTCAACCAAATCAAACCTCAGGACATAAAGTCATCCAAAAGTAATATGAAAGACTGACAGCATGACAAGACACATGAAAACTGATCAAAACTTTAACTAAATGCATGTACAAATGTGACTGTTGCATTGCTTAAAAGTAAATTTGAACTTGTTTTCTTTGCAGTATTTAAGGTCTGAAAACATCTTTACTGTTATTTTCACCTGTTTCTCTATTTTCTGCAAATAGAAACAATATTTTTGTTTGATATCTTTGGGAGAGATATTGTTAGTAGTTAACAGCATAAAACAATACTATTTAATTCTGAAAAAACAGAAAATGGTCTATGAAAAGATCTCCTAATATTTTCTGTGGCTGTATGATAATATCGCACCTGTTTAAAATGTTGCCTTAAGAGCCATAATGGTATCACAATGTCACGGTGAAGTGAATAATCGAATATCATGACAGCGATCACAAGACGTTTTGAAATAGTTTTTTGTGGAAATCAACTTCAACAGATCATGGAAATAAATACACTAAAATATTTTGTGTAATGCAGACCGGGACGTAGATCTATTATAAAAGACGAAATCCAGCGTGAGTAGGACCAAAATGAATAAATTAAAATAAAAACCTGCTGTGTTTTATGTGAAGTAAATAGGAGGATCGGGGGGAGATTGTTATATAACAGTGAATATGTTATACACCTATCCTCATACACTGACAGGAGAATCTAATGACGAACAACCACAATCAAATGTTAAAACCCCCCGCGGCACAGTACCTCCGTAGTCTCCACTTTCTTTCTCTCTCTCTCTCTCCCTCATTATTTTGTGCTTCTCCAATGCTCTCTGATGGGTTTCTTTCTTGCTCTTTGTATCTTTAGGGCCGGAGTAGTGATGTGAGTTTTGAATCCTTCTCTTTGTGTCTCATATGTAGGTCATATCTTTGTTAATATTGTGCATTGCTTTATCATTTTATTGTGTGCTTCTTGGACTTGAATCCATGTGCTAACATATTTGCTTGAAATTCTGATGTGTTAATATCAGGGGCTGCACATGTTAATGTAAACTGTCATCACACCTACAGCCATCTATTAATTGAATACATATTCATGAAATATTCAGCCTTAGAGGTGTTAATAACTTGTGTTAATAATCTGTTATGTGTGCGTGCAACGAATAGAGCCGAACAAGTTAAAGGTGCATTGTGAAAGATTGAGGATCTATTGACAGAAATGCAATATAATATACATAACTATGTTTCCAGAGGTGTATAAAGCCCTAAACGGACAAACTGCTCTACAGAACGGGTTTCGTAAATATGTTCTCCTTTGTTGGTTGCAATTCGTAACCTCACCACTAGATGCCACTAAATTTCACAAACTGGACCTTTAAACTGTTTTCAATGTTCCGTTAAATCAAAATGAGAGTTTTGTAACTTTATTTGTTAGCGTTGAAGCTATTTGTGAAGCTTGTATATAGCATATATCTTTAATATTGACTAAGGCCATCATCAAATCTTAATAAAATTAAGGACTGAAATCAAACATTGTTGCACATTATGTCAGAATTAGATTATGAGACTTTAGCATGGATTTCAAAGACAGGCTCACATTTTTAAAACATTGATGAAATTCACTTTTTGCACAGGTGTGTCAATATCAGACTCACCTGTCTTGTCATTTTACTTGGTTTGTGAAAAAGTTTTATGTCAAAATCTTCAGTAATGAAATAAAAGTTGGCAATAAAGAAAAATAAGTGAAAATTAAAATGATACATTTAATAAAAATAACATTATACAATTTATAAAATTATATATTTTAAATTATAAAAACCTTTATTTTATTTCATTTTATATCTCTACATCATTGCCACACACACACGCACGTCTAGAGCTCCTACTGTAAAATTGAATAACTTTATTGAAAACTTCTCCGGCACTACACAGATCACATCCTGCTTCTAAGGCAACAATTATAAGAAGTCTCAGTTGGATTGGCTTATATAGTTACTTTGAGTCATTGACTGTCTGTAAGCGTGTGTTCCAGCAGACCTTCTGAAAATGTGCTTTAATTGCTTTGATTACATGAAGTTCGTCTTAGACACATTTGCCAAGCTACTCAAACTGAAGTGTCCTCTTGAGATTCGGCAGAAAATTGCTTTTGCTGGGATGCTTCTGGAGGAGAATGGCTGAAAAACAAAAAGAAATAATTGCACAGACTACGTGAGGAACGGGCGCTTTAAAACCGTCTCTATTGGACTAGAGGACTAAGACTGCGTCACATGTTTTTATCAACGTCATAGAGCCTCCCAAACCCAAACGGACCTTATACTGGCATCTGGAAAGTTCTTCAGCTTAATACATCACTGCCAGCTATGACAACGCAGAATATAATTAGATAGAGAGACCGAGTCACGCTTCAGACAAAAAGAAAACGACAAGCTGTCAGATTTTCCCTGTCTGCTTTGACAGAAGCATTGTGTTTTCTTAATTGTTGAATTTCTTTTCTCCTCTCGATAGACACACTTCCTGTCTCTGGTTCTCATTCCCGTTCACGCTCCGTCTTCACATCTAAATCGCAGTATACTTCTAAACTGATTTATCTGTTTCTTTTACAATACACATATTTCTATATTGTATTTAAATCGGTTTTGAAACTTCTAATATCTAACAAAATCTAATATGTGGTCATTTAGTAACACGTCATTATATTTTGTACAGTATATCTGGACATATATATTTCTAATTTCACTTTTGCAAAATATTAATAACTGATAATGCTTGCGTCTTCTTTATATTTTTTGTATATTCAAATAAAAAATATTCTCTATGCTGTAGTTTGCCCAATTATTTCTATCAAATATAATAAACTATCCTAAAGTGATAGTTCACCACAAAATGAAAATTCTGTCGGTAACCATTTACTACTGCATGGACACAAAAGAAGATATTTTGAAGAATGTTGGTAACCAAACATTTTCAAACCTTCTTTTGTGTTCTGCATATAAGAAAGGTTTGAAATGACAAAATGTAAGAAAAAAAAATCGATATATTTGGACATTTCCAATATTTGGATATTATGGTTGTCAGACATGAAGGATCGTGTCCATATGTGGTGAACTACATTTGTACAATGCGATATGTGATCCTGAGGGGAACTGACTGCATGCATCCATTAAAAAATCATCTCCAAACCAGTTTGCTAAACCACGATGACATCAACCAAACAAAAAATAAGCCGTCTGGTGCTTTCGCATTGTGCTCGAATGACTGATGTACTTTTGAAAAGACGTTTTTCACACAGCCTAATGTGGATTGTGTCCCTGCTAAATGACATGATGAATAATAAGCATCTTAACATCAAAAGACCTTCAGGCATTTCTGTAAAAATGAAGACGTACAGTCTGAGACAGGTTATCAATTAAATTCATGTGTCTACACAAAGACAGAATGCAAGGGAACGCCACTATAGTGAGGGTTAAGATAAAACAGCAAATGTTGTTATTGCATATACAGTATGTGTTATTTATGGCAATGTAATGAAAAGTTCACAACATGTAATTGTAACATATCAGCAATGTAACTTAACCTACAGCTGATGTACAAGATGATGTAAATTACGTTACATATACTGTAAAAAATGTTGCTGTATTTATGCAGCAGTTTGCCAGTAACTTACTGTAGATTTATATGTATCTAATTTATTGGCCCTTCTTTGTTCAAAGATAAATGAACATCTTTACAGAAAAAAACTCTCGTGCAAAGCATTCTGGGAAATCCTCATCAACCTTTTTCTGTTTTTTGTTTTTATAGTTATAGTTATTTTTTCTGTAAATATAAATACTTGTTAATGTTCTTTGAACAAGCTGTTGCCAATAAATATAAATCTACAGTAAGTTACTGGCAGTAATACTGTAATTGCTACAGAATTGTAACAGTGTAATTGAATCTGTCTAGCTGCATTTTAATCTACATGATCTATATTTACAATTACTGTTTTGTAATGGGTTGTTTTTGTATAACAGTATCAACATCATGCCGTATAAATCTTTTTGCAGTTCTTGTATAACACTGACCCATATCTTTCAACCCATGTATACTTTTTCATTCATCTGTTGCATTCAGCCGATAATGAACCACGGTCACTACTGAGCCATTCAGCTCCTGAAACCTTCAATGCACAGTGAACACACACACTCTCTCTCTCTCTCTCTCTCTCTCTCTCTCTCTCTCTCTCTCACACTTTATAATTGAATCTTTTTCCTTCTCATTCATTCTTCACAATCATTTCTTTCTTACAGTTACAAATCCATGTCTCCCTCCTTCTTTCTTTCGTACTTTTTTCTTATTTCTCTAACTGCTTTGTGGTGACTGTCCTCTTCAGCCATGCTGTTTTTCTCTCTCTCACTCCTTCTTGTCGTCTTCACCTTCTCTTTTGCGCTGACTCTAGACTCAAAGGGAGGGATGCGATGCGCTAGTTCGCTCACAGCCTTCTGTGTGCTATCGGTGTGTGGGCAAGTGTTCAGAGAGCAAAGTGTGTGATGTTTGTGTGTTTGTGTACAGACACATCTAGAACCGTATGACCCTGTTTGTGTACGTGCGGAAACAGCCAGCATTGTGAGATTGGCGCAGCTTGAAACGTTACACTTTGCTTGTGTGTCTCTTTGACAATTCGTCCATGTGATCATTACAACGCTGAACTTTAACACTTACATTCAGAGCGATTTCCTGTTTATTCTTGACTTTTACATTTATATCCAAAGCCACTTGCACATGCGTCCTGGGACTCATTGCGCTGTTATGCAATGCACTACAAAACAAGTTACACATTTTGTTATTGTTTTCTAATGTTTAAATTTCTCATGTTTAGTTGCAGAATTGCTGGTATGCTTGTGTCTACCAGGTGTCTTAACTAACTTAACCAGCAAGACTTTCTTGATCTAAAAGCTTTAGTAATATGCTATGCTAAGGACTTAATTTGGACAACTTTAAAGAGTTTTATATAGTTAAAGCCAAATATCCTAACAAACCATATATCGATAAAAAAAACGTATTTATTCAGCTTTTGAATAATGTAAAAATCTCAATTTTGAAAAATGGACCCTCATTTTAAACTTCATAACTTTCAATTCTCCCAAACTTGCTTTGGAGAAATAAAAAACAAAGTGCACAACTGTTAAACTACTTTCGAGAATGTAGCTATACATAAAATTATCTGAATTTGAAAACCTTTAATGATTGAATTTGAACCTTAAATATTGAGATATTCAATCTCTAAAATTCACAAATCTGAGCTCAGTTTGCGATATTGTTGAGATCTCTTCCGAAACGCTAAAATATAGATACAATTTCTGGGTCCTTTTCTCAAGCGAAATATCTGAGACACAGGAGACAAAATTTTCTATTTTGCTAAAGAGCAACTCATGTTATGACGTAAACTAAAGGCTATTGAACCGCGCCGTTACTTTTTTAAACACCCAATAGCTTTTATGGAAGGAAACCCGATGTTTTCTGTTCTGCTTCTGTTTTTTTAATCTCCAGACATCACTAAACCAAAAACTCATTAAAATGATATTGCTCGTCCATGTTTTCTTTTTTGCCCTTCTGAAGAGCGATTATGAATATCACATATCTTTCCTGTTTCCACTTTTACAGTTACCTAAGCCTAACTCATTTTCTCCTGCTAAAAATAACCTCTCTTCACATAAGGCGCTTCCCTCAGATTCCTCAGACGTGCCCCAGCATCCCAACACAATCTCTGGCCTCCAAGCTTCATTCACTCACTCACACACACTCACCCCTCTCTGCTCTTTATTTTTAACCCAGTCAATCAGATGCTGCTCACCGATGACGCAGATCCACATGCAGCACCGACACCATCAGCCGGAGAGAGAGAGAGAGAGAAGAGAGAGAGAGAGAGAGAGAGAGAGAGAGAGAGAGAGGATAGAGAGAGAGAGAGAGGTTGATGAAACAGGGACGAGCTGTGGCAGAAAAAAGAGGTGAAGAGAGAACAAAGTGCTTGATGATGTAAAAGTAAAAGTAATGCGGTGTGCAATGATACACCGATGGCATCAGATGGTAATACCAAATGTACCCAAAGGCATGCACCATAGTTTACTTAAGGGTACTAAAAAAATAGAGTTGCCAGGTAACTTAAGAAAATTTTAAATGATTAAACGTAAATTACTTTATATTATTTTAAATATTTATTACAACTCACTCAAACCAAGAATTATTGTAATGGTTTGGTTTAGATAAGTGTTAATATCTCCCTTAATGTAACAGCTGCATATTTTCACTTTTTACAATATATGTACAATATACATAGCTACACATTTTTTGTTTTTTATTCTTTTCTATTCTTTTATTCAGTCTCGTTTGTGTCACTTTCTCTCTGACTGTCTCTATCTGGCCGATAGGTTCACTCCCACTCGTTTGTTAAACGCTGAGACAAATAGCTTACATCACTCGACGGAAAGACTTTTTAGGAAGTTCCAGAAAAAGAACTGATTCTCCCCCGGCTAACTCACAACACAGCCGTGACGCAAAAGAGACCTGCCACACACACACACACACACACACACACACACACACACACACACACACACACACACACACACACACACACACACACACACACACACACACACACACGTTTGTTTTTGTATTCTAGTGGGGACTTTCCATAGACTTCCATTGATTTTATTTCAAGCTTATAATATATTCTATCTCCTACACCTAAACCTAATAATCACACAAACATGTGCAACACATTAGATTTAACGAATTTGAACGACTTATGAGCCTTTTTATTTAGTGAAGACTAGCAAAATGTCCCCATAAGTGGGTTGTAATGATAATTCACTGTATAACTGAGGACATTTGGTCCTCACTAATATAGCTAAACCTGTACACACACACACACACACACACACACACACACACACCACACACACACCACACACACACACACACACACACAATAGATTTTCTGTGTGCTTTTAAGGGATGCATATAATCCATTAGTGAAAGAGTACAGTGCACTAAAAGGTGAACTACAATTGTGGTAAAATCACATGAAGCTGGATTAATTCATTAAAAATATAATTAGATTATACTTGGTTACACAAATTTAGGTTAAAGTGGCTCTTTGAGGTTTTAAAGTATGTAAATGTGTGATGCACACTGTAGGCATCACACTGTGATGCACACTGTAGGCAAGCCAAAGCCCGAAGTATGTTGAATTAAAAAGTGAATTTTGCTGTATTTTGTCAATAGTAGGGCACTCAAGTTGTTTCACAAATAAATGCATGAAACCATAAGTAAAAAAGCAAAGACAAACTGACCAAACAAGAGCTGCACTGGGAGAGCAATTGTTACAACAGCCCGAGATTCAATTACCTCAGAATCCCACTGCGACGCCTTTATAACTTTCTTGCCTCTAATGAGTCTCTGGCCCAAATCATCTTCTATCTTCTTCGTTAGCTCTCGGAGACTGAGAATGAATGGAGAGCGAGAGAAACCGATCACACATTTAAGATGCGAAGTTGCAAGATTTCCCAAGGTGTCTGTGCGGTGTGTAGTTGTTTACGTGCGCGAGGCCTAGGGGCGACTGACGTCAATGCAGGAGCAGGATTTTGTGCGGACGTGGATGGAATTTGAAGCGTTTGTGAGTGTGTTTGTTTCCCACTTGTGTAGGAAGCACAACATCAGTTTAAAATACATTATTAATGTATTCAGGAAGTTACGCTACTGATATGTGCATTTAGAAATATGTTTACGAATCACGTGACGCAGTCATTGTGGTAATGATGACAGACACGTTTATGTTGTTTTACATTAGAATGATAAAGAAAAGCGATGATAATCAGCTTGTGTGTTATGTCAATGTTTGATATCAAACTCGGCAAACACATTTGAAAAGATTTTTTTGGGCTGCAGGACAAGGTTCGATATAATTGGTGCCTATACATCAATAACAGTTTCTCTGCAAAGCCTGCATTTTATTGTGACACGTTCACAAAACAAAATAGTTCGTCTGCACGAAAATTAGGCTATATGTGCCGCACAAATCGTTAAAGTTGGATTGAAGCGATTTGGGAATTTTGATTAAAATGTTCGACATGAAACACAAAGCCTATTCATAACTATTTCCCGAGATGGGTGATTTAGATGCATTCATTCGATGCGAATCATACAAAAACGTACAATTAGTAGAAAAAAGCAATACTGAAGCCCCGCCCCTAAACGTAACAGTCAATGGTACGAATGCAAATTGTAACGCACAAGTGAGATTCGTATGAATGAATCATCTTGGAATATATTTACGAATTGCAGGAAGATTGTTGAAACAGAAGTGACGGTCTTCCCTATTGTGACGAATCTGATGGTTTCTGAAATTGTAGAGAGGGACTTAATTTAAACAGGCCCTGTTTATACCTGATATCAAAACACGTTTTGACAGATTCATCGGACGCACGTGTCTTAGCCAAAGTTAACTTCCGGTCTGTTTGTGTGCCTAATATATTTATATTTGATTTAATTTATATCAATAAATAAAAATTGTATTAAATAAACTGCTTGTTGAATTTTATTGTATATTAATTTTATTAAATAAACAATATGTTGAATGGGTCAAGTAACTTTGTCGCATTCAAGTTTCGCCAAGTAACGTTTCTTCTACTGGTAACCCAAAATAATACTGACTACACATACTTTTAACTTGCTAGCTAATGTCATTTACTTGTTATTTCATTTGCTTGTTATCAGAAATAATCTGCAGAGACTCGATTCTTTGCGGATGTGTATAGGAAGTTAATTTTGGGCCACAAAAGCGCAGTAACATTTGTTTATTTTGCTTTGAAACTGTCTGTATGCTGAACACAGACGTGTAAATGTTGGTAATTCTGTGTTTTTTGTATTTGCGTTTTGATATTCACATAAACAATTCACCCGATTTCAGATTTGTTTTGAATTAATAAATAAATCCGTTGAGCTGAGACGTCTGATGTATTATAGATAGTAAATGCTGAAGGACACAGAGAACCAGCAGTGAAAACAGAGTCACATGTGTTGTTTTTATTTCTCTTTTAAAAGGATATGGAGGTTTTACATTGCCGTAGACCAAAACAAACCTCCCAACTACCCGTTGCCCCACCCAACCCACCCTGCGTCTATCATCATCCCCGACTCCAACAAGTCAGGTGTCAGTTAAGGCTCATTGTGATGGACTGATTTCCTCGGCGGAAAAATGTACGGAGGATGAGGAAGAGGAGGAAGAGGGGTGAAAGAAGAAGAAGAAGATGAGGTGAAAAGAAGAAAAGTAAGAGGGTTGAGAAAGAAAATGCTGTGTCAATCTTTACAACTGCAAAAGGCCATTTTCTCTCTATTACGCTGCTATGTGATTGACCTCTGTTTGTCTCGGTTTTCCTTCCCAGGATGTTTCACACAGGTGGTCCGCTCTCCTCTCCTTCTTGGCCCTCCCCCTCCCCTTCCTTCGTCTCCCTCTCTCTTTCTCTCCCCCCTGTTCCCTCTCTTTCTCGTCCTCCCAAGCCCTCACTTGGTGGCTATGGTGTAGCAGCCGTCCGGGTGCCACTGCATGTCACGGATGCGCCTGACCGACTGCATCTGGGGATGGCGAGCGCCGTACTCGTTAAAGTGACGGTAGTCGCCCTTCTCCAGCAGGTACTGGCTGCCACGGTAACCGGGGTACTGGTAGCCCACCCATCTAGGAATGAGAAGAGACTTAAAGATGAGCAGATAAAGACGAGGAAGACGAGGAAGTTTATAGACGGTTTCAAAGTGAAAACATAAACAAACGTTACTGCGCATGCGTGCTGTTTTGACCCCCAACCAAAGTAAGTTTATAAATAGACAACAGACCATATCAATCTTTAATGTTATTCAGTTATTTACCTATATTTCTCTTATTTCGCATATCATTTATCTGCTTATTTACTTTATTTCTACAAACCCTGGTGTTGTATAGATGGTTTCATCGGACGCTCGCGCTGGCTCAAAGTTCCGTTCTGTGTTTAGTTATAATACAACAGTTTATTTTATATTTAATTTATATTATTATAACTTATATTAATATTTGATTGTATATTAATTGTATTCAAATCAATTAAAACTACTTAACAGTTATTGATTCTTTGAAGGTCTGCTGGAAGTTAAGTTTGGGCCACATAACGTAATGTTTGTCATTTATGTTTTTTTTTTTTTTTTTCGTTTCTGTACTAAATAAAAAACTACCATACCATAAATTCTTTACTTATAATTTGATTATATACTTATATTATATATTTATAAATTTAAATACTAAAATATATCAATTTAGATATATGTGTGTTTTATAATATTATTATATACTGTATAGAATATACATTTACACATGTAAATATTTAATAGATATTAAGTTTAACAATAATAAATATTAAAAGTTTTTTAAAGTCACAAAATGTACATATTTCACCGTTAAGCTCAATGGATCTATGGATTTAATGTGTGCAAAATAGACAATAATACACCTAAAAATAAAAACCCATATAAAAGTCAATGGTGCCCCTGAACTGTTTGGTTTTCCACATTTTTCAAAATATCTTCTTTTGTGTTTAAAAGAGCTCAATTTTTGGGCGAACTATCGCTTTAAAAGTAGTTTTTTTTTCTACCTGCACACAAATATTGATGTAAAACACTTACGTTCCACAGCTGACCATAATGCTACCAACACGGTCAGTAAATCCATAGGTGTACATACTGGGCACATCATCATCGATAATCTCCATTTTACGGCCCTTGAATTCACCGACCTCATACAGACAGATCTTATGCTTCTCTGGGTCCTGACAGGAACAAAATGAAACAAGAAAAATTGAGGTAAAGTCTATTTTTGGCCTGTTTGACAGAGACTCTGAGATGGGATGAGAACCAGGAACTGCCTGATTTAAACTCTCACTGTCACACCAAACTATGAATTGTGAATAAAATGGGTGAATACCATTCTGACAGGTCTGAAGGAGAGTAGGTAGTTGTTCCTGTGGCAGTTGCTCCAGCAGTCCCAGCGGGGGTACTCACCTTTCTCCAGGATGTACATCTCTCCACAGAAGTTCATCTGCTCCCAGCCCACCCAACTACAAGAGAGAACGAGGATCACAAATACAAAACCAGCTCGCTCATATGCATCTCAGGAGCCGAAGGGTCACTCACGGGCCGCACTCCACGCGGAGGGAACGCACTTTGTCCATGCCCATTTCACACACGTTCATGCACTCGTTGGTGATCTCGATCATACGGCCCTGAAAGTTTTCGTGCTCGAACACATACATCTACAAGAGAGAGAGGAATATACAGGGAAGACGTCATTTTGGATTGTTGTGCAACCTTAAGTTGACAGTTTTCTCCTTGGCTTAGCTTAAAATACTGCATACATCCAACACCCACAGCTATTTCTATGGAAACTACACTGACATGCAACATTTGCTTAAAAGTTATTCTTAAGTCCATCATGCACGTATGTACATACAGCCGTGGAGAAAATCCATACCAAATATTCATTTAATCAGCATTTCTAGATGTATTGTGGCCATTAAAACCTCAGAAGTGACATACAAGTCATCCAACAGCAATGTGTTATCACATAATATGAACTTGTTTCAGTATTTGAGGTCTGAAAAAATACAGAGCATCTTTTCTGTTATTTTTGACCTGTTTCTTCCGTTTTCATTTTCTGCGAATAAAAGATTTTTGTTTGAAAACTGGGAGAAAGTAGTCTTTTAATTCATTTTTAAGTTATATTATGCAAACAAGTGTTACCCTATAGCTTCCCGTGCCCATCTCAGTTTTCTTTGGCTGAGCAGTCTTCCCATCAGGCTGGGAGACAGGCTTGGACTTTTCTCCACCAGAGGACATGATGACTGCAGAGAGAGAGAGAGAGAGAGAGAGAGAGAGAGAGAGAGAGAGAGAGAGAGAGAGAGAGAGAGAGAGAGAGAGAGAGAGAGAGAGAGAGAGAGAGAGAGAGAGAGAGAGATGAAGATGAGCAGCATATGCATGAGTGGGAAAACATGAATAATTGGTGATCTACTTCACTAAAGTATCTATTATTGGACATGTGGTGATGTCAAGTGCTAAATATTGCGAAATAATTAATGAGTTTCATTCTAATGGACGACTGAGAGCATTTATAGCCTTTGGGTGATTTTTCAAGTGTTGAGCAGTTGACACCCACTCACTTTGAAACTCTTACACAATAGCGCAATAAAAGTGCATCACTCATACGTAACGTAATGTGTCTTATGTGATATAATTGACAAGTATATTCTGTTTGAGTTCATTTGCCTCATGTTTGAAAACATTTGCCTTGGTAATGTACTGTATAATAGCAGTGAAGGTTATTCAACAATACGATTTTATACACTGTTAAAAAATTCTGTAGAAATTACAGTATTACTGCAGCAGTTTGCCAGTAACTTACTGTAGATTTATCTTTTATTGGCAACTATAAAATAACAGCCTTGTGCAAGCATTTCTGGGAACCAAAAATCAGAAACAATCTTTGATGAGGATTTTTGGTTTATAGTTTTTCTGTAAACATAAAGACTTGTTAATGTTCATTTATCTTTGAACAAACTGTTGCCAATAAAGGAGATAAATACAAATCTCCAGTAAGTTACTGGCAAACTGCTGCATAAATACAGCAACTTTGTTACACTGTACGTAAAAAATAAGTCCCTCTTTGGAACTTTTTAATAAAAGCAACAATATAAATGCCATGAAAATAAGTTAAACTTGATATTCTATTCCAAAAAATACATAAATGTCATTTTTTGTTCTACCGTGAATGCCCTTTCTCGCTCACTAACCACAGCAGAAAAACACACTCATCTGTCTCTTTCTGTTATGACAAAAAGGTCTCCAGTTTGCCCCGACAATGATTAAGTTCTGCACTCACGAAAGAATCGCATTTTAATTGCTTCTTCGCCGCTGCCTAATGTGTCAAAGCTTTTCTTTCTCTCTGAGAGATTCTTCTTACACAAGCCCGGGATTTACACCTTTTTCCTATCCGCTGAATAAATGTGGGATCGCATGTTTTCCGGTTTGAGTCTCTTACCTGTGTGTTAGTCAGCGGCCGCTGTCTGTTTCACTCAGTGTGTGTATTGAAAGCAAACATGTGTCCTTTATATAGCCTGGCGTCCAGCATGGGGGGATTAGGCCCAAAGAAACAAACTCGCTGAGCTCACCACCGTACACACAGAAAAGAAATCACCCCATCATCAAACAGAGAGAGAAAAAGAGAGAGAGGACACGTATATGTACACTTAGGCTATTTCTTCTAAGTTTTTCTTGTATGTGATCTCTCCTGGCATGGCAAAAGGCTCTAAGAAAAACTTTCAAATGAATTTGATGAAATGTAATGAAAGTAGCCTTTCGGAAACCAATTTGAACGCACATTGGCATACTTTAAAACTTTACATTTGTGGCATTTCCCTTAAAAGGCAAACTGATTCAGTGGCAATAAAAGTGAATTACCTTTGTCCATCATGTGGAAAACAACCACAAAAACAGACTTTTACGTTAAAGATGCAACAATATTAATATTCCATTTCCCATCAGATCAACACGGGTTCAAAGGTCATGGGTGGTAAAATGTGAAGGCAATGAGAAACAGCAACGATGTGACAGCTGTTACCATGGCAACATGCATCCTATCGACTGGAGGTGGAACTCCTGATGGACTTGGAATTGTGAATTAGTAAAGCGGAAAAGATCTCAAAAAAATTACAAATAGACCCAGAATCACAAATTAAACATAAATTATAATTTGACATAACACATCCATTTATAGCCACTATACATCTGTTACGTTGTAATATGACGTTAAACTTCACCAAACGTAAGACACAAATGACAGATGTGATTTTGAGAGGTTGAGGGGACGTTTTCCTGTATGCATCGGGTCAAATCCCTGCTTTCTGCCCCTATAGGCCGCTCTTTGTGTACCGTCCATACGCGCACAGTGCTGACCGGTAGGAATACAACAGCCCGCGCGCTCCATTGTGTCCGTTTTCACGCGCACCACGGGCGCGCTCGCGGCTTCATCGAGTCTAATGCGCTGACGGCGCACAATGACCCACTACCCTGGATTCACAATACAGAGAATTATCTCTCAGTGATCTCACAAACACACACGCCAGTGCGTTTTAGCTGGAACGTGCAAGGCAAAAAGTTATCAAACTGTGCGAAACGACGCACCAGGAGAGGTGGAGATTAAGGTGAGTTGCGTTTAAAATTGGTAACAGATCATTTTTAATTGTATTCGACAAATGCATTTTGACTACAACACATAAATAAATTATGATTGTGCTGCTGGATTTGTCAGCTGTAGTTGAACCTTTTAACAAGTATTTTAACTGAGCAATGTTCCTTATTTAAAATAAAAACCAACAAATACCAAAAACCGTAAAACACTTTGTATCATCCATTTCAGATTGGATCAGATCAGATTCCATAAAGATGTGAAACTAGATCAAATCTTCATTATTCAAATTGTGTTTATTCTCATAACTTATGATGCATTTCAAATAAATAACCGTACGTCTCAATTTGTTTCTTTGTCAATGAAGCTGTCTTGTACAGAAAAGAAAATGAACAAAGTGACTAAGATCCAGACAAACCCAACTCCGTCTGGGATGGACATGGATCCTTGCTTCAAGGTAATTCTTTACATAAAAAGCAAGAGAGAATCAGAAACAGGAGGCCTAACTATTGATTTCTTTTCAAAGAGCAAGACTATGAGTAATTGGACAAAGGCTTCCTCATCTTGAGTATATTTATAATGCTGTGCAGATTGATGACCTAATGAAAAGGACACTGAATTGTGTGTGTGGTTGTGGGTGTATGAGAGAGATTTTAGAAAAATAAAATTCTGTGGCATGTACACACGTGTGTGATTGTCAGGCGACCGTGTTCGAGCAGGAGCATTTCCAAGGGAGATGTCAGGAGCTCACCTCGGAGTGCTGCAACATCCAGGAGCGTGGGTTTGACAACATCCGCTTTATCCGTGTGGAGAGCGGCGCGTGAGTCGCCCACTCTGTGTTAATGATTGCAAAATCTTGCGAGTTAGTAAGGAAATGAAGCACTTATGTGTTTTTGAAACGTTTGGCCTTTCTTTAACACAAAACAAACAAATGTGTTTTAATATTAATAAGTCTGAAAGAAGTTATATACTGGAAGCTTAACCGTTTAATTAAACTAGCCATTCATTTTAACCAGTTTAACCAGTTACCAGTTACTCGATGTTCATTATAGACGGTTTCAAAGCAGCAACATAAACAAACGTTACTGCACTTTTGTGGCCCAAACTTAACTTCTGGTACAGACGCGTGCGTCCGATGAAACCGTCTATATACTCACCCTCTTAAATCTTTTAAAAATGTTTTAATTGTAGATGAGTTGGATGTGAGCCCCACGACTTCCAGGGGCAGCAGTTTGTCCTGGAAAAAGGAGAATATCCGCACTGGGATGCTTACAGTGGCAGTCTGGGCTACCACGTGGAGAGGATGATGTCCCTGCGGCCTATCTGCAGCTCAGTGAGTCCTTCCTTGTTTGTGCCTCGTGGTACCTCAGAGATTGTGGGGTTCCTTTCATCTACAGATGAACAGAAATGATTTAAACATCATTTTTAAGCTGCCTAACAGAATTGTAATAAAAGAAAATGATAACTACTGTAAATGTCATGCTTCATCCTCATCCTTCAATGTCTCTCTCTCTCTCTCTCGATCTGCAGGCCCATGCGAGCAGTCGTATGATGATTTACGAGAAGGAGAACTTTCTGGGCCGCAGTGTCGAGCTGTGTGACGATTACCCTTCCCTGCAGGCCATGGGCTGATGCGACACTCGAGTGTGCAGTTTAACACAACACCATCAGTGCCAGGCCACTGTTCTCCAGCACTGCGTTTCTCATGCTCATTCTTTTGTATTCGATACCGTCCGATGCGTCACACATTCCAGCGAGGTGTAGACGCTCACACTGGGTGTCTATAGTCACGTGTCACATTGCACAAATACAGTGTTAATGCGGCATCTGGTATGTGGTGATGTTATATCATCAGTTTCAGTGCACTATAAATTCATATCTACAGCTGGTACAGACATAAGAAGTATTATACACTAGTATTAAAGCAAAAATAGTGCACTAAAATACACTTTATCAAATTTTCACACATTACATTTGTACTTAATATACTAAAAATATAGTCTCGTGCACACTTAGATCTTCTCAAGTTTATCTTATTTTCGCACTTTAAATACACGACACTAGCGGTCAAACACTTCTGTAAAATGTTTCTCATTATCTTAAAAAACGATCGATCATGTATGAAATTGGTTTCGTAGACAAAAACATAATTTGCAAACATTGTCGTTACAAACGAACATTTTATTTAATAACAAATGTTGGATGACATTGACTGAATAATGAAGAAAGAACAGACAGTAAGAGCACAGAATAGATGAAAACTCATTTAATATTGTTTAAATAGCATCTCAGGGTGAGACCTCAAGAAGCTGCTTTAATAAAAGGACAAGGACACTATTCTAGGCAAAATGTGATTACACTAAAGATGCTAAAATTATTAATCGTGATTAATCCATAATATATATAATATATGTCTGTGTACTGTGCATATTAATTTTGTATTTATAAAAACAAACCCATACATACATGTATTTAAGAAAAATGTTAAAATTAATAAACATTTAAATATCATTTCAATTATTGGTAAATATAAATAAATAAATACATCGAAATATTTCCTAAATATATATAGGCCTACATGTATGTGTTTATAAATACAAAATTAATATGCACAGTAAACAGACATCTATTATGTAAACACAAACTTTTATTCTGAACGCGATTAATTGTTTGACAGCCCTGATGTTTTTATTAGTTGCAACATATTTCTGATATAGTTGCAATATACCTCCCTTTGTTTTATTTCTTATTTTTGAAGAGTTTAGTATTATTTTAAATTGTGAAAAAATATGAATAAGAAAATGAGTGTGTGTTCAAAAACTGTGTTTTAGTGTACTTTTTTTTTTACTGCGTTAACTCTTTTCGCCTCTTAAAGTTTTCATCTCGTACTTGCTCAACAACACAAATCACTTTATGTATGACAAAATCGCTTTGTTTCCTCAATCATTTGTAAGTGGCTTTAGATAAAAGCGTCTGCTAAATGTTGCTATTGTGACATCACAATGATGGTTTATGGTTTACAGATCATTCCTAAAGTGTACATGGGAGTAGATGCACTCCCTTGGTCTGTCCAAACAAACTTCCCTCGTCCACTAGACACAGTTAAACGCACTTAGGGTTATTGCAGTTGTGTATGTGTATGTTTTAAAAGTGGACTTACACCCAACACATTTTAAAACCTGGAACTGTACAAACAAACCTGTGACATATGAGCTCGAAAAGTCATTTTGATACATGCAACCCTGACCCAAAACCATCTGTAAAGCCAGGATTTGGCAGAAGACATTAAAAGGAATAGGTCACCCGAAAATCAAAATTCTGTCATTATTTATTCATCCCCATGTCATGTTCAAGATCTGTATATGACCCTTTCTTCAGTGGATCACAAAGTAAGATATTTTGAGAAACGTCTCGGTGGTTTTGTCTCCAAACAATGGAAGTCAACGTAGGCCCATGTTGTTTAGTTATCTTCTAAACAAAGTTTGGAAATTATTTTTGGGTGAACTATCCCTTTAAAACACCTTCCTTTATGTTTCTGTAGCAGCGTGTGAGATAAAATACATCTCAAAATCCTGTTTTTCATCGCACCCTCCAAACAGCTTGTCTTGTTATATTCAGTCTATATATCTCATCTTCATCTGACCTCTCCATCTCACTCCATCTGTCTCACACCGCCATCATTCATCTCTCCTCGCAGCTTCGTATGTTACGAGTACCCTGGCTATCGAGGACAGCAGTACGTCATGGAGTGTGACAAACACAGCGGAGAGTACCAGCACTGGAAGAACTGGGGCTCCCACTGCCAGACCCCTCAGATCCAATCCATCCGCAGGATTCAACATTAAACCTGACGGAAAGAGGGAAGAAGAGAGCAAGTGTGCTAACAAAGACGACACTTTACACTTTACTAGACTTCTCTAGTAATACACATCCAGCATCTAGTTATGGATGCGGATACAGATGCTCTTCAGCGATTGTATTTTAAGGTGCTGGCAGATGTATTTATATCTGCATCACACATCCCAGATCTCACAGGATCATGGCATGAGGTTTATTTGTATATGCAAACATGTCATGCTCCGTGACGTTTGAGTGTCATAAGTGACAGATGGAGTGTGTGTTAAACCAGTTGGCCAGGAGGAAGATGGTTGACTAATAAATACATGCTCACATCAAACTAGTCTTTCTTATGTCCGCGTGTAAATAATGTACGGTGTAACAAAAAGCACAGAAAATGCTAAAACACAAGGCAGTGCTAGTAAAACTACTGTAAAAAAATGATTCCTTCATATTAATACAGTTTGTGTGCCCTATTTTTACAGCGAGGTAAGCGCTAAAGTTAGTTCAGTCAGATACATAAACCGTAAAAAAGATGGACGACGTATCTTCATTTGTAGAGTACCGCAGAGATGACGTATTTTTGTAAACCAACCCATTTTTGAGATTTGGGGTTTATGACCTATACTGCAGCCAGTCACCAATAAGCTTTTTTATGTTTTATTAAAAATAACTATTATAAAAGCAACAAGGCACTCAAGGCAACAAAAACATTTAGCCATAACTATATTAACAATATAAAGCAACATTTTGATTTATAAAACAGCTCTCTATATAACAATCGGTTTCATAAGCAAATCATAAACAAACACAAAAATGAAATCCCTGTGATGGACTGGCCATCTATCAAGGGCGTAACCCTTCGTTCCAGCAGGTTTGGAGGAAAAAGTTGTAATAACTCTTCATACAGAACTGAAATTATTGTTTGAGTTTGATTTAAGGAAAAAGTTAAAAAGTAGAAAAAATTGGAGTAAGAACAAGTTACAGTAATATAAAAGCGTTACCTTGACCGATAGTTCAAAACGGAGAGTATTATATTTCTATGGCAACAAACCACCTGACCTTCCAAGGTACTGCAATTTCCTCTTTTCTCAGTTCCCATTCAATGAAATGCTTGTATCACTTCTACATTTTTGAAACCCTTGGACTATTTTCTGATCTTCATTTTCACTGGGGCCCCAAACGTTTCCTTTTCAAAAGTAAAAGGAACACATTTATATCTTTTTAAATGCAATTGCTACACTTTCAAATCTGGTTATTCACAGTATTTTACTATTTTCCAGACTCCTTCCTCGCATCCATTCACCTTCCCTTTTCTATTCCCTCATGCGCTCGACATAGTCCTCTCTCTCTCCCGCCGGCTCGTAGGCAGCGTTGTCGTTTCTTCTCCTGCGATCTCTAACACCGGCTCGCTGTGGTCCCGGTGAACCCTGGGAATCTGCGTCTGTGTTCCTGTCCTCCTCGATCAAATTTCTCTCCTCCTCTTCTCTCTCGTCATCGTCGGCATCGCTCATATCTGTGTCGGACTCGTCCGAGTTTTCTTCCTCGAGGTATCGGTAACCTTTGACCTTTGAGAAACAGGACGTTGATAAAGAAAGTAGGAAAAAAAACTAGCAGGATAAAAACTACTATGGTAGTCAATGGTGCCCCAGAACTGTTTGGTTATAAGAATTCTTTAAAATATCTAAGAAATGTATACAGACGTGAAACAAACTGAAGGTGAAATATCCCTTTAGGTTTAAGCAATATTCGATGTTGCTTTGCTTTAGCCATCACAGTCAAGTACCTTATGACGTGGACGAGGAATCTTTGGCAACCTGAATGGGATTTTCGCAGCTAAGCGACGCTCCATCTGCACATAGCAGAAAGATGCAACCATGAGAGTCAACAGCAGGATTCCAAGTTTGGCCTTAAAAAAGAAACCAAAGAACAACTGATTAGAATATAAAACATCTTTTTATTTGACAGTATCAGTCATGTAACTCCAATATAAAGAATTAAATCCATATATACAGTATTAGGGCTTTACCCTCATAGGCAATGCAGACCAAAGGTAGACGATGAAGATGGCAATGGCCTGCCACCAGTGATAGATGGTATAAATAAAGTCTAGTCGCTCTTTATCCTCATACAGCATCCCCAGCAGAGCTACAAACACAAGCACACTGTTTATGTTACATCACTGTTATGATTGTTATCTAACTCGCTCAGAATCCATCTAGAGGGATCATTTCTGTTCTTCAGACTCTGTGAATTTGGCCACGCTAACCACCCAGCTGCTCATAGTAGTCTGCTTACAGAACTTCATAAGCTCATTCCTGACTTAAAGGCTGTTTTCAGAGACATACTGCTTGGCTTTAAAAACGTTGCATTGCATGTAATCCGGCAATCCCAGAATGCATTGCAACAAATTTAGTGGAAAAACTAATCCAAGATAGGGTTATTACAGCTAACTAAACCTAAAACATTTCTGTTAATGGAAATGAAATAAAAATACAAGCCTAAATTGGAAATGTTGCCTTTGCACTGAAATTATTCTTAATTTAAATTATTAAATTATTTAAATTTAACTGGAAATAAACACAAACTAAACTAAGACTAAAACAGAAATAAAAAATGAATTAAATCTATTGTTATGTTACAATATAATGCCAAAGCACAAAAAATACGGACTTAAATATATTATTATTGGAAATGTTGCATTTGCATTCAACTAAAATAAGTTTGAGGCACTAAAATTATTATTAAATTAAATTATAAATAAATTATTCAAATGTAATTGGAAAACAAATAAGAAAGTAATTTAAGTGAAACCTATGTAACAGTATTTAATATAATATCATATAATGGCAAAGCACAAAAAATATGGGTTTAAATATATTTATGTTAATATTAATAAGCATTATTAGAATATAGGAAATATTGCCTTTGCAGTAAACCAATTTAAGCCACAGAAATTATTTTTCAATTAATATAATATAATATTACAAGATAAGTAATACAAAATATTACAATATAATGATAAAATTGCTAAATAATAAACTAAAACATGAAAGCTATAAAATATTCAATACAATATTTTTCTTATAAATGTATTTTATTTAACACAAAAATGTATATTAAATATTTAAAATATATATATTTTTGTTTATTGTAATATTGACTAAAGCAAGGTATATTTCTAAAGTTAAGCAATTCTTTTTGTGTGGTATCTTTTCAAATTTCTACACACAGAAATGTGAGTGCGTCCAACTGTGCAGATTCCCAGAGAAATGAAACACGCATCATTTATAAATGTCTACATATGCCACATCCCTTGTGTGTTTTTGTAATTCTATTCTGCTACCTGCGGCTGCCACTGCAGTGCAAGCGTCTCGATTTCACCATCTTTACATCCAGATTCAATCTGGGCCTGCTTATAGCTTCCCTGACATCGCCTTAGGATGCAGCGGCCTACGTGTTCAGTAGGCAGCGAAGGTTTTGGAACAGATCTAGTATGCATGCTTAAATCTGTACTGTAAATGGCATTTGTACTCACTGCTCACTCCTGTCTTGTTAAGAGCCGTGCCCAGACCCCAGAGGGCAGTGACTACCAGCAGGTATGGGAGATAATCAGGTTTTCTTGGCAGGGGCGACCAGCACATAAGGGCTATTAGCAGGACGAAGTGCACGAAGGCCCCCGCGAGGAGAATAACCGGCCTGGGCAAACGCAGCATGGTCAGGGCCAAGGCCGAACAGATGGAGGATGACAAACCATACACCATAACTAACAACCACAGCTTCTCCATTCCCACTGCACACACGCCATATGACTGCAGATATGATAATGCGGGAGAACATAGAGAGAGGCAAGAAAAACAAGAGCGAAGTTTAGAAGATGAGTAATTGTCAGCTGTCACTTGAGTTCTTTATTTCATCTCAATAAGCTGGGTTATTTCCCGCCTTGTAGCTGGGTATATTGCAGCAAGGCAACACATTTTGAAGCGCAAGGCTCGACAGTGAAAGATGACTTTAATAATCACGCTTTTAACACAACGCTGCGAATATCACAGTTTTCTCTCACCAGAATGATGCCCTTGACGGCAAAGAGCACCTCGAAGCCGGAGTAGACGAAGAACGGGCAGAGCAGACGGATGCGGTAGTCTCGTAAGTGCTTGAAGGGCAGCTGGAAGATGTTCCCCCAGCCGATGCTACGCAGGTCGATCTCTTCCGTGGGCCGGTACGCAGCTCCGCACAACGCGAGGAACTGCAAGAAGAACAGACAGCTCACATCTTTCCCGACTCGTCACTATTTTATGTTCTACTTTTGCTTTGAATGAATTATTGACTTGATTATAAGGTCCAAAACTTTTAGTCACAAGTTTTGGACCTGAAAGTGACGTGAAAGATGATCTTACGATGATCATGGCGAGGAAAGCTGCTCCCATGAGAATGCTCTCCACCTCGATGAGCAGCAGAGAGCGAGGCAGACTGCGTAAAACAGTCTTATTGAAATTCTGTATCACACCTTTCCCGTCAGCTCCTGGATAGACGAGAGGGAGAGAAAATCAATGTTTTACTTCTGTTTTACCCCTAAATCCAACACAAGTATGTAATCCAACATTCAAGATTTTGGGGGAGAGGCTTTTTGAAGACACTTCAGGATTATTTGGTGACTTAAACAAAATAACAAATCCTTGTTTTAGTGTAAAACATCATAGTGTGTGATAGTTGTGACAGTAGCATGCAATGACCTGACATGAGCGGAAAAAACAAACATAGCATAACTCATTTTCAATTAGTTTTTCTAAAACATTGTATTTAAAAACCTTTCGAGTAATTTCTGAATAAGAAATCTTATAGTGAAATACGTTATGGACTTTCTTCTGCGCTTTCCACCATCCAATATGGCAAGTGGGCGACCGTCCACATTTAGCAGTGCTGCTGTTGATTTGGCGTAATTGACTTGATTTGCAATTTCAAATCCTGGTGTAATAATCTTCCCGTCATCTCTGCTGAGAGGCAGGAAGCGTCAGATGCGGCTGAATACTGAAGAGCAGATGTGCAGCCGCCCGGATCTGCAGGAAGTGATTCTTCCCTCCAATCCAACTGACTGTAAATGTTCTTGATACATTTGTTTTTTTAATTAACTTGAGATTATAAATAAACATTCATATTTTGTTATTTGGAAGTCAAGCTTGAGGTGTTCAAATTCTTTGTGGGGACATTGAATATCAAAGTCATATTTGGATGGGATTATTTTTATGCCTGTCCACTATTATGTGATTTTGCTATTGTCTATATATAGATTATATTTTGTGGTTGGATTACACATTCTCCTAACATAGAAACAGCTGTTGAGGTGTTATATTGTCTATTCTCACTCTCTCTCTCTGTCTATACAGTATACAGTACCTTTCAAAACACTTATTCATTCTTTATTTATATATTTTACATCTTCGAAATTCAACAGACACTGGACTGGAATAACCACAATACATCTAGAAATGCTGATTTAATATATGTGACCCTGGATGACAAAACCAGTGTTAAGTAGCACGAGAACATTTGCAGTAATAGCCAAAAATACATCGTATGGGTCAAAATTAGCCATTTTTCTTTTATGCCAAAAATCATTAGGATATGAAAGATCATGTTCCATGAAGATATTTTGTCAAATTCCTACCATAAATATATCAAAACTTTATTTTTGTGAGTAATATGCTATGCTAAGGACTTCATTTGGACAACTTTAAAGGCGATTTTCTCAATATTTAGATTTTTTTGCACCCTCAGATTCCTGAGTTTTGAATAGTTGTATCTCGGCCAAATATTGTCCTAACAAACCATACATCAATAGAAAGCTTATTTGTTCAGCTTTTAGGTGATGTAAAAATCTCAATTTCAAGTTATTCATACATTTCTCTCAACTATAAGCTGCTTAAAACACGTGTGCATTCTCGACTGTTCTTACTTCTTTGTTACTGATTCTACATCATATCTTAAAGAAAAAGGATATGAAAACCAACACTATGCAAATATAATACTGAGCACCTGTCACCTGGCCCCAAACTCATAAACCAATAAAATATCACGAGTGGAGGGTTTTTTACCACATTGTGGGACTTTGGAGAGAGTGTGTTCGTAATCGCTCAGATAGTGATTGAGAAACAGTATCATGGGGAACTCTGCAAACACGAAACTCAGCTGCAGAGAGAAAGAGAGAAAGAAAGAAAGAAAGAAAGAAAGAAAGAAAGAAAGAGAGAATTGTGAAAATTCTATAAATAACTGTGTAAATGTACAAACCCACATATGCAGGCTGCATCTGACACAAACACATACGCGCTGTGAACACATATAAATACTTCAGATTTGATGGCAATGGATAAGCACAGCCGATCACACGTTAACTATTATTCAATTACATTTGTAGTTTAATTTATTGATGCTTTCACAATGTCACACTTAAGAAAAGGCCTGAAACTGCCAACTCACATGAAAGAAGATGTAGAAGACAGATTGGAAAACGATGATGTAAGTATGAAAGGCTCCTTTGGGGGGCTTCTTCTGCTCCTGGACATGTTCCTCTTTATAGTTCACGTACTCGTAGTACTGCTGGGCCATTCTGACACACGTAAGAGGAGGTGGGAGCAGGTGGGCAGTTAGTTTAGCTGAATCAGTCAAAACTACAGAATAAATAGCTTTACAAGTAAAAAAAAGTGAGGTTTAAGGAGTATTTAGAGCAGTATTGCTGTCTAGAATTAAACACTTCAATGTAAAGTGCATTAAAAGAAACACTCTGTCTGTACTTGTTTGGACAAACAGGTTGCCGGGCTCCAAACATGCACCACTGGTTAAATCAACGTGCAACATATTGTTCTTTGTATTGAAATCTATCAACACATGTCTTTATTTTAGAGGTTTAACAGAGCAATATTGTAAACAAGGACATGTGAGCAATATGCTGAGTCAAACTGAGCATAATGTCACCAAATGTCACAGAATGACCCTCTGCTTTCAGAACAGCTAGTTCTCCATGAAATGAAGGATATTGCATCGATCAAAAATTGAAGAGGCCACAGAAGCCATTTGCAATGCTGGTGTATATGAAACCGCTCTTGAATTTGTTTCATTTCCAACGCAAGTTGAACCTGTTATTTCAAACAGCGTGAAACAGAAATCATTTGTCTATGCAATATGTACTCGTTTCCCTTGAAACATTTTTCGCCACCAACAATTCGGCCTGTTTGGAGCTCTGCTTCATGTTTTTTAAAAATATTATATGTGTGACTGTCAGACAAATATATGCTGCTGCAGTTATAATATGTATGACGACAATGTTAAAATATTTATTTAAATCGTGTAAACCGGCAGTAAGCATCCTCACCTAGTGATGTAGTTCCCTAAGGATGCCCACAACGGAACTATGACGACACCAATGGCCACGGCGGACGGTACCAAAGTGTAGTATCTCTCCCAATAATTCGTCGACACAAAGAGCGCGTAGATTCCGGATGCAAGGAACATCATCCATTTGGTACCTAGAAATCTGAGGAAGAAATTGAGAAACACACTTAAATTGGTACAAAGCTTTCTTAACAACTAGTCAACACCATGAGTGTGAAATGACCTTTCATGACTGCTCATCGGATGTTTCTAACAAGTAGACAAAAGTGAAGCGGTGCTGCTAATACTTTCAAAAATAAACACATAAGTAAACTGAGCTTTTGGCTGCAAACACCACCTTTGAATGTGCAAACCAGTGAAAAAAACACAGAAATGATCAGTGTGTTACCTGATAAGCACAGGTGTGTAAAGCAGGCCCACGATGGGCGTGACGTTGATGCCCATTAGCATTTTGTTGTCGATATCCTCCAGCCCCAGCGTACCATACTTCACCTCTCTGTAGGTCTCATCATAATGCAGAATCAACTGCATCTGCAACAGGCCTGCAAAACATAACACGTCATAAAGAAACAGACACAACACGTCCCGAACCTCCTTTTGTTTCTGGCAAGTTGCGAGATGTCCCACATTTGTCATCTGTTGCTCGTATTCGCAGATGAGACATCTGAGCGTGCCAATGAACTTGCTAAAATTACCAGCACCAGTCAAGAACGCCATTCACAAAGCATGTCATGCTGATCGCAGACGCAGACAGTGCGTTACCGAAATCTATTGAAATCATTCCTTACGACAGTACGTCATGAATAGTCACAGTCTATGTCGTATACACAGATTTTCAAAAGTATGAGGTCATCACGGGACTGAATCATACAAGGAGCGTGTGACGTGTAATGCGTAATAGTGCCGCTGACCCATGTAAACACTGTAAACGATCATTCCTCCGCAACTGGCCCCCACCACATTCTTCACAACACCCAGCTTCTTTCGTCTGTAGTACTTGCGCTCCTCCTCCTCCTCATCATAGTCAGGATGTGGGCCGAGAAACTCCTCCACCTGCCAGAGGAAGTAAGTGCAGTTTAAACCAAATGTCTCAGACCACATTGACATCTGGGCTTTTCTGTTTTTTCTGTAAGGCTTTAAATAAACAGGGGTATTTTGGACAGGCCAAAAAATTTTAATGTCAACCTGTCAACTCCGATTGCTGTGCTCAATATATAATAACTTTTAATTCATAACTTAACATTTATACAACAAATTGATGTAATAAATTAAATACTTGGTACAGGAAATACATTGCAATACACTAGCAAAAATACAATTCTTTACATATTAATACATACGTTTTAGAAAAAAATATTTAACCACTTCGCAAGTTGTAAACGCTGGTCTAGGAGCACTTCAGGTTTCAGATTATTTATTTATTATTATTTAATCTTACATATATAATTAAATTCTAAATATATTTACTTAACATTTTAAATTGGTTATTTTGTTGGTTGTATTTTGTTCAAACGTTTGTGTGGTGAAACAGGACGTTCTTCTATTTATTTTTTATTATTTATTTTATTTAAGCACAAGAATTACAAGTCAGGGGGAAATATTATACAAATACATAATATACAGAAAAGAGAGAAATAAAATAAAATACATTAGAAATTAAATAAACACGTTGAAATGTTTGCAAATAAAGACACTTTTAATAGCTTTCTTATTAGTTATACCTTGTTTTGAATTTAAGTATTGCTGGATTTCTGCCCTTAAAATTAGAAATAATGGTTTGTCACCTCGAAATTTACATTTATGGATACTAAATTTGGCAGGACGTTCTTCTACCAACGTTAAACGAGCGTTGATTACGTCATCCGAAGTGGTATACTCATGAAAACTTGGAAATAACGCTATCTACGGGATTTATGTTGTTGCAAAATAAAATGTGTGTACATCTTTGTAAATTGCTAGCATCCACTACGCAATTTCAGCTACAAATACACACCACAAAGGTTTTTGGAATACCTGTCCCTGTATGTTTCCTTCATCATGTCCGGGAAGCTGCAGTTCATTCTCTCTACCAGCAGGTGGCGCGCCGTTGATTTCGGCCTCGCTGTACACGTTATCGTCTGTGATCGCTGCTGCCATCTGGTGTCCGTGATGCTTACTAGTATCTACAAAGTGATTGAACTATTTTACCCAAACAAAGTAAAATGATCAACCTTACCACACATGAAACACTTAAAGTGACAGCAGAGAAACTAAACAGTGCGGGAGAGTTTGTGGATTTAATGTCCCTGTAATCTGTACAACTATACAATTATAATAATGTTGCTCACGAAAAGTTTTGTCGATACAGGTGTTGAGATGTATTCTCAATGTCAGTAACTGAAGTTGTATGTGAAATGAAACGTGACGAACGAAGCCTGTCAAACATTAAACATTTACCAAAAGCAAATATAACTCACCAGTCCGATGACAACACGATGAACGTCGTAAACGCAGCAAAGAAGCTTTGAAGTAAGTCGAGGTTGAATAACTCAATCCGCGTTAACGAAAATAATAAAACATTTCTCTTCTAATACTGCGTGCAGCCTTTATTAAGAATACAGACAAGGAAATGAAAAATTTCTTTCTCGGTTCCCTTTTTTCTTAAAGGTACATCGCCTTGAAATGCGGTTCATTCACGTACTGTATTACACAAGAGTCCGCTTGGATTGGATTCCTTAATGTGTTTGTGACATTAAATTAAACATACTGTGACATCTTAAGAATAAATGAAACATCCTGTGACATCTTAAACTTGATGGTTTTGCTATGCCTTTTATTCTTGAGAGACTCAGGAGTGTTTGGGGTAAAGGGCGTGTACTATTACCATGAACATTCTTAAAGGAATAGTTCATCAAAAAATGTTACTGCTTTATTTTGTGGGACACAAAATATGATGATCTATCACACAACACAAGTCTGAAGAACTGCATGTAAAACTGTTTCTTTAAAAATGTATCTTTCGTGTACTAACTTAGCATGGTGTTCATGTTTTTGTAAAATGAATGTTAACATAATCTTAATTACAAGCAAAATATATGACACATATGGTTAATATTTGTTATTTTACTTCTGTTAAATTGCATTCATGAAACAAGTGCTATTTAAATTTCCAAGAACTTACAAAACGAAAAAAATATGAGTGAAAAAACATTTATCTTGAATAAATTTGAATGTCTGAGGTAAAAAAAAAACAATGACTTGGATCGTTTTTGTAATAAAAACTAAAAATGAGTATCCTGTACACCACACAAAGGTTAAAGTCTTACATGAAATTAAAATGGACAATTATTAATCTTATGAAATATTGCAGCATTTTTAGTAAACAATTCATACACCTTTTTATCATCTTAAATAAAAACCATGATATGTCTCTGTGCAAGGGTGCGACTATATGGATCACCTTACGATCCAAACAATTCCTAAAGGACGAGGTCAAGTTATTTTGTTTCTCATTCCAGAAGTCGTTTAAATATCAAAATGAGGCGACCATCACAACTTATGTTTCCGACTTTAAAGCATCATGAGATTCATTCTAGAATACATATTAAGAGAAGCTTTTTTGAAAGCTGGCAAGTCAAAAAGAGTTATTAGTTAGATATATGGTGTCCACCAGACATTAAATAATCAGACACATTTCCTCACAGGCATTATTCAAGTTTAGTTTGACTTTTTATGTATTTCCTGCATTAATTTAATAAATGTATTTCTAAGCAGAAGAATAACTTCAACGTCTTATCTTAGGAACTCAACTAGTGCAAAACACTGATAAAACAGCAAGAATGGATGAATTGGTAAATTACGAAAGAACTGTTATATTGGCTAACCTAATCTCTTAGTTTTCTGCAATAAGATATACTACAAACAGAAGTCAATGAATAAATAGAATGATAGGTGTTTTAATATTGTTGAACAGTCAGGGTATGTTTTTGCAAAATGATTTAGAACGTTAGCAATACAATGCCAACATAAAAAAAACATCCACAATTACAACAATCACAGGGGGACACAATTTCACAGAACTCCATAAATCGCCGCTCGAGGATAAGGTTTAATTCCTGTTATGTTAATAATGTTTGTCAACACTGCAGATCCCACTGCAGTTTTTTTCTCTTTTCAAAAGTCTAAACCATTCACCGGTATGTCTCTCGGCGAGTCAAAATATTATTTGTCATAATGTATGTGGCCAGATTTCCACGTTTGCATGTCCACGGTGTTCCCTCCCCCCACAAACCCCAGACCATCCATGACTTTCAAGATTCACTGATGGAGTCCATACCGGGCCTAACTGGTGCCGGCAGCAGCCTTTCTCATCGCATCCTCATCCTGCACTGAGAGCTCAGTAAGCTTCCGGCCAAGTCTCTCATGCAAGTCCAAATATTTGGCGACGCAGCGGTCCAAACATACAGCCTCTCCCTTTGAAAGTTCTGCTTCCTTGTAGTGAGGTGGAACGCATTTTCTGTGGCATGCATTGGTCATGCTGTAGGGTGCAAAAACAAATGGGTTATTATATATGATATGATACATTTGTAATTTTTTTCTTATAACTGTTTCAAGAACTATATTTTTTTATTATTTCAAGTCTCAAAGGTCAATTTAAGCCTAAATAAATAAATAAAACATTAGTACGCACTGCATGGCAAAAGTGTTTAGCTTTTATTCTGCAAAGATGTTACATCATGTATTTAACAATACATAACTTGTAAGAGCAAAATGACTTGCTTTAATACTCTGTACTTCAATACTACTAAAATAAATGCTTAACTCAAGACTACTGTTATAATGTAGGTTTTTATGTGTTTTACTTTTTCATTCTGTCTATGTACAGACTAATACACTAATATGATCTGTAAAAGTACAGACACTATATGCGTTATCATGTTATCTGAAAACTTTAGGCTTTTGCATAAAATCTTTGAAAAAGGTATTGTGGCTGTTCTATGGTAAAGTCAAGTTATTGTAACTTATGAGACTTGAAACAAATAATGTAGCTGATTCTGAATGATGACTTTATTCAGGAACCTTCTTTGACAGTAGCCATGAATGATGAATTATATAAGCACTGTCTGAAATACCATACGGTACGATTTCGTCGGTGCAAATGGGCAGCAAACGCACAGTATCTGTAGTACATACTAAGAGCTTTTAGATTCTCATTGATATCGCACAAGACAATGAATTGCTTGCTCACATCATACACCTAACGTTACCGCAGTTACATTAGCTGCGCTTTATGTTAGCCTAGTTATTTCCATTATAACACGACGCATGATTAATATCTCAAACATACATCATAGCATATTTTACTATGTCCGAATACACATATATGCAAAGTAGCCTGGTGCATACTAAAGCACATACGACATGGTTATCATCATATTCTTCATACCGGTTATACATGTCAGCCATCATTTCAACCTCAAGCTCGGCGGCGAGCTGCTGCGCTTTCATGGGGTCCATGTCTTTAAATGACCTTTCCGTTCACCCTCTCTCGATTCCCGCTGATCAGCCTGTGGTCCTGTTCAACACAAACCCCCCGACAGTCCTCCTTTAACCTTCAGCGTCTGTGCCTGCCTGTCCTGACCAGAGAAAGAACCCACGTGGATCCTTCCCATCCAGCGTTGTAGTTGTCACTTCCGGTGACAATAAAGCTTTCTATTCAAAAACACCGAGTCACCCAAATGCAATCTTGTGTATATTAAATTGGATTTTACTCCCAACAATACATTTTTTAAAGTACAATTGCTTACTTTAAATTAAGTTTATTTTAAGTATTTGTATAATACCTGTCATTTGTGTTTTTATAAAATGTAATTAATAATTTAACTGTTGAGTAGTTTTAATTCAATTTAACATACAATTAAATATTAACATATATTAAATCTAAAATATTTTTTATATTACCAGCCACCAGACAGACCGATATCCAAACCGGAAGTTAACTTTAGGCCAGGCGCGTGCGTCCAATGAAACCGTTGTAGATAAATATTTTCCTCACAAGGCAACACAGAATAGGTATTATACGAATACTTACCTGATAAAATAGTTATACATTAAAATAATAGAAAACAGTCTGACCCATTCAAATGTGTGTACAGTATGAACTTTGTGTATATATACACATACTTTATTATTCACATTATTTTAATAATTAATAGATTCCATATATACAGAAATATTCAACATTTCTATACAAGCAAAAATAAATATCAAACAGACAAAACCAATTCTCATTGCTTTGTTGGAACCTCAAAGTGAGTAAATATCTACAAGGTGTTAAAGATGAAAACGATGTTCAGTCAGTCTCCTCTCCCGTGACATCCACCTCTTCTTCTTCAGTAACATCCATCTCAGCGTCTTGGTCCTGTAGACTCTCAATGGGCAGAGTGATGGTTTGTGCAGCTGCCAACGGCAATAACGGAGAATCTGCAGAATCCTCAAGAACATCGACTTCAGCCGCTTCTTCATCTGAGCTCGACACGGTGGTCTGCAAAGTTGATGGGTCTACATTGTTTGACAGGTTAGATACCTCACCGGTTTGGACAGATGGACCATTTTTTACAATTACTTGTGTGCCCCTCGGTGTCATGGCTATAAAGAAAAATAGTTTTTTAGATGATGCACACAAAAAGTTATGATTGTAAATTTAGGGCATTTACCTGTATTTAATGAATCATCCGTCATCCCACCACCTCCATTCTCAACAGTTTCCTTCGTCGGTCGGACCACTTTGCATCTCCCTGAATCCATTTCCTCATTATTCTCAAGACAATCTCGCTTATTAGAAACTGCAGCTTCTGTCTTGTTTTCCAAATGTTCTGCTTCAGGATTTATACAGACACTGGTGTGCATCTCTTGCGCAATCCTTGTCGTGTCAATTCTCTCCATCACTTCTGGTTCAATGTGATGAGCCCTGCTGTCCGTCTCTGTGGGCGACATGACATGATCAACATCCATAACATCCTTTAAGTCCTCAGATGTTAAAGGGTTGACAGACATTTCAATAGGTTGGTCCTGGATGTCTTTGTGCATCTCGTTTTGGAAATCACTCTGAAAAACAGTAACTGCACATGGTACTGTATGTGGCGTCTTGCTTTGTGACATCTGTAACCTCACCTGGTTATCCAATGCATCCATTTCTTTCCCATTTATGAGCACAGATATCCCTGTTTCGCTCTCTCCACAAATACTCTTACTGCTGTTGTTCACGAAGTTACTACACTCTCCACTTTTCTCCAAAGGTCCTTGGACTCTCCGAGGTGAACAAGTTGCGTCTTGCGGGTTTTCTGTAAGCTGCTGACCGATCAGCAGAAAACTTCTACCAGCATTACTTGTCTGGTGGAAAATTTGATCAATGATACTCAGTCTCTTTGCTGGAACAGAACATTTCATGTGAACGCTCGGCTTTGTCGGTTCAAAATTGCCGTTAACATCTGCCTCCTTCATTTCTGTCGAGTCTTTCTCCTGAGTGTTCGGTTTTTGTTTATCACCCTGTTCATGCACAGCTCGGTCTGTTTTCTTCGCACTTTTGTGCACGACGACTTCTTGTTTCTTTGATTTGGGAGGTCTGCCACGACCTCTTTTTACCGTACCTGCAGTGACCTGCACTTTAGGTAAATTATCTTCATGTTCATGACACATTTTCTTACTGAGAGGTAAACAATTCTCTTGTTTTCTCTTCACTCCTGCAACTCTTTTTCTCTTTGCGTTCAAAGGCGTGGATATTCGGGTACCAACTGGCAGGTTTGTGAACGCTTCGATCTTATCACATTTAGTCTTGGATAGTCTCGACTGAGACTCCTGAGATTCTTTTAGCCTTTGAGTTGCTAGACGTCTTCTGGTCATTCTCCGCTTCAGGAGCTCACCAACGACATCAGCTTGATCCATGCTTGAGACATTTTGAGCTGTTGTATCACGGTGTGACAAAGAAGTCTTCATTTCCTGTTTGACAAGGCGTGACTGGTCTTGGGAACCATCGGTCATTGAACAAAAAGGAAGGTCCAATTTCGGAGATGATTCATAAAGCTTTTTGTGTGTTTTTGGGTCCTGCTTGCGTGTCTCAGCTTGTGATGGTCCCGATGGCTCTCGTGTAGGAACATCATTGTCGTCTGATTCAAGTGGGGAAAGGCATTTCTGCAGTTTGAAATCTTCAAGTATGGGGGTCATATCAAAATCTGACATTTCACCTGTTTCAGAAACGGGGTAGTCTGTGGTTAACAACAGGTCTGCTACAAGTGCGTCCGTTTCCATTGTATTCAGATTGGGATCTTTGTTCACGTTGGCAAGCGAAGCATGAAGTTTACGTCCGGTTGACTGAGCCAATAGATCGGCCGTTTCAGGTCTCGACTGATTGTGAAACCCTGTGTGCTCGAGCTCTGAAAAACAAGTGTAGTAAAGGAAAAGTTGTCATTCCAAAAATGTGTGACTTTCTTTTTTTCTGCAGAACACAAAAGAAGATATTTTGAAGAATGTTGAAAACCAAACAACACTGGCCCCCAGGCTTCCACTTTATGGGCACAAAACCTCAAAATATGAGTCGAAATATAATACGTTCTTCAAATCATTAACATACAAACAGTAATAAAGAAATATGCATATATACAACATCACATGATGTAAAGCAGCATCAAGAAAACGTTTACCTTCATATCTTTGTTGGGGAGACCTAACTGGTGTTACCATCTCGCTACAGACTCGCACATTAGGACAAAAACACTGAGCGGAGGTCTCGGCCCCACCTTTCTCTTCCTGTAGAGGAACAAGCTGGTTGAGCTCAT
Source organism: Oreonectes daqikongensis (assembly GCA_026939265.1). Classification (NCBI taxonomy): domain Eukaryota; kingdom Metazoa; phylum Chordata; class Actinopteri; order Cypriniformes; family Nemacheilidae; genus Oreonectes; species Oreonectes daqikongensis. The sequence goes on from JAOTQM010000031.1 coordinate 1,635,893, forward strand.
GCTCTTCCAGATTTTTGTCTAATGGCATCAAGGGCAGAATGTTTAATCCCATCATAAACATATCCTCCAAGAGCATCGCAATCTGTTCATCGGATTCATCTGCTTGGGGCGGGCTTGAAGATAGCGCCGGTAAATCCAGGAGAGAAGACATAGAGCTGTGATTTGGAAAGGTATCTGAAGACACGTGTGTGGAACAGTCAGAGGGTGAAATGGGCAGATCGGTTGGTGGGGTGAGAGTTCCAAGACTTTGGCCAGGAAGTACACCAGACGGGCAGCTCTTTAAACGGATATCAAGAAAATATATTAGGGAAGGAACATCAGATAACATATATAAAGTAACATTTGCACGAGCTTATAGGGATGTTCACCCAGTTTAAAACCTGTATATGACAAAATAAGATATTTTAATACATGTTTTGTTGTTTGGTTACCAGCGTTTGTTTTCATATGTCGTGTGTTCTGCAGTAAGTCAAACAGGTTTAAAATAACAAATGGGCGACGAATGCCGCACAAATTTCGGGGTGAACTCTCCCTTTAACAACATATTTCCATAATCTTAAAGATGCTTTCATTCTACATAGATATGATTCAGGGTGGGCAACGTTTTGGCTATGAATCCTTACCGGAGTTGGAGGTCCACATTCCTTCACTTCATCTGATTCGCTCTCTCCCTGGACGGACACGAGGAGGTTGCTCTCCCAGCAGGCTCCTCTCCTCCTCAGTTTGATCTTTACTTTTAACTTGTCTAATTTTTGCTCACTATTTGCACTTTTGGGCAGACTAACAGCCTCTAAAAGTTTCCGAAAGTCTTTGCCCGAAACATTTCTACTTTCCATCACTCCGGGTTGGTTTAATTCGCTTCCTTCAACATTCAGCAGCTTCACCTGGCTTTGCTGCCAAGCTGGATTTTTAATCCGTCCAGCTCTCATTTTCCACATATTCTTAGCCTTCGTTTTACACTGGCTCAATGCCGACGCTTCCGTTACGTCAGCAAGGGGAGGAACGGTGACGTTACTGATCCAGTTCAAACCTCTAGATGAACTCGATTCATCAAATGACAAATCAGCCTCCAACACAGAAGTCCCCGGAGCATTAGTATTATTTGCATAATAAAAAGTACTCCTCTGTCTCTCCGAAGGCACGCTCGCTCTCTCCTTGCCCTTCACGCTCTCTTCGGTCTGTACACCAGCCTCCTTGCAGCATCTCCCAACATCTTCAACTCCTCGTTCCACCCACACTCGGTTCTTCTCAATGAGGTTTTTAAGGCCAAGCTTGTGGGCAGCAGCCATCACGTCCTCGTGTTCGCTCTGACTTTCTATTTCCATCTCCCCGGTGTATAGGAAACCAACTAGCTTGAGTAAGGCATGAGATTCTACAGCCTCAAGTCTTAGAAGCCGGTTCTTCCCTGCGGGTGGAGAGGGGGGTGTGGACAGGATTCTCGAGAAGATGGGACTTTGAGCGGCTAACACACAGCTGTGAGCTGGAACACACACACCTGAAGATGTGAATTGATAAACGTGTATGTAAAACAGTTTCACTTTGGACTTGTGGAGGTTATTAAAATAACAAAGTTAAAACGCTAAAGGTATAGTTCACTCCACAAAAAACAAGAAAAATCACACACCTTCGTGTCATTCCAAACATGTATTAACAAAGATATTTTGAAAAACACTCGCTGGTAACAAAACTGCACTGGCGTCCATTGACTTTCATTATATGGACACAAAACTACTGACACATTTCTCAAAATACCTTCTTGTGTGTTCCAAAGAAGAAAGAGTCACATACAGGTTTTGAACGACATGAGGGTGAATAAATAATTCTGTCATTATTTCCTCATCCTTTGTGATTTCAAACCTGTATGACTTTCTTTCTTCCACAAAACACAAAAGAAAATATTTTAAAGAAAGTTGGTAACCGAACAGCAGTGGCACCCATTCACTTCCATTTTATCGACACAAAACCAATGCAAGTGAATGGGTGCCAGTTAAAAACATTCTTCAAAATATCTTCTTTTGTGTTTTGCGGAAGAAACAAAGTCATACAGGTTTGAAATGAGGGTGAGGAAATGACGACAGAATTTAGATGTGAACTCTTCTCAAATCACATCAAATAAATCAAGCTATTACAAAATATTATTTTTGCTATTGTTTATTGGGTTAAACCTGACAAGGAGATCAAGAGGCTTGCAGTTACTCTTCAAAATTCACTTTTATTATGAATTTTCTAATGATACAGTCCAATGTTACAAGTACAATGTTATAAATATCAGCTCTTACCTCCTGTCTGTAAAAGTGTGTCACAGAAAATACTTCCCTGCTGCTGTTTCTGCAGTTCACCAAGCAGGAATAATGCAAAGTCAGGCTGATGATATTTCCACATGCTGCAAGCTTCAGGCTAAAACAAATGCAGAAATTCTTTAAGGGGTTAAGGCTGTTAAAAACCACACGTCTGTTTCAAGTCAGATTATTTTGTTAATTTAGACATTTCACATTATACACTCCAGCTAGACGAATGACAGCATAGAAAAACATAGAGATTAAGTTTAATGAATATTTAATAGCAAAATGTACTGGTTCATTCATACTGTCGAATAGTAACAGTAACGTTAGACAGGTCACCGTCAAAACCAAACGTGATCTCTGTAAGCAGAGCCTAAAATCGGCGTTTATATCCGAGGGCACGTGGTCGTGTTACTTGCAAATCATTCACATCATACTACAAAATTCAGTGAAAATGAATAATTGTACAATACGCAAACGAAGATAAACTGCTAGACATGCGAGGCCCTGCAATCATGTCATCAGAAGTTCCAGCCAATGTAAAGAAAACTAAAGTCAATATCTATATTCTTTAAAAATAAATAAAACAACTTACTCTACTAAGACTTCTAAGCATCCAAAGAGTTTAACGGATTTAATCAACTTCAATTTATGGCATACTGATTAAGATTGTTGTCAGTACATCTAGTGCTGGTTTAACGTAACTTACGTAGCCTACGCAAGTGTAGCCATTCACGCGCTGTCGTTAAACGCAACGCACGTAACGTTACGCAGTTCACAACTGAACCAATATATGAAATGTGATTGAGCACCAGTTACAAAAACACCAAGACAAATGTAATGTTTTTATCGCACATTGTTCTGGCAACATCCGAGCCCTTTATATACAATTGATTGTGCTAAAAAAGGAATATGCATTATATTGTATATAATAGCGTTATATATGACAATGTTGACGTAGTTTCAGTTTCAGACTATTTCCTGAGAAATTAAGTGACAAATTATTGTTTAAATAGGGAAGAACATTTGTATAAACCAGGCATTTTTTTTTATAATTGCACGTACTTTTTGTACAACACGAATTGTTCTTAAAGGGACAGTTCACCCAGAGCCATTGAGCGAGAGAGTTGCGTCAACTCCGTTGACTCCAAAGGAACCGTTTTTTCACAGCAATGGCGGTTCATGGAGCTTCTCAATAGTTCCCGGAAGTTACTAGTAACGCATGGAGCTGCAGCAAAGCAGACCGATTGTGATGAACTTTTAATCAATTTAAATAAGTCATTTAATTAATGAATAAATGAAAACATAACTTCCGGGAACTACTTGAAGGCTCCATGAATCACGAAAATTTGACCTTCCGTTGGCGCAACTCTCTTGCTCAATGGATCTGAGTTCACCCCCCCTAAAAAATTCTCACTCTCTCCCAAACCTGTATGGCTTTCTTTCTTCTGCAAAACACAAAAGAAGATATTTTGAAAAATGTTGGTAACCTAACAACATTTGGTCCCATTGAGTTCCATTTCTCGACATTTCTCAAAATATCATCTTTTGTGTTTTATTGAGATTTTGAACATGAGGGCGAGTAAATGATGACACAATTTTGTGATGAAAACATGAGGCGTTAAAATAGGTCATCCCTTTCAATCATGTGGCAATATAAAATGCCTTTTATGTACATTTGCATGTCATTTTAACTTTTCTTGAATTCAAGCACTCATAAAAAAAACTAATGCAACGTGATTGAAATGCAACATTTTTTGTGTCATTTTGTGAAGCGTTTTTGTTATAATAGAATTTGGTTTTGGAATCCTAACATTAAATATAATTTTTTGCTTATCTTATATATAATGTCCAGTAAAATATGTAAAAAGAGCATTAAATTGTTTTTATTTTACTCTTCAACTGTAACTTGTATTTGATTCACATGATATGGTTTACTGCTAACCTGGTGTGGATGTTGTGGATGTGGAAACCAGGATACAAAAAGGACTTAAAACCACTATTGTTTAATACATAATGGATATCGACATTTCCCAGCAACCATCTTGGCTGTTATAAGCTGCTAAAATGAATTATGAAACGAGTAATCGATTTACAGATTTCAAAGCAGAGCTACAAATGAACTACTGAACCAGCTGAATAAAAAACAATTGGTGTAAAAACCACACAAACATTCATTATCAGAACCTTGAAAAAAAATCATTGTTTTATTAAAAAAAATGTATTGCTAAGTTACATGTTCAATCCATGAGAGAAAGGTGCAATGTTTAAGACCAAAGGTAAAGTGGTGAAATATAGGAATAATGAATCAAGATCCACTTGTTAGTGTTGCAGAAAAACAGCATGACAACTGACAGCACGACAGATTTTTTTCTTTTTGTCTTTAATTAAAAGATATAAACCGTAAATGCATTTATTTAAAAAATAAAACTGATTGCATATGCATTCACCCACAACAACCCCAGAAAAACAAACAAAATCAGCCCCAATCATAAAATATAGAAAAGGAAGAGCAAAAAAAAAAGGAAAAATAATTAAAATTAACAAATATTCTCTGGTATATATAGTTAAATGTGCTTTTATCTTATTTTCTTATCAAGCTAGAATCAAAATCTGAACTCTGGTTAATTCCTGCCTGATAGAGATGCGTTTGTTTGTTTGTAAATAAAAGACTCTTATCTGCCACCCTCAACACGGACCGTTGGTTCCTCAAACCTTTCAGAAAAACAGGACTCGGACTTCTGGCTCGCATCCACTTAGTCAACAGCCGAACTCTCTTTAAAACATTGTAGTGTTGCGAAAGGTTGGAAATAGGCAGACGGAGATTAAAAATGCATTGGGGAAAACTAAAAATTTAAAATCCACTGCCCCCTAGTGCTAGAGTTTCCATTCAGTAAATATCTACAGCATTTTGAATATGCAGTCTATGGAACCAGCACTGTACGTATGGATCGCAGAAACAAAAAAACAATGCATATACCTCCTTAAATGTACACTCATTCACGCTACACAGACAGGCACTAGAACCAAGAGGCAGAAGGTTGGCTGAACATTCCCACACGCGCTCTTGGACGCCGCTTAACGCAACCGCGCGCACACAACTCGTATGACCATTCGGAAAGCGAGGCACTCCAGGTATGCAGAGTGGATTTGTGAGCCGCAGTCATATTTACACATTCAATAGCAAGAAAAGCACTGGGTCCACCGGCTGGGCCTCGAATCAGTGCCAGTTTCAAGGACCAAACCGAATGGAAAATATATATATATATATGTATAAGCTAAAACGCTCTCCCACTCTGGAACGCAAATTTGCCACCAGATCTATCAACTAACTTTGAGGAACAGATAAAAAAAATTTGAAGATCCAGAACCACGTGGTTGTCTAAGATCACTACTGGTTTAATATAAATCTCCCAATCATATGATCCCTCTATTGTAATGCTTCAAACAACACTTTTAACAACAACCACCCCTCCCTAGAGACAGGACCATTCACAGATAGACAACCTAAATAAAGCATGAGCATGGTCATCTGGTGCTTGTGGTCATCTTATGCCTGTCACAATGCATCGATGAGGCATTAACTTTATATACAATAATTTCTGGAGGTGATCACTTTTAACGGCAAAGCAACATGAAGCGAAAAGAATCAATACAGACGTCGGCCTACACTAGAGTTCTAATAGATGCGATCCAAGAAAAAAGGAGAAGCGGTTAAAGCTCGAGAAGCTCAGTGTGACTTAAAAGATCTTAGTGTTCTTAGTCCGTCATTTCACACAAACAAGGTAGAGTATGGACCAAAATCAGCAAGGTTTTTCATTCTGTAGTGTCCGTTTTTAAGTAGTGGCTGTTCTGTTCACTTTGATCTGAAGAGTAAAAGAGTGGCAACAACAGAACGCTGGAAACTATGGAAGGGTCATTGCAGTTAGTGGCTATGGTCCCGGAAGTGATGAGATCAGAGGCTCAGCAGGGACAGTAGGCAGGAGTAGGAAACTCACGGCGGGTGATGCACACTATCAGTTTTTCTGCGGGGAGAAAGAGAGAAATGTTAAGGTCAAGAATTACGTGTTTTCTTGCATACATTACAAAAAATGATTCAGGAACGTGTCATCGAGGAATTGCCGTGAGCATTTGTGCATAACGCAAAATGCTGTTTCAACAACGAATAAAACCACTAAACATCAGTCATGTGACCGAAGTGGACACATGTGGGAGGAAATCAGTGTTGGGGAGTAACAGTGAAATATTACACAAATATATCTTTTTTTATAGCTGAGCTGTTGCAGAAATTTGACGTTTTTCCAACAGTATACAGACCGTTTTAAAGCATGCACTCTTTTACAACCCAAACTTAACTTCTGCAAAGAATCGAGTCCCTGCAGATTTTTTCTGATAACAAGCAAAAGAATTAACATGTAAATGACATTCGCTAGCAAGTTAAAAGTATGTGTAGTCAGTATTATTTTGGGTAACCAGTAGAATAACCGTTACTTGGCTAAACTTAAATGCAACCAAGTTACACAAACTATTCAATAAAATGGTTTATTTAATAAAAATTAATAAACAATTATTAATGTGCATTAATAATAATATAAATAGTTATATTATTAGCCACTAGCCAGACCGATCAACAAACACAGACTGGAACTTTGGGCCAGGCACGCGCGTCTGCTGGAATCCGTCTATTGTGACGAAATGCTATTTTGTGTAAAAATTATTTAAAAACAAAAGCTTAAAACGGGGCAAATATATTTTCTTATGAACCTTTTTACTGATTTTTATTTCTGTATTATCGAAGTTGACTTGAATTTAAGTGATCTGTCAGGGCGGGACATAACACCAGTTCAACCAATGGCATTTGGGGCGGGACTACAAGTTTTTCGTTTGATCGGTTTGTAGGATTTTAACTTGAATGACTTCACTCAAGAATTTGTGGCAAATCTTTTTAAAAAAAACAAAAAACATAATCATTCAATTTATTATAAAAACAGACTAAATGGCTTCATGAGCTACATTTTGTTTAGTTCATATGTACTGTAGTTCAATACTAGAAAGGAGTTAAAAGTAGATTCCCCAACACTGGACGCAATACAAAACTTAGCACCCAATTACACGGAAGAGCAAAACAACAAAAATACCATTAATGAAGGTTAAAACCACAAAGACCAGCACACATAAACTTAAATATACACATGAAGGCCATGCAGAAGGTGGACACACATACCATGCGTGCTCATGCACTGAGTGGGGGGGGGGGGAGTGACCTAACCATCATAAGTGTCCAACAGAGGCATAGAGCCCCGCCTCTCCCCATACATTCCTCCCTGAGAGTGAAAGAGAAAGATTGGCAGAGGATAAGAGAAAGTGAAAGACCATTGAAGAACAGGTGAGTAATAAAAGTGTGTGAAAACGTTAGTGGAGTCGAACACCTCGGAAGTGCAAATTAGTGAAATAAAACAGGACATGATGTCAGTATTTGCTGTGGTCTGCTGGACTGCTTGAAGGAAGTTTAGTGAGAACATAAGTTGTTTGTTGTGTGTTGTTGAGTGCATAAGGGTGGACGTTCACCTGAGGCACGTCTCTGTCCGAACGATCCAAAGTGTCATCTAAAGTGTTCCTCCGTCCTCTCTGGTCTATCGTAGAGTAAGCATCTGGTAGCACAGACAAACATAATAAAGAGCTGAGCGCAGCTCATCTTCTTACTGATGGCACATTTTACATTAGCGCAGCGGTTTCTGTCTGAAATAGCACAGGGTGTGAACTTGGTCTAAAATTAAAGACTTCCTCAAGGGCAAATACACACTTAAGAAATGTCTGAGCCCGTTTTCATTCCAAAATCAAAATGATATCTTGCATAAAGAAAATTGGGTAATGCTTTACAATAAGGATGGATTTTTTTTACATTAGTTCAAGCATTAGCTAACATTATTTTTGTTACAGCATTTTTTAAATCAAAAGTTGCACTTAAAATTAAATGCCAAATTGCCAATACAATTGTTTACGTTCGTGCATAAATGCTGAACAATTATTTTGCTCATCATTAGATAATGTTAATGCATTTACTACCTTACTGCAACCTTATAACATCCTTACCAAAATGTGCACATTTTACATTTCTTGGCAGTTTTCGTGCGATTTACCCAAATACTGTAAGTATACGGGAAAAATAATTTCATTTAAAACCTTTACAAGGAAGCTAAGATTTTTCTTTGACTAACAACACCAGATCTTTGCATGACAGCCCTTTTCATAGGAAACTTGTCTTGGCTAGCGTGTGTTGCTGTGTCACGCACAAAGACAAGTTAAATATATAAATGAAAGGAATACCCTCTCCTTAAAAGATTGCCTCATTTCATGCTCACTAAACATGAAAAAAATCTGAACTCGCCAACAGCAGGTGTGAATAAAAATAAAATGTACAAGCATGTACATGGTGTCATACCTGGTCCCATGTCATTCAGAGGAATCATATCTCGATCTCTGTCCTGTTTGCCTCCTAACCAAGAGATCCAAACAAAGTCAGTTCACAGAGATGCAAAGCCATATGTCCAGCAACAGATGATGAATACATTGTAAACAACTATCTATTTGTTGTGTAAACACGTTAAAAGTATTAGGCTGTGTCCTCACCCCTGTCTATTAGCGGAAGGGTGCTATCCTCGTATCCCCCATTGCTGCGGGGGATGCTGAGAGGGTTGATGTTGACCATGAAGTCAGTTTTCTTCCAGCCGTCTTTCTCCAGTGTGCGGCGGAGCTCTTTGAAGCCCCACACGATCTGCAGCACCAGCCCGGCACCACGTACTTCCCGATCCGAGCGGTTGCTATGAGGAAAACAAGGACAGTTATGAAAAACCTCACAATGGCTTTAGAAACTGGTGCAAGTGATCGGTTACTAATCTAAACAGAGCCCCACCTGTCTTTGTTAATGAGCACCAGTCTCTCGATTCCCTGGCAGCTACGCAGGGTTTTGGCAGCATCCACGCTGGACCCTATAACCTCGACCATTGTGCTGAGAACAGACACCACGGTTTCTTCCGAGAGCGCACGCGCGGGTTGACTCTGACCACCACCAGGCAGATTAGCCACCAGGTTAGGCACCGCATGTTTTCCTACATACAGACGAACATGGTGTTAAAAACACACAGCGCAATACAAATCCTAACACAAGCATCATATTCAAGTGTTGTTACAAGAATAGATTTCTCTCATTCACACACACCTAGCAGTTCACGGTTGCGAGCGTCGATGGCCAGGTTCCTCAGAGCTCCAGACATGGCTCTGACCACACGATCGTTCCCATGACACAACAGCTCCGTCATCATCGGCAGGCCATGCTCCTGTCTCATCGTTGCTCTGATGTACCGCCCATACTGACGGAGGAAAGTTGAGATGGAGAACTTGATTATAAAACACTGAACAATTCACAACTCCAGGGCTAATGTCATAAAAAATTCTGCTTTGTGATCCAGCATTTCAACTAGCTACCAGACGGGGTCCTAAGGGGACACATGGGGGGCAGAATTATTCATGACACCGGGTCTGTATACTTACACTCCAACGGCCTGCGCAAAGATTCTGCACGGCTCCTGCGGCGGCTTCTAGAACCGACGGGTTCTTGCTCTCTTTCAGGAGAGAAGTGTACACGCGCACCACTTCTGGTTGGAACAGCAACTCATAACCTTAAAAAAAAAAATGCATAACCGTTACATTTTATATCACAACTATTGGCGTAAAGATTCAAATCCAACAGGAACACTTATGTACCTTTGGCTGGCGCGGTTCTCTTTGGAATGTCAATCATATCTGAGGTTCCATCGTCATCTTTCTTCCCTGGACACATCAGAAGGAATGAGCAAGTGAAATGGAGAGAAATGGGAAATAGTGATACAGGAACCAGTAAGGGAAACTGTGACTCGATGGAAGTGAAGCTGTCATACAATTTAGAAACAGTAGTCTGAAGAAAACTTCCTTTATGTGCTCGACTAAGAATGCCACAGAAGTGCTGATAAAAGCCACAGGAAATTAAATAAGTGCGTGTAAAGCATTACTAGATAACAGAAAAAGGGATTTTCTTCAGACAAAAGAGGTTTTCTTCAGACACATTTAAGACAGAGGCCACATTTATTCCCCATGAGGAAAAACCCTGCAGCAAGTGATGATCAGACTAATGAACTGATGACAATTTATACAGAAGTATGACATCATAGTATAAGATCAAAGTGCAAAAATGGGTACATTAAATAGGTCTGTGAGGTTAAAAATGTAAAGTGGATGTGTATAGTGAGGTATGGATTTAACTGAAGTGAGGTGCTCTGGTGCTCTCTGCTGGTTACAGCTAGAAAAACATGTAAATGCCGGCAGCTTTTTAAAGGCACAGTTTACCCAAAAATGAGAATTCTGTCATTTATTTACCCTCATTTCACTCAAAACCTGTATGTGACTTGCGCTTTTGTGGAACACAAAAGAAGATATTCTGAATATGTCGGATTGGTTACCAACGTTCTTCAAAATATCTTGTGTGTTCCACAGAAGTCATACAGGTTTGGAAAGACAAGAAAATCAATAAATGAAATAATTTAATTTTGGGAAAACTGTCCCTTTGAAGCAATAATTCACCCCAAAGTGAAAAGTTTATATTGAAATGCAGACATCTTATGTGACTTTTATAAAGGCTAAAGTTTCAAAATTCACCATAAAAGTAACCCAAATGGTTAACACATTTCATTTGAAACAATAATTGTGTCTATTATTGAAAATAATATTTTAAGCTTATTTAATGAAATGAAATCAAATACGAAGCAGTGTTTTTTTATTACAGTATAAGTAAATCGAGAGAATTTTCATGTTTGGGTGAACTATTCCTTTAAGAGCCACAGTCACATCTTAAAAATGAGTCTCTGAGACTGGTTTCAATGCATTGTGGGATTGCCTCCAATTTAAAGGACACCAACAATGCCTCCTTAGAATGTGGTCAAGATAAAAATGCAGCATTTCTTTACCTTTTAACTCCCTTAAACACTATCTATATAGACAACTGACTAGGTTTTTGCTAAGCTTTAGATTTCAGTTGTCAGTGATGCCTGTTACTGGTTCAACTATTTCCCTCCAATCGATCAAAACCTTGTTTGTGTGACTGCGACCCATGTCTGCCTCCTCACTTTACACAAGTAGTGCAGCTCATAAAACGAATAAGAAATGGGATTGAAATAAACCGTTATTGCAATTTGCCCATTTCACATCCATTTTCTGAACTTGAACCCATGACATTGTTAATAATGGATTGCTTTGATTTCCATGAAAGCAAGCAAAGCAAAAAAAAGGAAAGGAAGAGCTTACCTTTGGAAAACCACTCGTCTGTTGCCGTATAAAAAGCAAGAAAAGAGCAGATGAGAAATACAGAAGAAATAAGAAGACAGGACCATATTAAGGTATATAAAAATTAATGCAACAGTGCCCCAGCCACCATAAAATCATCACGCAACAAATCCAAAGCAAACGCCAACATGCATGCTTCACCTCTTTGTGTAAACAAACCTAATCTGGCATGTATCATGTATACTTTGAAGTACGTACTATAATTTAAAGACACAAAACAAACGTGGCCCTTGGCTTGTTTACACAAAACGGAGATATCGCTGGATTTGGGAGTTCTTCATTTTAATTGGCCAGTGCTTGTGTTTTCCTTCAGCCTAATCGGACACGCACCTTTGCCCTTTCGGGAGCTGAAGCAGCCCCCCTTTTGGCCAGAAGGGACAGGACCTTGATTGACAGGCATGGTTTCCTGGTAGCGTTCGCAGCCCGGTATCTCCCGATGCACTTGGTAGGAAAGATTTCTCAGCAGACACACACTGTTCTCTATCAGCTGCAAAGTAAACAAACTTGACAAGTTAATAATGAATAAACAATGTAATCTTCCAGTGGAGCCGAATATGTAATTTCACACATTTATTTCATTGAGGTTAAAAAAAGGAACTGGGTTTTAATAACCATTTCCCGCCTCTTATTCTAACAATAATCTAAATAGAATTCATATTTTTATAGCGGCATAATGCCTGCTTCCAGACAATACTTTCTTCCCACTTCGCTTTCATCGTAAATGATCTATTATCACGTTTGAGGAACAGATGTGTTCCGTACAAACTCACAAAACTGAAAAAGTTCACTGGTTACCTTGTTGTCCACATCTTTACAGTTGATCTGCGATTGGACGATGTACATGAGCGAATCGACCAATCCGGAGCACTCCCTCAGCTTCCTCCTGGCCTCGCTGCGCTCCGAGCTCACATTCCTAAAAGAGAAACGTCAGGCAACTAATTAGGACGCCGCATGCCGACGGTGGCTAAACATTAAACAGGCAGAGAAAGTTTTAGCCTCGGGTCATCACCCAAAACACGTAACGGAGCGTGTACAGATGACATCTGGAAAACGGTGAAGGGCGCTCGCTGAGAATGTGAGGGTAAGAGGCAGGACAGCGTTAGCTCCATTAAATCTAATCGCGGCATAAAATCAGTCCTCTCACTGAATTGAGTGCTTTGGAAAAGCCTAACAGGCGAGCGAGAGATGAGAGGGACGATTTTAAAAGAGAACCACTCAAGGGAAATAAGTGGATTCAAAGATCACATTTCTCTCTTTTGTCCAAACTTTGTCCTGCTTCTTTCAAAGGCTGAAAGGTTCTTGGTCAGTCACACACACACAAAAAAGCATTTCCTTCGCACTTCCCTCCTTTCTTCCACATAAAAACGCAGCTTCCTCTCACACACAAACTTTCTTGACAGGAATTCTTTAGCAGCACTAAGGAACTCCCATCCAGCATTTAAAGTCTTTCACCATCCGAACCATGGATTTAAGTGTTCCCATCTTAATCCTAATCCTTCCCCCCGCCCACCTCTTTCTGTACCTCTGTGGCTTCCGAAACATCAAACCACTAGCAATGGCAAGCTCGTGGGTTTGAATTTCCACGAAACACACATACGGATAAAAAGCATGGATGTAATGTACCTTAAGCAGCCGGTGGTGTTGGTGAGTGCCGCCTCCCACTCCAGGTGTCTGGGTTTGCAGGTCTCCTCGCCCCCATGGTTCCCCCTCTCCCAGCCCGAGTGCGGTACCATGACCTCATCGGACAGAGCGTGCAGAGCGTGGTCAACGATCTCCATTTTTACAGAGTCGTGAGAGGAAAGGTTCCACAGCGTGCCTGTAGGAGAGGATGGCAGTTGTGATTATGGCACCTTGGATAACATCTAGTTTACTTAATACAGCATTTTTACAATGTTTTGACAATGTTGTTGTGTATGTGAAAGTTTTACGTTCCTGTGTTACATTTTTAACTACACCACTGTCATGATGTTGGCAATATCCGATCAAAAACGCACGTGAGCGCATTGCATTTGTAGGGCAGGCTTTAAGAGAAAGTGCTATAAAGTGTGTGTACCTGTTATAGTGTCGGTGAGGTCCTGATCTCTCGTCTTCCTCAGTAGCCGCACCAGAGCGGGGATTCCGTCACAGTTCTTGATCGCTATCTTGTTGTCTGGATCCCGTCCATAAGAGATGTTTTTGAGAGCTCCACATGCTGCGTAATGCACCTCCTTCTTTGGGTTATCAAGCATTGACACCAGAGCCGGGATTCCCTTCAGCCGTCTAACATCTGACTTTACCTGCAAAGACAAATAAGGTTTGATAAAACATCCTAACTGTATACAATAGTTGTCAATAATGTTATGAAAAAGCAACAGAAGAAAACCCAAACCTTATCATTCTTAAAGGTAAGATGCTGCAGGTAAGCTGCAGCGTTACTCTTGACAGGGTCCAGACGATAGTTGAGCATAGCAATGACTTCAGGAAGTTCAGGCTGCCTCCATGTGGCTGGGGCGGGGCCCTTGCGCAGAGTGCTGTCCAATGACGCCATGCTGCCTCGTTCTCCCTGAGCCAACGGGGCTCCTCCTCCCCAAGAATACATATCACCAGCTCCAGAGATATCAGCATCCAGAGTGCCCTCGTATGACCTGAGCAGAAGACATTTTAACACTGAGATCAATGACATTACTCAATAATAACTACACATACACCTTTATTAAAGCATAAACACACTAACCCTGTCCTCCGTGGGGGTGGGGCATGGAGCCCATGCACTAACCGGGGCATTGTGCTGTAATGCATGGGGACCCCCATGCCGTAATCAGGTTCGTCGTATCCCAGGCTCCTCTGGTCATCTTCGAGGCCGTAGGGCTCTGGAACAAACCGCTGAAGAGCTCCAGTGATCTCTAGAGCGCTGCCCAAACGGCCCACCTGAGGCTGGGCTGCATACGGGTCCAGCTGCGGCCGGCTGTGTGCGCGGTAGGCGGAGTCCAGCGTGCGGTAGCCATCCACAGGCCTACAGGACAATAAAAAAATTCGATTGAAATACAGTCACATTGACATTTCTGCCTTCCCATTCTAAATCCAGAAGCAAACCTGTAGCGGTCGTCCATACGAGTCCCTCGGCTAAGACTGGCGTAGACTTCCGAAGGCGGGCCGCTGCGGTAATCGTCATAGCCGCCTGGTGGTCCATAGTGGTAGTTACGGGGGACAGTAGCGGTAGGATAGTCCATAGGGCCAGCCGGTGGCCTATACATGCGATCCATCGGGGTGTTATAACTCATCCCGGTTACTGAACCAGTGCCGTCCAGAGAAAGCGTGTCCGAGACCGAGGGAATGACTGTTCGTGTGGTGGTCGTTTTTGTGACCTTTTTGACCTGATGTGAGAAAACAAGAGCCGTTAATCTCCTTCCAACATCTCAGGAAAAGCAGACAGTAAGTGCGCACAAACTTACTGTAGTCTCAGTGCGGCGCGTGGAACCATCGTCACCGGTTTCGACTGAAATAACTGGTATCCCCTCATGAGGGTGGTCCTCCACCATGACCGACTCCACAATGTGACCAGGGTCCAACATCCTGTACTGTAGCATGGACACACAAACAAAGAACAATAGTGAGCAGCAGCCAAGAACAGGAAGTGTGTTCACTTACACACCATCTGGTTGCGGAGCATTCGCAGGTGTACGATGACGACACTAACAAGTGCAAAAATAGAGGAATTCAATAAGCGTAGAAGTATGCGAAGAGCGTCTCACATGTGGAAACGCGTGGATCAACAATTATGATGGCCTGAGGTCGGGTTTAGTTAAGAGCGTTTCATGTCACACATTAAGTTTGTTATGTGGTTAACATTTTTCCACATTGTTTAATTGTATGCTAGCCAACCAAAACATGAGGAAGTGTCAGTCTTGAACATAATAAATCATAATAGGCCATATAGAAATTAATTGAAATAAAACGTACTCTTGATTATTACTATTACTTTACAGTAACAGTTGACTATACGTTGCTATTTTTAATATGGAACAAAAGTATGCCTTTTATTCTTAATGTTAAAAAATACTTCTGTCAGCATAAGGTTAATTTTAGGGATGCACCAATATGTCAAATTTGGCAGATTACGATATCATTTGTTAACAATGTAATCCCATAACCAACATAATGGCTGATATACAGTATCTTAATATTAATATAAATTTAACAAAAAGTCGACAACTGCAATTGTTTTAAAACATCGAGCCTTTTTCCAAAGTCTACTTTATACCAGAAAAGTTAAAGAATCTTTAACTAGTGTAATGTTTATTTAATAAATTATAGATGTTACTCCAGTGCAACCCAGAAAAGTGTTCTCAGTAGCCACAAGACTAATAGGTCTCAAGACAGAAACCATTCAAACAGAGGAAATGATTTAGAATTTATCAGCTTTAATATATTGGCCTGATTTTATTATCAGACCAATACTGACCATTCATCAGCCGATAACAATATGGCCGATAATATATTGTGCATCCCTATCAATTTGTTTTCTACATTTTAGCATAGGACACATGGCACAGTTTATTTGTCAGCTACCCCTAGCGTAAGATTTTAATATTTTCCGACATAAAAACTCACATCCAAAACACACAACTAAAACTTTATGAGAAACATACTAACCTGTGTCCCGTTAATATATCCCTCACTTAATTTGAGCCGTTCTAACTCTGCATCACCAGTGATACGCCCGTTCTACAGAGAGAGAGAGAGAGAGAGAGAGAAAGAGTTACAATACAACCCCGCACACAACAGATTACGTAGCCAGCGATCATGATGTCGCTCAACAATGCGACACATTCAGTGCGATCACCGGCTACAGCTGGACACAAAGTAAACACTATAACGTGCAAAATCCAAAACCAAATAAAACCATGTCCATGCAAATGGTGACCAAACAAAAAAAAAAAAAACATGTGAATGAAGTTAATGACACCATTGCAAAAGAGAAACATGACCGTATTGAAAAAGAATGACAAAGGAACGTATGAATGAGAGAAGGGGGTTGACTGCTACCTAGAGAATTTTACTCATGCATTTACACGACAATGGCATGCAGCAGCACTCACAACCTACAGCACACATTCTCTACACGCAAACCATACTGAACAGCGGCTGCTGTACTATTCCTGGTCCACAGGGGGAGCCGTGACAGTTGACCGTAATCTCGGCTGACAGGCGGGCATGTGGGAACCTGTCAGCAGGTAGGATTGGAGTCTGTTCTGCATGTTAAAATCCACACAACTATGTCAACAGACAGGAGATACGGACGTTCATAGCATTCCAAACAACGCTCTTATCTGTAGATGTGCGCGAGGGGGCTCGTGCAGGAAAGGAACAAAAGATGAGATCGAAGAGTTTTGTGAAATAAATATTCATCAAACACGACACAGATATCTATAATGTCCAAAGTGCTTCACCACAGCTCATGAATAACTTCTTTGCTTGGGTTCAATTCAAATAGGTTTTCCAACTTGATATGGCATGAAACATTGAGAACAATGTTGAACGGACATCTTTACAGCAGACGACTTCATTTTTTGCCTTTAACACACAGTTTTGTATCACGTATAAGGGATAATTCACCCAAAAATGTATATCATTTAGTCACCCTCACATCATTGTAAACCTGTATGATTCTCTTTCTTCTGAAGAACACAAAGATATTTTGAGGAAAGTTGATGGCCAAACAACTCAATACCTTATCTTGTTTTCTACAGAAGTCATAGGTTTTAATGACATTTTGTTTTGCTTTCGAGTACAAATATTTAAAACATTTACATCAAGATACATTTTCTTGACAAGCAAGATGACCTCCTGAACTTTCAAAAAAAAAAAAAAAAGACAATTTCAGCAAGTTTATAAAACAAGCAAAAAATACCTGCCAATGACGTAAGAAATATGAACTTGTATTAAATACATGATAAAGGAGTTTATTTTTCTTTATACTATTGACAAATATTTTTGCTCGTTTTAGGCATAGATTTAAGAGTAAATGGGTCATTCAAGTTAAAAAAAAATGCATTCTGATTTAAGATGTTTGTATTGCAAAACACCACGTAAGATGTACATTTTTTGCAGTGTGAGAGTTAAAAAAAAAAAATTGGGTGAACTATTCCTTTAAAAGACCTTCATTCTACTAAAAAGTAGTCAGAGTAATTTTACATACTAAACTTCTTTTCATATTCCACATAAGTAGGTCGTACAGGAACAACAAACTTTTTATAACTGGTTGAAATATTCCTTCAGTTTGTGTTCAAGTTTGGAAGATGAGGGTTAGTCTAACACATTTGAAACTGAGGAAAAATCATTTGTGTTGCCGAGAATCTATTTATCTTTATACCTCAAAGTCATCACATGCACACACTCGTCTCCCTTGAAAGGGAGGTGTGCCCGAGTTAATCACATTTCCAATCAAATTTTCCAAATGTGGGACACAAAATTGGGAACACTGAAGTAAGCTGAGAAACTCAGATTAAGACTTAATGTGTTCATCCACCGAAAAACAGTGCCTTCCGAAATTCTCTTCTAAACTCGAGGGAGACTCGACTTACTAAACCGGTTTGTTATCTCTATTCACAGACATCAGCGGAAGGAGGTTTGGGTGTTAAGAAAGTTTCTGTGATAAGTGAGACATTGACCATGAGGCCGGCAAGGGAACGACAAATAAACAAAATTCCTCTTCATTGAAGACATTCATTCCGCTTAGTCTGACAAACAGAGGGTTAGAAACACACATATCATGTACAGACATGCGACTGTGAGGGATGACAGAAAACTGACAAGACGAATGAAAGAAATGACGAATGAAAGAAATGAAGAAAGAAAAAATGTCAATAGTGGTTGTGTGAGGGCAGCATGAACTGTGGGAATGCAGAACCATGCAGGGAAATGCTGATAAAAATGCTATGTACGCCGTAGCAAGTACCATGTCACAAATTATAATACAATGAAAAAGAAAAACGGATGCAAATGGAAACAATTGTCTTTGGTGACAATGAACGCAACGGTGAAGGATGAGTTAATCGGCATGCTCCTTGCAGGCCGAAGAATGATGTGGCGAGATGATATAGAACATGGGTGAGATGATGCGGGATACCCTGCTGCTAGGTGATTGGCTGGAAGGGCGTTACCTGCAGGATAGGGAGGGGGCGGGGTAGGGTACCGGAGGGCCCCACGCTCCTCCTCTCCTCCTCCAAAGCTCGAGTCAGACGCTCAAACTGCATCTCCTGCTCTCGCACGGAGGCCAGGAGAGACGCGGCATTCTCACACTGCTCCATACACACTGAGAGAAAGAGGACAGGGTTACACACTCACACACACGTCGGGAGATCTAGTGCCTGAAAACACAAAGAAACAGGCCTGCATGTGCTCCACACAGTCCCGTAGACATTTCCAAAGAGAATTACAAATCTAACAGGGCTCAACAATAAAGGAACGCTTCGGGTTCGAGTTCTATGCACGTCGATGAACATTGATGTTTTGGGAATTGTGCAGGTTTTGAATGTCACCAAGGTAATCTTATCTAGTCGACGAACGGCTCCGGTGATAACGCGAGACGCCGAGGAGCGTCCGTTGGGATATAAACAACAGTATAAACAAATCAATACTATTTTGAGAGATCAGTTAAACCGTTTCATAGCTGCCAAGGAGTTACACCATTCCTGTCAAATTCAATGCAAGTATTTTTGGAAAGGCGGCACCAATTAAAAACCAATAAAATGTTGTCAATGTTCTAAAAACCATCTTGCTGAGCCCTGTAAAGACGGTGCGCACCACATGACCCATGCAGCAAACTAAAACAAGCATCAGTACATAAAAAGGCAAAAGAAAAAACGTGAGAGAGACGGAGAGAATATGACAGACAGAAAATAAACCAGGGCTCCTGAGCTGCGAAGAGAGAGCGTGAAAGAGCGAGACAGGTGCTAACAAAGCTCTATAGATGCAGGCGTGATCACGCTGTCACTGCTGAGTGGCAGCACACGGAGCAAACCAGACCGGTTTCAAGCTCACAGAGAGATTTAGTGTGTGTGTGTGTGTGTGTGTGTGTAGAGATCGTGTATAGGCGAGTGCAGACACAACAAGGAATGAGCCAAGGTCTATTCAACCCGACAGTGGCTCCACACAACCGTATCGCAGCTTAAGAAAAACCACAACCTGTCCTTTCCTCTCTGCTGGACTCTTTGAAGGCCATTTTGCTGTCTGACAACTACATAAAATGAAACAAATACTAAGTGCCATAGCACAAAAGATGGTATTGAGTAGCGCTTTGATATATACGCCACAACACCAAATGACTGTCATGTGCATAAGATGATATTTTGATAAGATTAATGCTCAACTCCAAAGCACAAAAAAGGTATTTCTAATAAAAACAACTTATTGCAATTTGGTAACCGCATTTCACAACACCTCAACTTCATCAAAACATAACCCGTTTATCCTTTGAACAACAGTACAAGCTATTGTAAAACAGCTATCAAACATCTCATAATTCATTGTTAAACAGAAGCTTTATATGGTGTCAGCGGCGTAGTGTATAAATAACCACTTCTGCGACTTCGTGCAGCATTTGCTCATTAGCACCAGTTATCTGGGTGGGGTGCAAACGGAGCGTGTGAACAGCAGGTGAAAAAACCTGAACGCTCCGAAGGGCTGATGTGAGACTGATGTCATGCATGGGAAGCTGAGTCAATCGAAGGCTCCAGGATGTAGGTTCTTCGGAAGAACTGCTTGGCAAGAGAGGGCATGCTGACATGAAGAAATTGCAATGAAGACCATTAAGGAAACAAATTGAGAAATCAGTGTTCGGAACTACAAGACAGGGTACAATCATCTAAAGTGAAAGAGAAACAAATCTTAATGTACCTGCCCATATTCATCACTCATGACGGCGAATGATTGTCAAAAACTTTTTATACAATAACCACTCTGATGCACGAAAGGTGAAAACAAAATTCCGAACCTGCAACCGACTGCAGCCACTTTTGCTTTTGGCAAACAAATTTCCCCCCATTATCACCTGCATGCAATTACAGCTCTTTCAAACAGGAAAAAGCTCCAGTAACATTTAACTCATCCATGTGGAACTTTGTGTTGCCATCAGTTACAAACCATGCAATTTTTACATTATACTGTTCATTTATGTTATTCAGTTTATATTCTGTACTTGTATGTAGTATTCATATATTGTAAGCATGTATGAGAATTCACTTTAAATTGTATTATGCACAATAGAGGCTTACATGTGCAACTTTATTGTGCTTGCACACTGACAAGAAATGTCTATAGCTTTAGTGTGTCTTAGTGGTTAGAGCATGACGCTAGCAATGCCAAGGTGATGGGTTCGATCCCAGGGATTGCAGATATGCAGAAACAAACGTATAGTATAATGCAATGTAAATCGCTTTGGATGAACACATCTGCCAAATGGATAAATGTAAATGTATTCTGTGTCATTCTATTCGATCAACAGTTGTCATTTGGCTCAAAAACACAGTTAAATACTTTTACTTTTACAGTGTGTTTAGAAAAGAAACATCCAAACAGTAAAATCTGGAAACCGATGCCACTGTACGTATTTAACTTGGCTATGAAGATCTCTGCATATATCTGCCTTTTACAAACGCCACGATGAAAAAAAAGCTCAACCCGGACCGAGAATTTCTAGACCTCTCCGCTCCAAAAGTGCAAGCGCAGCACAACTGCCGTGCATGTCAGAAACTATTTTTAAGGAGACCGCACAATCCAAAAGCGAAAAAGAAAATCTCCAAAACAAACAGTGGCTCCCTATCATGAAAACACGCTTCAAATTGGAGCATGCAGAAGCCAAGGCTAAATGTACAAAACAGCAATATAGGGAAAGCGCCGCCCCTTAGTAAAGGATCACGGTAGGTTATGACGATTCAGGCCACTAACTCAACCCACAAAAACACACATGACTGCTTCACAACGGAGTGTGTGTGTGTGTGTGTGAGAGAGAGTGAGAGAGAGAGAGAGAGGAAATATTCGCAGCTGTCTGCCTAGTGGTTAACAGAACAATAGGAAGAGTGTGTCCACTACAGAGAATGGCTTGAGAGCGGGACAGCAGGGTGTGCATATGTGGTAGTGACTTTGGTCCGGGGGTGGGGGGGTGGGGTGTGATGATTGCATTGTCCTTGAAAACACAGACGCAGCAGTCGGTTTCATCTACGACTGAAACTGCTTTCCACCTCTCTTTGACTTCCCTCCCCTCCCCATAAAGCAAACAGACTCTCGCAGAAATTCAGGAATGAGCGAACGCACACATGCGCACTCACATTCCAGTCTGTATTGTGGCATGTCAGATCCTGTCTCGGCTCCTCTGGCAGCTTGAAAATAACTGGAAAACACTTCCCTTCCTTTGTCCTTATATGTCGCTCTTTTGCTGTATCACCCGTGACATGCGTTTGTCCTCGTTCCTTCCTATAGCATCTGATTGATGGATGAGCAACTGATGACTAACACAAATTTCAGACTGTTTTACACACACATGCATCATCTAGACAACAAAGACTACTGATATGTTTTTCACTGTAATGTTAGAACAAAACTTGGAACAAAGGAGGGAGGGTTTTCTCCGGACTGCCTGATTACGATTGGTCAATCGGCTTGAAAATAACTGGACAACACTTCCCTTTTTCCTTATATGGCTCTCTTTTGTCATCTTATCTATAATGTGTATGTATGTCCTCAACCTTTTCCTTAGCATCTGACAAAGTATGACTCGATTCAAATTTTTCTACAGCAATACCACAAAGTAACACTAAAGAGGGTCGTTCTAGAATAATTTTATATTGTGCTGCAGTGTCTTCCTACATGCAATAAACTTTCATCAATATCCTTGTACAATATCAACTCACATCAATATTTTACTACCATTTGTAGCCCAGTAAAAAGCAGACTAATGGATAGTCAGATTACAAAATAATGCCCATTAAAAATTCACATTATAACAATGAACATACTTGACGTGCATGCAGAATAAAGTCTGGTTCAAGAAGGCAGCAGCCCAGCCAATGACAGACTGTGTTTTTGTATGCATATACCCTATGGTTTCAGACTGACAGGCACCATTTTTTATTTAAGATAAATTTTCATGACTACAATGAAAACATAATTTCCAGGCTTCAGACACAGCCAGTGTTGCAAATAAGACTCCATCGGACACTACCAGCTGCTGGAATTCTCATCTCCGAATGAAAACCTAAAATAGGCCTGACCTAGATCAACCTGAAACTTGGACAAAAAAAACAACACGATTTAACACCACAGGTACACTATATCCGCAAAGGGTACCTTGCTGAAATATGCGTCACATCAGACATATCCCTGTTTGCTTTAGCATCCCTGGCACAAAACAACATCTGGTCAAATGCCAGTCCATATTAAGAATATATGATTCATCATGTATCCATACCCCACTGAGGTCGCCCCAAGCACTGGCAGGATTACAGAGAAAAATTTCCAACATGACATCATGAATGCATCACCGAGGCCATTTGACATCATTAATGTCAACGAACTCTGACTGACAAATCAGAGATGGGAATAGGAGGTATTACGCATAAGCCAAGCTAGATCCAAGTAATTCAATTTGTCAGGTGTTTAATCATGTGTGTCCTCTAATGGGATAGCACAAGTATTAGACCGCTTAGCTACTAAATATCCCAACTCGAAACACCAAGTGCTAACACTTACATCGAGATACCGACAAGTGCGACAAGGCCTTAACATAGTTTAACCACATTATTGAGGACAAGGAAATAAAGCTCGCAATATAACCGAGTGCAGCTGGCAGCCGAACATCATACGATACGACCATCAAATGCATGTGGGAGGTGATAGAGAGAACAGCTGCTGACTTCTGCTCCAAATATGTGGATTATGAGAAGAAAAACATTAGGGGGCCATAATGTGCCTTTATATGGAGAGAGTTGAAGACAAAGTCAATACAGGTGCACCTTTAGGTCAATCAAAAATATTTGCTTTGTAGCGTTCGTAGTTGTATTTTACCACTCCTCACGCTTGCATGCATGCCTTTTCCGATTACTGCTGACTCAGTTCACGCTGAAAGTAAAGCACTACACCATCAGCACTGGACTGCCTCCAAACTAATGCTCGGTGAACTTTGGTACACACAGCCAACTGATCCCCAACGCTTTTTCGCCCAATATATGCTGCTACAGCTCTAACACACATAGATGGGGCAGTCTTTAAAACTATCAAGCTTTGGAGAAAGCATCTATTGACCTTTCTGCCTGGACGCATCACTCAGCCACTGAACATTACAGCCATGATTGCGCATTCGTGCCGCGGGCGCCACAAACCCGGAAGTGGGAGCGCCGGTGACGTAACGCGTTTCAAACATCAACCTGAGACCGTTACTCCAGGTAAAAGGTAAGAAGGAGGGACCGAATCCTTATTGGGATTAGAAAATCCAAAGTACAGCGAGCTAAACACTGAGGAAAGGCCTCGTCGTGCACTTTTTTTTTTTTTTAAATAACAGCGTTGCGTCCTTCCGCCTTTGAAAGACACACCCTGCTGTTAACATTGGAGCCGGTCATTACTGCGGTCAAGCGATTTGGTTACTCGCCATTGAGGAGTCATCTTCAAAGACACAAACTTACAGTTTACAGTAACTTTTTACTAATCCGGGGGGACTGAAATATTTCTGCGTTTCAAACCGGGCGAGTGCACAGACGTCCCCTTTCTCAGGTTAAGGTAGACGAGTGTGTAAATCCCCAAACATTCTCGCTTTATTGTTCCTGATAAGCATCGGACACCGAATGACAATGACTCACGCCGTGTCTCTCATGCGGGTCGTGGGGTAAATCACACTGTGTGTAACCTGCTGTTTCACACGGGTTGTGTGTAAATGAGAGTCACTGTGAACACACACCGAACCGCGCCTTTCCCTTCCCCCACATTCACTCTCACACACACACACCCTTCTACTAAAATACCCACTCAACAGGTTTCTAAACTTTTTTCCTAATGATTATTGCACAAACCGGGAGAAATATCCGACCAAATTTCGCCCTCTTCTGGGAAGAAAAACACGCTGGTTTGAGTCAAAGTCACGTACACGAGAGACACGCCGCGTCTCGCTGCACCTGCGGAGCGGAGATCAGTTCAGGTAAAGTTAAACCCAATAACGGTTACAGTATAAAAACTGAATCGAATAAAGATGCTTAGTGTATAAAATATCACATACAACACATGTTGAACTAAATAGGATATAATTTACACAAACTGAACTTTCTTATTTAGTAATTCATTAAGAGACAACTCCATGGTTTAAAGAATTAGACGTTACAAATTCACATATTAGACTAGATTAGTAACAATAAAAAACTATTTTCCCGAAACGGTTCTCTTTAAATGGTCAACTTCCGCAAACTCAGGTACGTTCCTGGGCCCTGACCTGCTTTACCTTACTGCAGTGAAAATATCTCCCTCCTTGCCATTCATTTTCAAAAGTCACTGTGACAACACATACACCAAATTAACAAACAGCCTAAAAGGTGCAAAATAGGTGAAAACTTGCACCGAGAATAATAAACTATTGAATTAATAATTTTTACGTGAGGCAATGAAGCTAAACTAAATGGTTCATCTGTATAAATCCTGGCTTTATCCCCAGCACAGTTGATCCAAAACCACCACACTTACGTGCACGCATAACGTTACACCAAACAAAGTAACACACTCAAGTTAAACATACAACTTTATCATCCATGTAACCTAAATAATTTTTTTTTTTTTTAAATCACAGAACCGCAACCACCCTGGAAAAAACAGGGAACACAACACACCGCTCAGTACGTTATACTAGAAGTAAAACCACCGATGTATTATGAGATCAGAAAACGTCTGTGCTGTCCATTTAATTGTGTCAACTTTGGTGGAATTTTAGGAAAACAAAAGCTTCATCCCTCGGCACCAAATGAAACTCGTGCCGTGTCGCTTAGCACGGCAGCTAACTCCACTAGCCTGCTAGCCCGGAGAGCTGGCTAACTTTGTTCCGCTCCCAAATAACGAGGCCAAACGGGGAAAACCGGAGGACAACAAAGAAAGTCAAGAGAGACCAGAACAAACAGAAGAGTTACCATAGAGACTACCTTTGGTTTTGTTAAAGTCCCGATGTGAGGTCGTGGCCTATCGAAACGGGCTTCTCTATGGCCAGTTTCAGATTTTCCAAGCGGTAGGAAGTGATTGTAATTCCAAACGTTTGCTGCTCTATATTTGGGCGTTTCAGCCCCACGCTACACCAGACGCATTTGCGCTATTTTATGAGTCCGTTGTCTATCGTGCGGCCTGTGGCGTGCCTCCTCGGATACAATAAAACAAATAATTAGTTTGAGACGAACAAATTTAAGCACTCTTTTCAAAAACCCACCAATCTATCTCGCTCCCCTTGTTCACTCCTCTCTTCGTCGTCCCACCGTGAAGCGCGTCTGACCCCTCCCCTGTGAAAGTAGAGTTCAGCTTACCAACACGACTGGGCGGGGACAGGAGTGCGTATTTAACACGCGAGACAGAAAAACGACACGATATTTCATTGCACATTTTATTTTTAAAATGTAAACGCGCTTTGCTATGTGGGGGTAGATATTTTGTTGTGTTGTTTGTAGTCGGGTTGTTGGTCGATCACTGGTTTGTCACGTCACGAGAAAACGCCTTTCGCTACACCTGTGGACTGGTGATATATCTCATTTTGATATTTGGAAATACGCGCAAATGATCATTTATGCTAAATTGGTAAACGAGCAGTGATAGAATAGAGGTTAAAGAAAAATGTACCTGCAGGATTCAGCTGTTTGTTGTTATTGGTTAAAACTATAGCCTACAGTTCATTATGATAAAATTTTTAACATTTCATTATCCTTTTCATCTCAGCTTTTTATTTGAAGCTTCAGGTTTTCACAAAGATCTCTAGTTATTCAGACTTAGGACATCGTTTAGAAAGCTTAATAAATTCCATTTAAAATCATTTCATCCTCTGAATTATAATTGCAGCAACAACAAAAAACGTATATAATGTTTAATGAAGTTGAATTAAAACTGAAGTATTTATCGGCAATTTCAGCGTTATGGATGTGACATAAACGCTTAGAGAATGTATTTGTTACAAATATACTGAACCATCATATGTTTATATTTTACTAAACCCTTGTTGATAGAGACTAGACATCAGAAAAACTTTAGTCTATGTATGAGTTTATGTACATATTTTGTAGGAATTGTGTGAATTAAAATGCAAACCAGAAGCACCAACACGAAGAAGGGACAGCTCTTATATATAGTTACTTTATTAGTATTTTTATGTGTCCTTTTATCATGTACTGTTATGGATGTGACAATTCTGAAAATGTCACTTACAAATGTTGACATCTGTGCTATCAGTATAGTAAAAACCTTTGGTAAGAACATGATTTTGTTCATGGTAAGGTTTTTTGCACTGAAATATTTAAATCTTTAATAAAGTCTGATTTTATGTTTACATTTTCAGCCTTCTGTTTGGTGTGACCATTCAAGATGAAACTCATTCATTCTGAATTTTGGCCCATCGTGTTCATGTTTACCTGTTCCAGAATAGATAGTGTGCTTCATGCATTGCCAGTCCTCAGAACAGTTTAATTGTCCATTTAATAAAATCGTGATGTTTGAAATCCTATTAAAAGCTTATGAAACCAATAAGCCATTAAATTCTATTCCATTATTCCATTAAACCAATAAAATTAAATTACATCCATCTCGTTGTATCAGTCTAGACTAATAAATTGCATAAATTATGCCACTAAATAAACGCAGATCTAGTTTGTCACTCGGTGTTGACATTCTGAAGAAAGAGTTCAAAGTTCACATAAAATGTCATTCTACCCTACACATCATTTCCTTCAATCATCATATTTTTGAGTTAAAATAACTGACTGTAATTTGTGACCAAATTGAGCGTCATATTTCATGGAAGTTATCTGAACCGTCTGAATGTGTGACACACAGGACTCCACCCAAAGTATCAATCTCTCCCCCAGGAAGGGAGTTTGTGGACCCATGTGCTTAGCAGGTGACTCAGGGTAGGGCTTGACAAACGTTACACGCCTTCTAGTGGCTTGGACACGAACCTTCAGTGGAACTCCCTGTTAGGATCAAAGGTCGGTCAGTCCATTGGCCCCAGGGCACACGAAAGCATTCAGCAGCAGTGTAGGGAACCCTGCGGTTGTCTATGTGATTTTTGCATAATGATGTTGGTTAAAGGTCACATTGCGGATTGTTAGCCATCGGGCGTTCTGTTGCCAAAACTAGCCTCAGCAAGTTTAGGGAGCAGTTTCACTGTCGGTCAAAGCAGGCTTACCATCATTGCAGCGACTAACATCCGCCCCACCCTGCTTCTTATTAGTTTATCAGCTGAGTCTTTATCAAATATGTCAAAAGGCAGGACCGTAGGCAGTTCAGCTTCCTAACTGTTGGTGTTTTAAGGATCATTTTGGTTGAATTATGGATCATACCCAATATGAAGCAGCAGACTGGCAGCTTCAAAATTACCTGGCTTTTCTCATAAGTATATAAGGCTCACTGGTATTAAAATAAAACAAATTAAACTCTGTATTATGGCTTTGATTTAAAATGTTGACGGGCGATGAGACCTGAGGCTCGAAAAGCAAGAATGAAGAGGCCATGGCGTCATCTCGTGTCTTCTATAGGAATTTTTCGGAGACTTTTTACATATTTAAACGAGGCTATTTGTAATCTAAACCTAAAATACTATTATAAAGCTCTCCCCATATTTGAAAAAAACTTAATTTCCATGCTTTGTAAAGCAAAGTATAGGCTAAATAATATGTAATGAATGTGAGTGTCATTTTGTGTGCAAGTTTTTTTTATAGGTTAATACAATTTTGTAAAAGGCTTTTACATAAAATTGTTATAAATAAATTAATGTTTCGGGGCCTCTAACCTCTAACGCACTGAAAAACTGGTTCATTTTTACTTTATTGTATAGGCTGGAGGTGTGACGTCACATATACCAAAGTCTATGACATCTATAACATAATTGTGGCGTTGCTTCCATCTGCATCAACTCATACCGCGTGTGGGTTCACTTCTAATTTATGTGTATATGCATATTTAATATTGTATTATGTGTGTGTTTTCTGATATTTATGGATCTCAAAATGTGTGTTTTATAGAAAAGTATAACAGAAAGATTCTGTGATTACTGCAATCGCACGTTATTATATTATTAATGTATGTTGTATTCCTGTTGTTTAGCATGTAAAAATAGATGAACTCTAGTCTAATATCGAGAGCTCCACCTAGTGACCATTTATGCTTACTTCCTATGAAACACCGCTTTTTAAAACTCTGATAAACAAAGAGGTTTGTCACAACACACAAAAATAACACACGTGCAAAGTTTACTCTATCTAAAACAGAGGATCAACAAAATATAAATAAATATCTTTAAAGTTTAATGTTTTGTCTATTTTGTACCATACTTGAGGGGTCATTAAAAGCAAAGATTATTGGTTGTTATACAATATATTCAACTTTTAGTTCAACATTTGACATTTATTAAATGTATTAGGCTAATGATTGTTTTTCTTTATTATATTTCAGAAGCCACACCCTTCAGACACACAGACTACTTAAAGCTACTTGAATTTAAATGAAATGCTTGAAGAACTTAATTCTTGCTCCATATTAAAAACTTTTAAATGAGTTTTGTTGACACACCAGTGCATCACACATTTCTAACAGTTTCTCTTAAAAATTTTACATCAATTTAGTCTTCACAGTGTTATCTCATCCAATGCATGCAGTCATGGAGAACAGATGAGCATTATTTATGTTGGACATTCACGTTTTATGCATTTTATCAGTACAGACTGTGTTTTCCTGGGCATTGAACCCACGACCCTTGTGTGACCGTATGAACAATTGAAGGTGTGGTGATAGCCAACCAGGGACGAGTGCTTGCTATTTTAGAGCTGGTTGGTAGCAGCCTGGGATTAGTGATGGGAATTTTGATTCATTTGAGTGATTCGTTCTTTTTCAGTTCGTTCACCAAAATGATTCGTTCAGATTCGTTCACTGATTCGTTCAGTGCATTTCTATGAATACGCCAGCAGGTGGCGAAAAAGAGTGTTATGTAACGAACGTAGGCTATTTCTGAACGCAAAACTGATGGCTTTATTAAAATGTGTCTCTAATCTACTCATTAAATAAATAAAATAAGTCTTGCATAATTAAAAAGTTAATTGTTTGGTTCTTTACACATTCATAAATCTGGGATTATGGTAAACGTGGAGTTTATGTATTTTAAATAAAGATGCGTGCACAGTAGCCTACCTGTAACTGTGCTTTGCATCCTACTGATTGCTGAACGAGACTCACATGCTAAATGACCGACCTACCCTGTATACTCTCGTTCATTTCATTCATGATGAACGATATGTACCAGTTAGTTCAGTTCGTTCACGAACGAGATGACTGATCGCTCATGTCGTTCACGAACGAGAAGCAGAAGGTTCTTTCGTTCATGTACGAACGAGATCTTTCTCGTTCAGACCCAAAACACCAGCTCGTTCAGTGAAGGGCGTATTCGTTCAGTACATTCAACCAATCATATGCTCTGTCAAAGCTCACACTCGAACGCCATTGGCTCTTGCTCTAGACACTCTTTTAAACCAAGACGCTCTGTGCTCGAGGGAGATATTTCAGTGAACGAGAAATACGAGTCATTGCATTTCGTGAACGAGAACGATTCGTTCACTTAAAAGATTCGTTCAAAAAGAACGATTCGTTCACGAACGTAACACCACTGCCCGGGATGCGCCACGTCCGGATCCTTCCCTTTGGGTGTTGTGTGCGGCAGTTACAGGTATGTGCTGTTAAGCACGTAGCTTTTCGCAGGCTTCTCTCTCTTGAATTACCATTCATCTTGTATTGATCATTTGTTTGTTGCATCCCAGCCTGTCCTTTTCGTCTGTGT
The DNA here is from genome assembly GCA_026939265.1 of Oreonectes daqikongensis. NCBI lineage: Eukaryota > Metazoa > Chordata > Actinopteri > Cypriniformes > Nemacheilidae > Oreonectes > Oreonectes daqikongensis. The sequence goes on from JAOTQM010000031.1 coordinate 1,666,577, forward strand.
ATGTCGCTTACGTTGATCTAGTGGACTTACTGACTACTCTCCGTTCAGTTTAGCAGCGGGTTGTGCGAAGACTGTGTGTCCTGGCATGTGACTTGTGTGTGCAGTTAATTTACTATTTGGATTCTCCTTTTTTGTCCCGGGCCGCTTATTACTACAGCCAGGTCGCAATTTGGCCGTTGCGGCTATTTCTACGGCGAAGATACGGCTATCGCTATTGCTACTGTTACTGAACTCTCGTCGCTATTGCTACTGTTACTGAACTCTCGTCGCTATTGCTACTGTTACTGAACTCTCGTCGCTATTGCTACTGTTACTGAACTCTCGTCGCTATTGCTACTGTTACTGAACTCTCGTCGCTATTGCTACTGTTACTGAACTCTCGTCGCTATTGCTACTGTTACTGAACTCTCGTCGCTATTGCTACTGTTACTGAACTCTCGTCGCTATTGCTACTGTTACTGAACTCTCGTCGCTATTGCTACTGTTACTGAACTCTCGTCGCTATTGCTACTGTTACGGCTGTTCCGTTAAAGCTACGGCTATCGCTGCCGCTGGACTGCCGGTTGTCTTATGGGTTTAAACTAACGTACGGGAATATCTTGGCTATTCGAGTTTGTGGAGAAAGTTTATAATACACATAGGGAGTGATCATGGTTTAATTGTCTTTTGTCTGTTGTTTTGGTTTTTGCTGAGTTTTCATTTATTGCCGTTGGATATATATTTCTTTTCTTTCCTGGTTTTCTTTGTAAAACATTTTGTTTGATTTGGTTTATTTATGTTAAGTATCAGCTCCTTTTGTTTATAAATCCTTTTTGTATCATTTACTGAATGTTCATTGTTTGTTATTAGATGTACTTGTTTTGAGTTTCTTTCAGGAGCTGGGGACCCACGGAAGATCTTTAGTGGTGGTGGTGCTACTTCAATGCTTGCCGTGTCGTGTGACACTTGCGAAGTGCGTGCTTGTGTGATCTGAGCTCACATGTGCTTTTGTACAATCAGTGCGGACGATCTTCATTTCAGTGGGTAACCCCAGCCTTGTGTTTAATTTCATTTTGTGTGTTTAATTTCATTTTGTGTGTTTAATTTCATTATGTTGATGTATTTTGCTTAATGTGTTATGTTTATTTTGTTTATTGATTATGAGAATATTTGTTATTATATAAGTTATTTGTGGTGATTTTATAATTTGTTTGATTTAGCTTTTCTTTTGTACTCCATGTGCTCTGGGCCATTGGAACGAGTGGTTGGGAGTGGTAATTTTTGACTGCAAGTCGAGTTATTTTAAATGAACCCTTTTATATGAATATTGTATTTATTAAACTTTGATACTGTTGTACTTGATACCCATGTTTCCTGCCTACCTTAATTTATAAAGAGTACGAATCTGTGTGATCTTAAGTTGTGGGGGTTTATTTCTATTTCCTGGGTGTGACCCTCCCAGGTGGCGTAGTCGGATCTTTTATGAGTAGATGAACTGTGGTTTCTTCGTGGACTTGTCCCGCTACCGTTCCGCCACACTTGCACTGCTCTTGCAATGTTTCAGCTTCAGAGCTACAGAAACGTGTCGATCAGACCCTTCTTTCTTGTGGTCAAGATTAGTTTTTGAACTAATGTTTGAGTTTGCACAACATGGAAATGATGTCATTAAATGAAATTAACTATTTATAAAGTAAAAAATGTAGACTATATCGACTTTATGTTAGTTTTAAAATGCATGTGCATTCATGTAATATGGTAATATGTATTAGGACCTTTCCTGATAAATATAAGCATGAGATACCTCGCTCATTTTAATTAGCAGACACATGAACACGCGTGCACAGGTTACAACGCTGTACGCTGGAATATACAACGCGTCCTTCGCATGGCCGACATCCACGTCAATTAAAGTTTAGTTGTGAGTACATATCATCGTCAGTTTTAACGGAGAATCAAGTGAAAATAGCTGCGAATATTTTAAATGACTCGATTGACATTTATTATAACTGAGTGAGAAAACGCGTAATTTGGTTTATTTAAACATTTCTTTTAAACACTCACAGTAGTTTATTCTTATATTGGATATTGTGTATATCATTATTATATTATCTCATCTACGCTGCACATTTTTAAATTGAATGAGGAATCTGTTGTTTCAGAGAGATTAATGCGAGTAGACCTCGTAATCTGGATTAGTCAACTGTCCACCGAGTGCGCGCGCATGTTCCGCACTGACCCAATCTTGCCTTAACATGAGATTTTTTTTTTAACAGAACTAAAACATAATTATTAATGCATATTGTAAAAATAATTTGTGTTCATAGTAGCTATAAATCTACTAGGAAACATCACATTTTGTTTTACGTTTTACGCACACACTGTTAAAGAGTTCGTAGCCTAATCAAAATAACAAACAACAATAACAACAACAAGTACGATAATAACACACGTTTCACACAAACCTCTCATAATTGTGATGATATACTTTCCAAACTGTATCCACTACATGTTGTCATGTTGTTTTTAACAGTTGATCTTTAGGTCCCTCCCATGAGAGCAGCATGCACAATTTCAGAAGGTTTTATCTCTACCGCATGACCAGTGACATTTCTCCTGGTCATTTGTAAAAGGGACAAAGTGCAGAAAAATGAGTGATTAATTTGCATTAAAATAGGTTGCATTTACAAACAAATATTGTGCAACGATTATAGAGGCAATTGATATTCAGCAGCACACTTTCCAACACAAGTGAACAGTTCAAGAGCTGCTCCTGACCATAGCTGTGTGAGAGCAAAGGATGCTGGGATGCAAGGAAACGTCCGGAATGAGGGTGAGATACAAGCTGACCCTGGCTACCGGACTGCTGGAGTGTTTGTGTTTTGCTGGCATTGTGTTCGGTTGGGCGTCTCTCATGTTTGTCTTGAAGTCAGACGGCTACTTCGGTGATCTGTGCGTCAATGTGACAAACACGAGTGGAGAAAGCTCAGGTGAGGCCATTTCATGTGTCACAATGTGTTTTAAATGCTTCACTTGTTTTGATTTTTGGTTTGTTCTCTGGTTTTATTAGATTGCAGTCCACAGGATGAGAATTTCTCATTAGTATTCACCGTTGCCTCCTTCATGAATAACTTTCTCACTCTGCCCAATGGATTCTTCTACGACCACTTTGGCACAATGGCAACGCGGCTTCTGGCCATGTGAGTTGGTCCCTCGTATGATGTAAAATAGAGGTCAAACAAGAATTAACAGCACAACCGTATGCCTAAGAGTTTATCTGATCGTGAGAGGGTGTGCTTTAAGCAGATAGTAGACATCAGCGTGGGCGTTTTGACTGGACTCGAAAAACAGGGCCGTCCAGAAGCTGAACCACCACAAAAACGGGCTTTTTGGATAATAATCATTTACTTAAGATTGACTTAAGAAATGACACACAGAACACAAACTTGAACCACAAGATTGTCATTGTTTAAAGGGATAGCTCAGTCAAAACCCCTCATGTCATTTTAAACCTGTATGACACAAAAGAAGATATTTCGAAGAACGTTGGTAAGCAAACATCAGCGGTACCCATTCACTTCTATTGTACGGACACAAAACCAATGCAAGTCAATGGGTGCCGCCGTTGTTCTTATCGTACCGGTTTGAAATGACAAGAGGGTAAATAAATGGTGACAGAATTTTCATATTTTGGGTGAACTATCACTTTAACAAACACACAATAGTGAGACGCTTATAACGCATTTATCCCAATTGTTTTGTCTTGTAGAATCCTTTATACCGCAGGAACTCTGCTAGTGGCACTATCCAATAAAGGTATGGACCTTAAGCTATATTATTTATGTACTACATAATGTTTAAAGTATCATTTTGTCATAATGAATCTTTCTTCTCTTTCCTCTCCACCAGCTTTCTCTCTCCTGCTTTTTCCTGCTCTCTCCTTCATAGCTGTGGGGGGGATTTTATTTCTAATGACAAATATGCAGGTATGTGCGTGAACATTACGTTCGATTGATTTTATTGCGCTGAACATGTTCTTACAGTGTCTTTGTCACAGGTGGGGAACCTGTTTGATACTCACAGATCAACCATTATAACCATCTATAATGGGGCCTTTGACTCTTCATCAGTTATATTTCTCATTATTAAGGTAAGCGGTTGAATTGAGATACTGTATACAGATTTGTGTATTAAAGCTTCATTACTTCATCATTTCTAAAGGTGCTGTACGAGAGAGGAATTTCTCTCCGCTCCTCGTTCCTCTTCCTCTCGGCCTGTAATGTCATTCATCTCATCCGGACTGTCTTCCTCATGCCGAAGTCACACTTTCCCTATCCGGTCCCAGAGAACTACACGTATGGGTCAGTGAATTTATTTATTGTATTGTGTCTTGTGTATATCACTAAAAATGATGGTACTTCTATGTTGTCATGGTGTAGTACCCTTGACCTTAAAGGAACAGTTCACCCAAATATGAAACTTCTGCCATCATTTACTCACCCTTGAGTGGTTGCAAACCTGTATACATTTCTTTGTTCTGTTGAACAAATATATTTGGAAGAATGCTTATAACCAAACAGTTTTCGGCCACCATTGAGAAAACATTTCTAAATAATAAATTTTTCTGAAGAATGTAAGAAAGCAAACCGTTCTTTTGATTACCGTTGTATTATTTCCTATGGTAGTCAATGGTGGCCAACGACTGTTTGGTTAACCATCTGATGTCATTGCTGTATGTTTATGTAGAAGATTTTTGTTTTATAGTTAGTAAATTCATACTCTCCCAATAACTCAAATATTAAATTGCTATTTAGGATGAGCTGTGTCAAATCAAACAGCTACAATGTTGAAGAATATGAAGCAGAGCGAGAACAGAGTTTGAGTAAAGGCAGATGTCAAGACAATGATCCACTGGAGACTTCAAACATGCCAGACAACTCTGAGAAAGGTACTAGTTTCCCATCACCATACTCACTTGATACAATGTGATACTGAAGGATTGGCTATACTGAGATTATCGACCAATGAGAGAATTACACGTGTCATGTTTTCTACAGTGAGCTTAAAGAGCTGCGTTCTGTCCTGGTTCTTCCTGTGGCATCTGGTGTGGCTGTCCGTCATGCAACTTCGTCATTATTTCTTCATTGCGACTCTGAATCCAATGTTGAACAGACTGGCCGACAAGACCCAGTCGCTGGTAAACACACAAGGACATGTACTGGGCCAAAACTGTACACTGTAAAAAACATCTGGCAGCTGGAGCGACAGAAATATACCGTAAAATAACAGTTTTTATATAAGGAGATATTATTTTTAAAAATTCTTTCTTGTAAATTTGTGGTCTTTTTCTGTAATTTTATAGATTTGGACCGTATTTCAATAATAAACTGTAAAAACAATCTGGTTAAAATATTGTACATTTTAGCAGCTGGGGTGCCAGATGTAAATTTCATGTAAATTTGCACTCTTTGTCTGTACTTTGACCGTATTTCAGAAAAATCTGTAAAACAAAACAGTAAAATTATTTTTTAATTTGTTTTTTTACATTTAATGTGGAAAATCTGTAAACAAACAAAAAAACAGAAAAATTCTGTTTTTTACGGTGTACAGCATTTCTCCAAAGCATAAGCATATCAATTATTTTGTATCACAAAACTTGTACATGCATTCAGATTTATTTTTATAGTTAAGAAGTCACAAAGCTAAAGCAACAAACCTCATTTTCTTACACACGAATAGCAAGTTGACCCTGATTTTCCTTTCTTTCTCAGTGAGTCAGTACACCAACGCATTTGCCTTCAGCCAGCTCTGTGGCGTTCTCTGTGCTCCCTGGAATGGTCTTCTAATGGACAGACACAGAAGAAGACCGCTAGCTCCAGGTCAGTTGACAAAGAAATGCAAGATCCAACCTCTCATTATCAACCAGAGATCCCACTATCTTCATCATGTTGTAGGCCTCTCAGAACGAGAAGCAGACCTGCGCTCCTCCGTTCTGTCTCTCCTCCTCACCTCCCTCCAGTGCCTCCTGTTCTCCATCTGTGCCAGCGTTCCCCTCCTCCCTCTCCAGTACCTCACCTTCATCCTCCAGGTCCTCAATCGGTCCTTTTTATATGGAGGCAATGCTGCGTTCATCAGTATAGCGTAAGTAAGCGAAAGATGAACAGAGGTGGTGCATGTAAATCTGATGGGAATTCAGTGCAACGAATGGGAATTTTTCACAGGTTTCCTGCCCATCATTTTGGAAAGCTGTATGGTCTGGTGATGTCTCTGTCTGCTGTGGTGTCTTTGCTTCAGTATCCATGCTTCGCTCTCAGCACAGTTCTTGGAGGGGATCCCTTCTATGTAAACCATTCACACAATACTGACAACTAGAAAATATACTTAAGCAACACTTTGTAGAAAAATGTTGATTTAAAACAGTGAAATTTATTTGCTGTTATGACGAAAAAATTCATGCAACATCGCCGCGGCAGTTGTTTCAACTTAAAAATGTAAGTTACCTGGCTGCCTTAAAATTATTAGAAAAATATTAGTGAACATAACAATTTTGCAGCAAGAACTACTATTTTTACGTTTTTTTCAGCCGGGTAACTTAATGTTTTACGTTGAAACAACAAATCAATTTTTACAGTTCTAGGCGTAAAATAGTCTGAACGTGTGCAATAATAAGTGTACAGAGTATTTGTACTTTTCTGCTGCAGTTCTTTTCACATTTTAGTCTGGATTAATTTTCATATGTACATTTGCCATAATAACTTCCACTTGCGATACACTAACTGTGACTGAATCTCTGTATTTCTCTTTGTAGGTGAACATCACATTGACTGTCTTGACACTACTGGCCTTCATACATCCTCTTAATGTTTTCCTTCACTGCAGAAAGCTGGCAAAACAGAGAGAGAACTTACAGAGCATGTCAGAATCTTCAATAAGAGAAACATCAATGTATTAACTTAAGTTTACACAAAAAATGAAACTAATCTGTCTTGTCATTTCAAACCTGCTTGACTTTTTTTCTTCTGCTAAACACAGAAGATATTTTGAAGTATGCAACCAAAACTTGTTGGTCCACATTGACGTCTGGACACAAAACCAAGGGATCAACATTCTTCAAAATATCTTATTTTGTGTTCATAACAAAGAAAGTCATACTGGTTTTAAATGACAATAGGGGGAGTAAATGATGACAGGATTTTCATTTTTGTGTAAACTACTCATTTAAGTTAATACATTGATTCATTTTGTGTAAACTATCTGTTTAAATCATTTCATCATTAGGAGTACTTGTGATATGATTATGTATATATATAATAAGAACATTTACATGTGTGCATTCACAGCATTTTATTTTATCACTGTCTTTAAAATATTAAAGAAATAGGCTACTCAATGAAACTTGATGAAATGTAAAATAATTGAATTCAATGTAATTTAATTATTAAATATTTACAACCAAGTACAGAAATTACAATACAAATATCCAAGTATTTTATATTTACTTTGCTATATAGATGAACAGAGTAATATGTAGAAAAAGCCTTGGTTTACACATAATAATGGAACATATTTTATGGTGTGATGGCCAGTTACTGGGAAAGCATTACGGAGTAACCTTAGACCCATTAGCCAATAGCCTGATGTCCAAAACAAATAATACTGATAATGCCATCCCAGAATGCATCTCAGAGGTTAAAAAGTGCATTGTTCATTGATCAAGAAGTTCCTGTAAAGATTTGACAGAAAGCATGTGCTGCAGGCCATGATGTGAACACAGATCTCTGAGCAGATATAAAAACATTGATTTGTTTCATTCAGAAAATCCATATTGATTTGTTTTGGTCTATGGTCTGATTTGATGAGATTTTAGGTCATGGTTTAACATTATTGACATTTTGAAAAAAAAACATGAATGAATAAAATATATAGAACAGTTTCCCTCTTTGTCATTAAACCAAGCAAGTGTATGAAAAAAAGGTGTTTTGGAAAAGCACTATGGTTTAAATAAGTATACATATAGTCATTGTACTGCATTTCACAACAAATCTCCCTTTGTTCTCCAAGTTAGCGAGACATCATTCGCACAAACTCTGTGGAGGAAAAGATTAGAAATATAAATAAGTGAAGCATTTGTAATTTTGAACCCTTTGATCTGAGACAATCCTCACCTTCGAAGTCAACCAGCCCATCTCCATTGAGGTCAACATCCCTGAGGATTTCATCAATCTCCCTGTGGTTGAGCTGCTCTCCCATCAGCTTCTTCATGGTTTCCCTCAATTCAGCCAAACTGATCTGACCATCACCATTAGAGTCAAACTGAGAGAGAGAGAGAATTGAAATCTGAACATATACTGTACAATTGAAGGGTTTGATAAATAGAAATGAATAAATATTTTTAATTCTGCATCATTTCTAAGTCACAAAAATACATTTTTTCATCATATATTATATCAACTCTTTTCTTTACGGTTTCACCAGTCATAAAAAGGCCTGAACGTAATGTTGCCCAAACTTAACTTCGGGTAAAATCAATGTTGCGTTGTACTACAATTAATATACAATAAAATATTAATCTAAATTAAATATGAAATAAATTGTTAAAATTCTAACTAAACACAGACCAGAAGTTAACTTCAGGCCAGGCGCGTGCTTCCGATGAAACCGTATGTAAAAGTGTGATTTTTCTGAATGTTTGGTATTAAATGTGCTCAATACGAAATGTAAACACGAAACACCAACCTCTTTAAAAGCATCTCTCAATTCTTTCACCCCGATCATGTCTGCTGTCTCCGCCAACATCTTTGGTCCCATCAGGTCCACAAAGTCCTCAAAGTCGACTCTACCGCCACCTATTGGACACACACGTCTGTCATTTGAGTGCAAGAAGAATCATGTACTAACTTCATTAAAAATCCTCAATACTTTTGTAGATTTAGATAATAGCGTCTGCTGAAGGAATACATCTTACTGATCTGCTGACTGAGTTCAATCAGCTCCATCTCTGTGGGCATATATCCCATCGTCCTCATGCACTCGCCCAGATCCTTACAGCTAATGAAGCCATCTTTATCTTTGTCAAACTCTCTGAAGGCTTCCATTAGTTCTGAAGAAAAACAGAGACAATCTTCCTTAGTTGGTTGACATCAGCAAGTCAAACTTGCTGAGAAATCTGAAGGATAAAGGGCAGAGAGCACTATTATTTGTTAAAGGGGCAGTTCACCCAAAAATATGAACATTTTGGTATTATTTTCCCCACTCTTATTTATAAAGAGTGACCTGTGTTTATCTTTCTATGAAAGATGAAACGAGATAACAACAGAATTAACATGCACAGTAAATGATGTCATTTTTTTGGGTGCGCTATCGCTTTAAACAAGGGAGTTGAATGTAGGTAGATGAATAAATAAAGAGAGGTCACGCAAGGATGAAGGGAATGGAGACAATATCATTTTGGTCTCTGGGTAAAGCACTGGATCAGTGATGTTGGATATATCTCTCTCTACCTTCAATTTCCTCTGGCCGTAGATCTCTGTCCTGTAATAATGATAGGTTTCAAGAAACATACAGAGACAAACGGTGAACACATACATACAAAAACATGCATTCGACACTGAAAACATTCAAGAAATGTTGAGACAGTAAGACAGCCATGGGTTTGCTTTGGTAAAACAAAGACATAGACTTCTGGTATTACCCAACTAAAATTCCTTAAATGAGTTTTTAATGTATATCAATAACATAAATCATGCAAACATTTGTTTTTCTTCTTGAAATGATACAAAACTTAAAATAAATGTTATTTTACAGAATTTTACCGTTTCATTTTACTGATAATACGTATTTTGGAAATGCGGTAAAAATGTGAAATTACAGAAATAAACTGCAAAGTTTTGCAGAAATTTGATGTAAAATGGAAAACGTAATTTTTCTTGACAAAAACGTATTTTATGGCTGCAGTTTTTTTACAGGTATTTTTTACATCGCATGTTTTCAGCAAGCCTCTCAACACACACCTGTCGCTGTTGACTAGGGCAAGCATGTGCACACTGTTTCATGAACACGTGGATGGATGTACAGTCGTTTCCACGCTGGAATCGTGGCTAAACACAGCAAGTGGATATGCAAAATGAGCGATTTCAAAGGCATCTTAAAGCACCAGTTCAACACCGGTGTTATGCTATCATCGGCTGTATTTTAGCATTTCAGCATGAATGGGCTTGTGTGTTTAGTCAGGCATTTTTGCTTATGGAAACTAAGCACTCCAGCACTCCGAATATGAACAAGTAAACAAGCGTAAAAATCCCATCCCCTAAAACCAAATGTACACATTACATAAGGAAGATAAAAACCAACGGCAGGGTGATTTAGAGTTTGATCTGTGTTTTGGCAGTGGCAATCCAGAACATATTCACACAGCTGGCGTGTATTTAGGCTGATTATACCGTGAATTGGCAAGCGTGATGCAGTCTGATGGGGTCACTACAGATTACAAGGGTCCGGGTTGCCAGGCAACAAATCGAGTTGAATAGAGTTCAATCTGCTTATATGCAACTTTTTACATTTGACATTTTTACAAACGTCTTAAGCCACCCCTTGCTTTGTATGTTATTTTAATGACAACCCTAGTAAAAAGCTATCAAATGAATTTCTTTTACTGACATATCGCTGACATAGACTTTACAATCAAAGTTTTTAACAAGACTCTCCCATGAGTAAAAATGAACCATGTACACTGTGCTACACTATATTGCTTTGATCCATACAGCTCAACTAGTTTCAATAGAATATAAATGACAATTGTCATCTTCATTTCTCAATTCAGACAAACCCACTTCACCATCAGGTAATATCACATTATATTTTAATATAAAGTTCCATTGCTTTTTGTCCAAATCTATGTATTGACGTGATGAATCATGTCAGGTTGTAGAACAGATGAAACTAAACCAACTTGAATTTGTTTAGCTCACATCCTCTACAAAGTGAAGTCACAGGGACTCAGCATCCTCCATTAAAAGGGTGTCAGGTGATAGAAGTGGTTAAGGAAGTGATGGAGGGGATTATGGGACTGAAGATGATACACATGATGTAGGTTGTGTTTCTGTAAGTGCGTGTACATACGAGTTGAGCCTGAGCGAAGCTCTGTCGGAGAAAAATGCAGGCGGGGCCCACGATGTTATGCAGGACGGTACAGTTCTGAACCAAAGCACATATGGGCTCATCAAACTGCCGCCTCTCCCCTAACTCTTCATCGTCCTCATCCTCCGCCGCAGCATCACCGCTGCCCCCTAACACGGCGGCGGCCAGGGGCACCCCGCTGCCCTCCATGGGTAAGACCCCCTATGCGTGAAACCATCATGAATCAAACGAAAAACGGCAAACGTCTGATGCTGATCTTACAATTCCTGATCATCTGACCCTCAAAAATGATTATTGATGCATTTGATTCATATTCATAAAATGTGCAAATTGCATTTATGTTTTCCAAAGGCCAAGATTCCAACAATTTTCTAAATCTACAATCTTTATAAAACATAACTCGCTCTCTATCCTTCCTGCACGTTTCGCCATTGAAATATTCTTTCTTACCTTCTTCATGCTGCTCCTTTTCGATGGCTTTGCTCCCATCATTTGTATTCCTCTACTTCTCTCTGCTCCAACACTTTCTTTCCTTTTCCGTCCCTCCCCGCATATTACATAAGATTTTAACCCCGTCCTCATCCCAAGAGTGGGCGGAGCTGCTTAAAGCAGAGGTGAGGGGTAGTGATGTTAATACCACTAAAACAGCAATGGGATGTTTTTGGAGCGCTGAGACCGGTTCCTTCAGCCAGTACACGCTAATCCTGATTCTCTCATATTGCATATGTTGTGCATTTTCTCTCTCTCTCTTTCCAAGTTATTCTTAATCCTTCTAACTTGTTCTTGTTCTGGATTGCAAATGTCTGCGCTAAAACGGTAGATCATCAAGTTGAGAAATGGGAGAGAGAGAGAGAGAGAGAGAGAGAGAGAGAGAGAGAGAGAGAGAGAGAGAGAGAGAGAGAGAGAGAGAGAGAGAGAGAGGTGGGGAATGATGGGACAGTCAGGCAGGGGTGAGAAAGGCCTTCATAATCCTCAACATTCCAGATTACACGGAAAGTGGACAGCAGCTGGCAGTGCCGATGAGAAACTGCTGGATTGTGGAAAGATAGCAAAGGTAAAAAGTCATCAGATGGTTTTTAGAAGGGTGACTAAAACTATTTTAGGACCAATTTCTTGTTTTTCGGTAATCTACTCACAACCTTAAAATAACTTCATCTGATCTTGTTCTTGATGAAAATAAACTTGACAGGGTTGATCATAATAACATCATAACCAGCAAATGAGATAAAAGGAGGATTGAGGTCTATGAGATTAGAGAGGCTTAAACATGTTAAGGTGAGTACAAAACGTGTTTTCTTCTGAGATCCGTTGCCCTCTCACCCCTTCCACTCAGCAGCGAGAGGAGATTTTGGTCCAGATAAAGGTATTACTGCTTTCAATCCCACATTCGTGCAGTATTACCATTTAATCTCTTTAAATTCCATCATAGACTTTTTCCTTTTTTTCTTATTACAAGACAACATTGGAGAGCATGACAAAACTAGCTCAAACAAAATAATAATACCTACAACATTACTGTTATTTACACCTATATTGCAAAATTATTAGTTTTGTTTATTTTGTTATTATTAACATTTTAAATGAGCTTTTATGTTAATTTTAGTTTCATTTTTAGCAACTTTGTAATATGCTTTTGGTATTTTATTATTTGTTTATGTTTTATGTTGCTATATAAGATATATTATTTTAGTTTTGTTTACTATTATAACTTTAGTGCTTTAAACTTATTTCAGTTTATTTCTGAGGCAACATCTCATTTTTTCCCAATAATTTTTAGGCCAATATTTGATTTGATTTTAATAAAGTAATTTGAGTAAAACTAAAATAACTTTGCTATTGTATATTATGTTAAATTGTTCAACGTCAGTGTTTACTGATTGTTTTGTAAATGGTTTGATTTTAACACTCAACAGTGTGATACAAATCAAATGTAAAATAAAAAAATATTCGTGTGCTATTTTAAGACAAGGGTCTTTTTGAAGTTAAACATGTTTGACCTCACTTCACACTCACTAACTGCATTGTGTAAATATAACCACGAGGGGGCACCAGACAAGAATAATTGAGATCCACTCACTGACGTTAAAAAGTGATAAAGACCGACACACAATTTGCACTTTTATACATTTGTTGAGACAATGAGACAAAGATAAGTTCAAATATGGCTAAATGATCTTCTACATTTTTATTGGTACATCTAAGCAGGATTTATTAATAAAGGGAAAAAGTTAAATATTTCTCGATCATAAACATTTTGACCTAAAGGCTTATATGCTTAATAATTTTTAGATATAAATATAAAATGTAAATATGTATTTTATACAATTATATAAATCTAATAATTAATATAATTTGTTAATTTATTTAACATCATATCCAGATTTCTATTTGTTATTTCATTTTACAAGTCAGCATGGATGCAATGTTCGAGTTTTGAGTCAATTTCTGCAAGAAAGTCAAACAGACATGACATGACATGACAGTGAGTAAATGATGACGCAATTTTCTAAATTTGCTAAATTTGGTTACAGTGCCTACATCAACCATCTCATAATAACTCATTTATCATACGTTTAACAGCAAGAGACATTTAACAATTTTCATCCCCGCCCCCTGTGTCTCTCAAGAAACACTATATGTTGTTCCCATCCTCTGAGACCATAATGTGAAAAAAACTCTAAACATATGTGCGTTGAAGTGCATGAATGCATGTAAATGATGCTGACGTCAGAGAGTCACTCCCTGTCCTTTACTGCACTTCTTTGACCATCAGTGAACTAATGATGATCTTTACACTTCAACACATGAACTCATTCACTTACAGTTTTATCCTTACGCTTCAAACTATTCGTCATCATTATCAAGTTATACAGAACTGCCTGAAACACTGTACAGATGCGGTCACTCGCGGAGGTCTAGCGTCTGAGGAAATTATTGTAGACATCCGACTTACAGACGGTAAAATGTAGAGCGTTTCACTTCTGGAGATTTGGGTTGTCTGCTGTATAATGGCGGACTTAATGGATTAAGACCAAAACCCAAGAGAAGAGTGAATGCAGAAAAGCAAAGAGAAAAGGATGTCCCAGACTAAAATATCTAATTGCAAGATTTTGTGCATTATAAATCTACATTTATATTCATATACAGTAGAAGCAGAAATAAGCGATAGGTCAATGTTGTATTCTTTCCACACAATGAAAGTCAATGGTGACTGAGAGTGATCTGTTTTGGTGTTTGAAAATACATTCATTTTGTTTTTGGATGAACTATCCCTTTAACATGCTTCAGGTTCTGTATTTATCATTTCGTTGCACAGATTATAAAGCTATTCTCCACAAAGTGTCTAAAAAATCTGACATGCTATTATAATGCTCACATAAGCACTTGCTTGCGGGTGAATCCATTTTGAACAGGATCTGAGTTTTTGAGTTGTTAATCTCACCCATGTAATCCTCTTCTTTTCAATCTTTCTCTTATTCTTTCGTCCCTCACAGTCCTTGACTTTTCCTACTTTCAAGTTTGTACTTTGTCTATTGCTTGACCCCTATATCCTTCAAATATACGTCACAACTTTATACTTTAAAACAGCTTTTGAAAACAGTGCCATGACTAAAACAGAGACTAGAAGAAACACCTCTTCGAGGAGATGCCAAGAAAAACACGCAGGTGTAATAGCTCACAAAACGCAGAAAAGCTTTCCTGTGGCTCAGTGGTTAGAGCACGGCGCTAGAAACGCCAAGGTCACGGGTTCGATCCCAGGGATTGCACATATACTCAAATATAAATGTATAGTATAATGCAATGTAAGTCGCTTTGGATAAAAACATCTGCCAAATGCATTCATATCTATACGCACAAGGGCTGAATGGGACACAAATTAAATTTTCACACTCCAGCTATGGGGTACGTTGAAGACAAATAATCTTAACAAATAACACTTGCATAAATGAAAAAACAAGAAAGATATTTGCATCGCACAAGTCATAACATCTCTGGATCATAATGTAACCATGGTGGAAAGTTCAGCAATTCCCAAAAAGTTATTAAACACAAGAATGACCATGACTGAAGCATACACGAGCACAAAGAAACCCCTACCTGCCCAAAGACAGATGCCACAATGGGTCTGAGTTTCCTGCGCTCTGTCTCGCATTTGAAAGGCTCTTCTTCTTCAGGTTCAGTTGAAGAGTTCAGACTGAGGGTCTTGGTTTTCGGTGGCCGTTTAAAGCTGCCGCCTGAAGACGTGCTCCATCTCCTCAGCTTCTCAATGTTCTTCCTAAAAGACCCCTATGTTTAGAGTAAGGAGAGGATTGAAAGATCACTTATTTATTTTTTATAACATGAGATGCATACCGTATAGAATGAACGCAATTATAGCCTACAGCTAGTCTTTAAACACTGTATTAAACCCTTTACAAAAATGATAAGTTCTTTATCCTTATAAATCAAAATCTAATACAACGTATATAATTACAAAGCAAATCTTACATGTATTTGCTGTGGCAGGGAATAAAATGCATTAGCTTCTGTTTCTGTAATAGCCTAGTTAATAACATCAAAGTACCGCGAGAGAGATCAATCAGGCACGACTTCAGACAAGTTCTCGCGGTACTTTGATGTCACACGCCAATCCGTCTTCGCAGCGCCGCCGTGTGAATTTAACACGGCGCCTTGACACGGTGCTCATGACGCGAGAGCGTAAAGCCCTGTTTAAAACGCGACGTGCGAAAAAGAAAGCACACACTTTATAATAAAGCGATGGTACATTTTCTGTGTGATCAATGACGATTAAATAAAGGACTGTCTCGTGAGGAAACGTAATATTGAGTGCGCGTGCGTGTGCCAAACGCAATTTTGTTAAAGTGAAAGTGTAAGTTTTACCATATTTGTTTTACTGCAATTGAATAGCCTGTTGCATGCATCTTTAAGCAAATACTAAACAGAACAATTTATTAAAGACATAACAAAACATTTAACCGTATGTCCCAATAAATAAAAAACGTGAAAACTTTTGAAAACATTTCAGCGTGAAAACATTTCAGCCATTCATATTTGACTTAATGCCTGTTTTTTTTTTAAATATATTTTTATAATAACACACATTGGTCGTTACACTTATTGTATTATATGTCACTATACATTCTCAACATATGCTTAACCACACAGCTCGCATACCTTTTTGACAATTTTGTCTTCTGGGATCTCAATGGTTTCCATGCTTCCTGCTCCTATTGACATTTTCTTCTGAGATTTGCATTAATGCTTTTCTTTCGCTCTGTTCACCGTTTCCTCTGCTCGAATTCTGTTGAAGAAATGCATTCTCCATCTCCTGGACATCACTTGCCCCTCCTCTCTCTCTCTCTCTCTCTCTCTCTCTCTCTCTCTCTCTCTTTATCTCTTTCATTCACTCTCAATCTGTTTGTTTTTAATACTGTCTCTACATCTCTTTCGCTCTCATACACATGTATTCTTTCTTTGTCGTCCTTCTGCTTTAGAGATGCTGTGGTCATATGCCATATATTTGCCAAACTTTGAGCTCTTATTGTAATCCCATAAGCATGACTATCATACTTGTGCCCTATCTATATAGTGCAAAATAGAAAAATGTTATTCTGAAGTGTTATTCATATTAACAGTGTTTAGAGACCGTTTTTAATTTATTTTATTTAATATTGACTGTATTTGTAAATGGTAAATGTGTCCCATGGTGTGACAGCAAAAATGTAGAAAAAAACCTAACAATGAGGATTAATTTCTCTTGTGCTATTATAAACATTTACATATTAATAATATCAAATAATATATTTAACAGTTTGTTTTCTAAATGTTTCCATAGTACAGATTTGTCAGCTACCCCTGTGCTGACATTGATTTCACTAGAGATCAGGAAAAACGATTCCTGTTTCATTCTTTTAATGCTTTTCTGGATCTGATTTAATCTTTTATCCTGTCTCCTGCGCTCAAAATCCTCTTACATGTGCATATTCTTGTCTATAATGTTTCATCTCTTATGGCATGCACAACCGTTCCCAGAAGCCAATGCTGAACATTTTTCTTGCAAAAAATGATTGTTTTGCTTTAAAAGACATTTATTAACCCTTAGATTAATTTTATGATAGATGAATGCACTTTCTGCATGGAGTTCCATATATTGTGAGAACTATAAGGAACCATTTGTAACCCTTTTAATGAAACACTGCTGGATAAATAACCAGACACTTCCATATATTGTATTGATCAGATATTTGGGTCTTTGTGCTCTGACCAGCCACATGCTGATAGTGATGTGCGCACACACACACGCACGCACGCACGCACGCACGCACACACACACACACACACACACAGTGTTAATACCTCTGAAAGCATCTGTTTTGTACAATTACAACAGAGCTCACTCTTTTAAAGCTTAAAACATGAACTGCTCCGTCTGTCCGTTCAGCGCTCCGTCTGTTCACCAGTTTCTGCTGTTATTTCTCACATGAACTCTTTCTAGTTACAGCTGCTGATAAAAACTGGGTCAGCATTTAATTTGAGCTCACGGATACAGTCGGAGTTTTGTCCTGTACAGTCTGACCAAATTAAAGATGAGAGATTTCCTAAATCATTCCGGAATAATATGGATCATCTGGTTTTGCACAAATCAAAAGGTATATCAAAGTTTTTGGGATGTATACTGTAAAAACACTGTGTGGTTGAGATGAGATTAATCTAAGCAGTAATGTTGTATATATGTGCATGTGCAGTGGGGGGTAATCTGTGCGCTGTGAGCCGAGGCAGAAATATGGGCCATGTTGCTCTGTGATTCAGGGATTTTTGTTTTTAGTTCATTGTTTTTTCCCTCTCTCTTTAATATTGTCAACAACTAAGAGGTAATCCAGCATGGATGTGGCTTAAACCCAATAGATAAAAGAAATGGCATGTGGCCATTTAATGGACAGACCACATTCCCCTCAGATGTTTACCCAAAATACATAATACTGTGTACATAATGTTACACTTAAGACACCAGACTATTTTTTACCAGACTATTTCACAACACAAGTAAAGATAACGGAAGCACAAACTGATGATATGATGATAATCAAATGAGCTTTGATGTTAACTGCATTTACACTAATACACTAATGAAATGTCTAAAGTCTCTAAATTGTGTTAGTCTGCCTGTGAGGAGCTTCAGTTTAGTCATGTGCAAAACACATCCCTATCCACCGTAACACCATCATCCTCAGGTGTGTTGAAATATTGCATGATTGATGACATTTATTATTGTCTGCATTGTGTGCTTTTGGTTTAGAAAGTACACTTTGTCCAATAGAATAAAAAGCCAGATTTAAGAGGTAAGAGTTTATATTACGAACATGAATAGTCAACATTTGAAGTGGATCAAAAAGGTTTATCAAAGTTGTCCTAAGACAAGAACGGAAATTCTTAGGACAACTTTGGTGAAGCTTTTTGATCCACTTCAAATGTCGACTACTGTATATTATATACAACAAACATTTAATAAATATAAAATATATAAATATATGAATACTTTATAGATGGTATCATTGGATGCACGCGCCTGGGCCAAACTTAACTTCCGGTCTGTGTTTGCTGATCGGTCTCGCTATAGTGGCTAATAATATAACTATTCATATTTAAATTAATATTTTATTGTATAGTAACTGTTGAATATTTATTTTCTGCAGGGACTCGTGTACCGGAGTTTCGTTCGAGTCACAAAAGCGTGCATGCGCAGCATTTGTTTATGTTGTTGCTTTGAAACCTTTTTTAAACTATTAACAAAACTATTTACAAATGTTAACATCATATAGTTCAGATCGCACTACTAATACTGTTACTCAAATACTTTTAAAATGTCACTTTTAAAACTTTCTGATATTCTCACTGCAGTCATGTTGTTTTGCTTAAAAACAGACAATGAACTATAGTTCACGATTACTCAAGAGCGTATTAATGGATGTAAAACATTTGCCACCCTCAGTATATTTCATGTAGCTGTCAGCCTATAAAGATAGTGTTTGTGACTCATTTACTGTATTTGCAGTAATGACATGCAGTCTGAAGAAAAGGTTGGTCAGGTTACAGAATGTTTCCTAAGATCATAATTTATAGTTTAATGGGGGTTTATAGCACTTTGCAGGCCGCTCACAGGAAACTCATGGTGAAATACTCAATTCTTATTCCCCACCAAAAACCCCTCATAAAAACACATAATACTTTTCTGTTATTTCGCATATTCCAAGTGCTGTGCAAATGATAATATTCATTTTTGATCTTTGTATACTAAAGGACGCAAGAGCGTTACATTCAGGCAATTTTAAAGCATGAAGAAATTATTTTCACAGGAAAAAATTATATATGCTCTTTTGATGCTTAAAGATAAAAGCATTCTTCCAAATATCTTTCTCTGTGTTCATCGGAACAGAGACATTTATACAGATTTTGTAACATCTCGAAAGTGACGATGACAGAATTGGGTGAACTGTCCCTTTAAATACACAAGTTTGATTTATGAGGCTAACACATGTGTCATAGATTTTTACTTCTATCTTGATAATGTAATATAGACGTAGTTAATCATTTGCTGAGGTTTGACACTGTTAACTTCTGGATGTGCAGTATATATATATAGCCTATATGTGTGGATATCCTTAGTGTGTAACAAGAAGTCAAATTGTAGGGTTTTGGAAAAGCTACAGGAGCAACAGATGAAAGATGGAGTAAGGAAAATCATTTGTATTAATTCATAAAGACAGTGGGCATTTTATTAGGCATACAGATTTTTCCAATGAAATAAATTGTTTTATATTTACATTATTTTTCAAATTCAATTCAATTTATGTCACAAAATTTGTTAACATTAGTTGATAATGCATTAGCTAACATGAACTAAACAATACTTCTACTACATTTATTAATCTATGTTAAATTCATGTTAATTTCAGCATTTACTGACATTTTCATTTTTGTAACATTAGTTATAGTTAGTTATAATATTTTGACAATAACAAGGATGAATAAATGCTGAAAAACTATATTGCTTATTGTTAGTTTATGTCAGTTAATGCATTTACTAATGTTACCAAATACAACCTTATGGTAATTGTTACCTGTTGGTTCTTCCAGTTTAATAACAATAACTTGTATGACAAATAAAATATGAACAATAAGGGAAAATAAGGGAAAATATGACAAGGCAAACTCATATTTAACTGAGCACTATAGGGCTATTTTGGCATGGTTTACCGACAATACGAGTAAATGTTTGTCCATGTTTTGTTAATTCAGATGATGATGAAGTCATCCGTGTCCGCTGTGGTCCTGATGGCACTGGTGGTCTCCAGTGCACATGCATTCGTGTCTGGTGGGGGTAATGGAAACACACATGTGACCATTACTGGTAATGCCATAATGGTGAAGATCCATGAGGTGTGTAAAGCAGTGGCTGAATCTGAGGGAAGAGAATTTGAGCCAACGGTAAGTAGTGTTCAGATATTTTGTACTGTTATTCTGCTTACATTGATCAATTCTTTGATATTTATTTTTTGAATTCAATATGGTGGTCATGTATTTTTCCTCTCAAGTACACTTTGAAGCATTTGTACTTAATAAAAATTCTTTGGAAGAATTTTACTGAACTACATTGTAAAGATATAATGTCTTTTACTCCACTACTTTTCATAAATATTACTTTCTCACTTTCACTTACGTTTTTAGCTCTAAAGTTTCACTTGAGAAAGTACTAGATTTGTATTCAAGTATTAAAGGTAAAAAAAAACATGTCAAATATATTTATGAAGTGTAGTGGAATAAATAGTATGATGTGCTTTATAATGTAGTGTGAAGTAAAAACACATACAAATACTTGAATGAAGTATGTTTTTCTAGTAATCTTACGTTTTTGTACGATTCACAACGCATGAATTTATACGAATTAGCCACCTTGTAAAATAGTTACGAAATCCCGGGAGATCAGGTTGGCATTTCATATGGAAATTTCCACATGCAATTTTGTCTATATCTAAAATATTACAATTTGTATCAAATTCAAGTCGTCATCGAATCTAAATCTTCAGAAGCCTTTTTTATAATGTGCAAAATGATGACTTCATTGATATTTTTCACAGGGATCATCAGTAGAAGAACTGTTGCGTGCCTGCATGGGAACGGCCGCAGGTGAGGTTTCAGGGGTCAAGCTCCTCACGGCTCTGAATCGGATCTACATGCAGAACGGCCTGGTGGACCGGGACTTCATGAGCAGCGCGCCACACCATTTCAACAACGAGGCCTTCAGCGAGGGACACAACCTCATCGTCCAAGGAGTAGCGGCCGTTAAAGCAAACGTCCGTGCCGACAACCTTCAGTCTGCCAGAGAAATACTGGGCCGTGTGTGTCACACATTGCAAGTGCGAAATGAAACAATGTCAATAATTCAAAACATTGCATTTGAAATAATTTAAACAAGTATAGAAATCGATAAATCTTTTTTGTCAGGATTTCTACAGCCACAGTAACTGGGTTGAACTGGGTTACAAAAGTCCATATGCCAACCTCATCAGACCAGATCTTACCATTGAGAACACAGCAGGTACAAACAGACGATGATGCGCTTTATGTGTTGACATGGCCATGTGTGATAGCTCTTAAAATCTATTTTTAATATAACTAGAGGTTAAAGGTTTGAGAGATAAGATGAATATATAAATATCAGATTCTGTGTTGACTGTTCCTGCTGGGAAACGTCATAAACAGAAGGAAATGTAATCACTTTTACACATTTACTGTAATTCTTATCTGAGTTCATATTATAGGCTACTAAAACGAAGAAACATTTCTGTTTATTGAAATCTAATAAAAAATTGGCTCAAATATCTTTGAAAATGTTGCCTCAGGAACCAAGTTTAAACACGAAATATTAGTAAATAAAACTAAAATGAACATGAATTCTACTTATATAGCGGCGTAAAAATAAACAAAACAAAAAAGCATGGAACAAAATTGCAAAAAAATTCAAATGAAAGCTAGTTCAAAATATTAATAAAATTATACTAAAACTGCAAACAAAACTAATAACTGGTCCTGGTGTATTTTATTGATGTATGCTGCTGTAGACTTTTTATTTTACATCCAGATCTCACGATGCCAACATGCAGTGACTGTGCCAGTGGTCAATGCCCAAACCCGCTACTGCCCGCCATTCTGAACGGGAAGTACCTCACTTCAGGATACATGGGCTTGTTCTCTTCTGACAAACCTCAACGTGATCCATGACTGTAGAATTAAAATATTGATCATTAGAAGCCTTATTTTTGTGTGTACTGTCCCTTTAAGTTGCTTAGCCTGAGCATTGACTGTATGTACACATTACATACTGTTTTACTTCTTAAAAAGGTAAATGCAGCCATGGTGGGGACGCTGATCTAAGCAGTACCCAGAATCCTCGTGGTGGAATCAGTAAGGATGAGAGACATTCTTATAATGCTGATATGCACAATACTGCAGTAAACCTGGCAGCTGACGCCACCCTGGAGCTGTTAGAGGACGTCCGTGTTGCTATAAGTGACAAGGATTACCTTCGGTATGGGGCTAGATTCCTTACATACCCAACTATACATCTAACCATCAAAACGCATGAGATATTCTGACAGTATAATGCAAATTACTTCAAGGAGCAATGTGGAGATTTTAGCGGCATCTAGTGGCGAGGGTGTGACCAACGGCTCACTCCACCGCTCCCTTTCGAAGCACTACGGTAGCTGACACAGGACAAAGATGTCATCACGTTTTCGCTTATAGGAGATAACATATTCACAAAACGCGTTTGTCCATTTAGGGCTACTGTAGAAACAACGTGATGAATGTGTATATAGATAGAAATAACTCATTCCAAGATAAAAAAAAAACATAATATGTAAGGTCTTTATACTCCTCTGAAGACATAGGTATGGATATTATATTGCATTTCTGTCAATATAATAATAATATTGTCAATAATATTCCTGTTCTTCTTCTGTTTCTTCCTCTTTCAGGTTGATGGGTATAGAACGTTCTGTAGTTCTGGCTTTTGTGATTGACACCACAGGCAGTATGACCGATGACATCGAAGAGGCCAAGAGAGTCGCCTACAACATCATCGACAGTAAAAAAGGAACTCAGGATGAACCATCTGAATACATTCTTGTGCCATTTAATGATCCAGGTGAGATTCCAATACGGGTGCTAAAAGTACCATAGTATTTTTTACCTAGTGTCATAGTACGATATGTTTTTTGGTAGCACCATCATATTTTTGACATTGTACATGGATTCTGAGAACAAGTCTGACACAATAATGTAATAATAGATTCTGTATGAATTTGTAGATTTTGGACCGCTAATAAGGACCTCAGACCCGGACGTGATAAAGTCAGAGATTTCGAAACTCAAAGCTACTGCGGGTGGAGACCTCCCAGAAATGTGCCTGTCAGGTCTTCAGGTATTGTGTTTAGTCAGCTTGAATGTTATGAAATATGAAGTGTGTGTCTTGTTTTTTTACTATGCCTTATAAATGTTTATGAATTTATGAATGCTAGATCTCTCCTTCTCTCTCACCTGCAGCTGGCTTTGGTAGGCGCTCCCTCCTCCTCTCATATATATGTATTTACAGATGCTCCACCTAAAGATGTAGGGCTACAGAGCACCATCATCTCCCTCATCCGTAGCACCAAGTCAACGGTAAAGCAAAACAAAAACACAGAATTTACATTAGGATTAGTAACGAAATTTTGCCATGTCAAATTGTTTTAGTTGATGTGTGTCAACAAAACTTGAACTTTTTTCACTTTTAGGTTTTATTATATTAATAGCATGTCTTACATGAACTTTTCAACTTGTCCATTTGTGCTTCATCTCACTGCCTCTGTCCAGGTGTCTTTCTTCATGACATCTACAAGAAGAAGAAAGAGAGCCGTGACGGCACAGCCGCGCTCCCAGTTTCAGGTGTATTATGATGTGGCTTTGGCTTCTGGAGGTCAAGCCATTGAGGTCTCCAAGTCCGACCTTTCTCAGGCCACTGACATCATTGTTGACACGTCTTCTTCAGTGTTGGTACGTTGTCTAATACTCGATTTGAAACTAAGAGAAGTAAAAAAAGCACTTCTAACAATGAAGTATTGACTTTTTGAGCAGGTGTCACACTCTAAGGTTGTTACTTCAAACCCAAACAGGTGACAATTCTTCAGCGTTCCAGGAGTCCAGGACGTTTTGAGAGTTTCCCCTTCCTGCTGGATGAGTCTGTATCTAATGCTACCGTCTACATCACAGGAAGTGACCTCTCATACACCCTACGTAGCCCTTCAGGTAAATCCAATGTAACTGGTTGGTGTATACACAGGTTTAAACATCCAAACCATCACAGAAACATCTATTCTGGTGTGTAATGGGACATTCTTGCTCCAGGTTTGTCTCAGTCTAGTACGACTTTGAATGGGATGCTGGGAACAATTCATAAAGTTGGAAACCTGCAACGGATCCAGTTGAACGCAACGGAGAAGGGACTGTGGCACATTGACATGACGTCGACTCGGCCCTACACCATAAAAATCACTGGTGAGATACATAAAACAACCCAGTGTTTTTAACATCTTATGAGTGCTGAAATATGATTTTTGTGCTTTTATGGTATACTGTTGTATAACTTTTGTGTTTTAGGTCAGAGCACAATTACATTCATTTATGACTTTGTGGAGGAGTTCAAAGGACCCCATCCTGGTTATGCTGTTATTGATGGACATCCAACAGCAGGTCCGAACCATTTTCCTGTTAAAACTATCAAATAATTCCTAAGATCATTATTTATTAAGTAGCACGAGAACATTTGTAGGAATATCCAAAAATACATTGTATGGGTCAAATTATCAATTTTTCTTTTATGTCACAAATCATTACGATATTAAGTAAAGATCATGTTCCATGAAGATATTTTGTAAATTTCCTACCGTAAATATATCAAAACTTTATTTTTGTGAGTGGATGCAGCAAAATCGCTAACAAAAAATGCCAGAAACACGTCTACAAACTTCACTCGCTGCTGTCGCTCTTTGGGAATTACACACTCAAGTTTGGTATCA
Source organism: Oreonectes daqikongensis (assembly GCA_026939265.1). Lineage (NCBI taxonomy): Eukaryota > Metazoa > Chordata > Actinopteri > Cypriniformes > Nemacheilidae > Oreonectes > Oreonectes daqikongensis. Next base: position 1,691,806 of record JAOTQM010000031.1, read on the forward strand.
ATGTAAAGCTTAGAATTTCAGCTTTCAGGTTCATCTATTCTCAACAACTTCATAACAGCGGTAAGACAAAAGACGGTATTAAAACAAACCTGCTACAGCACATCTGATGGACATGCACCCTCAGATTCCAGTTTTAAATAGTTATATCTCTGACAAATGTCGTCCAATCCTAACAAACCATACATGAATAGAAAGCTTATTTCAATTTCAATTTCGAAAAATTGACCCATAAGATAACATTTGATCATTTGTTTTATAGGCATCCCGGCTAAGCTGTTGCTAACGCTGACCGGAGGGAAAGGCTCAGAAGTTCTGGAGGTACAGGAGGTTTCTCTCGTGGAGGTTTCTGGCCTCTCGGTGTCTAATGGAACCGTGGAGAAGATGAGTGATGGAAACATCCTGGTGACAGTGACAGAGGTCCCAGAAGAGTTTGTAGTATTGCTAACGGGAAAAGACACGACGTCCAGTAGCCTGTTCCAACGACAGACCACCACGCAGATGTCTCAGTCCAAACTCAACATCAAGGTACAAACCGCATCATTTGCTGGCATCTTTTTTATTATAACATTCACGTCTGTAATGTTTAAGTCTTTTACATTTGCTTTGCGTTTCGTACGACAGGTGACGGCAGATGGGCTCATGCTACCTGGACATGAATTTCAGCTCAATTTTACTTTGACAACCAAAGGAGCGGGTGGCATCTACACGGTCCGAGCAAACAACGACAAAGACTTCAAAATGACACATACCTCAAAGTAAATTCTTAAAGGCATAGTGCAGCCAAAAATCTTCTCATGTCATTCTAAACCGTTATGACTTTGAACACAAAAGTAGATATTTTGAAGAAAGTTGGTAACCAAACAACACTGACCCCCACTGTGTGGACACAAAACCACATTTCTCAAAATATCTTCTTTTGTGTTTCACAGGATTTGAATGACCAGAGGGTGAATAAATGATAGTTGAATTCAATTTTTTTATTTTAGCTCTTGTGTTTTGTCATCATCTCAGTCTCACTCTTGAGAGCGGAGGCAGTGCTCAAGGAAAAGTGTCTCTCACTCCTCCTGCTGACATTGTCTCAGGCACAGACGTCACTCTTACCCTCGAGGCGGAGGGTCCCGGAGGAACCGATTCAAATTATGCAGTGCTCCGCCTTTCTGTAGTCTCACAGGTAACCTCACACCTGCTGTTATCATGCGTTTCAGATGCTATTTCTCTAACGCTCTGGCTTTACTTCGCCTTCCATCCAGGTCACCGATTCCACACCTCCAGAATGCAAGGTGTTTGACGTAGAGGGTCATTGCTCGTCGTCCTCTTGCAGCTCATCAAACTGGGAACTGTCCGTCAACATCACGGATGGCCAGGGCAGCGGCATCAAGAGCGTTACGGTTCAGGAGGGCAGTGGAAGATTCACTCCGAATCAAATGGAAGATGGTAATGTAACCATGGTGATGGGTCATTATGAGGCCTCGTGTTGCTCACCTTCCGTGACTTTGACATCAGTCGACAAGGTGGGAAATGTTGGCAGATGCACTTATAAAATAGACACCAGTGCTGGCTCCGCCCTCGTCAGCATGACCCTCCCTTTGTGGGCGTGTCTACTTGCGTCTGCCATAAGTTTGCTACGTGACAGCTGATAATATTGGGTTCATCTTATTAAATACACCATTATTTTTTTTGTCTGAAAACGCAAATAGGTGTGAAATAGTGTGAAGCATTTAAGCTCAATGGTGCCTTTAAAAAAATACTTCAAAAATGAATTTTCATGTTGATGCATATATTGAAATGTAAATTATTGTTTATTAACACAGGTTTAATTTTATTTTAATTTTTATTATTTAAAATGCAATTTATAAATTGTGTGTTTTGTGAGAAAACTTAATGTTTCTTCATGTAATAAGATCTAAACTAGATGGTTTTATACAAGTGTAAAATAGAGCCTCGTTTCATTGTAGTTCAGTGAAATATCTGAATTATTCAAATACAAATTAACGTTGCAAATAAAATGTTTTCTAATCTGTTTAAACTATTTGTCCCACTCAGGTAAACGCATGATTTATGTAGTCACGTACATTTAGAATGTAAATATTATAAAAATATAATATAAAAATGATTTAATATGATTGCCTTTAAGTTGGTCAATAACATTTTGTAATGCTGTATGTATGCCAATACATACACGTTACACTGCCACCCAGTGGTTGAACATTTTCGTTTCTTTTCCTACAAAACAGTTTTACCTGCCTAAAATAATCGATACTATAATCTGATTCTGCTTTCGCTTTTTATTGCCAAATATGTTTACACACACAAATAATAATTTTTGTTACCCACAGTTATCACAAAAGACAGTTGTCAAAAATAAAATCTTTATAAAAATACATAATTGTCATGATTACATAATAAACAAGATATGAAATGTTTCCCAATAATATTGATGCAAAATATATTTTTAATATAAACACCACTGCATTACATTACAAAATCAACTATATAGAGCCTTTTGGTTTATTTTGTACTTTATCAACATGTATTTACAAAACCAGAATGCAATATTTCATCAATATCCAATAGCGTGTGCTCACAGAAGATATTTCCCAGGTAAAAATGAGCATCATCAAACCTGTTCTTTTCATTTTCTACTGTTTTTCATTCATCTACCATATAACATTTTACACTAGATATATTCATTTACACATAGATGGAAAGTCTATGTGATCTTATTGTAATTCTTATATAATCTGGTTACACTGTGATAAAAGCAGAGATAATGCAACGTGTGTAAAGCTGAAGGCCATTAGACTGAGCACAATTCATATTTTTTGGTTCATAAATGTACATTTTCAGGACAATAGTGTGTTTAAATTCGACTGTGTCAGACTATATTCTGTTTGAAACTTGACCGTTTTCCCCTTTACCGGATTTTTTTTATTAATGCTGTACATATGATTGTTTAAACATATTTGCATCTTGCTAAATAAATCCCATTTGACTAATTTGCCGTTTTTAGATTGGAGTGCTATGCTCTTACTGTATATAGCTCGTTTTAATACAGGCAATGTCATTATCTTCTCTAAAAGAATATCGGTGTTTTGTGAAAGCTTTATTAAATTGTATTTTGACTTGCCTCGTGTAGCACATGTTGCGTGTTAACATGTTTCTTAAGATGGGCTGACTGGGTAAACCGTTTCCCGCATTCCTTGCACTCAAACGGTCTCTCTCCCGTGTGGATAAGCTTGTGTCTTTTAAAATTACCCAGATCCACGAAGCCCTTTTCACAGATGGGGCAGACGTAACGTTTCTCTCCTCTGTGTCCCTGCATATGCATGTTCAGAGCAACCCTGTGTTTAAACTTCTTTCCGCACTGAGCGCATGAGAACGGCTTCTCGCCGGTGTGCATACGCATGTGTGTGGAGCGGTCGGCTTTGGCCAGAAACCTCTTCCCGCAAACTTTACAAGGAAACGGCCTTTCTCCGGAGTGAATGAGCTGGTGTTTGGTGAGAGTAAAGTGGTAAACGAAACTCTTTCCACACTCCTCGCACTGATAGCGTTTCTCTTCGGCGTGGACCTTCATGTGCCGGTTAAGACCTCGAACGCTAGGGAAAGCTTTTCCACACTGGGAGCAGGTATATGGCCTCTCGCCCGTATGAAGTCTCATGTGGTTCTCTAAAGCGGAGGCATTGCTCAGGACCCTTCCACATTCAGAGCATTCGGTACTCTTTTTCGCGAACGCTTGACTTTGAATACTTGAGATGGAAAGTGTTGCTTCACCAACCGAGACATTCTGAATCTGGTCCATCCTCGTATCCGTGACGGTAAATACGTTGTCCTCATTTATTTCCCCACCAGTCTGTGTCTTAAGTCTAGACTGAAGTGCGGATCTATTGTTTTCGTCATTCTCTAAGAAGTCACTTTTTTCTGTACCACCTGAAGCATCACGGCAAAACTGTACGTCTGCCTTTTCCGAAGGCGTCTCCAAGCACGTAATGCGCTCCCCCCCTAAAACAACATTGGGACTGGCGGAAGCTGCGGCCTGTTGCTCTTTGGGCGTCAGCAGAGGTGCAAGTTTCCCAGATGGATGCGAATGATGCATAGACGTCTGTTCTGGAGCATCCTGTGCCGTTATAACAACGGGCGAGTGCAAATGCAGAGTATCCAAAGATTCAAGCAAACCTGGAGAATTAGCAAACTGGTCCGAAGAAGAAAACTCATCCGGCTGTGCTGAATATTGAGATTGCGAGAGTGTGGAGACGGAGGCCTGGATTGGATGGGGAGGTGTAACTTGAACATGCGTCGATTGATAAGAAGTTTGAGGTGTCTGAGACACATTGTGTTGTGGCACCAAAGGAAACTGGAACGACAGACTCATCTGCGGAGATGAAGCATACATCTGGTCTCGATGTGGAATAAGACCGGAAGAGAGAATCTGATCCTGGACTGGTGATGGCATTAGGGCCTGTGGTGCAAAGATGGACGGCTGGGTGAGCTGAGAACAACTTGGGAGAGATTTCTCTGCATATTTAACATGCGACTGGACCGGATGTTTGGAGAAATGAGTCTCCTGTACTAAGACTTGGCTTTGAGGAATGGTGGGTTGTGCTGACTGGGTGGGACGGAAAGTGTTTTGAAATGGATGACAGACGTTTGACGCAAGATCTTTCTGATAGACTAGCGTTTGGTTTGATCTTTTCAAATGTTGCTTTGGTTGATGGTGTACCGCTGTTGGCTTGGTTTGAGGTATTGACGTGCACTCCGGAGCACCAGATAGCTCGATCATAGGCACGGATAAGTTAACCATAGGAACGGGAGTTTGGGTTGAATGTTGTGTTGAAACAGTCCATGCTTGGGTTGGTGCAATGGCACCTGCTCTGTCTGTCTGCTTTTGGGGATATGAGCCTTCAATGTTTTCTAATGTTCTTTTAGCAGTATCTCTGGCTGGGTGTACAGGCTGGTTGGATATGTTAGCACTGAAATTCACTCTGTGACTGCAGGAGGAAGTCATGGATGGCGATTTCTCCCTAGAGATGCCATGGTGGCTGGTTATTGGTTGAAATGCTGGTGGGATCACAACTGTGGATCAAGAAAGAATATTTTACATTTTCTTATTTCTTATTTATTGTATTTCAACTAATCTATAAAATATGATGAGATGCTCGGACGGTAAATGTCTCTTATACCTCTTTCCACGGTTTCCGTATTTGGTTCTTTGCGGACCAGTATTGGTTCAGCGCCCTCTTGCTTCAGTAGAAAGTATCCCGGTGCATAGTTATTACATTCAGTCTCTTGAGGCTAAAGGCACAGGACATAAAAACAGATTCAAAGATTCAGTAATAAACATTATGTACCGTATCATCAAGTATTAAAGTGATAGTTCACCCAAAAATGATTGGGTGTCATTTCAAACCTTTATGATTTTCTGTCTTCTGCAGAACACAAAAGAAAATATTTCGAAGAATGTCGGGAAGCAAACCACAGCGGTACCCATTGACTTTTGTCCAACATTCTTCAAAATATCTGCTTTTGTGTTCTGCAGAAGTCATACAGGTTTGAAATGAGGATGAGTAAATGATGACAGAATTTTCATTTTAGGGTGAACTATACATAAAATGAATAACAAGTTTTTACATATGTCCTGTTATTTTATACCTCTTGTTTAATAAGAAGCAAAGCAAGCTGTCTCCTCCCATCCTCACTGGCGCATAGATCTGCCAGTTTATCACTGGTGATGTCTCCAAGATGAAGACGCTGACCAATGCAGGGATGAGGATTGCAACCCTGGTCAACCAAAATGGGCTTTTCTGTTAAAAGAAAAGAAAACTTACATCCCCTTTCAAAACTAGCAAAAATCACCTGTTTTAAATATGTAGATGTTATTTAAACAGACAAGTGTTTATGATAAAAACGAAATATTAAGCAAATTAACTGTAGTACAATAAATCATGTTTGCATTGTTGCAAAGCAGCTTTACACAAAACATCAAAGTCAAAGTCAAAGTCAGCTTTATTGTCAATTCTGCCACATGTACAGTACATACAAGTGGAGGATTGAAATTGCGTTACTCTCAGACCCTATAGGTGCATACAGATAACATAGAATAACATATATAAAAAAAATATATCAAATTACAAATAAATACAAAATCTATATATGTACACAAAACAACTTTACAAGCAAGGGATATGTAACCGAAATAATTGTGCAGACCAAAGAAATAATCAACAGTGCAGATGAGATAAACAGCAGCGTAGATGAAATAAACAGCAGCGTAGATGAAATAAACAACAGTGCAGATGAAATAAACAGCAGCGTAGATGAAATAAACAACAGTGCAGATGAAATAAACAGCAGTGCAGATGAAATAATCAAGTCAAATGGTGCAGATGAAATAAACAACAGTGTAGATGAAAATATCAACAGTGCAAATAGCAACATATAGCAAACTATAGAACATATAACTATAACGAAACATTAAACTGGTCAATTGTACATACATGGTATTATTATTAAAATGCATGGTATAATTTTTTATATTTTAATAACGTTAAATGTTGAAATAAATGTCTTTAGGATGGTAATCGTTAATAGTCGTTATAATTTTCCAGGAAGTGCACGCAATAACGAAACATAACGCTTAACGAAAAACGAAAAACACATACCACATTGCACGGCAATATCTCGATATTTGGAGACCATACTCAGATTTCCATCTGTCGTGTTTCTCCTTTTGACTGCATTGGATGAACCACCTGTCGTTATAATGGCATTCTCCTCTCTCCGTTGCATCAACTCCGCTTTGAAGTGTTGTAAAGAGACCTCAAAAAGCTTCGTTGCCTCCCTCACAGCAGCCTGTAATAATGTTTCCATTATAGCTGTGAATTCGGTTTGAAACCCGCCACAATCTATGCTAACATTTGACATAGTCCGATTTAGATTCATGACACTTCTTCAAGCAAAAGTTTGTGTTTCTTTGATAGTACAGACGATGATAATATGAGGCATCCAGAGGAGGGCGGTGTTTCACACTTCCGCACTGAATTTTAAAATACGCTTACATTACAAATTTACCATTATGAGCCATCATAATATCATTAAAACCTTTACAAAAATAATGTATGTAGTGTGTCTAGAACCAGTTTATTCTAGTAGAATTTAATTCTGTCTTAAAAACATTTTATAATTTCCAATACCATTAAAACAATTCCCATTATAACTATTAAATCAATTACAATTTATGTCATGGGTTGTCTTGTTTATCGAATAAATGTTGTATAAATTATTTATCTATATTTTCGAATAAGGATCGACAAATGCGTTTTTAAGGGATGCGAAACGTCACATGTTTGTATTTATACGGCGTTCCAGACTACTCGGATTTCGGATATTTCCTACCTGAAATCCGTAAGTAACGTATTATATTACTGAATTCATATTGGTAACTTTAAAACATTAATGTTATTAAGGGTTCGTTAACATTAAAACGCTCCAAGTTTTATTAACGTTAAAAGAGCACCGTCCCAAAAATATTTTCCGGGATGAGGTGGGAAACATCCGAAATCCGATGTGTCCGGAACGCAGTATAGTGTCCCTCGCTGCAGGAAGTACTTCCAGTAGTTCATTTTCAGGACAGAAATGCTGCTGGATTAAGACACGTTTAGCGTGTGGTTTATTTTATCTCGCCTCAAGTTTGTATTTCGTCATGTTTATGACTTATGTTTCGTTAATTTTGTAACGCTTTTAAACAAGAGGACCGTAACGCTAGTCGTTAGCCTTTGCTAGCAGGTGAATGTGTCACTGGATCCAAACCAGCAAAACATGATTTAGCCACGTGGTGAAAACAGCAAATAAACTTGAATCTTATCCGAATCGCCTGAGCAAATAATGTGACAGTTAGTTAACAACGTGTTTTTTGACACTTTAGTGAAAGTAGCTAGTCTCGGTTGGTGCACATCTTTTTCATCCATATACGCGTCATCATGTCCGATCTCATACATACGTTTCAGTCACAGCTGTCCGGGGTCATGGAGACCGTTTTTAAAGCTGCTATATTTGAGATCACACGTCTGGTGGAGGAGAGTTTCATAAAGGAAATGTCCTGCAGTCGAGAGCAGGTGGAGACACTGAAGAAGAGACTGCAGTGGAGTGAGTCTAGATGGAGAAACCAGGAGACGAGAGCCACGAGGTGTGAAAGGTGTTGCAAAGGCCATACATCTAACGAGGATGGAGAAAAAACATCACCATCATCAGGTTTGTTTACAATCTCAATCTTTGACATGATGAGACTACTGTCTTGGTCATTCCTTGGTAAAAGAGCAATACATTTTTATGACATGTTTCTAAGCATGCTTTAAACAGTTGCATTCACCTTTGACCACATGTAGAAAACGATGGTGGTCTTAAACAGGAGAACGTTCCAGAGAGAAGCCGGGGAAGCTGTGAGCTGGAGACCGACACCCTTTTGGGAAATGAAAGATCAGAAGGTCAAACCACAGGTTTCAATAACACAGCAGAGGTGTGTAGTTTATGTCTAATCTTTCTCATGACATATAATAGCTTGTGTCCTATAAGGAAGTGATGGCTGTGTCCTGCAGGGATGTACAAAATGCAAACTTGGCATAACCTATGTGATCAGTTCGTGAGTAAATGACATATCCACTAGAATACACATGCTTTCTGTGTTTGTGCTCTCTGCAGTCTGCAGATACAGAGGAGAGAAAACTGAACTGCATACTGAAAGAGGAGGCTGTCTATATCAGCACTGATAATAAGGAGATTCAGGTTGGGTGGACGCTGGATACCGAAGGTGTGGTTTAAACATCTGTTGTTTGTGTATTATTATTGATCATGTATGTTTCTGTTTTTCTCTTCACAAATCTTTAAGTGTGAACAGTTTACAAATATTGGTTCAAATGATTTGCATTACGTCGGATTTAAAACTAATGCAGCCATTTCAATAGGTTATTAAACAATTATTTGAGCTGGACTGCCATTGTTTTTCTTGTTTTTTCCAATAGCTGAGACTTCTGATTTCTCAGCTCACAATTACAGTGAGCAGGAACTGCAGCAGATTCAGGAGGACTGGAGCGCTGGACTAAGTCCGACAACTGATAGTATTGCAAATGTCCAGGGATTGCCATACCGGACACAGTACAACGCAGACGAGCTGGCGGGTTACAACAAACTGGACATGGGAGACCTGAATGGTCTTGGAGAAAGAACTGAAGAGTCTTTGGGTAATGTAGTATTGGTGGAGACCATTCCAAATGAGCTAAACATGGCCTTGGAAGGTGAAAGACATCACAGTAGCTCTTCCAATAAGAGCACGAGAAGAAATAGAGGCACTTTGTTCGCACAGGTTATCCCAGAAACAAAAGACATGGATAGAGACAGGCACTGTTTACTTATTAATGAAAAAGGCCACTTGCAGGACATGAGTGGCTTCAGTGAAGTTCACAGCGGGATTGCAGGAGATGCTGGACAAAGAGGATACTCGCTTTATGTTGGGGATATAGCTCATGATGGCACCGCCGGACTTTTTAAGGAACGTACATCAAGTCACTCCCTAGAGCTTAATAATGGACAAGTGTTAGAATTCAATGACGCTTCTCCAAAAGGCTACTCTCTTTCTCATTCGGATGATGCATACACCTGCAACCAGTGCGGTAAAAAATTCACCCAAGCCTGCAATCTGAAGGTTCACCAACGTGTCCACCAGCGGGACGGTCTCCACCTGTGCAGTCACTGTGGGAAAGGTTACTCGTCCTTCAGTGACCTGCGCAGGCACCGATGCAGTCAGACCGGAGACAAGCCGTACACCTGCACGCTTTGCGGTAACAGATTCAGCCGACTGTGGAATCTCAAGCTGCACAGACGCATTCACACACAGGAGAAACCACACCAGTGTACTGTGTGCAATAAGAGCTTTACCCGGGCAGATATCTTGAAAGTCCATCAACGCACCCACACGGGAGAAAGACCGTACTGCTGTGGTATCTGTGGACTCAGCTTCAAACGGCTGGACCACCTTAGGTCACATCAACGCAAACATAGTGCTGACATAAACAATCAGTGATCAAGTTATACAAGTCTACAGTGTTTTTTTATTTTAAATATGGCTATAAAACAAGAATGCAATGTCATATGGTTGTACAGTCATTTTCATTTATTTTGAACCTATTTATAGATTAATATGTTTACAGACTGAAAAGCCTTTCTACAGTGTATCTTTATGTTTATTCATTTCATGCTGAATAAATGTTTTTTTTTCCACTGCACATCAAATTTTGCTATTTATCGAAGATTTATTTGAAAAGGGTATCTCACATCATACGTTATGGATAATATGTCTCCAAATGAAGAAAATATGGGAATATTTTGGTGATTTAATACTAACAGATGAAGTCATAATGGAATCAATGTTCTGAGTATTATCTTATGTATTGACTTTCTCCACGGGTTGGATAATAATGGAAAATGGAAAAAATATTTTAAAATGTTGCTTAATACATTTTTGTTAATTCATAAGCAAATCGAATTCATTGCTATTAACATATTTATCTGGTGGTTGCATGAAAATATCTCAGATATGTATTACAAAATGGCTTTTATCACATTTTCACTGGACTTTTAACAAATTAGAATCTTCGAAATATATTCAGGTAATTTTACTCCATAAAGCACTTCAACATTTTATATTTTGCAGACTTAAGATGTAAATACAGGGTCTCTATTATTATCAATGTGTAAAAAGCGGAAATGCAAATGTGAAAAAATCCATCAAGGCCACCGTACAACTCGTGACGTCACTCACAACAACATTCTTGCCCGTCTACCTGCTATTCCGTCGTGACATGTTGAATAAAGTGTTACTGAAACGTCGTGTAGTTCACGCGAAATGAAACAGTATTTTCTGTAGCCATCTGAACATTTTCCGATGTTAGAAAACATTTGTTTCTGCGCGCGATTCATACTGTCAGTCAACCAGAAGCTAAATGCTAACACCATTTATTATCATGGTATTTTTTGATCAGGATTTGATTACGTGCTAATAAAGTGTGGATTTGCACCTGTTGGAACAGAGTGAGTGTTTATGCGTGGACTCAAATAAAAAGCACAATGTCTAAAATATGTCACACGTAAATAACAGTGATCGGTCACGCGATGATGGCTGTCTGTCTTTTCTCGACGCCATCGGCAATTCATTCTTTGCTGTGAGAACTTGATCTGATCAGAAATGACGGACACGCTCGTCGTTTCGTTCCAGACCCAGTTGTCTGCGGTCATGGAAACTGTTCTCAAGACGACCATGTACGAGATCACGAGGTTAGTGGAGGAGAGCTTTCTGGAGCAAGTGGATCGAGGTAAACGAGAGGCGGAGGTGTTGAGACGGAGGCTGATCTTGTCGGAGGCCAAACTGAGGGAGCGCGAGAGGTTTAAGAGGGTGAGATGTGTGGACTGCGGTCGGACAGCGATGCCCAAGAGAAGAATGCTGAACAGAGGGCCTGAAGCACAGAGCAGTACATTAATTTAAATCACTTAGGTGTAGTCCCAAAATATTATTACTAATACCACAGAACATTTCCAAACTTTGTGTGTCTCTCTTTTTAAAGGTTTGGGGCAACCCCTTGTTATAAAGCAGGAGAAAGATTCGGATAGTGGCTGGAGATGTACCAAAGGAAGCACAGTGCTGAACCAAGAGAAGTCTTCATCGGTTCTTAATGTGTGTGTAATACTGTTTTACAGCAACTAGAAGTATTTTGACACCAAAGACACGACATGAAATTAAACACTAAATCGATTTCACTTTCTATTCTATACTTAACTATTTCTATTCATGACAGGCTGGTGAAGTGGACCCGCTTAAAGCTGGAGAAGTGAAGGAGGAGACCACAGAGGTTAGAGACACAGAAGCTTGTATAGTAATAAGCTCTCAAATAAACAATCAGAAAGATTCTTCAAGAAGTGAGACCAATGGACTCAACAGTTCAGATTCTGAACGGAGAAACCTAAAGGACAAAGCATGTGGAGAGAGGTCTGGGAATAAGGTCGACATGAGGCACAGAAACAAAGCGAAATGGTTCGATTCCAAACCAGATCCTGCAACAGTTCCTCAGGCGGGCCTAATCCGAGTTTCACCATCTTCAGAGGCTCAGGGTTCAAGACTGCAATTGGGCAGTCTAGATTCAGGACCCGTTAAACAGGAAGTTGTTGTGATGCTTCCACCGGACTGGGAGGAGATGGACAGGATAACTCCTCAAATGATTTCTGCCAAAAAGGCACCGTTGGAAGTTCAGCGTGGAGAGCCGCTCACCGCTAGATCTCGAATGGAGAAGCAAGTTCAACGTTCTGGGCCTCCTTTCAAGGTTCAGTGCCTTGCACCACAAGCCATGCAGCATCTGCAGCCAGCCAACCAGCCATGCAGATCGCCGGTTAGGAAGAACACAAAAATAGTTTTACAACCCAATGCAGTCGTGTCAGATCAAAGCTCCATTCTGCTACCTGCAAAAAACCTTCCTACACCTAAACCCTCTCATGTGCGTCAATTCCCAGAGGGAGCCGGTACGGGTGAAAGGAGTTTCAGCACCGTAAACCCAGGAAGAAGTCTTCCGCAGGTGGTCAATTTAAGGGTTCAAGGGGACGCACGGCACAATTCGCAGAGGACAATGCACAGTTGTAACCAATGTGGAAAAGGCTTTTCTCATCTGTGTCACCTTAGAGCTCACCAACAGATCCACACAGGAGAGAGGCAGTTCTGTTGTACAATCTGCGGTCGGAGCTTCACGAAACTGAGCAATTTAAAAGCACACCGCAGGGTCCACACGGGAGAGAGACCCTACATCTGCACAGACTGCGGCAAACGCTTTACCCAAAAATGCAACCTGAAAAGACATCAGAGAATTCACTCCGATTTCACAAACTCTAATACATGACAGCAAGTGGAACTATAAACGTAGAATTAATGGAGTGCGCTCATTATCTGTGTGTTCTTAATATCATCATCCTAACATTTGTGCTCACTTTTAAGCCTGCTTTTTATTTGCTATGCTACACAAGTGACTGGATCTCTCAGGGTAATTTCCTACTGTCATAAAAGAATCAAATGAAAAGCAGGGCACCTTCTCACTTCCTGATGCATAACCGTTTAAAAGTTTAGGGTCACTTTCTCTTGACTTTTTCATTGCATATGCTCGAATTACTTTTGTAGACAAAAGTATAATTGTGTAACATAATAGTCTTTTCTTTACAAATTTTTTTATTTCTTTGGACAGGAAAAAAATCTGCCAATAAGAGCCCAGAATACACAGATTAACACATTTAATACTGTTTAAAACGTCACCTCAAGAAGCTGGTTGAACAATTCTAGGCAACAAGCTTATTTTTTAGAATTTATTTTGTATTCCAATAGTTACATTTGGAAGTAATGAGTTTACTATCATTCTAAAATGTAGATAAATATCTATATTATAATGAAATATCTATATTTTTCAAGCTAAAAGAGTTAGTGACTCTAATCTTTTGAACAGTTATGTATATATTCAGCCTTGTTTTCTCTTGTGAAAATAGAGCTCACTTCCTCACATTTTGCTAAAAGAAATGTAACTCATTGTAATAGAGCCATTGTTTCATGAGATGTGCCAACATTTCTGGGGTTGGAAGGTCCCCTGTATATAAGTTGTGTTCATATCTATTCAAATGGGATAAACACAGCTACTCGACGATATACTGATAAATGAGCTCTTTCTCTTATATTTGGATGTGTAGCATTTAATCTCTGGATTGCTGCATATACTCTCTACTGTGACAGCATTACGGGTTTCGAAGCTAATTGTACAGAACAGGTACACGGGACATATTCCTGTCTGTACTGTTTTGAATACAAGCAGCTATTGTGACACATTTAAGAAAAACAGCCTGTATAAAGTTTAGATTCTGCGCTTGTTGGATTCGGCTAATGTATTGCGATGTGAATTATGTTCGAAGGTCTTACAAAGTTACATGTTCAAATTTAGCAGAATATGCAAGTTCAAAAGTAAGCGTGGCCCCTGAATGTATTACATGAAATGGCATAGTGTACGTTTTGTAGTATACAGCTGGTATAGATGGCATTACAACTGCCTTCCCATCTTTTTAGTAGTTAAGTGCTTTTTATATGTTGAACAAAATGCCACACACTGTGTTACATACTGAATCCATCAATGCATGTACATCGATTATTGGTGATTCAGGTACACCACAACAACCACAGGCTCTGAGAGCGTATAATTCAAATAATGTTATTTTTATGTGAATATTAGCTGTCAAAATAATGCATTGGACTCGAATTATTGATGAAAAGACATTTCAAATGGACCAAATGTTTAAAGTGCAGGAAGTTCTCTAAATTGATGTGCTGTTATGTGTCTTTGATTTCTGTCATATGTGTCACGTCATTGTGTGATGTTCAGATCAAAAAATTAAATGTTTCCCAAACTGTTCTTGTTTAGACTTGTAATTTGATTGCACTCCTTAAAGGGACAATTCGCCCAAAAATACGGGTTTAAAATGACATGAGGGTGAGTAAATGATAAAAGAATTTCCCTTTTGGGTGAAATGATCCCTTTAAAATACTCACTGAAAACAGTACAGACAGAAATATGACTTAAATATTTCAAACAATTACAAAACAGTTAACGATATTTATTAGTGTTTGGATATTTTATAACAAATATACAGATTTTAAGATATGCCAAGCTCTTGAAAATTTTATTGAGTAGAAACGGAAGTCATACGGGGGAGCGTTGGGGAGTCCTTGCAGTCAAAAGGCTATAATTACTTTTATTTATTTTTTCAAACTAGCAAAAGTCAGCAAGAATCGTCTTTAATACATTGTTAGATCATCTAATTTTATTAGAATAATAAATCACTCTTATTATCGATACAGGTTAAAACCTTTATTATGAAGATATTAAGACATTTAGGACAACATACGTAACGTTATGTGTGTATTTATATACATGTACACAATATATCAGTATCTCTTACTCGTGTGAAAGAAAGTCCACCAAACCAATGCGGGGCGCTAAGAGAAGAGACTGTCAAGATATTTGTTTGTTTCCGGGGAAGACGATGCTGTAAACCCGAATGCTCGTAAAGCATTTTCGCTAACCTCTATATCCAGATCATTCAAATCATTCTCTGAGGAATTTTCTCTTCAGAGATCGTTTTCATAAGGTATGTACCGAATAGTCATGATGTCATCGGTTACATTTTTTGTACTGTATTAACAAAAGATGACAGAGTCACTAGCGAGCTTGCTATGTATAGTAAACAGAGTGATTATATCAATTTACACATAAACACGTGTTTAAATGCACTGTTTGTAATATTGCCGTAATCGCATCGTGCACGTGGGTTAATGACAACAACAACAAAACCAAAACGCCCACCTATAGTGACAGAAACGCGTGTGAGTTAGGACTTATACAATATTATTATTACGGCAATCTTACCAACTCTATGTGTTATTAAAACACGTCTGTATGTCTATTTGCATATATTATAAATTTATATATATATATATATATATTTACTTGGTTTACTGTAAATTCTGTTCGTTCCTCACGAAGCCAATACTCATAAAAATGAGATTGAAAGCACCGGAAATAAGTCTGACATATAACATATAAAATGCGTTTGTGCGAATTAATACTTAAAATATAAATAACATGGTTAAACAAAACGTATTACTAGTGATGTGCTTTGCTTCTTTATCTGTGAGACTTACAAAGTCTGCACTCCATCTCTCAAAGGTGTCCTCAAGGCGACAGGACGATGTCAGAAACCGTCTTCCTCACATTCCAGTCTCAGCTCTCTGTTGTCATGGAGACCGTCCTCAAATCAGCCATGTTTGAGATAACCAGGCTGGTGGAGGACAGCTTCCTGGAGGAAGTGGGTCATCGTAAACAAGAGGTGGACGTTTTGAGACGGAGGCTGCAGTTGTCCGAGAGCAAACTGAGACAGAAAGAATATGAACAGGAGAGGAAAATGCATTGCCCAGACTGTGGATGTGGTCGAACGGGAGCCAGCAGCAACAAAGAGACACAGTCTGTGGAGACGATCCATGGTAAGTTAAAGCACAGAGGACTTAAAGGGGATAATTATGTCATCATATACTCACCTTCGAGTTGTTTCAAACCTGTATACATTTCTTTGTTCTGTTGAATACAAAAGAAGATATTTTGAAGAATATGGGAAACTCAGTAGTCTTTTTCTATTATGGAAGTCAATGTCAAAGTAAATTCTTCCAAAATATCTTTCTTACATTTACATTTATTCATTTGGCAGATGCTTTTATCCAAAGCGACTTACAATTGAGGAAAACAGCAAGCGATTCGTCTAAGTAAGCAATATTCACGAGAAGTGCTAGTAATACAAAGTTTCAATGTGTTTAGCAAACCAAAAAAATGTATACAGGTTTGTAACAAGAGTAAATTTCATTTTGGGGTGAACTATCCCTTTAAGAACAGACTACAGAAAAACACAGCTATAATATTTATTTTCTTCAAATTATTTAAACATCACTGTTTATTATTGTTTCATCATTTAAATCGAGCTGTTATTAGTCATTTTAGAAAGGGGAGGAGCCACTCGATATGTCCCGCACATTTTAGTGGAAATTATGTCAACATATATAATAATGCCACGCGTTTCAAAGCACTTCACTTTTTAAAGAACGAACTGCTGTTGTATAAATTATTATTACAATAATGAAGAATAATAAAGATTCTTTAAAATATTCACAGCAAAAAAACACTTTTAGGTTTACAATGTGAAACATGTGATTGACCAAATAATTATTTTTGGGAGAAGTGTCTTGCACACTTTCTGCGTAATACTGTAGTGTTCACTAATGACATGATCGCCTACAACAGCTACATACATTTTACCTCAAGCATTGAGAATGACTTTTTGTCCTAAATATTTCTTTTATCTTACATGCTTTGTTTAGGCCCAATCCTGAGAGACCAGCCAACCAATGAGCCTCAATTGACCCAACCTGTGCAGAGACAGCAGACTAGACATCAACCGGAGTCTAACATACACACTGCAGCGCACTCGCAATCTAAAGACAAGCATGAAGTACACAGACAGAGTGCTAAAGACATCACAACACCTAACTCCAATGTGCAAATTCCTCAGGATGTTCTGCAAAGACTTCTGGGTAACGCAGCAGTTCAGAGCGAGTCCACGAGTGACGCCAAACCAAGAATGAGAGACAAATCTGAAATAGACTGTACACTTGATAAGGACATAAGCTCGAACCACTCAAGACTGTTACACAGTCCTTTGGCTCAGGATGGCCAGGAGGCTTTGGAACCATCTTCACCAGAGAAAATAAAATCAGAGGCAGAACCGAATCGTCTCCCTGTGAAGGAAGAGGAAGAGATGGTTCCGGTGTGGGAAGGCGTCGACAGGGATGATGTTTGCCATGGAGAAATGGCCGATCCGAGTCACGGAGAACTCAGAGGATCTTGTGATCAGGAGGAGATACAGGTAGAAAGCTTTCCAGATCTAAACTCTCTCGACATGCCAGATGTCACCTCATATTTCACACCCTATTCAGTCAACACATTGCTACATCAAGGTATTAGGGCACAACATAGTCATTTAAGCACAACAGAGCTGGGCCTATCCAGCATGCCAGTGAGGTCAAATTTGTTTGTCCAACAAGAAAATCTGCAAAATTATACAAGGCCTGATGTTTCGGAAAGTTCTGCCCTTTATTCTCACGGCGCTGTTTGTCCGGGCGAGAAAAGAGTCATCCGCGCGCAATACCCAAAGCATTTCTCCCAGGACAAACGCAGGATGCCCGCAGAACACATACATGCAGAAAGATCCCACCATTGCCCCCAATGTGGGAGAACTTTTGTGAGAGCATGTGACCTCAGAGCTCATTTGTTGATCCACAAAGGCAAGAAACCGCTGAACTGTTCCCAGTGCGATCAGACGTTTGCCTACAACTTCGAGCTCAGGGTTCACCAGCAACACCACTCCGGCGAGAGACCCCACGTCTGTCCGCACTGCGGCAAGGCCTTCGCTCGGCTTAGCAACTTCAGGCAGCACCAGAACATCCACACGCGGGAGAAGCTCTTCAGCTGTACTCAGTGTGGGATGAGGTTCAACCGTGCCACCAACCTGCGAGTTCACATCAGAAGACACAGCCACGCCGGGAAGACGTACAGTTGCCCTCAGTGCGGAAAGAGCTTTCTGGGTCCCCGGCAAATGAAGACCCATTTACTGAAAATCCATGGAAGAGGAGGGAAATAAATCAAGATTTTTCATTTTAAATTCTATTTTAACTGATCTTGCATTAGTCTAATGTTTACATGTTAAAATGATCTGCTCTGGAATCTAAAACATTCCCCATGTTTGATGTTTGAGAATGGACACACTTATTTTTGTTTTAATAAAACATTGATTCTGAATGATCGAAGCTCTGGGTCAGCCAAAGCTGCACAAGGTACCATCAAGAGCTCAAGAAGACATCCTAGAAAGCTAAGAAGGCCACTGTCCGACCCTCACAACTCTTTCACAATCATTGACCTTAAAGACAAACACCTGGATGAAGTCTTTCTTGAAGAATACCTGTTGTGCAGGAAAATAAGTAAACACTTTACAGTTAAAGGAATAGTTCACCCAAACATGAAAATTCTCTCATAATTTACTCACCCTCATGCCATACAAGATGTATATGACTTCCTCTCTTTAGTTGAACACATACCAAACATTTTGTATCTAACTTTAAACAAATATTTTGATAATATTAAAAAAAGCACATCCGTTCATAACTTACAATCTTATTGGTTCTTGCGTGACACGTGATGAATGATCTTGACAACTAGTCACGAGACACAAGATTCAAAGCTATGTATTACCATATTCATATTTAACTCTCTGATGTGCTTGTTTTGGTTTCAGGAAGGATAAATAGAGATATTGAGCTTCAAAGTTGTTGCATTCTATTTGACCTATAAAATCTTTTTGTTTTCTAAAAAGTCCCAAAATGTACATAATAAAGAAAAAAAACATCACATAATTTGTCACAGAATAAAAATATGTGACAAAATGTCAGATTTTGGGATGTCTTTACAGATGTGCTCTTAAGTCCCATATATATTTTAATATAAAATGATTTGTTTGTGTTAAAAAGAGAAATCATATACATCTGGAATGGCATGTTAACTATTCCTTGAGTTAGCCACACATTTCAGAAGTTCAATACACGTGGCCTACGTTTATTAGCTGAAGTGATTTTTGATTTTTTTTGCTGTTGTGATATCAATGTATAATGGTGTAAAATTGTGTATTTAATGTTGTTGTGTATTCCCTTCAATGACAATGTTAACATATTTTTTTTAAGTGAAGATGCAATTATAAAGCAAATACTTTTATCTTTCTATATGGCACAGAAAATGATTGTAAAAGGAATAGGTTGTGAACTTGTGATTTGGCTGTTTTGTTGCGGAAAGTAAAAAAACATTAGTTTAATGACTGGTACCATGTAAGCGAACAACAATGTCAGTCTCACTCAATGTGGCATTTCAATTCATTTTCATGTAAAACTGCTTCATGACGTTCTTAATAGGTTATCTATCCTAAATTCTCCATTGCAGATTTGATCCACTTTAGTCCTGATATATGTCCTGTTCACTGTTTTTGAATGTTGGACAGTGCCATTCCTTTAAGTTTCTTTTATAAGATTCTGTTTCTCACTGAAAGGAACAGACTTAATTTATTTCCTAAATAAAGTTTATTATCTGATGCATTTGTTTGCTTTTTTCTTTTTTTATTTGGATAATTTGATTAGATCATTCATTTGACTTTAGATCGAATTAAAAATAAATATATATATTTTAAGGTCAAACTATATGTTTCTAAATTTAATGTTACATAAATACACTGCATTCAGATGAAATGTAATACTAAATGTACATTTTATTGTCTCTAAAAACATTCAGAATATAAACAAGTTAATAAATGATAATGTAATCATTACTTAATACTTACTTATTTTGGTATTGTGTATATGTTGTAGATTGGCCGAAGGTTTGCAGAATACTCTTCCCCAGAACAAGGCAATTTGAACTCCATAAACAAACAGAGAACATTCAGTGTAAGCAACTATATAAAAAAACGAATGTGCATTCATTTAAGACTTTTTAAAAGTCATGTTTCACATGTTTCTTGTTTCTTCAACAGGTAGTGGCCAGAGAGGTCTTGACACAGTTTCAGGTGTGGCAGAGGGCATGCTATAGCAGGAACATTGAGTGGGCTCCAATTACAGCAAAGGTTTATTATATTTATATAAAATAATCTGTATTAGTAACAGGTCTCTCATTGTATCTTTACGAATATAAAGATATGATTTGTAAAGAGTCAAGTTTCCTGTCCTTGCACAGATCATTTCTGCCCTGCCGCAGTTGTATGGAAGGGAGACAGAGGTGATTGTACGATGCACTAAGATGCTACACAACCGCAGGGATTACCTTCGAAGAAGAGCAAAGGTTAGAGTTCACATCTCTTCATTTAACAAACATTTACTTGTATTTGTTGATGAATCTGGATTGCATATTTTGTACTGAATTGGAGCATCTTGTGTTTTTGTAGAGTTTAGTATATGAATGCTTTTAAAAACAATGTTTTTTCATTTAATTTTTTAATAAGAGTATGTACTTTATTTTTTTATATGGTAGGCCTATATGGAAAAATATTTCTTAGCTGTGGTCTATGCAAATGTTCACACAAACTGAAGTGCCACGATTTGAATGAGATACCTTTTTTTTGCACACCAGCCTGTTATTGTGTTTTAAGATCACAAAAAAATATTTTTCTCTTTCTGCTTTAGGAAACTGCTGTGGAAAAAAATCTTTTACCTATGGGCCAGAGATATATTGAACAAAGAGTCGATCTTCAAAATGTGAACTAAATAAAATATAGCTATGCGTGACATCATGCTGTTGTTGTTTTTTTGGTGTGCACTTTAGTTTGTTTTCTTTTTAACTTTACAAAAGGCTAATATAAAGACTGATGTTATTGTGTGTTGCTGCCCTTCATTGCGAGGCAGAACATAGCAGTGAAACTGTATTGAAGAGTCTATGAAGAACAAGTATTAATTCACAATTAACTTATTTTCAATAAAAGCACTTTTACGTAGACTGAGTAAATCGCATTTATGCAAAGCAAAAAAAAAACAGATGAACAAATGAACACAAG
This sequence comes from Oreonectes daqikongensis, assembly GCA_026939265.1. NCBI lineage: Eukaryota > Metazoa > Chordata > Actinopteri > Cypriniformes > Nemacheilidae > Oreonectes > Oreonectes daqikongensis. The sequence continues at coordinate 1,713,055 of JAOTQM010000031.1, forward strand.
AAGCATTTTACTTCACTATAAATGCTTTAAAATAGTTTCTCCGTAAAAAGTTGACAAATAGCCTAACTGAAATGTTTTTTTTTCTATCACGTATTTTTCTGCAATACTAAGCACAGGAGAAATTACACACAAATCAGGCAAATAAACATTATAATCGTTTTATTGTATAAAACGACCTGGTGCTAGTTTGGGCTTCAAGCGGGAATCAGGTCACGCTGGCGCGTGTTTCCCGTCGGTCAGTTATGCGGTTGCGCCGCTTTAGCGAGAAAAAGGAGAGAGGAGCACCAGTCTCAAACAAACACTTCATTATTTATTAAAAGGTAAGATTATATCGATTTAGGTGTTTTGACTTCGCGTGTATGTTGGTGGTGGGTTGTGCTAGCTGCTAATCTGCTATAGTTTTTAGAATGTGCGCAGGCGCCATCATCGATGACCCATTCCCGTTAAATTCTAATAAGGTGAGGAACTTTCCTAGCAACGCGGCAAACCTGTGCGTAAATAATAAAGGACGTGAACGCTTTGTATTCAAGTTAACAAAAATCCGATCGATTAATATATTAAACTCTTTTATCTGTGTTTTTAGGGGGTTATGTAAATAAGTTAGTGCTTAGCTTGCTTGCTTTATAAGGAACGGACTTTTAACCACGAGAAATTCCCTCGTTCACGTGTTTTTTTCCACAACTTACATGTAAACAATTAAACATCAGGTTTTTATTAACCCGAAAGTGAATTATTAATCGTGGCTGTTTCTTCACGTAATTAATTAAAACGGGGCTAAACAATAAGGATTTTTAAAAACGTGTCATGTTTCTCTTTCAGTAACGTTACTTACCAATAATTTTCATGCACCGTTTTTTGCATAGCAGTTCGTGGCTCTCTTCTCAACATCAGTAGTCCTTTAGGAAAATTATTGTAGTAAAAGTGTAATTTTTTTTGCAGATTTATTACCATTTATAGTTTGCTACACATACTGCGGTTAAATTGGTTATTGTGGTCATGCCATAGTTTATTTGTAGTTACAATGGTTACTTAACATCATGGCAAAATACTTTACATCAATGCATCTCTTCTATTTTAAGGTAAATGGGATTTTTGGTTTATACCTTTTTCTTCACTGTGTTTAGTTGCAGAACTTGAAAGGTTGTAAATATCTGGGGAGAAGTGTGTTTCGCCTTCTATATAAGAAACCAACCACGCACAATGGAGGTGGAGGATGCCCTGTCTGCAAAGTTCAGGACTCTGATCGAAGGACTCATGGTGGCGACAACATCGGAAATAGTTAAAATGTTTAGCAAAGTCCTGACGGAGACCAGGGTGGAGATAAGCCGCAGCTGGAAAGAAATCGACTCGCTTAAGCAGCAGCTGGAGGAATGTGAGCTCCAGAAAACACAGGCCATCATCAGAGCTCAGATGTTGTCTGAATTGAAAAGAGAAGACGACGAGGTAGAAGTGTCACGTATGGTTTCTCAGCTTGACAATGATGTCATGAGGCCACGGGCTCAGGTGAGTTTTTAGTGCATTGCACAGGTAACATCTACACCGTTTCTTATAAATGCCATTCAAAACATTTAAAAGTGACAGAAGAGTTTACACGTGGTCGCCTTGAAGATGGGATTCAAACAAATCATTTTACAACAGTTTGGATTTTATTTTTTGACTGTGTCGTTTTGCTGACGATTCTGTTAATTGTTTGGTGAAATGTTTTTTCTACTGGTAATAATCACTATTTTGCATGTCTACCAGGGTTCTGAAGGAAGAACTGAGATTGTCCCAGTGGAAAAGAGAAGCATCATTGGGGGGAATGCCAGTGGACCAGAGACAGCCCAGTCAAGCAAAACAGGTGAATGACAATAAACCACAAACATTAATTAATAAAAGACAATAACATAGACGGTTTCAAAGCAACAACATAAACGTTACTGCGCATGCACGCTTTTGTGGCCCAAACTTATCTTCCGGTATACGTCTGCAAAGAATAGAGTCCATGCAGATTATTTCTGATACAAAGCAAAATAAATAACAAGTAAATGACATTAGCTAGCAAGTTAAAAGTATGTGTAGTCAGTATTATTTTGGGTAACCAGTAGAAGAACCGTTACTTGACTAAACGTAAATGCGACAAAGTTACACGACCCATTCAACATATTGTTTATTTAATAAAATCTATGTACAATAAAATTCAACATTGTTTATTTAACACAATTATTATACAATAAAATATTAATATAAATAGTTATATTATTAGCCACTAGTAGCCAGACCGATCAACAAACACAGACTGGAAGTTAACTTCGGGCCAGGTGCGTGCGTCCGATGAAATCGTCTATATGATACTGTAGAATATGCTACAGCAATAGGATCTATTCTGCTCGGCTATGCCGAAAATGTAAATGTATAAGCATTATATAACAATGCAGTTTACTATTTTTCCGTTATTCAGCTGCATTTTCTTTCATAGAAACCTGTAAACATTTCTTTATTACTGTTAATGTTGTACTGTTTGTAATGTAAATCTTGTGATGCCACTAAATTGTGTGTGTGTGGGTTTTTGTGTGTGTAGGTGTATCATCGGCTAATATTGAGAATAGCAGTGCAGCAGAAAACAGCCCACACCACAGCCTTGAGACCCACGGCACACAGACTGTTATAGATACGGAATTACTGTGTCCAGCTAATAACATGTTGCAAGTAAAGGGAGAGACTGCGTCGGCAAACACGTCTAAGAACGTTCCCAATGGACCTTCAAGCGTCGGCAAGTTAACAGTTAACCCGAATTCAAAGGACGTAAAACAAGCGGCGAAAAAAAGAAAATTAATGCAAAAACATGCGAATGACAGGATGAAAGTTGCTCGCGCTCTTCGAGACCGGCAGCACCTCAGCATGCAGAGACGTTGCCTGTGTTGTACGTCGGACGAGTGCTACCTCCAGTCGAGCACCACCAGTGCCCACCCCCAGGTCCCCACTGTATACGTGTGCCGTAAATGTGAGAAACGCTTTAAAACGCACATCCTGTTCAAGAGTCACAAGTGCTCAATGCCTCAGAGTTGTGACAGATGTGGGCACATTTTCGTTACCATGCAGGGGCTGTCCGCACACGGTCAGGAAGTCGGTCCTCCGTTCAGCTGCGGTCAGTGCGACCAGATGTTTGCCACCCAGTGTGTGTGGAACCTGCACAAAAGAATCCACCCCAACGGCGCATCTGCTCAAGACACTAAAGAGAACATCGTTGATGCCGTTAATATGCACAAGAACATGAAATCTCAGCTACAGGTTCGTCTTGAGAGAATTTCAGACTCTCAGCTGGAGGCGGCTTTATGCACGAAAAGCTCTTCTTTGCAAGGCACCTCGAGCAGTTTTGCCAGCAGAGCACAGGAATTGGACCCCGGTGAAGCAGGAACCCTTTTAGATTCAAGTGTCGAAGAGTTAAATGAAAGGAGTGTATATGCAGTGATGTCATCCTCCACTTGCCAGAGTCAGCTAAGTGAAGATGCGGTTAGCATACAGTCACAGACGGCACATGGATCTGATAAAGTGAGGGATGAAGAAGGATCTAATGCTGGAAGCGATGAGTCGGGGCTCTGTTCCTCTCCGAGAAAGAGGAAAACATCAGGTAGTGTTATAAAATTGTCAAAAGTACATTGAGACTAAATGTATTGTTCAAAGGAGCAATGTGGAGATTTTAGCAGCATCTAGTGGTGAGGTTGTGAATCGCAAGCAACGGTTCACTCCACCGCTCACCCCATCCTTTCGAAGCACTACGGTGGCTGACACAGGATTTCAGCTTCTCGTTTAGTGATACTATAGAGACAACGTGACGAATTCAATCTAAGGGAAATTTAATAGAAATAGCTCATTATAAGATAATAACAGTATTTATACACCTATGAAGACAGGTATGTATATTATATTGCATTTCTGTCAATAGACCCTCCTTAATATCACACATTGCACCTTTAACTAATTCTTGCACGGATTAGTTTGACTATTTTAAAAGTATTATTGTTCATATTTTTTATTTAGATTGCTCTCATGATGCATACAATGGTGTGTTTCCTGTTGAAAAAATTCTGAAATGGAGAGACAATAAGGTAGGGCAAAGTTCGATTCGAATGCACTGTCCCATCAGCTTTGAATCACAGATTGAGCTGACAATATACTTAACCTTCATTTCGTTTTAAAAGGGCAAGAGCGAAGTTCGGGTCAAGTGGATGCCATGCTCCTTGTGGTAAGTTTTTGAAACTTTATCTATATCCATCTACAAGACTGTTAAAATGTCAAAATTGAAAGCCCGTATTTTTATTGAGACAATATCTTATTTGTCACTTGTCAGTGGGGCAAAATTTCAAAACACATGGGAGCCAGCGGAGAGCTTTCCAGACTTGTTGGAAGACTAGCCGAAGAAAGAAGAATCATTAAAAAAGTTATATTATGTTGATCTTTTATGAAATTCTGCGTTTACACTATAAGGGTGCATGAAGTTAATTTAATGAATGTTCTTGCCATATCATTTCTGCTAAAACATATATCTTGAAACAGGTTCTCTTTGATTTACCATTCCTACCCGATGACAACTATCCTAGGTATGAGGCATAGTGTTAAATTGACTAAATGGGTTTTAAGTGCCCGAGTTTAAAAAAGTGTAGCTCATATTGCGATCAGTTATTAATTTAGTTTGTGAATTTACTGTAAATGTATTGGATGCACCCATTTATATTTTTCTTAACTCATGTCATTATTTGAAAGTGTTTTAGATGTTTGTGGTGAATCTTTTTTTACCCATCATTTTGTTTGACAATGACATATAAAGTGTTTATTGGCACAGCCCAGTTCATGAGTTATCGCTGCCTGTTATCAACTTTGTTAGTCTACTGATGATACAGAAACTGTCACCGCAAATCTGAGACATTTTATTATAGTCTAAAGCTTATATTAAGGTTGATGATATTCCCATTGGTTCACAGTTTTTGTTGCAGGCTGGTAAAATAAAGTGGTGTATGTCTTAAAATACCCACAAATTTGAATAAACAGTTTTCAAATCTCTAAGGCTGAGAAACTTTCTCGTGTATTACACAAAGATTTGACATGTTACCTCTGAATCTTCACACAACAGTCCTGAAAAACAATCTGTGATGGTTTTTTATGGTTGAGGCTTTTACACCTATAATGCTCTTAGCAGTGTTTATGAAACTGTTTTTGGCCGCATGACTTCCTGCTATGTGAAAGTGAACGTTACACTGAGAACGGACCCTGGTCTCGAATCAGCTTTTGACATTTGACTTCACCTGAACGGAAAGTAAAAGAGAATCTATTGTTGATAACCGCAAAATCAGGTATGAAAAGCCTTTATCTTATTTTATTCCTAAATAATAAAATAAGGATAAATATATTTTAGATTTGACTAAAATGCAATATCAATAACGGAAACTCGTGACTCAGACGAGAGTGGGCAGTAAAGCGAAGTGGTTTTATTTCCCTTCACTGGAAATCTTTTGATTTAGAAGAAACGCAAACACTGGAGTATGTCTACACATCCACAATGGTATTGTCACACCTAACCGCTATTACAGGTAAGATTTTCTCAAATCAACTTAAAATGGCAAACTTTTTTTAAATTAAACAATTGCCTTTGTTTTTATGCTCGAGTGTAAAGTATCCAGTTGATGATCAACCAAAACACAGTTAACAATGGCATTACTTAACCCTTTGTTGCACTCATAACTGCATCAATTCGTTGTTGAACATGTCATCTTCTCTTTCTGTCAGTTCTCATCTTTTTGCACTTGAAGCATTTGGGAGCAATAGAGATGAAAGAAGTTAAACTTGGAGAAATGGTGTCATTAAGGTGTAATCTCTCTTTCTTCAATGAAATCCACTGGCTGAAGATGAGTGCCGAGGGTCAGCCGACCTCTCTGATGGTCACAATTGTAAAGCATAACGGAAATTTGTCTACTATCTGGAATTCAAAGCCGACTCATTTTGAAGGTTTTATGAAAGAACAGAGTACTGGACTGAAAATCCTCAATGTCTCCACTAATGACCTTGCCACATACTTCTGTGCTACTTTTAAAGGAAAAGAGATGAATTTTGGCAAAGGAGTGAAAATATACAGTAAGCGTGGATGCTTCATTTGTGTGTATAAATGAAAATAATTACGCATTATTAGTAGTATGATCATTCTACTAAATATTTTGTGTACTTTAAAGCGAATCAGAGAGACACTAAAGAAAAAGAACAACACGTGCAAGGTAAGATGCTCAGTGCTCGAAAAAGTATCTATAAGCACAAAGGTTTTACTATGTAGAAAACTTTATATACAATGTAAAGCAGTGTGAACTACTACAATTTATTTTTCTGCAAAATACTTTTTTATGAACCTCTTATAAAATTGAAGTTTGTCCGTAGGTTTTGTTGGACTGTCTCTACATTACCAAGTATTCGCAGCAGTGCTGAGTTTTGGCATACTAGCAATGTTTCTGGCTGTTTCTGTAGTGCAAATGAAGACCAGGACAAAGAACAATGACACAAAATAAACAGTATTTCAGAATCTTTTTTTTCTTGTTTTACCAAAGCATTTATGGTCTTGTTAATATAAATAAAATAATTTGAATCTTTTGGAACTGCAAAATCTTAACTTGTCATGTCCTCCATCAGATCTCTTCCATGAGCCCTTAACCCTTTATAGGGCACTCATTAAAATACTTGGAAACTCAAAATTTCAACCCTGGAGTGTTATTATAGGTTATTACAAGACTTTTAAACTTTTGTGAAAAAAGTCATTTTTATGTTGCTATAATATAGCATGATAATTTAGGAACACAAACACACAGTCAAAACAGTAAGAGTGAAGTGCAGATCTACTGAAAGCAAAGAATACTGACATATAAATTGTATTATATAATAATAAATGAAAAATAGCACTAAGTACAGGTGGTGTCACAAATTTTAGCAGTAATAAAGCTAACAGTAAAAATAACACAAATATAGGCCTATGCCATTTAGGTAGAATAAAAACTGTTATAAGTTTAAATTTTCCACTAGATCACTGTATAACATTATACAAACATGAAATGCACTATTAAACACTATTGTCCTACGTCATAATGCATTATTAGTATAAAAAAGAACGAAGTATGATTTACTAGCTGCACCGGGCGTATGTCTAAATATGGACACTTAGTCATTTACCTGAAACGGGCGTATGATCAAATATGATCACACCATTTTCATGCAACGATGTTCACTATTTCTAGAAATCCTACGCAAACAGCAACTCTCTCAACATTAAACACAACTATTTAACTATATAATGTGTGAGTTTCATTAACTTATCATTCTTCGCTTCGATGCTATTTACGTATTTGTAGGAGTACATAGTTTTTCATGCAAGTAGTCATCTTTTACACAGCTGAGATTACACTGTTTGTTGTGGCAGTCTTAACAGTAAGTACAGAAGTGGCATTTGCGTGTTAGTGGTATTCAGTCTGGGACCGTTGGATTATTGGGCTGATTTTGTCACGCAGACCGCCAGCAAATGCCACTTCTGTCAAGTCGTGGCCCAGTGGTTAGAGAGTTGGACTCGCCAGCAAATGCCACTTGAGCAAGGCACCTAACCCCCACTTGCTTACTATAGTTGTATAGTACAATACAATGTAAGTCGCTTTGGATAAAAGCGTCTGCCAAATGCATAAATGTAAATGTAAGTATAATTTAAAAGCAGCTGTTAACCCTCCGTGCACTTTTGCGGTAGCAAAGCAGAATAGTTTTGTATAGCTGTGAAATATGTACTAAATTCGATGCCAATACAATCACAGGTTTACTTGAGAGTTTTATTCAAATCATCCCAAGGCATTTAACGTTAGTTTCGAGCAGAGCTTTTTAGAGCTTTGCGACAACGGAAGTACGACATTTTTGCGTGTCACGTGATTCATGTAGCGTTCAGATAGTTTCAGGAAGTTATGTTTTATCTTTAAATGCTTTATAAACCATTAACATAATTCACTTTATGATTTCGAGGCAAGCTGCTGCTTAAAAGTGATCGAAGAAGTTAAGGTGGACTGCAGTTATGCACGTTATTGTTATGGTTTTTTTTAAACCACGCGGGAGTTTTAACGTATAAACCTAGAAAGAGATTTGGATTAACAACCAGAATATATCACACTGCTGGTACGTACACACACGCACGCACACACACACACATCATATCATTTACTCCAAATCTGTGTAAATTTCAATGTTCTGCTGAACAAAAAGGAAGATATTTGGAAGAACGTCAGTAACCAAACAGATCTCATTCCCCATTGACTCCCATAGTATTTATTTTCCCTACTATGGCAGTACATGGGGCACGAGATTCTTCCAAATATCTTCCTTTGTGTTCATCAGAACAAAGAAATGTATACAGGTTTGGAACAACATGATGGTGAGTAAATGATGACAGATGTTTGGGTAAACAATCCCTTTAAATGACCTTTAACATGCACAGTGAGTCTTTAGATTATAGACGGTTTCAGCCACAACAACATAAACAAATGTTACGTGGCCCAAACTTAACTTACGGCAGACCTTCCCAATAAATCTATAACTGTTGTGTAGTTTTAACTTAAATACAATAAATATGCAATACAGTATTTTAATATATATATATATATATATATATATATATATTAATATAAATTGTTATATTATAACGAAACATAGTCATGTCATGTCATTTATTTATTTATTAGTTTGTCTTTTAATGTTCTTATTTCAGAGGCCATTATACCAACTATGATGTCTTCTGGAACCCTTAGGATTTCTTTCGGAGTCCTTTTTATATTCGTCTTCGGTACGTTATTACAATTTTCATTTTAAATTGATAGAACTATATTGTCATTGTCCTTAATCCTCCTAAACCTAACTTAACATGTTTAAATAGTATTGAAGCATAAATTATTTACTTATCAATTCATTGATCTAAAATGACTTTTAAATCCAGTGCTGGAGCCCGTTCTGTCTGGAATATTGAAACCTGTCTTGGTGAATCTGAAGGACACTGCTGTTCTCGGTTGTAACATAACATGTAACGGAGAACTCCTTTGGTCATTTGAATCTGGAGGACGTCTGGAGGTCTTAAAATGTGTCCAAGGTGACTGTAAAGAAGGAGACGGCTTTAAGGGAAGAGCAAAGATTAAGCACGGACACGCATCGGCATCTCTCACCATACATCCTGCTCTATACAACGATCAGGGCTGGTACAAGGCACAATGTGTTTCAGCCATTCTCTGTACTGTCCACTTGGAAGTTTTGTGTAAGTCCTCACTTATTTAGTCCAGTGTTCATGTCAACGTTAGGTTGATAACGCACAGTCACATGTGTTCTGATCTTTGTTTAGTCTCTTTCTAATGTTTAGTACCCACTACTGTGAATGCCTCAGTCGGAGACAACGTGACATTACCCTGCTATGCACGTACAGAGAAGGACATCGCCGATGATGCTGTGAACATCCTTTGGAAAAAGGACGACCAAGTGTTTTTAGAAGTCAAAAATGGACATAAAAGCTATGGTTCAGGTGTTACACAGAAGGCCTCGGTTTCACCGAATCTTTACCGGGATGGAGATCTTTCCCTTTCTATTTCCAGGGTCACTCCACTAGACAGTGGATTGTACATGTGCTATTACAAAACAGAGGAACAAGGAAATCCTGCTGCTGTCACGCTCACTGTTGCAGGTTCATAAGCATTTAAAAAAAAAAGAGATCTATATAGAACGAAAGAGAGAATGAAACGATTTTTGTTTAATTCTTTTTTTTCAGCTCATCGAAGCATCACTGAAAGGCACATGGGTGAGGATCTGAGGCTTGGACTTTTCAGCTCTGAGCAGGTGCAGATAACTTTCAGCGGTTCTGAGGGAGCTGAGATGCACGTCTGCGCGGTTGAGGGAAACACTCCAACATGTGACCCCAAATATAATCACAGAGCGTTTGTTGTAAACGGCTCTCTCGTGGTGACTGGGTTGTCATCCACCGATAGTGGAACTTTTACTGTGAAAGACAACATGGGAAATATCATAAGTGTCTGCACTGTAACAGTGAAGGGTACGTTTTATCATTCTGATTGTTGAGTTTATGGTTTAACAACTAAACATTGATTGCTTTTGCATTCAGATATGTTTCTTTTTTTGTGTTTACAGCCGTGGCCCGGAAATATCACTGGATAGTTGTGCTCATCGTTGTGTTTCTTCTTGCTAGCATTATCTTCATCCTTTGGTGTCGATATAGGTGTCTATATAGAAAGGAAAAATGGCAGCAAGTACGTGCGTATTTTAACAATCGGGACTCTACTGTGGACACAGCATTGAGAGAACCTGCAGGCATTAGTTTGTCACATGAGGAAACAGAACATGATATGCTCGATGACCCTCACACACCTGTAGAGGAGACCAGTCCTGAGATTTTCATGACCACTGAGAAGAAGGACACTTCAGTTCAGGGATTTTAATAACTTTTACCTGAGAATGAAAATCCAAAAATTTTGAGATGGCAAATCTATTATCCTAGCCACAAACAAAGCATCTTCTAGATCAGGGGTCTCCAACCTTTTTGTAAGCAAGGGCTACCTGAAGAGATAAAATCATCTAGAGGGCTACTTGTTGATAAAATTATTTAAAACTTTAAAAATGTGATGCATTATTTTTCAGCTCACAGGACCAAATTGAGTTTTCTTTCACATATATTTGCACTTGAATATATGAAAAGTGAAAGTGACCTATTTGTCAGATATGGTGACCCATACTCGAACTTCTGCATTTAACCCAACCAGTGAATAGTGAACACACACACTTCAAGTCGTGAACACACATACACCGGGAGCAGTGGGCAGCTATCACTGCAGCGCTTGGTGAGCAAACAGGGGTTAGGTGCCTTGCTCAAGGACACGTCAGTTGTTACCTGCCGGTACTGGGAATCAAACCGGCAACAACCTTCTTGTTACGAGTCCGACTCTCTAACCATTAGGCCACAACTGCCCCTATTAAAGCTTGAAACATGCTAATAATAACATTTCATGACGATGTTGCGCTTGACTGAACAATATAGTCACAGATTAAATTGAGTGTTATTGTTGAGCCTTGTGTTTGTCAAACACCTTACAGAGTTCATGCGGGCTACCAGGTGCTCGCGGGCACCACGTTGGAGACCACTGTTCTAGCTGAAGTCAGGTGTCCCAGCAGGTGTTTTTCCGTCGTGCCCCTCATTATTATGCATTGTGTGCCCTGTCTCTTGCACTTTCATAACTTTAGCACTTTCTTTACTTTTTCATGTACAAGCTTTGTACCTTTTTCAATAAACCTTTATAAAGTGTCTTAAAACTGAAAATAATTGTAGTGTTTTTCATTTTTCCCATGGCTGTATGTACAGCTCACCGGGTCATACAATTAAATATTTATTTTATTTAAAGCAGAAAAGCTTATTTATGAGCTAGTCAAAATCACCCATTTTACAAAATACAGGCAATTAAAACAAAATTTGCTGTGGTGTATTACTAATGTTTTAAATAATTGCCTATTACTAATAAAATTGTAATTTCTTGTAGACCAAAAATTACACCACAGTTGTTTTATTAAGTCGTAAAATGAGTCCATATTTAAGTCATTAAGTTTTAACAGTTTAGTCTAGCTACTGTTTAATGTTTAAGAGTTTACTTTTATATCAACTTTGATTTTATTCAAATGTATTTTATCAATTTGCTATGTTTGAGAGTAAAAATATACTCAAAGAATGTTTACATAAATGCTTGGTCTTAGACGCTCAGACCAGGAGCACAGACAATAGTCATTGTGACCGTGCAGGCTACAGTGAACATGATGTCATAGACACGTCTTAAAATTAAAACCCGCACTAATTCTGACAACGTAATTCTTGAAAAATTTCTAAATAACAGAAACATAACAGTTAGCACAACTACAGTTTCCTAATAAATACTCACTGACAAACACAGCTGGATTAGTGCTGGCCCGTGATTGGCTGAACTAGATACTAGCTGAACTCCATAAAGAGCTTTGAAGATGCAGAGGAGAACACATCACTGCTGCTGCTAAGACGGAAGCAAGAAACAGGTGCGGGCTCCAGCAACATTTCTCAATTCAGTTTTAAAAGAAGGTACTTTAGATTAACAAACTTAAATTATTTTCAGGTGTTTTATTTAGGGAGACAGACATCTAAAATATTTTGGAAGGGGGATCCAGAGAGATATGCTAATATATGTAATATATATTTTGCTTTATTCAGGTTGCAAAATGAAGCTATTTTTTACAACCATCTTATTTATGACTACAATTGCTCAGGTGAGTATTCATTGCATTACGCCTTGTCCAGCTATTTTTAATCTATTGCTCATTCCTGATCTGATTTTGTCATTTAGATTGCATCAGATAAGGTAAGATCATTTAAATAATTCATTGTCAAAATATGTTTGTAGATTTACATTAAACTGCACTGGTTTTCAGAAAATCAATCGTCTGATCAATGGTCTGAATGGCGGTCTGCTTACTGGTGTAAATGGAGTTAACCCTGTTCTGATGGGGGGTCTGAACACACCTCTGCTCCCGGGTGGTCCTGCCTTTTTAGGACAGCCACAATTAACACAGGTAGGAATTCATTTTTATTTATTTCACTTAATTCTCAATTAAAATATTATAATTTTGAATGTGACAGGTTGGGCAGGCGGCTGCGCTCCCCTCATACGCGTTTCAGCCGTTTCCCGTTGGAGCAGCTCCCTTTGGCCCGGTCAACCTTGGACCTCAGTTGGCTTCCCCTTACTTTCCTCCTAACATGGTAGCAGTTCAATTCCCATTTATTTCCACGTGACTGCATGTCATTTGGGATGTTTGTTAATGTGTTTTTTGTCCTTTTATAATAAGGGGCTGCCGTACTACTTTGGTGGACCACAAAATCAACCAGGCATAATTCCTCCTCAACTGCAAGTTGGGGTACAAAGTTATGTTGTTATATTTCTATATTCCTTTTATTATAGTATGATAGACTCATTTACAAATGTTTTAAGGCTGGACAGAATCCTGGAAATCCTCAGGCGGCACCACCACCAGGCTCACTAAACAGATTCAAGGTAACTTTAAAGTGTGGATGAATATGATGGATTAAAATGAATTATAGAGACTCAAAACCTTTAACACTAAGGTTTCAATAAATGAGTTATTTTATTTGGTCTAAGCAATTTTAAGATCTTACTATAAAGTCAATGCTTATGACTCCATGTACATATGATTTCAATTAATAAAACTAATAAAATAACGCTTCATCTTGTGGTTAAATAGCATCATTTTTTCTTTTTCATAGCGATCTTTCTCTAGAAGAATCACTGCAAGACCTCCTGTCTCAGTCACCCGGGTGAATCTCAATCTTTCTAAAATGAAACAAATGCAACTTTAACTGTATTTCTAACTCTTTTATCTGCATACTACAGATGCCAGCTACTGTGCCTGGAAATATTGTTGGGTAACTCTGAGTTTATGTTTAAAGAGTCAAGGTATGTTTCATACATCAAAAAGCATATTTTACAGACACTTTAATATATAAAAAATACTCTTATTTTAATGATTTGACTTTTTTGTTCTGTTGACAGGTACTTTCACGAGATGTCTTCTCAATCTAGAGAAAATGTGGATAACTAAAATTAACATGTTAAAATATCCCTCTTTAATACTAAACGCATAACATGTCTTGTTTATAGAATGTTGCTTAATTGTCTATATCAAATAAATGTCATTTTTTCCTCATTATTGGCTCTTTTTTACCTATTTTTATAAGTTTGCTGCTTGTGTTATGTTGATATAAAATGACTTTTGAGGTGCTATAAACATGTAAAAGGAAACATAAATTAAATTACTGATAGAAAACGGAGAGTTATGTAATGTAATAGGCCTTTCAAGCTAATTTTGAATTGTTAACTTACAATATAAACTTAAAATAAGTCTTGTGATTGTAAATAGGAGGTTGGAGATATGTTGAGGTCAGAATTAAATGGTTTAAAGATGAAGGCAGAGGAGGAACATAAACAAAAATCCAACAACAGAAACTATTAAGTAACATCTCAACAAACAGTTCAAACATGACCTGACAAGGAACTGATGAAAGGAGGGCTATAAATATAGAGATAAGGAACTCAAACTAAGAATAAATGATAATCCGTGATATTCGAAAACAGGAAGTAAAACAAGGGAAATCAAAAACAAAGAAGATAAATACAATTTTACAGTTCAGCCTTTTAAAATAAGAATCCTATACAAAAACAGAAGAATGGTGCAAATGGGACAGTTTCTCCAATGTTTGTTTAAAGCATCCAGTTACATTTTACAATAATGTTGACTTCAGCATTTACTAACACAAAAGTTGAATCTTGTATCTGTAACATTAGTTAATTCACATACTAACAACAACAAACAATTCGTCGCCTTGGAATTATAAGGTTATCTGCATTATGAATAGTTTTGAGATTTAATGTTTTTGCATTTCATAAAGCAAAAATCATATGAACAAATTCATACATGAAAATGACAGAGATTCCAAATGTATTTTAAATGTACAATATCAACATTTTCTGAAATGTGTAAATGAGGATTTTAAGAACAAGTCAGATAGAACCTTCTGATTCTGAACAATTACTGATCTGCAAAACATAAAGCAATACATTTTCAAGCAATACAAACAATTTACTTACAATTTTTTTTAAAAACATGAAATAAGTGATGTAATAATGTGCACAAAAGTTACATTATGATTTACATGATTTAATGACACTTTTTTCTTGTTCAAATTAACCATGAAAGCATAAAACCTTATAGAACCAAATATAGTAGATAGAACCTTTTTGTTTTCTTAAAAAAAAAACTTGGCATAATGTCACAGAATAAAAATATGTGAATAACTCAATTTTGACCAGATAGAACCATATAATTCTAAGGTGATGAATTGTATTGTATTATGTTAGCAACACGTTAAGAAATGGGACCTTATTGTCCAATAACCTTATGAAAGTCATTTTTAGTTATTTTAAACAGCCTTAAAAGTCACAGTATAGCTGAATTGAAATGGACAGTGGACAGGTATTTGTGATGTTATTAAAAATGATTTTCCTGTACATTCATTTAATTCATTTGTTCGCTGCACACCTTGCAGACAGCAGCTTTAAGGTATAATTCACCCAAAAATCTCTCTTGTCATTTCAAACCTGTATGACTTTCTTTCTTCTGCAGAACACAAAAAAAAGAAGATATTCTGAAGAATGTTGGAAACAACAGCGGCTTGTGTGACATTGGTTTTGCTTCATCCAATACCGCCGTTGTTTAGTTAGCAAATATCTTCTTTTGTGTTCTGTAGAAGAACAAATAACTGAAATGACATGAGGGTGAGTAAATGATGACTTTAAGCCTATTTATCCATTCTGAAATACAGTATTTGGCCACAAAACCCATCACTAGGTGGCTGTTAGATTATTTAATGAACAAGAATGATGTAATTTTTTACTTTGTCAGTCAATAGGTCATATTTTCTATATGTTTACCTCACAGTACATCTCTTTATGCTGCATAAGTGGTTTTAGTAGAGATTGTGTTACCACAAATGACACAAAACCTCACAAATCCACCGAATGTGTGCAGGATGACGTACTTTGTGGGCATTTTGAGTTGCATACACAAGCTTTACGTCTACTACAGTAACCTGCCAGTAAAAATATATTTTTTACATTGTTATGTGATGTTATGCAGAATCAGTCCATCATTTTCTTTCTACTGCCATGTGAAAATATGATGGTCTTTAATGCGCTGTAAGGCGTACTCAAAGACTTTTGAGGTTGCTGCATAAGACTGTAGCACATACAAACCATTTCAGCCTAATTCCTCTGTCTGGAATATAATTACTAAATGGTCATATACGTAAACAGCATTATCATTATTTTTAAAGAGAATGATTCAATCTGTTTACCTTGCTTTTTCACTCAGACCATACTTTGTCTTTACATTACAGAGCAAATATATTTTCACTCAGACTGCTTATTATTCTCTAACAACAACACACTTACATATACACTTACAATAACTTTATTGTTATAAACTAACGCTTACGACAAATCTAATAGCATAGAATTGTAACTGTTTTAATGATTATGCGTTATTATGCATTTAAATATTATAATATGTTTGGTTATTTTAAGATGTAGTCTATATTAAATTTGGTACCTCTAGCTACTTAAATAAGTTGACTTTGAGACTTATGAATGGTCACACAAAATGACTATTATAACTATCATAATGGATCACAATAAAGTTGAGATCATTTGACATCACCTCAGAATAGCATCAGCACAGAAAAACTCACCACTTCACAAAACACGTCATCAAACATGCACAAATACACACAAAATTAATAAGATCTTTGCCTGTAATGATATGTGTACAGGCAATTTGAGACACATGTCATACAGTAACAACACTCCACCGTATATTATAAATGGGCACGTCCCAGTTTAAAAGCAAAGAGCATGAGACCATGACAGCTCACACTTCTGCACTTTTATTTTCAGAATATTTCTAAAGATTGTGTTTCTCAGCTTTGAAAAGCGACTAGCATTTATCTTATCAAGATGAAATTTCAAGTCATCCTTTACGTGGCTGGTCTCAGTTTTTGCTCTTGCATTCCTGTAAGTGTTCATCTTCTAAATCAATAAGGTTATACATTTTCTTTCCTCAGCATGTATTAACAAACAGCTTTTGCTTGCGTTTCTCAGGTCTACCAGCCGCAAATCGGAATATTTGCAAGTAACAGTAATGAGGTATTTTTAATGTTTATAAATTACAATGTACACTGTATGCTGTATAGTTATGCAGCAGATATTACTGTAGATTTATGTTTATCTCATTTATTGGCAACAGTTTATCTTTACCTTTTATCTTTACAGAAAAAAACTATAAAACAACAGCCTCATGCAAAGATCCAAAAATCTTTATCAAACTTTTTCAGTTTTTTTTCCAAATTTTTGGTTCCCAGAAATGCTTGCATGAGGTTGTTATTTTATAGTTTTTTTCCTGTAAAGACTCGTTCGTGTTTTGTTCAATTTATCTTTGAACAAACTGTTGCCAATAAATTAGATAAATATAAATCTACAGTAAGTTACTGGCAAACTGCTGCCGGTAATACTGTAATTTCTACAGAATTTGTTTTACCAATGTACTGTTATTTTAACAAAGCAACATCTACAGTAAACATTTTTTTCTAGATTTTGCGTCTCAATGGACTCAATGGACTCACTCTGGCAGGCGTTGGTTTGGGTCAAGCACAGGTAATTTAACATCACCTGAACAAGTGATAAAACGGTTTGAACATAAGTCAATTCAAGCATAAGAACCATTTCACATGACATATTTCTTATTAAAAGCGCGTTTAATTTGCTCTGTTTGCTTGCGTTCTCCTTACAGGGAACACCGTTTTTTTCGCCCTTCATGATCCAACCGCAGCTGCCACAGGTGCTCAACTTTAACCCTTCAGTGCCTGGTCCCTTCCTACCCCCACAAATAAACCAGCTGAATCCAGCCCAGTTTCCTCCGTTACAACAGGAGCAGCCGGTGACCCGTCTCGGTCCAAATAACGTCATTCCAGCACAGAATCCCGCGCAGGTACGCTACTGTGTGTTGTATAAAAGAAGAAATGTATCGGGTGTGCTAAACTTCATTTTTTTGTTTATAGGCCTTTCCTTATTTCCTGACAAATCTGTATCCTTCGAGAAACACTCCAGTATGGCTGCCACCCAACCAGATCCCTGGTCCAAATATTCAAGAACAGGCTGTCAATCAACCAACACAACCCGTCCAGGTACCAAAAGCCTGAAAATACATGTACTCTGTTATAATAATGAAAGCAAAAGATAAATGTAAATGAGCTTTTGCATTACGACAATATATATATAAATAAATAAAACGTTGGGGTGGATACATCTCATGTCACATGTTTTCTTTATAGATATTAAGGCTATTTTATTTCATTTTTTCCAGAATAGAGGAAAAGCAGCAGATCCGAGTGTAACCGCTGCTCCAGATTACCGCGGTGACCGACCTGGTCCTGGAACTGTGGAGGTAATTCTCCTGTAAACTCGCATCTTATCACAATTTTCATCGAGCATTCCTGTATTGTCTGTACACACTTATAATAATAGACGAATAATTGTGACCCAGTCTTCGAAAACCTTTTTTTATACATAAAACATCCTAAAGAACATTCTGTGAAAATATGTTGATATCTTTAATAGTGACAATGATTGAAATGACAATGAAATTAAATAAAACAGTGATTCTCAGAATTCGATTTTGAGACACTTTAGCTGTTTTTTATAGACTGGGTCACAATTGCATAAAATGAAATGATTCATAAATCTTTTTGTCTGTTTTTAATCAATTCTGACTTGATAACAGGGGCATCCTGGTTTCTCGCTGTTTGGGCCATAGTTTCTCAGATGATTGTGTTGCTAACAAGGTAAATATTTTATCAGGTGTTGTTCATAAATGTGTATTATGATGGGGCATTACACCTATGATTTCTCTTAAAATATATATAGTAATATATATTTGTTGTTGATTTTCAGATATCCCATAAAGGAGATGCTTCTATGACGATATTTTTGTTCACTTGCACATTTTAAAATATCATCCAATAAAGGACTAAACTGGTGCTCAATTCCATTCTGTTTATTATTATTATTATTATTATTATTAGTAGTAGTAGTATATTCCTCTACCATTTAAACTTTACAAGGGCATTGCTTGCATAGATCAGCAAACAAGCATACAATCTGTGATAAACCAATGCAGTTAAATTTAACAAATGAAAAAAATCACACCACTAATGCTAAAACGTTTAATGAACAAATTCAACAAGTACATATAAAGCAAATCAGTGTTAGTGTGTTACTGTGCATATAGACATCTATACATCTAAAATATCTTTACATTTTAGTACTATACTACATTACATAACAGTTGGATTCTTTGTCACCTGTGAAAGAAAAAAACAGGTTAGTTGATCCAATTATGAGTTGAGTTAATATTATGTATAGCACATCTGTCCTACCAGTGTGAGTATTATATGGTTCCTCCCTCCCAGCTTAGTGTGACCCCTAATCTCTCTCAGACTCCACCTGTAGAGTCAGAGCCAAAAACAACATTGTGTAAACAAGAAAAACATGAGAATATGTAAAACTGTGTGATTAGATTATTCAAAACCATACAACAGAAGTCATTCCTAAAGGACCAGAACACTTACCTTCATAAATGAGGGGAGCTGCAAAGATAACAAGTACATTAAAATTTATTATATATAATATTGAAGATATAGAAAATGCTAGATGAAGAAGACTTTATAAAGTACCGATAATATTACTTTTGATTACTTACAAGCTGTGTAATGCCATACTCAAATGAGATTCTTTGCTGTTGGAAAGAAATATGCAAAAGGACTGTGATCAGTTATCTATTTGATTTAAAATGGCGTTTGGTACTAGAATATTTACAGTGATTTACAGTAGTGTACTGTATATTTGACCTACCGTCGCCGTTGGGTTATAGATGAGCTTCACATAAGGCTGGTAAATACAAAGACATACTCAGATTTGGGAATTCATGCATTTAGATAGTTTTATTATTTATTTAGTAAATGTTTTTGTAATTCTTTGATATATTGAGGTCTATTATAAATCATGACAAATGTTCATTTTAGTGTGATTACCTGAGGGCCAGTGGGAAAGTAATTGTACTGTAAATAATAAATTTACATTAATCAATACATTTCACAAAAAAGTCAATCTTTTGTAATGTATCTTACAGATTAGAACTTATAAATGTACCCCCATTTCCTGAGGCCTTTTCCCTCCATCCTGTAAATCATTCATAAATAATGTCAAACACAATTGTTTATAAAACATTATTGTTATAAAACTTTATTATAAGGCTTATACCTTTAGTGGCTGCTTCTGCTCTTTGCCCTGGTAAGACGCAGGTGGAATTGGTTGTGATTATCACAATCTTTTCAATTTTATAAGGTCTCATCATCTGTACTTTCTCATTATTTTTGGTAAAGAAAAGTATTCTTGAATGAATATTATAATCCCTCACTCACCTTTGGCAGGAGAAAGATATTCTCTCCCTGGAAACAAAATCAAAACTGATTACTGTTTTGATCTATTTTATTGTATTTTAATATTTTTACATCATTACAATTTACAATTGTTTATTTACCTCTTTGAGATGGTAAGTACTAACATTCTGTTAAAGAAAATTACATTTTCAGTTGTCATATTAAAAAGCTTTATTTTTTCATTTAATTCACACATTTTGACATACAAAACAACTACTGATACTTTCACTCACCTGTAAAGTCACATTTTCAGCCTAAAGGTTCAGTTCAATGAAATAAAACATGTACAGTTACTATAAAAATATCAATTCACATTTATTTATTTATTAATTTTAAACAAATGTTATAAACATTTTACCTTGAAGATAGGGAGGAACTGCCTGTTGTCCTAACAAAGTAAATAAATAGATCAAGTTAACTAATACATACACATACTGTAACACTCTCAAAAGAAAGCAAATTCAGTTAAACAGCAAGGATTTACCATCATGTCGGGACTAAGAGGTTTTCCTAAGAATTGATCCATTTGATTCTTTCTGTCTCCATCTGCTGGACCACGAGGAAGATGCACTGGCAGCCTCTCTGTCTATAGAAATGTATCAATATTAACAGGAAATCTTCATATTTTAGCAAACATGTTGAAAGGACTGGGTTGTCATTCATTTTTATAGATTTTATAAAAACTCCACAAAGCAAGAAAGCAAGTAAACATTTGTAGAACATCTAAGTTTGATGGAAGTATCTTTTTATAAAAATTTTTTATCTGTCTGCCATATTGAAGAAACTATGTTGACATATTAAACAGATAAATAGGATTTTTAGCCTATATCTTACTTTGAAAGGTGGTCTATCAGACTTGCCGCTCCTTTGAGATTTTCCAGACGCTCTGTGTGTATCCCACTGTCTGCTTCTCCATGTACCCTGCTCAAACTCTTCACCCTATCAAGCAGAAAACATGTTACTAATTTTGCTCTTTCAAACAACGTTGGATTTTTTTTAAAGTTGCTTACCCTGTTTCCTTTTCCATTGCGACCAGGGAATGTTGGATCTGGAGACCCATCAGAGGCAGCCTGGGCTTGTTGCTCAGCTGCTCCATCCGGATTCCATGGCTTCATCTGTTCTGGCTTCTGTACAGTATATTAAACATTGTCAGATATAAACCTGTTTGAGAATGTTGCTACACAAACATACAAAAGCTGAAGGTCCGACTTTTTTGTGCTGCCATCTTGGTCTGATCGGTGTTTCGCTCGCCGGTCGAGGGTCTGGGAAATGTCTCTCTCCACTCAGTGAACCAAACTGGTCCCATTGGTCTCTGTCACTGGGCTAAAAACATTAATGCATAAATGTCAGATGTCACCCACAGCAAATAATAATACCAGCACAAACCACATTGCTTCTGTAAAAAATCATTATAATATGTTACCAATTCTGCACAAAGTATTGTTAAACATTTACTCTTTGCATCAGTTCTGTTACCTTTTCAGTGTTTCCACCTGTTTCCTCTTCCACCTGTCTTCCTTCTCTCTTTATAGCAGCTGATGGTTGAGCAATCATTGTTGTTTTTTCAGCATGTTTGTTATGGCCGGGTCAAATATTATCAGTTATAAATTGTTATTCTCAACAAATACTACTAATAAAATTGATAAAATATAAGATAACAAGCATATGTTTCATGACATTTCAATATTCTTAATTCCAAAGTATGTAAGTGTATTGACTTTTCGCCAATTCTGTCTGTATTGCAATGTTAGCTTGAGAGATTAAGCTAAACCACAGAGGAGTGTCATGCGTAGGAAGGGTATCACGGATTTGTCCTGAACCTTCCTAATGTTCAGGGATTTTCCTGTCTTTGTGTTTAGCAACAGAAATGAGGGTGAGGTGTCTGATCCATACTGATGACTCACCAAAGCTTAATATTATTGTTTGAAAAACAGCTTAATTTCATATTGAACACAGCACTTAATCCATGGATGTGCGTCGTGGTTACTTAAGAATTCGGCTGTTAAGTGATGACGTCATCGGTTTTGTTTTTTAATATCGCCTTTTTAAGCAAAACATTAATGAACTCACCATATATAGGCCTACACTACATTCTCCAGGCCCAACATTAATATTTTAATAACCTCGAACAATTAATCGCTGTCTGGCCATTTGGAATATCGTTATGGAAATAAAGGTTAGAATCGCTGTTTTCCATCTCGCCACGAGCGTTTATTAGCATTTTTGGGGCGCTTTTCCTACGACATCTGATAGAGAGTTTGGACCCGGAGACGGTACATGATGACCTTCCATATATGGTAGTGCGTGACGTCAGATTAAACAACCGAATACTTTTTAATGGATGATGTGACTGACCAATCAGGATCAAGCATCATAATCCGTCATCAGACCGATATTCAGACGACCCAGACATCGCGTGAAAAAAATGAACAAAAAGCAATTAGACACGCATCTGTCATCCTTTACATGATGTGTTTTAGCATTGGGAAACAAGTTGAGTATAAAAATGGTTGATTTGCTGAATTTAAATCTTCAGGCTGTTTAGATCATCACATTCTTGAAGCATCAGGACGAAAAATATTCTTTGGGAAAAATATCCTTTCTGCTCTGCGAGGAATTCTTCAGAGAGAAACATGAAGATAGTTTGGTTTTTTGCATGCATTCTTGGTCTAACTTTAGCCTTTCGGGTAGGTTTTTAAAAGGAATTTGTTTTAACAAGCTACTAAAGTGTCAAGGATAATAATGAAAGCGATGATTGTTGTATTAGGTTGAAGTTGATCATCAGAGTGTGGGAAGCTTAGTATCCAACTCCGATTCCGATCAGGTTTGGCATTAAATGTGACTCATATTTATGTAAAATTTAATAAATAAATGTAATTCACTGGTATGTTGTATTTCTCTTTATAATCAGATTGCAGCTGTATTACCCCTTCTGCATCACCTGACCCCAAACCAGATTCTTCAGCTGCTGTTGACCCTTTTCTCTGGGACAGCCTCCATCCCAACAACGCCTGCTCCAGTCCTGACACCAACGCCTGCTCCAGTCCGTGCACCTGCCACAGCGGGTTAAGATCTGCACCTTGCAGAGTTGAGAAGAAACTATTTAGTTTATCATGAGAAAACTTTGTAATTGATGTCGAGAGCATGGAGCAAGAATAGAAATAAAACAACAAATTGAAAGCATTAATGCATTAAGAGCATTAAAGCAAAATCATATGTCACATGATGTCTTTTACGTTTTTCTTTATCTGTGTATCTATGTTGTTATAATTAAAGCATTTGCTTGTATTTGTTTTGCTGACTGTATTTAATCTTTTATTGAATTTAAGATGCCCTTCTTGGCTATCAATAATAGATTTAAGCAACACATTACACAAGTGCAACTCACAAGTGGAGAATCATAAACAGAAAACACTAAATTATTGTTTAATTGCAATAAGTAAATTGAAAAATTATTCAGATAAACACCAAATGTCCTATTTTTTGTGGTAAAGAAAAAATGTAATATCTATTGAATACAAAACAAATATAAAACCTTTGCAATTGAAGATGTAAAACAATGCATGAAGTAGGTGTGCAATAATGCTTATGCAAATATCCAGCATCATATCACTGTTAATAAATGAATAATTGATCAAATTCATATCAAATTATAAACCTTATCATGACCTCAAAAACAACCTTTCATGTACAATATATAAAGACATTAAAGATAGCCTACAAGTTATATAAAGATATAAAACAAGAACCATTACTTTCATCCTTACACTGTAAAAAAGAAATGTTGGTTTAACTTAAAAGAATAAGTAACCTGGCTGCTTTAACATTTTGAAATATAAAAATATAAGTTGAATGAAATTTATTAGTTAACTAATATTTTTTTATTTTAAGGCAGCCAGGTTACTTATTTTTTTAAGTTAAACCAAAATATAATTTTTTACAGAAATTTCTGTCCTATATTACGAGGCTATCCCTCAGTCAAGATGTTTATCCTGCGTGTCTTTATTGCTCCTATAGGGCATGAACAACAAGATTTGAGCTGTTTACACATATTTTCACTTAAGTTGACATCTGACAAGGTGACTGTGTGGTGCACTAGTGATCCTGTAGTGGTTGATGTGCCATCAAAACTTCTAAGACTCATAGCCGTGCCTCTATATATTAAATAATAAAATAGTAAAAAAACCAGGTACATTTTCTTTCTAAATGTCATCGTAGTTTAGTTTAGTTTAGTTAATTGTAGTTAGTTAAATGTAAGTTAGTTAGATGTATTTAAGTTAGTTAAATGTAAATGTAAATGTAAATTGCCATTTGCACAGGTACATTACAGTGGGTGTACATTGGAATTCTTTGGAATTCAGCTTTTGTCAAAAAATATTTACACAAAACAGAGTTCACAAATAGACTTTTTAATGAACGTATATACACATTATAAAAAAGCAGTACAGAAAAGAAATAATATTGCACAGTGTGTAAGCAAGCAACATTGACTTACTGTATTTCACAATAAGCTAAATATAACATTTAGGTAACATTTTATGTCCCTATCAGGTAATTTTGTATCATTCAGCAACATTAGAAAAAAATATTGACATTTTGTCAACACCACCAGATATGAACATCATATTTTCTGTAAAAAATTGATTATACATTGATACCACAAAAAAGCACACTTTGTAATAAAATTAGGGGACATTGAACCACAACATAACTGACTAAATTCATTCCCTTCAATTAAAATACATTAAAATGTTCCATCTTATTAATTCACATTTATTTTTTGGGTCCACAGACCAATAAAGATAAATAAGGTAAATTAAACAATAAGATGAAACAATGCAGAAACACAAGATGAATTAAAAACGTTCACCTCCATGATAAAGATAATTATGATCAGAAACAGAGTCACATCCACACATAAGGTGTGCCTTAATCTTCTGTTTTGTTTATGTGTTGCAGAAACTGTGTTTGCATTTCATATACCATTCGAATAGAAACAACCATGTGAATCATTTTCCTATTTCTCAATTGTTAAGTAAAGTCTAACTTGCCAAATACTGAGTGATTTGTGTTACATTATTCAAACATGTCACTGTATAACATCTTCTGATTGGTTAGTTGCATGTTGATAATCTGTTTATAAAGCATCTCTCACTGCTGTGCAGATATCATACCTGCATTGGAGAACCAAAGGTAGGAATCAAGGCTAGAATTACATTTATTCTTTTAGCAGATGCTTACTGTAGATTCAACATCATTTATTGAATTACAGGTTATCTGGAACCATGAAGTCTTTCCTTATTGTCGCTTGTTTCGTTGGACTCTGCTGTGTTGTGCTGGTGAGTAACTTCAGTTTTGCTTTTGCTTTTTGCTATTGACACTCCAATAATAAAAATATCCAGACAAAATGTGAACATTAATAAACATTTTCCAGAGTGTAATACAGTTTCACATTTTTTCAACAGGCAGAAGATGAGGAACACAGGGAGAAGCGAAGCCGTTCCTCAGAGGTAAGGTTGAATGAAAATATATTTTGATGTACTTTTATTTAATTTATAACATTTTAATTATATGTAATTATATAATAATTCAAATATTCAGTTTTGCATTGTGAGTTTGTGCATCTATACATGTGTGTGTGTGTGTATTATTTTGAAATTCTGTTTTACATTTTGTAATGTTTATTTGTTGTTATTACTACAGAACTATGGAGGATTTGGAGGCTACTACAACCCAGTCCAATATCAGCGTCCCTATCCATATCCATACCCATACCAATACCCTTCCATGCCTTACGTTCCCCGGCCACCCCAGAATAACAATCCTCTCCTCAGCCTCTTGCCATTCCTGCTAGCACAGCTGGCAGGTGCCACTGCCCCAGCACCTGCTCCTGCCCCGGCACCTGCCCCAGCTCCTGCTCCTGCCCCGGCACCTGCCCCAGCTCCTGCTCCAGCTCCAGCTCCAGCTCCTCCACCTGGTGGTAGATAAATCACCAGCTGAATCTCAGGATGTGTCCGGTTGCATTTATATTTTTGCAATATTGTAATGTTTGATGCTCCTGTTCTTGTTACAAAATAAATCTTGCATCAGTTAATCAAGTATATGTGTTCCTCTAATGATTTCTGAGTGAGTAACAACCAATAAGATTAAAACTATTTGAATAGTGTGAGTAAAGGAAAGCGTGACTCCTTTTCCAAAAGTACTTTTAAGTATTTTTAACTGCACATACTTTTTCATCTTCACATATTAAGAATAGAGAATTAATCTTAAGTTTCCCAAAAACCATATTTAGTTTCAGCTACATCTATTTTAATAACTTTTATATAGTACATTTGTTTTATAACAATACATCCTAAAGATCTTATGATATTGCAGTTTAAAGACATTCAAATACACACATAAAAGAAAATAAATAATGTGACTGTATACCACATGACAATTGTTTTCTCAAACTGATTTTACCAAATCAGAGATGTTTTTGGGGCAACATTGCTGACTTTGGAAAAACATTTTTGTATAAAATGCAAAACCCCAAAAGCACTTAAAACCATTTAGTAGCACTTTATTTTTTATTTCGGAGTGGCACTATTTTTTTTCTCTTTATTATGCCATAAATAAACGTTTGCATAGTCATAAGCCCTTACAGCTAACAAATAAATAAATTCTGTCAATACAGATTCTGGAAATTAAATTAATATTTTTTACATTCTGAATCTTATTAACTCACATAATATTGAACATCAAACTGGTGATGTTTTGTAACATTATTTTTTCAGAAGGCACAAATTCATTGCATTTTTCTGTTATCTTTTTAGGATATATATCGGCCCTTAACATCGCCTGTTTTATAACTATCGGCTGATGTGAAAAATTGCTTTTATCGACTGATACCAGTGCATCTCTAAAATAAAAAGTCTTGAAAGCCTTTAAGACACGGAGGCATTTCAAGATATTATGCATAAAGTGACATAAGCCTACACTGCGTACATTCATTAAAGAATATTTCAGTAATATGCATTGAAAGAAAAACATCACTAACTGTAAATAATGACTATATTAACCTGACTAAATTTGTTGGTTTTGTAGATTTGCTACACTAAGATTTTTTACAGCGTTTAAACTTGGAAATGTTCTTCATGTGTGCAGATAAAAAAAACATGTAAAACTCTGTAAATCCGTATATCACCACCAGTTTATTTGATTTGTTGCGCCTCCGTTGGGCTTACGTTTATTTGATAACAGTTTAAATATTGTTGCAAAAGATCAAGACTATAACCAGACCTCTGTTTAATCACACTGTCTGTTTCACAGAGATTAAGCAATGCAGACATTTGCTATCTTGGTAAGAGTCTCGCAATAAAAACAAAATTATAAGAGATTAGTAAATCTTCTGAAGCAACGTGTCCAGAAAGGAAGTCAGGATTTTTAAGAACAGATTACAATTGCATAAACTGACAGACAGAACTAAGACATAAGGATTAAGACATGACTAAACATTGTTATGCCCTGTAAAATGAGGTTTGTCTACATGTTGAGTAAAATATTCATGTGATCGACTCTTTGATCAGTCCATCTCAATGCTTTAGCAGGACAGACACATCTCAGTGTGTTTCTTCAGAACTTCAACAAGACTCAATGGCTTGCAAGACAGTAAGTTTTTATTTCAAATCCTTTTTTAATTTTGTGGCAAATGCTTTTAATTTGTTACATTTATTTTATTTTATTTTATATTGAAAGGACAGGCACCAAAATACAGTTTAAAAGGCATTCAGGTGTATTCCAGGCTCGATTTGTCTTCTTGGATTTGACCTAATCTTTCAATGTGGCTTTTTTCACAGTTTGGCAGATATTCTTTCATAAATGTTCAAAATTATGTTTAAACTCTCTCTTCTGCTCATGAGTGACCCTGTGTGGCTATTTATGGTACTTGCATGTAAAACCAAGTTTGCCCTAAAAATACATTGTTGGGTAAATATAAGCAGTTGTGACTTCAGAAAAGATGAGTTATTTCTTTCTATGTTTCCCAAATAAAGGTAAATAAATGCGTCCCAAAATGAACAGTCTCATATTACTAAGCACACTGTGTCTAATGACCACCGGAACTGTAAGTTTTTAAACTTTAATTAAATAGTTTTATTCAATGCTTCATTTCATAATATTATGAAATCATGACTTATATAATGTTAACATGATTTCCAGCTTTGCGGCCGTCATCATCTTTGGAGCTCCTCTGGCAGTTATGAGGTACCTCATCACTACGTACGTACTTTTAAAATGTCATTTTTATTTCTAAATCTAAATCTGAACATTCACACTGGAATTTTAGTGCCATATGCCTGTTTAAAACCTTGTACTATAGGGGAGATATCCGTACCGCTTTCCATCTGCTTATCCATACCTGCTGCGGCCGCCTCCACCTGGTCCTCTGTTTCCGCTGTGGCCACTAATCATCGCCCTGCTGCCACGTCCTGCCCCGGCACCAGTCCCGGCACCAGCTCCAGCACCGGCTCCAGCACCAGTGCCAGCTCCCACACCCATCCCCCCTGTCAGCACTGCCACCCGCTGTACAAATGCTGGATGCTAAATGCTTTTAACATGATCAAATGGTACTAATAGCAAACAGCTAGCTGGCTTTTCTGTGTAAACAAATAGCATTTAATGTAGACTTTTAAAAAAAATCCCGTAACGTAACAGAAAATTTCTGGCAGAAATACATAATAAAATAACAGTTTTTACAGTTTTTCCCCATTGTTGTAAA
The DNA here is from genome assembly GCA_026939265.1 of Oreonectes daqikongensis. Lineage (NCBI taxonomy): Eukaryota > Metazoa > Chordata > Actinopteri > Cypriniformes > Nemacheilidae > Oreonectes > Oreonectes daqikongensis. The sequence goes on from JAOTQM010000031.1 coordinate 1,741,989, forward strand.
TTTGCGGTCTTTTGATTTAAACTTTAAAAATTCATAAAAAATTTAATTTTCTGGCAGCTGGGGCTTTTCTTGTAGTTTTTTACCTATTTTAAAAATACATGAAACATTTAAAAAGACAGTACAATTCAGTAAAATTAGAGTTTTTTACATTATACATAGAAAATCTGTTATAAAAATAACAGAAAAATTATGTAAAATTATGTTTTTTTTTCTTCAAAAGTATTAATAGTATAAATGCTGATAAAGGTACACTGTAAAATATTTTTTTGATTGTAGTAAGCTGAATTTAATTTAGTAAATTAATCCATATGTTTTGTCCAATCTAGTTGATTTGACATAATTATGTAAGTTATCTCAAAAAAATCCAATGCAAAAAAGAAACTTAAAAAGATGAGTTGAGATTTTTTATCCCACAAAAATGGAATGACTAACATTCACAAGATTTGATATCATGTCTTTTTTGTTCATTGTAACAGTCAACATGAGGTGGGTATATAATTTTGAGATTGGCTTGGGTGGGACCTTAACTCCTGAGTCACCGCTTATTAACATCAGCAGATGTCTGTCTTTAAATGTCTGACTTGCTTCACCCTAGTGTGCGGAAATTACTGGTGGAGTGGAAAGCGTAGGGGAAGGTGTGTCATGACTACAGGAGTTAATCTATTTTTATTTCATTTTAGTTATCAGGTCTTGTTAAATGTCTGGCTGTGTTTGGGGAATTCCTGATTGCTTTGTTAAAACTACTGCTTATATCTGAATTCTTGCCTAAACTCATGGGGTTTCATGATCCAATTGTAATAATAATTCTTTTTACAAAATGTAACATTTGTGTATTTTTACTGTGGGAATAACAGAATTATTTGTGCTTCACTTTACTTTGAAAAAAATCTAACCAGTTGAATGCAACCCTGGTGACAAGAACCTAAAATAAATGAGATTTTGTTATTGTTTTTATGCTATATTGTGCTTCTTATTACAATGCCTATCACTTTAGAGGTTTTATAATCATATTTGATCAAATTTTCCTTTATTCATTGAACTCAACCAACGCATTAATTCAACAAACTCAATATCTCAATATCTTCTATTGACTGTATGTGTTTCTGCATTATTTTTCATAATGTAGGCCTAGGCCTATTATAGGCTATTGTTTCATTGTCAATAGCAGAATTATTTTATTAGAAGTAGACGTGCTCAAATGTTTAAGGTTCTATAATATCTATATAATTATTATTTTTTAATTTTTGTATTTGACCACTTTTCTACAGACGTTTTCCTCGCTGGCCCTACTGTAACTTCCGGTCTTTGTTCGGTTATATTATAACAATTTATTTTATGTTTTATTTATATTAATATAAATGTATAATTGATTGTGTATCAATTGTATTAAATTTAAACTACATGCTTTGCGGAGGTCTACGGGATCTTACGTTTTTGAAAAGGAAACTCATATAAGAGTAAAGTTTATGTTTTTATTTTCTTTGTGAACTTGCAACTGTACATTAATTTAAGTCTGAAAAATACTTATAGCACTAGGCAACAAATAAAATGAGATAAAATACAGAATTTGAACCTAATTCGTTCTTGCGCGTCTCGTGACCAAACGCCATGACGCAATAACCAACGCGACTTCTGCAGCGCCGTCTTTGATTTAGTTGGTTAATTATTTGATTTTTATATCAGTTTGTTCTTTATACAAGGTGACAATATTGTATATAACACTTCAGCTACATGGATACTTTAACCATACCTTTATGTCCTCTTCGGAGTTTGAAAGTTTTGATTCAGTTACTTGGAAAAACAGCTCCGAAATTCTTCAAAATATCACGTTTAGTTTTTCGCCTAGGAAACATTTCATGTGCGAAATCTAGGTAAGTGATTGCAGACTTTTATATTAAACTTTATTAACGTTAAGCTTATCCTGTCACAAACCGTTTAGCTACTTGATTTTCTTTTTGAGGCTATTTGAGTAACGTTAGCTGAGATAAAGCGATAAAAACAACAGGTAGAAAAAAGCGAACAGGTTAAATTTTCCTGGGCCAAACCCTGACTTCATGCACTTCAGCAATGTAACCCTCAATAAAAGCCTGTGTGTTTAGTGTAAATTGTCGAAATGTTTATCATTTGTGTGTCACATCGGAAGCATTTTGGTTTAGTGAGACAGCAGCACCTGCACTAAGTTACAGTCCATACAGAGAGATGAAGTACAGTATACTGTATATTACCTTATACTGTATTTAGAGCATACGCCCACAGAGCACACACAAACATTTGTCTTCTCAGCACATTTAACAATCCATAGTTATTATATTCAAACTTTGATAAATATTTCCCAAAATATAGTTATAACACGTCCAATTGATTTCAGTTTCTCTTGTCTCTTCATTAGTTTTAAAATGGGGTGCTTGTGTTTCAGCTTTCAACATCTCAACATTGGCAGTGAAGCATTTTAGTTATAAAATGCATGTTATAATGGAAACAATCTTATTAGGTTTCAAACATGAAGAAAATATGAGTCAGGAGGCCTTTCTTTGTGAGTTTGTGTGTTCTCTGTTTCTTCTGGCTTTCCTGGTTTTCTATCACAGCCCAAAGACATGGCGGTTAGGTGAATTAGACATGCTAACTTGCCCTTAGGTTTGTATGTGAGATGCAATGATGAAATTGTCATCATTACTAAATATTGGATGGCATTAAAAAAATAAAAATAAAAAACAAAAACAAACCGTGCTAAACAACCGTTCTGTTAGTTCAAAACCCTCAAAAGCGTCTCTCATTATTTTTTGTTCACAGTTTTCTTGTTACACAACCGAGTACGAGAAACAAACCTTTTGAGAATTTTTGCTACGTAAAGAGACTGATATCAGCAGTCCCCTTAGCTGTTATCATTTTAATAATACCGTACCTTAGAGACAGGCAGACAGCGTCTGACTACAGGTCATTTTCTCAATAACAATCCTACGCCACCTGTGAGGTCATGATAAAGTCTAGCCGGAGAGGGATTGGCTGTTCGCTAATCCTGAGACCGAATAAAAGCAAGAACTTTCTCTTGAAACGAAACTTCTATCGCACAGCCAGCTCTACCTGCAGCCAAGGTGAGTAACACTTCATCAACCTACCTCAAAATTCAAGGGAATTATTTAGTTGTGTTGTATCTCATGTAAATTGTCCGTGTTAGGTCAGTGATCCTGTAAGCATGTGGACGTCTCTCCTGTGTCTCTTTCTGGCCGGCGCTGTATCCACAGCACCAGTAAGTACACACACTACTTTACACCAAACTCATGTGCAGGAATGTCTCTCAGGTTGTTATGTGTCTGGCTTGTCCACATGATGAAACTGATGCTTTTTTTTGTGGTTGTGTTTAGCTTTCGCCGTTTTTCAACTATCTCCCTCATTATGGCAACCCAGGACAGGTGGGGCCGACCGCACATGAACATTACAGACGGTTCTATATCCAAACCTTGCATGACATTCCCCAAAATCCTTAACCATAATCAACGCATTGCACTAGGCTGTGTGATGAAAATAGCTCTGTAATTCTACATGCATGATGGCATGTTACTCCGTGACATGCGTTACTATAATTTATAGGTTTAACAGTCCCGAATAGCAAATTTTGGGCTTGCTACAGAACATGAATTGAACATACTAATTATAACTAAACGTGTTCTTTTTGAGACATCCAGTAAAAAGATTTTTTCCCTGATTTGAAGGGAACTAATGGTGTCTTCCCTGGTGTGCCATCACAGCCACATCCTGGTATGAATGCCCCTATCAGCATGGAAATCGTAAGCTATTTTTGCTCTTTTTTTATACTTTAGATCTGTCTAAGCAGTATGTAAAATGTTTACTTTTTATTGGTCAAATAGATATTTCCTCAGCGGTTCCCAAATAGTCCAACAGGGGGAGCAGGTGGTGCCCAGGTGAGCTTGCCTTCATTATCAAGCTTTTAGCTTAAGTATCTAGTACAGTAACTTCATCCCTGTTGTGTACATTGTGGCTTGACTTTCTTTCTATTCTTAGTCGTTCCCTACTCAAGCGTTTATCAAGTACTCTCTGCCGAAAGCCCCGGGCAGGAAGAGTGTGGAAATCGTGAGTGAATGCTGACTTTACAAGAGATGTTTAAGTATACGCTGTGTAAAATGAATCCAGTGCAGCTCCAGTCTTTGCTTTAAAATAGTCTCTGCTAATGTGTAATTATAAAAGATTACAGAGATAAACATCAGTGCTTGTGCCCTGAAGCTGATGCAATTTAATAAACGCTCCTTTTGCTTTTTTCTTCGCATTCAAGTTTTACCCTTATGACTTCTCTCAGCACCAGGTAAAGTTTCAGGTTTACATTTCAGAAGTTTTTGATCCCTAGAGTTGTTTTTTTATCGGACTGCTAGTTTCAATTACTTGATACAATTTCAGGATCTGCCAAATATTCCCCAGATTCCTCAACTTCCCAATGTAAGTGTTTCATTTGAGATGGCTAGTTCAATTGAAAACCTTCCTATTGAAAGAAATATGCTCATTTTATATTTTTAAATGCACAGATCTTCCCCTTCGAGTACATACCACAAACAGCTGCTCAACAGCCACCCATGGTGAGATAGTTATGCTTTACTTTGTTGTGGTAAACGGGTTGACTATTAAATAAAACACTGGCACTGTTCCAGAAATGTGATTGTAGGCAAGCTCTTTTATTGCTTTTTCTTTTACAACAGGTCCCCCCATTCCAGGATGGGGCTCCGCAATCCCATGATCCTCAGCAGCAACCCCAGCAGGAGCAACAGGCTCAGACAGGACAGGTGTGTGTGTGCATCTCTACTGAAACACAAGCCTGATTTGACAACATAATTACTCCTTTAGTGCCGCATTTAGCCGGAATGTGTTTAACCAACTTGTGGTTCTTGTTGGTCTGCACATTCAGTACAGATTTTGTACGCCACACGCTTGTAAACACTCTAAACACAACGGTTAGCTTGAATTGTGAACAGTGCTTGTTGTGTTTGCAGGTGCAGCCTTGAAGATGGGTGAGATATTGATTCGGAGTATCTGAATTTTATTTATGTCATCATTTTGAATTGCCATACAGTTGTTTTAACACATGATTTCTTTTGCCCACAGTCTTGAAGAAAAAAGATGTCGAACCACAGGAGTCTGGAGCTGTTATTGTCTAATGCTAATTGAATTTAGTATGTACTATTTGTCTAGAAATAATTTAAAATGAGCTGCTTTTTAACCTTAACAGTTTAAAAGAAATGAACCATATTACGAAGAACCTTTTATATCTATTACCATTCTATAGCACAAAGTACAGTAAAAATGTTTTATTGTCAGATTTTGTGAAAGACCGTAACTGAATATCTGAAATGTCATAACTGAAATGTTCATGTTTCATGTAGGCCTATAGAGTCTGTAATAAAGTTGATTTAACAAAATCTGCTATTTCTACACTTTTTATGAGTATCTTACAAAATGACAGTATGCTAATAAAGTGCAAGAAAAAAGTTAAGTAAAAAGTATGCAAATATATAAGATAAATAAGATCTAAACACAATAAGCAGCACATAAAAAAACATACGTTTCTTATAGATGTTTCAAAGCATCAACATAAACAAGTTACTGCGCATGCACACTTTTGTGACCCAAACTTAACTTCCGGTACACATTCACAAAGAATAGAGACCCTGCAGATTATTACTGATAACAAGAAAAAGATATAACAAGTAAATGACATTAGCTAGCAAGTTAGTCAGTATTATTTTGGGTTACCAGTAGAAGATCTGTTGGCTAAATAAAGTTACACGACCCATTTAGAAGAGAAGCCACACTGTTTGTAATATGAATATCAAATCAGGAATCATTTATTATGGTTATACAATATGAAAAGATCTAAAAGTTGAAAAGTATAAGCAAACAAATAAAATACTACCTCCTTAAAGTAATTTGGAAGTAAGCGATAATTTAGTCACGGTAATGCAAAATGGTCATAAAAACTTTGAGGACCTGATCCTGTTTGTGTGTTTTGTTGTCCTTTTAAATTCACTTCGCTTAGGTATGTAGTCATAATTTAACACCAGTGTGTCTCATCTCAGTTGGTCAGTTTGAAACCATACACTGCAATAAGAACAAATTGAGATGAATTGATAAGAACAAATTAGCTTATTTAAGTTTGTATGATTTCATATCTATGAAATAAATCAATAACAGAATAGAAATTCATAAGAAAAGTATTGTTGAAAGAATGTATATCAGCTAACAACAACCTTTTAAACAACCAGACTAAAGCCTCAAATGAAATGTAACTTTAAGAGAATAGCTTTATCATTTTTTGAGGAATGACTAAGTGTGTATTCTGTTTTTTGCTTCATTTACTCGATGCTCATCAAGTTATAAACATTTATCTTCCTTTTCATGTAATGACAGACACTCTGGACCTGACTGCAATGACTGAAGTTTTCCTTGGCATGGTGTATCAGTCATTGCAAGACCTCAAATCACAGAGAGAGGAAAACTGGAGATGACAATTACAATGAAGAAGCTGTCAGTGTGATCGCAAAAATGAGAAGACGAAAAATCTCAAAGTTTCAGCAAATGTGAGCTTTTTTACTTTGACTTCATTGTGAAGATCTATTTCAATTATACTGATTCAATTGTAAGATATCTATAACCCCTACTGTCATGTGTATAAGGGTCTTTGAAAATGCTTTACAGAGAGTCACATATATCTATAGCACCTAAAGCATCAGAAAACCACAAACAGGCGAATTTTTGTCTAGACTAGACATCATTTCATTTTTTCCTTTCTTTTTGTGCGCCAAGCAACATTTCACAGGGTATAATTATACATAATAGGTCATTAACAGTTGTAATTCCAAACCTGTTTTTAAGCATGTTTCAAAGGCAAAAATAGATTCACTTTTTGCCGGGACGTGATTGGTCCGTTTCAGGAGCTGCCAAATATATATATAGCGGACTTTCTCAAAGGTTATGCATTCCACTTCAAAATCCAAGAAGTTGACAAGTTGTCCTTGAGGATTCCAAAAAAGGTAAGATTACTTTTGGTATATTAAGTTTGCTTGTTTGATTTAAAAGTACTTTTGTTGACTAAATCTAGCATTTTAAACAAGACATGTATAGGCTACTCTTAAAACAATAAATATTATAAAACAAGATTTTCATTATAAAACAAGATTTTTGTTTTTATTAAGAATTATATTTTATATAAGCCATTTAATGTGCAAAGTGATTCTTTATTTTTGTCAGAGGACCAATATGAAGATCTTTGTGTTCGTGATGTGTGTGTTTGGCTCCTCACTCGCTGCCCCTGTAAGAACATCTTTTATCTCAGTTTATGCAGAATAGCTTAGACTTACCTTTACGTTTCTATAAAACACATTTGTATGTCTCTCTCCATGTTTTAGGCCCTTGACAGTGGCAGCAATGAGGTAAACCCATGTATAATCATAAAGGATTCTAATGTGTATTCAGCCAAATGTGTTGTGTTGTAATGTGATTATTGTGCCTTCTTTCCTGCAGCAGGCAGCTGTTAATAATGCCAACACGGCTTTACATTTGATGGAGCTCTACAGAATGATAGGAAAGCTGCAACAACAGGTAACGTCTTTGCCACAGAGATGATGACAAACTACATAGAGAAATGTATGAGGACAAGTCAATAATATTACAAATAAATAGCAAAGAAACAACTTGGAGGTAATAATGCTTTCTTTCTTACACAGGCTGCACCACTTGATGTAAGTATTTTCATTACATCATATAACATTTAATAACATTTTTTGCATTCATGCTGGATAAATATCTGTTATTGAAACCTTCTCTCTCTTCTTTATTTCTACAGGCACAGTCGCAAGTTCTACCTCAAGCACCGCAGGTTAGCAACACAATCTCAATCTTTTGTAATGCATAATAACATAGCATTGGTTAATCTTAATACAATTCACATCAATTGTCATTTATACATTTTTTGCTCTTATTTTCTTACTTTTTATTATTTTTTAACATAGTGGTAGAGTTTAGGCTGGCTTTTCTACTAAACACCCTTTCACACATGTCATTAAAACCCAATGCATAGAACTCTATAAAGAAAAAAATGTAATGTTTTTCAAGTTTTTTATGTTAGGTCTTAACTTAAGATTTCATACGTTATGTTGGGATTTTTCGCATGCTGTTCTGTAAAATGTCCTAAGATTTTCAAGTTGTGATTCTTTTTTTTATACGACCCCACTTCGAAAGCATGAATGTTTTATAGGTTTTTATTAATATTTTTTTTTTTTTTTTTAAAGTAATGGAAACAACTTGTATGTGCACTATTAGACACACAGTGAATTTCACAAACCCCTGTTTAGAAACCTTACACTAGCTGGACTAGCACAAACTAACATCTTTCAACAAATATAAAATAATTTCAGCAGGAGCATCAAAACCATCACCATGACTTATGTCTTGACTAAACTCATATACATGATGTCACTTTTAACTGTATATGTAAAAAATGATAGACGTTCCTTGTGTTGAGGATAACGTCAGCTTTGATTCAAATAAGAACATTTCTTTTAGGAGTTCAATCCTGCACTTCTGGTACCCAAAGGAGATGGATCAGATGAGGAAAACACAGTAAGTTATTCAGTCTTTTCAATGTAAAGATGAAGGTTTTACGTAAGATGATTAATTGTATTATTTAAATATGTTTAAAAGTACAATGTGTAAGATGAATGTATTCGATTTATTGACAGAAATGCAATATAACATACATAACTATGTGTTCAGAGGTGTATAAAGCTCTTACATAATGAAGCGTTATGTTTTTATTATGAGTTATTTCTATCTACATACACCGCGGGTTCTTCATGTTGTTCCTACAGTATCCCTAAACAGAGCGCGTTTTATAAATATGTCACCTCATGGGGACTGACAGGTTGAGGTCACATGACCAGCTAGTAACCATCCTAATTTTGGACACTTTCTCTTACAGAATGAATAAATCATGACTAACTAAAGCAAATTTTACAATCTGTAATTGAAATTGTTTTCTTTTGCATTTTTATTTCTGCCAGCCATTTAATGGGTTTAACCCTGCGCATGGCTTCCAGCCCGCACAGCCGGCTGTCCCACTGAACTCTGATGAGGCGGAGGCAGCGGAAGAGGCCGAGGCAGCTGAAGGTGCAGAGGCTGTAGCCGAGCCCACTGAAGCCGCCCCGGCTGTCGAAGTCGCCACCGCAAATGACCTCCCGGCTGTTGCCGTGGACGTTACCGTTGCCGCCTCCGACCCGGCTCCCGAAGTCACCGCAGCTCCCGTTGCCGCTGAGCCATCCGCCGTCCCCCAGGAACCCTTGGTCGCCGTGGAAACCGACACCACTGCGGTGGGGCCTGATGTTGCAGTCGGTGCTGAACAGGTGGTGGCGGCCGACGCTCCTGAAACGGTTCTGCCTGTGCAGTAAGCGATGTGATCGTAAGCCCCGCCCCTAAGATCCCAGCCAATCAGTCACACTGCTAATGATACATTAATCCGAGGGGATGCCGAACTAGCCTGCTGGAACAAAATATGGCACATTCCCATTGTGTTGTGTGTGAAATTGTTGCCTGGCAGATGTTTTTTGTAATGACCTCATTGTAAGAATTGAGCCAGTACTTTGTTACATGTTGTATGTGATTCTTTGTCATTTCTCAGTATTCTTTTAATAAAATGTTTTTGTGTGTTGCTGCAATTTCTTCAATCATTGTTTTGTTTAAACAATTACTGTAAGTGCAATGGCGATGCACCATGAAATGCAAAACAAACAATCCCCAAAATAACTTATCTAATAACACGTTGTCCATCTTTCACTTGTTGGATGGATGGCTGTGAAAGCTAAGTCTGGCAGGTTTGTTTTAATAGGATAAAGCAGATCTGTGCAAAAGTGCTGACCGAGCTGATGTGCTCCTAACAGGGACAATCTTTCTCTCTTCTCTCTATAGCTTACACCATTGCACACAAATGACACCCGTGCGATATTTAGACAGTAAAACAGCAATGAAATTATACATAAACGTGGCCTGTCAGACATTCCTCCCATTTGAGGAACTCCATTCAAACATCAAACCAAATATGGAACAACTGCAAGAAAAACAGATCGACTGAATTCTGGGTGTAATTGCTTAAATTGCCGGCCCCGGCCGCACACTTACATGTTTTGTTGAAGGGTGTAAATTACCCTTCAGGAAGACAGGGAGACGACTTTATCATTGTCACTCTCGTCTCATTAATCTCTAAATCCGTCTGTGGGTCACTGAAGTCTGGAACATCATTGCCGAGCACAACAGAGCAAATGAACCGACGGCGTGCGGCTCCTTTGAAAACACGAGTGCTATATTTAATTTGACCGGACAGTTTTCTGTGCAGTTTTCAGAGTTTCATCTGATCAAGTGAAAATGGGACGAGATTTCGGTTAAAGATGGTGAGTGTGATTTGTCATCATCTTATACCTCTTTGGGCATCAATTGAACATTCTTCTTACATATAAACTGTTACTTCATTCCCTATTTCAGCAAAATAGACAAAATGACCATTGTACCTAAATCAGCGCCACCCCAAATGTCTTCAATAATGGAGATGGACACAGAGGACGACCAGGAAGACTTCATTCCTGCTCCAAATGCGATACGCTTGTTTAATATCAACAACAGCAACAACAATGACAAGTAAGCAAATCATTTATACTGTACATATATTGTTTAAACATATATCTGGTTCATTCTCACGAAACCAATGAAACATCAAGGCAGTCGAGATTTTAATTATAAAACACATAATTCAGTAACACAAAAAATGATCATAATAAACAAGTTGCATTTTTATTGCTTTTTCTGCTGAAATTCTTGTTACCGTAACACGTTCGGATTTGTTTGAGTGCATTATGTGCTGTAATTTTAGTAAAATGAAAACATTTTGAAAAAACAACAACAATGGGATGTTTTACTAGATGTTTTACTAAAAATGAGTGTCCATGACTGATATTCTCTTCCTCTGTAACATTTTTAAAGGACTGTTTACATACACACAAAAATATTTACATTAAGTTTCTACCAGTAAATTGCTAACAATTTACCAGTTTACTTCATATTTTTCTAGTTAAAAGCTTAACATTCTCTTGTAACGCTGTGTACACCATTTTTTCATTCTCATTACTGATACTGCTAATTTTCTATTAAAATATTATTATGTGCGATTATGTGTTTTTTGAACAAATAATAGTTTTAAATGGTTACGGTAATGAGAATTGTTAAGGCCCTTTAAAAACAAAACTGTATTAAAATGTCAGTAAAAGTTTTTATAGGAATGCTTTTAACACGTCATACCTTGTTTTAAAATAAAAAGATGAGTGTTTTTAAGAATATCATGTTTGACGTCTTAAAAACCAAGATTTCATGAGAATCACTCACTATACAATATGACAAAACCAAACCGCTGGTTTAAATTAACCTAGAAAAACTATATTTGAGCCAACCATGGGTTAAAACAATTGTATAATCCGTAAGCAGCTGTATGTGTGTAGATGTAAACAATTATTTTATTTGTATTAATACTGTACTAAAGATTCATCTTTGTGTATTACTGGCAATAATGTGTTTTCATCCACAGAGAAGAGAAAAAGAACAAGAAAAAGGAGAAAAAAGAGTAAGTCAAAGTTTTTCTTATGTGCATTGTAATTTCAGTGATATCCATAATATGGTTTCCATTTTGTGCTACTGCAAAGGAAAAAAGAAAAGAAAGAGAAGAAACAGAAAAAGGAGATGAAGCAGAAAGAAGAGAAGGAGAAGAAAAATGAGAAGGAAAATGAGAAGGAAAAGGAAAAGGCAAAAGAGAAGGGAAAAGAAAAAAAGGAGGGGTTGGTGTCAGATGTGTTTATCTGTCATTTCTAATCTGTTCTTTTTAAAGGTTCAATGTAATCACTATTGATCATATTGTACATTTAACTTCAGGCTTTTCTCAAGACCTAAAGAGGTGTTTGTCATTAATCCGGCGGGACTTCTGTACTATCAATGGCTGCTTATAATCACAGTTCCTGTCATGTATAATTGGACAGTTATCATTGCAAGGTAAGACTTTAGATTTCATGTCTAAAGTCTACAAATACAGAATACAAATGAAATATGGTTCTTATTTAATCTACCAAGTCTTCTTTCAGAGCAACTTTTAATCATAATGTACAGCCACGGAAATAATTAAGAGACCGTTTCAAAGCATCATTTCAGTTTTCTGAATTTATTATTTATAAGCATTTAGGTAAACTTATTGTTCTTGTTTCATTCTGTCTACTATTAACAATATTTGTACCAATATTTTAGCTGACAAAAACGTTTAAAATCCCCTTGTTCTAGTTGTTTCTAAAATGTTCCTTCATTCTTTTGTTTCAATGTCTGTGAAGTTGAAATGTGTAAAATATGTGTCGTGTTGACAAAAGTATGTATTTTTTTGCTGCTCTGTGTGTAGAGCCTGTTTTGAGGAACTGCAGCATGAGTATCTGCTGATGTGGTTCATCTTGGACTACACCTGTGACCTGCTTTACTTGGCGGACATGGCCTTCAGAGCCCGGACAGGTGAAGTTTAACATCATTTATGGATTTTTATGAATGAACAGAGAAGATTTATGTTTGTGACGGGCCTGATTTCATGATATCTTTCTTTAACCAGGTTTCCTGGAACAGGGCTTGCTTGTCAAAGACGAAAAGCTCCTACTCAAGCGCTACACAGACAACGTCCAGTTCCGCATCGACGTGGTCTCTATGATCCCCACAGACATCTTGTACTTCTTTTTGGGCTTAGACTACCCAGAAATCCGCATTAACAAGCTCCTTCGCCTAAACCGCATGTTTGAGTTCTTCAAAATCTCCGAAACCATGACCAACTACCCCAACATTTTCCGAATTTGCACGTTGGTCATGTACATCATCATTATCATCCATTGGAACGCATGTCTCTACTTTTCCTTCTCCAAGTCCATTGGTTTTGGATCGGATCCATGGGTGTATCCCGCTCTCACCGAACCCGAATTTGGAGAGCTGTTGCGAAAATATTCCTTCAGCCTCTATTGGTCCACCCTTACCCTCACCACCATCGGAGAGACGCCCTCCCCCGAGCTAGATTCTGAATTCCTCTTCCATGTCGTTGACTTCCTGGTGGGCGTCTTGATCTTTGCCACCATCGTGGGCAACATCGCCACCATGATCTCCAACATGAACGCGGCCCAGGCTCAGTTCCAGGCACGGATCGATAACATTAAACAATACATGCACGCGCGGCATGTGAGTAAAGACCTGGAGGAGCGTGTCATCAAGTGGTTTGACTACCTGTGGACTAACAAGAAAGCACAAGATGAAAGAGAAGTGTTGAGGTATCTGCCAGACAAGCTACGGGCGGAGCTCGGCATGAACGTGCACTTAGATACCCTGAAGAAAGTTCGGATCTTCGCAGATTGCGAGGCGGGGTTACTCATCGAGTTGGTTCTCAAGCTCCGTCCTCAAGTCTTCAGTCCCGGCGACTACATCTGTCGCAAAGGCGATATCGGAAGGGAGATGTACATCATAAAGGACGGCAAGCTCGCTGTGGTGGCCGATGATGGTGTCACCCAGTTTTGTGTTCTTGGAGACGGGAGTTACTTTGGGGAAATCAGCATTCTCAACATAAAGGGCAGCAAAGCTGGAAACCGGAGAACGGCCAACATTCGAAGCATAGGATACTCGGATCTCTTCTGTCTGTCCAAGGATGATCTGATGGAGGCTTTAACAGAATATCCTGATGCTAAGACTATGCTGGAGGATAAGGGGAGACAGATTCTCTTAAAGGATGGTTTGCTGGAACTGGATCCCGCAAAATTGAAGCCGGACGAGAAGGATTTAGAGTACCGCGTAAACCGAATGTACAACACGCTGCACATCATGAGGACCAAGGTGACAAAGTTGATGGCAGAACACGAGACGACGCATCAAAACATCAAGAAACGCCTTGCGGAGATAGAACGCTATGCTGGAGAAGAGGATGAAGACGAAGAGGAGGAGAAGACGGAGGAAGTGGAGAGGGGTACGGAGGAGGAGAAGATGGAGTATGGAGATCTAGAGAAAGAGAAGGAAACAACCAAAGAGAAGGAAGACGACGAGCCATAGAAAGTGGATACGCATATCTAAATACGTGTAAATGAACCATGATGCGTGTATGTATTAAGTCTTATTTCAATAAAAGATTAAATACAAGAATATAATCATTCCCAAACTTTCATTCAGTCCACTGTACAAATAACACTCTTGCTACCAAAAAATGAAAATCATTCTCATGTCCTTTCAAACCTATATTCTGCAGAAGATATTTGGAAGAATGTTGGTATTTACTTCTGTTGTATGGACACAAAAGCAAAGTCAATGGGTTTTGAAATGACATGAGGGTGAGTATATTATTATTTTTAGGTGAACTACCCCAAGTGCTTGATGGGCACAAGAGTGCAGCAGAGAGCCAAAAAAAACTATCTTACAAATACATCACGTCATGTCTTGTATCCAGATCCCTAGATGACTAGTCTTAAAAGTTTCTTTTTGATCTTTTTCAAGCAAACATTTTGCCCATGAATAAATGCATTATTTCTCCCCACGTATGCATAATAAACCAAATCGAACGTTTTCAATAAGAGATGGGAGATTGGGGTAAACAAATTAATAAAAAATGGGAGATTTCGAACATGCTTCATGCCATGAATCGAGTCCATGTTGTTTTGTTGCAATGTCGAGGATGCTCAAACAAACAAGGTGAGTCAGTGTTTACACTTTCTAAGTGATGATCCTCTGGTTGGGTTACGTATAATCAGTCTATGCATTTAAACAGGGATTTTAACAGTCTGAAAGACATCACCTCAATTTAAAACATAATGTAATGGAGTTAATTGGATTCTTAGAAGATGAATGAAGAGAATTTTAATGGTGAAATCTGCATGTTTTAGCTAAAGGGCATGAACAGGTAAGTGGTTCTCTAAAGATACAAAAATTCGGCAAAATAATAAGATAAAATAGATGATGATGACCCACTCAGCTTCTATAATAGCCTAGCTAAAAAAACATCTCCGTTTAAAACCGTTTATATTTTCTTGCATTTTTGATACTGTCATTGAAATTGCATGCAGTTTCTGCTTTCCACGTGGAGCTATTTCAAATGATTGAAAACACCCCGTGTTTCATTACTCAGAAGTCTTCAATCCAGTCAGGAACGATTAGGGATGCCGTGGACGGGGTTTGGGGGGTTATCTCATGTATTGAGTCTTGATATAATCTCCGCTTTCATTTTGTGAAGTCCCACCTGTTCTCTTCATTGCCTTTTACCGTCACATGTGGACACTTATTGTATTTGCTCAGCGAGCTAGTGGGAAAAAGAAAGTAAGTGTGAAAAAAGGCAAATGAAAGAACAGCAGAAGTATGTCTCCCATGGGAAAGCGAGATAAAGAAGCTATTGCCTGTGATGTCAGCCATGAAAATGGTCCTCGAGCATCGTGTCTCCTGAGCGGCGGAGACACCGTTTAATTAATTAGACAAATCAGAGAGAAGAACCATATATGGCTTTCTGTCAAGAGCTTCCTGTTGAATTTACTTCACACAAAATGTGTTCGTACATTTTTGTTATTGGACCAAGAAGAAGAAGAAGAAGAAGAAGAAGAAGAAGAAGAAGCGTGAGGGAGAAATGAAATAAGAAATGCAAAAGAGAACGAAACATTCTGTTAAGGAAGATTAATAATGTGGAAAACAGAAACAGTACAGATAAGAAAGAAATGACAGCTCGGTTTGCCTTATCTTTTTGAGAATCCTCCACCACACACCAGACTTGAACTAGTGGTCAGTGGAGCAATTTTATCAACCCAGTTGGTCGCTTATCACAGAAACAAGCACTCCATCCGTGAGGGCACAGCCAACCCTTTTTCAACAACCTTAATTGAAGTTGCCGTGTGAAATCCCTCACACAAAGAAAATGAAGCAACAAGTGACTGTCAGAGTACAGAACATTGTGTCTCAATGCTGTGATGTGAGCAGTTAATACTCGACCAGCTCACACTACGACATGGTTCTCAAAACGAAGGGTACGGGGGAAGAAACTGGCACAGAGGAAACGGTCCTGGTTCCCAAATTCACATTAATATCAATATTTTACGACACATGTCAGAATCAGTAAACGTTATGCGCATTTTTTCTCATATTATATCTAAAGTCCCCCTAGGGAAGTAGTGGCACTTGGCGGCCGAATTCTATTCATACTACCCCCACATATATAGACTGTAGGCTATACTGTTTTAGCGGTCGAAAGGTAGGTAGCCTACTTAATTTAAATCAGTACGTACTGTCATAGTATGCGATTTAGGACGCAGCCAACATTAATATCTATTCTCTTTGTTATATCGCATAGTGTGAAGCGCCGATTTCTGTCAAACGATTAATCGGGATTAATTGCATCCTGAATAAAAGTAAATGTTTACTTAATGTCTGCGTACTGCATATATACATTTTGTATTTATAAACAAATGCACATAGCCTATATGTATATTTTGGGGGAAAATATAATATATATCATATTTTATAATATATAAAAATAAATAATTTAAATTATTGGTGAATATTAATATATTATACATTATTATTATACATAAGACTTTAAATATTTATAGTTATTTTTTATATTTATTTCATTTATAGTTACTTTTTTGTTTTTGATTCCTGTTTCCATGGATGGAAAAATCCTGGTACATGGCAGTGATGTGAGGCAGTAAGGTGACAGATGTTGTAGGTTTGAATTGGTGTGTTACCAAAAAAAACAGGTTGGCGGATGTCCCAGCACTCACCTGTCAGTTTCTATTAGTGTGTGTAATTGACCAGTGAGCTATTGTTTCTCCTAAACAATACACTTTACTCCATTATCACATTTGCAGTTGACTGGAGCAGGTCTAGAAAAACTGACCTATTGGAAAAGTGACATCTTAGGTCATTACATCCACTAGAACGATTGCAGTACACAGTCTGTATGCAAACAAGCGAGGAAAAAAGTTGCTTTTACCGGCACCATTTTGTTCCATTGTTTCAGATCATGTTTACTTTCTTTCATATTTAATGGTCTGATATTGCTAAGCTTAATGAAAGCTGTTTATCTGACTTCATCATAACCTAAGCCCTTTAACACAGATTTCCCTTAATAAACAACACACTGTGCTTTGTGATCTCATCTTAATTTTCATAATTGCCTGCAATCGTGAATCTCCCTCGATGCCCATTTTCAGGCATGTGTCGGTTCCCCGAGCATGATAAGAATACTCACGGTGTCATTTTAATTAGTCTTTTCAACGCCAGACTCATTCTTGTTGTCATACTTCAAGCACTGCTAAATTAAGCATCTTATCGAGACTCGGTGACATTTGCATCACAGTCTTTTCTTTTGTGTGTTCCCAGAGTCTGTGATGTAACCTTCACTGGTTAGAATGCCAAGACCTGGTTTGACATACGAGCAGACCTGCGGGGAAATGTGCACTATTTCCTCTTGGACTTGCCTCAGAGTTTTTAGTTAAATTATAATACGTGACCCTGGATCACAAAACCACACAAAAGCCACAAGGGCCAATTTTGATTCATACATCAAGCTGAATATATAAGCTTTCCATTGATATATGGTTTGGACAATATTTGGCTGAGATATAACTATTTAAAAATCAGAAATCTAAATATTGAGAAAATCACCTTTAAAGTGGTGTAGCAGGCCGCTGCTAAGAAGAAACAGGTTTGTTTTAATGCTCTTTTTTGGCTTACCGCTGTAATGACGTTGTGGAGAATAGATGAACCTGAAAGCTGAAATTCTAAGCTTTACATAGATACCAAACTTGAGTAAGTAATTCACAAAGAGCGACAGCAGCGAGTGAAGTTTGTAGACGTGTTTCTGGACATTTTTGTTAGCGATTTTGCTGCATCCACTCACAAAACTAAAGTTTTGATATTTACGTTAGGAAATTTACAAAATATCCTCATGGAACATGATCTTTACTTAACATCCTAATATCCTTAATGAAAATAGATCATTTTGACAAATACCATGTATTGTTAGCTACTGCTACATGTTATGACAGGTTTTGGATATGATTTATACATTAAGTTATATACTTATACTGCTAAAAGACTGCTATTTTGAAATGTATTGTTGAAAAAACTGAGTTTAAAGCTGAATTGAGTTTATTCACTTACATGTCTAAATTTCCCTTAATACAGACATGTTCCCCTTTTGACCGAATGACAGCTTGCGCTCGAGCAGACATAGCTTGTTCAGAACCTGATGATCCATGCGTTCTCCCAGCATGATTTGAGAATGTTCCAAAGAGCATTTTGTGTGCCTTAGTGGAAGTAAGGAAATCTGACCTTTTGTACAAAAGGATTTGACACGGTCAATGTAACACATTTGCTATATTTGTTCACTGACCTAGAATATTTCTTATTCATTTACGTCATAGCATTTCTTTGCTTTGTATCATAATCCTAAAACCTTCTTATTCAATAGTTGTACGTTTTGAATCCTAGATTGTCAGTGTTGTCTCAGACTTTGAGATCTCAATGTGTTACGAAAATTGAAACAAATCTCCATCATAACATGGGAAGCTTCCATATTTAAAGATGTGTTTGCGCAGATGAAACGTGAGTGACAGCCATGAAATCTCAGCGATGCCAATGTCATTCAGTTGAGATTTTCTGAGATGAAGACTCTGAATTTTAGTCGATGTGTTCATATGGGGCCTTTATGCCTTGAGGTCATCATGGAAATGAAGGATGAGGAAAAGAGGGAGAACGAGAGAAGCACGGTTACAGTGTCCCATTTCAAGATCCACCCAGTGGTACTTTGTGAATAAGAACACGTAGGTTTTCACTACTTTGTGCAATTTCTAAAGGTTTTATCAAAGCATTTGAACTGGAGTCAGATCTAGAAAGCTTTCTAACAGCCTGCAAATGATCAAGTCTTGATGGCTGTTCTCTTGGCTGTTTAGCCACAAAATGTATTTGCTACATTGGTTTGAAATAAAACCATTCTGCCCTGCCTTATGCTTATATCTTTTGTGACGCCGAGCATTACTGACACCTCAAACAAGATAAGCAGACAACTTCTCCTAAGACAGCACTTTAGAAAGCACTTGACAAATCTTGTGGCTTGACAAAGCGGCATACATACTGCAGATAGAACAGAAGTATTACGAAAAATATACTAAACATGCAATACGTCGCAATTTTTCTTACTACGATGTGCATTGATGAAACTTTTGTACATTTATTGAAAGTTTGTAATCGAACTGTTGTATTTGTATTGCTGGAAAGTGCCGTGTGTCCAATGTTTCATGAATTTTAGTAGTACGAACTGAAAAAATGATCGTCTTCTTGTGGAATTACTTGGTTTTATTTGTGTGAGCAATGCTCGACGGGGTGTCAAACCAGACGTCACAATGAGCTCTTCAAGCAAATATTGCATTTGAGTTAAAAATGTTGTAATTGAGGCGAATATCACGCCGCCCAATTCGTGTCACCCGGTGCAAGTTCGACTCTATACTTATCTTTGCATTGACTTTGTATGTAATTTACTTGCGTAAATAGTTCAATTGCTCCTGGTGTGAACACAGCATAAGATTAATCACATCAACCAGTATTTCATGAAAAGAAAATTGATCAAAAAAGATGTACGATAGATTTAAAACTTTGCAAATGTATATGAAAAATGGTCCAAGGTATATCATTTGAGACTATAAGACATTTAGTCATAATAGAGTTTCTGGTCAAATTATGTAATTGGTCATTTTTGTGATTTTTAACTCCAAATGGTGCAAAAGTGACTTGTTTGAAGCCATGAATACAATAAATGTAAAGTTCACTCTTACTTTTTAATATTATAAAATAGTAAATAAAATTAAAAAAAACACTGTATCAACAATTTCAGAATGTTACAAAGATATCAGAATGTAATGGAATATAATCCCAGCAACTTTTAAAGAAGGAAAAAAGTCTTAAATATGCAGAACTTGTCAGCTATTTCACCATGGACAGCAAGGTCATAGGCAGGTGCATCTATCTGGGGTTTGACAGCTCAGAATGACATTTTGTAGCTGGTGTGTATTCACATGACAGCAGCTGGATGCTGAGGAAAATCTTATGTACTGTATATGTTTTCTGTTTATAAATAAACAACATTAAGAGACAAACCATAAAGAGGAGCCTCCCTGAATTCGACAGCTCTTTCTTCAATAAATAAATGAAACTGTCCACAACGCTGTTGTTTTCATGCTATACACAAACTCATTCAGGTGGCTCTGAAACCCTGATTTGTTCACTACTACATGGTTTTTTATTTAATAGCTCTTTTTGAGAGTGAGAAAGCATTATTACACTTGTTTTTTGGACCTCAGGCTAAAGTATGCGTTGTGTTAGACTCCAGGTACATACTGAACAGCTTGTTAGCGCTGATGTCAAGGGTCAGTGGACTGCATTGGAAGTTAGTGTTGTCCAGACGTGTGTGCGCTGGGTGAAATTTAAAGCTTTAAAGGACATTATTGGGTCTGTTATGCCGTCTATAATCAGGACATAGTGCCTCTGAGACAACTGTGAGGCATTCCAGAGAGCCTTTCCGTCCGCCCTTGTTTTCAAGGAATTTGTATCCGGTAAGTGCACATTCCCGCTTCAATCCTTTGGTATTGTCAGTCAAGTTTGTAATTGCTTAGAATCGATGCTTACAGTAATGTCGCGTTTCAATAGATTTCAAAGATTGCACACCATCAGACAAATCTGTTTTCTTCATTGGAGATGGAGTTGTGCAACAATTACATTCATCCTATCCGCTTTTGCAAGAACATTGTTATTTTTCATGCTGCAAACACCTTGAATTATTTACCCTTCAGGTTGGATGCACGTTTATTACACGTGTCAGGTCCATTTTGGCCTCGGATGTGTTATGTAAGGGATAATGTACAGGCAGCTGGTCATTATCGCAGAAATAAGCCCTGACAGTGTGATCTTGTATCTTACTTGCGCATAGGTATCGTGTGGTAGTGCCCGATGTTGAGGTCACTCTACATGTAGCCCGTGAATAGAAACCTCCATCAATTTTTGTAAGACTTGACCGATATGTGCAAATTTACCCATAGGACAGAGTTTATTTTAAAATCACTGTTTTTGAGAGCTTTAATGTACTCTAAACATCAAAAATCATATATAATATCATTAAGAGCTCTTAATAAAAAAAGGCCACATGGTTACATTTAAGAAATTGCATTTTCTCCAGCCCTCCGCAATCTCTTCAGACACTTTCCTTTTCTCCCTCCATCAGCCCTTTTGGGCGATTGAATAATTTACCTCATTGTGTACGAGCAGGCAAAAAAACGCTCTTCTGTAATTGCTTCATTATTTTCTTCTGTGTTCTGCTTACCATTCTAGAAACAAAAACAAATCCCTCACCATGCCTGTTCTCCATGTGGTGGGACGTAGACTTGGGTGATCCAGTTCATCTATATAATAGGGGTGTCACTGTATACGGCTATTGACAATAACTGTGATATTAAAAACCAAGATTATTGATATGAATTATGAATTTCACTGATTAAAATTCAATAAATATTGTGATAATATTGTTACAGACAATTTGATTGGCCATGATAACCTTGCAGTGAAAATCTGATATTGTGACAGCCCAAGTATATACTATATAGTACAGTGCCCTTCATAGTGTTGATGATGAATTAGGAAACAAGATGAAGATGACAGACATGGCAAGAAAATATATGACAGACTTCCAGTTCTGTAGTAAGCTTTGAACATAGCGCTCGATCTGAGGACTACAGTATGTATAGAAAGTGTTGCCGTAAAACGCTAAGACCAAAATGGATTGCACGTCAACCACATGTGAATTCTTTAATTTAAGATCTTTCTAGTTAAAGGAAATGCCTTTGTCCCAAACATAGAGGGCATTGTAAAAGGCTATACCAGATAGCCTATATTTACTTATTTATTTGACAAATCCTCTCATATGCAGTGACATGGGAAAAATCTGACATTTGAGGTGTGGACTGACATTTCTGAGACTGCTAGTAGAATTTAAAGTCTAGTGGGAAATCTGTATCTTTTATTAAGGTACAGAGAGCAAACTCTGACCTCTTGTACTCAACGTACGTATCAGTAGTTTCCAGCACTGCACTTTTTCTATGAACAAGCAAACCCAACATTTGATATACAGTACACATGTTTTTGTCACAGAAGCTTATTTTATGCTATTTTAGCCTCTTCATGTTTGTTTGTTGGGTTTTGGTGCATGAAATATGAACAATGCATGTGTGTAATTATCATGAATGACATAATTGAAATCTTATTCAACAACCTACTAATATCTTTACATCATATTCTGAATGATGAATCCATATTCTGACTAACAAATCACACATGGCAATGAGAAAAAATAAATAAAAGCCAAGCACATTTGCAATGCAAAACAGGTCCAGTAGCTCAAATGCTTGAAAACACAGTAGTTATGCTGTTTAATGTCAGCCTTTGACATTTTATTCACAACAACCAAATTAATCTTCAGGACTTTGTTTATTACACACAAAAATTGGGATATTTTCAACCCCATTGCTGGGTCAAAAATAAACATTTTATTGGTTATTTTAACCTAACGGTTGGGTTCGTCCAATTTTGACCCAACGCTGGGTTGAAAACAACCAGGTGTTTTTTGGAGAGTAGCATGGAACTGTGGTATTTAGGTTAAAGTTATTACATTTCATTTAATATGTATAGGAGAACAGTTGCAATTACAAAATAACCCCCGATGGGGTGATCGGCATGTCTTGTATCACCCTGATGGGGTTTATTTTGCCATCCTGACCACATTTCGTACATTCCTTAGGTGCTTGCCGCATGATAAAGCAATTAAACATAATATATCAATTTTTATATAAAATTATTTCATGATGTGAAACATTTAGATAGCAACTGTTTAATCTCCAGATGTGAAGTGGTTATTGATGAATATAGAAGAATATCAGAATCAAGTATTCCAGAAAGGTGAAATAATATGCAGAAACACAATAAATATCTAAAATCTAGATCTTTACACTTGCTTCAAAAAGCGCTTGCCCATTAAACATTTCTTCAACTGGTAACCCAAAATTGGTTCCACAAAGAACCATTCAGCCTAAGGTTCTTTACAGAACCATCTCTTTCTTACTTTTTTTATAATCTGAAGAACCTTTTTTCATCACAAAGAATCTTTTGTGAAACGGAAAGGTTCTTCAGATGTTAAAGGTTCTTTATAGAACCAAAAGGTTCTTCTATGGCATCAAAGAATCTTTTGAAGCACCTTTATTTTTAAGAGTGTAGACATAATGTAATTTACTTTTTTATCATTTCTTTTGCTTGTTATCAAAAATAATCTGCAGGAACCAGACGGCAGCGGTTCAAAGAGAAAGTGTGCTGGGCGTGAGGTGTCCAGTGGGATTTTGCGAGCCCTTTTTCTCACTCCGGATGAGTACAGTTCTTGGAGAGTGGAGAGGGTTGTGCCAGTGATTCGTTCAGAAGTCCGGACTATCCGCTGTAATCTTCGGAGGCCAGTGATGCCTTTCTTTCAAATGGCCACTGATGTTAAGGCAACAGGTCTGTAATCATTAAGTCCTGTAATTTTGGATTTCTTTGGGATGGGGATGATGGTGGAGTGTTTGAAGCAGGAAGGGACTTCGCACAGCTCCAGAGGCCAGCGGGTCAGCACAGGTTTTCAGATAGTCTGGTGAAACACCATCTGGGCATGGTGCTTTACTTCTGTTTTGTTTCCTAAAGACCTGATGCACATTATCTTCACTGATCTGAAGTGCAGGAGGGGAGGAGAGGTGGGTTGCTGGAGGTGTTGATGGCTGTCAAGAGAGGTGGTCAGTGTGGGGTGGGAGACCAGAGAGGTTTCAAATCTACAGCAAAACTCATTCAAGTTGTTGATTTGCCTCAGCGCTGCATGGGGATGGTGTCTTGTAGTTTGTGATGTTTCTTAGGCCTTTCCACACTGAGGCAGGCAGGGTCGTTGGCACAAAACTGATTTTCTAGCTTTTTTCATAGCTCTTCTTAGCCAGTCTAATCTCCTTGGTCAGTGTTTTCATGGCCTGATTGTACACGATTCTGTCCCCACATCCTCTTTGACTCGAGTCTGAGTTGGTGTGAACCATGGTTTGTCGTTGTTGTATGTTAAATATGTCCTGGTCGGAATGCACATGTCTTCGCTGAAACTGATGTATGATGTTACAGTCTCCGTAAGCTCATCCAGACCGGTGGCAGCAGCTTCAAAAACACTCAGTGCAGTCGAAGCAGGCTATGTAACACAGCTCCTCATTCCCTGCAGTTGCAATAAAATAACGAAATCTCTTTTGAGATTTACACATTTCCTGTAATGGGGTGCTTAACTGTAAAAGTGCTGTGAACGTCTTAAACAATGACTTAGATTAATCTGTCCGGTTTGATATAATATGTACATAATTCAATTTTTCCCCACAATGAAAAACATGAAAATTATACAACCATGAAGGAATTTGACAGTGACATTATGAGTTTAATAAACATTGTTGCATGCGTTTAAAGCAATATATTGATGTGCATGTGAAGCAAGCCAATGTGTTTTCTAAATTGCAAATATCACTGCCTAACAAAATGAGGATAATTGTAATAAGACCTCCATTTTTTTTAGGAGTATGGTGAAAACTGTTCATAACAATAGATGTTTTTTTCTAGTCCACCTTCCTCATTGCTTTCCTTTAGTTTAACAATCATTTATTTGATATTTTTTCCCTGCACAACTCACTAAAAACGGATGTTGTTCAAATTCTATTCTAGTGGCCATTAACCTGTTTCCTAAATGTATTTTATCAATTGATTAAATTCAGGAGCCAGTCCCATTTGTCCTTGTCACTGCTTTAACTCAGCACTGTGAATCGATCACTTTCTCTCCCTGTAGCACTAGTTAGATCAGCTTGTCACATATTGTGCATGGCACTGCATCTGACCGCAGAGTCTACGTTGCGCTCCCGTGGCTGCGTTCAACAGGAGGAAAGCCACAATTACGCACCTTGCAAAACTTAAATATCCATAGAGGATTCATGCATACAGCATCGACACACAACAAATCGACCATAAGTGACATGTTATCATCTTTTGCTTGAGCGAACTAATCTCTTGCGCGCGCTTGGAACACCGCGCTGTCTCCATCTCTGCTTTCCGTAAGATTGTATTTATTAGAGGATTTGGGAACGTTTTCGCCATGGCACCGCCACAAAACGGATCTAACCTAACGGGGAACTTTACGAACCAGTTCGTGCAGCCGCCGTGGCGCGTCGCGCTCTGGTCTGTGGCGTACAGCTCCATTCTCGCCGTCGCGGTGTTCGGGAATCTCATTGTGATGTGGATCATTCTGGCGCACAAACGCATGAGAACCGTCACCAATTACTTTCTGCTCAACCTGGCGTTTTCGGACGCGTCGATGGCCGCGTTCAATACTTTGATCAATTTTGTCTATGCCACGCACGGCGATTGGTACTTTGGAGAATCCTACTGCAAATTTCACAACTTTTTCCCCGTCACTTCTGTGTTTGCGAGCATTTATTCTATGAGCGCTATTGCGGTTGACAGGTAGAGTACATGCGAGTTGACTTTAATTCATGTGAAAACTTGATGTCATGAATATGATTCATGCAAATTTGGGGCTGCAGGATTAGATAGGAAACATTTTTTTTCACGTGCAACATAAACATAACCATGTTTTTATTATATTCAGTGGTAACCAGATTGATTACCAGATATATATCACAAGTTGGTAAATTTACTATGTTTTTGCTACAAATACCGTAGTTAAACCTTGGATAATTTAGTTAAGCCATATTGCTGGGTTAATTATTGACAACTTTTTTCATCTAGGCTACTTAAAGCTTTTCTATTGCAGTTTCTGGCTGTGCTTATTCTGTGCAGGTGTCTTGCTGTCTGTTGTGCTCCCTTTTGGTTATAGATAATGCCGCACAATTCTTTCATTAGGTATACGTACATTCATATACAAAAACATATGTAGTTTGTTTAACTATGTTGTGCATTCTTCATTTTGACGGTGCATATTTTTCCAGCTTAGCTAAATACCCCTGGCAGTCTGTCATACAGAATGACTGACTTTTTGCAAAGTGGACAATGATTGTGGATCGGCGGGCTCTTTTAGCTAAAGCTTTCAGGGGCATCTTGGAAAGTGCAGATGCACATTGATTCTATTAATGGAAATCAGTAACACATTTCAGTTCAACCTTTCATAAAAATATTTTTGAGTAATGAGATAAGCATGGTTAAAAACGGCCTTCTAAGCCCAAATTGACTAGGTGGGTGTCTCATGACAGAGCTAAGCAGTGGAACATCCGGTTTAATGTTGATGTTGGGGAGGTTCAGGTTTTGTCACAATATCCCAAATAGCTTCTATTTGTGGGAACTGGTAAAGCATGTTGAAAAACAGCCCAAGATCATTTTAAATTGTGAGCTTGCCACCTCATACTAATGGCATTTAAATGGCTATTGCACATAAAATGCATAACCATGAAATGTATAGGGTCAAACATGTTTGATAGCGAAATGGATGCACACCAACTGAATTGTGAATGAATTCTTCTCCCCGCTTTGTCTTCTCACCCAGTAGATAGACTGGATTGAGAGAGACAAGTAGCTTGCATGTAGCACGACCAGTGTGCACAATCTTGTTTCAAGAACAGAATCCATTGATCTTGATGTATCCTTGCCATTAATAAGATTAAATCAAGAACTCTAAAGAACAATACAGAACTATTGAGTATTTAGAAGTAACATTTATTAAGAAATGCATAGAAAACTTGGCTTTGAAAAGCATAAACCGATTATAACAGACCACCTATGAAAAATGAGGCTATAAGCCATGATATATGCTTTAGTGGAAGCCGCAAATCAGTGTGATTTAGAAAAATAGGTAATTACACAATAATCATAATTCTGAAGAAAGATTCTGTGATCCATCAATCAGGGGTGCTATTCTCCAAAAGCATTGTTAGCCATATATGGTCGCAGATTCCTGCATAGTTTACTTATTCAAGTGTTTTCCAATAAACATTCGCATACAGCATCGCAAAGCTGGGTGGTTGGAACAACGCTACGGGCTCTATGACCCTGGGGGATCCCTGGGCGGAGTGACGTAGGAGGAAACTTGCGAATACATTTATATTGCAGTACGCTATTTACAGCAATCATTTGACATGAATTCAATCTGAATGTTTTTGTTAGTAGACGTTACTACTCGACCACATGCGTGACGTCATCGACTAGATTAATGAACCAACTTGATCTCAGACAGAGTTAATACGATTTCGGTAAATAGTCGTAAATGTTCATTTCTCCAACGATGCATCATAGCAGTTCGGGAAAACGCACCCCTGAGATGCTGCAGTCACCATGGAAACGTGAACTGCGCTTAAAAAACTCAGCAGCG
Organism: Oreonectes daqikongensis; assembly: GCA_026939265.1. NCBI lineage: Eukaryota > Metazoa > Chordata > Actinopteri > Cypriniformes > Nemacheilidae > Oreonectes > Oreonectes daqikongensis. The sequence continues at coordinate 1,769,521 of JAOTQM010000031.1, forward strand.
AACATAAGTTCCCATGAATCATTGCAACATACGTGATTGATGTTTATATATATAGGCATATATATATATATATATACATACATACACATTTAAATGATTTGCATCATCAGCAACAAACATCAATATAACTTTAAAACTTCATACTGTAGGCTATGTCATTTTATATTGCATCCTGTGTCACTTTGGATAAAAGTGTCTGCTAAATAACAAAATGTAAATGTATATTGCTCTTATATAACACAATTCATAATGCTAATAGTAGGATCAATGTTAAGTGCAAATTTTTTAAATCAAACTTTATAAAGTTGTGATACATCTCGCAGCGGGATAGTTTATTCTATATGCTTTTGAACAAAAACTTTGGGAATCACTGCCGCTGAAAGTGTTGCACGTTCCTTTATAAATGGAAAGAAATCAAGATCAGAACTGCAGTATAGTGTAACAGCTTCAGTGCTCCACAGAGAGCCGATTCTTCGCCATAGGTTCTGCTTCAGAACATCAGAGATGTTAGAAGTTTCATTTCTTCCTTTTTCAATTTTCAGGATGTCTCCCCTACATAGGTAGGAAAAATCTCCAGTTGTGTTTTTTAACTTGTCTTCTCACCCCTTCAGACGTCACGCTGTGCATCTAATCATCTTTTCCCCTCTGCACCCCGCTGCTATTTCCTCATTCCTCCTATGATTAGACATTGTGCGGACTATTAATATCTCACTAACCTCATTCACTTCTCTGTGAAAATAATGAGTATTAAATGGGACTTGTGTAGTTCATCAATACCCTTTCCAGATACGGACTATTAGTTCGGTGCAGAACGCAAGCATCCATATATTTATGTACTCACGTAAGTAATTTATTTTGTTTGCTGTTAGATAGCCGTTTCAGCACCCAGGATGAATGGTAGAGGAGTTATGTAATGCTGTAGATTAGAATGAACGTAAGGGTAGTCATATAGACGGTTTCATCGGAAGTTAACTTCCGGTCTGTGTTTGTTGATCCATTTGGCTAGTGGCTATTGATATTTGACTTAAATCATATTAATATTCATTTATATGAGTATTTTATTGTAACTTTATGGCATTTAAGTTTAGCCAAGTAACAGTTCTTCTACTGGTAACCCAAAATAATACTGACTACACATACTTTTAACTTGCTAGCTATTGTTATTTACTTAAGATTATTCGGAAATAATCTGCAGGACTTTTCGTGCATGCGCAGTAACGTTTGTTTATGTTGTTGCATTGAAACAGTCTATACAGTACAGGTTTTGTAGTTGAACACTTTTTTAACACACAGGTTTTTGACCCATTGTTTACACCTATTAATATAAGTCTGTGATCCAGTCACAATTGGTTAGCCAAGACAGGTTGCTGTTCACACCTTGTATTACAACGCGTCTCCTGTGAACACTTGTGATCGGATTTGTTACATGAGAAAGGCCAGAAAAACAGCAGCACAAAAGACTTTGAATAGAATGCACTTTGTTTGGTTGTTTTTCATGAGTCACAGCATGTGGAGTTTGGATATAGTTAGTGCATTTTGTGTGGGCAAAAGTCTATTTTTAAAGCTTTTCAAACATGCAAGACTTTCTTTCTTAAGAAAGATATTGTGAAGAATGTTGGTGAATAAAAACCGTGCATTGGTTTTGTGTTTATACAATAGAGGTCAATGGGGAATAATAGTTTTTGGTTACCAACATTCTTCAAAAAGTGACAGATATTATAATAAAAACTTTGTTTTCATCTAAAGAAAACAATCAATATACATTTACAATGACATGAAGAGAATTTTAATTATTGGTCGAACTTTTTCTTTAATAAAGACAAGGTGCCTTGCTTGCAATTGACAGGTTTCATTGGAAACGTTTATTTCAAATGACCAAAGGTATACATCCTCTTATTGGTTTTGCTGTTCCTGTTTCATTGAGTGTAAACGTGTGCCAAATGATTCAATGCACCAATTTTCAAAACACAGTTTGCATTCAGCTGGGCATCGTTTTTGTACATTTTTAATTTCACAGCATTAGTGTGGATTACTCTCAGCGACCAAATATTATTCACAAATGAGTGTTTGATCTGAAAATATCATCCGCTCTGAAAGAAACTACTTTAAAGTTTGAGGATTTTACCCAAAACGTATTAAAGTGGTAGATATACTCGATGTGAGGGTGACCTCAGCTTCGCCTTTTATTGAGTAAATCAGGTTGATAAAATAGACTATTCATATGAATGGATTTCACTCTGAAATAATCCATAAGCATATTCAGTAAGTGTCGAAAGTTGAGTCTCGTATTGTAATTGATTCTCGTCGAGGGTTTGTATAAGATAAAAAATGCTATAAAAGATGGGTCAGGAATCATAAACTTACTTTGCATCACAAGTCTGCCATGATGTGATTTATATTCTGAAGAGTGGGTTTGCTTTGAGGATGTAGTTTTGCAAGGCTTTGTTTAACCAGCAGAGAAATAAATTGACATATTATGTGGAATACATTTTTCATGTAAAAGGTATAATGGACTGAAAAACTTGTGAGAAAAGCACATCATTTCATATGCAAAGAGAGTGTTTATATAGAAGTACGGTAATGAAAAACTCAGAGTGAAAAACAAAACGTTCATAAAAATGGCGATGGCTGTTTACAGTGGACTCTAGGGATAAAAAGGCAATAAAAATCTGTGATGAAAGCTCTTCGAAATTAACATGTACGTGGGACGTCAAAGGTGTTGTTGTTTTGTTATCGTCTCTGTTCAGATGAAGCCACTAAAACATCAGCATGAGGAGAACGATATCAGACGGGAGAAAACCAAATGCAGTCAACATTGTTCTTCACAGTTATTTCCTGCTCTCAAAAAATGTCACAGTGCTCATGTCTCCAGGCCACATATCACAAACCCCACACTTGGCGTTGTGTTAGTTGTTTATGTTTTGCTGGTAGCCAGTCACTGCCCTTGTGCTCGGAATACTTGTGACGTTTGCGGGAATCAGTGTGCCCGCGTGGTCGCGTTTGGGGAAAGTGTGAGATGTGTGTTGACACTACTTGCCCAGACGGTGTTTTCTGTGAAATGAATGTTTAATTTCGCTGACGTTGTCAGTGCTGGTGAAAAGAATTCCATTCTGGTGCATTCAGCGATGTTTATGAATCTTTAATACAACTATAACGCTCGACATTTTTTGACGGATAGCGAAAGCCGGCGGGTTCACATCCAGTTCAAACGGTTTGTCATGTGTAGAATTTCGCTTTAGCGTGCCGTTATTATAGATTAGCTGTGTTGTGTAAATGTGGCTTAACATCTCGACAGCGCATAACAGCACGATATAATTAACCCTTTTGATTGCATTTATTAATTCATCTGCATTTTATTCACACATGCTGAGGTTTTATCTAATGCACAGCCAGTCTGTCTTAGTTCTGCTTTCCAGCACGTTTCCAAATGTTTTTAGATGTGCGTATCTTGGGGGCCTAGAAGAATAATTGGCTGTCTAACAAGCCATTTACTCTACAAGAGTCCTTAACAAAGCAAATCGCCTCTCTTCAGTTTGGAATTATTCGGAATATGTTAACCGCAGACGGCACTTGTTCATCATGATGTCATAGTTCAAAGTTCAGATGTAATCAATGTCATGTGATTGACGCCATTTATAGTTTTTCAAATGGCGATTGATGAAATTTAAGCTCATTTGATAAATGTCACCCATTGCAGTTCTATTATTTATATAATGTTTATTTTCCTCCAAAATGAAAATTCCACCAATTTGAAACTTTACAATAGAATAAATTCTTACTCTTTACAATTATAACAATAGAGGATTAAAGGGATAGTCACCCATGTCATCATTTATTCATCCTCTTGTCATTTCAAATCTGTATGACTTTCTTTCTTCTGCAGAACACAAAAGAAGATATTTTGAAGAATGTTGAAAACCAAACAATGGCGGTACCCATTCACTTCTATTGGCCAATGGGTACCGCCAAATAGTCCATGTGACTAGTCTACTACTAAATCCTCAGAGACAGTGTTTTGTATGAAAGCCCAGCACAAATCTTCTTTTCCTTTTGTGTTCCATTGAAGTAAGTCAAGCAGGCCCGAAATGATCCGAAAGAGAGTAAATAATGATGGGAATTTAATTTGTAGGTAACAAATCCTGTCATGACATGCCTGGGAGCTTGAATTCTTAGCATTCTGTAACATCCTAATGAAAGATTTAGCACCCCACCCCCCCGCAGCAGCGCATATAAGAAACGCTCGTCTCTTTGATGTGACCCATTATCAATCTGCTATTAGATCATTACACAACTTGGAAATTGAAAATTGCCCGACCATGGTGTGTCTGTGATGTATTGTCACTTTGATGTTGTTTAAAGCTGTAAAGCAGAGTGTTTTGAATTGCGCACGCAGGTGCATTCATAAGCCGTATCATAAACTGACGAACAATGATCTGTTTGTGTTGTGCAGGTATATGGCCATTATCCATCCTCTGAGATCACGTCTCTCAGCCACGGCCACTAAGGTTGTCATTGTGTGCATCTGGGTGCTGGCTGTGGTTTTGGCCTTTCCTCTGTGTTTCTTTTCAACCATCAAGAAGTTACCCAAGCGGACCCTGTGCTACGTTGCTTGGCCCAGACCTGCAGAGGATCCTTTCATGTAAGACCTCTTTATATTATTATATAAAAACGCGTATGTGTCATACAGTTTCTTCTTTCATCCAGTTAGACGAATATGCATGTCTAAAGGGTGCTGGTTCATATTGCAAAGTTGGTCGAACTACAGTATGACAAGAGGAAACTTAAACACGCTATGGAATATGGACCGTGGAGCTCTAACTGATGACCGCTAGGTACTTCTGACCTCTGAGCAGCTGAGGTTTGAGAGCATCTCTCATGCGTCTGGCTGCACAGCGAATTTATAATCAATTAGCCTTGTAAAAATGATTGACAGGCCGGATTTGGTTGCAGGTCACCAGCTGAAGGGCTCGGCACAATATACTCCAGGGTACAGAAATATTGTTTGTGACAAACAAGATTGCTGTCCATCTTGAATTTACCATCGATCATATTACAAATGCCTTTAGTGGGACTTCATAATCTAAAGTCGCATTTAAAGGAATAGTTCACCCCAAAATGTTCATTATCGCATCCTTTATTCACCCTCATGTCATGTCACACTTGTGGAACACAAAATAAGATATTTTGAGAAATGTCTTTTGTGCTCATATAATGGATGTCCATTGGGTCCAGTGTTATTTGGTTACAGGTTTGGAATGACACGAGGGTGAGTAAATATTAAAAGAGTTTTCATTTTTGGGTGAACTGTCCCTTTAAGAATGAGATTCTTGTGCACTGTTATATATTTGCCATGTTTTCTCATCTAAACGAGACTGCAGATTTGCAACGATCATAAAGATTTTGAGGAAGAAGGTCTTACCTCAGGCAGAGCTCCCATTGGGCATTACCAATATCTCTTTGTCATACTGTACAATCTGTATATTTGATATTTTTCTTAAGTATATGCATGTATGTTTTATAAATAAATAAATATGCACAGTATACAGACAATATTATGTAAACACAAACTTATTCCGGATGCAATTAATCGCGTTTAATTGTTAATCGACAGCACATACAATAGTAATGCAAACCTTAGCGAAACATTATGAATTTAAATATCTTTACACTGTAAAAACTTTCACAGGAAACCCAGTAAGTAAGAATAAACGGACTGTAGTGAGAAAAATGTACTAGAAAGATACATAAACAAATAATAACAAGTATTAAGAGAGAAAGAAGCTATTTACAATTATGACCACTTAGACTTGATAGACTTTATACATTTTTGCTTAGTTTTTTCTCTGAAATTTTCTGGAGAACCCACTTTGAAAGCCACTGTGTTTCTCTCTCTTGTTGTAGGTATCATGTCATAGTGGCAGTGCTAGTGTACATTCTGCCTCTGGTGGTGATGGGTATCACCTACACTATTGTTGGGTTGACACTGTGGGGAGGAGAGATTCCCGGTGACTCATCGGACAACTACCAGGGCCAACTGAGAGCCAAAAGAAAGGTAAGCAGGTCATGTTCCTCTGCCTAAAAAGATAATGAAGCAGATGTAGATAACTGTATTTAAGGGTTTGTCTTTAGGTGTTTTAAAATACAGGATTTAGCATACAGAAATTAAACTTCTTTCCCAGTTTCCTCTAAGTTTGTGTAATGCTTTTCCCCCAATTTTCTAAATTTTATGCAAAGTACAGTGCATTATGCAAAATTAAAGTAATAGTTCACCAAAAAAATGAAAATTCTGTCATCATTTACTCACCTTCTTGTCAAATTTATATGACTTTCTTTATTCTGCTGAACACAAAAGAAGTTATTTGGAAGAATGTTGTTTACTAGTACCCATTGACTTGCATTGATTTTGTGTCCATACAATAGAAGTCAATGGGTGCTGCTGCTGTTCACTTACCAACTTTCTTCAAAATATCTTCTTTTGTGTTCAGCGGATGAAAAACCCCCATACAGTTTAAGTTTAGATTAGTTGAGTAATGCACAATAATGCACATTTTGAAAATGTAATGCCACACCTTACAGAAATATTAAGAGTAGTATGGTACTGGTAGGAACTATTTCAAACAGTGCCGTCGTCTCTGGTGCAGGTGAACTTAAAATGCAAACAGCTGTCGGTTTGCTGCTTTTGCCCAATCTGTAAATGCCTGCATGCACTTTCTATGAGCTGCTGTGCTGGGGAAACACGCACAAACATACAAGCAAACGCATCACATACTCACATTTAATGGATCAGTGCTGCACTATGTGGGATCAATAAGATACAAGATAAGAAAGTTCTGTAAAGAAAAGCGATGGCCAGCACAGCGGGTCATTCAGAACCCATGCACGCGGGAGGAAGTGAAAGCGAGAGAGCGGCAGACAGAGGGATGCAGACGCTGATCAGATCAGACGGGGCTGTTATTTAGTTAGTTTTGTTTTAGCGTTTGTTTGTGTGCAGCACAACAGTGAAAATTAAGTGAAAAATAAGAGACATTTCATGAAAAATGGGCCAACAAATGAAATAAAGCGATTCTCAGAGGAGGTTGCAGTTTCATTGTCCAGGATTTTTCACCGCATTGTTTTCTCAGTTATGTTTCATTTATGCATCAGCAACGTCACAGGTTATTCTTTTTTACATTACACAGAGCGAGTCAGTTTATGTTGATTTGTGTTTTTCCTATGTGTTTTTATTTCTCTTAGGGCACGGAAATAAAAACGTTGAATCTTTTTACACATATATTTAACTTTTCATCTTTTCCCTTGAGAGGACATCTTAAAAGGTGACAGTGTATTGATGCCATCAAAAGCCATGCAAAAGCAAAAAATGTCTTTTAGATAGCTAGCTATCTAAATGGAGAAATGATCCCAAATTTTTAATGTAGAAAAATCCAAAGAGCAGGAGATGCAACCAAAAGTCTCTGTTTGGTTTTTATTTATTCTCAAATCTGTCTGGAAGAAGCGATTAAGACAGAGATCTTATTTGTGATTTGTCTTTCCTATGGGATTGTTCCGGCTTTGAACATTTCAAAGAGGACGTGGCACTTATTATTAGTTTCTGTACTGAATGCAGTGGGATTTCGGTGATAACCTTGACATGTAGTTGGCATTGTGGGGAGTGTGCGCAGAAAGAAATGATCATGTTGAGCTTTATGACATAATGGAGGTCTTGGTTACATACAGCTGCGGAAAAAATGAAGAGACCATTTTCAGTTTTTATGAATTCACTATTTATGTGTATGTGTTTAGGTAAAGTGATGATTTTTGTTCTACTAACAATATTTCTACCAAATTTCATACCAAAATATTGTTTCTATGCGCATTTTTTGTCAGAAAATGAAATGTATTTTTCTGACCTTAAATACTGCAAATAAAACAAGTTCAACTTTTAAACTATACAACAGTAATATTTATGCATGTATTTAGGAAAAGAATTTGATGTGATAACTGATTTTTATCACAGTTTTCATGTCATTCTGTCAGTCTTTCACATTGCTGTTGAATGAATTTGTCACTTTTGATAAAATTCAACAGACACTGGACTGAAATGACCACAGTACAATCTAGAAATGCTGATTCAATGAACATTTGGAATGGTCTTATATTTTTTGATTTGTGTTCCAAATGCATTAGAAGAACAAATGCAGTAATGAGACAATTGTATTAAAAAAGCACAGTGAACATCCAGTGAGTGACATGAAAGCAAGGTGACAAACAAACAGATCTTTTATAGTTAATGTAGCCGGCAGGCAACTCTTAGCCGAATTAAAGCCAGATGGTCCATTAATTATGAACGCCACATTAATCCAATGCTTGTTTAAGATTTTAGGAAGAACGGAGCACATTAATAACAAAGCATTTTTAGGTTTTTAGAATACAATGCCAATGCAACTGTGACATACTGCAGTTCAATAGTGAACGTGCATTTGGACAGAATTCGCTTTTCAACCTATTATAAGGGCTTTGATGAGACTCGGTCAGCGCTGGAAGACGGCCGCTCACTGGTTCAATAGGCATTATATATATTCTACATTCCAATCAATAGCGTTCAGTACTGTCGCTCCGCCGGTTATACGTTTTATTAGCGGCTGGCGCGGCGGCTCTGTATTTCGATCTACGGCGCATCTTGCTCGCTCCCTGCGGCTCCCTCCCACCACGTCCCTTCCCTCCATTAGTGGCTAGATAGCATGCCAAATATATGTATTTGAAGCCAGTTAGCTCCTGCAAGTCCCACATACCCCCACTTTATCTGATGCGTAAAGGTGATTGCGGGAAGCCAGAAGCTCGAACATCTTTTTCAGCCTTTGGAAAACCTTCAATTAAGGTTCAGGACATTTTCATTTCCATTGTCAGTTTAAATGGAAGTCTTTGAGAGGGTCTGAGAAGCTGGTGGTTGAAAAACACTCATCCGTTCGAGGGCTTTGTGTATTCATTGACAGGCCAGAAAAAGCAGTGGTTGGAATGCTTGATTTTTTTCCTCTGAGCATGAATGAATGACAGCATGATTTTAATGGAGCATTGGAGTGGAGATGTTAACAGGGCACCAGTGTTGTGTGCGCTTGCACATTGGTGTAGTGTGTTCCTGTCTTTTGTTATTTTACAGACGAAATGCAAAAAACGCAAGTTAATATTAGCATGTGATTCAGCCGTAGATTGCTTAAAAAAACAATATTACATATATTACATATACATATATATTTGTTTCCGAGTATGTGCAAACCCTGGGATCGAACCCATGACCTTGGCGTTGCTAGCGCCATGCTCTAACCACTGAGCTCAAATTTAAGCTCAAATTTACATTACGCACCAAATTTTGCTAACTTGTTTTAATACGTTAAACATATAGACGGTTTCAAAGCAACAACAAATACAAACGTTACTGCGCTTGCACGCTTTTGTTTCCCAAACTTAACTTCCGGTACACATCCGCAAAGAATAGAGACCCTGCAGATTATTTCTGATAACAAGCAAGGAAATTACAAGTTAGTGACAGCTAGCAAGTTAAAAGTATGTCTAGTCAGTATTATTTGGGGTTACTAGTAGAAGAACTGTTACTTGGCTAAACTTAAATGCCACAAAGTTATACGACCCATTAAACAAATTGTTTATTTAAAAAAAAGTTATACAATAAAATTCAACAAATTGTTTATTTAATACGATTATTATACAATAAAATGTTAATATTAATTAAGTGAAATAGAAATATTGTTAGCCACTAGCCAAACTGATCAACAAACACAGACCAGAAGTTAACTTTAGGCCAGGTGCTTGCGTCCGATGAAACGGTCTATAAAACCTACAAAATTCCAGTATGTGGAATGAAACAACAATGATTTCTGTAGTGACTTCACTCCATCACCAGAAAAGAAAACACATAAAGTCAGATTTTTAAGATCCGCACCCCCAGCGGTGGGATTACAGAAGCAGTGCGAATGGTAAGATTCTGTAAACAGGACTAATCTGACCCAAAAGGAAAGTGATAATGTGAGTTTGGGATTTGACGGCCCTGTTGATGGGTTTACCTTCAGACCGTGATCATGTCACAATGGCTGCCCTCACTTTGTTCTCAGGGCATGTTTTGCCCTAGTTTATTTGAAAAGAGTTGTGTGTGTATTTGGGAGGGCAGACAGGGTGTGGAAGTTTCTTAATCCCTGTACAAAGGCTAGACCTGGTCAAAGTGTTTTTAATATGGATGTAACATATCGTCACTGTCCTTCCAAAACCTTGTATGTCCAAATGCAATTTACTTAAATGAAAAAATGCTTTTTTGTCAAAGCTGACAAGCACCTTTTAATACTTTTTAGTGGTTAGATATTTGCAGTTACAAATAAAAGAATAATATTTGATATAAAAATCACAAAATATGGACATACTAGGTTTCAGAAGGACAGCAGTGATATGAAATTATTTGGGTTATTCTTTGGGACTCTCTTGAGTACACATCGAGCGAGAACACAAGGATGCAAAATCGCTAACAGGATACAGGCTGTCTTTGAAAGACATTAAAATAAATAGACAGCTCCTTTGACGTTTATAATTTGGAAGATCTACACGTATAAAATAGATGTGATAGAAGGAGGCTTGGGAAATAAACAATGCTCGCCGTTGTGTCTATATTTTGTTGAATTATTCCTAAATTGTTTTTTTATTAATTATAAAAAGTGCCGGAAATTGCACATGGTAATTCGGCTACATAAATGTTATTGTAAACATGGGAATGCATTTAACAGACAAACAGAGCGTGTTTGTGCTGCTTTCACGTCTGTGTGCCATGTGACATGTGCGTCAAGCGAATTATAAAATAATGCGTGAGAGCATTCTGTCGAAAACCCATTAAACATTTCTAGAGCATGCTGTGGATAATTATAATCAACATTTTAGAGCATGTAGCATCAATCCGGCCCTGCTGGAAGACAAACACTGCTGCCATAGTTTGTTAACAGCAATCATGAAACCACACTTGTGAAGTCTCGCTTATCTCATCCAGAGCAGAGAGCTAAGTGCCTGAGCACAATCCATGTCCGTCTGTATTTGCTCGGAAGCTGTTCCACTGGATAAAGCAAAAGCGCATTTTGATATAGGCTGGAATGTGATTGCTTACTACCGTTTGTAAATAGAGTCAAAGCCACTTCCTAAGCTTAACAATATATATGGGCTGCTCAACTGGCCGTAGCTTAGGAAATGTGATAACAAATGATATATATACGGTTTCACACTCGATTTCTAAAATCTTTTATCTAAAACGTCTTAAATCAAGATATATTTACTTACAATAAAAGTGACGTAAGGTATTTAGCCTTGTTTTCTGAATATAAGAATGAGGGAAATTTATGTTTAAAACAAGCAACAACAAAAAATCTGTCAATGGGGTAAGAAACAAACCTTTTACCTAAGTACCTAATTCAAGTTTTGTTATATATTTTTTATATTTTCTTTCATAAACAAAGACTAAATATCTTGATTTAAGAATGTCATTTTTTCCAGTGCATTGGATGTACACGCCTGGCCCGAAGTTAACTTTTTTATATTTAATTTATATTAATATTAAATTATAATAGTATCTTCTTGTATATTATTTGAATTAAAATATATAAAAATTATTAAACTTTTATTGATTCTTTGCAGAATTCTTACCGGAAGCTTGGGCTACATGTTGTTGCTGTTGAAACCGTCTATACGTATATATATCTATATAAACAAAGTTTTATTCTGTTACTGGAAACTCTGTTTATTTAGATATAATTTAACTTTTAATATAATATGGTTATCATTATCTTTAATGTTTTGTTCCTAATGTTAAAGGGCCTTCAGAATGAAAATTCGTTTTTGTAGCATTAATCTGATTTATAATATCGTTGATATTGGTATTTTATTCTTTAAAACATTTACTTACGTTTAGGCATTTAGTAGATGCTTTCATCCAAAGCGACTTACCTGAGAAAGGCATGTTACCAGGGTTCATGATGCTAGTGGAGAGAAAGAAGGATTAAGTATTCATAGAAAATGTGGTTTTTGAATATTGTAGATGTGACCCCTGTTGTCTGTCCGTTGGTGGTCATTGTATCACGGGTCATTTGCATAAAGCGACACTTTTCTTTTCTCATTTTTCTTGTCAGGTAAACACCCTCATTACACCGTAAATACAAAACTGATCATAAAAAATTGGGCAACAGCACATACAGTACAGTAGCCAATCACAACACAGAATGCGAGTGCATTCTGGGCAATCATCTACCTGCACGCGGCACTGATAGATAGCAGGACTGGAATCCATTTTCTCCACAGGACCTGTGTTTAGCACGGCATCATTTTCTCTAAATAAGCATTCAGAATGATTCCAGCACCGCTGGCTGAAATGAATACATCAATGCACCATTACGGCCGGTGTCAAAGCCTTTTTGTCGGCTGTCATCTTCGTGTGTGGAGATACTGAAAGTGGTTTCTGGTTTTCGTCCTGGACTCCATCAAGATGCTCTTGAATTGCGATCATTTACGACCTACTATCTTGATCGATTGAATTCAGTTGTTTACGTCATGTATCCGTGTTACAGGCCGATTTTATTTGCGGTGAAATGTCAGTTGAACGGTTCACCCAATTTTTTCTTCTGTGAATACAAATGTATTTTTACTTTTTGGGTGAATTGTTCTTTTGAAAACAGGTTGTCGTGCAGCACAATCACAGAATGACATTATCAAGATATGTCTGGAAAAACAGGATGTGACCTGGATGTTGATGAAGTGTATGAGGTTAAAGAGTCAAATTATCCGATTATAATTTACATTTTATCTCTAGTGGAAACGTTTATGTAATGTGCAGACTCATATATTGGTCTTGTTGACTTTTTTGTGTTATATGATTTGACAGCAGTGACTTAAATCTTGTTAATAGATATCACATACAGTACACACTCAGAAGACCTGTAAAGGGTTTGCGCAGTTTCTGTGAACCAGGGCCCACGTTTTTATTATAGTCAAACGGTACTAGCCATGGTTATTGGTCTTCTTCACCTGTAATTGAATAGCTCTTCTGTAAAGCGTTTAAAACAGACATCAATATATCGGAGGATGTGATGTTACTGATAATTACACACTAAGTGGTGACATGGTTTCTGTTCACAAGCCTCTGTTTGTGAATACCACGATTCTTTAGACAAGCGACTGTTTCTTCTATTGTGCTGAATCAATATGGATTAGGATGAAAGTGACTGAGTGTGTGTCGGCTGAAGTTTATTTACTGTCTGGGATGAGTACAAGTCATTGTTATATTTATTTGGTCATGTGGTGCTTAAAGGTTCTTCACAGCGATGCCATAGAAGAACCATGTTTGGTTCTACAAAGATGCATTCAGTCAAAGGTTCTTTAAAGAACAATCTTTTTCTTACCTTTTTATAATCTAAAGAACCTTTTTCGCCACATAGAACCTTTTGTGAGACAGAAAGGTTCTTTGGATGTTAAAGGTTTTTTTATGGAACCATTTGGACCAAAAAGGTTCTTTTTTGACATCACGAAACACCTTTACTTAAGCAAATATGACAATTGTTGTTTTTTGCTGTGTATTATAGTTTTGGCAAAGCAAAAGTTCATCATCAGAGTGCTGTTATTCATGTTCTTAGGAACTCTTGCATTAAACGTACTGGTCCATTTTTGTATGTTCGAACAGACATGTAGTTTGACAAACATAGACACACAACTTTGAAAGAAGTTTTGTTGGGATGGCATGCCAGGAACAGTAACTGAGTTCAATACTCAGACATTATTGGAGAAACTGTCAGAGAAACTTTTGTTCATGCCAAATTTAATTATAAATTACATACAGACTATCTGAGTAAAGCTATCTGAATTTATATGAATAATTATTTGCGTGGCTGAATTTACATTACTTAAGTTGCACTCTCAATGATGTAAAGATGTAAACACTGCTCCAGAACCACATGCATCTGGTTTAATTTAATTATTGTATTTTTTCATATACTAAATATATAGTTAAATTATAAAAGCATTTGTTTAACAGTTTGATTTTGTTTTAAATGTTCTGTTGGTTGTTAAAAAGCTGAGTCAGGAAGTTTTTCTGGCTTTGTTTAGCCTTCTAAAGTGGTCTATAGAATAGAATAGGCTACATGGCATTATTGCAAATTGTATTGTCCTTATAGAAAGATTGTAATCTATTAAAATTGTACAGTAAATGCTTATTTCTGAGACTGGGACTAGTAAAATTCTATATCATGTGTAATTCTTGTCATTTGCAGTCTTAAAATCACACAGATTAAAACAATAATCTGAACAATCTAAATGTCTAACTAATTTAAACGGAATTTAACTGTTACATGAATTTTGCAAAATAAAAACTGATTTTTACTTGTTAATGGGACTATGACAGATTTAACTGGATAACTCATTTTGATTTGGCCCTCACTAGATAGCTTAGACCGGCTTTCTATTTTGAAAAGATTGGCTTTGGCTCTGGAGACAAATCCCTGGTGTCAGTAACAGTTAGTCACGTTTCCCTATTAGTAATTCAACCACTACATTTATGGAAGTGATTTGACTTAACAGTTGCATGATGTGAACCTCCAAGAGCCGCAGTCCACAGGCCAAATTAGTCAGCGGTATACACAGACTTTCTGTCCCTCGTGAGAAGATGAAAAGCCACCTTCATGATAGGTTTATTTTCAGCTGGTCCCGTCTGTCCTTCTGGACACATTGTTTTGCATTTCAACCTTTCTGAAGAGAAAGCAGCATGGCCGCTCACCCGTATCGCTCCGTAAACAACTATAAGTATTTGCATAATCAGACGTCTTTTGTCTAGTCCCTAACATGATGAGTTTACCACATTTAGACAGTTTCTTGTTTTTATCTTCAATCAAAACGGTTCGAGCGTCTGTCTTTGTTCCATCTCTGTCCCGTCTCTTATGATACTGTATGAACTATATCAGTGTATTGATCAGCACTTTATTGTCCACCCTTCATTCTTCAACACTGAAAAAGATCTACAATCTCTATATGCCACAGCTGTCCACTCCTCATTCAAGTCACAATCACAAAAATAACTTCACTTCCACTCAAAGTCAACTTTCCTTTAAGATAAGACAAAACAAAAGAGATGCACAGCCTGGGTTCTTGAGTCCTGAGTATGCCAAAGCTTCTGTCTTGTGAGACTTATCAGGAGGGAAGCAGTGGTTTGGAGGTGAGCGTGAGTGGCAAGCGTATGAGCTCTCTTTTCACCCCAGGACACCTTCTCGCTTTCACCTCCTGCCTCAGATCAGAAAAACACCCGTGTGTGAGAGCCGTGTTTTTGAAATGTGTTGGAGATATTCTGGGGAAAATAGAGATTTGGGTATGGAATACTGATGATACGTTTGGAGAAAACATGCCGAGTTCTTATATGAATCAGAATGACAAAATTGTATTGTAAAAAGCGTCCAAGGTGAGTGTATGCATGCAGTTTTCATAAACATGACAGTGACTGAGGGTTTCTGTAGTTCTCAGTTAATAATTTATGCTTCACACTATTGAGTTTTGAAAGTCTGGCTTTATATTAGATATGCTTGTTATGAAACTAGATTCCTCATGCTGTGGAGTTTTTAAAGGCCAGAAATAATCCTAATGCGTAATGTGAAATCATTTTTTACAAGAGTTGTGTTTTAATTTCCTGTGTTGGTATTTAAATATTTTTTTATAAAGTTCGAGTTCTTAGGTGTAATTCTAAATCCGGATGTTCCGGATTGTTCAGCAGCATAACTTACAGCAGCCACACCGCAAATATTACATTTTAAAATGTGCGGAAAATATCCGGTAGTATCGTGGTACCGCAAGTAATGTTGCATATGCGCATTTTGCGGTATTTCTCATCTAAATTAATCCGTCGACTCGGACGACATAATGATTCAATGGCGTTATCGTCTCTGTACCCCAGCGACGCCTAGTGTCAAAACGACACCATTCATTTCAATGGTAGACATCCGGCGACACGAGCGACAGTGACCGTTGGCGACAGGAAGTGGGCGTGTCTACCGAGAATTGCTGAACTTTATGCAAATGACGAGCGACTTCTGTATCATAGAAAATATTTACTACAATATAGTCCATTACTATAGTCAATATTGTAGTGTACATTAATAAGTGTGGTATATTACAGTATAATACAGTTTACTACAGATCTGTGTATTGTAAATGTACAGTAATGTTTGTTTATTTTGTAGATTTGAATAATGAACACGGCACAGCATCGCAATACTACTTGGTATCGTGATATTTTAGCTGGTATAGTATCGTAAGATATGTTTACGGTATCACAAAAACCCTATTATATGTGTATATTATAATGTAAGAGTACTGTAGTAATAGATCTTTGTTGTTCATTCATCCCTGTGGAGAAGCGTAAAAAAGACATCTTGCTCTAAATTGAGTTGGACCAGCTCAAAGTCCACTCGCTCGCTCCACGTGACAGCGTGAACAATGTAATTAAATTCATTAGCGGAGTGAGGCGGGCGGCTTCTCCAAACAGACTTTGTGATGTGGCTACAGAAACAATTCACCTCTTGAGGGATGGGAAATGGATTTGTTATGGCAGAAGCCCCTGCAGGCACACCACACACTCCACACATGTGCAGAAAGACTCTTGCTTGAAGTGAGAGCAGATATTTTGAGGATGAAGAATGAAACTGACAGGATGGAGAACCACACATCGACTTGACACAAAACACAACAGTGTCAACAGTGCTCTGAGTGTGAAAGTCTCACTTGATGATCAGCAATGCCTATTTTATATGTAATGTAATAGCACTTTTTATTTATTTATTTGTAGAAGTGACCAGGGTTTGCTGTCACACTTCTGAGTCAATTTTAGTAGCTATTTACTAAAAAAGGGGAAGTATAGGGAAAGAATACCTCAAAATGAAAATTTGACTTTCGTTCTTCTGCACAAAAAAAGATATTTTGAAGAACGTTGGTATCCAGACAACATTGGACCCCATTGACTTCCATTCAATGGACATTTCTCAAAATATCTTTTGTGTTCCACAGAAGAAGAGAAAGGATAGGGTTTTGATCTGTAGTCTCTATAATGCGTGACGACCAACCCCGGTCTTCCTCCATCGCACCGCAGAGCACAAATGTGCCATGTTTGCTGAGAGCACAGAGGACGTCAGCAAAGACTACATGTGGTGTCCTTGTTTGGCTGGTAATGTGTTGCCTGAGGTTCTGTTTTTTGCAGATGCACTGCTTCTCCAGAGAGTGTGAGCTTTTGCTATCTGACATCGCTGGGTGCTTTTGGGCGTGCTGTATGCTGTGGGATTTAAATGACAAGCAGTGTCTTAATGAATTAATGTTATGAATACAAATACAGCCACAGAACTGCTTGTAGTGAGGTCCTTCACTGTTACTCATGCTTTTGTCTAGTCATTGTTACATTTCATGATTTTTTTATCTGATATGATATGTTCCAAACATTGGGGATGTAGGGATGCACTGATGCAGTATGTACATTTTGGTCGATGACTGATAATTCTTTAACATTGGAAGCCAATTACCGATTTATATTCCGATATACAGTATCTCAATATTAATTTACATTTTTCTGAAGCTGCTTTTATTTTAATACATTGACTACAGTAAACAAGGTAACATTTAGTTATTTTTCCCCCAAAATGATGTACTACAACTTTTTGGTATACTGTTTATTTAATAATACTTTTTAGATATTCTTTCTAAAAAGTGTTCTCAGTAGACACAGGTCTCAAGACAGAAATCATTCAAACAGAGGAAATGATTTAGAATTTATCGGCTTGATATATCGCTCTAATTTTATTATCGGCCGATACGATAATATTAAAAATGGTCCGATATCGAGATATATATATATATAACATGTCATCCCTACTATAAAGGTAGCATTTTAAGGCATAAATCTTACACAAAGACTTGCATATAGGCATATTTATTATGCAGTATCCCAGAATGCATTGCACCCAGCTCACAAGGTTTTGCAAAGCCTGTATATGTTAAAATCATATATATGCTATGATAACCCGATTTAAACGTGCACAAAATATCAAAGCACGTACACTTCCCACCAAGCCACGTTTCTAACATGACATTTGCGTTCTAGTTGTTTTCTCTGGCTTCACAACAAAAGAGCTGCACACTGTTCAATGCTATTTACAAAGTCGCTCTGTGAAATTCACTTTAATATCACATTTCTGAGTTTCTAGATTAATTTCAAATGTGATATGATTTTGTAGATAATGTCATATTTGACTCTTTTTGTGTTTCCAGGTGGTGAAAATGATGATCATAGTAGTGCTGACTTTTGCCATCTGCTGGCTCCCGTACCACGTGTATTTCCTTGTTACCGGCTTGAACAAGCAGCTGGTTCGCTGGAAGTTCATTCAGCAGATCTACTTGTCAGTCATGTGGCTTGCGATGAGCTCCACCATGTACAACCCCATTATCTACTGCTGCCTGAACAGCAGGTAACACACATTCCCCCCTGCAGCTTACGCGATATATCTTCCCAAAGGTGTTTTAAGTGAATGAGTGCTCTACTTCCCTCATCTACAGTAGACTTGAGAGAGCATTAAAACCAAAGATTTACAACACAGGTGTATTTTGTCATAGCAACATGAGAGCTGTTTCTAGTCTTAGCGTGCAGTAATGAACGCCCTTGAGATGCTCTGCTTCCTGTGAAATATTAATCATAAATCAATGAATGAAAGAAAAGAGTATTTAATTATTTCAAATGAAGGACTGGAAACGGGCGCACTGAACGTGTATTGTTGTTTTCTTGGATAAGGATGAACTGCACACTTCAATTTCTAATTGAATTTAATGTTAACCACTACAAGTACATTTTTATCAATGTAAATATTAGAAAAAAAATTTTTTCACATTTTTTCAATGCAAAATACTAGCATTGATCTGACAGCAGATTGGTCCGTGGTTCGTGAATGACATGCAGGTGTAAAAGCCGCATTGCATACATTAATATAATGTTGGATCATCACATTATATTACTCTAAAGGAGAGAAAATTAGCATAGAATTGTCTCCGTGTCTCAGGTTCTGTTTAGTTAAAAGCTAGGTGTGCCACTGTAAGAGCATACAGCTGTTATGTAAAATATACCTTAATGCAGCTCTGCCTGTGTGGGGTTTTTTCGAGCACACTGCCAGTGTATGCAAGCTGGATGAAAATGTAATTTTCTTTAGATCCCATTTGGTTTAGTTTTATTAATACTACAATAATGAAACTAGTACCAGAATAGGAGAATTACTATTCTTTGCAATACCCAGAAAACAGAAATAGCAGGATTATAATTACTGGATATCTGGATACAGTGTTCAATTCACTTAGTCGTCATGAAATCTAAAATATTTTTATTTTTCATTGGTATCATAGTTATCATGTCATGTTTAATTTTTAAATTATAATTTTTTTTAGGGTTAGAGTTAGGAAAAAAAAACCATCATCGCAACTTTCGTTTCATGCCGACTTTAACAGCACCAACATTAAAAATACAGGGACATGGCATGCTGGTTGTTTACTCGACGCCAGTTTAGTTCTTGTTCGGCATATTGGAATGACATTTAAATTTAGTTAAATAAATGTTGGCATTTGCAAAGTTATTTCCCTGTTTGTGAGTGTAAAACTGCAGTCATCCGGTAAACAACTTGTTTTCAGATCATGTTAACGCTAGGCCAGTGCATGGTTACACCATGGTCACAAAGATGTTAACATACCATTCACCAGCTATACAGTGCAAACATATAATAAATCACTGACTGTATAATATAATGTATCTTTCTCAACATTCATAAAGTTTCTGGTTAAATCTTGACAAATGAACCAGTAGTGGATAGCATAGGCGATACAGACAAGCACGTCAACTTCTGTGCATAGCCACTTAATGTAATTCTGTATGGTTCCTCACAAAAGCTTCATGGGATATTGCACCCGCTTTCCGCTCCACTCGTACTTTCCTGCCTCCTTTTAATGTGATCAGGTCCTAGACCCTGACTCCTAATGTAAATCAATTTACTTGGCCTTTTACTTTTTTATAGTTGGTATATAAAGTTTATGTACTGTATAAAAGCTGTTTTTCTTTCTTTGAGATTTGAACGGTAGGCAGGTTAATGCCCGCTCGAGTGGGAAATAAAAATCTACTATGTGCTACCCTTATATTTATCCAGTTTTTCATTCTCCCAGGTTCCGTGCCGGCTTTAAGCGGGTCTTCCGCTGGTGTCCGTTTGTGCAGGTGTCTGACTACGATGAGCTGGAGCTCAGGGCCATGCGGCTTAAAGTGGCACGGCAGAGCAGCATGTACACGATGTCGCGAATGGAGACCACCGTCGTTGCCGTGTGCGACCCCTCGGAAACCTCCGCCCACCACTCCCGGAAGAGCCTTCCCAACCATCAGCACAACGGCTGCTCCAACGCTGCCCCGAAGGAGGAGTTCTGCTGAGATGGACTTTGACGTGAGATTCATACTGAAGTATCAAGCACAACAATCCTAATGAAGTCTCGTGAATAAGACGTTTCTCAGTTGCCATTTTCATCATATCACTAGTTGCGTGTGCAGATATTAAACACGACATGATTATGTGTTTCAGAGAAAAAAAATCATAGAACCACCATCAGCCCTCATCATTTCGAAGACCAACATGGTCCTGCATCAGAGGAGCACTAAACCTAGAGGTTTCCCTTTGATGCCAATCAGGAGCCGTGTTCTCTTTCATCATACGCGAGCGAGGTTAGCATGTTACGTAAACGACAAAGGTTTCTTTTCTCCCAAAGGCCGAACGTTCTGTTCTTGTTAAATTATCGTCATGATGTTTTAAACAGTTCAGGCTGACCTCACTTCACGAGCAGGGAAATGAGTAGGTGGTGAAGCTTGTATCTCCAGCACCAGCTAGAGTCTCCCATTGAATCGAAAACACTGAATCCGATCTGTAGTCTAAATTTCCGAATGAGACTAACATTTCCTTCTAATGGTAGAAGGAAAGGGGAGAGTTTGTCATATGTACTGTGCTCAATATCCAACATTTCCATATTTCTTTTTTTTGGGCCTTTTTATAGCTTTTGCCAGACAGTATAGTGTAGTGAGACACGAAATAACGGGATAAGAGAGAGGGGTCCAGGAGCCGGGACTCAAACTCGGGTCGCCGGCAGTGCTTTTTGCGCACCAACTGGTTCATAAGCACTTCCCACTTTTAGCTTTGAACATTACACATTCATTTTACACCCGGATGACCATACGTGCCATTTTTCCTGGACATGTCCTCCCGAGGATTTCAGCTGCGTCCTCCGAAGGTCGCATTTGTCAATTGCATGTCATTGAGGTTTATCATTTCAGGTTTAATTTCAGAAAAGCAATGGTAAGAATTAAACTACAAAGATTACGTCTTAGGAAACATGTTAATTTGATGGTTTTTTTTTTACTGAAATGACACTTCCTCGATGACGTATGCGGTCGACAAACGCGACCGCCGGAGGACGCAGCCGAAATCCTGGGCAGGACGTGTCCTGTAAAAAGTGCACGTATGGTCGATCTACTCAACGTTATTTTATATGTGAAAAACAAACTGAAACAGGAAGTACTTCTGGACCACTGTTGGTCATAATGGTCTATATGCTTGGATAACCTACACTGCTGGTTAGTAGGGTCACATGACTAAAATGATCAGAAGGCGTATTCTTGTTTTTCTAAATGTTTTTATCCAGTCATGTTGAAAACAGAGAAAAAATGGGTTTCAAGAGACTGAATAATGATAAATAGCTGCCAAAAGAGCCCAGAATACATGTGAACATGTGAAGCTGTTTGATAAATTTGTCCTAATTGTATTTCCAAATTGCTACTTTAGGATTTGTTTTATTCTTTTTAGTGATGACAGTTTTCATGGCTCCATTTGTTTTGTTCCCTTGTTTTTATTATCTTACTGTTAATCCTGATCAATTCTGTATAGGCACATATATTAAAAACATGGCTTTTAAAAATACAATTTATAGAATCCACATTTACCTTTTGCACCAATTCCCAATGATCTATAGTATTGTATTTACATAGCACTTTACATACTGCCTTTCAAATATGACAGAACGCTGGAAGGTGAGAGATAAAAGCTCCGGCTAAAATCAAGGAAAGGCGTTTTCAAAACTGGATGAAAGATTATTTCCTTACACAACCTTATAATGATGCAATTTTGCCATTTATATTTCTGTTTTATCTTGGCCTTAGATCATTTTCAAATGCTTTTATAATCACAGGGGAAAAATCACTAGTCCTCTAAGAGACGGAACATGAGCGACAGGGTCGGTGGAGCACAAGACATGCGAAAACATTATCAAAATAACATTTACGTTATTATACAACTATATAGAGATGTCACAAATTCAAAAACATTCCCTGTAGGACTCATTTAAGTGCCCAAAATGACACACAGCTTCGGATCTGACACGTTTACATCTCTATGTAAAAACAACAAGCACATTTTACAACCTTCATACCTAAGTTGACTTAATTTAACCTGATTTTACGTAAAATCGTGCTGCAACCCAACATTAATAAACACAAGGCAAGCTCGAAAGATTTTCCACATTAGCCTCGGGCTTTGATCGGCCGGGCCTGAGAATTGAGAACTGCTTATTGCCACAACCTTGAACTCAAAGTTGTGCTGTGGAAAACGTGTGTGGAGGTTTCGGTATGCCTCACTCACTACACTACGAATTGAAAGTTTAATGGATTTTTTCCAGGTGAGGAAAGGCAGCTGAGGCCCCACAAAAAAAAGCTTTGATGGAGAGGTGACACTTGTTGTCTGTGTTTATGTTGTTGTGTTAGCCTATGTGTTCACATTCGCACACACACGCATAGATACAGCATATATTTTACAAATAAAGGGATTCTGCATAAAGAAAAAGGTTAAAAATATGTATTTTTAATGTAAGCAATGGTCCTACTAGAAGCTGCGCTTTATTGTGAACAAGTCGCGACTGATGTGCGTGGTTGCATCCCTTTCAGACGTTGCTTTTATGAAACGGTTACAATAATATATATATTTTTTCAATTTTATAATTCATTAATGTAATTGAAAGCAACACTATGTAGTTTTTCAAACAGTTTATGACGCTAATCGTAAGGTGAAGCGGTCAAAGCAGCGTTATATAATGAATAAAGCCCAGCTATTGACCAATCAGAATCGAAGACTGGAACTAACCGTTTTTTTAATTAAGTCAATATATATATATAATATAATTTAAAGCATTTAAATAACAAATACTTAGCCTACAGTAACTAGAGAGAGAATCATTACATTTATAACCATTTTCAATTGAGTTCAAAATCAAAACATATTAACTTGTTCGGAGCTTCATGTCCTTTTGTGGCCAAAATATAGTGTCTTGTATTAGCTCTATCAAATTTCATTTAGCATTTTTGTACATTTATGTGTTTCTAATATGTTTGTAAGCCTGTATTTGATGTTTTAGGACATACAGTGAATGTGAGACATTTTGAAAGTATTAACCATGAATGTAGGTTTTAACAGGGGCACGTTTCAATAGTTTTGTAAATCTTGTTTAACTTCAATGGACGAACAACAGAAAACAATACAATGAGATATTGTAGATGGTGTATGAAACTAACTTATAGCAGTACAGCCATAATCAAATGTCATCTATCTTACTAAACAAAGAGAATAAGTACTTCTTGAATTAAAATGTAACTCGTGTCGATTTTTTTCTTCTAGTTTAAATATCATCTTAATGGGATGCAAACCGCAGTTTCTGAATCTCATTTGTTGTACTGATGGCTCTCTTTCTCTATTTAATAGTCCATGCAGCTCTTTTGTTAATACCTTTGTGTACAAAAAGGTGTATTTTGTGTAAACACGCATAATCTGGATGTACCTCAGTGATCTGTTCAAGGTAGCACGGCTCGGCTAACAGTATAACACACGCTTTCATATGAATAGTTATGTGAGTTCAGCGCTTTGTACTTGTGGAAAATGTTTGTGCAAGTAGAGAGTTATTACACATATTATCCATGTATATTGTTATATTCAAATAGATGAGCTTTGTTTGGAGATTTAAGTTTGAATTTATAAATGATTGTATAAATAGTTGTCGGGTAAATTTTGGTAGACTTTGCGCTAGCTTGTGACAAATGAGCTTTTAAACTGAATGTTTTAGCAAGTCATGTCGGAACTTTTGGCTTTTTGTTTACAAACCCTGACTGACTGAAACTGTTTACAAATATTCATATTTAAAGCAAAGGATATAAAACTGTGGGTTATAGCTCACTTGTTTCAATAAGCTTGCTGTTATAATAATGGTGTTGACTTGCATATAATAATTAGATTGATTTGAATTTGTGTATTTTTACATGCTTGTGGTCTTTACATTTGTGTAAATTTTAATTCAAGTGCATGTATTGTAATTGCCAAACTGTGTTTTAAGGAAATAAAAGTGTTCAATGGCTTTGAAAATGAAAAACTGTGAGCATCTGATCGTTTGAAGTCCTAGTCAAAAACAATATAAAAAATATATAAAAAAGAACAAATTGGCTCTGCTGTTATGGTCAAAATTCCCTCCAGGCTCGATGTGTTTGTGATCCGTACGGCAGCAGATGGAGAGGAGCGGCTTCTGTTCTCATACAGAGAACTTTAGAGAACAGTTCAGAATCACTGATGTGTGTGTGGCAGGGATTTCTGTTCAATCCGGTGTAACTCAAATGAGACTAATCCCCATCCTCTCATGATAAGACTTGTGTATCTCTCAGCAGGGAGACCTGCTCTATTTTGTCGAGAAAAAATCCCACACGAAGTTTAGGTGAGTTGACCACTGATAACCACTGAAACGCTTTAAGCATTTAACACACCAAACTGTTATTGATATAATTACTTCAATTATATTTTCGTTCTTTTTACATTAATGCGATTCTGAGGACAACACAATGCTTTATTCTTAGTGGCTCCCTAATAGTGATAAAACATCCAAGCAGAATATATATTATAAATTGTGTACAGGAAGTTAAGTTTGGGTCACAAAAGCACACATACGCAGTAATGTTTATTTATGTGTTTTTGTAAACACAGAACAATGACAATAGGCAGGCCTGGAAATGAGGGGGGGGGGAGTGATTTTACAAGGAGGTTGGAATGAAAACTTTGGACCTAGAACCTTCAGGTCACAGGCAAAACAAGTGGGTTCTGAGATTTTTAGCCTTTTATCTCAAAATTTTTGCATAAGAGCAGTCTGACAACTGAGAATGTTACTGTCACATACGGTCCCCCTGTGTTGAAAATGAGAACAAAAATCTCACAAACTTTAACCTAGAACCACCATGTTCACTGTTAAATTGTATGTACTGTGTATAAAAAAAACATTTGTATTATATTTTGTATAATATTTTTGTTACATTTTTGTATCATATAGACAGTTTCATCGGTCTGAAGTTAACTTCCGGTCTGTGTTTGGTTATCATTCTTATTTTATATTTCATTTATATTAATATTTTATATGAATTGTATTACATTAAATTAAATCTACTCAAGAGTTACCGGAAGTTAAGTTCGGGCCATGTAACGTTTGTTTAAGTTGTTGTTACTAAAATCATCTATATGGTAAAGCAACTTAAAGTTAACCGATAAACAGATTTTCACCGTAGCATTTTTACATTCGTTTTCTGTTAAATAACATATCGGCAATATAGCACCAAAACTGAAAACCGAAAACAGTTTGTTATCAATCCTATTTCCAACACCCGCATGCACTGTTTATACCACAGGATGCCAACCCACAATCTGTCTGTTTTGAGCTGTATTGAACATGGCAGGAGATATGTTATGATATGGCAGCTCTTGATCTCGTGGGATGCATTTGTCCCGATGATAGCTGTTTAATGACCTGTCACTGGACCAGGTGTACCTACGTATGTTCCCATTCATCCCGTAAAATCCCATTTTGAAAAAATACATCTCAGCTCACTATATAGCACCTGCTTTAGCATTCATTTTGGGGGTTAAGGTTAAATATAACTTACCAGATGTTCAGTTGTGGATGGTTATAGCATCTGCTAACAATACAAGGTGAGCTGACATGTGGTCAAACTCTCTTGATGTCTTCATTTCTGCGAAGATAATTTCTTATATTATTTCTGCCTTTGCTGTGGTTAACCATGTAATGCCATATAAAAGACTCACACACGAAAAACCCATGTTAATGATTTTTTTATTGCTTCCACAGAAATGTGATGTGAGGTATCATTTCATTTTGTAGCAGGTGTGGCAGCCCAAAGCCAGAAAAGCTAGAAACAATAGAATCAACTGGAACATGTCTCTTATAAGACACGTTTAGATGTGACCGGTCAACGCAGGAACACGGTTGTATTTTCAAGAACACACTGAACATTTCCTCACATCTTTCAATTTTCTAAGCAACGGCAGAACAACAATTTTCAATATGAATAATGTCACTGTCAAATCTGTTGAAAATCTATTCACATCACATATCGTATTGATTCGCATTTTCTTTCTTAACATTCAAGATTTCTTGGATGTTTAATTGACTTATTATTCAACGTATTATTACGGCACAGCGATATTGCAAAGGTGCCTCGAGTAATTTTCGGAGACCATTTGTGGAATAAAGTCAAAACCGGTGTGCTTGCTATTACTACCCTCCTGCCACTTGATTTGCTTTGATTACCTGGAAATGGATCAAGAAAATGGCCCGTTGAAACAGCAAGAGACAACCGTGTTTAAAAGCAAAGATTTACACTGCCTCCGGTATCTGGCGTTATTTCCCTTTGTCTCACATCAGCAGAGGAACAAACACACGGGACGTTCACAATGTGTTTATAATAATACCAATCAGATCAATGGGCTTCCGCAATCACGTCAATGATGCTTTCGTGTTACCTCTTGTCCTTCTCCCATCAGCACCCTGGTGCTGAAACTCTGATTACGAGATCCATTTTAAGGAAGTGCTGTACTTTTGTTTTTCCAATAAGACAGCCTTCAATACAATGTGGAACGTGAGACAATCGGTTCATTTTTCTCCAATCAACTCATTTCAGATTCTGTTGTACTTTAACCGTGAATGTTCTTGTCATTTTCTTCACATACATTTTTGCAATGTGCCAGCATGACAGCTTGTAGAAATATGAATGGGGAAATTACAAACGTTCATGTGTGAGCTGTATGAAAGAGTCGCTTTGTTAAACCAAAATGTATTCTTGGAACTCATCTCCATATCATCCCAATGACTTTTTTCTTCCGCAGAACACGAAAGGAGATGTTTTGAATTAAGTTGGTAACCGAACAGCAGTGGTGCATTCACACAAAACCAATGCAAGCGAATGGGTGCCAGTCCAACATTCTTTAAAATAATGTGTTCTGCAGAAGAAAGAAAGTCATACTGGTTTGCAATGACATGAGGGTGAGTAAATGATGACAGAATTTTGGGGTGAACTCACTTAAACATCACGCTGCTGTTATTTCCAAAGTTTCATCTCAGAACAATCCATAGGGAAAACCGTCTTTGTGTTTTTAAAGAAATGCTTCATAAAATTGTCCTGCGCTATGATGTGTTCCAAGATAAACAGTTTCATGCTGCAATAGATATCAGTGTCCTTCTGCCACCTCATGCTGCCTCCGGCTAAACAGCCGTGTGAAGGCACCACAGGACCTGACTGCGTTCTGTTAGCCGTCCTCCAGAAAGAACCAACAAAGAGAATTAAAACAGAATGACAGATCGAAATGACAGAATGAAAGATGGCTGGCACAGAAGACTGGGCTGTTTGCTATTGGATTTCAACGCTGCTCCTGGAATGTAATGGATGAAATAGAAACCAGCATCTTTCAAACTTTTTCTTATTGTTTAGTATGTTTGTGCAAACTCTCCGGTTACAGATCGAAAGCAGAAATTCTGTGAAATGTGAAACACTCAAAGCAACAAGATAAACAAACAATACTGCGCATTCACGCTTTGTGGCCAAAACTTCACTTCCGATACACATCAACGAAGAATAGAGACCCTGCAGATCATTACTGATAACAAGCAAAAGAAATAACAAGTAAATGACATTAACTAGCAAGTTAAAAGTATGTCTAGTGAGTATTGTTTTAGAAGAACCGGTACTTGGCTAAACTTAAATGCCACAAAGTTACACGACCCGTTCAACAAATTGTTTATTTAAAAAATAAAATAAAATACAAATAGTTTGTATATTAGCCACTAGCCAGACCTGTCAATCAACTTGTTAAAAACAACATGTTAAATTAACATTTTGGTAATTGAAGATAAATTAGGCATGTTTAAGAGTTTAAGATAACAAGAATGATAAAGTGTTAGATATCTCTGAACAGACTTTTTTTGTGTATTAGACATCAATCAATTCTGGTGAAATGTACAGTATGCAATGATTGCCCGTGCTTTATGTTGTGAGCAAAAAATCGAATACATGTTTTTCAGGAGTTAACCCCAGACTTCATATTCAACATGTATATATTTCTCGGATATGTTACGGAATGGAATTTCATGCTTGCTTATTTTCCTCTGGTCACTGGAGAAAGAATCGAACGGCATGTAATGAAAATCTCTTTAAAGCATGGACGGTTTTCCCATAGGGCACACAGCTTAATCTTCTGGATTCATCTCGTCACATTCACTGGATTCTGCTCTTTCCAACAGCCTGGCACCTGATAGTTCAAACCCTGTTAGAATCTTCAAATGAATTTCCTAATAATCCATTTTTACCTCAGCTATTTTTAGACTGTGTCTGCTTATTACTTTCCATTTCTGCCAATAGACTGTAGGTGCAAGCTGTTCTTCCTAAAGTGTTGTAATCCGTAGCAAATATTTCAGATACAAAAGAGATACACTTTCCAGGGTCCCTGTTTCATGGAAAAAAGTAAACCCACACTCCAAAACTCAGCCGTTTCAATAGCTCCAAGAGCAAATATACCTTTATTTTATCTCTAACACAAGGCACGAATTTTCATGAGATAAGCACCATCGGCACCAGTTTATTTGTGTGGTACTTTCTGAACACCATTTTACAGAACTTTCCCAAAGCATTCGAGACTTTAGATGTTTAGATGAAGATGGAGCGCATTTACTGGCAAGGACACGATATGATTATGTTACATGAAGTAATATGTGAACGAGTAGTCGTGTATTCATTAAATGAATTATTTAATGGTCATAAAACGATGTCTGAATCATAAATAATGAATCATTTAGTATCCGTCAAAATGAATTGATAGTCTTTAAAGTGCATTCTGAAAGACAGAAGTGACAGACGCAGTGATCAGTGAAGTGTGTTTGTTATTTTAAAGAAACCTTACACTGACTGGTTCTTTGGTTCTTCTATGGCATTGCTGTGAAGAACCTTTTAAGCACCTTTATTTTTAAGTGTAAGTGTAGTTCCTTGGTTTATAGAAGAATTAGACCTTTTTACTTCCGAATGAATGCAGATGATGTTGATATTATTCACCACTGTTTCATTTTAACTTTAGAGACTAGACAAAAGGGCAATGATTACATTACTATTATCAATTTTTGTCCCTTAATCCCCCGATGTGTCATAACCCTCACTCCGCTGTGATAAAAATGTGTTTCAAATAACCCAGATGAAAGTGGTTTTGGTCCTCGTATCTCATATGAAAGCATCCGATATTGGACATTAGTGTTGTGACCTGCCAGGCGGATCTGTGTAACAGCAGTCAGTTCTCGCTCTGGTTCCTTTGCTAAAACGCCAGCTGTGATTTGAACGCCCACGACATCCTTTTAAATGACACCCTTAACGCCACCTTCAGAAGTGCACGTCGTGCTGAAAATGATCGCATGCTCGACGTGGAATATATTGTTTCAATAGCAATGATTAGATCTGTGGAATAATGGAGGGGGATTCTTAACATTTACATATTTTTTACTGCAAGTATGATATGATAGACAGACAAACAAAATACAGCTGTATTAGCATATATATTCGGCCAATTCATATTCGGAAAATCTCGAAGGATAAACAAATATGTTTAATATAAAAATGTGTAGGAATCTCTTTTAACACATGTGTTAAGTCAAACTGTATTGTTGTTTTCAGGGTTAAATGGCAATTAACACACATAAAAATATATCATCATACATAGACATTGTTTTTATTTATAACACATGTCCGTGCCAGCATGAAGGTTGTTGTGGAGTAATATTATTAATATTAATATTCATTTCTTTATTTCTGAAGTTCAATAGATGAATTTGCTCTAATAAGAAGTGTAGGATCCCTATTCTCCTCTATTTGTCTTAGAAAAGACATTTAAAAAGAGAGACTTTCCCTTCCTATGTACTGTTATATTATTCCCTAAAGTTGGTTGGAATTAATGGTGCTTTTATCTGCTCGGAAGGAACTAGAACTGAGAGAAACGTTTTATAAGAAGTGTCCTAAAAGCACAACTCCTAATTATTGTACCTCCAGTCCAGAAAGAGCTCTTATTGAAGACATCTTAAGAAATCCCCCTGATCTGGAGGAACAGAAACTGGGATGTATGCTCTGGCTTTCTGCCTCGGTTTATGATCTGCATGCAGAATTTAATTGAAACTGAATGCGTAATGAAGCCGCTTTAATTGGTAGGGCAGTTCATTCTTGTCATTTGAATCCTGAAGCAGGATGAGACGATTTGCACGTGAAGCTATTGTGGCCACGTCAGTCTTTATTAAATGTAAGATAGCTTTAGGAAAGAATTGAGTTTGGAGATGTTGGGAAACGGTGCTCCGTCAAATTAGTGCAGACTGAGCTGAAAGATTGCGAGCCACACGGTAAATTATACTCAAAAACATGACATATATATAAGATTGGCTTATGCAATAGTAAAAATATCATTTTTAACGGGAAATTACAATAATGGATGAATTTCTTGAAAATTCATTAAGACCGTTGCATAACAAATCCACTTGTAGATCTCACTAATGACCATGTGGTGCTCACAGGGATTGTTTCTGACATTTAAATTACATTTAAATGCCAAAAATTTTCATTTTTTTTTAGTACACTGAATTCCATTAGAAATGAATTGACATTGCATTTATCTGTCCCGGGGAATTATCAGAGAAAATCAGCTTGCTTGTAAATGTTATCTGCAATAACAGGAGATGCTGTGTGAGAGCAGCGAAATGAGGCAAACCCGCATTCAACCGTGCAGAGGATGGAGACGGAGGAACCGGTGGAGCTGTTTAGTGCAGCTCATGCTGGAGACTGCATCAATGCTTTTGAGAATAATGGATTTGAGTTTACAGACCGGGGCTAAGGGAGGTCCGGGGCATACGGTTTGTGTGTCCTATTCAGACTTTTGCTCACTCTGGATGAGTGGAAATTGCCTGTGCTTTCAGGTTAATGTTTAGCTGGGTTTTGGTAGAGATGGCTATTCTATCGCTGATTTGATCAGCTCAAAACACGCTTGCAGACTGAATGCATTACAATTCAGTTTATCACCTCCAAACATTCCTTGATGTTGTTTACATTTATTATTCAGCAGACAAATAAAGATTTGTAAGCAGGGAAACATTAAAGAGATTTTTGTATGTATTTTTATTCCAGCTTTTAATTTATCGTTTTATCACTTGCACCATGTCATTGCACCAAAATTTCCAAAGCTAACAGATATTAACAAGATGCGCCACTATCCACCATTACTATCCCTTTGTTCCATTCCGAAGGGCTCATCCCTGTCAAAGGAAGTAGGCACTCAAGTTCCAGTAAAAGAGCCAATCATCAATTGACAAAGATTGACGATTCTCTGGGGCGGGGCTTCACACAGAGGCCCGTGAGGCGCTTGCCAACCTGTGAGCTAAAGTGACCTCGAAAAAAATGAGTTTTGAAGTGCTATTTAAGCTTAGGAAACAAAAGTTATGGTATAGTTTTTGCTAGAAATATTAGTCTACCCACCCCCTAATGAAGTAGGTATAGATCCTAATTCTACAAGAATCCACACTTAAAAAAAAACTTAAAAATAGGGTATTAAAATGAAGGAATTTTCCGTATTCATTTTTTACTGTTTTACCTGTATTTTACATTTTGCTCTGCATTAAATCACATTTAAGCATTAAAGGAAATGTCCGTAAACTAAGTGGAAAATGTAGGCCTACTGGTAATTATCTGCCAGTTTTTTTTTTTACAGTGCAGTACTACATTCAACAGTGTTTTTCTCTGTTCTCTTGCTTTTTTCTACGTCACTTATTATGGTCCAACAGAACAATCTGTCCTACATAGGCTACCACTGTGCCATTGAGCAATGGCTTTTAACCCAGATTGCTTCAGGGAACCTCTTGCTGCAATTAGTGTCCTATTGCAATTACAGCAACACCCAATGTAGAGCAACCGCTAGGTACGGAATTAAAAATTGAATGCTAGCTGATTCGTTCTAGCGGTGTGCTATGAATGCAAATAATGATATAGAGAAGTGGGCATATGAAAAAATGATGAAAACCTACATCTGACATGTGGCTAAATGTGGACCTGATATATGGATAAAAAATCATTATGCTCTCTGTTCTCTGACCCAGCCATGAGTTGAAACAAAATCTCATCTATAATCCATGCAGCAGAAAACAGCTGTCAGTCCTCCTCTAGAGTGCTAATAATGTTCACATAAATCTTGCAACTTTAAAAAATGTATTTCCATAATTTGGAATATTCTCAAGATCTCCAAATAGGATCCTTTAAAGATCTTCTGGATGTTCTCCAGAGGGTTTTATTCCAGTATGACATCTACAGATGGTGCCTCGTAAATTTTTCAATATTTACAAGACATTACTCAATTACCATAATGTCAAAAAACACGAATTGTTTTCCTTCGTCAGATCCTTATGCGTGGGTAGTGATGAGCCTTTCTGGAAACGTCTTGTTAAGAATGATGAAAGGGGGCCTATACACTAATGGTTTATCTAGCGAAATGTTGTACATGCCAAAGTTTTAAATGACTCCTCGCTGAAATACAGCGAGTCTCTTTCCTTAATAGTGTTCAGCTCAGATTCATCTATTGAAAATAGATTAGAAAAGACACATACTTTACTCATCACTTGGGATTCATCAAAGCAGTCGAGCCCATTTGTGTGAAAGAACGGAAGATAAATGTTCACATGTAATGTCGCACTAATTGTAGGTTCTTGATTGATGATACATCGTATCACAGAAATAACAAGAAATAAATCTTCTAATGTACACAAGGTTAAGGTGTCGAGATTCCTTATTAGGAATATTTCAATGTTTGTGCAATGTTTTTGTTTCTTTAATCGTGACTTTACAAACTTTAAGCACTGGGACTTTTCACTGCTTGCATTGCTTTGATTGTCTGTGTTTGTGTCGTGTTTGTGTCTGTGTCTCTGTAGACTTTCACAACAGCACTCTAGCCTACATGATAGAATAAATATTAAGAATTGATAGAGTTCTCATATCTCCAATATCTTTCCCAAAACATTTTCTGTTCTGTTCCAAATTATATATGTGCCTGTCCCTGCAACACAGTGCCTCTACTTTCAGGAATAACAAATGCTGGTTCTGTTAATGCTAAAATAACATTTGGTACGTCAACTTTATCAAACACATATATGTTCATACACACTAGTCACTCCATTCATCACAAAATCAGGAAGCACAGCCCCTCCTGTATGTTGCAGATACACAAGATACAGATTGAATTGCTTTTAAACTCTCATACTTTGCTAGGTATACTTACTCATTGATATCTCGTTTAATCTATAAATCCATTAATGTGTTTAAATGGACATCTTAATGGCAAACCTGTAAAGTTGAAAGAAAGAGAGGCCGTAGGCATAAAACCTTATTTACCTTCACTTTTTGCTGGATCAATAAGTCATTAAAGGTTTCCTACAGCCCTAATAAGACATCCACTGAACTACGAGACCCTTTATATATGTGTCTCTGTCTCCAGCATTGTGTGAGGATTTTCATGCCTCACAAAAACATTCATTTCAGCTCAGTGAATTGGACGATGGGATAGAAGCAATCCCGTAGTATGAAGGTTAAAACAATCTACTTGTTGGTCCATGTTGTATACTGCATTGGACTGCATTGACCCAAGACTGGATTGGGGTCCAAGTACCTCTTGACAGTGATTTTCCCTTTAGCGTTTTGTTTGGATCATCATGACATTGAGTGTGCTTGAGTCATGTTAAGCGAGGCCTTCGTTCTCAGTACATCAAAATGTAATATATGATAAATGTTTTCAAAAATGAGGGTGTGCGCTACATTCTGAACAAAGACAGAAATACTCCATAGGAAACATGTAGGGTACCATTTAATACATTAGTTAATAATCATTGCATTATGCAAGCCGGTAAAAAGAAGCAACCTTTGAAACCATCCTATAATTACAGTACAAAAGGTTTATTATTTTTTTCAAAATAAAAGCCTTTGATAGCAACATCACAATGTTTAATACCCATTTTAATATCCCATTACCAAGCCATCTGTGCTTACCCGTATACATGCCATCATTTGATCGCACCAAGTTACTAAAATACAAAATCATGCTGGCCATTTTTATTTATAGACCTTCCTGCTTTACAATACTTAATTCCAATATACATTGCATTGTTAAAATAGAAATATGTAAAACACAGCTGTTCTACATATCTATAATAATATAAAATGTTAATAATGCTTTGGTAATGTTGCTGTCAAAGTGGTGCCAATTGAGTTGAGTAAGTCTGACTGTGAGCTAATGTTTTTCCTTTAGAAGAATGATTAGAGGCATCTGTTACATCTGAACAGTGATGTGTTTATCTCTCCTGTTTTATTATGACAAATCGGATACTTGAGAATAACATTTTAGACTCCCAGCACAAATTTATCAATATATTTTATAATTACAATTTCAAACCACTATTACCACACACTTACACTACGTACATCCACAAGCCAAGTAGAAACGTTTGCCTTACTATGAGTAAATGTAATAATGGTTAAGAATTCCACCAGTTTCAACTTGTTTTATAATCATGCATAAACTCACTTAAATATCATGTTGAACACAAAAAGTTGAAATTGTTTAAATAATTTCCAAGAGTTAAAGCAATGTAAGCCATTGATCATAACATACATTTTCCACATTGTAGTCAGTGCAACAGTTTTGAATTTGAGGCACATAATGTTAAAAAATGCTTTAAAAACCCACTTTCACTTCTCACAGAACCCCAAGGGTCTGTTTTAAAAGTTATTGTAAGAGTGACTGCATTTTATTTTTGATTTCTTTTGACTTTTATTTTGATATGACATTTAAGCCTGAACGACAGTGACGTTTATGCCCCGCGTGAGTTGTTCTTGTGGAAGTGAAGTTGACAGAACTGTAAGTTGCTCTAAGTTGCCATTTTTTTTTAAATAAACAAGTGCTGCTTGTGTAATAAGTTTCACTGTTGGGGTATTCAGAGTGTTAAACGTGAATAGATTCGATCAGTCATTTTATTTCTCAATGTTTAAAGTCACGCATAAAATTTGTCACGTGACTTTTGATGCGAATCATTAATCGTAACTTATCCAGTTTAGAAACGATCGCAAAAAACTGCAGATGGTTTAACTGTTACTGCTGCAGAGACTTCACGTTTACTTATCAACATTGTTTGCTGGAAATACGTAATACGATCGTCGAACAGTTTTGACAAAGTGTGTTATTTTATTGGCAGTTTGTGCGCATACATTTAAAGGGATAGTGCACTACAAAGCGGAAGTTCTGATATACTTTTTTTCCACCTACAACAGCTGAATTTTTAAAGACGATTTTTATAAATTACAAAAATTAGTGGGGGCTGTCAATCTTAAAAAAAGAAAGATTTAAAGTACTGTAAGTTGTAAATGTGTCTTTTAAAAAGCCATATGACAGCTAGGAACAGACCTGAGATCAACTTTAGCTATTAAAAATTAAAAGACAAATATAAAAGATCATTTTCAGTTTTTCAGAATTGACTACTTATAGGTATGTGTTTAGGTAAAATTATTATTTTTGTTTCATTCTGTGAACTACTAACAACATTTCTCCCAAACTTCAAATGTTTTTTCAATTTGCATTTACTTTGCAGAAAATCAAAACTGGTCAGAAATAACAGAAAATGTATTTTTTCAGACCTCAAATACTGCAAAGAGAACACGTTCATATTCACTTTTAAGCAATACAACAGTACAATTTAGAAAACGTTATAAAAAATATATTTTTTTAAATCATGCTGTCAGTCTTTTGCATTGTTGTCGGATGACTTTATGACACTGGACTGGAATGACCACAAAACACTTAGAAATGCAGAATAAATGAAAATTTGGATTTTTTTCCGAGGCTGTATAGTCTATCTGACAATGTAAAGTCAAATCAGAATCTAACTTGAATCTAATGCACTTTGGAACGGTTTAATATGTCTTTGCATCCAATGTAATCAAACTACTAAACCAAATCTCTTTCTGTTCTCTCAACATGTTGAGGATCTTATTAAAGACAATGGGTCGTCTGGACAGGAAAGTGATTGTGCTGTCGGCTGCTGCTCAGGGCATCGGAAGAGCCTCTGCTATAGTAACTATTCATTTGCTACTCTCTACATTCAAAGCTTGCCTGATTTCACTTCCTCTATTCAGCTCTTGAAGTTTATACACTGTGCTGCAGCTCATTGACAGCCCTGCGTGCCACTTTGACAAGTATAATAAATGGATTTACTTTGTAGATTTACTATTGTCACAAGTTTCCCATTTGAATGAAAGCTTGACATGCAAGGGCTGTCAAAACGATTTTTGAGACCGTCATGTGTAGACAATTCTTGGACTGTATATTAACACAAACTAAGTTAACTTCTAGTATTTTCGACCAGTCTTTTTATGAAATCCTAACATTTATCAGTAGGAACGAAACAAAGAGTGTCTTCGATCATTTAGGCAGATTTGATCACTGCGAGTCAACACTCTGTTATCAGCGGAGTGCTGGAGGTGGTTACGCAGCACACCTGCTAGGTGAATAAATTTCCATAACAAGTGACTATTCAGATGAGTTTTAAATGAGAGAAACCACAGATTGAGGAAACACCGTAGCTCGGAGCCAGTTGGCAGGTTATATAAATGCAAGAACTCAAAGAGTGAGTTATGGCATAGCAGAAATGGTTGTGAAATGCTCATTTATAAGAGTTTATTAAATAAACCAAAACACATTCGTCTTAATGCATATTATGTATATTAACATTATCATGCCCATTTTGAATTATACTCAAAGAAAAGGTTGAAATCTAGTCATGTGTCAATATTTTATCATTGTGGTTAATAACATTAGTTCATATCCTTTGCAATAAAGGATTGTGGCATCCATCCGTAGACATTTCCTTTGAAGTAAAACTGGGATTTATTCAGGTTTATTTGTAGTTATATTTCCTTGTCTTAGGATTTACACCCAACCACAGTGTGCACTGAATAAATAATTTTCAGTAAATATGAACTGCTTTGCCCCCTATACAGGCTTTTGCAAAGGAAGGTGCCCAAGTCACAGCTACAGATATCAATGGAGAGAAACTTAAAGAGCTGGACGGCATTCC
This sequence comes from Oreonectes daqikongensis, assembly GCA_026939265.1. Classification (NCBI taxonomy): domain Eukaryota; kingdom Metazoa; phylum Chordata; class Actinopteri; order Cypriniformes; family Nemacheilidae; genus Oreonectes; species Oreonectes daqikongensis. The sequence continues at coordinate 1,807,117 of JAOTQM010000031.1, forward strand.
AGGTGATTCTCAAGATGGAAATATAGTGACACCTAGTGGAATATTGTGGAACAACCACAAGTGTAAACATGATTTTTATCTGTGTTTGCCTAGCTTTTGTTTTTATACTGTGTCTGGAAATTAAAATATTTACAAAAATGTGCTATTAATACAAATGTGCTTAATTGGAAATTACGGTGAAAAAAAGAGCATAAATCGTTTAGCATTAATATCATTTTTAAGAATAAGAATGTATGAATTGATTTCCTTTGCTAATGTTCGCTGTCATAGAAAAAATGTATACATCTTTTTTGAGTGCTGAATAAAATGCATGTGTGTTATAATCATCAATGTTTAAAAATATATTTTGAATCAACCTTGGTGATGAAAGCTCTGGTCATGCGTGCTTGCTTTTTCAGTCAGACAGCCTCTTTGATCTTCACGCAACCATGTCTGTATCAGACGTTCCTCCCGCTATCCAATTTCAAAGGCTGGTGGCCTTTTTAACCCTATTTTTCATACATCACTGCTGTGTTGGATAATCCCATTAGGCTGGAAACAAATTGCTACTTTAGGGAAGCTTCTGTAGACACATCTGATTCTTGATATTCTCTTCTTTGCCTCTTTGTAAGGTATTAAAACCAGGGTTGTTGATGTTACCAAGAAGGACCAAGTGGATGCCCTGGCCAAGGACTTCGAGCATGTGGATGTGCTCTTCAATGTTGCCGGGTTGTCATATGAGAACATCATTTATAAAATCTTCAAATACAGGAAGAAATATTTTCCTAATATTGTTTCTTCCTCACAGATTTGTCCATCACGGCTCTATTCTGGACTGCGAGGAGTCGGATTGGGACTTGACCATGAATGTGAATCTCCGCAGCATGTATCTGATGATCAAGGCCTTCCTCCCCAAGGTCAGCTTGTCCTTTCTAGGATTAACCCAGAACACATTCTGCCTTCTCTCTTTTTCTCTGCTTATCCCCCATTCTCTTTTGTTCGGAAAAAAAACCCTATGCATTTCGTAATTTACAGTAAGAAAAATTCTTTGTCCACTATTTTTAAGATCTGCTAGCATTATCAATAATCCATGACAGCAGATAGCAGAATGTTATATTTTTATAGTCTTGATGTAAAGAATGTAATTTATAAGTGATTTTCCTTTATTCTTTTCCACACAGATGGTGGCTCGTAAATCCGGGAATATCATCAATATGGCGTCTGTGGCTTCTAGTATCAAAGGTAGAAATTCTAACCTGTTGAGACCTATTTGCATTTTTGACAGTGAATTAATGGTCTGCTGTAATACATCATGTTGTCGATTGAGATTCGACCCTTTCCTCATAATTACTCATGATGATTGACGTTGTTCCATGTAAGTCTTGGCACATTATTTTACCCTCATTATCTCCAGTTCAGCAGATGCTAAACTTGGCTAAATGCCTGCTCAGGTGAAGTGTCCCTCCTCTCATTGCTTGCTTTTAATTGCGTGTCCAGGGGTTGTGAACAGATGCGCCTATAGCACGTCCAAAGCTGCTGTCATCGGACTGACCAAATCAGTGGCGGCCGATTTCCTCGAGCAAGGCATCCGTTGCAACTGTGTGTGTCCTGGTATGCTACCAGTACTTTTCTCTATTGGCTGTATCATACATTAATGATCATCTTGAGTCATTTTGCTTTTGTCGACCTTTACAGGAACGGTAGATACGCCATCATTACGTGAGAGGATCCAGGCTAGACCTGATCCAGAACAGGTAACCAAGGCATTGTGCACCACATCCTTACACAGACAAGCAACACATTAACCTATGGGTTGTGTTTGGTTCATTTTTAAATGTTATTTGTATTTCTTATGCAAAGCATTTTAATATTCATTTCATATGAGCTCCCAGGGAAGAAAGCGAACAGATGTCTGAGGCGCAGGCGAAATTTTTCCAAAACAATATTCTCAAAACTCTTTATAGTACACATGAAACAAAGGATTAACAGTATCCATTTCAGAACTTCCTTATCATTATACGTTTTGTCATGAAATTCTTTGGCAAAAAATTATTTTGCATTTTGGTTTTAAACTAACAAGTGTGTTCAAACGTTAGGGTAACTGAAATGTTTTTAATTTTCTTTAAAAACCTTCTGATCTGACTGCTTAAAACGTTGTGAGAAAAAAAATATTGATGTCTATTAGATCTATTAATTCCTGTTTTACAAAACAAAACCTTTATTTAAAATATGTTTTTGAAACGAATGACGAATACCAAATATATAATAAAGGGAAAAGCATCCATGCTCGATGTTCATGCACAACAAACATAACCGGTTGTATACAGTACAATACATTTATTGATCGTCCTTGTGGAGTTTTTGTACATTTTAGATTCATTCTGTTTATGATATTTCTTTTCCATATTTGACCCATCAGGCTTTTAAAGACTTCATGGCCAGACAGAAGACGGGTAGGTTGTGCACTGCAGATGAGGTGGCACATCTTTGTGTGTACTTGGCCTCAGATGAGGTGAGTATTGTACGTGGATGAACAGGTTTTATTGTCAGCATATTATAAAAAGGAGGATTAAAACTATGTTTTTATCTCTGCAGTCTGCCTATGTAACAGGAACAGAAGCCATCATTGACGGAGGATGGAGGCTCTAAAGACATTTTATGTGATTTACTCAATAAACATGCATGCAATTCAACTTTTAGAGTACTACGGACAATTACAGTTAAACATCATTACATTAATTCAAAAACTTTTAATGCTGCTAGATCATCACTGTGTCTATTCCACCCTTTGTAAATCCTTGTTTAGATCGTCCTTATTGTATCAATTTATGGAATTTTATGGAATTTAGAGATTATAAACTACAAATTGTTTTTTTTTTCATTTTATATAATAAATCATACATTTCATATTTGGAATGGATGTTAGTAGATGTTGCACTCATTGCACAGATAAGCTTAGTTTAGCTTTGTTTTGGATATGTATTTTTGGTTTTAATAGTTGTAATATCTTTATATAATATATAATAACAATTTAATTTTCCTTAACAAATGCCTTAAGATTTACGATTATTTTAAAAGAGAAACCAAGTATTACATAAAAAAAGAAAGATAAGAAATAAAGCAATGTTTTTGTCAGCGCTGACTGCAACATATAGGCAGCGAGCAAGCTTCCGCGTGTGTGTCTTGACGCCTTATGATTGGTTGGTTTCTGCACAGAAGGCGGTACTAGTCACACTTCCGGATGCTGATATAGCGGGTACAAGAATAATCTTTCAAGAAATCCACAATGTTGACGTGAAGTGCGTATATTTTTAATCGTAGCTTTATTTAAATATGTAAAGTTAAGAACATGCTAAGCAGTCACTATTAAGCGTTTCGTCCGACTGATATGTTCATTTCAATTTTATGTCTGTAGCGCTTCTCTCCCTGCATGTTTCAAAGCAGCTTTACAGAGAACCAAGTAAAAGACAAAACGTGCAAGAAATATTTGCATTCTAGAAAAACTGCATGTTTTATGTTATGTTATTATAACACTCAATGTAATGTACATTGACGATATTACACAGATTAAATACGTGTTATACTATGATAAGTCGATTAATTATAAACATACAACTGTGAAAACGTTTGTAATGTCACTTTGACAAGTGTAGGATTGTTGTTTTTAATCTTTCGGGGCACACACACCAGTGACTGATTTACACAGACCATATGCCAGTCCGATAAAAGACCATATGGTCCGAGTTCTCACAATCCGATTAACCTGGTGAATAAACCAGTCTGTTTCTTTCCTAGTAAGTTACTCGTGATATTCCCGCTCTAAACGGCACAAAGTTCATTGATATCACCAAATCAAACCTTACTAATATGCAGGAGTGTTAATCTAATAATAGGAGTAAAGCTAATATTTACTCAGGTAGGGTGTGTGGATGAAAGAAAGGCTGTCGAGAGTGGCCATGAGGCTGTGTCATGGCTAAATGAGTCCAGAGAGGATAGATCAGAACCGCAGAGCTATGGAGGATGATGAGCCATTCAGACCCCATTCAACTTACTCCACATACTCCCACAGGACTGAGGATGGAGCCTCCGCCCTGGGAAATCATGCTGACGTACGTTTATGAATTAAATTCTCGGTTTTATCCTGGTTTGTTAAAGATGAGAAATGAAAACTCCTATAAAATTACTGGACATGACTTTTATGGAGTGCCTGTGGATATAAGGGATCATTTATCTTTATAATAATATAAAAATGTAAATAAATCAATCTCTTATTAAGTAGATTTAATAGACTGCTAATGTAATTTATGGTTTAAAATGTAGTTTAATAAAAGAATACATTAATAAATCATTTTTAAATTGTAAATTATAAATCAAATATAAATTGTTTTAAACAAATTGACGTTTTTATTACTTTTGAATGTCGATTCTTTTTTACTACAAAAAACGTTTCATTTTTAAGAGTAAAGTCTGTTTGTAAATATGTTTTTTAGGTTACACAAACGCTTTGCTTTATTTCTCAAAATATATGCCCTCATGGTTTACATTTACATTACTGTATTATTTACTATTACTATTATATGTTATTATTTACATTTATGCATTTGGCAGACACTTATCCAAAATGACTTACATTGCATTTTAGTGTTTATTTTTTATCAGTATGTGTGGGATCAAACCCACAACCTTTACGTTGCTAGCGCAATGCGCAATGCTACCAAGTGAGCTGCAGAAACAAAAAATTACTTTTTTTAGGTTTGTTGTAATGATAAATAATGAATATTTATCATCATGAAATGCAAATACTTTTCAAACTCTGCAAAGGTCATAAGTCCATGAACTTTCACTGTTGTGTCATTTAGAAATGTATGAATAGTATGTTGCTCCAGGTGGCGCTGTCCATGTTATTAATGTACCATGTGTTGCATTGAATAAGCCTGTTTGGGTTGTGTTAATAAAATGTACTGTTCTCTCTTCATGTTTTTCTTTAGCATCACCTCACTCTCAGTCAGACAGTCTTGGTGGTTGGTAAGCGTTCGGAAAGCCCCAACCCGAGCGTGACCGAAGAGACTATATACGTCCCCCAACTGGTGTCCTCAATAGATGCCTGCACCAACACAGACCCTCCATATGAATGGTGCCCTTGGCTGCGCAGGTTATGCCCTTGTCCACCCAGAGGCCTGCTGGCCAGCATGATCACCAAAGGTTAGAAATGAGTCTCCTTTCATTCTCACTGCAGACATTGATAACATTTCCAGCTTGTTTCTGTGATGTACAAATGGAAATAGATTGTGTTTGTCATGTGCAGTGTTCATGGCTGCAGTACTCTTTGGGGTGGTGTGGTCCACCACAGAGAAAGAATGCCTCCCGGGAGGGAATCTCTTCGGCATCGTAACATTGTTCATCTGTTCTGTGGCCGGAGGAAAGCTGTTCGGACTCATTCGCTTCCCGAAACTACCGCCATTACCTCCTCTCCTTGGTATGAGCTGTTTCACAATATGCATTTATTCATTAGCAAATCAAGTTCGGAATAGTATCACACTCATATTTGTAGCTGAAGTATAGTCAAATTATTATGAATATTTGATAATCAAACACGCAGTATGGCATCATAAATAGTTTTCATAAAAGGTTATTTTCTGTTTTTAAGTAAAAATAACTTTCAGTATATACGTAACTTTAACGGTAACAGTAACTTTCTTATGGAACTAAATCCATAAATTTTTTTGTGAACATAAAGTAAAACTAACATTAGCTGTGACTTTTTCACCCAAACAACTGTGGTTCATTACATTGCTAGTGTTACCATGAAATTTTAATACAACTGTCCTACTGCGCAAAAACAAACATTCAGTGTTATTTATGTTATTCTTTGTAATTGTAGAAAGGATGCTGTGTGAGAAAACTGTAATGGATAACTATGGGAATTTGGTTTCTGTTATTCACTTTCATTGTCTTCTCCATGTGTGTCTGCAGGCATGCTGCTGGCCGGTTTTATCCTCAGAAACATCCCTGTGGTGACAGACGCAGTTTACATTGACGTTAGATGGTCGGCTTCTATGAGGAACATCGCCCTGGCTGTCATTCTTGTTAAGGCTGGCCTGGAATTAGATGGCAAGGTGTGAAAACAATGTCTTCTTTAAGTTGCTCATAATTTTTAATAGTTCAACTACAGTCAAACGAATCTGAAAAAGTGATTCTAAGTAGACGTAATAACAAATTAACTGGATTTTTAACAATGCACTTCTCTATTAATTTAAGTTATTCAAAATGTTAACTATAACATTTTCAAATACATTTTTTAAATCAAAAGTTGTTTATTAGGTAATGTACAATGAACCAACATGAACAAACAATTTCGAAACAAATTATATTGGTAGTAACAAATAGAAAATATAAGACCGAATAGAAAATAACTTTAACCTTTGCCAAAAGCTGCTTTTAGGCTTTTTTAATTTACTGAAAGCCGGTTGAAATTTTCAACAAGAAAAGTTGATGTCTAAAGAAGATTTACAGCCTATTCTCACAGATTTATTAAACGGGTAGACGTTCATGAATTCTATTATTCTTTTCCAGGCCTTGAGGAAGCTAAAAGCAGTGTGCTTACGTCTGTCCATCCTTCCTCTCACCTTCGAGGCAACCACTATGGCCGTGGTCTCTCATTTATTACTGGGACTGCCATGGGTCTGGGGGTTTATTCTAGGGTAATGTATGATTTCTGATAAGACGGGAAGCCTTTGTGAAAGATCTACTGCTACCAGCCTAATTGCACCAATTTCTCTGCTCGATAGGTTTGTTCTTGGGGCCGTTTCTCCTGCGGTGGTGGTTCCATCCATGCTGCTTCTGCAGAAGGAGGGTTACGGAGTCGAGCAGGGTATTCCTACACTTCTTGTAGCGGCTTGCAGCTGTGACGACATTGTTGCCATTACCTTCTTTACCACTTGCTTGGGCGTAGCTTTTTCTACAGGTAGATATAGTATATTCCTTAATTAAATAATGAAACATGGATTGCTGTTGCATTGTGCATTCACAGTAACACTTGAGTGCCCGCAGACAGTATGCGATATGAATTTATCTTGGAATGTGAAATGTATATGTACATACTATACTATATATACATATTATCATTAAATGTTATAATTAAAATATATGTATATATATTAGAGTTTTTCTGAATTGACTATTTATAGGTGTTTAGGTCAAAGTATTATTGTTGTTTTATTCTGTGAACTACTAACAATATTTTTACATCTAGAAATGCTGATTTGAAATGAAATTTTTCTGCGGCTGTATATATTGGTATAATAGATTATATATTTAAATAAATATATATATATATAAAATATAATCTATTAATAAGGTATTGTGTAATCTGTTATAATTCTATATTTACACATAATAAAAATAAACATATATACACATACATAAAAAATATTAATTAAATATAATTAATTCTATAATGTCTAATGTATTATTCTACAATGTTTGATCTATTAACAATTTTAATGTAGCTTTTTGTTTGTTTAAGACTAATGCATAACTCACGTTCTACTTTCTACTGATTTTGCTGTTAGCAATTCCTTTTATATTACAGTGTTCTCTCTGTCGCCCTCTGTAGGCACCGTGTGGATAAATATACTGAGGGGACCACTGGAAGTATTAGGTGGTGCGGTCGCTGGTGTGGCCTTGGGGTACTTTCTGCATTATTTCCCCAGCAGAGACCAGGCGAGTCCACAGCGGCAATCTTTTGAGTTAAATACAGATGTGTCTTTCAGGGTAACATGTTTTTTAACGGTTAATGTTTTGTCTTTTAATGCACCACACAGAGTAATCTGCTGCTGAAGCGTTCCTTTCTGGTGTTGGGGCTGTCTGTGTTTGCTTTGTTTGGCAGTAATGTGGCAGGGATTCCCGGCGCAGGAGGTCTCTGTACGCTGGTACTCGCGTTTGTGGCAGGAATAGGATGGGGAAAAGATAAGGTTTGATATCTCACAAACACTGTTCCTTCCTTCTTTCTTTCATATTCTAAGGTGTTTTGCTGAAAACCTCTGTGTATGTGCGTTTCAGGCTCCGGTCGTGGAGGTGGTGGAAAGGTTTTGGTATGTGTTTCAGCCTCTTCTCTTTGGTCTCATCGGAGCTGAGATTGTCATTAGTGCTTTGGAGATCCGCACTGTGTGTGAGTATCAGATGGACACTATACTAATATATGTAGTGACATGAGCTAAATAAATTATTGAACTAATTCATGTACCTTACACCACTGTTAAAACACAAATGTATTAATAACTTAAATATAAGATTTATGGTACAGTAGGCTAGTAGCACGGCTCCTTTCATGACTTTAAAGGGACAGTTTATAAAATTCCAAATTCCACTTTCTTTCATCCGTAAAACACAAAAGGCAAAAACGTATGAATTAACAGCTCAGTTTTGAGTAGAAAGAAAAGTCATACGAGCCAAAAACAACACGATAGGAAGAGTAATGGATTATGATTAATAGATTTTTGCGTGCACTGTTTCTTTAAATCCATAAAATCAGGAAGTGTGGTGTAGTGGCTAAGGCTCAGTAGCCGAAAGCCTGTTGTCTTGAGGCCTAGGGTTCATTGTGCTCGAGCTGCTGTAGTTTGGGGTTTCACAGCTGTTATTCAAATTGAATGTTTTATGTGATCTGTAATACTGAATCTGAAATGATCATGCAGCTTCAAATATGCAAGTACTTTATTATGGAAGTACGTTTATTCAACTTGCATGTGCACGCTTACGCCACCTGAAATGTGAAGTATGGTGTTAAGAAATGTGAAGAATCATGACGTAGTCTGAAATGTGTCCTCAGCTCTGGGTCTGGCAGCCCTGCTCATCGGTCTCACTGTCCGCCTGCTCTTCACTTTTGTTGTGGTTCTGAATGCCGGCTTCAACTTAAAAGAAAAAGTCTTTATCGCACTAGCATGGATACCTAAAGCCACAGTACAGGTAAAGTCTTTATATGTATATAAACCATCAGTTAAATGACAAACAAAATGCTCTAACAGCGAACATTATGTGATTGGTCCAGGCTGCGATAGGCTCTACAGCTCTGGACATGGCTCGCTCTAAGAATGACCTGGAACTACAGAAGTATGGTATGGATGTACTCACTGTGGCTGTGCTGTCTATTCTCATCACAGCTCCTATCGGAGCGCTTATCATTGGCCTGCTTGGCCCTCGAGTTCTGCAGAAACCAAAGAACCCAGAGTGGGGTAAGATGCTTATGCACAACCACACATTCATATGTGAACGGTCCATGTAGCAACATATTCGTGCTGCATTTTGCTACATTTTGGCTTAAATCAGCATTTGGTTATAAATATTTATTATTTAGATTTTTTTTTTAGATTCTGTTTAAAGAGTTTAACATATATTAACCAAGTCAAGAGCCATGCAAGGCAATCCCAAAATACACTGCATTAAATATTTGTGTTTGTTTTCAAGTCATTGAGTTTGGTTTCATTAGCAAAGCAACATGCTAACATTAAACCGTTGGCTTTGCGAACGTTAGTCAAGTCTCTGTTGAATTTCACATGAGAAGTGATATTTGTGTGTAGGATCAGAGTAAGAGATAAGCTAACTGCCTTTGTGGACAGTCCATTTTTGGTTTTGGAACAGAGCTAAACTCCATATATCATTCGCCGTAAACAAACCACTCATTTGAACATGATAATGAAGTTATAGATAGAAATGTGTGACCACATCTTGGAGAATTTGCATGCTGGCGGGACTCTTGGTCCTCTTCCACCTTGTGTTTACTTTATTGTTTGTGCATTGCTTTTGACTTGGCTGACGTGTTAAACATTATAAAATTTTTTATGATTTTTACATTTGAATGGTAGTGCAGAGTTTCTGCTGGGTTCGAATTCGATAAAATGTTTAGCTTGAATGCACTTTGGATCAAATTGTCTGTCAAATGCATAAACGAAACTGTATTGTGACATTTCTTTGTTGTAAAGGAATTCATTATTCTTTATATGCATAAATGTAGATGAATATATCTTTGATCCCTCATGAAACCAGCTTACATTTAGTCATAGTAATGCTCTATAAACATGCCATATACAGTATAGCATACACATTTTTTCAAACTCAGCACTGATTTAAGAATTGTACATTGTTGTAATTGTAATTTTCTGAATTGTAGCCGTCAGTCAAGGTGCTTTATCAGCATCAGGGACCCCAGTCACATATGAAAGTGCCATATGATGGCTTCTGGGTATTTCCGGAATGGACTTTCCAGGACTTTTCCATGATGTGTACTTCACGACTGCTAATAATAGTTCATCCTTTCAGTGGATTCCCAAACTCATATTTATAACCTGCTGAGGTAAGACAGTTTAGATGAAGAAACTTTTGACCTGCTTTTGATTTTGTACCTTCCTGGATGGAAACACTCAACAAGTGATTTTGCAGCATAAAAAAACGACAAGGGTCATTCTGACACTATGTTTTGAGTATTGTTTTGTTGATGTGATGGTAGTAGTTGTTGAATTAGACGTATTACAAATGAATCTGCCTAGGCTCTATTGAAATGTCATGTAGCGTTCAGTGGTGTTTTAGACACAAAGTTTTACGTTTCTGCAAAGAAAACTATTGAAAAGCCAAATTTGTTTACGTCAGAGATGCATAGAACATAATTAAATAGAGAAAGTTTATTATTAATAAAATGATACAATTATAAGTTGATCTGTCTGATTTTGGGCCTCTTAAAGTGATAGTTCACCCGAAAATGAAAATTATGTCATTTATTTACCCTCATTTTAAACCCATATGACTTTCTTTCCTCCGCAAAACACAGATTATGATATTTTGAAGAAAGTTGGTAACCCATTCACTTCTATTGTATGGACACAAAACCGGTGCAAGTAAATGGGTGCCATTTCACCATATTCTTCATACAATAGTAATACTTTTTGCACAGGTGATATAATTTAACACATTTAATAAATGTTTTTATATGATTGTTTTCATAAACTGTGCATTTAAATGTGTTATCATCAGGGTCATGTGACTGTCTGTGTAGATTTATCTACTTTTATTATCTTTAGTTAGAGGTACCGTTTGAAAGTTTTATCATTAAATGACAACAGTTACTCATTTCTGTTTCTTGGTCTTGTTTTGGCAAACGCAGCGGCAGAAAATAAACCAACTTTGCCTGTTGGCGAAAGTCCCAGCTGACATTTATAAACATATCTTGTTTTATCATCTAAGGCAAAGCAGATGTAAATAAGCAGCACTGTCGCATTATCGCATGCACTTCGAACAGCTGCGTTCAACCATGGGGTGTGTTAAAGTGTAAAATACATAGAACAGCAAAACACTTGTGTGTTAAAGCTCCTTCTGTCACACACTTACATGTAGTTCCTGTTTTGAGACTAAACATGTTAACAATCACAAGCAGACAAAAAGGTGTACCTATTAAAATGGCCAGTAGGTACGGTATGTACAGTACACTCATCTACATGAGGTATACTGTATAGAGACAAAAACAAGTTTGGTTGGTTAAACTTTTATTTTACAAAAATCGTTAAGCACATTCCAGTTACCATACAAATGTAACTTTTACAAGAGCTTCTACAAGAGCCATCAAATATGACAAACCAGTTGGCACTAAAATAGAGAACATTGTGGGAACCAATGGACTGTCTGGAGTTTTTAACCTGCTTTGATTGTGAATGAATGCATACATGGATTGTAATGTTGCAGCATGTATGTTCAAGTAGAATATCAAAAGTTTCTTTGTTACATTAAGATAAACGTTACGCGAGTAACGTGTAACAATAGTGCTGACCAATGCATCCGATACAATGTAATGTAACATGAAACGCTACAGGTATGCAAACACTAATTTGGTATGTTGTACTTGAAAATGATGAAAATAATTTAGCAAACATTTCATAACTCTTGTTAATTTATAAAAAGTTCTTCACATAGAAAAGTTAAAGGTGTGCGTGGTCTCAAAAGTGTCTATCACAAAGGCTTATTCCACACTTTACATATTATAATATGAATATTAAAAGGCAACTTAAAAGTCTGATGTAAATCCAGATGTATACCAAGACATTTCTGAGGCCAAGATCTGTTGGCTATGATAACAGCTATCTTCTCTTATGGTCGATTATATTGCACACAAACTACATCTGCCAAATAAAAGAAGAAAGACACCAGAAACAACACAACAAAAAGTAATCATTAAACAACATCTAGGTCATTACATTCACAATTTATAGACCCACGTGTACGGTGAAACAACATTGTGAGCGGTCTTCAGCGTTACTCCTCTCCATCTCTAGGCTGAAACACTGGGGCTACAGAATCTTCTTTTTAAGAATGAGTGGACCAACATTATCCCCCGTCAGCTCATTATGCTTTATGTGCGATTTATCACACACAGGAAACTGCAATGAGAGAAGTTTAAAATTAAGTTGTGATAGTGACTGTGGTTTAAGGGCAGCCTAAAAAGAGGAAGCTAAAAGATTACACTTTAGAAATGTGTAAATGAAATAATGGGGTCAATATTCTCCTAAAGAGATGCAATTCATTTTATGTTTGTGTTAAATAAATGGGTTTGTTCTTTTTTTGCACAACACTTTTTCTATATACATCTACCATCTTACCGTTTTAGAGCGCCAACACCTGCAGTAGCAAACATTTGTACTCTTCAGGTCTTCTATGTCGATCTCATTCATCACTTTAGGGTTTTCCTTTTGAATCTTCAGGTTGATCAGACTGTCCCTCGGCTTCTTTTTCTTGGGCAGGAAAGGCCGGACCGTCAGATAACCCAGCAGAGCCAAAATGCCTAACAACGGCAAGAGCCGCAACCACTCTGAAACTGAGACAGTCAAATATAGTAAACGTAGTAGTAGAAGTCAATATATACTGTTGCATTGTCAATTTCAACAAAGCCCTTTCCATGCTTGGTTTTCTCAAACAACCTTGACAGAAACTTATCTAGAGTTACAATCACAATGACTTCCTGGATTACAAACGTCACTCTTATTGCTGCAAATAAATGATGCGTTGATTTGCAGTTTCATTTTTTTATACTAGGGCTTGAAGAAATTATCATTGATATGTTCATATACTCAAGACTGGTACTCAAACTATGGACATCAGTGCATACTGCTGAACTAAGTGGTCAACGTTTCATCATAGTAATCTTGCATAAAGCAACTTTTAAGGGCCAAAATATTTTACTACTCCTTCTACACGAATTGAAATGCACATATAATGTAATTTGCATGAACGTCAAAGTGAAACAAAGCACTGGTCACGTTTGTTTAAGGCATTCAATCACATGATATGCACGTTTTGTTCTTTACTCACTAGTGAAAAATATGTTGTATGAGAAATGAGGATCGTATGTAAAACAATGTAACGTGCATTTGAATGGACTTGTAACGCAATGTAACTTATTTATCATCTCCAGCAGTTATACAAGCAATTGTACAAAGGTTCAAATTTGTATCTTCCAACCCAACCAAAACAAAACAGATACGCGCATGATTTTATTATATGAAGAATAATAAACAAAGAGACAATTACATCCCTCTTTCTCGTGCATGATTCTTAACTTTACACGTGACATTTTGTGTCAAAACCCATACCTGTAAGTCGCGCGAAACCTCCGATCGTTTCCGGGAGAGGCAGCTTTTTGAGGTAGGCTGGAAGCTGTATTTTGATCATCCTGGAGATAGTTTCTAACACCATCTTGAATGACTTTGAGCACTTTCTAATTGAAACCCAGCGATATATTTCCTGGGATATTCGACGTCATCGCGTTAGTGCAGTCACGTAGTCTATGCCGTTTGCGCATTCGGAAAGCGGGAAGAATAACGTAGTTCTGATCACGAATAAGCGTAAGTTCACGCCGCGCAGTAAAAGCGTCAACCAATCACCGTCTGCAGAGTTGGTTGAGTCCGATTGGCTCCTTACACCGCGCCACTAATTTTTAGATTTAATAACGCTATTTATTAAACAAACAAATAATTTGTCAGTCCACCAAAGACAGTCCACCAAAGCCATTAGACAATCTCTGACTCCACTGTAAAACAGTATACACAAGATTAAAAAGTTTAAAAGCACGTTACATTTGCTTCAAAATAAGAGCTCACTCATTGGTTCAGGCCACTGCACCGTTAAAACAACATTGACCAGAATCCATTGCGCTGCAAGAAAACTTACACTAACATGTGACATGTACTTTTTATACAAGGTTAAACTAATTTTAAACATGCACACAATCGGAAAAAAATAAGTTTTAAATGTTAGTTACGCACAATGAAAGTCATTTTAGTGGTTAATGCTTTTGCAGGCATCTAGCGGGACTACTATCCACGCTGACGTTTAGGTCCATGTCTGTCCGGTGTCATTGGTGAATGACCGAAGATGTCTCACAGCAGGTTGTTTGCCCGGTTGCTCTGTAAGTAAAACCAACATGAGTATTGTAAGGTTTTAAACACAACGCTGCCTTTGTGTTGACATTGTTTTAGAAAGTAATATAAACGTGGAAGCCATTTATCGCTTATTATTTTGGTTAAACGCACAGCTAATGCTAATGCTTGTCTTCTGTGCAGTAGTTTGACATGTTTGACAGTGAACTTATGAACCAAGACATTTACTGGTTGGTAACGTTATGCCAAATTCGTACCTTTTCAAGTGGTCGGCTTTCTAAAATATTTCTTATAGATTAATGTTAGTCTCCTTAGCATCTGGAAGACTTGGAAATCTGCAACCTGACAGCAATAATATATTTTTTATGATTCTGAGTAACGTTATATTCTCATGTTGCTGTCTATGTTATTGCTACTAGTATGCTCAGTGTTGTGTTTAACTCAACTGGGTTGTTGTATTCTTTATGATTTTGAAGAACACATGGCTAAATGACTTTTGTGTTTCTGGTACCTCTTCTAGTCTTGTGCAATTCAAGTGTCTGTCAATAATGGAATTTTATAATTCAAATTATATTAAAATTGAATCATTTTAGGAATGACGTTCCTTCAGATTATCTGTCATTGGCTCCAAATGAACTTTAACATCAAGATATGTGCATAGACTTTCTGAGCTGGTGATCAGTAATACCCTTTTAGGTAGAACAGTTTTATTATTTTTAATTCAGTATTGGTTTCTATGAGGTTTAAATGAGGTTTGTCAAACCTCCTTGCTCCATTATAAGCACCATTGATCCATATTTATGCTTTCTGCCTGTCTTAGTTTGCCTGTCCAAACTATTTGAGGTCTTGACCTTTGAGGCAGCATGACCTTTGGTCATCAAACCCTATGGACCGTCTGCACTTACTAGTTATTTTGGAGTTTCCTGGTCTTATTTTATTGTTCCCACTAGTCTAAACATTGTAATTCATTGGATTTGGAAGCTGACAAAAATCTTAAAATGTTGAATAAACTATTTTGTTAAAGATATACATCTTTTGTGTTTGCAGTGCAGCAGACTGGGGTGAGACACTGTTATACTGGCAACAGGAAGAACCTTTACATCAACAAGAACACTAAGGTCATTTGTCAAGGCTTTACAGGCAAACAGGTCAGTAGCCACAGTGTGTGTTTTTAATCCAGCCCTAAAAAGGTTTATTAAACGCAGTGGTATTTAGTCTGTGACTGTGTTCATGTTCCTTTCATTACATACAACTATGTGCATATAGATGAAAATCCAGTATTTTGCAGTTGTGTGCAGGATGGTGTGGGTGTGTGTTTATTTGACAGGCCAAGAGAGAATTTATAATGTTGGCACATAATTGTATCCATCAGCAGATTTTAGAGCTCAATTTATTTTTGTCTCTCTTTTAATGATAATGGGTTTAATAATTTAAAAAATTGAATACGGCATTAACCTTAGTTCCATCACACTGAATTATACTCTCTCTCACACACACACACACACACACACACACACACACACACACACACACACACACACACACAAAGTAAAAATTCTGTCATCTTTTAGTCACCCTTTTGTCATCTCAAACCTGTATGACTTTTTTTCTTCTGCAGAACACAAAAAATATATTTTTTGGAGAATGTTGTTAACTGGCACCCATTCGCTTGCACTGGTTTTGTGTCCATACAATGGAAATAAATAGGTGCCGCCGCTGTTCACTTACCAACTTCAAAATATCTTCTTTTGTGTTTTGTGTTAGAAAGTCATACAAGTTTGAAATGACAAGAGGGTGACTAAATGATGACAGAATTTACATTTTTGGGTGAACTATCACTTCTGCAGTTCTGGCTGTGTATCACCTCCCTGTCTGCATATCCTTTCCAAAGGATCCCAACATTTTTAACATTATGACTGAACATGATTAAACAATAATATGACCTTTTAAAAGTGTTATTTGCATCTCCTTTTTGTTTAAGTTTTAGTTTAGTTTAGATAAGGATAGGCACAGTTGTTTTTAATTCTTCCCATTGGCCTGTTACAGTCAAACTGCAACCTTACTTTTCTCACCCCTGGAGATTTATATCTCTCATTGTATTCCTCTCCCTCTCCTTCACCCTCTTTCAGATGACTATATGCCATAATAAAGGGTTATTAAATGAAGTTTTAATGAACACTCATTATAATTAGAAGGGGTTGAAGGATGACTACAGTGTCATTGCTGCATATTAACATTGCTCTTCAGCTACATAAGCAAACCATACCTCAAATTAATCGCCGCGCCGTTAACAGAGGCAGCGTGCAGGAAAAACGGCAAAGTTAGCACAGCGCCTCGGTGTTAATGAGAGCATGAGAACAAATGATGGTAGAAAAGTTGGCAATGGTTCGCTGAGATGGGAGATGGAATAAAAACGTGCCTGTTCTCCTCATTCTTCCTAATTATATTTGAAACATTATAGCGTTAGATATTGAGGGTACCGTCGACCCTTGCCTTTGCACTTATCTGCAACGTTTCAAAATAATTTGTAATAATTAACATGGAAGCAGTGCTGGCAGAAGGTTAAAGTTCTCAACGTACCATTTGTCTGTTCCAATCAATCCAAGATTCTTTAGAACAGTTAAAGCAGCACAATGTAGTTTTTCGACCTTAAAATAATGTCTCAGTGGTAGAACAACTCTTAACTGGATGAATTTTACTGGCACTGCTGCCTGAGCAGCCTCCTAGCGGCAAAAACCAGACTCTGTAAGTTCTGTGTTCGGGTAGGTAGTGTGATATGGTTTCCAAACAATGTTTCTGTATGCACCGGTTCCATCAGCTTAGTAAACAAATTCACGTGTATTGCGCTGCTTACAGGGAAACTTATACAGTGACATTGTTGGCAACAGTGGTAAAAGACAATTGCGCTTATCAACCACGTGGGGGTACCTGTGAGCAAAAGTTCATTAGTGCCGCTTTAAGCTTACAGTTTTGATATCTTTTGATAGAAAATGTTTCACATTATTATTTGTAATTCATGACTGTTTTGGGGGTTACATGCTGGCATTGATGTATGTCTTAGTCTCACAGGGCTTTTTTAAGGCCTACACTTACCTTTAGGTCAGTTTAGAAAATCAGATTTGAAGTGATACAGGCATATGCAGAATTTTTATTTTTGGGTGAGATATATCCCTTTAAGTAGCTTTGTGTTATGTCAGCGCTGCATTTAGTTTACAACAGACACAAAGGTTACCCAAGTGAGTTCTTAAAGTGACAAAGTCCACTTTTAGTGTGCTTGTAGATTGCAAATATAGGAGCACCATAAAAGTGACAATATGACGACATCTGGTCATTACATCATGCTTATATTATTAAAAAAAAAAGTTATTTTGTGTTCTTTGTCATTCAGGTTTGACATGACATTAGAGTGCTATGACATGATGACCGAATGTTTTCGAGTTAGCTTTCATGTTATTGCAAGCAAGTTGAATGGTTAACCCATTCTGCTGTCACTGAGAGATCTCTGATTTCTCTCTTCTCTTCATCTCTAGGGCACATTTCACAGTCAACAGGCTCTGGACTATGGTTCTCAGTTAGTAGGAGGGGTGTCCCCTGGCAAGGGGGGCAAAACACACCTGGGTCTGCCAGTCTTCAACTCTGTCAAGGAGGTAATGGCCTGTGTGACCGCTGACAGTCTCCTGTGAGCCACAGCGTCTTTATGGACAGCTGCTCTCCTTCTCTAAGGGCGCTAGGAGACTTTGAAAATAACTTATTTTGGACAAGTGATACCAACAGTCTGGCCTAGAAGCCACTAGTCTTATCTGTTACAAATTTAAAGTACATTTTACCCAAATTTTTCATTCCCAGCTTTCAGATAAAAAACATGTTTGAAGGAATATTTAAGAGGTTTTTTTTAGCTTTGTAATTGTGTTTCAGGCTAAGGATGGCACTGGAGCCGAAGCCACTGTGATCTATGTGCCGCCTCCTTTTGCGGCGGCCGCCATCAGCGAGGCGATAGACGCAGAGGTGCCGCTGGTGGTCTGCATCACAGAGGGAATCCCTCAGCAGGACATGGTGCGAGTCAAACACAAGCTACTCCGCCAGAGCAAGACGCGTCTCGTCGGCCCTAACTGTCCTGGTGTCATCAATGTAGGAGTCACACCCACACGTCAGTCTTCTCTAGTCGGTGCATTTATACTGAACTGACATAGGATGTGTTATAGGAGTTATTGTATGATGATGCTGCTGAATAAATTGATGTTAAATATTTAAAAGGGGACAATATCTAGGAAATCAGGAATTTACTTTTCTGGGTCAATCTTGATATAAATAATTTACATATCGAAGCTAAAGGTGAAGTTAGAAGACAAGGATGTGTTAAAGGTACAGTAACAAACATTTTTGTTGTAAGAAACCTTGACAAATATTCTCAATGAGCTTCAATAGGTAAAATAAAAGATAGTCATTACTTGAACTGTTTCTATTTCAAAGTAAAAGCACCATACCATGTTAAAGCCATAATTGACAATATAATACATTTCACTTTTACTTGCATGCATTAGAAATGATCGCATATTTTATCATATTACTGGTCACTGTATAATGTGTAGCTTAGGGTGTTGTTTCAAATCACCAAGTTTGCGATGATATTTTAATGAAAAATTGCGATTAAAGAAATTTGTTTGGGGGGGATAGTGTGCAGTGATGAATGGTTTGCAATATGTGCAAAAATAAGAAACTCAATTGGGTACTTTTGTTCATGTTTAGAATTGCCTTCTGTAAAATATAAAATATAAACAGAATCTGACTTCTAATAATGTGTTTTTCTTCTTTTTACAGCCTGGCGAATGCAAAATTGGGATCATGCCTGGACATATCCACAAGAAAGGAAGAATTGGTACAATTTACACTTTTTTCCAACTTTGTTGAATTTGTCTGCATTTCTCACCATGTCAAAGTTGTTGTAATGTCTCAGCTCTCTCAGATGTACACAGTAGCAGCTGAGCAACTGTAATCTAATTGAGTGTGGTGCTGTCATAAGCCAGGTCATGGGTTTGATTCCCAAGGAGTGTAGAAACAGATAAATTAGCTGTGAATACTAGATAGCTGACACATGTTTTTAAAGAGCACTTAGAAATAGTATTTAAAGGTGAGCTCTGTTCCTGTAATGAAAGTAGTGACCTCATAAAATATCTGTTTGGAAATGTAAATCAGTTCAGCGGGTTACCGCTTTCCTGCGTCATTTTTGTTCTTTATTGGTTACATTTGACATTTGCAAAGTAATATTTCTGAATTTTTAACGTAGCAGGTCATTTAAAGACATTACTGTTGCAGAATTTATGTAGAGGTCAGTAGAGCCCTCTGATGTTGTATTGAAACAATATTACATGAGCAAGAATTCTGCTGTTTTACAGGTAATCACAGCTATTGCAGATATGTATTACATTTTCTGATACAGCACTTGGCTCTTTTCCTAGGTATTGTATCTAGATCGGGAACCCTTACGTATGAAGCAGTACATCAAACCACACAAGTGGGTCTGGGACAGTCGCTGTGTATCGGTACGAGCAACTCATTTATGCCCCATTATTATTACACATCTTATGCCACAGAAAAGTATTTGAAAAAGTTTTGTTTTAGGTATCGGTGGGGACCCCTTCAATGGCACTAACTTCATTGACTGTCTGGAAGTGTTCCTGCAGGACCCCAAAACTGAGGGCATCATTCTGATTGGAGAGATTGGAGGAGATGCAGAGGAAAATGCAGCAGAGTACCTTAAACAGCACAACACCGTAAGTAGCCTCTTTGACTTTACAATACTCGCCTAAAACCTTTAAAGTGTCCAACAGACCTGCAAACATCTATTTTTATGAGATGTATGGTTGTAAGCAGGCAAATTTTGGGATCCAGATGGTGTAGTTCTAGAATCAAGAGTTGTATCACACTAATTTTTTTTTCTACACACATCCCTACTTGAAAAAAACCATACATTCATTTATGAATCACTTTTAGGCCCACAAACCATTGCTTTGTTTTCTCATCCCTTGGGATGCGCTCTGTTTTTGTCTTCTGGATATCTGCAATGTTCCTTGACAAACAGGAACCATCACCACACATGGAGCTCCTCTTTCCGGGCTGCCTGATGCCTCCGGGATGACATGCAGGCCGAAGGGCCCGAGCTCACGTCGCGTCTGCGAATGAGAAAACAGCCTCCAGCTGCTCTTTGATCCGTTTTGTCTGTAAAAAAACCCCCACAGGGCTTCGGTGTGATCTGTGGACCAGCCACGCTGGATTGTACTCACAGTCAAAGACCTCACAGACTCCTCGCTTTGTGTCATTAACCGTGTCGTATTTATTCCTCCAGCCTCAAGTTGCAAGGAAGATGGTTTATTAACAACTTTTGCTTGGGGAGAATTTTTCCATCTGCGATGATATAGAAAGCAAGCGTTGGCTCAGTTAACTCCCGTAGGAAATGCGCACAACTAGCCGGCAGCACTGTAACATCGTCGTCTTCTAACTGTATCACAAACTGATTGAATTGGTTCATTATCGCCATTTACTGCACTAAATATGTATTGCGGCTTTACACTTCACTGAGAAGAGATCGTAAAGGACGTACACGAGCGGGTAAATTCGACACACCCATCCTATTCAGTATTAAATATGAATCGTATGTATTGAAAACAATAAATAATCAACGCTTTGTTTTAAACTTCTCTAATTATTTAAAACAGTCAATAACACATTTTCAGGTGTATCACATAAAAATACTGTTGTATACTTTAGTGTTTACTATAGTAAATTGATACAACAGAATTTATATGGAATATTATGGTAATTATCACACATTATTAACATATATTGCAGTATTCTGTATGATTATCTAGCTATAGTAAATTTATACAACTTCTAAATCCTGTAGTATACTTAAATATTTACTTTGGTAAAGTAAAAAAAAATACTGTATATAAAAAATGCCCTATACAGTTTGCATTAATAAATACTGTAGGCCTATTTTTTCATGAGATTGTAAAAAAAGCTACTTTTTTATAGTAACTTGTAGTGTAGCTAACTACTTTTTGGGCAACTAAGCTGTAACTTAAATACTTTTATTTATGAGTAGCTTGTAGTTTACCTAACTACAATTTCAAAGTAGCTTCCCAACACTGCATCTGGGCTGATTGATGCAATTTTACACAGCAAACTGATGCACAATTTGTGGGTCCATTTTCCCAAGAGGACCTCGTGCATCCAGGCGGACAGAGATTAAGTTTAAGAGCACGTCAGCGGTGGGTCGCGGTATCCCCGCTACAGTTTCATCAAATCACTGTAATTTTCAAGTGGAGCGATTAGATGTTTCAAGAACGCTCCTTCATCCTGTGAGGCAGAGCTCATAAATAGCAAATCGTCAACCTGCAATTTGCAGCATCGTTGAGAAGTTTTAGTCGCAGAAACTCAAGTTTTTGAGAACCTATGCTTGCACTATTTTGGCCTGTCAGTTAAAATTAGTAGTTGAATTGATTCAACGAACAATATTCTTCAATGATTTGTCGAGGTAATGAGAAAAGTTTACCCGAAAGGAACAATTTCGTACAATTTGCGACGGGGTAGTTTTTAGTGAATGCTGTCAGGATGGCCTCGGCCGTGAATAATGGCGATCAATAAACGGTCATGCTACATTTCATCTGTAGGATTTAGCTGAGGGTGAAATATTTGCCAGTTATGAAATTTTCTGCCTGTGCAGCTGTTAACAAGACCTGAATTGATCAGACTGTAAAACGCATGGTGGTCTGATTAAGAACCCCAGACAGGGATGATACATCAGATGAGCTTCTAGGCGTTAATGGAGGTGGAAATGGATACAGGGCCTGGTAAACTATTGGCTGTAGAAAAAGTGATGTCTAATTTATGTCGCTGTATGTTCTTTTTGGTTGTATGAATTGCAGTAGATTAGGAAAAAGTAGCATGATGGTTTGGGACGACAATAAAGTTTGATCTTCGTTCTGGCATGATTTGGTTCTTTAAAGGTGCTCTGTGTAATATTTAGGAGCATCTACTGACAGAAATGCAATATAATATACATAACTATATCCTCAGAGGTGTATAAAGACCTTACACGATGAAGCGTTATGTTTTTATTACCTTAGAATGAGTTATTTCTATCTACATACACTTCGGGTCCCCTTACATGGAATTCACCATGTTGTTTCTACAGTAGCCCTAAACGGGAGGAGCGTGCTTCGTAAATATGTTATCTCCTTCTGCAAAGAAGCAATAATGTGACAACATCTTTGTCCTGTGTCAGCCACCATAGTTCTTCAAAAGGGAGGGGTGATCGGTGGAGTGAGCCGTTGGTTGCAATTCACAACCTCACCACTACATGCTGCTAAAATCTCCACATTGCTCCTTGAAGACTCACGTTAATCAGCACTCAAGATACTGTAAAATTGATTGGAGAATGTCTTAAGAGGTTGTCATTCAGCCAAAACGGGACAAAAGGGTAGAATGTTCTTCTGCGCCAGCGTTCTCTCAAGGTTTTTTGCCCGAGCGAAATATAATTACCTTCATTATCTTAATCTTCTCAGATGAAGCTTAGTCTGCAGTCGGCTGTGCGAGTGTGAACGGCTCCAGCTAAGCTTGAGCTTCGAACCGAAGACGGCTCCTGTGGAGCGTTATAATGTTAACAGGTAGTGTAAGATTATCAGGTATTAAGCGAGATTGTCTTTGACTGGCGGTCACATTCACTTCATCTTCAGTCTGCGGTCCCATTTAAAGTTTGCAGTGAAATCCAAAACTGCCAGGGAAGTTTAGTAAGAACATTCTTTTCTTTGGAAAAGACTTGCATGTTAGTCCTACTTGAGATTTACAATGTCAGCTACAAATGACGTGCAGATGAACTCTTGGTTCATCATGAGCGAGCGAGCGAGAGAGAGATTGTGTAATGACAAACTACAGCCACTGTCTGCTCCTCCTCTCACTCCCACACAAGCAGTTAGGCGTCTTTATCTGCCTCGCTTTTAATACTCCTATTTGACCATATTATACAGCTCATGCATTTATCTTCAGCACTTCTATACACATCTGTGAACTGCAGCTTGAGGTAGTTAAACAGAGACTCGCCTCCTGTAATTGTTTTTCGAAACACATTTTCTTTTTTTAGTCATATTGTGACACTAGTCAAACAAGAATATGTGGCCAGGAAATGTGACGTGTTGCTTTTGTCTTTAAAGTTTTTTAAGAATACATTAAAATGCTCTTATTCCTTTTTTCTTCACAACATTACAATTATGTGTGTATCTCGGGCTTGTTGTAAACTGTTTTACGTGTCTAATAAATAATGAATCACATAAAAAAATCCATTAAATTAAATGCTAACTTTTAAGCTCCTTGTTCACCAATATGTGTTTGCAAAAAAGACTTGGGCATAATGTAGTTGGCATAATCTTGTTTTAACAACAAAGAATTTAAAGAATTAATATTTTTAATGTCAGATATTTTAAAGTAATCCTAACAATTTTTGTATGATTCAAGATATTGGTTTCACAATATATTGGTATTGATAACCGTAATATAAAAAAATCATTATTGATATTGTGGTAATTCTACACATTTGATAATGTTGAACATAATTCAGCACCCATTTGAAGTTTGGCTGTAGAACCCACAATGATGTTTTCAATAGTTTTTTGACCAAAAAAGGAAAACGCAAAATAATCAAAATAAAAGATACATTATACTGTTAACATTATTATTTATTAATATCATTGTGAATTCTTTTGGACACAGTAATTATGTAGTAAAAATCTAGTATTATAATAGCCCTAATTTAAGATTCTGATTTTTTATATTCATAAAAGATTTTATGTTAATTTTCAATGACTTAAAGTTTTTAGGGAAATATTTTCTGATATTTCATCTGACATTTATAAAGTAATTAAACCAAAAGTTAAATTTTTTTAGATTTAATAACCGCTTTTTACTTCATAAATGTCAGGTGGTTTAACAAAGTAAAGATTTTTATTAAACGTTCAAAAATTTTTTCCCCAAACTTTTCCAATGACTATATAAATGTCATGTCAGGTCATTAAATCAAAAGTAAAACATGTTTTTAATAAAAGTTTTTAATAAACACACTTTTAAGACATTTAAACCCAATGTCTATACAAACGTTCGAAAAACCTCAAGTAGATTTTTTTAAACTGTGTCATCTCAGACAACCTGATTTGTCTTTTCCCCACATATTTAAACCCATTTCCCTTTATCATTGTTATTACATCTGCAGGGTGCCAATGCTAAGCCTGTTGTGTCATTCATCGCTGGCCTGACAGCTCCTCCCGGAAGGAGAATGGGGCACGCTGGTGCCATCATCGCCGGAGGCAAAGGGGGTGCCAAAGAGAAGATCTCCGCCCTGCAGTCTGCAGGAGTCGTCGTCAGCATGTCTCCGGCTCAGCTGGGCAGCACCATGTTCAAGGTGAGACGGCTTTCTCCACGTGCAAGTTGATATTCAAAGCCAGAGTTAGTGCTATCACACAGCTGCCCACCTCAGCGTTTTACAGTCACACCGTCTAATTGCTCAACACGCTGTTTTTCAGCTTCTGATGGTGCGCCTGCCAATGCAAACACACTGAGAGCAACCATTAATGGCATTCGTATTAGAAACGCTATTTCTTTTTTTATTTTCTTCCTCTCGGTTAGAAGTCACGCAGCGGTGCCTGCATGCCGAGCTCTGGCTTTAAAACAGATTCATTGCCATGCGCCGCTCCAGCAATACGGGCTTTCCGAAATGCCGGTGACTAATATAAAGGGCCACCTCAGATAATCGCAGCAGTTTTTACCGTAAGATGTTCAATAGAAAGCTGCACGGCAAGACAGGAAATGAACAAGGCTCCGTTTATATTGGCGTGTTAGCAGCACCGCCTCTTTATCTCAATTTATCACAGCCAGCACTTTTAACAAGATGTATAAAAAGTGAAAGCGTGTATTACGCTCATTCATCATTTTATCCTTTCATTATCGGCGCTAG
This sequence comes from Oreonectes daqikongensis, assembly GCA_026939265.1. Taxonomy (NCBI): domain Eukaryota; kingdom Metazoa; phylum Chordata; class Actinopteri; order Cypriniformes; family Nemacheilidae; genus Oreonectes; species Oreonectes daqikongensis. The sequence goes on from JAOTQM010000031.1 coordinate 1,832,512, forward strand.
CAAACGCTCCTTCCTCTGCATCGATGCCATTTTCTTTCCTCTTGCACCACACCCTGGATTCTAATTTGTAATCTTTGGAAGTAATGATGAAAACCACTCCGGCTGCTTGTTAATTTTGCAGCCCATTGTGTTCATACATCTGTGTTGATCTCAGTGGCCGATTTAGGGTGACACACACATGCCCGAAAGTCGATTGTGTGTCTTGCAGGTTTTCCCGGCCTTGCACGTGCCCACGTGTATACGGTACCATCTCAAACCTGTCTAGATGTTAATCTGAACCCTTTTTTTTTTTTTTACATTTTTGAAAATTCTTAAACTTAACCATATTTTTCTTAACTCTGACATTTATACGGGTTTCCAACTTACGTTCTATAATATTCTATACATTTAGCCAATTCTGGTGTACTGCTGCAGGTGTGTACTACTAATCGCTCTCTGTACTAATGATGTAATCATAACACATATTTCATTTCTTGCTTTTGATTCCTTTTTTGTGCACCGCATGGCCACTAGATGGCAGTAGAGCTTCAAGCATTTCCAAACACTGTGCATCTTCATTTCTGAAACATTACATTTGCATAAGGGAATTCTGACGAAAATACACAATTCCGTCACCCTTATATAGGAAAAATATGTTTTCATAAGCGCAATGCATCACCCGGCAGCTGTTAGCCTTAGTAAATTAACTATGTAAATAGCTACACCTCACAAGAACAATCTGCATTCATCTTGTGCATCTAACGCTTGTCTTTTCAACCCACAGCCTATTTCATACAGCTCTGTTTGTTTATTCTCGGATTCTCTAGATGTTTTTGTGTGCAAGTTGAATGGGCGGTGAGCTTCTTCCCTTCTTAAGATTCATAGGGAATGCTCACTGATACAGCAGCGTTGGTAGACGATTGAAAAACACAACTGATTCCGTGCAATGCAAAAGAAAATCAATTTGTGAAGTTTAACTTGTCTCTAATCTCTACTACTACCCCTACCAACCCCGTCTGCTCTTTCCTTATCTCTGCAGGAGTTTGAGAAGAGGAAGATGTTGTAACTTGTTAGAGGGAGCGTGGCACAAACCGGCCTCCCTGCCTAAGGACCTTCTTCCCAGCTGGAGACCATCACCTTTCTCCAGATTCGATGCGCACACCTTCGTGTTTTCAGTTGATCTTATGAGTACATGTTCCATATTTGCACCAGAGGAAGTAAACTAATGTCAAGCCTTCTTGTTAGAAATGTACGGCACAGGAACATCCACTAGACGCTTGTAATCCTGCCACACTCTGAGCATTGTAAACCTTGTGTTGCTTTTTGTGATAAACCTGATCTCTAATGTTTTCTTTCCCTCTGAAAATATATCATATGCTCTGATACTACCTTGTAGTAGTTCATTCTTTTGTCTATTTAGATTGTATGTGGTTTATTTAAGGACAGCGGTACAATATATGTCTCCCTTAGAGGTATTGTGTGTTTTCTGAACAGAATTCATTTGCGCAATTGTTCACGACACCCATGCGTTCACACGACTGACCGTCCGGCTCTTTGAGCACTTTAATGTCATCTTTCTTTGGCTTTTGAAAGCAAAGACGCTTCCCCTGAATTATTTTCAACATCTATTTTATGCAGCGAGTGCAATTATAGAATTGAAGAGAAACGCGAGCAAACCTGCGATGGCATCATTGGGGGATGACCAACAATACCTGACAATTTTAATAGAACTTGATCCTTTTTCCTACAACGACTCATTCAAGCTTGACAAATTTACAGACCCAAATAACTGAAATTTACATCGCGATGAAAAGTGCAAAACCACATGTCACCTGTCCTAGGCTTTTAGCAGGGATTTTCATTCGCTGACACGGGTTTATTAATTCTGACATTCCTCGCTGGAAGGGAAATGCGTGTAGGAGGATTTTTTTTTGCCCCATGATTGCGGCTCTCCTGCCTAATGACACGCATTCACATTTTACTCGGATAAAGAATGAAAATGCAAATGTGTTCTCGTGCCAGGTGCCTTTCACAAGTGCTCGGTGTTGATGAATAGTCTCGACCACAATTATGTGAGGTTGCACAGGTTGTCTGTAGCCAAAAATGTGCAAGTTTGCTCAGAATTCAATAATAACAATTTGCATGATCGAGTGGGAGGAGGTCAGCGTGGAAATGGCTGCAAGCGCACAGTACGCCGACTGCGCTGTTGCGACCCCACAGATGAACTGCGTTGTAAAGAATACAAAGAAAAAAGTTAAACATGCTTCGATCACATCTGTATCTTTTGCGCAAACAGGAAATGGGGCAAGTACATCGAGTCAAGATTGATCATACAATCTTTGACTGAAAACCACTCAAGCAAAATGTGTGGAGGAGTACGGGCTTTTATTTTGGAATATATGTTCTCAAATATTTCAGCTTATTAGTGCTTGCTAAAAATAACAGTTGTAACTTTTTGAACAACACAGTACTTTGTAAAAGTTAGATGTGTATTAAGAATTTTATATTACAATAAGTTCCTGTTAACTAGTTTAACATAATGTAACGTAACATACTGTAATATAATGTCCACAGACAGGACTTAAACCTAGTCCAACACTAAAATGCATGTTTAAGCTGTCTTAACTAAATATTTCTAAATAATATAATATAATAAATATTATATAATTTATCAAATAAATAAAGCTTTACTGTTTATACATTCTAAAAAATGCAGAGTTGTTTTCAATACTGTTCTGTAAAATATGGACAGAACCAACAGTTGATTATAAATGAAACTATGATTTGTTTTGACCCAACCATGGGTTAAAAACAACCCAGCAATTTTTATAATGTAGAATCAATAGCGCACCTTAAGTAAAGCGTCTTAAGCCTGCAGTTTTTAATATTGTACAAATAAAACGTTTTTTAAACTTGTTTCTGACCCTTATGGATGTCATTTTCATATTTTATGGTCATAATGATCCTAAAGTTGTTTTTTAGCTTATTTGCAGGAATGTTATGAGTGTAGCGGTTTTATATTAGCTTAAAATGAATACATTTCATATTTTGGATTGAACATTTTTAAGAACAGAGAACACGGATGTCAAAAAAATATAGTATAATAAAGTTATATATAATAACATACTTGATACAGCATACGCAGGTCATTTTGACCTCCTCCATGCATTCGTGTAAGTGTTTTGGTTCATGAATTCGAGTGTCAAAATTCTGTTGCAACATATTATCATTTTCATAACCACTTTCCTGAATGTTCCTAACAGTCCTCACGTTTCTATTTTTGAAGAAAAGACTCTGAGACCTTGCTGTGAAATGGTTTGGTGAAAAGAGACAGACAGCGTGAGATACTCGACACGTCTAGTCGGCTTTCTTTTCTTACTCCTCTAAATGGGTCTTAGAAAAAAACGACATCTAGTCAGGGCTGAGAAATAGCTGCTAACAGAGCCCATAAATGTTCCATCTATACATATTTCTGTTCCTCATTTCCGTCACAGTCGGCCTATGAAGAGATTATGCTGTGTACATATTGTCACCAACTATGTTCCAATCTGCATTAGAGAAATTACCATAATAAAGATTGGAGGTCACATTTAAGGCTTTATTTGTTTGGGAGCTTAGGGTATCTAGTCTCCCGGAAAGTTAGCGGTGGTGCTCATTATCTTTGCGCATAGTTAAACGCACCATGCTTTCTCATTCATACCTCACTGCCTTCCATTTGGCTGTGAAGAGCTGCACGTTGGCGGCGTGACAAGTGATAAGTGAAGAAAAAAGTAACAGCGCTTTTTCATACCCATTGAACTCCTTCAAACACGTACACGCGTGTCAAGGCGCAGTGCGAACGAGTAACTGACACTTGTTTGATATCGTTGGGCTTTTTGATTCAGAAATACATTTGCGTGTTCCAAGTCGAAACATGTAGATCTGAAGGTTCGCCAATTCTGTGTTTGAAAATGCGTTGTGGTGTAGGCTGTGCCAAATTTAATACAAGTTGTTTAGGCAAGGAGAAATTAGCTGGGTGAAACTAGATCTGGTTACAAGAAACTGAATAGAACATGTGTTTATATAGAGGCATGGTTTACAAAATATACATAAATAATCACATTTTTTTCATGTCAGACAGTTTTACTTGTTGGGCTTTTTTTTTTGCAGACACATTTTATCCCCCATTTCAATCTAGCATATATTCAACAAATTATGATTCGCGGCGGAATTATGTCATAACAAACATCGATACATGCATGGCCTAGTACTTTTCATCTTCAGCGAGACCAGTCAGTTGGCTACACGATGTATTTTAAGGTGTATGAAAGTAGTGTAGCGCTAACATGCTTGCTGTTTTCCAAAAGGACCTCATGCAGTTAAATAAATTCATCTCTCCAGGGTAGCCAGACTGCAAGTGTGGCCTCCGTAATACAAGATATCTTTTGTTTGTCTCCATTTCTCCCTGTGCTCCCATAGTTAAAGCATTACCTCTGTAGTCTGTATGGTCACAACTACACAATCAATCACCCGCTTTTCAGACAAATCAATGTCTGCTTCATATAACAGCTCGTAATAGTGTGTAAATCCCAGTGGTTTGTAGCGTTTGGATGATTTACTCTTACTACTGTTGTGTTCTAGGGAGCCAGAAGGTTGTCAGATCGGATGGAGGTCCTGATTTTTGGGTGTATTTTTTAAAGGCGTATACATTTTTGGTGCCGTATTATGCAACACAAGTTTTATCCATTGTGGCCTTTTTAAAGGGATAGTTCAGCCAAAAATAAGAATACAATATTGATTCACTCTCACGTCATACAAATCCTGTACACGACACAAAAGAAGATATTTTGGTGGTTTTGTGTTCATACTATTGTGGTCAATGGGGTTAATGTTGTTTGGTTACCAACATTCTTCAAAATATCTTCTTTTGTGTTCTGCAGAAGAAAGTTGTACGTGTTTGGAAAGACATGATAGAAGAATTTTTTACTTTTGGATAAACACAAAATGACAAATTAGTAACATTATACTGAGCTACAACCTTAAGTGGATAGTTCACCCAAAAATGAACATTCAAACCTGTATGAGTTTCTTTCTTCTGCAGAACACAATATTATTAAAATCATTAATCAAAAGAATATATTTTGAAGAATGTTGGTAACCGAAAAACTTACTGACTCTATTCTATGGACAATGTGTACCACCGGTTACCAAAATTCTTCAAAATATCTTCTTCTGTGTTCTGCAGAAGAAATAAAGTCACACAAGTTTGAAATGACAAGATTGTGAGTAAATGGCAGAATTTGTAGCTATTTCTGGGTGAACTATCATTTTAATGTTTTATGTATGGCATTACAATGCATTTCCATGCGCATTTAGCCACATCTATCTCATTAAAAAGTTTCACGGCTTAGGAAACGTATAATAAATGTTTTAGATGACAAATGGGTCACATAAAGCAACAAATCACCACCGAGCTATTATTAGGTGTGCTAATGATTAATGAATAATTATTCCTATAAGATTATTCCTATTCCTTTAAGAATTTCACATGTCTGCCCCCAAACCGTCTTTATAGTTTGTCAAAAAAAAAATAACACACACAACCCCTAACCTACTGGGAAATCAACTCTACTGTGTCATGGGGGCCGTGTGTAGCCATAGAGACTTTTTTTTTTTTTTTAGTAATTTAGAGCTTGTAACTAGTTGCTCATAATAAATCAAACACTTTTAGAGCAATCTTTAGCCTTCAGTCACATTTTCAAACTCTTAACATTTGTGCGCAACTTCGCTCGGCACATAGAAGACTAATATATTCGGAAAGGTTTGGAGTGCGCATGCAAATTGGTACAAGAGTTCATGACGGGTCTAACTCAAGAAAATGTCTGATTTCCAACCACCTTCCCAATCCCAGAAGGCATTAGGCCAACGGTAAGTGCTGTTCAGTCTCTGATAAGTCGACGTGACTTCTTTTTACAATATCTCACAAATGGTTGTTAAATGTGCCACTCCGTACAGCGCCGATGGGACGGCGCAACCGTGTTCACATAAAACACGGCAAATGAGCTGAGGAAATTTCAGAGGAAAACATCCCAAACTTAAAGTGGTATCATGTATGGATGATAAAGCTTATGTTTTTAATTCTATGTAATTGTGTATTTCCATTGCCAGACGCGTGCTGTGAATGAGAGGATTGAGGTAATGTAGTTAACATCCGTAGGCGTTTAGTACATATCCATCTGTGTAATTAGGCGCCGCTGAGGTAAACATGTAGTGATTTACAGATAGTGTGATTCATTTCTGCCACGGCGAGGGTTGTTCATCACAGTCCTCTTAAATAAGCATACCTGCGAGAAGAGCGATAAAACTGATCAAACAAAAACCTGCATGAGGTTTTGTTTGAACGTGAGGAACGGTGTCTCAGAATTGCACTTTAAAACGCTATGTGGAAGTGAGAAGAGGAATCGATATGTGTGGTAGAGAGCGAGCAGGTTATGGAAAACAGATAAACAGAGGCTCCGTTTCGCGAGGATTTTTACTGTGCGACGAGAATATGACTTCATTTTTCACGCTCGTGATGCTGATGAGTAGGATACATAGCGAGACGATTCTGTAGGAATAATGTTCTTCCGCTCGCTTGAAAGGAAAGAACCATGTACTAATGCGGCTGTGATAGTCGCACAATAGACGAAGTTCTTTATGCATTTCCGCCGAATTTACCTTCTGTCGGCGAACGACTGCATCGGTTTTAACTGTGGCTCTATTAGGCCTACGCTTTCTTTTTATATGTCACATTACTTCTGCTCTTGCAATGAGCCTCTATTATTATTAATTGAGCTGGATTCTGAAATCTATAAAAACAAATTTGGCTGAATAAAATATGTAGTTGGAATTATAAAAGTTCTGGGTTAATGAATTTGATTTGTGGCAATTCTACTACAGTCTATATGTGCTCAAACAATACAGTGCTTACATTTATTAGACCACCTGTCATAATAAAGAGAAGACACAAATATTTCACAAAACATTTTTTATATAATTGGGTGGTGGTCTAATGTATTTGTTTGAATGACTTGTCAACTGTTTCACAACTTCACTATTAAAAGCAACTTCCAGTACATTCAGCTTTACATTGTAGTTGTGTTTTATTGGCATCAAGACCCTAGTGTTGCTAGAAACATGCTCCACTTTAGATAATAGGTTGTATTAATAAGATTTAACCAATAACTATAAATGGAAATGTAACGTTTAAGTGACAGAAGTCCCGCCTTCAGGTAAAGTTAGCCTGGGAAAGGGTCTCTGTACTTGCCTATTTTAAATAGTTTAAACTTAAGAAACAGAGTTTATAATAGAGTTCTTGTCTGGTTTATTAGTTGGTGGAAAATGTAATTGTATTGTGACCTCAGCGAGTGACTTTAAATATATCAGTCTTCCTTCATTCAAGTAGATAGGACTTCGATCCTGAATGACTGAAATAGCTGCCGAAGGGGAGTGGCCACTGAGTGTGATGACTTCCATTGAGAAACTTTAAATAGCAATTATAGTATTATTGGAACGTTTTAATAATATATACTGTACATAAGCGTTAAACTGCGAAGTAATTATCTGTAGAATTGTTACTCAGTTACTGCAGTGTTTGTTTATAACTGTTTCTACCTCAAAGCAAGATGCATGCTGGGTAAATATTGGAAAATGAATGAATGTTGTTTCCACTCATGGTTGGGTAAAGACATTTTAACCAAGCAGTGTGTTGTGTCCAATATTTACCCAGCTCTTTTAGAATTAAAGTTTTTGTCAGTGTACTGTAGCCCTTTGTTGTTATCCCGTTTTGAGACTGGCAGCTGCAGGCATTTTGTCCATCCTACAGCCCTCCTCGTCTCTTCTTTCAGAGGCAAGAAGGAAAAATACAGCTTTGCCCTCTGCGTCCAGGTCGAGCAGTCAAGCTGACAACTTACTCAAAGCTAAAATGTCTTAACTGCTCACGTTAAGAAGTGCTCCGCTCCAGGCGCTGCCTTCAAGGCTCTACCGCCCGCTCCTCGGCCATTTTTATTTCATAGGCTTCCGAATTCATGAGATTGGAGAAGGCGAAGTGCTCGTATAACACAGAGTAGCAACTTAGCGCTGGGATAAGATTAAACGCGTTCTGTTTTTAGACTTCAAAAAGCTGTACTCGAGTTCCCCTGGTTGGTTTCCGAGTTCAGTCTGTGATTATGCCCGGGCGTGCTTACACTGAGTGAAAACGTCTGAACGTTTCAAAGCTTCGGAACACATCACATCCTGTTTCAAAGCGTCTGGCTCCCCGCGCAGTCGCATGCTAATGCAATTTAACCTCTACACACATCCCTGCTGATTTCATCAAGCAGCAAAACGCCCGGGCCGCAACTTAATAATGATGCAAGCCTAAACCGAGTCTGTCTTTCAATCCTCCCGAAAACATGAAATGGTGAGAGGGCTTCTATCATTTCACCTCAAGGATGTCATTCATCTTTGTCTCCCTCTATCACTTTTGCTTTCTCTCTCTCTGCCTGATGTCCTGAGCTAATTTGATGGTGGAGTTTGCAGTCTAGTCACTGATTAAGGCGTCTCCATTCATCACGGTCCCGCCGAGCGTTCCGAGGGCTTTGTGTTGTTCGCTCGCGAGAAGAAAGCAATAGCCTTGCATCAGCGTGACAGTTTTTCATTATAAACAGTTTACTTACCATCACTTATCCGTCCGCGTGATGAGGTCGTCAGTCATGTGGCGGAGAGGCAGATTCCATCACGTCGTGAAATTAGGAGAAGTGCCACTTCCTTGCCAACTTCCCACCCCTCAAAATAAGACCACGGTGTCAAAATAAACACGTCCATTTATCTTTTTGATCGAGAAAGTCAAATGCTCTTTGGCGAGGCTATTAGATGCGACCGGTTTGAGCGCTTTCAGAATAAGAGAAACTTTTTTTATTTTAGTTTGTAAGTTCTGTCATTATGTAAAGATGAAAGCGTTAAGCATCGTACTTGTGTTTTTCATTAAATGAAACGATGACTTCATTAGCGCCACGGAGGAAACGTTAGCAGGAGAACATTTCATATCTTGAATATAAATATATGTTGTTTTCTTTGTCTTTTTTTCTTCTGCGTTCTGACAAAACTGCAGCCACAACTTGATTTGATATTAGACTTGTTTGTATACTGTGCATGCATGTGTGGATTTTGGCAAGTTTTTCATATTTAGACACAACTGGGACAAACGTCCGTTGATTTACCTTTGTCCATTTTTTTACATCGAGGAACATGCATAACCAACAGTTTTAAGTTGCATATTAATCCGAAATCCTTGGTCATGTCAGACGTTAGGACACTATGCCAAATATTATCCATTGCCTAATTTAAAGAAATGCTTGCGCTCTTTCTTCTGTAGGATTTTGACAATTCAACCAGCCAAATGTTGAAAGACAAAAGTTGAGTGAGAGAGGGAAGATATTGGATCTAGAGAAACAGGAGGTGAGATTGAGTACGTTTGTGTCTAATGCAGAGAAATTGGTGCGTTTCATTTCAAAGAAACTGTCACAGTCATGAAACAATATAAGTCGCACTGTTATTACAAGCAGAAATAATGTAGGTGCTCTGCAAAAAAAAAAGAAATATCTTAAAGCTGAAGAGTTGAAGCAAAACTGCATCTAATGGATGTATGAAATGTTGGAGGAAACACCTTTAGTGTTTTTTAGCAAGCAAGTCTGTCAAAGTTTTGGATCTAGCAGTTTTAAAATGATAATAGGGAATAATATTATATGCAAGAGAAGATGTGTACTTTAAACTGGTACGTACATCACAGTTACATTTACGCTGACAGACGCCTTTATCCAAAGCAACTTACAGTGCTTTTGCAAGGTTTCATAGGACATACGCGTCTGTGTTGCTTCATCGGTCTGTCTAGTAGAACCAGGACTAGAAGTTGATATTGACATATAACAAAATTTTGAACATCATAACACATCTGTTTTTTGCAGAGGAACCAAACAGCCCTTATACTTTCACTGTTTGTATGTGTCAAATGACCCTTCAAAGATTCACAAAAATTTCATTTGGTCTCTAGTTGAAATAGATTTTGTCACTCCTGTCTCAAGACACAGACGCTAAAACAATATCAGAATTTTCCCTTTGAGTAATGCTTCCACCTCCTGATCTTTTTGATCTTGTCTGTGTCTGTCTGCATCTCTATGACGTCTGATGGAAATCCATGTTGATGTGCGACAGTCTCGAGGTTTTTTGGCACTTTCCGTTCTCAGCAAAATTGACTTTTTATTTGACTGCCGGCGAAGGGCTGCTTGTAAATAAAGTAAAATTTCAAGGCTGCCATAGTTCCATTCTGTGAAATGTTAATATGACTGGAAAACCAAAGCTAGTTTTAGCCCTCAAATTACAAACACAAATCTAATGTCATCGAATCAGTTCTCTTATTTAAATCCTTTAAATCATTTATGTGAATCTTGAATTATGCATTTTGTTTATAGTCTAGTCATTTAAAGATTCTCTTTAGAGTAGGAATCAAAGAACTTTGATGCGTATACCTATAAGAATTTTTTTTTATTTATGTGTTTCATTTATTTGGGAAGATTAACAAATACAACCTTAAAAAATGTGAATCTTAAAATCATTTAAAAAGTTTTTTCCTAAGTTTTTTATTTTACTATATTGATAGGTAAAGTCTTTTCTAAAGGTTTTAAAGCACTTTTTTATTTTAAAGCATAGTTTTCCATAGTCAGGTAAGTGAATCGTCACACCCATAACCGAATTGTCACATCCATATTCCTCATAAATGAACACATGAAAATTCAAATAAAATAACTATTTTGTGGTCTTTATAGATCTCTTCTCCATTTTGTCGTATTATTGCTTCTGATTTTAAGTACTGTATGTTGTCTCTCAAAAACATGCGTCCTTTTTTGTCACTTCCAAAACGCATTACTTTTTCTCCCTTTTAAAAAAGAAAACTTGTGCATAGACTGCTAGTTTTCTGATGTCTGGATGTCTTTAATAAAATGTAAACAGATGATTCAATATACTGGTAACAAATACATTCTCTGAGAATTTACATTTCAAGTTTTGACTGAAAATGTCGCATCCATAACGCTGGAATTGCCCAAATCTAACCCCATATACTCTGAAAGGCAGACTTTATTCGCAGGGCGCCACTATCAAACCAAGTCAATACACGGGCCACATTTAGTGGAGGGTAAATAAAATTCACAAGCGTTGCTAGATGTCTCGGCATGGTCTGATATGTAGACAATTATTTGTTCCCTGCAGGCAGATGGTCCACAACGTCCGTCCAGGTCACTATTCGGCTCGAATCTTTCTTTGCTTTTGTTGTCATTTATTTGTTCATTAATCGATAGCACTCTATTACGATCCGTCCTGACTGTATCGTTAGATGAGAAATAACACCTTCATTTGCTGCCGTGCTTTACGGCTCCCCCGAGTTTAACAAGGATTTGCTCTTGCCAAAAAACGCTTACATTGTCTACCCTAAAGACCCTGGCACTGCTTTAAAGAGGATATTAAAAAGTGCCCTTTAATCAGAGGTATATGGAGGTTGAAGATGTGAGATGAGAAAAGGATGATTGGAGGACTATGAATCACCCAGCCTGGGGAGAAACGACTGGAGTTCGGCTGCTGTTTTTAACACCGCAATTTGTTTCTGTCGGCTTAATGGTCATTGGTCAGTCTGGTGCCTCTCCGCAGACTGCGATGCTTTACCGTGATTTACATTTCGTATAATCGGCCCGGTAATGGCTCTGATGGGCCTCTGTCACACAGTTTGTTCTCTTAATACTTGCTTGGCTTCCCTTCAGTGTCTCGATGCTAAATACTCGCCTCTTAGAATCACGAAGCGCCGAGCGCACTCGCTTCTTGCACAACACCACCTCCGTATAATGGCATTAAATGGCGAATCCAAACATTCTGCCAAAATCAGTTCCAGGATTTCAAGCTGAAGTTTTGAAATTGGGTCATTCCTTGACTTCTCATTAAAATGATAATTAACATAAGATTTGTTGAGATTGTGACGGTGAACTTATTAGTGGCTTTGAAAATGCTCCAGGTTAAAGTCATTCGCACTTTTAATTCGCCGTCATTTCTGTTGTGTGGCACCTTTTCACCTCTGTAACTGAATGTAAACAGACAAATGGGCTAATACAAAATGATGTCACTTCCTGGATTGTATCATTCAGCCTGTGTTAGTCTGTTAATGGGATTTTACAAAAGGATAGAATGGTGGTTTTCAAACTTTTTTGTCAGCTGAACCCCTTTGGCCTTAATTATTTACTTAAGAGATTTTAAGTAAATATTTTAATAATTTAATTGCACACTTGCATGTTTAACTTCCAAATCATGTATTATTTTATCTGTTTTAAAGTACATTTATGCATTTGGCAGATGTTTTTATCCAAAGCGACCTACATTGCATTATACTATACATTTGTTTCGGAACCCTCGGCTATTGATATTATTAAACCTGTAACATTTCTTTGCAATTTTTTTTTTTTAAAGTAATGGAAACAACTCTGGTAGACATACAGTTACAGTATACCAACTCACGGACCCCCCTGCACTTCCCTCATGAACCACCAGGGGTTCACAAACTCTAGTTTGGGAAATCCTCTTATAGAAATTGCAAATTGCAAAAATTCTAGATTGTGATTTTTTTTCTTAATGAATTGTCCATTTACCTGTCTTTTTTCTTTATTTTTTGGTGAGGTGGCAATTTTCCAAGCACAACATAGGGAGACTAATAATAATAGAATAACTTCAACTCCACCTAAAAAACACATTATGAAAAAAATTATTTTTGGTATCGGTGTACTTTTACGAGTACGAGTACATGAGTTTAGTATCGGTGCATCACTACTTTTAAATAATTTACATCATTTAATTTAAAACGCTATTGTAATTTTGTGATTATCAAAACCATTGCAATATGATTTTTATGTTCATTTCAAAATATTGTCGGTGGTGTTGTTTTTATTGGAGCACTAATATACATAAAAAATTTGTGTAACAAAAAATTAACAATAATAAGATCATGACATTAAAAAACCCCAAATAATAATAATAACATATTTCATTGTTCAGTGAGCATTGCTTTGGTAAAATGACCAACACAATCTCACTGCAAAAACGTAACTATTTTACAAGTTTAATGTTGGGTGTGGGGCTTCAGAATTCCTTTTTCGTACGTTTTTGTACGAATTAGCCACCTCGTAATTGTTGTTTCTCCGATGACCAGTGTGCCTTAAATTCTTAATATTTTCCATACACATATATGTGTGCCGTCCAGGGAGACCTTGATGGAGCTGGAAGTTGATGGTGTGTTTATTGGGGCAGCGAGGGAGATTACCTGCAGTTTTTATTTAGTCCCCAAATTGATCCATGTGAACTTTGGGCTGACATTAATGATGGCGGCTCTCTGGCTCTAAGCTGCTCGCTCCAGCACAGAGAGCTATCTGAAATCGATAGGGGTCTCTCTCTCCTCTCTCTCTCGCTTTCTACTCTCTCTTTGGTTTTCTTCCGAGATCCTCATGTGTGGTGAGGGGTCCATGCTGTCGCCCCTGCGTTCATGTGTGTCATTTGCCAAACTCCCTCCATCTCCTGCCGTGAGCCGGTGATCAACATGATGGTGCTCTCTTCTCACAGCCAGACTGTCCCCTGTGGTCTCTCTCTCTCTTTCTCTCTCTCTCTGTTCATGTCTCGCTGCTTTATCTTTGTTCTCTTTATTCATGCATGTACAGTGGGGTCAAAAAGCAAATATGAACTCTGAATGTAATTCTGAACTCGGACAAATATAACTTTTTGTGTTTTAAATAATTTAAAACAAAGCATATTGGAAAATAATAAGTTATATTTAATTCTACGGAACCGTATGAAGCACAAATTCTCGCTTCAGATTATTTCAACATAACAGGTTAACAACCCACACCAACATACATTACAACTGCTCTCCCCGGGGAAATTACATTAAACCACCAGACAAGTTTCTGTCGGTTTGAGAACAGCTAGCGTGAATGACGAGTAAAAAAATATTAATGGCTCTTATTTCTTGTTTGCTCCCTCGATCCTTTACGATTCATTTGATGCTGTTTGTTTAGAGCGAGCGTGTGATTGAGGGATTGGACGCACGGCTCTTTGAAGTGAAGATTCTTTCCCCCGAAGAGGTTTTCGATGCTGAAACATCTTCTTTAAAAAATAATAAAGGAAGGAAGAGGTGGTGAGTGCACGCAGAAGGCTGGAGAATGTGGGGAAGGAAAACGCCTTCCTGTCAGACTCGGATCTTCAGGTGCTAGCTGGAGAAGTAAATGAGTTGGGAAGATGGGCAGAGATCTCTTTAGTTTGTTACTAGCCACTGACTGACAAAGTAACACGTTGGAGTAGAAAAACAAGTCACTGCGTTTCTGTTCTTCACAACTAGCCAGGTTTAAATGATAAAGAAATGTCACCCAATAATGAGGCGATGTCATCCAATTGCTGCCTGACAATGCTTACCTTAGTGCGGCTTGTCTGAGAAAGTGCTGTTGTTTGGTAGTATCTTGCTGGATGGCGTAGGTGGTGTGAAAGATGGTTACAGTACAGTACACTGCATACTGCTTCAAAGTAAAGCATGCATGTAGTTGCTGTTCTTCAGAAATGTCTAAATTCACCATTTTCAGGAAATAATATTTTTTTTGCATTTGTATAGGGCATTAGTTTTTTATAATGTAATGATTAAAAATTATAAAAAAATATTAAAATGTTATTTCTGTAAAGATAAAGATTAATGTCTTGTTAATGATTAATGTTTATTTGTCTTTGAACAAACTGTTGCCAATAAATTAGATAAATATAAATCTACAGTAAGTTACTGGCAAACTGCTGCCAGTAATACTGTAATTTCAGAAATACAGAGATTTTTAAGAGTGTGGGCTGCCATAAAAAAACTAAAATACCATTTTGTAAAGTAAAATGACACATTTTCATGTTATTTTACAACTTGTAAATTTGCAGTCCATTTCTGTAATTTGACATTTTTTTACCGCATTGTAAAATAAAACAGTACAATTCTGCAAAATACCTTTTTTACAGTGTACATATTGAGCGTTTCCAACGTTTCATCAGTTATTTGTTTGGAGACAAATTTAGACTAAAGGGCTTATCACACTGGACGCGATACAGCGACGCGATTTTGAGACACGATGACGCGCTGGAATAAAAACAATAGATCCCCACGAAGCCTTTCACAGTGCACGCGATGAATCGCGCGGCTAGAAAGCGATGCGTTTTCAGTTCAACCAGTCCTCTCTGCGACGAAAAGCGCCGACCAATGAGATTGGGGATTTATATCACATGCCACTGTTGTTACACAAACGAGCGACATGGTGGCGCTGGAGCACAAAAAGTTGTTTTGAAAACCAGTGTAAACATTGGAGAAAAAGAACCGGATGAGCTCTTGCTGTCAGAGAAGAGAGAACTTTTTGATAAAAGTCACACAGACTAAAACATGAACAAAAAGGAAGCGCTTAAAACTTAGTGAGCTGGCTCAAAATACACTGACGTCAGCTCCACCTATCAGGCAAGTGAGAAGTTGCAGAAGGCGATGAATCGCGCTCACTGTGAAACCATGAATCGTCGGCAATTCGCGCCGCATTATCGCATCGCCTTCAGTCTGGAAAGCCCTTAATTCATTTTATTGTGGCATGTTGAAATGTTTGACATGCAATTCTGTAAATTACTCTTTTTATCTATTTGCTACAAGTTCAAGTGGAAATCATTTCTAAAATCAGAATTAAACTCTGCCACTTCATCTCCTTATTTCACAAAGATGTGAGCAGTTCATTTCGACATTGACATTTGCATTAGGACGGAGTTACGCTCCAATCACAACTTTGTTATTCCGAGTGTGGAAACAGGCTTAGTAAGGACAGCGGATAATTCATTTATGAGATATGCATATTCCACATTTAACAGGGCAGAAGGAAACGTCCATTCCGGCTCCAGACTAAAGGGAAGGATCTCAAATGGAAAAAATGCTAAAATTATGCAAAAGTCATCCTTTTGACTGTCCCTTGGTTTGCAGGAGAGTTTTATAATTCAGTCTTTTTCCGTATTTTAATATTAAACTACAGGTTGTATAATTCATAGAAGGGCTAAGGGTTAGTAACCCAATTGAAGTGCCTCTGCAGATTCGATTTGCAAGTCTAAATAAACTGTTGAATATGAACTGGTGTATTACTGAAACGTGGCCGAGACTCAAAGCTCGGGGTATTGAGCCCATGTATTTTTAATTCGTGAAAAGAATTTACTTTGCCAAACCAGATGAGCATGAGGAAATTAAAGTTATTTTTTAGACTATTAGAAAACAGGGGTGTTTTGTAATCCTACTGGGAGTCAAATGAGTTATTTTGGAATGATGAACATACGCAGATGTTTAAAGGAGGTGTTTTTTGTGACTTGACACAAAACCCACATAGTCATTTATTTACAGTCTACAAATGATATTTTGCTGTCTGAAATGAACTCTGAGTTACTTCCATAAAGCGCATAAAACACAAACAGTAATTTCTGCTCCCATATATTCTTCAATTGTTTTTCACTTTACATTTGGTAATAAACAACAACAACTTTGTTTTGTAATATCATTAACACTTACCAGGTGTTTTTTTATTTTAGTTTCTTGAAAATGAAATGAAATTAAAATGAGTTTCTTTTAAACCCCTTGCTGTCGCAAGAGCTTTCTTTTAGTTTTTTCCTAGTATCTCCATTAATGTTGGGCTATGATAATTTGAAACTAATTTAATTATTTTTAATTAATGTTTTATTTTTTTTATTGTGTTCGTATTGTTGTCACTTTTTCTCTTGCGCTCCTCTGTGACATCTTATACACTGGGATGAGATAACTTTAGGAAAAACATGAATATGAAGGAAAAGGCGAGTATGATTGAGAAAAGCAATTTATTTATCTTACTTAAAGCTTCACAGTGCATTTAATTATTCTTCAGTGAATAATTCCCTCAAGTTTGCCACCGTTCCATAGAGCCAGAGAAGTAATTCTCTCATTTAAACAGCACGCTGCCTTACTCTCTCTCTCTCTCTCTCTCTCTCTCTCTCTCTCTCTCTCTCTCTCTCTCTCTCTCTCTCTCTCTCTCTCTCTCTCTCTCTCTCTCTCTCTCTCTCTCTCTCTCTCTCACACATCTCTCTCTCTCTCTCTCTCTCTCAAACGTACCTGCTTTTCAAAGGCTCTGCTTTATTCACCTGCTTCATGGCTCATTTTTCGCACAGCAGCCAATTTAACCGCGGCTTAATCCCGCAGAGAATACTGGTGTGCTTCCAGTTCACTCTGTGATTGACGTCTGGAAAGATCTAATCGAATGCAATGTATTAGCAGGATTGACACTTAAGTGTGCCATTCTGATTCCGTGAGTCGGAACAAGAGTTGGTAGGCTTGTGGGAAATTCGTTTTTGCAGGCATTTTCAGAAGAGCAGAAAAGGCGTTGGCCACAAAACCGTTGGGGGAATTGCTTTTTGCTTAATCAGTCTGGAAATCTAGTTCACTTCTTTATTTACTTCAAGACCTAATGTCGAACAATACATACGACTGAGATCTTGAGGAGGAAATGTAACTGAAGCGCATTTGTCATACATGGCCAAAATACACGAATTAAGGCGGTCGCAATATCAGATTTTCACTAGATGAATATTGTAGAAATGTTTAACAATATTATCGTAATATGTTACACCCATGTAGTTTGTTCAAATGTCGGCCAGATATGGGATGTCATCGCAATATGTTTTATCAATAGTCTACTTACATTTCACCAGTAATAGCCACAGAAGCTTGCAAACTGTAGAATAAATATTTGTGTGAAGTTTGAGTCATGAAACCGTCTATACAGGTAACTACAGAATGCTAATGCTATAGTGATCACAGTGTTTCAGAGTTGTTATATATTTTAGTAAGGCCTAGCTCTGTGATACACACTGAACTTTAGCTTTGATTTGTGATCCGTGATCTCTCACCAAACTGAAACTTTTCTCTAAGCAAGTTTTCATAAAAAAGTCTTGGCACCATGCTGATCTTTTCCATGTTTCTGTTGCCGCCAATATAAATATGTTAGAAAATGACTCCACACACTCGACACACAGACTTTATTTGATCACTTGCAAACAGCAGATTTGAAAACAGATTGGAAGTATTGACATACTGGAGCTCAAGTTGCCTGGTAACCGTTCCATCTTAATGTTCCAACTGTTTTCCGCTGTTGTGGGTCGGTTCATGAATACTTCTAGCTTTCTCCATACTTTAAACCTGGCTGGTTCTAGATCGGTATAGGTCTGGAAAGTTTCCCATAGATGTTGCCACCATTACTTTTACAAAATTGTAATACGTGATGCTATTTCGCTTTGTTTTTGCCTTTTGGATAAATGGAGAATGGAAAAAGAACCAATCATAATGAGTTACATTAGTATTAAAGTCATCCTAAGATATTTTGAAGAATGTAAGTAACCAAACAGATCTCATCCCCCATTGACTCCCATAGTATTTATTTTCCCTACTATGGGGGATGAGATCTGTTTGGTTACTGACATTCTTCCAATTATCTTCCTCTGTGTTCAGCAGAACAAAGACATTTTTACAGGTTTTAACAACCTGAGGTTGAGTTTCATTTTTGGGTGAATCATCCCATTAAACTTGTCTGAGATCGAGCAAACATTGTTCTCAAGCACATTTTGTTTCACCTTCTCGAAATGCAGACTGTTATGACATCAGCCAAGAGCCTTTACGAATTCATGTCTGCCAACTACAACTGGCATCTTATTTGGCCTTTGGCCACCAAGGACTGAAAGAGAATAACTTTGATCCATTTTGGGGTAACTTCCATCTCGAAAACGATTTCCAGGTGAATATTCAACAACGATTTCCGCTGGTTTGTTTCCACCGTGCCCGCGAGGTTAAAAACCTGATATTTCAAAACTTAAACAAAAAAGACAAAAACAAAGTGTGCACGTAACGTGCCCAAGGCGCTCCGCAGAGGTGAATCTAATTGATTTGAACAACAGGTGTTGAATTATTTACTTGCTTCTTGGATTTCATAGAGACTAATGTTTGTAATGTAAATCTGAATTTAAAAAGGGAACCAAATTGTACAATTATATACATTAAACAATATCACATTACCAAATTTAAAATGACAATTATATTTAAATGCATCGTATGCATGAAATATGTAATATTGCTTAAAATCTTCAGAATCATTATTGAACTTGTACGACAATGTCTTACATCCCCCACTGTCATCAGCACCATAACTACCACATAAATCTCACTAATTGAATTTGCATGTAGATGCCCAGCTTGATTTACAGCTCGGTTTGGGCGATGGGTGAACTGGAATGGATTCAGCTCTGGATGCAACATTAACTCTCACCGCTTTAAATCAGACGACTACAGACAGACAATAGTTGCCGTGTCTGTACGGAAGGGCATGTAAAATACATGGGGCTTTTTTGGGTAACCTTGTGCGAAGCAGTTAATGATTCAAGCACTCCAGCTGAAGTTGTGTCAGCACCTGCCGGCTTCTTCTGATGGATACCAGACCGGATATCGCTCCGCTCGGGTTTCTGTTCTGATCATTCTGACTTGAGAATTGTTAAGATGAAGCAACATTGGACAGAAGTGTGACATAAAACACACATTCCAAAACTTCCTCAATTGTACATGTTTTAAGTATGTAATTTTGGCATTTGGCCACCGTAATGTCATCTCCACCATGTCTCAATGTATTCGAACAAATCACTGCTGTCCTTCTAAAACATTGTATCTCCATATTTCCATAAATATAGCAATAAAAAGTATTAAAAAGTGCTGGTCGACAATATGTAGCCATTAAAAGCAAATTTGGATATTAAAGATTTCAGAGGGACAGCAACGAAAAGATGGTGATTTGAAGTGACACACAAAACATTTCTGTGTATAATTTTTTGTCTGTTAAGTGATATTTAGCCTAATTTTACAGACACATTTTCTTTATTGTCACACATTTCATATTCAATCTCATGCTGACATCATTGTCTCTTTGTTTAAAGAGTACACGGCTCATTCACAGCGAGAATGATTATAAATGCTATAAAAATAACTATATTAGCATGCACACCAACTTACTAAAACCTTGTAAGTTCTAAAACCCTGTGGCTTTAAATGTTCTGTTGTTCATTAGCTGATCAAATGTTCTAACGGTCAACTTTATCTGTACATAGGTTATTGTTATCATTGTCATGCTTGTTGTGAATTCTGTAGGAATTACAGTATTACTGCAGCAGTTTGCCAGTAACTTACTGTAGAGTTATATGTATCTAATGTATTGGTAACAGTTTGTTCAAAGATAAATGAACATAACGAATCTGTATCTTTACAGAAAAAGAAACTATAAAATAACAGCCTCGTGCAAGCATTTCTGAGAACCAAAATCAGAAATAAGATTAGTTAAAATCTACAGCAAGTTACTGGCAAATTTCTGCATAACTACAGCAAATCTTTTTACTGTGTTGAGATTAAAAGATATTTACGATTATTAGAAACACCCAGTCAAGTGTAACTGTAAATAAACTACATGGATAAATGTTAGCCCATGGACTATAACAGTGACTGTATTTAAAGAAACACCTAAATAGCATACAGGTACGTATAATAAATTAGCTAGAAAAGACACCGACAGCAAATCCTTTAAATACACATTAACCCTGAGCACACTGCAGGATCTCATTTCCCCCAAGTATCACATTCTCTCCAACAGGTTTCCCAAACAGAACGTTTGGGTTAAAAGCCTCTCGCCAGGAACTCTTTAAATCCATTCAGGTTCTTTCATGTTCCCCCTCCTCATCCTCCGCTCCGCCTGCAAAGACGATAAAAGAAAAACCCAAAAGTTTGGGCCGGGAGAGAAATGGAAGGAGAGGGGGAAACACCTGAAATGCTCGCTGTTTTATTTATGAAGGCCCTGCCTGCCACGAAAGAGACAAATTACCTTTTAACAATGTGAAATAGAATTTTGTTTACAAGGCTGCGCTTCCCCTTGCTTTTTAAATGAGATTTCTCAACGCTCCCATTTATATCCCCGGGCATTATCATCTCAATCTCTCAAAGCCAATCGCTCTTAAAGCACAGAGTAGAAAAGAAAAGGACGTATCTCTTCTCATAAAACCAGCCATTAGGAATATTTTCTGAAGCTACACCTCTGACTGCGCGGTGCTGATTCATTCCGATCAGGGCCTTTTGTGGCTACGGGTTATTTAAAGTTGCAGCGCTAACGGTAGACCGGAGGAGTCTGACCCGCGGTAAGAGGCCACGCTTCTGGATATCTCCGCCGCTGAGTGGCCATCTGGAGAGGAGCAGAAGGTTAAAAGTATGCAAAGCCTGTAGCACTGTAAAACAGAAAGAGCAGGATAGGGAAAAAGAGGGGCTGAGGAGAGAAGCACATTTTAAAAGCGTGTTGTTATGAAATGGTGTTCTGCACATATTGCACCCGTCACATAAATCAACACTGCACAGATAAAAGAGCAAAAATCTTCATGGAAAACCGGGGGAACTTTTCTTTGTGCTTATTTTTGCTTCCCCGATTATTTATTTAGGTTTTGCTTTAATAACAGCTTGGGGATACAAGTTTGTGCACCTGTTTGCTTTTTGTACAATGTCTGTTATATTAAAAGCATAAGATATATATAATTTGACTCAACATTTAGTTTAATCTTTGCTGTTTAAAGAGAGATGCGAGTGGAGTCAGTATCCCCGCAGAGCCATTTTCATGATGCTCGTATTGTCATAAATGATGTGAGGCGCAGTCATGTCACACTCACTTAAAGTCTCTGTCAGCCCCCGGGGACACTTGGTTACTCAGAGCGGTTTGCTAGACAACAATTCGCTGGAGTTTTGGATCGTGAACACTTTAAATCCATTCAGACATCCGATCTATGATGTCCAAAGCATGGATCACTCGAGGTTCACTTTAATTTGTGCTTCAAGCATTTTTCCAAGCCAATTCATCTTAAAGACCATTTTGCAAGACGTAAACAAACACTCTCCGTTTCATGTTAGAACAAAATACATCATTTTAAACATTGAAGCTCAACCGGAATTATAACTGAACATCTGTACAATGTATTTATATATCGTAACTGTCCTTCCGAAACCTCGTATGTCCAAATTCATTGTTTGTTTTTCAGGAAATGAAAAAACACTGTACTTATAAATGATTAAATACTGTTGACTTTTTAATACTTTTTATTAGTTAGATATTTGCAGACATCAGTGACAAACATAAAAGGTGACTAATAATAATTATTTATGGCAATAAAATCACAAAATATGAAGATACAAGGTTTCAGAAGGACAGCAGTGATATGCAAAAATGCAAAAACACAACAACTAAGAATCAAAACAGGAAGTGCTTCTGGACCATGTTTATGTCATGCCATATTTTTAATAATAATAATAATAATAATAAGTAAACTATAATGCTCCATATGATCCATGACTATTAAGCACAGATATAGCTCATTAATAAGTTGCAGAAGTAACAACAATACAATTATTCCATAGCAATTTTGTCACAGTTTTGCATTAATGCAATGCAACTTTACAGTAAATGTATACAGTATTAAGCTGTAGAGACATAGGAAAAACTGTTAAGAATAAAAAAAAGAAATCACAAAATAGTGTTGTGATTGATTTATAAAAACATGATATATAACAAATTTAATATACAGAATATTCACAGTTTTTTGGTAAGATGAACATTACACTGGCATAGAAAAGGCATTTTTGGCTGAATGATAATAAAGATCTTGGTTCTTGTAGGGGAAAAAGCTTCTTTAGACTATAAAAATCAAGACAGAACCTCTGATATAACAGCTTTTGGGGGGTTTTATGGCATGACTAAAGCATTTTTTGTAGCTCCTTTTTTGTAAGAGTATAGCAATACTAACTGTAAAAATAATACAGTAATAATAGTTTTCGCCCTCAGAAGACATTGTGGAGAAATAATCAGTTTTTCCCTAGCAGGTTTTCCTGGGTATTCAATTTGCAAAGTACATTATAAGATCCAGTTGCACCTTCATTTTTTCATTTACAGCTTCCATCATGCATTCATTATCATGACATGTGTTTTCGAAAACTGACTAACTAGCCTTAATCAAATAAAACTTGCTGATTTAATGCAGACCACCTTCGATATCCCTCGTGGCCACAGGAAACTGTTTTGTGTAAGCTACATTTACACTTTGTTAAAAATCTGTTGCTTGATGTGGGCCAAGGCATTTCAAGTCTGAAAGAGTCCTTTTGCATCTCAACGAAGGTAACAAAGGTAGTTTGAATATCATCCGTACACTCATTTTAATGTCCGCATTTGCATTACGAACCCAATTAGGCCGGGATGTAAAATATGAAAGCTCCCTCCAGTCATAACCTGTCAGACCAAACACTGCTTACGATTTGGTTAACAAATTTTATTTACAACACCAGAGGCAAAAAAAAATGGTAAGGACTTCAGGGGGAGTCTGGCACAAAACAACAAACAAAAGTTGTTTTAGTGAAAGAGGAAACAAATTATGCAAACAAATACAAGATGTGCATGTGCATTTACTCACTTCAGGTGACAACAGATCTCAAGAAGAATTCATTTATTGTGTCTGACCTCTAACAAAGTGGTGTGTGCCGAAGAGGCCAGACACACATCAGATCATTAGATTATTATTTATATTATACTGTATCATGTATCTTTTGCATCTGTCTCTTTAATTGATTTACATTAACGGTCTGTATCTGACAGACGCGGTGCTTTAGCACGAACTCTCAGCCTGTTATACAAGCATCCTAATGCATTCATTCATTTGCGAACAGTTGAACTAGCTTGTAATTGATATTTCTAAGTACCATCTGGAAGGTGTAAAAAAACAACAATGGTTTTCGGCTCTAAACGACTCAAAACAGGAGAGCACAAATTATTCCCGGGGTGAGGGGCTTATTTTTTTACGTGTTTTGTAAATATGTAAATATCTGCAAATTAAGGCTGTTTAAGTAGCACTCCTGCTTTCATTAAAAGTTATAAACTGGTAACATTTCCACACCTCATCACCCTTAGAAAGGATGAACACTCCTCTGAATTTAATTTTGACTGCAATTCCGGCATTTTCCTGCCATATCTCATTCTGGAATGCTTATCTTCCCTGTGAAACGTATTGCACCACTGCGACCTACTCCTTATTGCTATGAAGATATTTAGTGCTTCTTGAGGATTGTCAAAATCCTGGTGGTGTGTGTGATATTTAGTTATGAACATAATATACATAACTATGTCATTACATAATGAAGCGTTGTTTTTATTATCTTAGAATAATTTAGATTTAAAACATTTTCAGTATGTGTCTTATCTGCAAACCCACATTCATTGCTAATACAATTCTCTACCAGTTGAGCTACAGGAACACATTTGATCAGATCCTCCAACTAAGTTCATCTTTTGAAAGCAACCTATTTGTCAGATATGGTGACCCATACCCGAAATTTGACCTCTGCATTTAACCCAACCAGTGAATAGTGAACACACACACTTTAAGTTGTGAACACACATACACCGGGGCAGTGGGCAGCTAACACTGCAGCGCCCGGGGAGCAAACGGGGGTTAGGTGCCTTGCTCAAGGACACGTCAGTTGTTACCTGCCGGTACTGGGAATCGAACCGGCAACCTTCTGGTTACGAGTCCGACTCTCTAACCATTAGGCCACAACTGCCCTTTTGGTTTTTTGATCCCAGCACGTATTGTGTGTATGTGCAAATATCCTCATATTTATATGTTGAATGTACACGGATAAAAAAGCATTTGGCACAAACTGACTGTCCCTCCGGGAGCAGACTGATTTCAAAAACATTGATTTAATTGTCACTTTAACTAATCTGATTTACCACACCAGTCAGACTTTAGCTGGAGCAGTCTACACATTCAACCCCTTTTGTCTTTGCACAAAGCGACATAAAAAATATAAACAGACTATTTAAAGTATCTTCCTCTGATATGGTGCGGCTCATATCCCTTAAGCTCTTTTTCTGTTAGTGACTTGCATAAACACAAGAAGAGTGATATTGATACCCCCCCAAATGTACCGTCACTGGTATGAAAGCACATCGAACTAAAATGTACGAATAAGATCGTATGAATTCATACGAATTAGCCACCTCGTAAAATATACGAATTCCTTTGAGATTGTGTTGACAATGAAGATATGAACTAAGACAGGTCTGAGTGTTGGGTAAGACATGGTTTCATTGTTGATGTGTTTTGTGGCAGAAGGAGCCGCTGTCACATCTATGGCAAGCCAAATTAGCTTTTAATCATTCTCAGGATAGGAATTTTTAATATCAACAATTCAATTTTTACTAGTAAAAACTATTATTCTTGATATCTGTAATTGCATTTTCACTAGTACAAATTTGCAGAGATATGTAAAACGTTTGCAAGCGGATTTGACTTTTATTTATTCTCAGGATATGAATTTTTGATATCAACAATTCAACTTTAACTAGTAAAAATGTCAATTTTTGATATGAAGAATAGAATTTCTACTAGTAAAAATTACTATTTTTGATATCAGTAATTACATTTTCACTAGTAAAAATGTGAATTCTTGATATCAGCAATGAAGCCATCACTCGCAGAAATGTGTATTCTTGATATCAAAAATTCATATCCTGAGAATAATTAAAAGCTAATTTGGCTTGCCATACCCATCGCTGCATACAAATAAGGTGAAGGGAGCATTTAGAGTCTTGGAGGAATGAGAAATGTTTCAATTTATTATCAAACACTTTAAAACAAGTTTATTTGAGAAGCAAACTACATAAGAAGATGTGTAGTTCTTAGAGAAACAAAATTATGTGCAACTGTAATATGGTTTATGTCTCAAACAAGAAAAGATAATTTGCCCAATTAGGTAAAAAATTTACTTGCTTCCTCTTTGAATTTAAATGAAAGTTTTTTGCCCTTATATTTATTTTGTTTTTAAGATACTAAGCTATAAAAACAAAAACAAATATAATGTTGAGTTAATTTTGATTTAATGACCATTATGTATAATATTTTGAAGTAAAAAGTTCCTTTCTTCATGATGATCTAGTTTTCAGTATAATTATTAATAATAATCATGAACGACACGCAAGCCCTGTATTGTTGGCTAAAACAGACCTTAACATCTCTAGACTTTACAAGGCATCTCTATCTTTCCAAGCCAGAATCTTTTTCAAGAATGTTGTCCAGTGAGAGAGAAATAAAAAGCCAAATGTTCAATTTATAAAAGCACTGTTTCCTCCACATATTGAGCTATGGACTTCTCACTAAAAGCACTCTTTCTTTCCTATAAGGTTGTACAATATAAGCATCAGTAAATGCACACGATCAAAGCGAGAACATTTTATTAATTGCCCCCACAGGTGCATAGATGAAAGTGCTCGAGGTTCAGATTGACCAGCACCATCTTTCTTGATCTTCTCTTAGTGAATGTGGGGCTTTCTGCTCATTATGTACTGATTTGCTGAGGGTGTGTTGTATAATTGAAGGGTCAATACTAAACTACTCCTCCTTCCTCATCTATTAATCCGGTAGATAATTCATCAAACATTAAAGTAGCCTCTGTGTTCAGGATCAGGGTGGTTATTTATTGTAGGCGTATTATTCTTAGCATTCTGTTATTCATACCAATTATTTCAGAAACCATCCAAGGCCTCTTTCCACCTGATAGTCTGAAATGTTCAAAGTTAAAAGCGTTTGTTTTTGCTGTTTGTTTAAAGCTGAATTCATAAATTATTCTTTTGGTTAAAAAAGCAGTTATTGAGAAAATACATAAAAAAATCTTCATAGCTTTTTCTGATTCACAATGGTACATTTTTTAACGTTTTTTAAGTTCTGTATGTTACGATTTCAAAGGAATTGTCAGTTTGATGTAATTTGACTTCAACCCGTGTGAAGATAAAGTAACCTGCAATTTTATGATTTAAACAGAGATGGCGATATAGAAGCAAAAGTTATGGGTTTCAGCTTTAGTATTCAAAACAGTCAATTGACATTAGATTACATGCATATTGTCGCTGTTCTTTTGAAACCTTGGGTGTCCAAATTCACAGTTTTTCAGGAAATGGAAAAACACTGGACTTTTAAAATGATATCATCAAAGTTGCACTTTTTATTGGTTAGAAATTTGCAAAACCCAGTGACAAACATTAAAGGTCAATGTTTGACCTCTACACTCAATGTATATATGAACAATGTATATATGTTTATATTTCACCCAACAATGGGTTAAAACAATCCAGCATAGGTTCATTTATGACCCAACGGTTGGGTTTCTCCAGTTCTGACCCAATGCTAGGTGTAAATAACTTAACAATGTTTTTAAAGTGTAATAATGGTTTATGGCAAAAAATTTAAATCACAAAATATGGAGATACAAGGTTTCAGTAGTACAGCAAAATTGCCTCCCCGTATTAACATTCGCACAAAGTGCCAGTTAGCAATACCCATAAAGGAACTGGGGCACGTCTTGTACTTTAGGGCTCAAATGTGTGCTCTTCGCTAACAGCAGATTATTTGTCGGTAAAATAATATAAATAAAATGATCTGAGAGGACGGATGGAAATTACCGCCGGAATTATAATTCAACATCGTTCGACCGCCCCGCTGTGTTAAATCGATATTGGCACTCGCTCGTATGAGCGGCCATGCAGAGGTAGATCCTGTGGGGAAAAGATCAAGCCTGTGACATTTCCTATGTTTTCAAGGTCACCAGGCTTGATTCTCTCTCGCTGAAGCCGGTATAGATAAAGACAGATCACCCTGATATATACTAATAGAGGGACATTAAAGGAGTGCCAGCACCAAAATGCCCCGTCGCACACTTCTCTGCAAAATAAATTACCTTCCCCGTGTCTCGCCTCTGTTAAAATGATCACCTCATGCTTCTCGAGTAGAACTGACGTCTCATATTCGCACATCGCTTTACAATGTGCTGCTGGTGCTAATAGGACAGGATTTAAAGACACGAGATGCGAGAATGTACGTTTGATTAACAAGGGCTCATTCGTAGAGGTCATTTCCACAATTTATGTAGCTAGAGACTTTGTCTGAAGTCATCGAGATGGAAATTTGACGAAACGTGCATGAAGTGAATTTGAAATTTGTAAAGCTTTGCATGAATTTTGGGATGTTGATAAACACGTAACACAGATAGCACAGGTACGTCTGTAAGACGTCTGCTAAAGATCTGGAAAACGTCTGCTGTGTAAACGTCTTCGAAAAGACAGTTTAGCATACGTACTAAATCAAAAACATTCTAGATGTCTAAATAACATCTGACAGAAAACGTATCGCAGATGAGCAAACAATCAAAAAATACCTCTTGCAGATGTAAATGCACACATCGAATAGACGTCTCCAATATGTATTTGTGCTATCAGGGTAAGATTAAATTCAACGATTGTATGAACAGGTTTTACGTCAACATCTTTTCTTCTGAAAAAACAGACCCCAGTGTCAGACCAACGTTTTAAAGACGTTTCAATGTCAAACTTACATAACCATTTCTCATTAAGTATAAAACTATTAAGCTGTTCACATTTATTCTCAACTCCAACTGTATGCCAAAGAATGTTTCATTTCGGTCTGGTTTCAACCTGCGAGGGATAAAATTTCCTCTGAGCGCGTCTCATAAAGCGCACGCAATAATTGGAATCCGTTGCTTTCAGAGAGAAAAATAAATGTACTAGAAAAAAACGTCTTTTCAACAACGATATTCCTGGGGATATTTGTACGCGACTTTTTCGCAAACTCACAGCATCTCATCAGATTTACCTTGAGCAGTATTCACAGTGTCTGTCAGCGGAGGGTCAATTCCCACACGCTAGTCGACTTTAACAAACTTGAGATGCGCGCTCTGCTATGACTGCTGGGGTGAATATGCAATTAAACCTGCTGGTTAACAAGAACACCTGCGATGAAGGAAAAGATTGGCGGAGTGGCGGAGAGACTGCACATTCTAAATTTCATTAGAGATCAAGAGGACTGCAGAGGGATTGTACGAGCTTCCGCGGATGAAGCGCAAATTTGCATGCGGCTCGGCTCTCTGGCGGTTTCTGAGAGACATCTCGCACGAGCAGGAAGTGTAATGAAGTACCTTCATATTGATGTTTTGACAAGGCAGAGAGAAACCGAGCACACATGTAGGGAACAAACATTGACACTTAGGAAGGCAAATATGTGTCGTCCGCAAAGGGACCGGCCTTATCGGCTGTTTTATCGCTAGCTCAGCTTATCTTTATATTGTAGCACAAAATAAAATAAACACCTTTGCACGTAGTTTTCTTACACCGTCATCTTTAAATTAGTTATTTCTAGCAACACTACTGACCTAACTTACAAAATGAAGTTTCAAAATGAGGTTACATGAGTTTAAGCAATAGAAACATTTGTTAGCATGCATGACATGATACAGTATTGAGCACTTCTTTTAAAGATTATTACATTTTACATGTATGCATTTGGCAGATGCACTTTTCAGATATATGATATTTTTGGAAACTCTTTAGGTAAAAAACAAATTTTACTTTGAGTAGTCTGTCCCAGAATGAGTATCCCCAAAGATCCCCTGGATAAGATCTCACCAACAGTAGCGTTTATCCTCCTCTGCTTAATTAACACGTTGCTCTTGCAGAGGTGCAAACCTCCCCGCTGCATTGAGAAGCTGTCACTAGATGGAGACCTTAATCTAAAGATGCAGAAGGAAAGGAAAAACGGGTCGACTGATGCATAAACATTGTCACAAAGCAAGTCCTTTAGCGCACAGATGCTCTGCTGGGAGGTGGAAAACAAACCCCCACTTGCATCTTCTGTCCACCTCATACACACCAAACTGTACAATCGATATGGCCTGCAGTTATTTGTTTTCATACGCTATTTTCCTTCGGGAATATCTGTGGCAGGTAGAAAATGCAACCCTATTATTGCAGGTCCGTGTCCTTATCACTGAACCCTTGTGTTGTATGAAGTTTACACTTTGAGTTCTCATTAATAGAACGGCTGTCAAAACCCAGTTAGTGTGAGCCGCTGTTGCCTGGCAACAGTGAAATATCTATCCCCTGTTCTTCCTCTTGATATTGCAACTTTTTGGTGGATGATCAAAGTATATGTGCAAAGGCTAAACACGTGTTGCGTGATCGGGGTGAAACGGCGATCCACCGCTCTTCCCGAAATTGCTTACGATGGTAATGTTTAGTTCCATCCCTGTTGTGCAGTTTCTGTGTAACTTTATGAGAAAAGTGTGCCATTATTATCTTATAAGCTCCTTTTTAAGGAGTGAAACTTCGGAGATACAGAGATGTGGCTTACGGTTAACGTGTGTTTGCTATGTGACAGAACCTTGAGCTCGCCGGAGTAGCTGTGTCCCGGTAAAGCCGCTTAATAAGGCCTGACAGGCAGGCATCTCTCTGGAATACCGATGCCAGCCGCCTGGCAAGGTGATGGATGGTTACTGAGCACTAGTCGCTTATGTTGGCATTGCCCTAGCACCTGAATTTAACACATCTAACCGAGCAATAACGCCTCTGTGCCCGACTGCCTCCGAATGGCACCTTAGCATTTACCTCACAGACAGAGCCCTTATGTAGTGTAATGTGAACTTGTTTCTCTGCGAATGCTTTGATGTTTTTCACGAAGGCGGCGTGATGTATCATGCTTTCTAGACACAACAAATCCCCATGCGCTTTCGATTTTGACCTGTGATGAATGAGTCATGGGAGTTTGCAGAACTTTTATTAGATGTTGAAGGGATAAATCTTTCTCTAAGCATTTTGTTATAGACATTCGTCAAACCTTTGGTTAGTCTTGGTACACAGCGTCTCTCTTTTTCATTCTGCACAAACACACTTTTTTCTCTCACTCGGGCGTTTGATTCCCTACAGTTGGCTGATTATAGAGGAGAGGAACATCAATTATTGAAGCCTAGTTTTCTATGAGTCACCGTGTTGCTGAAATAGCCACCTTGCTAATTTTCCCTCAGGCTAGAGTCTGATATCCAAGATATTTATCCATCCTTCTGAAAATGCTTAATAAATGGTCCATCCACCCAAAAATAACAAATTCTGTTATCATTTACTCATCGAAAGCCATATGACGTTCCTTGTTGTACGCAGCCATTGACTTCTATTGTATGGTCACAAAACCAATGCAAGTGAATGGATGGCAGTTAACAACATCCTTCAAAGGTCATGCAGGTTTGAAATGAAAAGAGAGTGAGTAAATGATGACAGAATTTTCATTTTAATCAAGTAAATAGAAAAAATAGTGTCTCCTTATCCTACACCTATTGGTAAGCTTATAAAGATATTTCATTTGAGCTGACGTGTACGCAAAGAAAGCTGCAATTTCACGTTTTTAACAGAGATGGCAGTATAGAGGCATTGCAGGATTACGGACAGCTTTGAATTCTACACCGCACATCTAAAATTCTGTGCATGAACCTTGACGGTCACTTGTTATGCTTAATAATTTCTTTGCAATTACTAAAGAATGACAGTTAATTAGTCATTATCTTTTAATTGCTGCGTGGTGAAAAGATTTTCAGCACCATCACTGGTTTTGTGAAAGGAGGCCTGGATTATACTGCCATGATATTAAGAAAAACAGCCATACACGCTTGCTCTGTAATTTCACTAACACGTTTTCTTTTCTTTTGATTAGATTCTCTTTTTTTGTTTTTCCAAACTCCTGCCTTCAGGCATGTTTTCTTCTTCTGTTTTGCACCACTTAAAGTGTGTGTAACAAACATTAAAGCTGTCAGAACATTTTACAACTCAGCAGGTTTGTTGGTAGAAAGTGCTCTGTTCCAATGCGTACATAACTGCAACAAAACCATTGAAGCATTAGTTATTAATGTAACAAAAACGAATCCTTCCTGTATTTCTGTCTTGTGGACCTCAAGGTTTGTTTAAAGACACTGGGTTAAAATGATGACAAACTGAACTGAACATTTTCTTTAAAGGTGTGCTGTGTGTACTATTAAGGATCTATTGACAGAAATACAATATAATGTACATAACTATGTCTTCTGAGGTGTATGAAGATCTTACATAATGAATAATGTTTTTATTATCTGAGTATGAGCTATTTCTACATACACCGCAGGTCCCCTTACATGGAATTCGTCATGTTGTTTCCACAGTAGCAAAGAAGCGAAAACGTGACAACATCTTTGTCCTGTGTCAGCCACCGTAGTGCTTAGAAAGGGAGGGCCAATGTTCGATGTTGAACTTCACATAAGCATAAAGATTTACAATTATTAGTCAAATTAAGTAATCAAGAAACATTTCAGCGCTGTATATGACGTGAATCCAGGGAATTCAGTTTCTGTATCTTACTTTAGGTTCTTTGGAACTGTATGTGTGATCCAGACTACTGTCTCTAAGTGCAGCTGAACAGACCTCAGAGTTATCAGGCGTGAGATTGTGACCCCTGTCTGGTTTTGATCCATTTAGCTGGTAATTCCTGAATCTCTTAGAAGGTAATATTCTTCCTCTGAGGCTGTATTCCACAGCATCCTATGGTAATTTATAAAATAGCAGTGCTATAAGTGCGAGTAGTTGTTCAATGGGTAGAACATTGCATTAGCAGCACAAAGGTCATGGGTTTGAAGAAACACACATACTTATTCTCTGTATACCTTCAATGTACTGCACTGTTAGATAAAAGCATCTGTAAATGCAGTACCGGTCAATCTTTTTGTACTTGTTCCTTTAAAGATGTGTCTAGCTCATAACATACATTCTAATAATGATTCATTTACCTTCTCCATAGCGATGACCATGCAGTAAATTTGATTATTTGTTGAAGTTGCTCTGGTTGGCTTTTAGTGTTATGAAACACAAATTGACCAATCTGCTGCTATTATGGACTATTTAAATGCTCTTAACTACTGTATTCAAAACAGGATGTTATATCAGTTTAAATGTAAACAAACATCCAGTGTCCATAAATGGTGATAGATTAGATAGAGTATTATAGACTATAATTATGTGTATACAGCCGCAGAAAAAATTGGAAAAAATAAAAACCTTTAACAGACATCAAACCTCAGGAGTGACATAAATCCAACAGCAATGCGATAGACTGACAAAATGACAAGACACATGAAAACTGTGATACAAATCAATCAGTTTTTCATGTTCAAATAGAAACAATATTTTTGTTTGAAATTTGAGAGAAATATTGTTATAAGTTCACAGAATAAAACAAAGTTCATAATTTTACCTGAACACATACAACTAAATAATACATTCAGAAAAACTGAAAATGGCCTTTGAAATGGCCTCTTAATTTTTTTTATCTTACACATGCACGCACACAAAAGAAGTTTTTCTGGACCAGTGCTGGTTCAGTGTTGCTGAAAATAGGAAAACTATATATGTAAATTATGATGTATGTATCTATGTATACATATAGTTTAGTAGAATTAAATAAGATAAATATATTTAAATAAATATATTTTATACAAAAATCTAAAGATTCGAGCCCCGGTTGGAGGTGGCGTTTCCTATTCAGTGGTACTGACTGCTTGCTGCCTCTTCAGTTTTCTGAGATATGGTAAAGAATACCAGAGCAGTGCATTATAGTGAGAGGCAAGGCTTATAAAATGGCTCCTCCTAAATCACATCAAACATAAGAGCCGCAGCTGACAGGTCGGTAATGTGATGGAAGAGAACAAGTTCATCCATGTTTTGTGCTCTAAGATCTCATGTTCCCTTATTTGAAAAAAGCTTTACACATACAGAAATCCATAACACTTTTAATACGATTTGAAAATAGATAAACTAATGCATGAGATGAAGACGGAGGGGGTCAACCAACATCTTGAAATCACATGACCAGACCAAAACTTGGCCGACTGTGATTTATACATTGTCACAGATAGAAGACAAAATACTGTATCTGGCATTGCATTAAAATTGCTACGATACCCAAAGCTCTTTAGAGTCATAAAAAAGTCCGTATAAGAGTATCTGCAGGTAGAAGATTTATAGTTATGTACAAATACTCCGTAGATTTCAATTCGTAATTGCCAAAGCCGAACACCCACCTAGACTTTGTTATTAAAAGCCGTGCCAAAGGGACCATTTTAAGTGCTGGTAACAACAAACAAAAGTGACAGCTTTAGTGTATTAGTAAGTATACGATTACATTAGTAAGACACCAGTATTATATTGAATATATTTAATCACATCCCTCACTGTTCCGCATAAACACAAAGATACTCACTGCCATAAATTCATGCTTTATTATTATTACAGCTATATGTTTTTACAAAGCCGCTCCTCCCACAAACAATGTCAAAGACATACAGTAAACATCGAACGCTCCATAAGAATATAAGTTACGTTCCAGTGTAACTGAAACTTGGGGCCGTAAAATACCGTGGACATTGGATAACTGCCGCGGCCGTTTAAGATCTCTGTCAGGCGTAGCGGGCCTTAGAGAGAATCATTAAACAGACCGCAACCTGCATTATATTAGAGCACAGCTCCTTTCCTCAGTCATACTGGTATGGGACGAGCGGAGAGAGAGAGAGAAACTCTGATACTAAAGCACTAACTTTAGAGAAGCAAAATTAGAGAGGGGTTCTATGTCAGGGATGCATAAATTTGGCCGATGTTAGCAGGTCCTCAGGGACCCCCACAGCAATTACTATCAAAAGCGCTGTTTTATGTTGCCGCAATCCGCTTCCCCAGAGCCGCCCGCACGCCGCTCCTCATCACCTCCGTAATAAATCAATTTTCATCCTTCTGCCACCACAGCCACTTTACTAGTACACACACACAGTCTCTCTCTCTCTCTCTCTCTCTCTCTCTCTCTCTCTTAGCTACTCGTTCTCCTCATGGATTTCCCTTCTTCTTATACACAAATGTGACAGACTGGTGTCCCATCCAGCATACCAACACAGGTTTATTTCAATATATAAGTGAGGAGATTGAACAAATATTCTTGTAAACCCAAAAGGACAAACTACATTTAGGTGATTTATGACCATTTAAAATGTTCTCAGTTTTACATGTTTCACAATAGCTACCTGGATTTCTAAACAGGCCCTGAATACAAACCACATAATAAATGATCGCTTTCAAACTTGATCTTGTTTTTTTCTATTTGAATTTAAAATATTAATACAAGATAAGAATGAACAAATAAGAATTCTTACAAAATAAGACAAAAGTGCATTATTTCATGTAAAGGTGTTTTCAGACTTACCTTGGATCATAAAAAATCTATTTGCAATGTAACTAAAGTCTCAATTCAGTCTTGTAAAGCAACAGTTTATAAATCAGGCTTTAAAAAGTTAAAGGGGCACAAGAAAATTTAGTAACATATTAGTTTTTCCTGTAAATTTACACTCTTTTTCTGTAATTTGACTTTTTTTCAGTATATTTTAAAAATAGACGGTATAAAAAATAATTTTCCAGGAGCTGGGGCGGCAGAAATATACTGTAAAAATACAGTATTTTTTTGTTGTTGTGAATTTTCAGACTTTTTCCTGTGTGACAATTTGTCACAATTTTTAAATATACGTTGTTTATATGACATCATGCGTGATTTTTTTTTTACAGTGTACATTCATAAAAGTCCTTTTCTGTGTTTAAGTGAAACTCATTACTACAAGGAGAAGTATCCTTAAAATAATAATTCTGAATAAAATATCCCGACCCATCTCTCTTTGAGCTTAAGGTTGTTGCTGCCCCAGACATTTAAATGTCACATAAGAGCTCAGAACAAAGTGCCCTCATCGGTCTGAGCTTTGTTAGGTTGAATACATCTGCTTGATCCCATGGTCCACTGTGATATTTGAGGAAATGGGCTCTTTGCCTGCAGCGTTCGTGACAGGGCAGCTACTCTTTAAGAGTCTTCCTGACTCCACTTCACCGTGATGAAGATCGAGGAGCTGGGGGGACATTACAAGCTCTGCAACCGCACGGCGTTCTGGGAAACGACAAAAGTCTCCGAATGAATATCAATCTCAGAATCGGGCATTATTTGTGCACTTGTACTGGAACAGCGTGTAATACATTTGGACAGGGAGATATAAATATGTATTTCACATTTTAATTATTTACGAGTTAAATTTACACTTTCTGTATTCTCACAGTATCAATTATTAAGCACACGAAATATAAGAGCTTGGAGGCGGAAGGAGATGCAGAGTACTAATGAAAGTATAGTAAATTTATATTTTGTATTGTCAACTTAAGTTAAAAGAAATGCACTTCAACTGAAGGGAGACGGCTATCTCAGCGGCTGTACCTTTAAATGCACCTCTCTCTCTCTCTCTCTCTCTCTCTATCTGTCTCTCTCTCTCTCTCTCTCTCTCTCTCTCTCTCTCTCTCTCTTCTGTGTTGCACTCCTTTTCTATTTTTGCTCTCATCAGCTTCTCCAGCTGGATTTACCTCCATCCTTCTCTGCGGAAACCAGCCAGAAACAGAAAAAAACGATTAACCAAAAATAAAGCAAAAACTAAAATCCCCTGCTGAGTTCCTGTTTGCTTTCAACCCTCCACCAAGACGGCATATAAAAGCTCCAGCCCTGTTTGCACTACCATCCAAAACACTTTAGGGAGAAGTGGGCCAACTTATGTGTCTGAAATGTACAGCTTCGTGAATTTCAGGAATAATCGAGTACTTCCCAGAAGTCCATCTCAAAGGTGCAGGCGACAGCACTTACAAAGTGCTGTAATTAGATCCTCTTAACTTTTTTTTTTTGCTTGATTTTAGGCCTTGGATACATTTGAGGCAAACAAATCTTTCACCATAGGGGATGGGCCTATGGTGTTTTTTACAAGTGACTCAAGCTACAGCCATCAAACTGATTTAAAGTGAAGAACTGCTGCTACATAAACCATTAAACCCACCTAGAGAGACGTTTGCATCCCATCTCTCCCTCGAGGCACTTTGCTCTGTCTATTTGTCTCATTCCTTCCACCCACTATCCTTCCCTGCTGCTGTAAAGCACAAAGAACAAATTTCTTCTCTTGCTCAATCTTTGGCAAATTCACCTTGTGGCCATAAAGAATAGTGCGCTAATAATCCGTAACGTCACAATTTATTTTTTTTACCAGTCCCTAAACTCTTGCTCTGCACATAGACTACACTTAATGTATTTCTTCCCTGAAGGTACAGTAAGATGTTTGGTTTGAACCAATGGCCAACAGATATCATAATTTTAGATTTCCTGTTTTTGTTGGCTCTTCTGTTTGGTTTAATTATAGTCTTGCATAGACTTTTGACTTCCGCCAACGTTTAACCTAAAACATTCAATTGCAGTTTGTCACGTGTTTATAATTACCACAATAACAGGCCAGTAATGCATTATTGTGCAAAACACAATCAAATTGCAGTAAATGTTTACTATAGGTGGTTTCAGCAGCAACAACATGAACATTAAGTTCATACTTAACTTCCGGTAGACCTCTGCAAAGACTCATTAACTGTTGAGTAGTTTTCATTTAATTTAATACAGTTAATATATATAAATTATTGATATAAATAATAATAGATAAAGTCTTTTCCAGTTGTTTGGTTTGTTTTGTCGTTTGGTCTCTTTTCCGTTCTTTTTATTTTAATATCATGGCCAACTTTAAAGTTTTTGAATTCAAAATTCAATTGAATTAAATTCAATGCTGTATGTGTTTGCATGTGGCATTGAGACTCTTAAAGGGATAGTTTATCCAGAAATGAACATCATTTTAATATGTACTCATGTAAACAAACATGTATGACTTTCTTTCTTCTGGATATTGGACTTTCTTTAACTAGAATTACACCTATTTGCGTAAAACAATATTTACTTCTATTAACCCTCTTTATGTTGGAATCTTGCCAGTTATATATACAGTAGGATCATGTACAGTGTCATACATGGAGACATTTTACAGATTGTCACATCAATGTATGTTGTCAGCTGACTGCTCTATTAGAGCTTTGGGGGTCAGTTCGAAGGCTGTTAAACTGGCGTGCGTCTTCCACATAAAGAAGATTGATCCTCGGCGTCCCGTTCAAGATGACCAGTCTTACTAAAACACAACTTAACCTGCACACACGAGACTGCCTTGCTAGTATATCTGCCACCTGGAGTCACATTAACTGCTAACGTTTTGACAGGAGCTGTTTGTCAGTCTCCAGACTGATAAGATTGTGGGAGACTTGTCCGGAAACTTCTGCTAGTGCTCGGCCCATCAGCGCTTCCCCGCTGACCTGAGATCATAAATGTGTCTGAATTTGAATAGTGGTTGCAATACAAGCCTGTGTTATGTTATGCACATCCGTATATCTTGGCGTTTGAATCGTGCGCCCATCAAAAGAGACATGTTATATAGTTTATTGAGAGGTGTGCTAACATCGCAGGGTCTGATTTATTCAAATAGTGTGTAGTAAATCAGTTTTGCTAACTTTGATCTATACAAATCATAGGCTTTGTTTGCACTACATTAATATTTGATTTGGTCTTCATAATGACATAAATTCGCCTTTCGTATGAAAAAAATACTAAAATAAATAAGGAAATATGGATTGTCTCATGCCGTCCCGTCTTCTAAAGCGAAGCAGGTGTGAAATTGTTGTGTGAAAATGGCGGGCGCGCTTTGCCCGCTTCACCACCCCGGGCGGCAGTGCGTTGAGAGAAACCGATTAACTCACTCCGGGGCGGACGTGCCGATCCGGCAGTCGTAACAAGTCAGACTCGGGCCCCCCACGTTCACTGTAAATGCATCCTGTCAAATCTAAGTTGAATTTAACCAATGTCATGCAGGCTCTGTCTCGTCTCACACCGGGTATCAAGAAACCCGTGTTAGACTAAGAGACCTTAAGTCCCACCCCTCCTCTTCCAATCTCTCTCTCTCTCTCGGTGACCCTTGACTTCCACCCACAGTGCAGGTTAATATCAGGAAATATCACCTCAGTTTTGGCGAAAAATCTCATCTCACATTCTGCTCTTTATTTCCCCCCAAGGCACTTTTGCCTATATTGAAATGTCAGGACTGTTTTTTAGTAAACAAGAAGAAAACAGGGAGACAAGGTATCAAGGAGAAAAAGTGTCCCATCGCTCATTTTCTCAATAGCATCTTCGCATCGTGGAAGTCTCTAGACACCTGAAATATCATTTTTACACTCTGCCTCTGTAGTCTAACTTGGTATTTCAATTTACAATGACTGATGCATTTGAAGACTTTGTTCCGGTCGTCCGCTGTGCACTTGATGTGCATGTCATATCAAAATGCGGCAAGTCATTCGGTGCCGTTTATTTCTATATTTTATTGCCTTGCTGCGAAGGTGACACCGAGACCTAGAAGAGCAGTGCACGATGAATATTTCCTCTTTTTTTAAGTGTATCCAACACAGATTCCGATCTGGAAACATTTGGCATGGCCTTTGAACTCCAGCGAGACGTGGCATGTTTTCTAGCATCTGTGCT
Source organism: Oreonectes daqikongensis (assembly GCA_026939265.1). NCBI lineage: Eukaryota > Metazoa > Chordata > Actinopteri > Cypriniformes > Nemacheilidae > Oreonectes > Oreonectes daqikongensis. The sequence goes on from JAOTQM010000031.1 coordinate 1,872,010, forward strand.
ACTCGAATCTCTTCATGTTCTCACCTTAAGACTTAGGATATGTCTTGGGTATGTGCGTGTTTGTGTGTGAGCAGGCGTACAGAACACAACCTTAGTGATACTTGAATAGAGCGACTGGAATAAATTCACAAACCACTTTGTTGTCAGCTGTTGTTTAGCATTTCCAATCCGTGGAAAGATTCATGCGTTCTATTATCGGAGAGGTGAGGAGGTTCAAAGAAGCGGGAAATTTTTCAAATCACATGGTTGTGTATCTGTAAAAAAGAGACGAGTGCAAATAAATAAGCCGGAATGGGAATGAAAAGAAGGGTGAAACCTCGCTCATTTTGGGTTGTTCTGACTACTGATGCGTGCAAATTGTAATGCCACGTGTGTTTAAATGTTTGCGGAAAACATTTGATGGAAATTCTTGCGTGAAGGAACTGGCAAAAAAACGTGATTGGATTACACATTCATCAGACACCTCGAGAGAAATTTGAATTTATATTCATTCCTCCTCACAGTGTTTAGAATAGTGTTCTGTATGTTCAATATAGACATGATGTGTTATCTACTCATGTACATATACATAATACACACATTTTACACGGCTCTGTTTATCTGTTAATTTCCAACATTGTTCCTTCTGGAGGGCACATCTTGAAAATGCGGATGTAGTCAAGAGCAGCTTGTGCATATTTCCCCTCACATGACACCGGGCGAGAAAATACAGGTTTTCTGTTAACAACCTTATTTTTCAACCTGAATTATTTTTTAACCACTTGCCAAATGCTCTCAGCATCTGTGAGAAGATCTGAATGGAGGCAGCGCAGGAGAGAAACTGACATGATGTATGAGGCAATCTCTCGTGCACACATTCTCCGTTCGAAAGCTTTTTTAGTATCTTAAAAGGATTTTAATGTAATAATACCAGTGCTATCTATAAGCTAATGCTTTAATCTGTGCCAACGTGTTTATTCCCCTTCTGAATGTGCCTCGCATAAAGGCATACTTCATATTTTACATGCAATGAATTTCAGCCAGTTTTACTCTGTATATATTTAACACTGACGCGCAGCTCGGCGGAGGGTGGCGAGGGTAGATAAACTATCCGAAGCGTATTTGTGATAATCTCAGCAGGTGTCATAACATGCTACAATGAACAAAGATCAACTAACGTCGGCGAACAGACTTGCACTGAAAATGACAATGGGGACAGTATAGCAGACTGGCCATCTGGAGTTGTGTGTGAATTCCTGCTGGGCCGATCCACCTGTGGGACAGCAATGTATTACATTTATTTACATATTTAATCCTGGCTCAGGCAATCTGACTTGTTTTGCTAAATAATTTAGGCAATAATGGTGAGGGAGTTGGAGGGAATGTCAATAAATTTGAGCTCCAACTGTTGCCAAGCCCTGTGGTCCATTCTGTCAATGGTTTTGCTGTATGGCGGCAGTCGACACTTTACCTCACACATTTTTTGTGAACTGTGTCCAGTATTGGTAAGATAAACGGATAAAGGTAAGGACAATGACAATTTAAGGAAGAGGTGAATATCTTGACCTCTGCCTGACAAAAATACCATGAAAGTCTTATAAAATTGGACAATTAATCTTATTCTCTGTATTTTTACCATTTCTCGTTGCTTTGTCACCTCGTGCAAAATTAGCCTTTTTTATTTTAGGGTTTGGGGTGAGGTAAGGCATAGTTAGCCAACTCCTAAAATATTTACATCTTCTTTTAATATATATATATATATATATATATATATATATATATACAACTACAACACAACACAGTGAGACTAATAAAAATAGATTACCTTCATAATTTCAACTCAACCTCAAACACATTATGAAAAAAATAAATAATTTTATGTGCTTGTCACTAACTTTTAAAGCACAAATTTTAGTTAGTTATGGCACATGAGGTATCAGTCTTTGGTATATCGGTGTACTTTTATGAGTACGAGTACATGAGCTTAGTATCGATAGCAGTATCGGTATTAGTAAATACACACACGGTGTATTGAAAGTCGTGCCAATTGACACGGAAACATTTCCATAAACACGAATGAATTGATTCCACATTTCTACTGCCTTAAGACTGGGTTGATGTATTAGTATGTTAAATGATACTAGTGTACTTTTAAATAAAAAAATGTTACAATGCTTTTAAAATGATTAGTAATTAAGAAAATATAGATATTAGTTCATTTCTGCACCTTTGATTTATTCCTTTCAAACCATTTAAAGTTATACATCAAGTTTTGATTTCATTTACAGTATTAGTGGCTGAGGCAGAGCTTCAAATGAAATATACTCCTAAGCTTTAGTAAAAGTGAAAGGAATGTGTCAGATCCAATTTTTCTGCATTTCTGTCGTGTATTGCACACGTCTCTGTAGACTTCAAAGCTGAACAGTTATCTCATATTCTGCCTTTTAACGAATTCTGTTAACTGACATCTACAGTAGCATGTTAGCTCCTTAATCATGAATCATTTTTCATTCAGATTTTATATTAACCCATCCCCAAATTATGCATGTCTTATAATTATTTATGCTTATTTATGTCTCTTTCTGTTCTAAGATTTTTTGTAATTAAATTTATATTGTGTTTATTTATATAATATTTATATTTATTTTAATATATTTATTTATTTTCCTATATTTATCAATCCCATGCTTTGCCCCAGGCTATTTTGTTATATATGGACCATTGACGTATAAGGATTTTTGACATGCCAATTTTAAAATAATAATAATATATATTGCAGTTATTCAAACATAAAAAATGTGGTGTACACATAAATACAGAGACAAATTTTAAATGAAGTTATTTTAGTGTTTTCATCTATGAATTGGCCATAGCCTTAAAAAAAATATCATGTGGTGCAACAGTGATTTTTCTAAAAATTCCTTGACAAGCTTACATTTTATTTTGCATGTCTTTAGTATTTAAAAGTGTTTAGAAACTAAATATTAGCATTTTTGAGTTTTAGTAAGTAATGATCTCTTATTTGTATTCTATAATTTCAGAGTTGTCTTAGTTTTACTTTTAAAAAAAATGCATACAACTTATAAAAATGTTTTAAAAATACCATTCACTTACTTATAGCATACTGTATCAGTGATTCATATTTTAGCCATGATTTTTGTCTTTTAATTTAATACAGTTATTACTGGTCACACAATAAACAATATAAAAATGCATTATTTTTTATGCAACAGCTGCAGTCCTTGAATTTGATTGGGCGAGAGGTGTTTCAAGCGTGCTACACTAATGCACTTGTTGGGTATTCGTGGGCGGGGCTAGGGTATGTATATTCTCTATTAGTATTACTACGCCACAGTAACCGCAGAATGATACTACGAGTGCGGCAGATGAAGCCAGAAAATCACACAAGTTAAATCCTACTCTCTCTGTCGCTGTTTTTCCCCCCACACACGTCCTGCCTCCGTGCCTGCTGTTACCATACAATGTTTACGGTAGTTTTGGGAAATGAAGCCTCAAATGAAGCACCAAGACTTTTCCTGTTTCCAGATACGATTCAAAGCTTCGAGGGTTTCGAAAGCAGCGCCATCTGTTGATATATAAAACATAGCAGTCGCTTCTGGAAGCCTCGGTTCAAAATGTCACATCACTAGTTATTTTCTAATTACGACCAAGATTTTGACTCATCGGAAATCCGCCAAAGTAGTTTCAATCAACACCTACGAATGCATTTTCATATTTTATTCGGGTTTTCGTACCTTCTGTGTTTACACGATGCTTGTGATCTGTCGTTTAATTAAAGCAATATCACACTAGCATTCTTGACGGTAATGTCGACATCTAGCAATGCAGGTCTAACTGTCTCCTTTGAATTGCATTGATCTTTTGCTGGATTGAATAAAGTGAAGGTTTCGACGAGTCAGTATTCTTAAGCAACCCGGGTGTGTTATCATATCTTACCTTGTTAACAGCTGCAGTGCACTATAGGCATGTTCCTTTTACTATTGATTGATTGAAACACAACCTTGAAAGAACTTTTCCTTCAATGAAAATAAAGACATTATAATAGACATGACAAAAAGTTGTATTCCAAGAGCAAACTTTGAAGGGTACTTAAGCTTAGCAGAAATCCAGTTTTATGTGTAAAAACAAACTGCTTTGTGCCACATTACAAGTGCTCTCCAATAGTGTGTTTTTAAGTCGCTGGTTAACAAGTCAGTGTTCACATATCTGTGATCATTTCACAAGGACTCTCAATGTTGCCAAACATATTCAGGGAAAACAGGTAGAAATGTAAGCCAGATGTTGCGTTAACAATGCAAAAGTTTATGGACTTTTCTCCCAGTCAACATTCTGATAGCATTTATACCTTATATGCGCCGTACATTGTTACATCATGTATTTTGTCATGTATCTTTAATCAAGGTGTAGTTATATTTTGTTGTTTACATCTCTGATTTCTGCCATTACGGAAATTTACCATGTTTTTGTGGTAAAAGTGAAGTATTTTCTGGTGCATTGATTACTATTGGCAAAACCATGGCTTTACTACAGTAACTGGTTTTATGGTATTTTGTGGTAACCATAGTTATTGTTTTTTTACTGTAGCAAAATCGTGTTTTTTGGTTTTAAACTATGGTTATTTTTTTATTTGGGTGATCTTTATTTTTACACCTTTTAAATGAGGACGTGATCAAAAGATATAAAACAAATCTAAGAAGTAATGTTTTCTATTACAGCAGCATCCATAGCATTGATTTACGATAGAAAGATTGACTTTTTCATACTGTGCCCTGCAATTTTCACTTTCGCCACAATACAAGAATGTTCGCCATGAATTATTAACTGTTCCATTAAGACTTGAAAAAGAAAACTCTTTAACAATACAAAGAAAGTACTTTGTTAACTTGTAAATGTGTTCTTTGTGGGAGACTTTACTGAGGTTATATTTGTTGACAGGGAACATCATTTGTACTTATGTAGCCGCTGTCAAGAACAGCTTTCAACAACGTTTATCTCCAACTTTCATTATTTATATTGGAGAACATTCAGAACTTTCTCTTACAATCAATTTAATCTCAAAGCGATGTTACTGCACTCAGACATACAGTACCTGAAATATCAGCGCTTTTTTTTTGGAAAGGACGGCTTGTTAAGTGTGTGTGTGTGTGTGTGTGTGTGTGTGTGTGTGTGTGCGTGTGCGTTATATCTATTTTTTAAACACAGCTCCTCACAGCAGTTTTGCTTCACTTGCTTGACTGTGATCATCTCATACTGGTTTTGTTGTTATGTATTACACTGTAAACAGCAGGGCCTGGGAACTTAGTGGTCCGGTTTGCTTTGCTCTGGTGGTACACCATTGCCTGCTGTTATCGCTTGTAGAGTTTAGATAATTAGAAACAAAAATGTCTGTTTTTCTGTTGCTCATTCGATGGCAGAGACGCCAAAGGAATTTCAGAGGAAGCAGAGCTTTGACGGCCACTGGGTGGAGCTCTCTCTCTGCCACACACACACACACACACACACACATATACTGTATACAGTACACGTACACACAAACAGAAGGAGGCTTCTAGAGACACAGTCGTTGCTGTCTTTTTCTCTTTCTTCTTGTCTCACACACACACTATTAGACACTTACTGATGTTGCCTGCAAAAAATCTGCAGTGCTCTTCCTGAATTATCCCCCATCAACAGTCGAATGTGTGAAAATACTCCTCCTTTGGTCTTTTGCAGTTTTATAAGCTCTTTTACGTTCTTTTTACCGTTACATGTTATGCTGAATAACATCAGATCATTTGTTAAGTCGCTGATTTAAAACACAATGGAAATGATGTTCTTCCTTCTACTTGCTCTCGAATGATCCTCGCCATTATACTGACACCTGGGAGGCACTTTTGAGCAATGTTTATTAAATATTTTTTAAGAGTTGTAAATGTGTAACCTCAAAGGGAATAACTGAAATCAAAAGTCTAATGCAGTTTAGTGTGCATTTCAGTCTAAAGCAAATGCTTTCATATTCCTCACAGTGATAATCTATATTTGACCTTTTTTGTGAATTGGAGACAGAAAGACATCAATTTGCATAATTTGCTGCATGAAAATAATAGATTTTCGGTTAAATGTTTGAAAAATATGCCAAAGATATGCTAAATATATGACTTGTCTTAAGTAACATGAGAACATTTGTAGTAATAGGCAAAAATACATTGTATGGGTCAAAATGATAAATTTTTCTTTTATGCCCCAAATCATTAGGACATTAAGTAAAGATCATGTTCCATGAAGATATTTTGTAAACTTCCTACGGTAAATATATCAAAACTTTATTTTTGTGAGTGGATGCAGCAAAATTACTAACAGCGCCTCTGATTTAAAGGCCATTTTCTCAATATTTAGATTTTTTTGCACCCTCAGATTTCAGAGTTTTCAATAGTTATATCTCTGCCAAATATTGTCCTTACCTAACAAACCCTACACTCTTAAAAATAAAGGTGCTTAAAAAGGTTCTTTGATGCCATAGAAGAACCTTTTTTTGTCGAAATGGTTCCATAAAAAACCTTTAACTGTTTTGCAAAAGGTTCTTTGTGGCGAAAAAAGGTTCTTCGGATTATGAAATGGTAAGAAAGAGATGGTTCTTTAAAGAACCTTTAACTGAATGGTTCTTCTATGGCATCGCTGTGAAGAACCTTTCAAGCACCTTTATTTTTAAGAGTGTACATCAAAGCTTATTTATTCAGGATGTGGATCCACATTGCTCCTTTAACATACTGAATTGATATGAGGTCATAGTTGCAGAATCAGAGCCAATAACACACCCTACTGTCTCCTTTAACATGGCATAAAGCCTTTAGAATAATCTCAGTCATTGAATTGTACTTAAACAGTTGTGTAGTGGACACCAAATTAGCCTATAAAGTCTTTTGTGCAGTGTCGGCTTTAAAGGCTCTTTTAAATCCATAATTCTCCAAAGTACATTGAAATTCCGACACACACTCATCCTACCGCGTGTGAGTGCGTGGCACTTTGGGCCCGCCGGTTTGAGATTTGAATGATTAAAAAATCTCTTTTCCGTTTCGCTTTGTAAATGTCACGCAGGCAACACCAGAACATTTGCTTTTTGCGTCCTTTTTCGAAAGCATGTTTAAAGCAACCTGCTATAAAATTATTTTAATTACAAACTTGACAGAAAGCCAACATTTTTGCCCGAAGTGTTTTTAAATAAATAAAAGTCAGAAATTCAAATTGATCTCGTCCTCCCAAAATGCCAGTATCATTCTGTCTGTATACCACAAATGTTAATATTTGACAGAGTGATACTGAAAACAATATCAAACAAGCCATTATGTACATTCTGTTACATTTGTTGGATAGATATAACATCTGCCTGTGCCTATTCCTGTAATAGTGAGTCATTGTTTGCGTCAAAGAAAAAGTGAAGGACTGTTTTTATCAAGTGTATAAACACTTTTTGTGCTTATGCTGTATTTTGTCATGTAGGGTATCTTAGTTCTGTTTTCATAGGCCTATGAATAACACACAGTAGACATGTAAAATAAATTGTTAAACTCTTCTATCTATTTAGAAAAAACTGATCTTGTCCTAATTGTAGAAATACAAGAATTCTGGACCTTAAAACGTGTTGAGAATGTGGTTGGTCTGAACATTGCTGCTTCTAGTCGATTCCAGTTTGAAACAGGTTGAAAAGATGTACAGCCAAACAAGTCAATAGCACATTATCCTGCTTTAACTATCGCTAAGAGATGCTTTTTATTTAGATAAAGTATATTGTGAGATTTAAATAGGCATTACTGTACAAAAGAGACTTGATACAGATATCACAGTTAGAGTAAGTAAGATCAGGGGTTATACTTTACGTTGGTCTTACATCCAAATGCTTCCAGATGTTATGTTTTCTTTATCCTGTTTTTCAGAGACTTGATATTTGAATGTATCTTCATTGTAGGAAAAAAACACATCTGATTTTTGTTTATCTGATCAGTTGTAAATGTCTCTCCATTCTCATAAAAGTTTTCTCAGGTGTCTGCCATTTGAATCCCAATCGAAAAATTCTTCCAAGTGTCCTCCTGCGAACCCCGAATTCATATATGTGACCCTGCCTGTGATATCCAGGCTAACGTTTCATAATCTGATTTCAATCATTCAGTTTCAATCTTTAACATGGCCTTAGTCAGTATTAAGGATGTCATTGCTATAATTTCACTGACGTTTCTTTACATTCATGTAGGATGATGTCATGTAGAAACAAAAAATGATGACTCTAGCTAGGTTTTTACAGGCAGGGTCACATATGAAACATTGTGTAGACTTTCACACCAGGCATCTCTTGGCTGACGGTTGTTATCTGTAAAGCTTTCAGAAGTGAGCTTTACACATGGACTAATGGAAGTTCTTTACAGCTGTGTTCCCCACCTTATTGGTGGATGGGCACTTTTCATATAAATGCATATCCAATAATGATGTATGTATGCAAATGCATTGTGATATTACTCATGCAATGTACATGGCCATGTTGTGGTGATTGAAGCGTTAAGTGATTGAGGTTCAGGTCAGTATTAGTCCAATATTTACAATGTTTCGCTGGGCAACAAGGCATGGGTCGGTTACCGGTTTCATGGTTTACCATGGTTTAAAAAAGTCACGGTTTCAAAACCACTAACATTTTCCGCACTACCGTTCTTGCAGCTAAGGTTTTTTTAATGAAGAAGAATTCATTTAAGCTGATATATGTTTAAAATTGTCACAAATATTCTATATGTTCCTTAAAAATAAAATATATTGTGTTCTAATAAAAAAGTAGTGTTTTACCGAGACATTTAAAAATGACATTTTAAAGCTGTAATGTTAATACTGCAAAACCTTAATCATATTTATGCCGTCAAAATCGACGATTTTTTTTATGAATGGTCGCCATACAGCACATTAGCATTTTATCATTAATAGCATAATATTCATAGCTTTCCTGTAGCTCAGTGGTTAGAGCAGGTCATGGGTTCGATCCAAGGAATTGCACATACTCAGAAACATAATGTATAATGCAATCTAAATCGCTTTGGATAAAAACGTGCATAAATGTAAATGTAAAATGGCACTAAGATGTATTGCTATATTTTATTCGTATTAAGCCATGTTTAGCTGTCCACTATTAAAATAACATCATGTGTGGGCCTCTTCATGTGTTCAAGTCTGTTACCAACTAGGCACGTAATACACAACAATTGTTCATTTAGTTTCACCAATTTTCTGTATGTCTCTCTCCCATTTACTCGCATTTAATTGCATTTGTGTTATATCGGCTGCTTATCGGCCACAGTGCTTTCCATAAAAAAAAAACATATCGGTTGACCACTGTTTACGAAATAATTAGTTTGTTTCAAAAATGTCCTTTGGCTGTGTTGTTACCGCTCATCACGAACAAAACACAAAGTTGTAATTTGCGTGTAGTCTAAATGATCACATTTCACGGCATGCAGAACACATTTTCTGTTAATTCACTTAAACAAAAACTAATCCAGTACAGCACGGTTAACAATATCTAAACGATCATCTTAAGTTGCTTAACTTATTGGCTTATGAGATCAACTGAATCTTTCATCATTTGTTATGCCTCGGACAGCGTTTACGATACCGGGCTTTCATTCATCCGTTGGTGCAGATGTAAGCAAGCGAGATAAGAGATGAGTTGCTTAAAGTTGCATCTGTTAATTTACCACCCCTCTTCCCAAACCAATTACAGAATCAGATTTGCATCGAAATGACTTAATTACTTGATTAGAGAGGATGTTGAGTTAATTGGATAGTGGAGTCCTTGTAACAATGAAGTGAGTGACAAATTAGGGTTCAATTTTGTTCTGTTTCAAGGACTTTAATCAAAGTAGTACTAAACATCTAACCTCTTAAAGAAACACAGCTGTTCTGCCGTACACACAAGCACGGGTGGAAGAACGATCTGAAAAGTGGGCAAGTTTTGAAAGAATAAAGGGATTAAATGCAATATATATTTGACATGTGGCATTATGTAACAGTACAACATATCGTGATACCGAACACGGACAATATTTGTATTATTTACTTCAAAATACCAATAATTAAAAGTGCTCTTACTATTTAAATGGTTAATGGTTGGGAAGGCTATATAAAAATGCTTCTGGCTTCATTACACAATGAGTGACTAAGGCACAATAAAAGCATAGATTTATAGTGAAACATTAGACAAATATTTTGTTTTTTTTCCAGACTAAAAAAATGACGAAAACATAATAAAACCATGGATTCTGTTATAGTAAAAAAATACTTTTACATTTTTATGTGGACTAAAGCATGCCAGCCCAGAAAATATTGGTTAAAAATGTACTTTATTATTGTTTTTGTTTTAAATTTTAATTAAATTATTATTTTATATGTTATATTATATTTATATATTCAAGACTTTAAGGGGTGGTTTCCCAGACAGGGATTAGCTTAAACCAGTACTAGGCCTTAGTTTAAATGGGAAATTTAAGTAGTTTAAACAAACTTTACTAAAAACATTACTTGTGTGCATTTTGAGACAACACAGAGGCACTGGTGTATTTTGAGTGTCAGTTACCGCGATGAAAGGTCGAGCAAATACCGTGATACGAAAAATCAATACCATCACATGCATAACATATAAACCTGAAGACATGCATATTACTCTTTTAATGTACACCTGGGATTAAGCCAAACTGTGACTGTTTGCTTTACATGTCAGTCTATCATCCACATGCGCAGTGCTTGGCCAACGAAAACCAGTCCAGACCTTCTGCTGTCAGTCTCAAGGTCTGGCTGTGCGAGACTAACCGTGGCAAGCCATCACTTTGTATGACAAACAGTTTCATGGCAACGTTATACATTTTTCGAAGCGGCATTCTGGATCCTGTCTTTAGAAAACGTGTTCTAAGCCTCGTAGCTTTGCAGTCGCTTTGCTCAAGGGCATTTGTAATGTCATAGAGCTGAGCGTAAGGACTGGAAACTGCGGTTCACTTAAGCCCGTTATCTAAAAAGAAATCCTGAATATATTTAACGTTCTTTGTGACATACCTCCCTGGAATACCATTTCTTAGAATTCATCCCACCAGAGCAGTTTTCCTGTTTTCTCCATTTCCAATACCTCCTGTTCTCATTTCCCTATCATCACAGTCTCCAAAGCCTATCATAGTCGTGCAAGCAGGTTGTGGGGTAAATATGTCCGCATTTGGCTGCAATGTGCCAGGCCGTGAACCCTCTAAGGCAACGGGGTAATTCACACCAGCCAGTGCTGATCTGTAGCATGTTGGGGCCGTCACCACTCGCCTAAGTGCTTTTCGTTAGGGCGCTGATGGGAAGGTATAGGGAGGGATGGAGCAAGGAGAATAGGAAAGTGCTTGTTTTGTTTGCTCTTCTACTCTCTGTTTCTCGATCCCCATCCCTGGCTGCCACAATGAGCCACATTAATGCGTGATGAAGAGCTGGGATGCTGGGTTGTGTTGCAGACTCCCACAGGGCAGCGAGTGTTGAGATGAGTCGAGCCGAACGGGGCTAATGCTGCTGACTGCCACCCAGCAGTGAGGCCTGTCAGTGGGGTACGACTCTACGGTCAAGCTCGGCTAGAGATGAGACGGACCGTGACGTACTCGTCTAACAAACGTGTAAACGTGTTCGAGCACGGACACATCCTTGAGGACTTCCTGTTGTCTCACTTTTGTTTCTGTGGCTGGTTTGTTAGCACTCAGCAAGATAACATGTTTGTCTGTTTTATACCAGGTCTGTTTGAATACTCGATTCTGATTGGCTGGAAGGTATGCATTAAAACCGTTTAATGCATTAAAACCGTTTAATGCATGGGTGTTCAAGTCAGTTTCATCATCATTGGAAATTAACTGACAAGAATAACTTTAATTTTCACCTGTCTGATCAAAACTTACACTGTAAACAGCTAGCCGTGCATTAAAGGGTTTTAACTAGGGCTGTCAAATGATTAATCGCGATTAATCACATTCAGAATAAAAGTTTGTGTTTACATAATATATGTCTATGTACTGTGCATATTACTTTTGTATTTATATAAACAAACCCATACATGTATATATTTAAGAATTTTTTTTAACACACCACGTGGAGGCAAAGAACCAGGCTAGCCGTGGATTATCCCTTACTTAAGGTACAATCAAATTTCCTTTACAAGTATTTTCTTATTTTATTTTAGACGCTTTTAGATTTTGTTGCCGTGACTTTTACACTGCAAGCATTTTTGTCTTGTTTTCTAGTAAAATATCAGAAATTCTTAAATCAAGACACATTTACTTAACAAGGAAAGTCACCCAAGATATTTTCCTTGTTTTATGAAACATGTGTAGGCCTGTAAGATACTGTATATAATTTATATAGATTTAAATGTACATTCACCCCGTTTGTTGACATTTGTTGTTGCAATTTTTCATTCCTTTTTGTTTTCGGGGAAAATGTCTGCTGTAGTAAGAGGGTTAAAAGTTCATCTAGAAGTTACCAGAGAAATGTAAAGGGAATTCGTAGTATTTGGCAAGATTAATGATTTTGATCATTTGCAAGTTACCTTTGAAAGGAAGCATATGGCCAGGGGCAATTTATCAAAATATTTGAGTTCACTGATCTTTCATATTCCCCCATCTAAAAAAATAACCAGCAATATTACATTTTAACAACCTTTTAACTTCTTTTTTTTGTTCGTTCATATCACATATATATCTGTCTGTGGCTAAAGAAAAAAAACATAATCACACATGACATCATTTAAAGATAAAGTATAGGTAGTCATCCATCATGCTTACAATCACTACAACACTTTTATCTTCAGTAAAATGCCTCAAACGTGCACAAATTCAGATTTTTTTTGTGATTTATATGCGCCCTAATTTCTCATACTTGAGTCATCCAGATCAACTACGTAACTTTTGAAGGTACATAAATTGTTACTGTAGAACTGTGACTATAGCCGTCCAGAACTATTAAGTTTCAAAGTAACCTGAGGATAGAAAGTTTAATTTATTGCCAGTTTACTCTGAGGCAAAAAGCTGTCAGCTGCAAAAAAGCAAACGTGTCTATCTTAGCGGGACACTAAATTGGAAGGGATGATGCCAAGACTTAAATGGCGGTTTACCAAAGGACTAGAGCAAAGACAGGCTGAGAGAGGGAGGGAGAGATAGAATATTCAATATAGAGAGGATTATTAGATAGACATTATTTTTTAAATTAATTATTTACTTGTTTATCTTTTGGCTTGTGCAGATGGTGTTAGGAAAAGTACATAAGACACTGAAGGCAAAATGTGCGTGTGTGTGTGTGTATTTATTTATTACACAACATATTATAATATTCAAGCAATTATAAATTGAGCTGTGTGTAATATTGCTTAATAAATGTATTCTTTTGAACAGAAATTTTGAGATTTTTTTTGTGGTTTTGTGTCCATACAATGGAAGTCAATGGGGTTCAGTGTTGTTTGGTTACCAACATTCTTCAAAATATCTTCTTTTGTGTTCTGCAGAAGAAAGAAAATAATAAAGGCTTGGAATGAATAAATAATCAAATATTCACAACTTTTGAAGTTGTGAGCTTGCCATAAGAGAATAATAACACAACGGCACAACACTCCTCACACACTGGATAGGCTTTACATCAAAGCCCGACTTAAAAGGCTGTGCACAAATCACTTGCGTGGAAAAAGTGTACTGCCCACACCTCTTAGCACTTAGCAATTACCTCTGTTATAAAAGCAAATACATAATATGTCATTAAGTGCAACAGGTTTGTTTTCTTGTCTATTTACTGATGAAAAATGAACGATAAAACATTTCACATTAAACATGAAGTGGGCACCAAACACAATACCAGACATGCCACTCGTGTTTAAGATGTGGTACAATGGACTGTGTATGTGGTTAACATAAAATGAAATGCTTTAATATATAATGACTGTTGCCTTGGGCCTTGAGTCATGTCCTGACCCCAACTTGTGCTTTTTTACGCTAATACGTTCTGCGATTGTAGATTTGCCTCAAATAATTTTATAAGGTAATAATGATTAGTAACGCTTTACAATAAGAGTGTATTTGTTAACATTAGTAAATGCATCAATGAGCAATATAGTTTCCGCATTTATTAATGTTAACATAATTAATCATGTTAGTTCATGATGCATTAACTAATGCTAACAGTTACAATATTTTTGTGTTGTTCATTGTTAGTTCATGTTAGCAATTAGCATTAACTAATTGTTAACAAATGCATTAGAAAAGGCTTCAACCTTTCCCAAGGTCATCGGAAGCGATAGCCGAGACAAACAGCAAATATTTTTCCTCTCCGGTTCACAGTTGTGGGAATAACGGTGACGTTGTTCAGGTAATAGGATGCTTACAATCTGACAGCCAGATTGTGACAAACGATGCCGCTCGGACCGAAGCGTTCAATCAGGAATGCTAAGGGCCGGTCTGTAGCTTTACGTTTGCTCCTGAGTAATTGCATCTGGAACTCCATTAATCAACAAACAGACAATAAAGTAAACCCTCATTTAGCCCTGATGAAGCAGAGACTCGCTGGCAGATCTCATATAGGCTCACTGTGAAGGGAGGAGGAGCGCATCTGTTTGTCATCTTCATTGCAGACAGGCCTCTGGATTTCTCATGCGGTCTGGGGATGGGAAAGAGTTTTACTTATGCATTGCAGAGGACACAAAAGACATTCAGCAGAGAGTTGAGAGAAATAAATATGAATGCTCTATAGGGTCGAGGCATGATTTGATACAGCAGCTGTCCCAATAAGTAATGATATTCAATATCACTTAAAGGGACAGTTCACTCAAAATGTAACATTCTTTCATCATATACTCACGCTTATGGAAGGACTTTTCCTCTTTTGCAGAACGCAAAACATATTTTGAAAAACGTTGGTAACCAAACAACATTGGTCTTCAATTGACTTCTGTTGTATGGACTCAAAACCACAAACACACTCAAAATATCTTTTCGTGTTCCAGCGAAGTAAGTTACACAGATTTTTGGGTAAACAATCCCTTTAATGTTCACTTTGGTACCATTCACAAACACTATAGAACTGCCCATAACAGCATTTTAATCTAAAAGGCAGATTTTTGACATATGTGGCACGTTTAGACGTTCTGTGTGTTCTAGCTGCGCCCAGCTAGTTTCTGCTAAAATCACAGAAGATTTGTCCCACCCCACACTATCCAAAGCACAGCGCCACACAGATGAGACGACACGAGTCCTCCGGGTATCTCATAGCATAGTCTTTATAAAATGGCAGAGCAGAACTGGTATGTCAGGCCCAGCGTCCTGCCTTTGAAAGTCTCTCATCAGCATTGATCTGCCTCCTTGCCCATGGGAGCAAAGAAGCTGTAGCGATGAAAGCTCCCTCTGTCTCCTGTCACCTACTGACACGCATCCACGCGCCTACACATGCACACACACGTACACAATGTGTCCTTGCCCCGTCCTCTTGCGTTTACCTCAGTTAGGCAAAGAAGAGTCTTAGTCTCACACATACAGTGTTTTCATGTTTATTTCTGTATTCTCAATATGGAACGCTGATTTTACACGGCGTATAAGGGTTACAGTAAGTGAACAGCATCAAAGCCTCCTTAATATAAATAAATATATTGCTTTTGGTATGATAATAATATGTTTATAGTTTAATTAAAAAATATTTATGAAGCATAATAATTATTATAAACCATTCTTAATGCATAAATATGATAGCTTCTTTCTTCTTTAATAATAATACACTTTTAAAAATGCTGGGTTATTTTCATCCCAGCGATGGTTGAAATGGGATGAACCCAACCATTGGCTTGTAAATTAACCCATGCTGGGCTGTTTCAGCCCAAAACGATGGGTTGTTTTAACCCATTGTTGGGTCAGAAATAAAAAAAAATATTTTTGATACAACGCTGGGCTGAAAATAACCCAGCATTCGTATTTGTCAGGTCCTTTTTCATTAATAGTATTACAGTCCTATCGATATATATATATATATATGCAATTTCAATTTTGGATTTCACGAGTGCCACTCAACAAGATTATAATGTGAAAAAGCTCTTTTTAATGCACACATAGCAAAAACTTAATACGTCATAGTAAAATATTTTTGGTTACTGAACCTCCAAGATGGCTTACAGTCTCTTCCTGTTTAAGTAGGCAGTTCGTAGCCGCATTTAACCAACGATCTGGTCATACGAGTTGAATAAGAGAGAAATATCTGTTTCGTCTTATTTCACACAGAGGAGGAGTCTAAAAAAATCGGGATTTGCCAAAAAAAAAGAGAGAAACCACAATCTGTCCTTCCTCCCGCCCCTTTCAGAGGACCATTTGAAGCATTAGAGCTTTGAGGGATGGAGGTGACTCAGTAAGATGTCAGAGTGGAGGGCACAGACTCAATCCCTCAGCTTTGTGCAGAAGGACGGGCTTTGTGCCTGCCTCTCCGCAGAGCTCAGAGCCAGAGACCGGTGACCTGCATGTCAAACAGCCGAGCCGGACCTCTCTCCGCCTGACACGAGACGCACACGCAATGTACACATGCAAATCCTTCTATCGCTTCAGTGGCTCTTCTTTAGAGCTACAAACTTTAACCGTTATGTCTCCAAGTGTTTGGTTCTTCTCATCCAGCTTAGCTCAGGGCTTTTGTTGCCATGCAGGCTTTACTGCTTCTGTTAGAAAAGGTCATATAAACCTTTTTCAGTTTAGATGTCATGTTGAATGAAAATGAGGCTACGCAGTCGTTCAGCTGATGATACTTTGATAAACATGTTCCCAAAACATGGATTGTGACAATTCGATGTAACAAGGACCATAAGGCAGTGCAATCCTTTGAACAGACTGTACATTATCCCTCACGGCGTCCAAGGTCCTTGCATGGAATCTGTGACTTTACAATTTTTGCTGTCAGCTCTTTGGTACTGGCCTGTTTTTATTTTATCTAGTTTTCTTAGCTTTTAGAAATCCACCCCCTGTGCTCTCCACTAGTCTTTTTTTGCGTTTGTTTTTTGCCTTCCGCTTTGGGATTCAGATGGTTTCATCAGCACTGTTGCAGCATATATTTTCACTGCTGAAAGTATACAGTTGGAAAAGAGTTTCTTGGTATTTCGGCTGGAAATGACACAACAAGACCTCAAACTTCCCCCTTTATTTCTAAAAACTCGTAAACCCAAAAATTATTGTATGTGGGCTGCAATACTGGATAGTAACTAAAAGTAAAAGTTGTCTTTAATTTTAAAGAAATGTTCATAAATGACATCTTTCAGACTGTGGATGTGTTGCCATTAGGTGCGTTTCCATTACCCTTTAAATTGCGAAACTTGAAATTGCGTATAGAAACACGTACATTGCAAAAAAAAGTTTTCAAGCAAAAGGAATATTTTGCAAAACTGCAATATAAATGTTTTTTTTACGCATTTACAGGTCACATGGCGTACGTAAAAAGTCACATGATCATTATTTAAAGATAGCACAGTATGTCTGGACTGAAGAAGAGAAGGAGTTTGCCATGATTTTTGGAATGAATTATCGCTAGAGAATAAGTTTTAGTTGCATAACATGGTTACAAAATATCGCAAAAGGTTTGCGCAAATGTCTAATGGAAAAGCGGCTACAGATGCAGTATGCGGCTTGATCTAAACATGACATAAAAGAGGCCAAAAGTTCAGCCTTCAGCTCGCTTTGTGTCCAAAAAGCAGTCTCCAACACACAGAATAAAGTCTTTTTGTGAACAGGAGTGCAAAATTCTTTACAATGTTAAAAGCTTTCCGTCATCATCAAAGCTGAAGAGTAGCAGGCTATATACATAAAGATACTAACAGCGCTTACAGGTTGAGTTAGAACAACCAATACAGGTGAAAGGAGACTAACATGTATTATTAAGATTGCAAAAAGTCCTCTCAGGCATTTGCATGAAGACACATTTGTAGAGGCTCTCAAACAACCATTACAATACACAATATGTTGATATACCAGTTACTAATTTGTTTTTAATGTTTCAACCATTCTTGATGAATGAACTATTTAAAAACAATGTTACAAGAAAGAAAGAGAATAAAAGAAGTCCCGACACACCAGTTGGATCGGTATGTTGAAAAGCTAGTGGGCTTGTTTAAATCAGCAGCTTTTTTGTTCCTGCTATTGCTCTGTTCTTCATGTGAGCAGCGGACCGAATTATAATCACATTTCATGACTGACGTCTTGCCTTGAAGCTCGATAATTTTCACAGTTCGCCCACTTGTGAGTCAGTTTCAGATATTAGTTGGAAAACTCAAACAAAGCTCAAAAAGAGTTTTTCTTGTCGGCTCCGAGGCATGTAGCGACTGACTCATGAATGTAGCCGCTTGTGTCATTATTTCTGTTCTGTGATAGTTTTCACGTGACATTTCATGAGTTTTACAGAGGTTAATAGAGAAACAACTAGTGTTTAGTCTCGCTCGAGTTTGACTTACAGTATTACTCATAATGCTCTTTTTTATAGTTATTGTTTTAAATGTTTATCTTTAAAAGTGTACAAATTATACAGTAACAGTATAGAGCTATGAAATGTATATGTATAACATATCATTTGC
The DNA here is from genome assembly GCA_026939265.1 of Oreonectes daqikongensis. Classification (NCBI taxonomy): domain Eukaryota; kingdom Metazoa; phylum Chordata; class Actinopteri; order Cypriniformes; family Nemacheilidae; genus Oreonectes; species Oreonectes daqikongensis. Next base: position 1,890,602 of record JAOTQM010000031.1, read on the forward strand.
TCTTGATAATCAGTATTTAAGTCTATATTGGAATCTATTGACAGTTTTCATAAAAATAGCAATAATTATATTAAAGGGATCTTATTTGTTTTTTTTTCTTGGATGAAAAAAAGCTGTTTTATTCCTCGCTAGTACAATTTTTCATCTGTGAAAGCTTTTACACAACACTCCTATGATTTTCAAAGGGAAAGATAAATCGGATATGGAGCTTGAAAGCATGTGGAAACAACCAGGATCACTTAAAGGAACGGTACATAATAACTAAAAGTCACAAACACAATTAGCTTCACGGCATTCATCGCCCTCGCAGTTTACAGTCCGAATCCACAGTATTTTCCTGTTCCTTTCTGTTCTTTAATTCATATCCATGTAATCCCTTTTCACTCCACAACTAAACAAAAACAGAATCTCAAGCTATTTTATCACTCTCGGAATCCTTCTCCGTGGGATTTCGACAGGCATTTTGGGTTGGGTACATCTTTTTATCAAACTGAAAATGTGAGTCACGGTTCGCCAGAAAAGGTTTCCATTGAGGGGTTGGTTGAACATTATAATGTCAGAATTAGATCTCCTTTCAGGCAACCATGAGAGAAATGATTCTGTATTTAATTAGCCACTGAATAAAGAGATTATTATTCCCGCTGCATCCAGAACGCAGCTATTCAGGCTCCTCTTGTGCCGAATGATAAACAGACAGTGTGTGAATCTGCAGTTGTGACATGACTAATTCAGCATTTTTCCTCCGTTGTCTGCGCTGCTGTGAATGCGAGTCAAAAACTTTGAGCTGTCAACGGAAATGTCATATGTTTTGATGTTTGGATAATGCTCCTTGATTCACAGAAAACTATCTTATGTCCCTGTCTCTTTGTGAAGCGTCTGTAATTGTTGATGAATCTGCTGAAAAGAATCACAGGGCCTTTCTTTACGTAAAACGATTGTTAAAAAAAAATCAATGCTGTTAGCTGACTAACGTGTAAAATGGAATGATGTCAATGCTGTTCCACTTTTAACACTACTTAGCTATAAATTGATCACTTCTAAGCGGCAAGAAGTTGAAATGGATTTAAACTGATGACGGCACGTTGCATTGCTTGCTTCACAAGACACTAACTAGACATGAAGTAAATCGATTAAATTACATCTTTAATAATCCAAGCATCCGGTTTAGTCAATAAAACTGTTCTGCACCCTTACACATTTGGTTTAATTGGGCTTCTTGTATTTTTATGACTAAATCACATTTTCACATTTTACATTCCGTGATCATGATGTGTTGCAGTATTACACATAGACTGTAAAAAAGATGGACGACGCGGTCCCATTCACTTTCACTGTAGAAAAATGAAGTCAAAATGTCAGATATGGCTTTTGGATTTTGGATTTCTGGGTGTCATAAATCGGCTTGCAAATGAAACTCATATGGACCTTAATTCACCGCTTTCATTTCCACCATTCTGTTTTGTTCACACCTGTAGAATATCTCTCCAAAAGGCCACTAATAATATTCGTCATTTTGTGGACACCCGTTAGCATCTGGCTAAAAGCTAAACCTTTCCGCTAATCAGCACTAGCAATACAGATTTACTACTCGAGAAACACTGAAGGCAATTAGTTTAAAAGGCATTACTTGACATTTAACTCTTTTCCCCTTTATGAGCCAGTGAATAGCTGACATTTGTATTTAACTGAGGCAGTGCTGGGCCGTAATTTGGCTGGCAGAGGGGTCCCAGACCCACATACCGGGCCAGGGCTGTCTGCAACCGGTCTCAGCGCAGACAACCAGGAGGGGGGAGGTAGGTCAGACTGACTGTAATTGGCAGAGAACTGTGGAAATACAAGTGTGGTGCAGAGTAAGTTGTTCCAGGGGGTCTGTAATAAGTCTGCTGGTTAAAATGGTCAGCTAAATGACCGAGTTGGCATCAGGTTTGTCTGAAGTTTTGGACAGATTAACCCTACTATTTTCTTTGGGGTCAAATTGACCCCACAACTACTTTGACATTTTAAAAAACAATCTGATTATTATTTTTTTACTACAAATTTTTTTTTTTAGATATTTGGAAGAATGAAACCGTTTTTGGTTGCCATTGACTACCATAGTAGGAAAATTGCTTTATACATTGTTTTACACAAAAGAAGAATATAGGAAAGCAAACAGTTCTGGGGCACTTTTGTCTACTATTGTTATTTTTCCTACTATGGTAGTTAATGTTTTCATTTTTCTTTGTGTTCATCAGAACAACAACATTTATACAGATTTGGAACAACTTAAGGGTGAAGAAAGAATTTTCATTTTTGGGTGAACTGTCCCTTTAAGAAATTGCCAATAATTCTAAATTGCCAATAATATGTAACCGCGATATTTCATTTGACCAAATACAACAAGAAACAAACGAAGGATGGCACTATGTATACAATATACATTTAAGATAAAATGAAATGTACCTCATACAATGTACGCCTTGTTGACTAATATATGAACATTTCTGGAAAAATTTCATAGTATTCTTTTCCTCAAAACGCCTCTCCGTTTTCTACAAAAGCTAAAAGACCAAAGCAACCCCGGATTAGTGCACATAACAAGAATGTGTCAGCAGTGTTGTGTTATAATATAGTGTCCTGACTCAGAGATGTATGGCTTGGGTTGATTTATTGTGCTCGAAACGCTGACTGCAGGTATTGGCAGGGCTTACGCGACCCTGTGTCTCGTGCCATACACATAACCGGCTAATGGTGATGGATCTTCTGCGCTGACTGCAAATGCAATCTATTTTCATGACATCTGTCAATCAACCCGGGCTCACCATAATCAATTTCACTCTTTGCTAGCTCTTTGAAGCGCTGTGCGTCCGAGTCTCACGGGAGGCTAGCTGTTTTAACTTTAGTTTTTGTTGAGTATGAGCAATTGCCTGCGGCAGATGAAGCAGCTTTTTTCGTCAGCCTTAATATGATGCTCCCCAAATTTGTTTTTATCTAAATTGCTGGAAGTATTAGCTGAAATTAGAATTGATTTGGCTAAAAAGAGCTTCCAATTTATGATGAGGAGTCTTTTTTTCCCTTGACAAATATCCTAGATCAATATAACATAACAAAACAGTATTACTGCCTACAAAACAAATGGACAAGATGTGTCTAGCTTATGGAATTGATGCAAGTATAAGTTTGATCAAATAATTTATATAATTGGGGTTTTCAACCTCTAAGCTATATGTATACAGCATTATAGAGTTTTCATTTTTGGCTGAACTATCACTTTAATAGAATTTGGTATTCAAGCTTTTTTGTGTTGTTTAGCACATAGCATGAGACTTTTATAAGCAAACCATTCATATGTTATTTCAGCCAAAAAACATACATTTTGCTATGTTTGATCCCCCTGACTTTGGAGCGGAGCTGTATGTTTGTCTAACCAATGGGGTGGGAGGTGCATTATTTATGTTTTCTTTGGTGTACTTATTTTGTGTTAATACAGTTTGTCAATACAACTTGGTGAAAATCGGTAATGTTGTAGAATTTTAGAATAAATTGTTGAAAGCATTATGGGTATGTTTTTTCCATTTTCACTGTCTGGTTAAAAGTGCTTTCAGTGAGGTGCATTTGTACATTTCAGAGAAGAGATGCTCCTCTAATCTAATTTCTTTGTTGGTTTTGACAGATATTTGTGCAGTTGTTCAAAATTGGAGACAAAATGCTAGTGCTAGGTTGTTTCCCATACAACTTCATACAGCACACAGGTATGAATATTGATTTATGGGGAGAAATAGGCATAAAATTCCAGCACACGTTTTTTATTGAACAGACAAAACTCACAACGCTCTGAAATAACTATGTTAAGGCAAAACAGTGTTTCGAAAGCACAAAAGCATACATATTAAAATAATATACAGAGGGAACTCATCTGATGACAGCAATTGTTTTACACATTAGAGAAATATGACATTTAAAAGTCTACAGTACACTAGCAACAGACCAAACTTACCACGCGTACAAGACAACAGATGTGCGGGTGTGAATTTTTAAAGGTTACCAGAAACTTTGTGTATGTTGTGTTGTTAATAACAGAGTGCCCGACTGTCGGCTCCATTTCTCTTGGGCCTTGGGTGATATTTATGTTTGTAAGGGTCTCGGGGAAACATCTTGCTTCAAACTTCAGAAAAGCAAACTCTGCAACTCTGGCTAGCAAGTTTGTCCTATTTCAGGTTTCACGTCTGTAGGTCATATTCCTGTTCCCACTATCCTATTTTTGGGAGGAAACGGGGATAAAGAGCAACAGGATGATTAAAAGACAAGGTGATGTCAATACGGTGTTACCAACTCTCAGCGTTCTAGTATCTAAGCAATTAACTTCAGTAATTAACTTCTCTACAAAACTCTGGTCAGTTAACTATATAAATCCTGAAGTTATTTAATGAAGTTGATTGACTTGAAATGGACTCAAGACCAATTTTTAAATTTACGTGGGGGCAATTTGGAGGAGTAAAGTTGTGTATGTAATGCACTCCTTGTGAATGTAGATGCATTTGAATCAGGAGGTGGATTAAACGCACCTTTAAGGACATTCCCACTTTTTTTCTTCAGGTAACTAAATAGATGAAGTGGAGGAGCATAAATGAAAAGGAGCAATGCATGTTTTTAGCCCATTCTTAACTTCATATTCGATTGGCTCTCTTAAGTGTCAAATTAGTTTTAATCTTTCAATAGCGAATATTCAAGCTCTGTAACAAAAGGAAATAAATGCACAGAACAAAGGCTAAAAGGCTTTCGATTGCCTAGACACCTTTGTTTCTTAACAACTTCTAAAGAAAATGACAGAACCTAAAGAAAGTATCTCTGCTTTTCTGCAGAACATCTTCCATTAGTCTGTTTTAGTAACGCTGAAGGAGTTTAATAGCTTGCTTGGTAGACCGTAGTGACTGCACTTAGCAAACGCTCTGTGATCACTTGGATCAAGAGCCTGTTTTTGTCTCATTTAAAGCTTTGTTTTGTCACAATCTGCAGAGAGAGTTGAAGCTGTCTAGACATTATGTTTTTAACATTATGCACATAAATTTGAGTACTTTCTATTCTTAACAGTGTGTGCGCTAGGGTGTACTTAGTGGTTGCTATATGGTTGGTGGAAAACTACCTTGAAGAAAAAAAACAAGAAGCATGTAAACAACTCTGCAGTTTACTGTGAAAATATGATGGGCGAATTTGATCCCTTATGGCGAAGTTTTGTATGTTTTACACATTTAATAGCCTATCATTTATAAAGCCAAACTGATTTAACTATAAGTTCAAAAATATTTAAGTTGATCTAGTTTTTTTACAGTAAATATACCTGGTAATATAAATATTTCTACCTTAATATACTGTATAGTTAACCACCTTAATATAGTTGGTTAAATGGAGGGCCACATGGTAAATCAAAGTTAATCACAAGTTGCCTTTCCATTGACTAGATAGATAGATTTTGATAACTTATTTTATTTACAAATTTAGTTGGATGTTTACACAGTTTTCTATTGTGTGACAAACTTAGAACACATTTAATATTGCTTTACCCGTATTTTAAATGATTTTTTATATCATGATCAATAGCTTGTAATTTAACTGTAAAAGTCAAATCTGTTGAGATTTTCACTGTAAAATATTGTCATTCCTATTCCTACTTTAAAAAGTAAATTTTACAATATTTACAGTCTCACGTTTTTCACTGTATATGTAATTTACAGTTAATCAACACATTTTTACTGTAGCGTTTTTACATTATTTTTCTGTAAAAATTCTGAAATTTTTAGTTTAGGTTGCAGGGGTCTCACCCATGTCTTTGTGATACTTTGGTACCTAGATATAGCTACAGTATAGGTTCATAATGTGATATATTTTCCTATTTTATTGTCATCTAAGATAAAATACGTTGCTTCTCAATTATATATAATAATAATATGCTTCTCAATTAGCATAATTTGAGATTCTGAGGTACAATACAGGACTAGGAATACAACAAAACGTAATATTTCGACTTTGCTTTTTTCTTCAGCACTACATCGTAATAATCATATTAGTAATGCTTGCCTTATGTATCGGCGCTAATTATTAGCCACTGTCTTCCTGTATCTGCACTAGCACAGCGCTAGCGACACCAAGCCAATGGGTTTGCATCCCGGTGAACACAAACCTGATAAAAGTGCAATAAAGAACTGATAAAAGAGCAATAAATGTGCAAATGTGAAACGAGGGGAAAGTACAGTAGCGTGTATGTGCTGAGCTGAAATGTGCATTAGTTTTAAATTGCTTTGCTTGCTGATTCAAGGCAATTTTCTGGGGCCAAGATTTGGACATCAGCCTCTTAAAATCAAACAATCTCCAAGAAACAGGCACGCATTGAAATGCTGAACGTGTGATTCGCAAGCAAAGATGTGTTACAGGGAGACAGAGAGACAATTAAAACATCCACTCGATGTTATTCCTCCAAGACTCTCTTTCTGAAGAACGCGCTCGGAAAGTCACTACGCTGCGAACAATTAAACAGAAGACCACGTTCTTTGTGGCACAAAATTAACAGCGGTTTTGCTTGCTAATTGAAATGAATCCCAGCTGACCACGAAGGAGCCAATTAACTTTTCGTTTTCTTCTGAATGGGTGGCACTGGGGGAGACACTTGCCTTTTCTCACTTGATAAAAGAACACTCTTGGTGCGAATCGCTTCAAACCGTACGTGCGTTCTGATCCATAGCTCACAGGAAGTGTTGCGCGTGTCGTCGTGGTTTCCTTCTGGGACTGAGGCTATAAGCGTCGTCGTAATGAGATTACCGAGAAGCATTATTTAAACTCTGACTGTAACTCCTGTTGTGGCTCAATATTAGTTACACGTGTTAAGGGAATGTTTTTAAATTAACACAACAGTCTGTAAAAGGTGGTTTCGTAAAAAAGCGATGCTAAATACAAACAATAACATGCGATATATTCATGCATAGTGTAGGGGGGCAGTTGTGGCCTAATGGTTAGAGAGTCGGACTCGTAACCAGAAGGTTGCTGGTTCGATTCTCAGTACCGGCAGGTAACAACTGACGTGTCCTTGAGCAAGGCACCTTACCCCCGTTTGCTCCCCGGGTGCTGCAGTGTTAGCTGCCCACTGCCCCAGTGTATGTGTGTTCACGACTTGAAGTGTGTGTGTTCACTATTCACTGGTTGGGTTAAATGCAGAGGTCACATTTCGGGTATGGGTCACCATATCTGACAAAAAATAGGTCACTCACTCAGAACGGTCGATAAATATAGGCTATGCTTGTTGTTGGATGCTGTGCATCCAATCTAAATCTTTAATGTTTTATATAGAGAACAATTTTGTTACAATAAACTGTTTTGCTGCTTTGCTGGAGTCGCACTTGTTGTCCGATGTAAAATCTGGGTCATGCAGGCAGAGGCGAGTTCAATAATATCCTCAGATGTTTCAATTGTGGCTCCAGCTCTGCAGAGGATAAGTGGGTCGGGAATTGGACGGGTGGGTGGATGTTTCAATTGGGTGATTATGAGTTTAGAACCAAAAGTATAGCAATACACTGAGTTTTGTTGTGTCATTGTTTCCTAGCAATGCATGGAACCAATATCTGTATGTGTTGTGCTGTCTGAGCATAAGGAATCTAGATTCAGTCCAATGGAAGGGCGTTATTCCATTGACCAGGACTCGATTGCCGGCTGTTTCCATTTGACGAACGATTAACCAGAAGCTCGCTGCCCGGGCAATTGACCTGTCACCGCTGTGAAGGCAGTGCCTGCGTTCAGGTGAAGCTGGAAGAGACTGTGGAGATTGATGCATTTAGCTTAATGAGTACACTTTCCGTTCATCCACCAGCACATATACAACAGAAGCGAAATCTGATTATCTTGTTTGCAGATCTTGCTTCGACCTTAACCCCCGAATTCACCCCGAGTTCATTCCTTTGCTTTCTCAATATTACCTAAGATGATATGTTTGTTAGAACATTGGTGAAATTGTGCAAGATTTTTTTTTCTATTTAAATGAAAATAGACCCTAAGGGGTTCAGGAAAATGTCGGTTTTACAAGCGTATTTAGCTATTTTAATCCGAAGCGAATTAAACAGTTCTTTTTGCCTTGTACAAGAACAGTTGGAGGTTCAAGTAATGTCATGCTAAGTGAAAAGAAAATTAAATCAATAAGGAACGTTTGATTTCAGGTTATCAGAGACTTTCTCTGTTAATACAGTAAATGTGACATAACTAGATTGGAAAACGAATGCTGTCTGAACTGGGCTGGCCTTAAGAGAGAACAGGGGGTGGAGAACAAATAATTTGAAATAATTTTCTTTATACACCCAGTACTCATTTTTGTAGTACATTATTTTTATTCATAAGACCTTAATGTAATCTCCAGAAAGTCTAAAGAAGTCATAGATGAATAAAGTAACTATTGACTATTTTAACCCTCCTGTTATGTGCACATTTTAGCATTGATAGCTTATATTGACCTCACAAATGTTTCAATATATGATCAATTATTTTAAAACGATCATTATTCATGTTATTCATAAACTATTATTTTCATATATTTGTCATTATTATATAAATATATTTTTTTGCTGACTATTTTCAAGACTCAGGATTCTTTTCAGAATGTCATAGTTGCCTTGGGGTCAATTTGCTCCCAAACAGGAGGGTTAAAAACCTGTTGGCTATGAACACGCATTTATTTAGGTTCAAATATACTGTACAGTATGCTGTGGTACAGTTCGATATAAGCGTATTCCCTGTATAGAGAATCATTCGTACATTTTTCTAAGTCGATGCCAGCAAAGGTTAAAGGAAGCCCCCTCCTCAAGCTGCTTACAAAGTCTTGCCAAGCGGTGGGCAACCCTGTTGGAATGGCGACAAGTGTTTGTTTCCACACAGCCAGGGACTCTAAATAATCCTGGTGTCGTGGCAGAGGAGGAGGCAGCTTGCGAAACAGAAGGCATATCAGAAAATATGCAGGTCCGCTGGGCTATGATATTCATGGATGGTCCAGTAGCGATCTGCATTATTATTCTTTGCAGGGTTTTCTGAATGTCTTAAAAAACTTTTTCAGGACATTTATTTTTCTTTCTTTCTAAATCCCAAAGAACGTCTTCCAAGACAAAGTTATCTGAACTGTTCTAGACACATTTCAGTTTTATGAGTTTTAGAGAAACATCTGAGACAGGCTGATACGTTGATGCTGTAATAAAACATTACTAACTAAACACAAAATGTTCCTTTGGGCACTGAAGAGCATCTGAAGCTACAGAATTCAGATCGCATTCAAATACTAATAAAAAAAAATTATAATAATAATGCTTACAAGCAACTCTACGATTGGTTGCTCAGACATGAAAGACAACCTCAATTCTTTGGACTTCTGCTGAATGTTTAGTGCAGTAATGAATATTTTACAGCTCTTTAAGAGGACATAAAAGTCCTATCACATTTTAGAAATTTAATGCGTGTCATGTTTGACTATTTGACTGTGCTCTCTCGAGTGTGACCAGCATGCCAAACATAGTTTAATAAAGATTAGAGGTTTAAAATGCGTTCTTTACATTATTACGTGCTTTTCAATTACCTGTTTATATTTCATTTTTATTTTGCACAGTGAATGTCTGTATGTTATTTTTGTCGCACATACTGTGTAATACGTATACAGTCTTTCCTACACAGCAAAAATTCTGGTCCACGTTTTATGAAAAGCTTAAAACCATTTGTAACCCTAACTTCAAGCATTCCGGTATGTTTATTTCAACCTCAAAACCTGGAATAAAATGATTATTATTATAAAATGTGCACATTTTCAGCTTTCATAAGAACTTTCTCTCACAAATAAGAGATTCTTCTGCAGTCTACGAACTAGAAGGTATGAGGTTATTATTGCTCTGCTTGGAATATCATATTGTCCACATTTCTATGCTCTTTGAAAATTTGAACATTTTTGGAGTTATTATTTCTTTCTTTTGCGGCGGACAATAAAAGTCGAGGTGTTCAAATGATTGATGAATGACTGCGAGCCTCTATTCTGACAAGCCTAACAGTCTTTTGACACAATAGCCAATGTAATCAGGTGAGCCCTGACTGTTTTACCTGTTTCTTAAATCTTACGCATTCACCGGTTACAGGTGACAAAGTCGATTTATGACCTGTCACACTTCGTAATCCGGAGCACTTCCTCTGCAGAGAACGGTGGTGACGAACTCTAAACATTTCACAGAATCATTTCATGCTGTTTAATGGAATGAAATGAGAAAAGACGAACACAAATGGATCTCAGTCAATTTTTTATTTCATGACAGGAATGTACGTGTAGCGTATCTTCAATTACAGGCGCTTTTGTGTCCCAGTCGTCAGATTTATTTACTTTATTCTTCGCGTTACGTGATGGTCACGTTCGATTTTTTTATTATTTCCAAGACCCGGGCGTTCAATCTGGAAATGTGAAAATAACAGATTTTAAATGATGTGGTATAAATAATTCATGAAATATAAATGATGAAATGCTTTAATTATCTAAACAGAGAGTGAATGAATCATGAATGAATGAATAAATCGGTGAACAGTATCATCGCTTATAAAGTTTTCTTAAAGGCAAGTGTTCTTGGTTGCCAAGGAGACGGAAGCATCAGTGATCATGGAAAAAGGTTGAACATTCAATTGCAGTTCAATAATAAATAAAACTCTTCTGTGATGCATGGACATTTTTAGGCAAAACAGACATATTAAATATTAATAGAGTTGATTTTATAAATGATCGATAATTCAAACTAATAATACAAAATCTACATGTGATTTATACCTGTATGTAAATGAAAGTTTATCTTTATGATCCATGTATGCTCTCTATCTCTCCCCATCACTCATTTTCTCTATTTACGCCAGTTTAGTCATTAAGCAGCATTTTAAACACAACCATAAATAGTTTGTTGCCTGAAGTTCAGGACTTAGGGTAAAGAGTTCAGAAAATGCCATCGTCCCCTTCTTTTGACCTTTCGTTCTCCCGTTCTCCGACTGGATGCTCAGTCACGCCGTGCGGTTCAGCGCGCATATCTCATAATGACTTAATTGTGCATTAATTCATTACGTGCTTCTTGCACCATCATGTGTGACACAAAGCCTTCAAGGCCAATTCATCAACACATTCCAACCATTTATCTTCTTAGAGGTCATAATGCCAGAGCCTCGAATAGCCTACGTGTTGTATGAATGACCTTGATGTTTAAATCTGCTGAAGGAAAAGTAAGCAGTGGGTTGTTTGCTATTAAATTCTTTCTTGTTTTGAAATGGTTTTGGAGGCATTCTTGCGGAAATCAAAACGCTGAGAAACAAACCTGTATTATTCTATATTCTCTGTAGTCTTGACTGAAAACTAAGGCGTATGTCATTTTTCTTTACAAAAGTGGCCTAAAAGATTAATAATCTATAATCGTAAAGCTTTCAATCCTCTGAAAATCACCTTTAACCTTTTACAATTGCATTTTCAATATCATTACCAGTCGTCTTAGTTTATGCTTCTAATTTGTGCTTCCCTTCACACATTTTTGATATATGCACAAAATGTGGTTATTCTTGCTGATATTTAAGTTTTCTTAATAGAAAATTCAATTCTTTACAGAGGCAAAGCACTGTTTGCGTGCATCTCACAGTTTATATTGTACAAAGGTGGGAATTTATTTATGGGTTTGTGCTGTTTTTGGGCGTTCTTCATGACTATTATGGAATATCCACAGTTGAGATAGTGTTACTGTGAGTACCAGCTGAGCAATCAGTTTTCATGGCAAAATATTACTGTTTCACCAGCAATATCTCGGAGAAAGAAAGTATGTTTATATTTACTGTATAGTGCTGATCTTTACTGGACTATATTCCCACTTCCAGATACTCTTACATTAACATGTTTAAAACAGAAATAAGAAATAATTTATATTATATTTAGATATAATCAAACACAAACAGCTGTGAATTGTATTACACATTGTCAGAAAAATAAGTAGATAACTGTACATTTTACTGTCTCTGGGTTGGTACCCTTAAAGGTTCCTTTTTGTACTTTTACAGGTATACAAAACATGAAATGTTGTATCTTTTTTGATACATTATTGTACCCTAAGGACTTATTATGTACTTTTAAAGGTACAGTTTAATGTTAGGGAAAACATTTAACTGGTCTTACACTAATGTTTTCCATATTATACAGTCACAACTTTTTTTTACATGAGATCACATATTCCACATTCTTAGTTTCTACTAAAATTACTGACCTTTCCTTGGTCCTTTCCTTTTGTTTAGTTATTTATAGTTTTGAACATGCCATAATTCATTTGTATGACATATTTTATAGTAAGGTCTGGGACAAGGTAATGCAATATAATCAATACATAAAAAAATGATGGTAAAAGCACTGTAACTTACAGAAAACATGGTCATTTTCAGAAAAGTGATTTTCATATATAACAAAAAAGTTGAAGTCTGTTGCTTTAAATAAAAATCAACCCCTGGGATAAGTCCTTGAGGTAGAAAAATACCCAATTACAAAAAATCTGTCAGGCAAGATCTCCACTGAGCACAATATCTGCAATTGTGAATTCAGAAATGACGTTTTCCCTTGTGGCTCCATAGGAATGCTTTGTAATTCGGACATCTTGAATGTAGCAGTTTGATGGTAGTATAGAGTAGGTCAGCTATTTGAATCCCTATTTTGAACATTTTTTTTTGTATTGTAGTCATTTCCTTGGGTTTCTTTCTTTAAAAAGCCTCGCAGTGTGGGTCTAATTCCATCTTTCATTGTATCTTTCAGCTTTGTCTGGCATCTTTGGAAAGTTAAGACCGTTTGGGGGACAGCGCTCATCCTTCCTGCCCTCATAAAAGGTGAAATATGAGAACATTAAAACATTGCTGTTAATCTGTCTGTTGGAAGCGGCGGCATTAATCTTAATTAATTCACTACATTATATTTCTCACTTAATTACACACGCTACAAAGGAAAATTGCCCAGAAAACGTGCCTCTCGATCCATCATGGCTGCCAGCAGGTTGTGCTATCTCTGGTAATTACCAAAGGTTCTCACACCGGGGACATTGAAACGTCTTGTGAAAATTGAGGATCCTATTATCTAGTTGACGCCTGTAGATTTAACTTCGCATCAGATAGTTCGCGTTTAATAAAAACATGACTTTTCAGAGCTGACCTTTATTTTCTACTGAACATATTGTCTTAGTTCAGTGGACCTGTACATTGACTTAATTGATTGGATGCACGCATTAGTGGCTAATAATATAACCATTTATATTTTATTTAATTTATGTTAATATTTTATTGTATAATAATTGTATTAAAATAAGCAATTTGTTGAAGTTTTTTGTATATAATTTTATTAAATAAACAGTTAGTTGAATGGGTCTTGAACTTTACCACATTTAAGTTTAACCAAGTAAAGTTTATTTTACTGGTTATCCAAAGTAATACTGACTAGACATACTTTTAACTTGCCATTTACTTGTTATTTCTTTTGCTTGTTATCAGAAATAATCTGCAGAGACTCTTTTCTTTGCAGATGTGTATCGGAAGTTAAGTTTGGGCCACAAAAGCGTGCATGCAGTTTGCAGTAACATCTTAAAATGATCCTAACAATAACATTTTAACATCATAAGTTAGTTTCCAGTCAGATTCCAATTGAGAGAAACAAATATTTACTTGATATACAAGATACCAAAAGACTCGTTTTGAATGAAAAAGCACTTTTTGTATTTCCTAACAGGCCGAGTCGAGTCATTTCATTTCCCTGAAACAATCTTTTTTATTAACTTGTTTATTTCTTTACTAGACTGGACTCTTGTTTATTTTTGATAGCATGCTGCTTTACACGCCGAGCGCACCTGCGACTGCAGCTGTAATAAGTCCGCTGAGCTGCTTTGCATTTCAACATGAGTAAATAATCCACTCTGGAGGAACTTCCAGTACACTAAGCCCTCGCATTGTTTAGAAATGCACATCGCCTCTTATGGAGGTTGGAAGAAGCGCATAATTTTCCCGACTGTCAGTCAAAGTTCCAAAGGTGCACGGTTTATATTCCATTCCCGTAGTTGCATTGGTTGTGCTATCAATGCAAAGGTCAATGGTCTCATTCCTAGGGAATACACATATAAACTGTATATAAACTGCATGGATGTGCACGTTATATTTAGATACTGCTATGCAAGGTCTTAGTACATTGGTGGCACCTACAAAAAAAGCCACAATAGGTGCACATGCTCTCCACTTTGTTTTGCTTTTAATGTTCCCATGGGATCTCTGTGAAAATAGAGCACCAATAAACCAGTCATCTCAGTCACAATGACATCATCAATCTCTCTCATTACTAATTAGCCGTCAACTTCACCACCACTTGTTTTTCAATGAAAGGACAATGTCAGAATAATCCTCCATGACTTCCGTTACACTGTCCAATATGAAAAAGAAATCAATTCATTCATTGGCCTTGATTAACCTCCAAGACTTTGATTGATATTCTCATCAATGGCGATAAAATATGTCCTTGCACTAGTACTTGGTAAACTCGGGATTCAAGTTCTCCAAGACTTAAAGCAACAGTTTGGCCAAAAAGGAAAATTCTGTCTTGATATTTGGAAGAATGCTTTTAACCAAACAAGCTTGGCCACCATTGACTACTATAGTAGAAAAAATTGCTTTGTGAATATCTTTGTTCTGTTGAACACAAAAGAAGATATTTTAAAGAGTGTAGAAAAGCAAACCTTTCTGGGGCACTTTTGACTACCGTTGTTATTTTTCCTACTATGGTAGTCAATGATGGCCAAGAACTGTTTGGTTAAGCATTTGTCCAAATACCTTTTGAAAGATAAACATGTTTGTTTCCATATGTCAAAATCGTTTACTTATCTCTTTCAATAGGTTAAAAAATAATTTTCATATTTAAGAATTTTTGCACCTTATATAAAGTTAAATCAATAACAATCACACATACTGTAAAATGGATTTTGAAATGTAGAAAACAGTGAAGGCATTAACCTTTGATATAAAAAAATCAATAAACACACATTTAGGGATCACTTGACTTATACAATATGAACAATATGAAATTGAAAAGCTGAAAATGTAATCTTGTTTTCTGTATTTTTGAATGATTAAGGCCATGTCAAAGATTGAAATCTGTGTTTAGGAAGCCAACTTTTGGTATTTCTGTGCAAAATGAATAAAACTCTGTCAATAAATGCATATTTAGTGATCCAGTGCATCATCTATTGCCCTAATGTAATAATACCTGACCAATCGCTTATCAATAAAGTCCCTGCAGTTATATGCAACAATATATGTTAATCTTATGCATTTCTAAAAAGTTCCAATCGGCATCAATGCACAACGTCTGTCCCCCTGCTTGAATGAATAATGAAATAAAGCCAGCGCGGCGTTCGCAGCCCAGCACGCTCTTGTGGACCCCATTAGGAGTCTTCAATGACAGTTGTAATATCCCCATTGATAAGTCACCTCTAACTTCAACTTCATCCCCCTTCAACGAACACATTATTTTCACATTGTCAGAATCACCGTGCATGTCAAATTGGGCTCTAAGTCTTAAACGGTCCTCTAAACTCTCAGTGTTGGCTGCCTCCTATAGCTCATTCCTGCGTTTAAGTGAAAAACATTTACTCAGGAATCGTGCCAGTATGTTTGAAATCCTCGTATTCTCGACTGCTTCTTCGGGCTATCTAATAACCTTAATCACACTAATAACGTAATGCTTTGATGAAGCGAGGCGGTTGGCTCAATTACATTTTGCTGAGGTGGCTGCTTTTATAACTGAGGTGAGGGCCCGTGGTACTGGCTCGCCATTCACCTGTCATCAATCAGAAAGAGAGAGAGATTTGGAGATCTCTCCTTAGCTCTGACAGTTCAATGCAGAGAAGGGCAAGGTGACTTTTCTCTTTTAATTGCTTCCCACTTTTATGACCTCGTGTATTTCGTCTCGTGGGGCTGTTGCTCTCGGAAGCATCATTTTTTTGGTGGCTTGTACTGTATCGATAGGTGGATGTCTGCATGTTAGACAGGATGGATGCTTGCAGCTTGTTTTTCATGGCACAAAGATCACTTTGAAGTGGTTACTTTACATTTTTAACAAATATAAGTCTGTTGCATTCGTCTCATGTACTGTATGTTTTATTATGTGGCTGAGGCACAGATGAGATGTTTTTCTTTCATATCTTTTATCTTGTTTTTCAGTTATCTTTGTTTGACTGTTTCGCGCCCCTCCCCAATCCCATAATCCTTCCCTCCTTTCTTGTATATTCTTTTCAAATCCAACAGTGTTTTTTCTATAATTAATTCCGTAACTTACTGCTCGCTGTCTCTTGTTCTTTGTGGATTTATAATCGGCAAAATAAAAGAAACAGAGCACTTTTTTCTAACATTTCCTTTCAATTAAATCCATGATATTTTCTGTTTCATTTCTTTGCGATTACTTTAGTGCTGCAGTTTTGCACAATGCTTCCAGTTAATAGGAATGGGAGAATCCGCTCGCTCTCAGATGTTAATGCCATCGAATGTTTATGAAACTGCTGCAGTGATCGTAATTAGAAGTGGATCTGTGTTGTATTGGTTTTGCCCTTTTCCGTCTCTATATTGTACTATGATCTGAAATACAGTCAGCTATGGGAGATTGAGAGGTTAATGTAATTAATTAATATAATGTAATGATGACGGAGCTACATCTCGGTAATGTAGCAGCACATACGACGCTATTAGCAATGGGTCATGGGCTTTCAATTATGAGACTTAAAATAAGTCCTGGCTGAATGATTGAATCAAGGTTATACAAACTTTCTATGGGGTCTCTAGTGCTTTTGCACATTTAATATGTGCATGTGGGCAGTGGCATAGCCATTAGCCATTATCTGAACATCAATAGAATAAGTTTAGTTTTTAGTAGGTGGCCAAGAGAAGAGGTGAACTCATTTACTGTTTCTACGTATGTATTAAAAGAAATTGCCCCTTTCCTGGAAAAAATAAGCAGAAACCACTTTCTTGATTAATATTCCTGGCTTAACAACCTAAAACTTGCTATGTTCCTCACACAAATCTTTTGTCTGAATTTAGTGCAGGAATCGTATGACCAAGTTTCATAGTGCAGTAAGACTTCCAGTGCATTTGCATGCTTTTAAAGCTTAAAAGCATCAGTTCCCATTCACTGTAATTGCACGAAATAAGCGACCGGCACAGTTCATTAAAATTTCTTTTGTGTTTCACAGAAGAAAGAAAATCATACGTGCTTGAAGCATCACTAGGGTACGTAAGGACAGATTCTCCTGTTGCTTTAATTTGCAGCCCAGGTCAAAACTACAACACACTCGGTTATCCATCATTGACATAAGTCCAATAATTTAATTGTTTTTGTGTTATTCAAATAACCATTAAAAACATAAACATCAATATTCTCATCAAAAATAAAGTTTTGATATATTTACGGTGGGACATTTACAAAATATCTTCATGGAACGTGATCTTTACTTAATATCCTATTGATTTTTGGCATAAAAGAAAAATCTATCATTTTGACCCATACAATGTATTCTTGGCCATTACTATATGCTCTCGTGCTGTAAGACTGGTTTTGTGGTCACATATGACCAAACAGTTGCAGTAACATTTGAAAAACGTTATGTTGTATGTATGTTAATGTTAGATTATGTTACACACTCAAAATGTAATCTTTTAGCAACAAACCAGACTATAGGCTGCTTTGCTTAGAGCTACTTATTTCAAGCAATAGCTTATAAACAAGAACTAAAAAGTGGAGCACACATGTTCAGATACAGTATTCGTACTCTTTGTGCTTTTCCCATCCGAGGGTGAGATGATTTAAACTTTTACACATGGCTCAGGTTAGTGTGATAGACAGATTCAGTGGAGATAAGACTAAGCTCGAGGCCGTGTGCTCTTGACCCCTTCTGAGGCCATGTCAACTTGCTGAGCTGTGAGTGAAACAGAGTTTAGAAAAAGATTTCCAACTGTGATCAAATTGTGCCTGACAACCAGGTTGCCTGGTGAAGGGAAAACTTTACCTTTTTTCCAGATGAATGGACTTTTCATGTCTCGCAGAGCTCTTGTCTTAGCACATTATCAATTTGTTAAGTCGTGACGTAAAGAATACGGCTTCCGGGTCCAAGCATCTGCTCATCTAAAGTGAGGCTGCTATTTAAACAGCACTGTTTATTCATATTGCATATTTAAACGAAACTTTTGTAAACTCACGGTGTACACTTCAGGCTCACAGAATCAATCATATCAATATCTGCATATCAATATTATAATCAATCATTTTATACATACAAATGAATCCCTGTCTGGCCTTTCATTATGGAGATAAAGCTTAGGATCATGGTTTCATGGTTTTTTGGTAGTTTTACAGCACGTTATGAATGTATATTAGCATTTTTTATCACAGTCCGCACAAATATAGTAATACCAGTAGATTTTGACCATGTGGAGACATTTTTTAGGTTCCCATGAGGAAAACAGCTTATAAATCATACCGAATGATATTTATTGAAAATGTAAAAGTGCAGAAAGGTTTGCGTGAGGGTTAGGGAATAAAATATATCGTAAGCCTGATATAAAATCATACATGTATATGTGTGTGTGTTGCTCATAGCACTAAAGATGAGAATAATTGGTCTGTTACAAGTGCAATTTATCCATCATTAACAAGACAAAAACAAATAAATCAAAAAATCTTTGTTTTAAGATGATCTCATTTACCTGTTAAGTGAAAAGCATTGCTCTTTTAGGATATAAAGCCTGTCTATTTCTTACCAGGGCCTGATAGCTGCAGCTTATGAAGTGTTTAGCGCGTTTCGTGTGCGTGCACTGAAAAGCTAACTGAAAGCTTACCTGCCTTTTAAGAAGATTTCTCATTCTCGTTTCTCATAATTGGATAAATGCCCGCCTGTAAAAATGGATGAGACGCTGGAGCATATTAAGCAAGCCTGAGCCAACGAGAATTACAGATGCGCGCTTTAACTGTTAAAGGCAAAGTATTTTTAAAGTGTGATAAATGGTCTTTGTCTTTCAAAGGGGAAAGATCAATTGAAGCGTTTGTGGGAAAATGTTGCCTCCTGGAGGGAGCTATTCGATTCCGATGATTTAATGTTGTATACAGAAGGAAAAAAATCGAACAACAAATAGGTCAATGTAAGAACATCTGCGTACAGTATCGCTCTGACTGGGGCAAGTTGTCACATGGTGATTTTTGTCATTTGGGCTATATTTCAGTAAATGTGTCAACAGTAACAGAAAGTTTTTTTTGTCTCTTAAACATAAATCATATCACACTAGTGTATTATGTATTATTTAAATAATTCATTTTACATTTATTGTAGATATATATTTTTTAGAAGTGTTCTTGAATAAACTGTCACATTTAAATGCTATACATTTACACAATTTATATCTTATATTTTTATTTAAAGTAATATTTTTGTAAATCACCTTTCAACCAATATCAAAATTGTGTTGTTTTAAGATTAATATGAAGAACTAAGATTCTGAAGCTACTACTTCTGGTCTAGTGTCCACCCGATGATATCCATCACAGTCACATCACAAGCATTCCATTCAGACATTCACCAACTCTCTTCCATCTCCTCGTGGTTTGTTCCATCTGAGACTTTCATTTCGAGCACAGCTGACCTGCCGAACTGTAGATGGAGTGAGATGAGTTCGCCGGGCAAATGCCTTTTTATCAAGAGGACGTCTGTGAGCGTGATAAAGTGCCGAACATATCACACTCCACACGCTCTTAAAAAAATGAGAGCGCGCCGCAGCGTCCCCGTCTCGCACACTCAATACTTTCCTGCATCCATTGTGCAATTAATGATACTTTGATGCACGCTTCCGTCCCCACGTGGCCAGAGCCGTACTCCATAAACGGCAGATGTCTCGGTTGCCAGTTAAGATTGACTGATTGATTCATCTTGTTTTGGAGCAAATCTTCTGCCATCCTTTTTTCTGTCCTGTTTGGTCAAACTTTAAGGCACTTTGAACAAGGTATTATCTGGACATGCATGCTCCGTGTGTTGGATGAAAGCGTCTGTAAACGTGTTTTCTGTGCTAGCTATATACGTGCAGACGAACCATTGACTAACAAAGTGGCTCTTCACATCCAACAGATGGCGTGTTATTCTGTCACAGATACAGTTTATCTCACTAGATGGCTGCCGTGGCCCAAATGTTCCAAATGGCAAAAGCGGTGGTGCAAAAGATCAGAATACATGTAGTGTTGAGCATGCAAGTGTGTTTTTAAGAGTGAACAACATCTGAGACCCACACGACTGGAGTGAAATTTAGGAACGATTCTTGGAGGTGCATGCAGACCCATTTACAGAAGTATTGATGTAAGAATCCTTCATCCCTGGCTGTGATTAGTTACACTTTGTCAGTGCGGGTTTATTCACTGCAGGAAGTGAATGCTGTGGCATAGTCAGTTGCAATTAGCACTGTGGAGATGCTTTGGCTCACACGCTGACACAAGCTTAGGCTTCTCAGGCCAGATCCGTCGCATGAATCAGTTGTAGATGATTTAGCCCAAGCTGTGTGTGCAGTATCCGATCCAAATAAGATTGACTTAGAATGAGCTTTTCCAGAAGAGAATTATAAGAATAAGGCCTATTTTTTTATGTAAGGGCAATCTAATGAACATTGACAGATAGAGGGGGCTGTAGTATCTAAAGCATCCCTATATTACCATCCTTGCTCTTACTGTTATGTTCTAATGACATTTCCTTACTTCCTGACTTTGTTTTTTGTATTCAGTTCCGAAATGCATCTAGAGGGACATGACACCATTCTAAGATCTTAGTTTTGGCACTCGGGACTTTAGCCTCTTTTGTTTTGCTCACTTTATTTTGATTGTTTTATACATTTCTAAAATATTGTTTTCAATATTTAAATGGTAACACAGGTTGTATTTGTTAACAATTAGTTAAAGCGTTAGCTAACATGAACTAACAATGCACATGTATTAACAAATAAATTAATATTAAAGGTGTATAAGTCTTATCTGCAAGGGACAGTTTACAAAGGATTCTTTACAAGTATTTAATAAATGAAGCACACAAAAATGTTTATATATGCAACTATTGTCAGACAATGGCCATAAAATGTCTCAGACCAATAATGTCATAATTCATAATCATGACAGCCCTGTGATCCAAAGTGGGTGTAAGATTCTTATTATAGGTTGTTTCTGTTGAACGTTTTTCAAATATAAATGCAGTTTCTAATTTCAACCGCTGATAACATAAAATGTATTACCAGAGCAGATGGTTTTCTGGCAAGCTACTCACTTACAAAATGTTTTTGGACACGGCTATCGTCGACAAAGTGTTGGTTTCGGATGTAATTGAGCCAAGTTATTAGAAAGCCACGCTGTTTTGTGCCAAAACGCTTTTCCCATCTCTTAACATGCGCACCGTTTTAACATATGTTTATGTATGTATTATACTTGTCAGTATTCTTGAGGAAGAGCAAACCGCTGGGTTCTCTTGAGATATAATTGAACTGTTTTTGGGTTTGGTTTTCCAAACTCGGGTGCACGCCAGTAAGCCTCACCCGAGTCTGATTAAAAACATTGTCTGGAGCCTGGATCTGGATCACACGTTTTTTCCTGAGTTGCACAAGTGAGCCGGTATTGATGATGCATAATTTGCCCCAGATCATATAATGCATATCTCATACTCTGCTTGCCTCCAAATAAATTGCCTCGGAGAGCAGCTCGCATTTCTCACCTATCTCGCAATAAATCCTCAGCAGACAAGCCCAGCTGCCGTTTGGTGCGTGTGAAGTTACGCTGGTAAATTCAACGTGACAACAACATGAAGCAGCATGTTTAATAAAACAGTGAGGCGGCAGAGCTGTGATTTACCTAAAAACTAATGTACATTGGTTGATGATGCAAACACACCACAGTTCAGATAAAAGTACAATGTGTACAGGGGAGGGGGTGGGATTGAAATTATGTTTTAACTAGAAGTCAATCGTTGACTGGTAGTTGCTTCTTGAACTATTGGTTGTGAACGAAAATTCAACCGCAAATAGATGTGAACGTTAATTTTAGTATTATTTCTCTGCATGGTCGGTGCCGATGTTTGACTTACTTAAAGGAGCAATGTGGAGATTTCTCACTCCACCGCTCACCCCTCCCTTTTGAAGCGCTACGGTAGCTGACAAAGAGATAACATGTTTATGAAACATACTTTGTTGAGCTGTTTGTCCATTTAGGGCTACTGTAGAAACAACATGGTGAATTCCACGTAAGGGGTGTATGTAGATAGAAATAGAAAACCTATTATAGGTAATAAAAACATAACGCTTCATTATGTAAGATCTTTATAGACCTCTGAACACATAGTTATGTATATTATATTGCATTTCTTACTTTATATGTAACTTTTATTGATGTTTTTTGGAGTCTCTTTTTGGTTCAATTAATGAATTTAATATAATATTTTTCCGGCAGATTGATATCTTTAAAATCAGTCAACCTCTAGTTCAGACCAAGAGTGTAAAAGCACTCTATGAAAAGTCAGAAGATGACTTTATTCTGATTTGTCGAAATGAATGCTGATTCTTTACTTTACATTTACATTTACGCATTTGGCAGATGCTTTTATCCAAAGCGACTTACATTACATTGTACTATACATTTGACATTTTGTATAGTAAGCAAGTGGGGGTTAGGTGTCTTGCTCAAGGGCACCTCAGCCGTTACCCGCCAGCCCTTAGAATCAAACCAGCAACCTTCTGGTCATGAGTCCAACTCTCTAACCACTGGGCCACGACTGCCCACTTTGCATATTGACATATGTTTTAGATTCTCCCTTCTGTCAGTTTGTACTGTGCTCAGAACAGCATTAATTGGCGAGGCGGTGCTATCGTTCACCTCTAAATGCTCGCTTCCCCCGATATCGATGAATACCTCAGACCATTCCTCTTCATTATAGACTCCAAATTGCCAATATGCAGTTAAAATCTCCAAACCTTCAGACTGTTATGGACACGCTGAGCTCCCATCAATTAGCTCACTGTCGATTCCAATGATGTTGATTAAAGTTGCGTTTTAGTTTGGAGAGTCTTTAGCTGGACATCTATCAAGGGAAGATGCTGTTTCTCCCCATGCTATTGGATGCTGTCCTATTGGAGACGTCTGGCTTTTTGACGTTTTTGAAGGACGTATTGAGATTCTAAGTGCATTTTAGTACCTAGTTTATTTTAAAAATAAAGATATAGTGTGTGTATTTATTCTTAAAGCAGGCGTCCATTCTAGTCTGAATTAAATTACATTATTTATTTTCCCCCAATCATGTGGGTTGATTAACATATATCGAAGAGAACATAATTTGTTTAAAATTAAAAATAATATGACATAATTGAATTTTCCAGTCATATCACCCTTACGCTGTGAGGACGTACCTGAAACGGGCCGTATTCGTTACAGCGACGTACCAAACCGCATTCAAGTGATGTAACTGTGACGTAACATTATTCATTGTGACATCGTAACATTAGACGTTGTTGGAACATAACGATTACATCTTAAGTGTTTCTGGGACGTGACAAGTACTTCCGGGCACGTTGTAAACATAGTTTGTCTTTATAAATTTAAACATATCGTCCCTCATACAGTAATATTGCCTTCTTGCAGAACAAAGAATGCCATAGTGAAGAAGAGCATGCACATATCCACACCACGAACAAAAAAAATTAATTTTTGTAAATATTTTCAAGTCAGATTTATAGCCATTATAACTTTCCCATATAATAACATAATAAATAGAAATGACCATGTACATGTTTTCTAAAGACCAGTATACCACGTCGCTGCAACATTCCTCGTAGTGCACCCTGTTATTTGAGGATTTGGTCACAACATTTCTGGGACTTTGTCCAAGATACACAAAATGGAACTTCCAAGATGTCCACAGAACGTGGTCACAAAGTAATGTCACGCTGACCAAAGACTAACTGGAGACGTCTTGAGAGCATACTGTGATCGCTGAGATGTAGGGCACAGTTTAATACTTTTGGGGTATTTTTAATTTGTTAATAATTTAAAACATTTCCAATAATAAACAATTGTAATGTCTAACTTACTCTATTGTGACCTTATAGCAAAAGAGCAGAATTGTCATCCTATGTAATTTAAATTTCCATTTTAAGTAGTTATGGGAGTATGTACTTGTCCATACTTTTTACTGTACTACATACTTCTACAGTAGTCTGAGCTCTAATAGCCTTTCAGTCCACTTTTTGCACCAAGGCCAGTTTATTTCCTGACTCATACAGTATGATGTGCATTTGAAGACGTATAACACAGTGGGTCCACGAAAAAGTCGTTGCACAAAAACCATAATCATTGTTATCACCTTGCTAAAGAGCATTCCATTTCCTTTTCTCGAACCCTTCTTTCATCAACAATTTCTCCTCTTCTGTCATAACCCTCTGCCATCCTTTATCCTCTCTCTCTCTCTCTCTCTCTCTCTCTCTCTCTCTCTCTCTCTCTCTCCCTCTCTCTGCAGATCCCAGCTGAGAGCAGATCTCTGTCTGAGGGCCATGCCTCGGCCTCTTCCTGCTTCCTGCTCAGAGCCAGCTTGCTTCATGCATCATGAATGTGCCTTTTCCTCTGTGTGTGGGAAGGCAGGGATGCCACACTGGCAACAGCAGTTTATTAATCGGGTCAGGTGGTCGCCTCAGGCAATCGATAGAGAACAGACGGCATACTGGCACATAGATGCGCATTCTTACTCACACACGTAAAGTAATGTAATGTGAATTGCTTTCGAGCTGCTGAGTGTATTACCTGCCTACGATCCGCGTGTTACCTACAGGGGTTATATCATATTTTTTGGTATATTTTTTCTCCTGTGACGTCATCTTAGAATGGTAGAAAATGTAAGTTATTAAAGTTATTTTGGTTTTTGCATCAACCTTTTAATCCTCTCAAAGCTCCGATATAGACGTTTCATTGGACACACATTGAACTTCTGGTCTGTGTTTGTTGAAAATAATACTGACTACACATACTTTTAACTTGCTAGCTAATGTCATTTACTTGTTATTTCTTTTGCTTGTTATCAGAAATAATCTGCAGAGACTCTATTCTTTGCGGATGTGTACCGGAAGTTAGGTTTGGGCCAAAAAAGCGTGCATGCGCAATGTGCAGTAATGTTTGTTTATGTTGTTGCTTTGAAACCATCTGTACTTCAAACAAAATGGAAAAATGGACAGGTGTGGCATAATTTTGTACAAATCTTGGCCAAAATAGGCGTTTTTCAATTTGTTTTGGTGGTTTAAATACTTATTATTGGATCCTAACTGGTTCAAGAAGATGACTTATCTTAAAACAATATGTACAATTTTTTAAATTAAAATATTGACTACCACATTATTATAAACTCTAAACAATGTTGGGTTATTTTAACCCACTGTTAGGTCATATATCGACAAATCCAAAAGTTGGGTTAAATTAACCCAGAATATGGTTATATTTGACCCAACAATGGGTTTAAAACAACCGTCATAGGTTCATTTATAAAATGAAAATAAAAAATAACCCAGCAGTTTTTAGAGTGTGTATTTGTTATTTTTGTAATCCCAAATGCAATGTTTCAATCCAGAGAAATGTATACCAGTGTAACATACATACCATGTCTTTAAGTTTTTTTTCTTCACTTAATCTGTCACATATGTAAGTTAAAACATTACCTGCAGTATGATGGGCAGCATCCAGATGTAAGCAAATGTTTCAAACTTCTTTAGCCATTTTAGTTGGGTGTGGGCCATTAGTTCTATATAAACGGCTTCTTCACATTTGAAATGAGAAGCATGTCTGCTGTCGGCTCTCTTTAATGTTCTTTAATGTCTTTAATGTGTTATATTATGGCAGGTTCACAATGCATAATAGTTCTTTTTCTACTTCCTCCCCATTATGTTACAATGAACTAGCCAAGAACAGATGTCGCTGACATGTAAACGCGAGTTGTCATACATTAAACCACAAATTTCCGAAGTAATTTTTCCAATTTCACTAAACGGAATGACATTTGTAAAAGTTACAGCATGTTTTAAAAAAGTGAACTTTTAATGTATTTGAAAAAATAAGGAAAATCTTGATTTCTCCCGAAATGACTCCGTTAAGCGGGGAAGTTACTCTGATGTAGTCCCGCTCTCTGCAATATGCAGTCGTTCAATCTGTGGTGAGTGCCCATTTATTGTTTTCCCATAATTCTATTGCATCTAGATCGCATCACTCACAACATCTATTCGACTTAAGTAAACCCCATCCTACTCGGCCTATTACTGACAGAAATTTGATGTACATGGAGGCTAAAAGGATGATGCTGGACCTGACTTCATCCTGCTATTTGTCATCTTATTTCAGCCTTTTCTTTTTACTGCCCCGGTGGATTGGGTTAACTGATGATACACTGTAATACATTACACTTCCGATGGTGTAACTTCTCACATATTGAGTTTTGATGCAAACTTTAAGATTCATGTGAGAGGACAGTTAGATGAATAGCTTGAAAAAAGCCAATGGTTATCTGGTCTGGTAATAGATTTCTAATCTTTCTGACTCAAATGACTGCAGTTTTCTTTCTCTCTCTCTTTCTCTAAGAAAAAACTGCATCTCTTTATACTGTAATTCAAGTTGCTGCCATGCCAACAGCACAGATTGCACTGACTTTTAGTGGAAAGCAATTATGAATTCCTGTTCGTGTAATCATTGCTTATTTATGCATATTTAACATTTTACAGTGCGTTTTTATGCTTTTACCTGTTTTAAAATTAATTATTGATAATGGTATATAAAAATACAAAGCATTACCTAAAGGGTAATTCAGTGTTCAAACAAAGAACTTTCTAACATTTAACATTTCTGAAACGAAAGCATTTTAAAAAGTATGTATGTGTTATGAAGGCACTTAGCTGAACTCATAAGATACAAAAGTTGATCTTTTTTGGTATAGCTTCGAGTTTTCCTTTCTTTATATTAAACTTTCTGACATACATTAGGAGTGTATGTGAATTACGTGTTTGCTTTCATATGACATTTTTGACTTCTGGTCACAGAATTAAAGGGATAGTTCACCCAAAAATGAAAATTCATTTATTTTGTCATCATTTTGTCTGTTGTACAGAAATAAAGCTATTTGGAAGAATGTGTGTTGTCAAACAGTTCTGGTGTACCATTGACTGCCATAATAGGAAAAATATATAAAAAAATATATTCAATATTGTATCTAATATTGAAATCAATGGTGCCCCAGAATTATTTGGTTTTCTACTTTCTCCAGAACATCTTCTCATGCATGTGTTCAATAAAGAAAAGGCATTTTTACAGGTTTGAAACAACTTGAGCTTGAGTAAAAACTATAGTTCACCCAAAAATGAAAAGATATTTTGAGAAATGAGGTTTTGTGTCCATACAATGGAAGTCAATGGGGGCCAGTGTTGTTTGGTTACCAGTGTTCTGCAGAAGAAATACAATCATACAGGTTTAAAATGACAAGAGGGTGAGTGAAGGATCAAACACCTTGAAGCAGAAGACCTCCAAGTCTCCATTTGCCCTCCATCTTATCTTAGTTTTGCCTTTAACTTTGCACTTTTAAGTAATAGTCAAAATCACTTTAATTTCCAACGTTGTATGTAAAGGTCTGCTGCCTGCCATGTAACAGTTGCCAAATATGTTCTCTGATGTGTATTTAATTCTGTAAATCAGTAATTGACAGTGATGGCCATGCCACTCAATGCTGCTAGTCAGCTAGAAGGGATTTAGACCTCTTTGATTCTGCAGCATTGATCACAGACTGGTTGTACACAGTATTAGCCAGCAGCTACACATTTTCTCTTAATGACATACAAGCACAGCATCCATGTTATCCCTCATTCTCAAAGTTGATTGCGGTCATCATTGAGATTCGTGCTCTGGAAACAGGATGTTGAATTGTGTTTTTAACAGAAATAGCCACTGTTCTGATTAAATCTTGCTTTGCACTTACTATGTGGCATGCAGACAGTCTCTCTGGGCAGGTGTCTTTATGTTCCTATATATTCACAGCGTTCGATTGATTTTAGCCAGTGGATCCTTTCATAGGTCTGTAGACAATCTGTCAAGCAGCATGCGGCTGGCAGGCAAGAACTTATCTTTACCATCACAGACAAAACACAGTGTTGTTTATTGAAATGACTGTTTTGCTTTCTTCACATGTTGATTTTATATATTGGGAGTTTTGAGCTGTACAGCAGAAATACTGTGGGGTTTAAAAGTCTAAATCTAGCAAGAATGCTTTTATTATGCATTCAATTACATTTGTAATATTATCAACTGTGTTATCAGCATAACAATTAATGAGGTCATTTTAAAAATGTATTAATTCAGAATAAAAGCTTTTAGAATAAATCAATCACATTCATTTTGACTTATATTTAGTTTTTATTGTATTGTATAGAATATTTAAAAATAGATTTTTATTTTATTGTATTGTATTTAGAAGATTTTAGTATACAATCAAATTTTTCACTTTGCATTAAACAACTTTTCAAATCACCGCACTGACAACACACTACTGAGGATATCAGTATTAAGTTATGAGCGAGTGTAGTTTTAATCTCGGAAACCCAAACAAAAGGACACACTAAGCTATTTAGTGCCTCTGCTCCCATTTTCCCCTGAGCAAGGCATATTTTCTACACGACTAATAATATTAATATTAATAAAGAAATAGTACCACTACTTGTTCTCTAATTTAAACATTAATATTCTGAACTATACCCCTTTCCTTAGCTTTTATTGGACAATATTTGCTCATTCCGGAGCCTAATATGCACCATTCCCAGCATGCACTGCAGCATGAATAATTCAAGTAAACTGTTACTAATCGCTGTGTTACTTACCCTGTAGCGTTTATTGACCCTTTGAGCTTCTGTGTGCGTCATGCGATGGTAATCGCACCTGTGTCCTCAAGTCAGTGGATGTTAAACATCAGCGTCATAGCGGGTTGATTGTTAAAGAGACTGCTTGCCAAATCTGTATCTCTTTCCTACAGACCTCCATTTTTCAGCTCTCCAACATTCTGACTCAGGCAAATAATACAGGAAATTAAAAATAGACTTCCATTGAAGTCATTACACAGTAATATTTGTTTCTCGTATAAAGTGGACCGTCATCCTAAAGAGTGATCGCGGCTAACTAGACAGCACTATCGTCATACCAAGGTCTATTTTTCTAAAAACAACATGAATGCGCGGACTTGTCATTAATCTGGGTCGGCCAGTACCACCCCGATGCTTATGTGTCCTCACGAAAGGATGAGGCAAAATGTGTCTCATTGAAGGACATGAGTTTGAGACTAAACAAAGAGCCTTTTTTGGCATAAATGAAAGAAACCGGCAAAAATGAAAAGCTCCGAATTAGTCTGGGAGCTAATACCATGTAAGCTTTTCATACTTCCCAAAGGCTAAGCGTGAATAAGATTTGCCGTGAGCCAGACACAGGCCGAGCGTACCTATAAACTGTGACCTATTTGTGTGCTTAATCCCCTGGTCAAATTAAATGCTTTTCTCTGGCTACATAGCAAAACAAGGCATGTGAAATTGTGCCTCTGAACTCTTCGGCCCACTCTGTGCTTACTGAAGGAGAAACAGAGAAAGAGAGAGAGAGAGAGATAATTATAAATAAGTGGGGCGTCAATTCTCAATACCCTGTCCAAGGAGGGGAGATCAAAGATGAAGTAAGCGATAAAGACAGGAGGGGCTGTACATTTGGGTACGCAACACCTTGAGGGTCTCACGTCGCTGATTGGCGACGGGTTCTCGCTTGTATTTATTTGATTAAGTTGATGCATAATTCATTTGCCAAACAGGAAAAAACACAGGCCTCTGGCAAGCCACATACTTCCTGCTCTCCACGCTGCACTTTGAGTCTCCCAGGAACGACGCTGGAGGTTTTTGATCCAGCGCGTGGCGAGTGTTTATGCGGGTTCATAGTCTCGCCTCCTGTGGGATGGGTTTATTTAAGGAACGGTTCTCAGACTTTGTGCAGCGCTGCCGTAGAACGGGTTTAAAATGCTGAGGAAGGCGTTCTCGTGCCTCTGTGGAGGTTAATGAAAGCTCAGGGGCATGAATGTAATTTTGATTTTGCCACCTGACCATCTTCACATCTCGAGGGATGTGCTCGGTAACCGGTTGAGGGAGAAGAGAAAAGGGGAGCCGTGTTAGGGTTTTAATGTCCTGCAGAAATGTTGACACTAAAGAAACATACAGTATACTACACTGTCAGAAAAAATGGTCCCCAAGCTGTCACTGGAACAGTATACATTAAAACTGTCCTGATATGTACCATTTAGGTACTGTACATATTTGGTAGCTTTAAGGTACTAATATGAACTCTTTATGTAGAAAGGTGAAGGCCCTAGTGACAGCTTGGGTACCATTTTTTGACCAGTTTCCCTGACAAAGACAGCAATCCATTCCTCAACGATGCACAATTCAATGCACATGTCATGCTTTACCAAAAGTTTTTACCATACTGATATCTCAAATGTATTTGTTTAAATAAAATTGTAGATTTCTAATAAAAAATGATGTTCTGGTCTGCAAAATAAAAAAAAGATATTCTGGTATATCGGGACCCGTTTGCACAAGTGTTACTTTACTGGTAAAGATGTTGCGCTACATAGCCTCTGAGATAAAAATGATCAAAGGCTTATCTCCG
Organism: Oreonectes daqikongensis; assembly: GCA_026939265.1. Classification (NCBI taxonomy): domain Eukaryota; kingdom Metazoa; phylum Chordata; class Actinopteri; order Cypriniformes; family Nemacheilidae; genus Oreonectes; species Oreonectes daqikongensis. Next base: position 1,921,383 of record JAOTQM010000031.1, read on the forward strand.
ACTTTTGTTCTACTTCTGCCTGCGCTACACCACCTTCCGTACTAGATGGCAGCAGTGAGCAAGTTCACATCACAACATCCACGGCGCATTTAAATTCAGGCAAGTGAGCTGTAGGAAAAAAAAGCTCTTTTTTCCCTCGCCCTCCATTCATGTAACATCAGATTTAAAACTGAAATGGCAGATTTGACTATGCATACAAGAGAGCCCCAAAAATGTTTTCGGTCTACAATACTTTTAACATTCTTTTTCCACTGCTGCTCGAAGCTAAAGCCATCCGGGGCTCGGCAGCCTTGTGTTGTATAGGCGCATAAAAGCGTGTACAACGGCGGGTAGTGCGGATTCTCAAGCAGCGCAAAAGCCGAGCACATCAAAGCCCGGTTGAGGAATCGGAGAAATTCCTGCATCAGTTCAGATAAGACCGAGTTCCATTTAGTGGCTTAGCCACATCGGGTGAACGGCCTCCCATCACACATGCTGTTAAACTGACCGTCTTATCTGTCGTCCGGCTCCGTGGCTCATTTTATTCAGGGGGTGCTGTTTACCTGCACTGAGCGGCCTCTTTCTCCTGGCTATTTTTATATGTTCGGTACGGTTGCCTTTGTACCTCCAGATCAGTTTTCTGAATGGCTGTGTAAAGGTCCTCGATTGCCCAATTGTGCACGCACATGCAAACACATCCTCGCGGATCAGAGCCCTCCATGAGTTTAAATGTCTAATGTTGCGTGGAGGGTGGCGGCGGGACGGAGGGGCAAATGCTAATTGGTCGCTTTATTAAAAGTCAGATCCACTTGTGGTAGAAAAGGACTTTCTTGTTTACGCAACAATTATAAAGTCGATGTTTTCAAGCATCTTCCACCTTTACGTCAGCACAGAATGAGTCATGCGTTTCCTTATCATTATTGCAAACCGTTTTAGCATGTTACGGCACCAAGGGAGCACTTAAGATGTGTTTTATCTGTGTCCACATTTTTTTATGTACAGACTTTTGACCTAGACCATTCCGCTTCCTCATATTGTCATTAGTCTCTTGTTTCGTCAGTCATAGGTCATCCGGCTTGTCGCGCGCCTCCGCTAGGCTAGCAATCACGCGTCCTCGATGCGCGCCGCGAAAACTACAGTTCATTTCGACCGCGCCGCAGCTTTAAGACAAAAAGAGCGCGGCTGATAAATGAGACGCACAATGCCTCGTTTGTCTGCTACCTTGGACTGTTTGTGTAATATGTCATCCCTTCCTTTCCTTTATAGCAAACGACATCACAGTGAAGGCACCCATAATGTTCCTCATGACAGATCAAATGGAAAGTGACAGTGGGAAGTTATGTATAGCCACGGGGAGACCATTACACATGGTAAAATATGATCCGGGCATCTCTGAGTCCCTGCAAAGTGCACAAATGGCTTTTAATACACGCTTCAAACATCATTAGGGTTTTGTGTTGCTTACCGTCTGTTCGGAATGAGTGGCGCACTCATTACGGCCCAGTTTCGCACGATGAGGTCATCAATTTTGCAGAGCGGTCTGCCGTTACATATTTGGGGTTTTTATACATTGATAGAAGCCATTTAAGAAATGGAGGAATTTTTAGGAGGAAACATGACTGAAGGCCCAAATCTTATTGTATCCCGTATGGAATCTTTACTTGCAAAAACCTCTTTTCTTTATTGATGTATTTTGGTAAATGGCATCACTTCGTGTTCCACAGAGGAAAGAGTCACGTGGCTTAAAACCAACCTGTGAATCTTTGAGTGAATTACAGAAGCTCTTAAGACAATTATTGCGCCATTCATAATTATTAAGATATTTAGTGGAAAATAGTAAAGCCGTAAAATAAAACCAACACTCCAGCTTTATTTTATGCAGGGCTCCATGCATGCGACACAATAGATTTTTTTTAAAGGAGCTCAGTGCCGAATCTCATGCGAGGTACTTCTGCGGTTGCTTTAAAATACCATCTGTGACAGCTGCTATTGACTATTTAAGAGCTGTGCGACACGAACAAACACCTTCAAACAATAATAGTGCCCATTTATGTAACTGTCTTTATGTTCTTTAGCCTTGAGCGTGTTCTTGATGTTCAGCTGGTGCAATTTCAGCAAACTATCGTCAGTTAAGCTCCACCTTAAAAACGTACTAACCAATCATGCATTAGCAGTTGTGGCTGCTATTGGTAGTTCTTTGTGTTTGCATAGTTTTAAAAGGAATATTCATTTTTAACTTACCCTAAAAATGTAACCTGCATCTTCTAAATAAATAAAACAAATATACTTTAAGCATATTTAATATATACATTTTTGTAATGAATATATTAAATATACAAATCAGGACTATTTTGATCTTTTTTTGTTTTGTTTTGGAGTTCAATAGCCATAACTAGGAGTTCACATCACATGATAACCTGTCATTGTATGAAATAGTTTTTGTTTAATTTTAGTTGTATTATCATTTTAAATTAGCTTGCATAGTTTTTTTGTTATTTTTTTAGCAATATTGTTATATTTTCATTATTTTTTGTTTACTTTATGTTGCTATATAAGATTAATTTATTTTTATTTTATTTTATTTTATGTTTATAATTTTAGTGCCTTAAACATATTTCAGTTTATTTCTGAGGCATCTTTCCGATTTTTAGTTTAGTTTATTATTATTTTAGCATTATAATGTATTTGATTTAAAAAAAACAGAAATGTTTTTAAAGTTTTAGGTTTAGTAAACTGATAACCTTGTTTTCCACAGTAAATATAGGGATGCTGGCTACGTAATGGATTTTTTTTAGAAAAGTGACAAATTATTATGGATTCACGCCCACTAGAATCAAATCCTTTGCACAATTGCCACACAAAACACTAATTGAAATAGTTTTTTATAATTTGGCAGTGAACCTTTATTTTGACAGGTGTCTGACAGACTTGTTTGTCTGGTTTTCCAAATATGTAGATTTAGATGTTACTGTGATTTTATAGTGTCAAGAAACAGAGAGGATCTCAAAACCAGGAAAGATGAAGTAAATAGAGAATTCCCTAAAGGTGTCAATCAATCTGTCTGACCTTTGTAAAGTTGAGTAGATTTCTGAACAACACTAAATCTTTTCTCCAGTGCCTTGGTGGATTCCTATTTCTGAACATTTCAGCCTTTTAATATATTAATACATGATAGACTGTCATTGCACACTATATTGTGGGTTCATTTAGTAAAAAATGATGAAGACTCCTTCTAATACCAGTGGCTTTTGTTAAATCCGTGTTTTAATTAATAGAGGCTTAAAAGACATGATTAATTCTGCCAGTTATTAAGGAATACTTGCTGGCTTTTAATGCTTAATTTACCCCAGTTTAATTTATCCTTATCAGCGCTCTCTGAATTTTAACTTGACCATGAAGGCGAATGCCTTGCGATTTGAAATCACCTGAATATGTCTTACACTTATCAGCTGTAATAATGTGTAGATACATGACCTTATACTGTAAACATTTACCTTGTTATTTAAGTGCTGAGGAAGCCTGTATTAATGGGTATTGCCCAAAAGGGTGGATTAGCATTTTCCTATTTAAATACACATTTTAAATGATGCAAAAATTGAACACATTGTTTTCTATGAGTGCATGCATAAATATGGCAGAGTCCGTAACCCATTGTGGGCGGGGCTTGTTCTAATGTGATGTCACACTGGGCAGAAAACTGGAAGGTAGGCTTTTAATACATTTTCTGCATTTTTACCATTATATCGAGATTGTCCACACTGCATTTTCAATTAGATTTTTATCCCACGTTTTCAATGAGTTTACAATACTTTTAAACTGTTACCGAGTTCTCATCATAGTTGAGTAATCGAAACAGCACAGAACAGCTTGTTATAGCACTAAGATCTGTGATAAACCTCTTATTTTCTCTCTAGCACAACTGAGACAATCAATTGGCAGCTATGGAGAAGCTTTGGGTAATACTGAAGAAAAACCTGTGCCCCACTCATATGCTCCCAGCAAGATCAATATGATCTTTAATGAAGTGAAAAGTTAAGGTTTAAACACAGGGCGTAAAACAACGAACACGAGCGACTCGAGACAATTACTTGCTTTTTATTCACATGCTTCTTAAAGGAGCAATGTGGCGCTTTTAGTGACATCTAGCGGTGAGGTTCTGAATTGCAACCAACGGCTCACTCCCCCCCCCCCCCTTTCAAAGCACTACGGTAGCTGACACAGGACAAAGATATTGTCACAGAAGGAGATAACATATTTACAAAACACGCTCTGTAGAGCAGTTTGTCCGTTTTGTGCTACTGTACAAACAACATTTCTGAATTTAATATAAGGAGACTTGCGGTGTATATAGATAGAAATAGCTCATTCTAAGATAAAAAAAAAAATAACAGTTCATTATGTAAGGTCTTTATACACCTCTGAAGACATAGTAATGTATATTATATTGCATTCATAATAATGCGAATTGGAAGTTGTAAACCGTTAGGATATTTGGGATAATTTAGTATAATTGACTTTTATCATACGTTATGATATTTCAGTATTAATTTAGTGTTTTTGTACATTTCGCCACGTTATATACTGTGAAAATATGCATTGGTGTATAAATAAAGATTCACAGTATTCTGTACATATCTTATCTTGGAAGTACATCTTTGCATTATTAAACATACAATTAGCATTTCCACATCATACAGCACACACACATACAGAAAGTCGGTAGATGGTTCTTCATGACCGTGTTTACTGCGTTATTAAAATGAGGCAGCATTTAAGACCTGTCTGGGTTTGCTGCAGTTTATCTTTGCCTCTTGCCTTCCTCTCATTCGCTCTTTTTTTCTGTCTCTGCACTCCTCTCGCTTAGCCCCTATAATATTCCTTACCATGAATCACGACCACACCTCCCCTTTACCTCTCTCCAAGTTGTCAATCTTTTATCTCTCTTCCAGCAGAGTAGCAATCAATGGTATGAATATTTTGTATTTGTCGGTGAGAAATTCTTGAGGGCTTTACTGTATATGATTTGTTTTTCTTCGGTGGAGTTTGTGAATAAGTTCTTAGGTAAATGAAAGAAGAATGTTAGCACAAGATTTGTTTTATGCTGGTGCATTCAACCCTGAAATTATGTGACCTAAAGGATGCCATCTCCTAAAAACAGTTTGGAAATATCCATTTTTCCCAGCATTCGAAATGGAGTCTAGACAGAATTCAACTGGCCTGTGCAAAGCCCAGATGTCGGGTTCATCTTTGGGATGAACTGGAACGTCGACTGCGAGCCAGACTGATGACCTCACTGATGTTCTTGTGTGTGAATGGGAACAAATCCCAGCATCCCTGGTGGAACATCACGTGAAAAGCTTTCCCAGAAAGGTGGGCTGCCCACATGACAGAATGATGACACCTCCACAGCTCTGAGTTTTCAAATAACAAAATCAACCGTGAGTGCGCCGAAGAATTGCCGTCATCCTCCACATGACGTTCTAATCCCTAATGAAATTTCCAATCATCAGTTGTGCATGATAATGGGTAATCGAGTTCACATTCAGCCCGCTATTTATAATAAGCAACCTCGCAGCAGGGCGCGATGGGGGTAGACCTTGTGGAATGAAGGTGATGCGTCCACCGAGGGCCACAACAATCGGTTACGAGCGGGTTTGACATGTATGACAGGAAGTGCTCCCTCTATGACTTTGTCAGCGTGATATGCGGCACATGGTTTTGACAGTATGTCATGGGTTGCATAATTCAGAATCAAGGTCAATTACCCGCTCACTTCACAACATGAAAGATGGAGTGCCGGAGTCCCCAGCATTTTCACACGCAGGCAGAAGACTATCATGAATATTATAAATGACAAAGTGTTTCTGTTGTCTCACTTTAACGACATTTACATAAATGTACATAAAATACTGTAAATAAGCAGTCTAACAGAGTTTTAAATTACATGGTCATGACAGAATCTTTCAATAAAAGTATACTGTAAAAAATCCTGGAAAAAATTAAAGTTTCCAGCAGCTGGGTTGCCAGAAATGACCATAAAAGAAAACATTTTTCCAGTGAAATGCTTGTAAATGTGCAATCTTTGTCTGTAATCTGATCGTTTTTTACTGTATTTAAAAAAATATGTGGAAAATAAAATTATAAAATTCTTTAAAATTACTGTTTTTTACATTATATGTAAAAAAACTGTAATAAAATAACAGTACAATTATTTACTCACTTTTGTTGTCATAGGAAATGATAGTACTAGACTACTATACTCTATACTATATAATCTTACATATATATCATATAACACATACTCCCCTGATAACTCAGTTTCTGAGCAACTGAGCTCTTAAAAGCAAAGAAGAGAAAAGAGGAAAAATGACAAAAATCTACTCTTCAGGTGAAGAAAAACCCTAATCAGCATATCAATAAAACTAAACACTGAGGCAATATGTCTGCTGAGACAGTGAAGGAGGTTTTCAGGGGTAAAAGTGATTAACTATAAATATTCTCTTTCCTTGTTCACCAGGGCAAAGAAGGGCCCCCGGGGACTTCAGAAGCTTCCTGAATGATGCGCAATGATGGGATACGGATATAACCTGCTGATCCATTCTATTGATCTATTAGCTTCCACAGTACTGTGGGTACAACAGTTCAATAACTTCAAATCTTAAACACTTGAGTAAGTGAAATTACTGTAGGATTACTATCCAGGGGCCTATACTGTAGGACTATAGGAATATTGTGTTTCGCTCAAGGTTTTTTAATCCAACCTGACATGACTGAGAACATACAGAAAAAGCCAAGATCCAAATCGTACAGCGAAACAAATACTTCCTTAAAAGTTAACTATTAAGTGTATTGGCATTAACTAGCATTAACAACATTAATAAATACTGTAAAAACATATTGTTGAAATTGAAATGTATAGGCTATAAATGTGATATGAACAATATTTTTTATATCTTCTTCTCTATCACTATTGAAAACTCTTAAACAGCCCACAGATTCCTAAACACTCCTCCATTTGGTCACATCTGAAAGGGTTCAACTTTGTTCAGTCGAGAACACACACAATAGCGCGTGTCTGCTGCGGGCACAAAAGTCGAGTATTAAGATGTCATATCTCCTTTTACTTTTTGTCTCTCTCCGCTCTGATGCCGATTCACCCTTGCGAGATTTATCCCTTGGCGTCTGTCTTTACTGCAACTTTCCAGGCCCTTGGAAAAGTCAAACAGCTGAACACATTTACCCGATAATGGTACAAGGAGATCAATGAGACGGACGGGGAAAAGATAGCATCGAGCCGCAATCTATGAGCACTCTTGATCCGGAGCTGATGGATGTCAGAGAGGAGATTTTTGGCCCGAGCCCCCGGTGCGGCGAGACGCTCGGGGGGACAGCAGAGCAGACCTAAAGCCTCCGGTGCCAATAACGGTACCCCCGTCGAGTCCTCCGCTGAGCCCGCGTCAGCCCACACGGCTACATCAAAGCAGCGGTCTCTTGAAGATTTTCAGCCTCTGATTCTAATCTGGCTTTAAATGAATGTGCTGTTTGACCTGCATTGAGACATTCGGCTTAGGATTGTGCCCTCCGACAGCACCATTCCTTCGCAGTGTTTTACCACCCCATTCACATAAGGAATTGTACGACCCAAACGCATCCACAATGTTTTTGCACATCTCAGGTCCTAATGTTGACAAAAATCATTCACAAAAGACGATATTTTGAAGAGCATATACCCATTGACTTGCATTGGTTTTGTGTATATACAATAGAAGTCAACTGGGTACCGCCATTGTTTTGTTACCAACATTCTTCAAAATATCTTCTTTTGTGTTCGAACATGTTTGAAATGAGAGAGTGAGTAAATGATGGTGAACTAGCACAACTGTAGTAAAACCATGGATCTTTTTTATTTTCATAAGGGTGGTGCAGAATTAAGCACAACGTTTCACGCAAACCAAATTTAGAAGACAATGAAATGTAAACGTTTTTCACGGTCTTGTATCACATAGCACTACATCGATAGACTTTCCCTCCCCAGCCTGTCTGAATCGCTACGAAAACAATCAATTTGAAAAGCGTGCACCTCACGATATTGGTCCGAAACCTGTGCATCTGTCTTCGTGCTTGCGCGTGAGCGCTGTGGTGCAGCTTCAGAAGAAAGAGGCTGCGCGCTCTGCTTTTAGATTGCAGACTTGATTACCTATTGATTTTCTGCAGCGTCCTTATTATGAGTATATCTGTAACAAATGCATAGAGCTCATTTTTTAGCTTATGGCACTTACTAAACCTCTATCTTATCTGAGAGCTCACCATTTATTCAGTGGTGTTAGACGCTGCCGCAGCAATATGTTTGCACGAATGATTAGCAATTTTTTTTTTTGCTTTAATTACTGCTAATGACGATTCTATAGCCTTGAGGAATAAAAAAGCCTCATCATCTGTGGTATTTTCATTAATCAGTCATGTTAGCAATGATAAACATGCAATGCATGCCAGCGATTTCTTTCGCTTTGTACACGTCGCCTTGCATAAAGTAAACATTTACCCGCATGTGTGAGCGTTAAACATGCGCATTGATCCTCCGTGTCTTAATGTGAATGATAGAAGGCAGCCTGGAAACTCTGAATTGGATCACAGAATCCGGGCGACGGAGACATCGCTCCTCGCCTTTGGACTGATGCACGTTGCCATGGCAACCTTTCAGTTCCATACCCTTCAAAACAATTAGAATTCAACACCGTTGGCACCGCAAGTGCTCACCGCATCGCACTCGGGTCCGGGGTTATGGATAGATTGTGCAAATTGCACACGCTTGCATCTCGCTCTCCCTCCTCCTTTTTCTTAGCGTAGCATCAAAAGCTTATCAGAAATAGAACCGAGTCTATAGAGGCCGTAAACAGAGAGGCAGCGCGTAACTAGATCAGGGAACCTGACAAATCGCTGTTTCTCAGTTGTATAATAGTGTATTGGATGTACCAGTTTTCCTATATATTCATTAGGCGGTATGGTCGGCCTTTTGCACAATCTAATTTACTTTAATGAGAACACTGCTACTGCTGTCTGCACGGTCACATTTTCCAACTTGATTTGGAGAAATCAATGCGTTGAGCGTGGTCTGAAAGCTTTAGTTGCGAAAAAGAGGACGATGTTTCAAAATAGATCACTTCTCTAATTACTTGGAAAGTGACAAATGATTTTTTTTAAGGCAGAAAGAATAAAATCTGTTGAAATGGTTATCTGTGATATTCTCTTATTGGTGATGATTAGAGGTATTGTTCAATGCTTGCTGTTTGTAGGTGAAATATAGTTATATATAGTGACATAATTAGCAATTTACAAACCATTTAAAGGAACAGTTCACCCAAAAATAGATTTTTTTGTCATGAATTACTCACTGTAGTTCCAGATCTGTATAAACTTCTTGTATGGTTGGACACATACAGTAGAAATATATTTGGACAGAAATATGTAACCAAACCGCTCTTGGAGCCCATTGACTAATCACTCTCTATACAGACTAATACCTAATTTTGTGTCACTCACACAAATTCACATTTAATTGTATTCCATCTGTTCATTTAGAAAAACATCCATGATTCATTACCTTATAAGATCACTCTACATCCCGCTCCCTCGAAAGCGCATTTTATGGTCAATCAGACCACATTTACAAGCTTGTCTGCTGGTGACCATGCTGGCAGATAGAAACCACCGGTGCGTTTTGAGAAACATCTTTGCAACCGTTGGCGTGATGAGTGGGAGTGTCCACAAAAGGTCAACGGTGTCTTGCACTAAATTGAGCTGAGCTGTTAAAAGCTGCCATTGTAGGCTGAGAGACGACCATTACCTCTGCTAATTGATTAGCTGCCAGCAAAGACATGTTCCTGGGCAACGGGAGAGCCACGCGCCCCCTCCATCTGCATTCCTTGGGCCTCATTGTTTTCAATTGAGTTAGCAATTCGGTGCAGATTCGATCAATTAAAGCTGCATTGCTGCAAGCCGATGTTAGATTGGAAATATTAAATCATCTCTCAATGCGTAATGAAGAAGATGAATAGATTGCAAACTCTTGTGTGTTTTGCTGTTTATAATTTCATAGTTACAGCAGTAATTCTGGTGCTAGCTAACGGTATTGGGGCACCACAATTGAAATATTTTTTAATCTGATAACGCATTATTATTAATTACATTCATTTGTTTATTTTTATGTTGCTTGTGTATTTGGTTTTTATGGTTAGTTTAGTTTTTATTTCGGTTTGGTTAATCATTTTGGTGCCTGCCATTTCTTCTTTAAAAAAGTCAATAAAATCTGTTGTTTATACAACTTTGGCTTGTTCGTATGAATTCATAAGTTGCGATTCATACAAAAATGCACAATTACTAAAAAAAAGCAATAGTGAAGCCCCACCCCAACACTGCCCCTAACATCACTGGCCTGAAAGCAAATCACATTTAAATGTACAAATTATATCGTTTGAATTCATACGAATTAGCCAAAATTAGCCACGTCGTTTTGTCATGAGATTTGATGTCATTTAACCTCAGTCCACGTAAAGACAAGCGCACTTTATGTTTCAAAGAAAAAAGGCCAAAGTTACAGATTGTGACTTTAATTAAATTCCTTTTACTCCGAGCAACAGTTTTTGTATTACATTACAGAATAACTTGCATGAGAAACCTATTTTTGCAGATACTCATTTAATTTCATCATTACAGAGGTCAGATGTCCATGCTTTCATTAATGAACTCAAGATGGTCTTTGAAACGTTCTCATCTCATGCTGTTATCATTTTGGCACGAATTAAATCCATGGCAGCTCGAGTGCAGGCTGTGATGTGGAACATGCAAAATACTACGAAATTCCGAAATTTATGTACATTTTTCACTCAAGCTGACAGGAAAATTTACATATACTCTCCAGTCTTTCAATTGTGAAATGAATGTGAAACAGTGTAAAGAATGGAAAAATATTGTAGGAAAAGAAGGAATCTACTTTTGAACGAATCAATATTGAGTTGGCTTAGAGTCAGCTGTATCTGTTAAAGCCTGCATGAGGAACTTCTGATCTGAATTACTGCTTCTAAAGAGTGAGCTGATATAGAATTCGGCGCTCCAGAACCTTTGAAGTTTATACCTGTGAGTTTCCCCTTTCATCAAGACAATGAAGGGCCTGCCGGGCCTCTGATCCATCCCGAAAACTGAAGCAGTGGTTATGTGTTAAGACAAATGTCCTCTTGTTTGTGCAACAGCACGTCTCCGTCTCCGTTTTTCCTGTGTGTGTGTATTACAGAAGATCTTACCACAGACAGGTAAGAACCATATCAGCAGAAAAAAACAGCGAAGTGTATCATGGATTATGGGGATTATTGGAGACGGTACTTTGGTCCAGAGCTCTAGAGCTAAAGCGTTAGGCCTTGTTTGCCAACTCGTCGGGCCACATCATAAAGTGTTGCCTTTGGCACTAGCCATTTAATCAAATAAAACAAACAGTAGTGCAGCAAAATATTCAGGTTGCAGCACAAAAGAAATACGTAATGTAATATATCGAACTAAACTAAAAATAATAAAATGATAATATATTAATTTATATTTTATTGTTTAATTTTATTGTACATTAATTTCATTGAATAAACAATTTGTTGAATGGGTCGGGTTGGGTCTTTGTGGCATTTAAGTTTAACCAAGTAACAGTTCTTCTACTGGTCACCCAAAATAGACATACTTTTAACTTGCTAGCTAATGTTATTTCTGTTGTTTGTATTTAGAAATATTCTGCAGGGTCTCTATTCTTTGCGGAAGTGCGTGTAATATTTGTTTATGTTGTTGCTTTGAAAGTGTCTTTAGTATGTCGTGACATGTATATAGCGTTTTAAACACAGTGCAATGCTACAAAGCAGATTTACAGAAATATTTACATTAGTAGAATATGTGAGAGTGTAATCTAGGAATAATCTAAAATAAAATATCAAATTTAAGATTATTACGATATTATGATCCAAACCAATGCATTATATTACATCTGCCAAGGACCAGTTTAGTTCATCTAGAACCCAGCTACCAATTCAAGCTGGATTTACCACCAGGCAAAGTCTATTGATGTTCATTGACAGAATTTTCCATCAGTCATTTCAACAGAAGTTTTCATTGTCTGCTGTCTTGCTGTGTTCTCTGTAAAAATGAAGATTGACGAAGCAATATGGGAAAGTACGGGGAAAAGGAAAGACTATTGGAAACTATATTGCAACAGAGAAAACGACAGAAAATAGTCAGAGCAGAGCACACATGTATGATCAAACATGAACCAAATATGACTTTGCCTTCTATTTATATTGCTGTTTCTCAGTTGGCTCCCTGTCTTCCCTCTCTTATGTACAGCGAGCCTGATTGAACGGTGTGAAATGAGAAGCTCTCTCTCTCTCTCTCTCTCTCTCTCTCTCTCTCTCTCTCTCTCTCTCTCTCTCTCTCTCTCTCTCTCTCTCTCTCTCTCTCTCTCTCTCTCTCTCTATTTTTCCATATGGGTGGAGATCTGTGACTTCATCATCCACATGCAAAGAAACACAATTAAACCTGTCACGTCTGATTGCTTAAATCCAACATTTTCCCTCACCGAGACATAATCAGAATACTGGAATCAGCCTACGTCTGATTCAGAAATAATGAAGCTCCAGCCTAATTTTGCGGTTTTATGTGGTTTGATTTTTAATTAGTTTATCTACAGAAATGCATACCAGGGCAGGGAAATTGTAACTTTTACTCATTAAAAGCTACCGGGGCATGTTGTCACAAAAAATTAATGCGATTGGTCTTAAAAAACGGGAGAATTGAGAATGTGTGGCAGCTATCCCCTATTTCCTCAATATTCCAGGTCACGGCACCACATCACAAGAATGTATGGCTACGGTACGATGTTGTTGCTGTTCAACACTTGTCGCTCTGCCACTGTCTACCATAATACTTGTTATGTGCACAGTTAATCTAATTTGGTTGTTCTCTTGTCACTTGCATCCCTGCATTTTTTATATTTATGGTAATAAGTCACCTGCTTGTGTCTCTAAGTCCCTGTTTGTCATAAACTCTGTGTTTATTATGAGGCTGTCAACAGATTTTTTTCTCAAGCCCTAATTACACCTCATTATGCTAATTCTACAACATTACAGGACTCGCATTCTCTGTTGGGCGGATTAACCCGAACGAATCATTTAGCATCTCGCTAAAATACCTTGCACATGTTAACTTGAGAAATCAACAGCTTGAAATAAACTGTCTGCCTTCTATTCCAGCTCATAGTGTCAGGGCATCAGCGCCAGATTGCTCCTAATGGCTCACTATACTGCACTGGAAGAGAACGGAGGCAAGATGTGGCCTGCATGACCCAGCCTTAGAGCTCTTCTCCTGGATGTTGATTAGCTGGCTCCTCTCTCTGCGCTTCAGCCTGTCAGAGGTTCAGCTGAGCCAGGTCTTTTCGGGGGCCCCCCGGGACCCCGCGGTGGGGAATATTTGTGCTGCCGCAGGACACACTAATCTTTCACTCTCTTCTTGGAGCGAGTGCAGGAGGCATGTACGATATGAGACTCATCTCACTGATCGGGGATCAGGCAGGACTTGCGCTGCCCTCTAAGTCTTTCATTCAGTTTCTGGATGAGACAGCAAGAATAAGACTATTTGGATTATTGTAAGGCTTTTGTGGAACTTCGAAAGTGTTTTATAATTGATGTTTTGGTGAAGTTGTTACTGGTACTTATATTATATATATATAAGTGCTCATATTTCTGCAGTCTAAATATTTATATTTCATATCGATTTATTTCTTTATTTGTTAAGTAACTGTACAATAAATTTGATTTGTGATGATGACCGGCTGAGTTTGCATTATCACTTGCTTATAGTATTTCTGTGCTTCAATTGACTTAACTGTCATACATTTACATACAGTATAAGCCATACGGTTTTACTGACAGTAATTGAAAACACTTTACAATAAGGTTGTATTTATTAACATTAGTAAATGCATCAACTAGCATGAACTAACAATGTAGGCTTTTAACCTTTGTTAATATTTATTAATGTAAGTTAATGTCAATATTGTTAATATTAGTTTACTTTTTATTTAATAATGTATTCGAAAATGTTGAAATTAACACGAATTAAGATGAATAATGCTTAATTCTTCATTGTTACTGTAGTTAGCTAATGCATTAACTGTTAACAAATAAAAACCCTATTGTAAATTGTCACCCAAGGAAAATAAAACCATAAATTGAGTCTTTATCAATACTAATTATGTTCATTTTGGAGTGAACCGTCTCTTTAAGAAAAATACTGCTATGCCTGCAGAGTGAGTTTTCTAAATGAGTATTTAGAAAGTCATGCATAAGACGGTTAACATAATGCATAAGATGAGTGGCTTATCTAATCATCCCCATAATGGAAAAACATGAATATTCATTGACACTCTAGTGAATATTTGCATTTAGATTCTCAATTCTATTGTAACTCTCTCACATTTTGCAGGCCCAGCACATCTGAAGCGTACAAGATATTAATTGCTGCATGGATGAAATAGGAGTGTCTCGTGGCTTCTGTCATTTCCTGGTCATATCGCAAACGCAGTAATTTGTCTGCGTATAGCTGCAGGAAAGCATGATTAATCAAGTTTTACTAATTTGATGAGAGATTATTCAATTTATTAATTAGTAGAAAGCCCGGTCTCAATATATCTTATGCAAAGGTACTGCATGGTTGTAATAATATTCACAGTAGGCTATACTTACTTTTAAGTGTACCGCACTGTAAGTAAGTTTAGTTAGTAACATCATTTTTGGTTAGTGCAATAATTTTCTTTTGCCAATGACACATTCTGTCCTAATATCAATTTGGACCATATCATAGTAAACTCATTTGAAATATTCACCCTCTTTTTGTAGCATTCAATCACATTGAACTTATGTTGTACTATTTCTATTATTATATATTATTCAATTCAATTCATTGAAATCCCATGAAAGTAGGCTACTATTAGATCAATACTTAAAATCAGAAGAGTATGGCACAACTGTGAATTTACATAGTCCACTACATTTAAAAACGTGCAAGGAAATTGAAGGAGGATGCCATCACGAGCTCAATGAAGTGGTTTAGATTGGACATACTATTGCATATAACAACTGTTGCCTGAATGCAAATAGAAAGCCACTGCTATAAAATGTCATGACGTTTCAGTAGTTTGCCGGAAGACATGTGGGAGACTAGAGCCAGCTGGAGCATGGTTCAATGGTCTGATATGACAAAACTGATCTTTTTGGCAATGCGATTAAATGCCATGCTTGGTGTAAGTCAAACACTGTGCGTCATCAAAAACACAACATTCACGACGTGGAAAAGATGTGTGTTAGCATCTTGCAGTTGAGATGGTCTTCAGTAGCTGGCCGTTTAAGGGGAGAATTTAAAACAAATGCGGGCTGATCGAGAATACAAAACCTCACGGTTTTTTTTACTTATTTAAATTGACAAATCGGACTGTAAATTCGAATCCTAACGAAAAAATATATACATGACAAATAAAAACGAATAGTAGCCTAATTTCCCTCCCTCCACAGAAATAGCCAATGATATCATAGATGACCTTTGCAGCTAATAAGCTGCCAGTATCACGTCATCAAGTATGTTTGTGAGTGATGCAACAGGTGTCAGCGAAATTTTCGCTATTAAGAATTACTAAAGTTTTTCAAGCAAGCCATGGAAAAGAAAGAAGGACTGAGCTTCTCCACAGGAAAGTAAATGTTATTTTAAATAGGGCACGCAATTCATGTGTAAATATTTGAACTGATGAAGCTCATATGAATGTAGTAGTTTGTGTTTGACGCGGTATTTCTTGCGTGCACAGGGTTTTAAATGTGGAGATCGGAGTATGGCTGCGGCCGAAACCGCATACTTCCATAGTAGGCGAAAATAAGTAGGCTATATAGTAGGAAAATACCCGGATGGTAGAAATCAGGTCATTCAAAAGCTAACGTGGTTAAATGCAGAAAATATGACGAAGCATATCTTGCTCTCGGCTTCACTGTTAATGTCGTTGGTGAGGAGGAAAGACCAATGTGTGTCCTATGCCTTAAAACGCTGGCAGCGGACAGCATGAAACCCACAAAATTAAGGAGACACATTGAGAGCATGCATCCGAATTATGTTCAAAAGCCACTAGAGTTTTTTAAAAGGAAACTTGATCAATATCGTGGGCAGTAAACACGTTTTGTTAAAGCGACTACAGCAACAGCGAAAAAAAGCATTCATTTTTCATTATATGTAGTGAAATGATTTGGTGGTCTGAGGGGTTTGGGGGGGGCCAGATTTTTTTATAGGTTTAAAGGGGGGCGCGACCAAAATAGTTTGAGAACCACTGCGCTAAATGATGATGATCGGTTTCTAACATACACTGTAGTGGATTTCATTCTCATTGCTTTGCTGAATTTGAGTAATGCGTTTTGTCTGTATCGTTTAGCAAATACAGCTGTAAGTTCTCAATCTCAACTATTTTATTTCTATAGAATGAATATTAACTAGAGATTCTCTTAGAGTTTTGGTGTGGATCAGATCATTGCAATAGATTATTCAAGCAAATAAAGGTCATTCGCATATGGTCTCAGTGCAGTGTACTGTATAATTTGCTTGAATAATGTATTTGACCTCTTTACACCAAAGCTCCAACAGTTATGAAAGCTACAAAATCCTAAAATTAAGGCGCTGTGTGCTTTTGTACTTTGTCTCTAAAATATAACACTTAGCTATCTGTTAAATTACAGTCTTGACGTTTACATCCCTGTTTCATAGTGCTTTGTGACGAGAGAGACCGGATGCAAGAGTACAAGATGTGATTTCATAATGTCTGTGATTCAAGTGCAAACATACCATTTGCATGACATCCATCGTTTGCCTCGCCTGCTTCTGCCATCGGTGCTCGACTTTGCTTTGGCTCAGCACCACTCCTTTGAAGTTAAAGCCATTTGAATCCATCTGTCTCTGCACACAAAATAACAATAATGCCGTCATTAGCATAAAACCCGACTATCATCCGTCACTCTCCCAAGGTTATTGCTTCAGTACATGTCCCATATTATTTGCCATTTACAATATGTCACCGAGCTGATTGTGTTGTAATAATACCAGTGGATTGCCAGTTGCGTGACAACAGAAGTGGTTCGTAATTGAATTTTTTGGCAAGGCACTTTTAAGTCACTGCTAGAATCGAGTAATTAATCAGCATTACAGAAGAACATGACACATAGCTCGCTGGGTAGAATATGCTCTCAGACACCGCACGGAGGAGTTTAGCGTGATGAAGATGTTTGAAAAATGCCATCCAAACAGCTGGCGCAATTTATTCTTTTATAGACAGCGTAAATGGTTTAAATGTTCTCTCAGATCACGAAGAACCTGTTGTATGGCAAGTTAACATAAGGCTTTATTGCTTCCATTCATGGGATTCTTACACGTGATATGAAACGATTCTCAACCTCCCATAGTTCAGTGCGATTTATTGGAGCCAAATGTCAGTCAGCAGTCTTTATCATATTTGGCTTTCTAATTTTTATAGAAGGTCAAAGATGTTGTTGTGATTGCCCCGGTGTCATGTAAAATTCTGCCCCCCATGTAAATTGATTCTGTTGCTGAAAGAATGTTTAATGGTTACTCTTTTTAGCTCCTGATTGCAATTCTTACAAAATTACATTACAATTCATGCTGCTAGAACTTTGCTAACATTACCATAATTTTCTTTTACATGAAATACTTTATAAACTAGTATGTAGATGAGGCTATAGGTAGTGAAATCAAACAAATCTTGTTCCTACTGTTTTAGTTTGCGTACCAACTAGCTAGTGCTAGCTTCGCTTATGCGCCAGAACTAGTGTAAGCTTTAATTTTAACATATTTTTATTATTGTTTTTTTGTACAGCGTATTTAGCTTGGTACAAGCTGCACAGCTTTGGTTAATCCTACAACAAGATATCGTGATCACAACAATTTTGTGATCCTGTATTTCAACTTGCTGTCCTATAGGGGACACAATTTAGATGACGGGCAGAATTTTTTGGGAGTATCAAGGCATAGCTAAGGCATATATTTAAGGTGTCATTGTGGTCTTAAGAGGTTGCATGTTTCTTCCATTAATGTTTATATATTAATGCTTGTATTTTGTGTGCTAGAAGTAATTCAGTAGATTATATAGCATATAACATATCAGATATAGAGATATACATATATAATTAACTGTATCTCAAAATATTTTTAAATGGAAATATGGATAACAAAATACACATTTGTTTTATTTTCCATGCAATTTCATGAATGAAATTTATTTCGAAACTACAGAGGGAGAGAGGATAGGCAGTGAAGTGGGAAAAGAATGGGGGCAGGATCGGGAAAGGACCACGAGTCAGGATTCGAACTCGGGTCACCCACACGAGTGTTGGAGCACTTGCCCACGAGCCGACATGAAATAAGTTTAATTTCAATACCGGTACATTATGCTAAGAATAAAAACTATTTTCATTGCTAGTCATTAATCGGACTAAATTGTTTTTTTTTTCTTTTACAGTCATAGTCAATGGGATTGCAACCACCCACCTTATCCAACTTTGCTACCAACAAGTGTTTTTGTCATATTAGTATAAAAGCATGGGCATAAAGAATGGTTGCATTTAATCTCTTTATATATTGTATATTTTGGAGAACAAACTCACAGGTCATAGCTTTGATGTGAATGGTTGTTCATTTCATTTACTGCTGTTTCATGCCTGGAGGGGAGGTATAAATGAATTTCTACACATATGTTTAATTAGTGGTGGTTTATGACACAGTATAGAGTCTGATAAATACTCGCTTTGCGTGCTTTTACCCCTCTGGAGGCTAATGAAACAATCTAACTCTTTACTGTATACAAATGATTACTTATTTGTGGTTAACTTGAAGAACTGCGGATCTAATATTTTGTCTTTTTCTCCCACACATAAACGCGGCCCACACTGATGTCAATATATTTTCTTACGCGCTCTAATAATTATCAGTTACAGAGATCACAAAGATTTTATTTTACCCTGATATACACAAAAATCAACATTTATATTAATAGACACTGTATGCAACACGAGGTCACATTGATTTTAAAACCCATAGCACTAACATTTTGCCTCTGCTGATCCTCGATAACCATGTCGGATGAACACGCTTGCACAGTGACACTCTCGACGTTACACTGACCAGCCAATTAATTTCATTGACCCCTTTAATATGCCAGCTGTGATGTAAATGGTTATAGAAAAGCACTCCGGGTGCCTTTAAAAACAGTTTGTCTTACATGACAGCTTTATTAAAATGGAAATGCAACTAGTCAAACAAATGCTGAAAAGATTTAAAGGGTTGGTTTTATTAAGCGTCTTGTCAGTGATGTGTCCCAGCTGTGACTATGAATCTCAAAGTGGCTTTTCCTCTTCAATAAGGTCAACAAATGAAAATGGAATCGGTTTAGACTTGCCAATGTTGAAAAATGTTGTCTGTGCCAGTTGGCATTAAGATCAAGAAGAGGGCAGCCTAGTCCTGTGCTTTGGCTCTCCTACATTATTTCTGATTATGTTTAAGTGTACTTCTGTAAGGATGCACAGAAGTTGAATTGCTTTTATAGGTCATATTGAATTGTAGGTTTAAGCCTTAAAGGGGTAGTTCACAAAAAATTCTGTCATTTACTCACCCTTTTGTCATTTTTAACTTTCATTTTTGAGTGAACTACCCCTTTAACTACAAGCAACATTTGTAGGAGTGTTTCTGTGAGAATTGGTGCCATTTTAATGTGGTGATTGTTAAAATATATTCTTGCAAGTTCTTAAAAGTTCTGTCTTATAAGTATAAATTATATGTTTAGTTTGATCAAATACGCTTATTTAACGATAGAAAAATACATTAAAGGCACAGTTCACACGAAAATATGTATTTTTTTTCACCCTCATGTCATTCCAAACCTGTATAACTTTGGCTAAGCACAGAAAAATATACTTTAAAGAATGTTGGTAACCAAACAGCATTGGCCTCCATTGACTTTTGTGAACACAAAACCACCTAGAAAGATTTCTCAAAATATCTTCTTTTGTGTTCCACAGAAGAAAGTCATATACAGTTTTTGAACGACATGAGGGTGATTAAATTATTACAGTATTTTTAGGTGAACTATTCCTTTAAAAAGAAAACAAAGTTGTCTAAAATAGAAAAACATCTAAAAATGTATTATCAGTTAATCATTAAAGTAATTTTTGGCAAGTGAGTGTACTTGTTTTATAGAATTAAAAATGAAACGTTTATCTTATTGAAAAATTATTGTCAGTAGTACTGATGATATTGCTGAAACTACATGGAAAAAATACACTGCAGCGATTTTCAGGTGTGATTTGACAAAGTATTGTGTTTTTTATGGTAGCTATGAGATTAATTTTGCAGATGCAACCTTCTGTACAGAGTACATGGGCATTTATCAGTGATAGTTTGTAGCTTTCATAAGACCTTTTGTGAAAGGTCATGTCTAGCTTTAATTATGACACATTTGCAAAATAAGTGAGACGGCCCCTAATTGTGACAGCCATTATCTCCCTTTGTACGCTGATGCGAATGGATTGATTCATAATAACACAGCCTCAACATACCTGTAAATAGTGTGAAAATTATCCGTTCTGAAAAGCCATGAATGTCAGCATCAAATGTGTGTCTGTTGCGATTGCCTGTTGGAAGTCCAACGCAAACTTGAAAGGAAAGCTTGAATGATATAATAGCTTTCATACTCCTTGGAAATCAGAAGACAGTGTCCACCATTACTTAGAATGAATAGCCTACACGGACATTGCATTTGTGGAAAGCTTTGATTTTTTTTTTTTACCTCTCACCTCTTTCATATGCCTGAGAGAGAGAGAAAAATATATATATAACCTGAGAGTGTGGCTGCAAGGAGTTGCTTGTGCATCATGCGTTGTCTTTATTTTTTTGTTTAAAATGTGAATCCCTCGCTCCATCCTTTCAGCGATAATGTATGAAATTTCTAACGTAATGTACTTTTTATTTCTTGGCCTTAAAATAATTTTGTATGATTTACGATCATGCTGGGTTTAATGTGGAACATTACAGGTACATGGACACAGGAGATGCATACAGCATGTATACAGGTTATATAGATGATTTCAGCGGCAAGAACAAAAATGTTATAAACGTCTGGTAGACCATTAAATATTGGTAGTAAATCATTACTATTGGTCACCCTTCATGTTTGTCTGTTGCAAATAAAAAGTATTAAAATGTTACAAATTCAGCCTAAAAATTTGGTGGTTTTTTAATTTCTTGTAAAGTGGCAGTTTAAGAGATGAAAGCTTTCAGTACGACAGTCAGAATTTTTTTTGCTTGCTTCTAAAACATTAATATCACAACGGTTATGTTCAATAAATTGTGGGAAGAATAAATTATTATCACGATTAAAATACGATGAATTACTAGCCACTATCCACTTTGTTTGTAGAAAACACTGTTCCTCATGTGATAAAATGAAAACATTTGCGATTGCCTCCGTTCGCTCTACAGATCGAAAGTTTCTCAGAACATTCATTATGTACTCGACGCATCTCTAATGAGAAACGCCGTATTCGCCGAGATAGGTTTGCAATGCTGTTTGCTAAATTATTAAGTGATTTCCGAAAGTAATTTGCAGCCCATCGTTCTGCTCTTTTGTAATATTGTCCCCAGAAAGTAAAACATTATTTCTGCAAGACGACTTCATATCTACCCTTTTCATTGCTGCTCTAACATGGATATAAAGCTCTGAGTGCAGCAACCATACTGTAGCAAATGGCATTAGATGAAAGTTAATTGCCGTTGTTTTACATACAAACAGTATTTTTTTTAAGATACATAAAACAGCAGACGTTTAGGTTAATGGAGAGAAGAACCACAGCATCTGTAGGAGTCCATTACCCCTCTGCATTTACATTCCGCTGCTGACATTTCTCATGCATAAATTTGAGTCTAACGCAGGCAATTAATAGACTTCCATTAGAACACCAGGACCCCTCTCCCCCCTCGTCGCCTTATCTCTTTTCTGAAATGCGGTGGGTGTTTTTCGTTACTTTAGACTGAGCGGTGCCTCTAAACCGCATAATTCACTCATTCTGAGTCAACACGCTGCAGAAAACAACTAATCTGAGTCGCTTTCAATTTGTCTTTCGTGGCAGTAAATACATTATGGCACATCTCTGCTTTTGTACATTCAAATGAGTTGAGCTTTAAGTGTATCAGTGACTGCTGTAGCTATCAAGGCTTTGCCAAAAGTCTGAAAATAAAGAAGACCAAGTCATTTTGTGCAAATGTCAGCTTGTTTTTTGTGTGGGTGTGCTTTTGCACTTTTGAGTTAGAATGCAGTAGACATACTGTAGTATTGTATACAGTCTCTAATTTTCCCAAAAGGTCACATAAAGTAAAGCAGGTACATATATTAGTCAGTGCTGTATGTGTAAGTAAAAGCAGACGTAGTTGATGATCTTCCATTGTGTCTCATGAGTCATGTTTGTGTGCTTCTCTGGTGACTAAGCAAAATTTGTTGTCGCTGTGTAAGCCTGCGGGACGTAAACCTACAGGTTTTTCAAGACATTCCCATCGGAGGAACCTGGGGTTAAATACTCTCTCCTGTGAGTAAATCAACTGTTCTGGGGTTTAAACCCATGACCTTTGTGTTGGCAGATCCATTACCAACTATTTCTCCACCAGAAAGGCACGGTTGAAAGGGCCAGCAGTTAAACACTGCATGCTTTCTTTGTTTGTTTGTTTTTATTTATTTAGATATGGAATAGATATAGTTCATTGAGTTATGGCTTTATATGGTATGTAAATGGCTGTAGAATGCTATTGACTATCTTAAAATAGACCAATGTGACTTGACTTATTAAATCAAGATTTATTATAATCATACACATTAGACCATCTAAACTCATAAAGGCACTCCAGAAATAAATTAGTGTAATGACTTCTGTAAAATGAAAATTTTATTGCTTATTGGTTGTTTTTATATGTATATTAAGATAGTAAATGCCGCTCTCAGTTGTGGTTAATTTAAATATTAATTTATTTCAGATGTGATGTAAATTTAACTTACGTTCGGACTCAAAAGCGAACATGCACAGTAACATTTATGTTTCTTCTTTGAAAGCATCTATAAGCACAGTTTGTGACATTGTTGAGCTCTCTTGATTCTTTTACAAAGAGACCACTAGGTTTTTTTCACAGGAAAAACATCTGAAAAGCAGACCAACTCTATCAAATTGTTTTATATTTTGGTCTAAGCACTTACACAAAGTTCAAAGAGCCCTCTATACACATCTATGCTTTTTCATGATTCACACCGAATAGCCAAAGTAGCTCTATTAGTGTCATTGTTGTGATGAAAACACGTATCCCCCGTTCACTGTCATTTCGTCCTGACCACCAGCTTACGCACAGGAAATAGATGTGTGTGTGTGTGTGCGTGCGTGCGTGCGTGTGTGTGCGTGCATGTGTGTGTGTGTGTGCGTGCATGTGTGTACCCGAGGGAAAGACTGTTTGAAACTGCTGGCAGGCACCTATTGTGCCTTATCAACAGCACTATAAATCCTGTCTGTCTGTCTTTGAGCCTGATTCCCACAATGCATGCTTTAAGTGTCCTTCAAGGACCAGGGATGGAGTGACATGTCCTGAACACTTGCATGATGACCTCGTGACTTGTGTATTTTCTTCTTACCTCACTTCCTGTTTACTGTACGATGTAGGGAAATCGTGTGCATAAGTATATCCAGATTTAAAAAATATGGTTCAGGATATGCATTAGAATGACATTAAAGAGATGTCCGCATGACATTTAGTGGGAAATATCATCAAGCCACCCACAAACATTTCTTGGCCCCTTTCTACCCCTCTGGCTAAAAATGACAGATTTTAAAATGATTATTTAACATTAACTAACCGATGCACAGACTAAATAAATACGTCATTTGTAAAACAAAGCACTGGTCATTATAGAGACCATTTTTTTTTTAAATTTGGCATATATTATTCTGCATGAAGCGTTTGTCATTGTTTAGACGGAGATTAATATCAGGTTCATTGTTCGTCACAAAGCATTTGATGATTTGGCTCTTCATCATTCAAAGGCGGATAAATAATTTTCAAAACACACTTGAAAATGGCAGCTATTGTGTCCGAAAAATGAATGCAATGAGATCCACAAAAGAATATGCAAAAACTGAATAAATAAATACAATTCTCAAAGGCTTTTCCTAATTTATTTATTTATTTCCAGTCACAAGGAAAAATTGGATCGTTGGAACCGATAAACACTTCCTCTTGTTATATTGAGATGCTATGGCATTATCCTTCAGCTATGTTTTTACCCTAGTTCTTCCCCATATACTCTATTCATTTGATATTTTCCTCTGTTTTTTCAAGCTTAAAATTCTGTTTTCTCAAGAGTGCAAATTTCACACTTATAATTCATGGCAGCGCACGCTTGCCAGTAAAGCAATTGGCACGCTTTGGATTGGACCTGCAAGTATTGTCTTAAGGGATTGTGCGTTTTCTACAGCCGCCATTGATTTAGATGCCAGATGACACAAAAGTTTCTGAACTTGTTCTTCTTTCTTCAAGGCCTCAGAAGCTAGTGATATAGATCCAGGCTCCTCTCTTTTGGCTGGGTGGGTATTGAAGTTCCATTGTTTTCCAAGATTAATCTGGGCCATCTCTGTACACTTACTGTTTCAGCTTCATTGGGGCCTCGTTTTGGCGTATCGACGGGCTGCAGGTTTCGGAAACCTATAATGACTTTCTCATAATGCTGTTGCATGCTTGTGAGCAGGTTTTGCTTTGAAGTATAGCAGTGTTAGAATGGTCATAGCCGGTGCCTATGCACTTTTTCTATAGGCCGGTCGTTGAAACCAAATTTAAAACGGGGTGAGATTTTTATGAAATGTATATGTTTCGAAAAATTTGAGGGTCAGTTTAAATGACAGACTTTTAGTTGAACTACGCCTTTATGTGCATATATTATGATACATGCAGTGGGAGATCCAACGCTGTTCACCAAGATGAAGACCGAAAGATTTTAATTCGGCCTGCTTCTTTCACTTTGCCTCAGACGCCTGTAGTGCTGGTCAGATATTTCTCCACTAGATGACAGAAGACAGCAATTAAGTGTTGTGGGCAGAGCGGTATAGTGAAGAAGCTGGGCAGATGCAGCCCGGAGGCTGTCATGTTTGTCGGGGGGGCTCTGGGCGGCACGGGTGTAGGCGGACCGAATGAACTTTGTCAGGGTTGAGTCAGGCAGCCGTGCTCTGGACGAGCATAAGAGACACAGAAGAGGGTACGTCCACAGAGACTACAGCGGGTTAGGCAGGGTTCGCGTCCGCCTTTTTGTTTTGAATGGCTCCGACATGAAAAGGTGAAAATGCCAATTAAAAGGCATGCTAAAAATATGCTGGCAATCCCTCTCTCAACCTCCGTCTGATGCTGCTAAGCTGGAATAAGCCAGATTTCTGCTCTTGTTTATTGGTTCAGGGTTGGCCTTTTGTGAAGTCACATCGGCTCGGCAGTTATCACGTTCATTTTCATACTGTGACGCGCACGTTCCCGACTCTTCAGTTTGACCTTTCTGTCAAAGGAAGTGTGAGTTTGTCATTAGCACTCAGAGCGTTTGTGATCAAGACGCAAGGTCTAAATGAATAAAAGCTGTTTAACAGTACTTTTTTCTGACTGCATGTTGTATATTCACCCGTAATACTACCCATGATTCTTGCACAAACATGTTTTACAGTGTATGGGTGAACATTTTGATTACTAATGCTATCATGCTAACTGTGTACTCCATATTTATGTGTCTAAAATCACAGCTATTTACAGAAGTGTTGCGTCCCACCTCTTGCAGTCATTATTTGGGGCTCAAAAGAAATTCAAGTTGTCGCTAGAGTGCCTTTAACCTCTCAGTAAGTCGACACATCCTGAACACTCATGCAAATGTATTATTCATTTGGCTTTGTCTTTTCCCGAAGTCTTGAACTGTATTTTTTTGTGGTGTGTTTGTAGGATGAGGTTTGTTTGTGTATCTGGGTCGATGATGCTTTATGATGAAAGAACAGACAAGCGGATTACTCATCATTTTTAATGCTGTTAAGGTGGGAGTACAGATTCCTTTGTGGGTTTAGGCTGGTGTTAAACCTTGACATGACGAACAGTTAAATAAATTGTGATGAGTAACGTTGACGTCTGTATCAACAACCATTTTGGTGCTCAAGAATTTTAATGCCGAAAAGTAACAAAATCAAAAGAATTCAAATTTCAAGGCCATTGCACAACAGAAATGTGTGAGAATAAGAGTCCGTCAGACTATCAACGTGTGTTGGGCTAGTACATTTTTTTCATATTTTTCTTTACCTTCAGACCACATACATTTTAGGATCATGGTCATTTCAGTGAATGTTCCTGTAGCCTAACTGGTTTTATACCCAGGGTACACATCTACTGATAAAATTGAATGCACTATACAGTAAGTTTATTATTATGATATATAATTCAGCCCTATATCCGAACAATATGGAGAGTTGATGCTCTCCCCCCGGGTGCATATACTGTTATTCAAAAGAGATTTATGTTTTGCTCTTGCCTGGTAAACCTCACAAAACAGCCGAGATTTTGAATCCACAGTCACAGGTGGAGGGAAGGTTCAGAGGTGTACAGAGCAGGTGACAGCTAAACTTAAAGGTTTATGGGCACAATGGCAGGTGTCAAAAGAAGGTCCCTGGAGGGAATTTAAATCAGGGTTTACCTCTTGACGCCACATGCTCTTTCCTCCGGATCTATGAATGAAATCCCATCACATTGTTTATTAGGCCGAGAAACAACTTTAATTGAATCAATGACTCTTGCAGCCATTGGCTAATTTATTATCAATTGTGCTGATGTGCATTTCAAACAATAGTGAAACTGTATCAATATGCATTATACCAATGCACAAATGCCCCTGTTTTATTACTTACTGTATGTTAAGTGCTATAATGTAATTGAATGGATTGTACACTACCTTACCTGTTAATAAAGAGACTCTGTAAATGAAACATACTGTATAAAAATTATATGAATGGTTTCACATTATAAGATTATAAGTCTTTTTCATTTTAAACACCTTTTAATGAAAGCGCCAACATCTCAATGGCCCCAGGCATGATTCTCATTGGCTAATGAATTCATTCACTGATTCAGATTAGTAATTCATTTATATTCATTTGAATAACCATGTATACTATGAGAATAATATGAAAAGTGAGAGGAAGAGAAGATAGAATATTCACTTCTAGTTTTTCAACATTTCAGACATCCACTACCGGTCAAAAGTTTAGGATCACTTAGTCATTCTGTATTAATACTTTTTCCACATTTTTGAATAATAGTAAACCCTAAAATAACACAATTGTAATTTTGGGAATTATGATGTGACTAAAAGCATCCAAAATAAATGAACTCTATGTTATATTATAGCATCTTCAAAGTAGTCACGAACACTTTGCCTAGAATTTGCAAAATCATACACTTGACATTTTACCATCCAGCTTCTTGAAGTCTCAACCTGGGAAGCTTTTTAAACATTATTGAAGGAATTTCCATCTATGCTGGACTCTTAATGGCTGCTTTTTATTTATCAAAAATATATTCATATATATGAAAGAAATATGCTGGCACAATTATATTTTTGTCTACAAAAGTAATTTTATACATTGAAACATATACACCTTTAGATTAAATGATTTTTAAGCTCATGAGAAACATTTTCTGTCAAGTGATCCTAAACTTTTGACCGGTACGTATTGATGTTTCATTTCTGGAACACAAATGTCTAGATTCATGTGGGTCTTTGTCAAGTCACGCCCCAAATCTATCCACATATGTTTGGCCATTGTAATGTGTGTATATATTGGCAATGCAATGTGTGTCCCCAGTGATTTAAAGTTGAGAAAAACTTTTTACAAATTAGCAATGTTGCACCAAACATTGAATAGAAGAAAGTGTAGGACTCCAAAAAAGTGTGTAAGTTTGATTTAGGCCCAACATAGAAGCTAATGTCACTAAGTGATTTGACTGTTCTTTATCATTTGTCTATGCCTGCATACAGTGTCAGCATTCGGAGTAAGTTTGATTTATGCATTGAAAATCGGTCACCTAATGAAGTATTATGCATTACAGCAATTGATAGAAAGATGCTTTCTCTTGCAAAGTGCTACTTTCTGGATTCCTTGTAAAAATCTTTTTTTGGCAATACCTCATAATTTTTACATTTATGGTCTATAACACTGTCCACCAGTAATAGTCGACTGCCAAACACAGTTTAGTGACCTCCTGCGATAACATCATTGTGAGTGTAAAGGAGGTTTAACAAGTGTATTAAATGTGTTAAATATGTACTGTGTATTGTGCGTGATTAACAATAATTAGGTGTTGCATTTTCTGCTGTGTGTAAATGTCCATAATGGCCAAAGCCTTGGAACATTCATGTGTTTGTTTTTGTTTTATACTGTGTGCACATAATTTGTGCCTCAAGACATTGAATTTAACACACAACTAGTGTTCAGAATGACATTGTTATCTTGTTTTTTTCACAGAAGATGTTCTTCTGTGTTAATAGGAATGGAAAGCATCTTATCTCTATAGAGCCTGCAGAATTTTCTCCTTGTGTGCTGGCTGGTAATTGGTAAACACATAACCTCAGCCTAAGGTTGCCTGTGTGTATATGGGGGCTTACGCAACAACTCAATGAAATCGGTTTGTTGACGTTATGGCTTCAGGCCACCAATAGGTTAGGGGGGTAAAGAAACATCGATAATACAAAAGTGTGTTTTTCTATATACTGAAGAGCTGTTGTGTGTTTGAGAACAGATTGATTTACTATAGCAGTAAATAGACGCTTTCACATCGGGTAGTTATAGGAACTTGTTTATAGGAATGCTAACCAAGTGTTGTCCCTCGACAACTACATTTCCTTTTATCCTGGTTTGCACTGGCAGTAGGACCTCTGAAGTGACGTAAGCCTGCCGACGGCGCAGCTTTCAAAAAACGTCAACAGCTAAAGAACATGATTAGTAATGTGCTGTAGTTGTCTGATGTGGATTTTATAATAATGGTTACACAATATGGTTTATGCCGAAAGTCACATCCAGAAACCGTAAAATGGCATCTTTTGTATGTGCTACCGTACATATAGAGCCTTTTCGCTCAATATGCCTTTGAATTAGCTACCAAAGATGATTAAAATTGATGCTCATCACATAAGCAAGCAGGCTGTGTCCAAAATAGCCCCCTAGTTGTATTATTTTGTACCCAGCATTGGGTCAAAAAGTGACAAAACCAACCGTTGGTTTAAATTCACCCAGAAAATGGTTTATATTTGACCCAACAATGGGTTATAATAACCCAGCATTTTGGATTACATCAAGCCAGCATGGATTCATTTACAGTACAACTCAACAGATTGGTTTGGTCTCTATATGACCCAATGCTGGGTTGAAAAATAACCCAGCATTTTTAAGAGTGTACAGTATATTGTACAAAAATAATTATCTGACTTAAAGTATCTCCTTAGATTCGAGAAATATAGCAGTGGGAATACACTTATTGAGAAGCCTTAAAATATTGTTTGACATAGAGGTGTTAACTTGTATTACATAAACGTTTTAGCAATTACAGAGATGGCCACTTATCTTAATGACACCAAAATCACCTTTCTATAGTAATGTCTATTTACAAGCCAATACACCACGGCCAAATAGATTTGGATCGGTTGGTTCTCTGACACGTATCCAAATAGCTTTCTTTTATCATGTAACTGAGTTTTGTATTTCTTGTCTCAGAATTAACCATTGAATAATAGTAAAACAATCTTTATAGGTAACATCTTTCTTTTTGTACTGTATATGGTGCCAACGGATGACATGGCACATGGATCTAGTCCTGTTAGTTTAATTGCAAATGGCATTTATAAAGGCATACAGTACTGCCCTGGGGTTTAGTGATGAAAAGTAGGGAAAGTGTAAATGTTTCACTTTCATTCATGGGGCACTTACTTGTTTTGACACCTATTTGAACACCCTATGTTGTGTTTTATCATTTTAAACCGGCTTCAGTCTGTTTGGTTTAAAATCATGGTTTCATTTTTTTCTTCACACTTACTTTCATTGAGATGCCACATCATAACAAACAAGGAGCTTTTCAAGATGGAGCTTTCATTTTTTCATGACAAAAGGTTAAAAAAGTGTGAATCTTCTTGAAGCTAGCCATTGTCAAAATAAAAGTCTTGGGGGGCAAGAAAGGATGTAAGGGAGGCCAGGAGGTCTCTAAAATAGCTTTAAAGGTCTACGACAGAGATGAGAGAGATGCGCACAAGACAAAAACAGCATGTACTTTTCACCATACTTCTTACTTTGTATCTGCTTCATACTGAAGGGTGGCAGGAAGAAAGCCTTTCTTAAAAAAACTTCATATCACATCTCAGCTGGAGCTTGCCCAGAGGCGTCTGACAAACTTGACACAATGGAGGAGGTTTCTGTGCTGTGACTAGAGCAAAATTAAACTTTTGGGATTCATTGCTATGCACTGCGTTCAGTATAAAACTAGTCCATTACAGGATGTTGAGAACATCTCTGTAGTGATTCATTATTATTGCGGCATCATGCTTTGGGGCATGTTGTTCTCCAACTCATAAAGATTTAAATCTAAATACAGAACAAGATAAATAATGATTGAAAATAAGTGACAAAAAAACAAAACAGAAACGGATTGTCCTAGAGTGCCTTAAAGGGATAGTTCACCCAAAAGTTCAAAATCAAATTTTCACCCTCGAGTTGTTCCAAATTTTTACAGATTTAGAGCATCTCGAAGGTGAGTAAATGAAGACAGAGTTTTCATTTTGGGTTAACTGTCCTTTAACAGTTGCTTTTAACAAATGGTCCCCATAAAAAGTACCACATCGGTCATGTTGGTATTAGTCCGGTTCTATTTTATTTGTCTTTGCATCGTGCCTGGTGGTCACCTGTCCATTCCTCTTTACTTTCATCAAGTTGTTGCCGGGACATTTGAGGGACGGCATCATTTCTCACTGCCTAATCTTGACACACCCAATTATAGCTGCTTCTGTCCGCTGAAGATTAGTCAAAAGGCTCGATGTCCCAAGGCGGGTCGTTTTTCGCAGCCCTGTCAGTTTCATAGAGCTATAACTCAATATAAGGTCAGCCAAAAGCCACATGCTAAAAGAGAAACAGGCCTGGGGTTAATTGAAAGACTTTGTACCTGGAATCTCCCTCCAGCTCTATTGCCCCGAGTCCCAGACGTTGAAACAACCCGATAGGTGTTAAAACCATCATGCCATTTAATGGGATCTTCTTCATGTAATGTGAAAAGCTTTTAGCGGGATACCTCTTCAAATGATGTGTCTGTAGCTCCCCCAGGCTTAAGATGAGCAGATTTAGCAGTTCCACTGCACTTCCGAGTAGACGCTCTTGATAAGGCAAAGAAAGGACGTGGCGCTATATAAAAAATGTCAGTTTACATGACAAAGTGGTATTGGGTGAAATGATTTCAACAGCGCGTTAGAGGGGCACATTTTTCCGTTGCTGTGTCCAATAAAGCAAAAATACAAACGGAGAAAAAAAGGGGGAATGCAATACGACGGCGGAGGGGAAAGGAAGCGCTGATATGATCCATGGCCTCCATTATAGCCGGTGTTTAGTAACACATGCTCTCTCTTGGTCGGGGTGCATGTCTGCGAAAGTGGGCTACACAACGTTGACCCAAAGAGTTGAGATTCCCTCTTTTCTGAGTCTCAGTGCTCACCAGAGACATTTATTTTCTATGCCGCTACTGTTTATTGGTACCATCTCTGTGAAAAAGTCATAAACAAATACTAAATATTATACATACATGTATAGGTAAATAAGATGTCTACTTACTTTGTCAATTTGTTTACCAAGTAGGCAAATAAATCATAGATGACTGCAAATATGAAAGCATTTGTAATTAAAAAGTATATATTTTTAACTTTTTCTTTTTTTAGTCCGATATAACAATACAACTTGACCAAACATTATATAGAAATAAATAATGTATTATAATAATGTATTATATCTTTCAGATAAATATAAAGTCACATTAACCAGTCAGTTGCTTTTAACCAATTTTTTGTCAACAAATAAGGGTTTTGCTCTGTTTGCTTCCAAAACACAAGAATCAATCAATCAAAACAAATGTGTGTTTTATATACAGCCCTACGTGTTTAATGGGTGTTTTTTTCCTGTTGTGCTTGTTCCATAGATGTGGTTTGATTTCATCAGCAGATGTTCACAGTCTTTATGGTTTTGTTCTTTCTACACATATGTCAAGCTGTGATGGATGAAGGGATCCTGAGTTGGGCTAATAGCCAGCTGACTGTGGAGAGGGGCTTCACCCAATGTCATGGTGCTTACTGTAGCTCTGATGCTCTACGCATGTTTATAACCTAGAAACACAACACAAGTTAGTCTCTGTCTCCTGTATTTTTTATATGTATGTATATGTATGTATATGTATATATGAAAGTCACTTACAGTGCATTCATTTTTTTCAGTGTGTGTGTGTTCCCTTTGGAATCTGACCCATGACCTCTGCCAACTGAGCTTCAGGAATATTTTTATATACAGTGCATGCATGCAAGCTGAAATTCTAAGCCTTACATAGATACCAAACTTGAGTGGGCAGCTGCGAACGAAGATTGTAGACAGGTTTTCGGTCAATTTTGTTAGCATCCACTCGCAAAAAAATTATTTGATAGATTTACTGTAGGAAATTTACAAAATATCTTCATGGAACTGATTGGAAATGATTTTTGGCATAAAAGAAAAATCTATAATTTTGTCTAAAAATTACTACAAAAGTACTTTTTGTGGTCCAGGGTCTCATTTTACCCCGCCGTAGGTTGAAATCATGTGATTGCCGAAGACATGACTTGTGTAGCGGAGTGGATGATTAAGAAAAATTAGCTCCATTCATAGCACTGGTCGGAGAGCTCTGACTTCCCTGTAACTCTGCCTGCATTACTGGCTTTGAATCTGCATTTAGGCCAATGTTTGCTGGGAATAAACAGAAGATCATTTGGACGTCTTGCTTGTCAGGAAAACCAGGGCATGATGATAACATTCAGAGGTTACATTATCGTGAATGTCGCTGCGGGTTCATCTGTCTGAAATATTGAAGCAATAAGCCACCAGGGGCCGTGGTAAATTTACTTTAATGCACATCCTCTGTGGCTTATTGCTTTTTGAAATGGTGGCAACAGCAATATGATAGAAATATCATGTTCAATAAAAATAACATTTACTAGTAATAATAATTACAATAAACAATTCTTCTGCCAAGTAACATAACTCATTAGGATAACCATAGGCTTTTTGCTGTTACCAAGCAACCTGACACATTAATCGAGAGAATCAGTGTTTGTAGCCCCATCTGCTACTCTACAACAGCATCAAAGGTAGACCAACCGATCAGATTTTAAAGCTGAAAATATGCATTTAAAATATCTCTAGCTTTATAATATATGTATGTTGCTCTAATTTTAAATACCACACAAGTAATCTGAGCATTGAAAAAAAAGAAAATCTGATTCCGATCAGGCCTAGATACATTTATCTTTATTCTACCCAAGATTACAGCTTTTTCAAAAGCCCTCATAATTATATTTTAATCACGCCGACAATGTTCTCTTTTCGGATTGAATTAATCACAGACTTGACAATGCCGGAAAAATGGAAGATGAAATAGCTTCTCCGTACGAGGCTCGGTGGCACATAACAACCAAGGCGCTCCAGCAGTTAACCGCATCTTTGTAACTGTCTCCAGAGACCTCAATTTATTAGCTAAGCTGGAGGCTCTTCGTAAACCGTAAGAGAGACTTAATCACGCCGCGGGAGGAGACCGCGCACTGCCTCTCTGCCCAAAAACTTTCCGCCATCTTTCAGACAGCCACCAGTGAGGTTGTTATATTAATGGAAGCCCTCCTCCACGCTAGGTATTCATCTTCATGACAGCCGCATCCCAGCTGAGTACTTATCAAAGGTTCAACATCGTTTTTAGAGTTTTATATGGGTTGCCTCTAAGCCCAAGTACATTTTTTTTCTGCCTGGACATCCGATGGTGGTCAACTGGTAATAATAGAGCTTTGTTTCTGTTGTTGACAGGTAAAGTGGGATTTTTTTCTGCCCCATTTTTCACACTTCTAGGAAACCACTGGATGTCAGTTACTTTACCTAGAGGCAGGTGTTAAGTTATGATGATCATCTTCAGATATCTTAAAAGTGCTGAAATGTAACATGAAATTCAAGAACAGATCCAAAGCCGAATGCAAGAAAACATGGAACAATCATTGTATGGACACAAAGCCAATGCAAGTTTATGGGTACCACCGTTGTTCGGTTGCCAACATTCTTTAAAATATCTTCTTTTGTGTTGTGCAGAAGAAAGAAAGTCAAACAGCTTTGAAATGACAAGAGGGTGAGTAATGATGACAGACTTTTCTTTTTTGGGCTGAACTATACCATTAACATTACTTTACATTGAAACCATGAGTTTGTTTTGTTGTAACAGTTTAGTCAACCTCAAGCTAGGAAATCCTATATATATCCTAAATATATATATATATATGATATATATGTCCTTTTTTTGTTCCACGTTTCTTACGCAAGATCAGCTTCGTAATTGATTTCGTAAACAGCTTTCATAATTCATGTTTCATACTTCTATTTTATTTTAAGGAGAAATGTTTGTCTTTGTGTGCAAAGGTTAACTATACAATTCAAAGCAAAATAAACAAAAATAAGAAACTCAATTAGCATGTAATTAGTTGTAAACTTCTTTGTAAGGCTTTGTAATAATCCTGATGTATTAGATTAGCTTCGCTCTCTGTATGTGTTTTTGTGTATGCATAATAAAAGCGTAAAAATAGATTTTGACACGGCTAAAAAGAATAAATGACTGCTGTGAAGTGAAGAAATTTGTTTTTGGTTGTAAGTGATATTTTTGTGTTCTTATGGGCACTCGTGAGAAGCGTATTAGCTTGCCTCACATCGTGAACTACTTAAAAATGTAATTAAAAAGCTGATATGAGTGCATTTCTGTCAAGCTATTCATTTAGACTGAGGCAGAAAACATTTATCTCTGAAACAAAGGTGGAACGATAGGAGTTTTGTAAAAGAAAATTACACAAAACCTCAATTAAAGGGATAGTTCACCCAAAAATGAAAATTCAAAGGCGATGGGGTAGTCCTTTCAAAATTTCTAAATTGTTACCAATAGAATCATTGAAAACCAAGGGTTCAGATCCAAATCAGCAACAACAAAGCACCACACCACACATACAGCCATTGATTTTATAGGATCGGTTCATGGTTCTGTGCAGACATCCTTAGTGTAAATTGAATCCTAATTTGCAGAACATAGTTTCGCTTTCTGTGCATGTCAGTTTTTACAACAATTAAACATTTGAATTTCTTCGTTTTGTGATTTATTAATTATTTTTTATTATATACAGAACATGCACATTGTTTACCATTTGAAGACCGTAAATCAAGAGTGCAAGCACCATATACTAAAGTACGAAATAGTTATTTGGGTAATGTGTGCCCTGTCTAACTCTTCAGTCTCTTTTTAATTTAGAACTGAAATGTAATTCAAGTCAGAATCAAAAATAACTCAAATATATTTGTATTTCTTAAACCTAGCAATAAAGCAGTGGTTTATTTCAAAGCATTTACATTGTAATTTAATTAGACTTTAATAAGGTATCGTGTCTTAAATGTCTCAATTTCCAGAAAGTGGTCAAACATTGTTTCCGTGAGTTTCATGTTTTCATTCTTAACACAAGAAAGGTAAGAATTAAACCAGAGGCACTAATTAATTTCACATTCTTTATCGGGAAAATGGATTCATTCCCGTAATATTCGTCATTTGCTTAAAACATTTATCCTAGCCGAAATTAGAAACGAGGCACGGACTGAACTGCGGGCCGCCGTTGATTGATGATGTGGTCAGGTGCAGTCATAAATGCGCCAATGTCAAAGCTCTTTCTGAGTCTGAACGGGTGACTGCTTGCTTGAGGGATCTGCCGCGTGTGACCGTGGAGACGTTCAAACTGTGGTCCTGAAAAATGAGAGGCTGGGACACTACAGTCCTTCCACGTGCTTCAAATGAGCCTTTCTCTCTCTCTCTCTCTCTCTCTCTCTCTCTCTCACCCTGTGGACTCCTAATGGCTCTTTTCCGCTGATCTGTGAAGGAAAAAGAAAATGGCCCCATTTACAGGGAGAAATGGCCAACCTGTTATTTCTTGTCTATTGTCCCGGCTTTAATTGAGGAAATCAATTTGTCATGACACTTTGCCAATAGTGTAATTCCCCCCTTCTTCCAGCTTTCCTCATCTGCTGTGTATACCTGCTGGAGGAGACTTGAATAGTGAAGGGGCTGAATAGTGGCATCTTTTCTCTCTGGCCTTGTTCACACCCTGTGGTTGAAAGTACATGCATCCCATAGTACATCAAAGTGCTGGTGCACGTTATAAAAGCGTGAAATGGAAAAACAGCACACTATCGCTTCCAAGTATACTTTGAAACTTTAATGTCATTGAGAATGTGACATTTAATGGAGAATGCTTGTGGTTATTTTAGTCGAGCTTGTGGATCGTTTTTAATGTTGAAGTTTTGTGCCGGTTTACATTTGTATATAATTTCTTAATACATAATGTTTAAGCATTTGTTTTAGCACAATTTCTGATTGACAGCTGAACAGAAGCACTATACACTTTCCCAAAATGGATGTTAGGTTCATATATAAACAGCAAACCTCCCGTTCTGTTTGTTTCTCTGTCCCGCTCCTGTTAGTATCATCATGCATTATGATCTAAAGCTCCCACACGTTCGCGCAAACATATCCCCGTACACCCCACACCCAGCGGGCCGGCCCAGTTCTAGCGGGACAGCGGGAGGGGGGGGACGCTGGGGAATTTGGGTGGTGCGCTTTATCTGCCTTTGGCCGACATCGTGCTTTATAAGAGCTCGCCGGCTGACACGTGTCAGAGGCTAGCGGAGGGGAATTTATTAGCAGCCTTATCTCCTTAAGCACGGCAAACTGACAAAAATTTGCCGCGATCCAATCAATCACACGCGTCCTCCATGAGAGGACACTGGGCCCGAATCCACAGAGAGATGACGTGCATATTACTCACAGTCTCAGGCGGTGTGACAGAGGTAGAAGCTGCGTCTGGAAACGCACTAACTAGCTTTCAGAAACCTTAGCTATGCAATGTGTGATATTAATGAGGGTGTATTGACAGAAATGCAATATAATACCCATAAGTATGTCTTCAGAGGTGTATAAAGATCTTGCATAAAGAAACGTTATGTTTTTATTATCTTAGAATGAGTTATTTCTATCTACATACACCGCGGGTCCCCTTACATGGAATCCACCATGTTGTTTCTACAGTAGCCCTAAACGAACAAACTGCTCTAGAGAATGCATTTTGTAAATATGTAATCTCCTTCAGCAAAGAATAGAAAACGTGATGACATCTTTATCCTGTGTCAGCCACCTTAGTGCTTCGAAAAGGACGGGTGAGAGCTGGAGTGAGCCGTTGGTTGCAATTCGCAACCTCACGGCTAGATTTCACAAACTGGACCTTGAAAGAGATTTTCGGGTCACTCTCCCACCTAGCCACTGAAAATTGTAATCACACTAACTGTGTCATTATTTGTAGCTACGCCACTGCCTTCCTCTGAAAGAACAGCAATTGAAAGAGAGATGCCAAAGTTTCAGGAAGGCGAGAATAGCCGGTTGAATCAACGTCACATTAAAAGGCTCATCAAAGTTAAAACCGCAATCAAACAACTATTGTGGATGACAAGGATACGGGCGGCCCTCAGACACACAGGACTAATCTGAGTCTATTCAAAGGACACTCAAGGCAACTGGTAAATGAATGGGCTTATACACTGATACAGGTCGTACTAGCTTCTGGTGATTAATCTGCTTTTTTAAATGATGGAGGGGGGAGCTTGGAGAAAATGAGTGTTGTGCCTTTCTCGTGTTCTGTTGACTATCAACATCAATGTGTAAACGGGAAGCGTTAACGTTGGCTGCATACTTAATCATAGGAAGATACGGCTATTATTGTGGTTTTATTACAGTCACACTAAGGAAGGAGAAGAAAGGGCTCATTTACAAAAGCAAAGAGGCCAAAATGACATGCATAACTATGAATTGCGTTGTCAAATATGGTAATGAGGTACTTGACCACATGCATGTCTCTTAGACATGGGGGTAATTGAGATCAGCCTTTGTTACAATAGTCTCATAATAATAATGATTTATTTCTATGGCACTTTTCATACATGATGAAATGCAGCTCAAAGTACATCGCAAACATAACAACACATATTGTATTTGCAAAAATCAAAAAAGATTGTAATCAGTTAAATAATGTATGCAAAGTTATGGAGATACATTTTTGTGTTTGTACTGATTACTAATTATTGCTGTTATGTTCCCTCGCACATCAGCTATAACCACAGGAGCACCTGGTCAGTGGATGTCCTCGTTGAGGAACAGGTGCATATTTCACAATGTTTTCAGATTTTTTTATTGAGGCATCCTACAGTAGTTGTATTTGCATGCATGATGTATTCTTCAGAAGTTTTCAGAGTTACAATGATGCAAAGATGATTTTAAAATGTGTTGTCTGCCAAATCATGTGATTTTCCTATTATTTTGTCACACTGGCCTCCTCAGGAAAATGTAACACTGTTGCCTTCCATTTTAACTCCATTTTATTTGCACTTAAATACAAACAGTTCTTGTAACTCTGTGAGTATTTCATTAGAAACAAAGGTCATGGACAATACTGTCAATACTGTCATTTAGTCCCTGTTAATCATAAACATTTATTCTGTTAATTTTAATCAAAAGTCACTGATTGCATATGTATCAGATGAGAACTGACCCTCCCAGTTTTGGTTCCTTGCCACTGTTGCCATGTTGGCTTGCTTACCGGGAGACTTATGATATTAAATTCACTTAGGGTTTTGTAAATTCCATTAACATTGCTTCTATTAGCATGGTCCTGTCTGTTTTCACTCTTTACACTTTCCTCTTGTGTTTTCTTTTTCATGTAAAGCTGCTTTGAAACAATGCAATGTTGTAAAAAGCGCTATATAAATAAACTTGAATTCAATTCAATTTATCACATTTAGATTCAGAGACTTTAGCCTGGTTTTCAACTCAACTCAAGTTTATTTATATAGTGCTTTTTACAATTTTCATTTACAGTTTTCAAATAAATAATGCAGAATGATTACATTTTAAAGCGATAATAATAAATACATAAACTTTAAATTCTGGAGCTGATGTCAGCAACGCAACCCCAGCCCCCCCTCCCCCCCAGTTGGGCAATTGAGACAAATGTAAAGTTGCAGTTTTGAAGAATGCCCTGTCCTTTGCACTAGACGTTAAACTGAGGTCTTGACTCTCCGTCGTCATTTAAAATCCCACGGTATTTCCTCATACAGAGCAGAGGTGGAACCTCTGAGTCCCGGCCAAATGTCTTCCATTGGCCTCTATTCATCATGACCTCTGATAATTTCCATATAATTGGCTGCATCAGTCTCTGATATCCGCTGAGTGGTGGGCGTTCTGCGCCCATTATAGCTGTATCGCTTCATCCAGATGGATGTTGTACATTGGTAAAAAGCACTTTTAGTAAAACATACAGAAAAATGTACGTAAATTGATACTTTCATTGAAGTAATGTTTGTACTATGCTATCTAAAGATGTATCTCTCGTTCATGGTAATAGAAATCGACAGCTCCATTTGATAATAAAGTCACTGCAGATCACTGTCAGCGTAATTGACCGGTAACAGTTTTCAGTTCATTTTGAGTTGAATGTGACTGAAGGTATTGACATGAGCGAGTCCGATGTTAATTTAGCAACACCTCAGGCCTATTCAATAAGTTGACAGATTTAATCTGATAACTTATTTGAGAGTTTTTTGGGGGAGTTTTATTACAAACAAGACTTCTTTGGTCTTACTGTATCTTGTGACGACGATGCTTTAGATTATTTTGTGTCTCGCATCATGTTTGGTTCAGGCTGGAAGCACTTTTTTGTGATGAATTTGTGTTGGAATATTAAAAGTGTTACCACAGGTCCATGGTCAGCACGACAGCGTGTGTGTCGAAGTTTAGAAAACAGCTCCACTTATTGCTACAGTAGTAAAGAGAGACCAGAGAGAAAGCTGTCAAGTAACGCTAACTGGAGTGACCTTTCAAGCTGGAGGAGGGATAACCTTGTGCCAGTGTCCACGAATATCAGGAAAAGAGTGTTTGGCCTCTGACAGGGTGCGCTGATGGACCGCAGCTCGCGGTGTGTAACGGAACACACCTGCTGCCTGTTTCCAGCATCGCCTCTGTTGTCATGTGAATTGCTCACATCTCATGAATTGTTCATGTGAATCATGTCACCCCACAGGCTGAACCTCATTTTCCTCTGAAGAGCATGTGCATTATGTTTTCAGTTCCAGAGAGCTTCATGACATTGAGCTGGCCTCTAAAGAGACAGCTGCCTGGACCCATGTCTCTGGAATCAGGAATAAGAACACCTGATGCTGTTTGTCTGCATCACAAAATCTTTACATGTGCAGGTTCTGTCCTAGCATTTATGTGTAATGGCCAAACGTGATGACCGGGGGGGAGAGATTTTTGTACAGTATTTACTTTAATGGTCCCTTGGGTTCGATTAAATCATAAAAAATACAAAATGGAAAAACATTAAGTTTTTATATGGGTTTGTCCTTATATACTTGGCTCATGTGTTGTGTGCTAGGTTTTGCCAGGCCTCCTTAAATTCTCAAAGCTGAGCTTCATTTATACCCCAAGGACAACTACGTAGCATGAAAACAAGTAATAACACATTTTGATATTAAAATAAAAAGTGAAGACGTCAATTGACCGGGCCTGTATCTCCTGATATACTTCTTTTAAAGTTTACAGTAAAAGTAAATTCATTAAAAGGAAGGACAGTGCTGTTATTATGCGAATTATGGCGTGACTAAGAAAATACAAAACTTGCTTCTAGCTTCTTCAAAGAAGTCACCCTTTGCCTAGAATTTACAAAAATGTACTTTCAACCAACTTCTTGAGGTCTTGGAATACTTTTAACCCTCATGTTATGTGCATATTTAAGCAGAGCTTATGTGTGGGGTTACCGTATATTGACCCCATAGATGCTTAATTACACAATAAATTACTTGTTGCAGTCAATCCATACGTATTTTAAACATTAATTTAAAATATCATTTTATACACCTGTTGTAATTTTGATGTCAGTTTTGTGCAGCATATAGTTTAACTCGCTGTTATGAATAGTATAAACCGTCCCGTAGCTCAATGCTGAGATAACGCTATTTATAGCCCTTACAGTCGCCTGTTACCAGGCACAAATATTTTATG
The DNA here is from genome assembly GCA_026939265.1 of Oreonectes daqikongensis. Lineage (NCBI taxonomy): Eukaryota > Metazoa > Chordata > Actinopteri > Cypriniformes > Nemacheilidae > Oreonectes > Oreonectes daqikongensis. The sequence goes on from JAOTQM010000031.1 coordinate 1,962,963, forward strand.
ATGAATTAAATCAAAAAAACAACAACACACGTTTATGATAATGTTTTTCTCATTGAAAGACTCTAGATGCTAAGGCAAAGATGGGTAAATGTAATGTGTCTAAGGAGTACAGAGGTACATTTGAGCAAGATGATAGCAACATGTTTCTATTGGTAAGTGATAATTCTGGAATGTTAGGGTTTATAGGGTACATTTTTGCAGGTCTTATTTTTGTATATTTCAGGCATGGCTTTGTTGTTATTTGTAAGGATTTAATGGTGCTCCATGTTGATGAAAAGGCCTGTCAACTTTTTATCATTCCAATGATAGTGGCTCTATCTGTTCATTACCAGAACCTTGAGGAAGACTGCTGACAGGCCCAAACAGCCTCTAGTCCAGATGCAGAGCATCAGCTCTATCAATCTTCTCTCTGTACTCGCCTACAGACTCTTAACACGGACACATGCATTCATTTATCCCAGCTTTAGTCTTACAGTACACATGCACCAACATATCACCAATGCTGTTAGTTTACCTACCTTTCACTGGAACATGGCATCTGTGTTTTTGAAGTCATGTTAGTTGTAAATATTAAAAGCTACTTCGCTAGTTTCCTTCTTTACAGAAAAAAGCTAACTTTTTCTGTAGGATTATTACCTTTTTTTAGGTGTCTCACGAGCACTTGTCTAATGTGCTAACCCTGTTTATCAAACACATCAGGCTCAGGCAACAATAGAGCCAATTATCTTCACCAATCAGACGGGCCACTTGAAACACTCCGCCTGCCTCATTTGAGTCTCGACCTGCTCTTACGTCTTGTTTACAAAAACAGAGAGAGCTTCTGGTGTTTGGTTAAATTCCACGTTTTCTGGCCTTTAAACTTCCTTTCTGGCCCTTACAATCCTCTGTAATAAGCTAGAGAGTTTCAAGCCACTTCTCACGAGTTGTGCAGGTGACATTGCATGGTCACCCACTCATGTTTAAAAGGCTTTTAGGCACAGTGTTGAAAGACTGGGGGATATATGTGAAAGGGATGGTAATCCCTAGGGATACCCCATTACATTATTATCACGTTCAACTGAGCTAAAATATGATCTATATTGCAATTCTTAATATGCAATGCTTTTGTGATTTATTAGCCATTTTACTTGTCTGTGATAAGTGACACTTTCACATTACATTGCTTTTAAATCGCATGTTTCCTATTAGGCGCCTATTAGAATTCGATTAATTCTGCCTTTATAGTCTTTGTATAGTTTATAATGCGCTCTCAGTATGTCTACTGACAACCTTGGTATTGTGCACACAGCTGGAAAGCAGTTTCGCAAACTCTAATCTGATTGGCTGTACTATGCCGTTCAAAAAGTCTAATTATTGAAAGATCATCTGTTATCCGTAATTTTTCCCTAAATGGCACAAAAACACGACTTCGCTCCACCTACTATTACTGACATGTAACCAAAGTTAATTGTGCTATACGGCAAGTTGAACTGCTTTGAATTTTTAACACCAACAAAATATCCGGAATTGTATAATAATAATTGCTTAAACTTCAATAATTGTCCTTGTGGTGTCGCTCAATATAGCAACAAAAGAGAATGAGAATACTGTATTGATGTTTCTTACCTCCTCTAGTTCTGTGCATTATTGTGTCTGATTATACCTCCAGGCATTCAGCACATTGTGCCTTATGGCAAGAATTAGGGGTAAACATATTGACCTTGGCAGGCTCTTTCATTTTTATGCCCGTCAGGTATGCTAGGTGGCGCTGTTCAGCTTCTAATGTGGCACCTTGTCCTAAAGCGTATTCATTTATTCATCCGAGCAATTTTCTCTCTCTACTTCTCTTCTCGGTATTACAGACACTTTCTTTTTTCCTTTCCTCCATGCATGCCCGACTTTCACATTATTTCTCTCAAACAATTCCCTCTGCCAGTCATGCACACACACACACACACACACACACACACACACACACACACACACACACACACACACACACACACACACACACACACACACACATTTATAAGCATAAAACAATCAGGATTGTTTTGCCTTCGGCCAGCTATACACTTTGCCATTAGTGAAATCAAAGACGTTAGCTCTGTGTCAAGAGGCCTGATGGCAAAGCAAAGCACAAACCAAACGGCAAAACGGCGTCTTGTCACAGCATCCTTTAAGCATGATCCCTTTTAACCGTGAAATTGTGCAATAACAATTTAACAATAGCGGAGGCCTATTTTCTTGCATATGTAATTAAAGTTGTAGTCATATATTCTTCAATAGGAAATAAGCAGGGCTGAATTGAGGTTTTGAAAATGGGATACCCTAAATATGGTGTTTTTAAATCATCTATACGTTCTAGACCTAAATTGCTGTAGTTTTGCAGCAGGTTGCCAGTAACTTACTGTAGATTTAACTTAAAGCTACTTTCGTATTAGTACCGTTTTCAAACCACCAGACACATTTACTTAACAAGATAAGTGACCTAAGATATTTAGGCCCGGTTTCATAGACGAGGCTTAAGACTTATAACAAATTTTTTTTACAGTAAAACGGTTAGATTTGCTCATGCGCTCCATTTTTACTAAAAACAGGAAGGACGGATACGGTTTTTTATAACATACACCTCGTGTTTGTCGCAATCCCCTGGGAGACCGATGGCACCTGTGGGAATCCGGCTAATGGGACTCTCAGGTACCAATACTCCCCTCCCCGAAACCCGTTTCAGAGTAGCAGCTGGGAAAAGACAGATCCGAATGTGAAGTATGTCCCCGAGGGAGAAGGTACGAGATTGGAGGAAGGAAAAATGGCTCGGTTGGTGGGACGTGATTCATTCTGAAGGGTTTTGATAGCGTGTCTGAAGTCACAAATCTCACACGAAGACAAGGGTCCTGTAAATATTGTCTCCCGACCAGTCTACCCTATGGTTGCAGATCTGCACCTCGGTGTTTAAATTAAATCGGCATTAAATGACTGTAACCCAAATTCTGTTTTTGTTTATTTTAAATAGGGAAATTGACAATGGTTTTATTATATTAAAAGTGTAGTAACTATGGTTCATTTTTTCGTAGGTCGTTCCAAACCAGTATGCTGTTATTTTATTCTGTGGAGCATCATTTTAAACCAATGGGTGAGTAAACACTGACAGCATTTTCCTTTTTGTGTTAATTATTCTGTAAAGGTGAGAAAAACAGATAAGGACAATTTGAGAATTTTTTTTAAAATGAGAGTGTGAGGCGACTTGGCACGAAAAATTGTATTTATTGCTCTGTCAAATAGTGTCTACAATTAGTTTGTGTCTTTTTGGTAGCAACAATGCACTCTAAAAGCTCGGGGAGGTACAGCGGCACTATAATGATTTGGCATGGAACAGTGATTTGAGATGCATTTACAGGGCCGGCTAAACTGAACTTGCTTTGTGTTTAAAGTTAACGTTGGCACGCCGGCTCAAGTTCACGTTTGGAAGCAGTAGAAATGGGAAGAGGATGAAACTGATAAAACCAGTCACACTAAATCACTAACGCTCGCCTCAGAAAAGAAGAGAATTCATGGCAAGCTCAGATTTGTTACCCAACCTGAACACACCTGCTGTGATAACCGAAGGAGTCTGACAGGATTTCTATATCATAGACAATATGATGGATATGTTTTGCTAGTGAGACTGAGAACACAACTCAGGTCGTATTGAGCTTCAGACAGATGGCGAAGATGATGAAAAGACAACAGGGTGAAAAAAGCGAGTGAAAGATACAAAGATAGAGTTACTAGATGCTCCAGCGCTAATTAGCTAATTAGCCTGCCGCTAAACACTGTCACTGACATGAGATACTGAGTGCTTGAAATGTAATGAAGACAAAAATTAAACCTCCAAAATCAGCTGCATTTACTGCAAAATGCTGTGACCCTGGATCACAAAACCTTAAGTCTTAAGACATTTGTAGTAATAACCAAAAATACATTGTATGGGTCAAAAATCGATAGGATACAAAGTAAAGATCATGTTCCAGGATGATATTTTGTATTTTATTTTTGTGAGTGAATGCAGCAAAATCACTAACAAAAATGCTTCACTGGCTCTTTGTGAATTACTTACTCAAGTTTGGTATCTGTGCAAAGCTTAGAATTTCAGCTTTCAGGTTCATCTATTCTCCACAACGTCATTACAGCGGTAAGACAAAAGAGAGCATTAAAACAAACCTGTTTCTTTTTAGCAGCGGCCTGCTGCAACGCCTCTGAATAACAACTTTAAAGGTGATTTTCTCAATGTTTCGATTTTTTTGGACCCTCAGATTCCAGAGTTTTAAATAATTATATTTCGGCCAAATATTGTCCTATCCTACAAACCTTACATCAATATAAAGCTTATTAATCATCTTTAAGATTATGTAAAAATCTCAATTTCGAATGTACCCTTTAAGAATTTTTTAAGACTATGTTTTGTTGTCCAGGATCACATTTAACAATATATCTTTGGTATTTGTTCCAATAGTGTTATATAGCTGTAAAAATAAGACTGTCTGCAATCAATACCTGCAAAAGTTGACAAAAGCTGCAAACTTTATGACGTTATCCAGCAGTGCTGCAAGATTTTGATGAAGGTCCAAAATAAACGTTTTGCGTTTTAAAATAAATGAAACTTACTCGAAGTATCTGATTGGATGTAAAAACTGCCCCCCAAAACACAAGTTTAACTGGAACTGGTGGCACGGCAACCCAGCTTCAAAAGTTTTATTTCATGCAAATAATTCATACATACAAGTGTCATTTTACAGAATTTTCATGTATTTTTTTTTAAATGCAGTAAAAATGATATTTACAAAAATAAACTGCAAATTGACAAATTTGGCTAAAATAACATGAAAAACATTACTTTACAAAAACAATATTTTACGGTCGGAAGTATTTTTTAAAGCGTGCGTCTATAAAATTTACACTTAAATGCCTGAAACATTACTAACTACTTTACTTAACAGGTGCAGAGAGTGTCTATTTTGCGAAACAACACAAAGGACATGAACAATCCAAAATGTTCATCCAAATGTGAGGAAACTGCTGCATGGGTGATATCCTCTCTCTCAACACAACCTTATGAATTAAGACCCTAAACCCTGCAAATCTGTTTCAGGGCCTGGGCCAGAGACGCAGAGAAAATGTAAATGTGCTCGCACGGTGGACGAGCCCGTGGGGTTTCTTAACAGCGGTAGTATCAGAGACCGACTTGGAATACTAATTGGGTGGGTGATGGCACGCATGATGATGTAAGATGCCACATCTTTCCTGGTTGTAGGGCAGAAAGGTCTCTCCTCACCTGCTGAACCCATGATGAAAAGGAATCAATCATTAAGATACGCATTCATTTGGCAGTGGCAAGCGAATTAAAATGTATGTATGTTAAAACAACATTACTTATTCAAACCTTTCATAATGCTGCTCGATGAGTGAGCAAATGCTGCGACTGTTTGATGGGTCTTTATTCTTTATGGGGTTCCATGAAAAATGGATGAATTTGACCTATTTAATGCAAACGCATGGAGGAGTTTAAAGCAAATGAAGAGCCTTTCTGTGTTTGTTTGGCCTCCACGCTGTGCCTCAAAACTCCCGTGAAGGTTTCGGAAGTAAATGTCACGAGTACTCAAAAAACACAAGCACAAAAGAAAACGACCTTCGCTTCATTCACGGAATGGCTGGAATGCATTACAACAATCTGAATTTAAGTCGGTTTATTATTTTTTGAGGTGAACATTTTTTATGCAAGTGGATTACCTTACGCCTGTTGAGATGAAGGTCAAAGGAATCACTTATATATTCATTTTGTTTTGTTTTGCTTTTTATTCTAGGAATACCTGCCAGTTTTGAGAAATGACAAAATTCACCTGTGTTGTGTATGTTGGATGTATTTATAAGACAAGGTCTTGTTGTCAAATTCAGTTTCTGTATAAATTAGCCTGCTTTAAACCTATTGAACATTTTGACTGTTGGCACAAAGTATACTGTTCTGTAAAAACATTATGTTGTGGACATTACTGATATATATACAATATATATGGTCCCCAAGTATATTAAACATTATTGCCTGTATTGCTACCCAGTTCCAACATCACATGTTATATACATTAAATATGCCTTCGAGTCCATTAAAAAGCTTATAAGTACACTAGTTAGTCACATCTAAACTTAGTACGAGTTCAGCGTTTAAAAAACACCCAGAATTTTGATGTAGTTTGTGTAAGAAGATATGTGAAGGCTCTTCATATTTCACATTCCTGTTTAAAACATGACCCTGTGTGTGTGTTGTATACCCAAGTGGATAAATATTTGGACAGGTACCTGAAAGGTTGTAAATTTAAACCCTCGAGGGACGATCTTTGAGCTATCACCACTGTGCTCTGTGCACCGAACCCTCAGAATGCTCCAGCTGTCCCTCTAACTCAACTTGCCACTGTTCTGTGGGACATGAGTTCATAATGTACACGAGAATTTCACTGATCAATCAAGGCTCTCGTGTATTATTGCTTTTGCATAACTCACAAATTTAATCCCGGTTAGCATTTCCAACTATTACATCACATTCTCTTTTAATTAGAAGAAATCAAGTCTCACACAGCACATTAAATGAGCACTGGCGCTTAAACTTCAAGACGTTTTTCTCCAGTGTCTTACATAAGAAAAATCAGAATGTCTCTGATTCCACCGTCATTTAGAAATGAAATGTATTTAATGCTTATAAGTGACTTGCGACCTTGATAAGGTCTCAAAATGCTCAAACATTTGAGTGGCCTCAAAGCGTTCCCAAAATATTTCCTAAATTAATGTTTTCGTAGATCATTTTTCTTTTTTCTTTACTTTATTATTTATTATTTAGATTTTATCGGACTTGCTTTGTGTCAAGTTGGAATAGAAAAGGACCCTTCCCAAACTGTTCCATAACATCCGAAGCACACGTTATGCAACTTGGCACTGTAAAAATATTGTATAGAATATGTGACCTCAGGTATCCAATAAGAACACAAAGGGCCTCATTTATAAAGCGTGGATTTTTGCGTACGCAAGCAACGTTCATATTTATAAAAACGGTGGAAAAGTGCACAGCGCTACGTCAGGGTCGCACTTTTGCTTGTCCGAGTGCTGCAGGTTTTTAGATATAGAAGCCATTCTTGCTGCTCGTAAAGGATTTGGACGTTGACAGGTGCTGTTTTATATGTCAATGATATTAATTAGATGACGTTAAAAGGCGGAGATTTGAAACGGTTCAGCTGCGCGCAATTTCAAGATCATTTGCGATTCATATGTCACATCTGAAAGAGAGCCGTGCACGTGTTTTATATGCGATACACTTTGAGAAATGATCGTAAAATCAAATTCAGGACGGTTTCTACGTAACATTTTTTAATGAGGCCCAAAGTCAACTCGAAATTTACAATCCATACTTTTCCATGTAATATTGCAGTATTTATTAGAAGTAATTTATTTGTGTAAGTAATTTTTTTAATTCACTTGCCTTCATAACTTGCATGACGTAGCCTACGTCTCGACCAGGCTTCCAACAATCCAATTATTTCCCAAAAGTTGAAATCAAGCCTCGCCCTACATATTTCCTCATTCATGAAGCCATTAAACTCATATATATTTCACGATTTGAAAGAAAACACCATCACAACTTCTGAACCTGTTTTATAATCTTTTATTTTTTTTTGGAGTAGTGGCTTGAGTCAGTGCGGTACGGTTCAGTTTAGTTAACGGCACATTCAGCAAACGTCTGCTGCTGTTTTGTAGGCTACTTTGTAATTTTCCCTCTGAGGTCAATAAAGTGTCACTGTTTTCTATCTAGTATGTCATGTAGTCCGTATGGTCTGAAGGATCGACGTCTTGTGTTGTGACTGTCTGTAGGCAGGTCGAGGTTACGGAACAGTAATTTGCTCTGTAGAAGCTTAAATCTGGACTCTTTCACCTGTTTCAGCTTTAATTATTGTGTGCTGCACCTCTGGGGAAGAATGAAGCGTTCTCGCTGGTCTCCACGTTTTAATGGTATTAAAAGATGTCGCGCTTATTTCCACATCAGTGAGGGCGCTGGCTCCCCGGACATGTATTTTTATCTTTTTCCTTCCCTCTTTCTGAATGTGAATGTGTATTCAATTTAATACATAATAAGAACCCTGTTTCCAAATGTTATTAACCTCTGAGATATTTCCTTGGCGTGCTCCGCTTTGTCGGGTCTTTCACAAACCCGAATCATTTTCCAAACTCGCACTTTTAAAGAGCTTTCGGAAAATCCGCTCTGGCATACTAAAATCTTCTTCCTCTACGAACAGACTGCAGGTTTATTTATAAGAGGCGTCTTGACAGAAAATGAGTCATATTTAATTACACATCGAACACTCACCTCCTTATGTACCTGTCAGGTGAACAGGGATGTGGATGGTGACCAAAAAATGTAACCACACAAACAAGGGCTCCTGAGTAACAGACTGCACGGGTACTCGTCGCTTCTGAAACTCTGCACCAAGTTGTCTCGAGATGTTAGGTAATGCAGGGGGATGAGTCTACTGTCTGCCTTCTGTTTTAATGAAGACACTTTTAGAACAACAGCTGTGCACATCGCCTGATTGGTAGATGGAATGAATATGCATGGGCGTCCCCATCTGCACTTCCTGATTGCTTTGTTTCGATGATAATCCATTGCTGTAACACTGCACGAACATGCTTTTAGCAGCAGCTATTGCTACTCTCATTACTACATTCAGGATGTATCCTGTTCTCTCTCTGCACATGTACATACTGTATATATATACTACATTCAGGGACACTTTTGGCTGTGAAACAATTTCTATAAGAGGTTTTCCATCTTTTATGTCAAGGACCACTTAACAGAGACAATGTGCAGGGATCGCGGTACTTAGGAAATTGAGCATTTTAAGCCTATATTAAAATGCATACCATACAAATGGGTTTATATGCTTTGTTATCATGCTTACTAAGATAAATACATTTTATAATGTACATTTTACAGATGTTTTACTATTAATAATGACATACTATTGCTGTTTTTAAATATATATTTATGATGACAGTATTTGAAGACTTCAAAACGGATAACTCGGTTTTTAAAAAGGACGTTTTTTATGAAGTAATAATAACATAAAAAAATTCAATAAAAACACGATAAAACAATAAAAACATGATATTTGAATAAAAAAAAAATTGATTATCTGTTCTTGCAAATAAACTCTTAAATGTGGACGACCCTTAATTTATAATCTTTTTTTAATCATGAACATTTCCTTCAAATGTTGACATTGCTGGAAATTACACTTAAACATAGTTTGGATACAGAAACTGCTATTTTAAAGTAATTATTTTTCTGGCCAATGTATTTCAAAGTACACATAATAAAATTCTTACTTTTCTGATAATTACAGAACAAGCTTGATTTAAAAAAATGATGCACAAAAACGATTAAATCTCATAAATTAAACCATTTTATTATGATGTTTAAAAATTCATATTCTGTACAGCAGCTATATCACAACATTGGGTAATTTTTAACTCAGCAGTGTGTTCTGTCCAATATTTACCCAGCATGGGTCAAAAACAACCCAGCACTTTTTAGAGTGTATTATACATTAGATATAATTTCCTATTTATCTTCTAAATTGAGTTTATTTTTATTTTTGCTTTTAATTGTAGTGTTGCCTACTATCTGATTGAAGTGACGTCTGCCGAATCCCTCACTACGAGCAAATGGCTTGGTTTGCTCAATGCATAACCAAGTCAAAACAACAAACTGGAACTAAACCCTTTAAGAGAATTGGGGCTTATTTCCTCCTCGTGCTGCTGTAAGCCTCACGCATATAGAATCACAAGCCTTATCTGTACACACAAGTCACACACTGTGGGTTTACGTACTGTATCCTCACATTTACAGCCATACTGTACAAGCTGTAGCGTTAAAGCAATCCTTGGCATCACAAACTACTGGCAAGCATCTGGATACGGAAAAGTCTCACAGTGTGTCATCTCATTAACCTTAGATATTTCCCTTGTGCTAACTAGATGGAGAACATGTACAAGCTGAACTTTTACCCTGCTCATTACATTCGCTAATAAGTCTGTAAACGGTGTTGACCTCCGAGCATTTCGCCTCTTGCCTGAAATTCTCTCGCTTTAATGTTGAATAGTGCGTTTCTTTACAATATCAAGCCTGTTGTTTAATCTTCATGTGGCATAAGTGTTTTTTGTTTGCGTTTCATACAACTTTTTAGGCCATATACCGCTCAACTTCACTAACTGCTACCAACAAGGTGCTTCACCATAGAAGAACCGAAAGGTTCTTTGTGGCAAAACAATGTTCTTAAGAAAGAGATGGATCTCTATCGTATAGCGGCATAAAATATTTACATTCATGAACATTTAAATAATGAAGGTATACACAAAATAATCACAAATATATGTTAAAATGTAAACATGGTTGTAATGTTATTGCATTTCGGAGTAATGCCAACACAATCTCATGGCAAAAAACGTAACCAATGTACAAGGTGGCCAATTTGGGCTAATTCTTATGAATTCGTTGATTTCATTCATAAATTTTTTTATGATTTGCTTTCGTGCAAGTGACAATAGATTTAGGGGCGGGGCTTTAGTATTGTATGAATGTACAATGTATGAATTCATATGAATTAGCCACATTGTTAAATACTTATGAATTAATTCCTGCAAGATCAAGTTTGTAATGCACATAAAAAATATCATTTTTTGAAAATATAAAAAAAAAATTATGATATCATATATCATAAAAAATATCATGATATTTTTGATGCACATCAAAAATATCATCATATCATGTGCCGCCTGGGGAGAAAACCACTGTTTTGGCACATTTCTAACATGGCAGTCTTCAACAGTCATCTTTGTTTCTAATTAAGTAACATCTGAATGTCTCTTTATCAGGACACAAGGCAGATGGGTTACAGTGATCTAAAATTCATGAGCCTCTGGAATATGCTGATGATCATTATAGATAACAGACATGATCTTTGCATATTTCACTTTAGATAAGTAGGAACACCAAGGTTTGTGCTTTCCCTTTTTCCTGCCTTTGAGTAATACGCCCATGAGAATAAAAAGAGAAGATGATGTAAAGAAAACCGGTACCCATTTTTTTCTTGGCACTCTATTGTTACTGTATTTCCAGTGCTGTTGCATTATTTGTATAGTTCAGTCAGCCAGCTGGATGCTTTTCTTAGAATCTAGCTTTATTTTACTGTGCTTTTTAAATACTGTATGTAACACTGCTTGCATAGGAGCGTTATTAGATAAGCAAATAGAACAGGAAGCCTGGAGGAGACAAATTTAAGATCACTTGGGTCTTAATGTTGTCTTGGAGTAACAATTGATTTATTAAAGCGATTTCAACAAATATCAACGTTTAAGAAAGAATAAGCTACACAAGGCTCTATTGAAACACAGGCCAGTTGAAGGATGGATAGTTCCACTGACTGAGAGATTGTGGTAGGATTAGATATGGTTCATGCATCCAAACCTTTTTCTATATCTGGAATAGATTAAAGCGCAATAGCCCACAAAATCTGCCCTGCAAACAAGAAATATATTTTCTCCGTTGAGTTGAGAAAATTGTGTAATAACAGGTGTCTTATGGGTCCAATCTAATGGTCACATTAGAATGTGGTCCGGTGTATTTGACGTTTTTACTATTATGTGTCACTTACAGTAAGAGCTTAAACATTTCTAGACTGCTATTATGTTATTACATGTCATTTCTGTTCTTATTTAAATGGAAATGTATTGAAATCGAGTGGTATGTAATGAGGCAAAAGGTGGTTGCCATTAGTGACACACTTTGAAAAGACTCGTCTGGATGTCAGGCTATAATATAATCAATGGCTCTTGACAGCTGAGCAAAGAAAATCTCATGCACTTTATTTATTTGATCTATTTCGTAAAGGTACTTTGAATAAGAGTAATTTATCTGCTAGTACTAAGACCCAATCCAACTTGTTTTATCGTATAGTGCTCACAAAACTTTTTGTAAAGTGCAGTATGAAATGTAGAGTTAAGAGTGAAGAACGTACCATGTCTCCAAAACTTGTATTTTCTACTTTTGAGGTGAAATTACAGAGTAAAATAAATGCCTGTTGGACTGTGTTCATATTTCTACACTGCAGACTTGTTAGCAATGTATTTCTCTCACCCTCTCTATTTACTGTACAACACCTGCGTGATAGCTGACATAAATAAATGATTCACTGTGTAAATTTGAAACCTGTATTATGTAAACCGGAAAAGAATATGTTAGATCATTTCATTTTGCAGATTTTAAAACTTCAGTCATAGAGCTTGTTTGATATGTTGGGTGATTTCAGGTTGATTGAGATGAATGCCAACTTCTACATACTTCTACATATGCATCTCTGACCCTTTCATTTTCTGCTCCCATCTGTCATTATTATCATTCATTTCTTATGATTTGCTCTTCCTTCCATTTGCATTTGTTAGGGATATGGTGTTGTCAGGTTTGGGGGGTTGTGCTCAATTTTATTTATGTTATATGTATTTTATGTTGTTTACCTCTTACAGTCGGGAATAAATAAGAGGCCGTTCCAAATTTTCATTTAAGTCCTGTGTCTGTTGAATTTTAACAAAATCAAACCTCAGAAGAGACAAAGTAAGCAACAGCAATGTGAGGTTATCATCACATAAAAAATATTTTTGAACTTTTTCTAAAAACATGTACAAATATTACTGTTGAATGAAATAATTATGATCTTGTTTTCTTTGCAGTATTTGAGGTCTGAAGAAATACAGAGCATTTTTTCTATTATGTTGACCTGTTTCTCTAGATCTAATTTAATAAATGGAAACAGAAACAATATTTTTGTTTGAAATCTTGGAGAAATATTATTAGTAACGCCAGCCTACCTATCGCCAAAATACCAAAATGATCATTTTACCTAAACGCAAACCAATATATAGTAAATTCAGAAAAACGAACAAAAAAGAAGAAGAATTTTAAAAGGAGTCTCATATTTTTACACAGGTTGTTTTGCCATTTTGGTTTATTTCATTTTTATTTGGTTAAGTTCTATCTGGTTGATCTTGGATTACATGATGATCACACATCACTTTTATTTGACAAAAATGACCAACCATATGCCTGTGTATACATAAGATTTTTACTATAAAATAAATGACTAGTCGATCCACCCATGGACTTTTTTTTTTCTTAAAATGCACAGAACGCAAACTACACAGATTAATATGTTTTGCCCTGCTTAGAAGTGTTCATGCATCAAATTTTGTTAATAGACAACCAAAACATTTGCATCCAATAGCACCGTGTTTGTCGCTGATTTCATTACTGTAGCGAAACCCTTCGCTCAAATAAAACAGAATAGCGAAGCACAATATGAATTGCAATACACGTTCCAGTATTTCCTTTAGGGTTTTTGTTTAACATCTTGAAGGCAGAGAAAATTAGAGTTCTTGGAACCTTTTCAAAATATGGAATGAGACTATTTCCCAGGTGCCAGTGTAATGGGAGAGAATGGTTTTGAGAGCCAACAGAACACACAGAATGAATTGGTGAGCCGTGCTTAATGTAATAGAATAACTAACCAGCATTGGTGAACACACAAACAGGTCTGATACGGTCTGTGATGGAAACGGCTGACCCCAGTGGAGCAACATGAAGCCATCAATTCTTCATTCCTTGTTTGTTATGAGAGACAGAAAGTAAAGTCTTTGATTTACCGGGTGACAGGGATAGGCCATCTCATTTACTAGTGAAGCGAATGCTAACAGGTTTTACGAAGTCATGCCTGAGATGGAGTGGTTTGTAGGCCAATAAGTGAGAGAATGCCAAGTGGATACCACTGAACTATGCAAATGAACCTTTCTTTTCTTGTCCTCCTCTTGTGTTTTCCAGCGGACTTTATTGGAACGAGAGCAGAAGCCTCACCGACCGCCTTGTGTTTCCTTTGTGAATGGTAAATTTTAATGCGGTGCCGTGAGGTATATTAACAATTATGCAAATATATGGGAATGTGGAATATGGGCAGGCTGATTGCTTGGGCACGGTGGGTGGAATTGAGGGGAGCCTTGTGGTCGTGCATTTCAAGGCATTTTAAATGATGTGGGTATTGTGGTCAAAAATGTGAGGTTCTTTAGCTGCTCCAGGCAAAAGATAGTACATCCAAGATACCAGTTCCAGTTTTGCGAGCAAGAAATCCAAATATATTCAGAATTTGGGTAATTTCATGCAAAGGTCAACCTTACTATGAAAGTTTAGATTTCTTAGATGCCAATATTTGGTGATTCAAATACCCTTGTAAGGTACTTTTTTACTTAAGCGGTGGTCTCATGGGATTTCACTTTTAACTTCAGTTCATGTGTAGCGGTTTGATCATTGTTTAAACAACATCTGCAAAGTCAAGATGCTCAACTTCACAGCAAAGGGAGAAAAAGTTACCGTTGACTTGCATTGGGACTCCCCTGCTCACCAACCCTCTCAGATCTTTAAAATGCACCCGAGGTAAAATAAAGCGTGGTCACGGGAGGATATGTCCACATCCCTATGAGACGTCCTCTTCCATTACTTTCCTGAGCCAACACCTTTCCGGTCCACTTAATGTAGAGCTTAATTCCATGACCTTAACATCGATTTGCAGTTCTCCTCCTTATCAAGTTAATCAATTTGTACTGGAGCCTTCTGGAGATCAATATCAGCTTCAGATGCAAAGTGGCATCTGCTGGTTATGGCAAGCGCTCTGCATTTTGACTCTGAGTGAAGCTGGCAGTTTGACCAACTTCAAAAAGATATTGAGCTGTCATGAGGGAATGGCTTGCTCGCATAGGCATGTGTGGTAAAATCGTTGTTTGACTTTGTGTTAAGGTCTTTGCATAATAGTCATTAGCGTCATGTGGCAGAAACCAAGCTGGCGACCAGTGACCTGTTGAACTTGGTCGCTGACTGTGCCATGTGTGTGATAATGAGTATTCTGTCTTAGTCTTACACCTTAGCTCCCTGCTGCTTGCTGTTTATTCCCATTGAAATGGCTTTTTAAGCTAGGGAGGAAGAGAGAATCTCCCTGCATTGTGTTGGATGATGAACTATGGTTGACAAGCATTACGAGCTCTAATTACAGTGTTTGCGAAGCATCACTGTAGAGATATTAATCAAACATTCAGGTTTAACCCTTCGTACTACACAATGAGATTATTTCAGAATTGCTAAAAGATCCCATGTCTTTCAACTTTGAAGGCTTTGATATGCTAGTGTAATCCGAAATGTTGACACTATATAAAGTATGCATCTTAAATTTGTCACTCTCACCATCGAGTTGGTTAATGTGTAGAAATGTCTTTGTTCTGTTGAAGATATTTGGCTGAATGCTTGTAACCAAACAGTTCTTGGCCACCATTGACCATCATAATAATAAAAATGACAATGGTAGTCAAAAGTGCCCCAGAACAGTTTGGTTTCTTACATTCTTCAAAATATCTTCTTTTGTGTTCAACAGAACAAAGAAATGTATAAAGCAATTTTTCCTACGGTAGTCAATGGGGACCAAGAACTGTTTAGTTACAAGCATTCCAACAAATATCTTTCTCTGTGTTCAACTTGAAGGTAAGTAAATAAAGATAAAAATAAAATATTTTTGCGTGAACTGTATCTTTAAGATCCCCATAGTCCCCTAATATCACATACTTCTTAATTTCTGTGTAAATTAAAATGCAATCGGTTTTCAAAATGTCTTCTTTTTTGTTTGTTTTTGGCATACTAAATGATGATTTGTCCTGTCGTCATGGCACACATTTAGCCATTTGTAGCCCGCAAGCAATGATGTTTTGGTTCGTGCCCATATTTGACGGCAAACCAACTCTGTTGAGTGTCATGACAACAGCATTTCACCTCTGATGCAGCTGTTCCATTTCCAAAACGAACTTTGTAGATGTCATACATCATCTGTAGTTGTTAAACACAAAGACCCACTCAATTCTTCTAGATACGATGTTGCTCACATCTTACTAATCAGCCTTTTCCAACCCAAGTGTCACACGGGGAGTTTATACTTGATTATTTATATAATTTCCTCATAACTGCCAGCGTTGCCCTCAGCTGCCAACCTCCAATTTCTCTTATTCCGGAATTGTGCATTTCGAATACAGAACTCTAATAATCACTTTTTCTATCCTCTGACTCTAGCAACGCCATGAATTCTAATCATCTCCGAGCTCGGTTGGAGAGTGACCTGCAGGCCATTTGTTCAGCATGAGAAAAACACACTTGTTTTAATGCTGTCACCTGAACAGCAGGTGCACTACGACTCTCCTTATCTTAGCTCTCAAGTGACATGTCTGTAGAATACAAGAAAATAGAGCTCGGTTTGATGCCACGCGCGTCGGCGGAAACCGGGGTCTGTCTTTTTGTTTTACGCGATAGGTAGGCTGGCGTTAGACCTGGTATGAAGCAAGCGCTCGAAATATTTGGGTAAGTGTAGCACGCTGCACATTGTCAGCTTACTCGGCCTAGAAAACAATGTAGGTGAATCAGGCTTTGTGTATGAGACAGTTTTGTGATTCTAAAGGAGTGAAAACAAGGAACCGGACGGGGTGTTTAAATTGTCTTTCTTTCTTTAAAGAGCGTTTTGGGAACCTTGACATTTTTCTTTTTGTGTTCCAATCGTTTGGAAAGAATAATTATTCATGCGGTGGTATTAAAAATAATCTGTGATTTCACATTGTTTCAACTGTTTTGTATGAATGCCTTTGCATTTCTGTGTGTTCTACATGCATGATGACAAACAGTGATATAAATTGAGTATATTTAAAAAAAAAATTTTTCAATACACCGACTTCTTACCGAATTATTCAGTATTTGCATGTGCGCGCACAAACTTGTAAATCAAATATTTCATTACGGCTCGCCTTGGCTTATCTGTACCTTTGCAGTATGCTCCTCTAGGCCATTATGAAATATGTGTGTGTGTGTGTGCACCTGCATTGCTCTTCATGAATGTGTAATGTCTGAAACCGTCCATTGGGAAGCATGTATAGCAGGTGGAATACAGCAGGCAGTGCTGGCATACCCTCTAACTATCCCCACAGAACAGGATCACTGCGCCCCGTGACTTTCTCCGGTGGGATTTCCTCCAGCGAGATGATTTAACAAGCCTCTGATACATCACATGCACCGGTCAGAAGAATGGCTGTTATTTTCACCGTCAAAGATAACTTCAAACTCCCCGTGGAGGGAAGAGAGGGCCGAGCCTTGGGCGACAAACCTAGTGGGAGCGCGGACTGCCACGTGAGACCCGAAATGCGATCCATCATTCCTCCACATCATGCACCTACCTTTAGCTTATGACGAGAAGTCAAAAATACGCGTGTCACATTTGTTACCCAGAGCAGTGACGTGTGCAGCTGGCGGCTTTCTAGTGTTATTCTGCTGTTTTTTTAAAGCAGCACAGAATGACACTTGACATTTGCAATAGCTGCATGGTACCTGGAGTCTCAATGTCTTTAATATTGGTCGTAATCCAATTTGCCTCCATGTGCAGGAAGTGTCTCTGTGGAGAATTCACATGTGTTGCCAAATTAATCTGAAATCAGCATGGTACCTTACTGTATGAATAAACAGAGGAGAAGAGATTTAATGACGCGTGTAGCTGGAAGCCGTAATGATGGGGACATGCACTCCAATGACACAATGTAAGGATGTAATGTGTGTCCTTGGTGCCAATAAATTTATTAAAGGGATAGTTCACCCACAAATAAAAAATGCTTTCATCATTTACACACCTCATGTCATTTCAAACCTGTATGACTTTCTTTCTTCTGCAGAACAGAAGATGTTTTGAAAAATGTTGATAACCAACAACAGGCACGTGCTTGATCACCTGCCCCATTGACCAAAGTGCCCTTTTTGATGCCCAAAGTGCCCTTTTTGATGCCCAAAGTGCTCTTTTTGCCTCCAAAGGTCTCTGCACGCCACTGCCAAACAACACTGGCCCTCATTAACTTACATTGTATTGACAAAAATATTTTGTGTTCCACAGAAGAGGGTGAATACTGTTAATAAAAACAGAGTAGTATTTTTTAATTTTTAGAATACTGCTAAAAGCAAAAATATGGAACTTGCCATAATAGAAAACCCAATATTGGTAAATAGTTTACAAATATGTTTGAAGAATAATAAAAAATACTCTAGTATAATTTTTTTCACTAGTTGAACAAGTTGGTACTGTGTCTAGTTTTTGGGGACGGTTTCTAGGCTCATGTGTAATAGTTTATTATTTTCAAAGGCTTGTTAAAGCTGTTTGTAAACTTTTACATTTTTATAGGTATAGTAACACTCGGGAATTGAAGTGTTGACCTACTCCGTGACAAAGATTACACACCACATCCCATTTGCTATTTAAACAGTTTTCCAAAAAGCACACTCATTAAAATTTTCGGTGATATTGTCTACAAGCACAAAAGTAGAGGGGGCGGCTAGAGGCCACAGTTTGTTGACACAGGGGCACAGCCCTCGACCCTCCCTTTGAACCGTCCCGATCCCAGAGAGAGCGGCCCGGTCATGATCACAGAGATGTAGCTTGAGGCTACAAAAGCAAAGCCTGCCCTACTTCTCCAGTCGACGCCGGTGGAATGAATGATTAAATAGATGGATAATTGGTAAGAAAAAGACGTTGAGTGTCCGTGTATCCAGCCTTCTCCAGAGGCCCTGGTTATACTGACTCTTTATTAAAAGTTCACTTTGCTTTTCTCCTTGAACTCTCCAAACATATCCCTAATGTAGCACTGCTATTGAAACCCATCTAGTTTAGTTTTTGCAAGCTACCATGGTGACATTGATTTTTCCCATTTAACTTTTAGACAGCGTTCTGAAAAGAATTTAAGAATGAAATGTCAAATAAATCAGATATCATTTTTACAGTGCCAACTTTGATAAGTTAAGCTCTATACCGAGTAACTTTTTATAAATTGTGATGTTTGCATAAACATATAAATGATATGTGAGCCTTGCAACATATATGTATATTTTTTATCAGTTTTGTTATATTCAACAAACCTACAATACACCTGAATACTGGCATTTTTGTTCACACTGCGAAGGTTGCATTGCAATTATCTTGGCAACG
Organism: Oreonectes daqikongensis; assembly: GCA_026939265.1. Taxonomy (NCBI): domain Eukaryota; kingdom Metazoa; phylum Chordata; class Actinopteri; order Cypriniformes; family Nemacheilidae; genus Oreonectes; species Oreonectes daqikongensis. The sequence continues at coordinate 1,982,108 of JAOTQM010000031.1, forward strand.
GGCTAATGCATGTGAGATTACATGTTACCGGCTTTCATGATGCCTCAGATGTTGACATTTGCTTTTCACTAACCGGTCACAATTGCATAGCAAAAATCGAACCCTCTATTGTGATATTGTTCTCTTTATCTTCACCATGCACATCAATCTGCCAAACACTCAGCAAGAAATGCATGTACAGTGTGCTCGCCATGATTGTTTCTCTTTTCTCATACATGGGGAAATGAATTCTCCGTTCTTCAGATTGCATTTTACTCTAGGCTATGAATGACTTATCCAGCTTTTATAGGGAACCAGCCAAGAGCAAAAAAAAAAGGAAACATATTTGCAAATACAATATGATGGCCATGTAAATCATTGCATTCAAAAGCACTTGCGAGGAGGCATTAAAGCGTTTTTTCTGTGGAGATGCACTCTAAAGACCCGTTCATACTAAGAACCAGTGTTGAAGAAAGTTATTTTAAAAAGTTATGTGTTATAATTTTGTGTTACTTTTGGTGTACTTTCACCTGACTGTTGCTCACTTTCTTCCAGGTCTTGCAAGTGTTTTTATTTTTGTGTCAATACAATAGAAGTGAATTGGTGCCAGCATTGTTTGGTTACCAACATTCTTCAAAATATCATCTTTTGTGTTCTGCAAAAGAAAGAAAGTCATGCGGGTTTAAAATACCAAGAGGGTCAGTAAACGATGACAGAAGTTGAACTTTTGGGTAAACTATCACTTTAAATGCATGATCTTATTCGAATTGAATGGATTTGGATTGACGATTGACAGTCAATGCTCATCAGTTGCAAAAAAAAAAAACAGTTGTGGTGTGGACCTATTCTCCTAAAATAAATAAGAAAAATAAAATTGATTTCTAAAACTACTATTAAAGTTACAGTCATCCTCTGATGTGTACAGGCACATTAATGATTGGGAATGTTATTTTTAAATGCATATCTGCAGTCCCTCATAAATCCTTACCTTTTCTAAACAATATTTCAGGCAATTAATCTGACGGATGATTGATTTGTACTGCATCTTCAGCTGATAGCAATTTATGTTACCAATTATTGCAAATTATTAAAGCGCTATTGCTCGTGTATGGTCATCCATAATCCACAGCTATTGCTGCACTCACTAAATCAAAATTCAGGCCTATTAACAAACAGTCTGAGGTCAACATGACTTCTCCGTCGCTTCGAGCCACATGCTCTCCTTGCACTTCCTGCTTTGATCAAGCTGCGTCCGGCACATTCCTGCTCTCGCTTCAAAGTAAAAACAGAATAATTTGGCCTGTGGGAAATTGTTGTTGTTGTGCTGTCTGGATATGAGATGGGTAAGTTCTTATAAAGGCAGTCCTTCAAAATAGCCACATCTTCAACATTTTGCTATTCTTAAAGGCTCTATGTTTAATATTAAGGAGGATCTATTGACATAAATGCAATATAATATACATAACTATGTGTTCAGAGGTGTATAAAGCGTTATGTTTTTATTATCTTAGAATGAGCTATTTCTATCTATTTCGGTGGAGTGAGCCGCTGGTTGCAATTCATAACCTCACCGCCAGATGTTGCCAAAATCTCTGAATTGCTTTTTTTAAGTGTCTATAGAAGCTCAGAGTGTTATTGTAGCTATACAATGTATGTCCATCATGCATGGTGGGTTTCTGAAATGGAATTGGTTATTTTGTCCTAATATACCAAATTTGACTTCTACTCCCTCTGAGACCTGACAGCGAACTTAATTTGTCATTTAATATCACATTTTATTCTCGCAATCTCATCTGTTTCCGGCAACTTTAAAGCTTGACAAATATCTTTTCATTAAAATACAGTGTCTATGACAAGTAACTCGTTCCCAAAGGCTTCTCATTTCCAGCTCTGGGATGCGTTCTTGACAACCATTAATTGAAGGCTATTGATTGAAAGTCAACAATGGGTCCTCTGTGAATCTGACTGTTGGATGGAACATCTGTCTCACATTAGCTAATAGTGCTGTGCTTTATCTGACTGCTGTATCACATAGTGACTCATCCCTCACAATTCATTAACCACTTTAACCTTAAAAAAGGTTGGCAGCATACGATGTGTAATGATGTTTATGTTTCATCTCTTTCACATTTGTGACAAACTGAACTGAAAAAGATTTTCTTATCGTGTTGATACAAACACGTTTGGCGGTAACACTTACACACTTAGTATAGGGACCAATTCTCACTATTAACTAGTTGTTATTAGCATGCCTATTATTAGCATATTAGCACTATAAGCACATAATCTGCATGACCATACTCTACATCCCTAATCCTACCCAATACCTAAACCTAACAACTACCTTACTAACTATTAATACGCAACACATTAAGAGTTTTTAGAAAGTCGATAATAGATCATTATAAAAATTATTATAAGCTATTTTATGGCTTATTATTATTTGTATGGACAACACTTTTTTTTGGAATTTAGTTATATCCATTCGGTTTTATTGTATGGCAGAACAAAGCACAAACATTCTGCTAAACTTTTTTGTTTTATAAAAGACTGTTCAGTTTAAAAACAACACGATTGTGTGAAAATAAAAATAAAAGTTTATTCACTCTCATGTCATTCCAAACCTGTATGACTTCCGCAGAACACAAAAGAAGATATGTTGAAGAATGTCGGTAACCAAACCCATTGACTTCCATTGTATGGATACAAAACCACTGAGACATTTCTTAAAATATCTAGAAATATACAGGTTTTAAACCACACGAGGGGAAATAAATGATGACAGAATAAAAAAAACTCAGAAGAACCTGTAACCAAAACAACACAAATCTATGAATTGATTGATGAGGTGAAGAAAATCCAATTTGCAAAACTGATAGTGTTGTTGTGACACATGGTAGTCAAGTGAAGTGCTTTCTATTTCAATTACTTCAATTAGTATGCACTTCATTTCTATTTATGTGCTTTCTCCTCCTGTTGTGCTAGTGACCACACTAGTACTGCATTTCGCCAAGTATAAATAGTAGAACCCATGACATCACTGTGACCCGCTAAAAGGGTTTCTACATAAACGTTTTCTTATATTTCATTTCCTTATCAAACTGTTCGGCTCTTGCTTGAGAGTGACTTTTAATTTGCATTACATACTGAATGAGATAATTTTGTATTTAAATGAAGCTCTCTAAGCGCTGGCGATAGCATTTATAATGTGCTAAGTTTGCGGTTTTAGTGCTTGTTGATGCAGCGCGCGCCCTCAGATGGCCTGACGCAGCGATTGATCCGTGCTCCATAATTTATGAGTAATCCTCGTCTAATTTATTGGCCAATTTGTTAAGTCCTATTTGAAAAGTATTATTTGTGAGCGCGATTGCCTTGAATCCGCCGAGAGCAATCGCTTGAAGGCGTGCCAAAAAATTCAACTCTCGGCTACCGAGAGGCATTTGATGTTTCAATCGATACTCCCGGACTCATCCCAGGTGCGTGCGTCTCATTCTGCGCGCGTTTGTGTATTTGTGCTTAGAAGACGTAAAGATGAGTTTCCTCAAGTTCCCTCACATGGAGTGGCACAAGATGGGGGGAAGCCTTCAGACTTTCTGTTGGTTTATGGGTAAAAAGGCTTATGTTAGCTGATCAAAGCCCTGGCAGGGTTACCCCCCTCCTGCGCCATCTCTCTCTTCCATACCTTCTCGATCGTCCAACTTCACAAAGGAAACACAGACCTATGATCTCGGTCTGTTCTACCAGAGCTTTGATTTGCCAAGCAGAGGCTTCTTATTTTCTTTCCAAGCACGGCAAGGTGGCTTTGAACTCGGGTGTTGTGGAGAGAAAGCCAGTCAGCACTGCATGGAGGAGGCTAAAATCCAATAAATCCTTCTTGTTCCCCTTATCGTATAAAAGACATGATAAATACTTCAATAAAGTTCTTACTACGTACAGTATGTGACACCACAAACACCACAAAACCAGTCATAAGGGTCCATATTTAAAAAGTGCGAAGCTTTCCATGGGTGTATTCGGCCAAGGCACAACTATTGAAAATCTGGAATCTGAGGGCGCAATAAAATCAAAACATTGAGAAAATCGTCTTTAAAGTTGTCTTTAAAAAAATCACCTCTCTCTCTCTCTCTCTCTCTCTCTCTCTCTCTCTCTCTCTCTCTCTCTCTCTCTCTCTCTCTCTCTCTCTCTCTCTCTCTCTCTCTCTCTCTCTCTCTCTCTCTCTCTCTCTCTCTCTCTCTCTCTCTCTCTCTCTCTCTCTCTCTCTTTCACAGCCAGAGTCACACATTAGGGCTGCATTTGCTGCCCATCCTGACAGCTGAACTCTTTGATGCAGAAAGAGATGAGTGTATCTCTAAGGTAATATTGCACTCGGCTGCCAAAAGGGGGGAAAAGACTGCTTTTGGACATCCAAACTTAATCGTTTTCACACCGGCTGAAGGGCAGCTTTGAGGACAGAGATGATAGGTATTTGGTGTGTAGCGTGAAAGTGTCAGCCGGTCATTTTGTGAATCTGAGATGCTTTGATTCTCCCTCTCCCTTTATTCATCTTTCTCCCGGCCGTGGTTTGCATTACTTTGCAAAATAATGCACCTTAGCCTGGAGAGCTTGAACGAGAGGGCTTCAAACAGGATATATGTTTGCCCATAAATAATCTTTGGCTAATGCTTCACCAAACAGCTTTTCTCCCCTCGTCCAGCTCTCCGTACTCTGAGGACCAATTTCCCTCTGCATCGATCGATGGTCAATTCCAGCCGCCGTGAGAAGCATCTCTTATTCCCTATGGATTTTAACGTCACCCCGATGACGGACTGCAAATAGTCAGTCGCCAATCATGTCCCACTTTTCCGCTTACCTTAGCCTGGCGATATGCCGCTGTCCCGAGGTGGTAACTTAGAGATGGAATAGAGAAGTGGCTGGGGAGGATGTGACTAGCGCTTTGTATGCTAGTAACAACACTTAGATTTTGATTGACCTTTGGATCAGATGTTAAAAGAAATTGAATCCAAAATTATCCAAAATTGAAAGACATATTTATTACTCGCACTCATTTTGTTCCAAATCCGTATTACTTGTTTTGTTGAACCCAAAAGGTAAAGGATAGGAACGATGGGTTATTTTTTCCATACAATTGAAGTGAATTGGGTCTGTCAAGCTCAAAAACAACTCACTGTTCCTTTAAGTTGCTTAAAGGGATAGTTCACCCCAAAATGAGAATTCGTGTCATTTCAAACCTGTATGACTTCTTACACAAAAAAAAAAAGATATTTTGAAGAATGTTGGTAACAGAAAACCATTGCTACCCACTGACTTGGTTTTGTGTCCATACAATAAAGGTTAATGGGGACCAATGGTTTTAACTAAACAACATTTATCCAAGTATCTTCTTTTGTGTTCTGCATAGTGAAGAAAGTCATACAGGTTTAAAATGACAAGAGAGTGAGTAAATAATGACCGAATTTTCATTTTGGGTTGAACTATCCCTTTAATGTGAATGAAGGATAGAAGAGCAGTGAGTGAAAACACAGGAAGCGGTTGAGACATTTACAGAAAATCCTTTCGGTGTTCGGGCTGTGCTCCTGAAACATGATTGACATGTTCCTCACGGAACCTCTGGGTCACTCCTCAATGAACTGAGCTGATTATGCTAATGAGACTTCATGAATGAAGAATGAAGCTTCACGGCTCCTCCAGCAACAGTCTAGTTCATGCAGTGCGGCGCGTTAGCACCTGATGCTGCTATGTGACCTGCGCTTGAATTAGCTGATCTGGAATCTGACAGCTGCTGTATCTGACAGGCTATTCTCTGGCTGTCTGTTTCCTAAGCCCGACCCTTGTATTTGAGCCACGGTTACGCCGCGAAAACCTGCCCGTCATTCTCTGAGCTGCTGGTGTTCTGCTTCTTACAGACTTTAACAGTGTGTCTTTTTTTTACATGTCTAGACATGGGGTGTCAATAGGAATGGAGAACGTTATGTAATGTGACATGCATGTGTTAAAGTTGTTCAATGGATTTAGCTCTTACAGTATTACAGTAATTCTCTCTGAGAAGAATTAACTATGAAATTTTCCTTTCTTTACAAAGTTGCTTTTTTTTAGTTTTGTGTGATTTGACAAGATTGAATCTGGCTTAGTACTCCTCTGCATTCCCTTTAATATTTTTACATGCGAAATAAATTTGACCCTGTCCCAAATAACACCTTGAGATTGTTAGCTAATGCATTTAATAATATAACAAATACAGCCTTGTTGTAGTGTTACTGTAATGTCTAACAGTCTAATGTTTAAAAAAAAACAAATTATATTGTAAAATTACATATTCCACTTCTGGATTAGACGACGTTAAATGTATAGTAATTATATTCCATATATCCAAATATGAATTCTGCATTCCTACATTAAATACAATTTTGAAATGCACGCAGCGGCGATATACTCATCATACTGAGAAGCAGGAAATGTTCTTTTTCATCATAAACAATGCAAGTCCTAAAAAAATAACAGTTTGCATATGAGATTGTGTGAGTGCGGGAGGGCTTCCACAGCTGTTGCACACCGAGTCGCCCAAAATGACTCTCTAACAGCTCTAGTCAACAGAACGCGGGCGAACATCTGCTCCACTGAAAACAAATCATCATTAAATGAAGGCCTTAAAGTAAATGCATCCACTTTCTCCACAGAATCATCTCCGCAATTTGTCCAACGTGATGCACCGCAGTGTGGGCACACATTAATTAATTGACAAAGCAAAACAAAGCAACTAGCCAATCTGTGTCTTTTTCCATTTGTTGGAGTGTCGTGGTGTGCCGTGTTAAGTATGCGATATTCTCAAATAACGTCTTGGTTAATCATACTTTTTTAATGCACACTTAGTATTTAACATAAAACTATAAGTGGAATGTCAGGATGCATCGAGTAAAACTAGGACATGCCCTACTTGGGCTACATATAGTGTTTTCTGGGACAAATGGTGAGACTCCTGACATGGTGTGTGTGTGTGTGTGTGTGTGTGTGTGTGTGTGTGTGTGGGGGGGGGGTTGCTACAGATTTTGCTCTCTGAATGCTCTCTTAAATACATGTGCAGTAAGAGACAATGCCTACAGTTTCAGTATAAGCTTGCGCTCTGTGACTCAAGTAAATTGACAAGATGGAAAATTTGAGGGTGTCTAAACTGTGTTGCATAACCACTCACAATTGAACTCAACGAAAAAAAGTGAAACGAAAAATATAAGCCAGTTTTTTATTTGTCAGGAATTGATTGAATGGTTAAACAAATGGGTAAAAAGTTTAATCTAAGAGTGGAAATTGATACAGAGATTCCTAATACAGAGATTCAACAAAGTATTTACAGCATAAGATGACAATAACAATATTTTTTGAATTCCTTCATACCGATAATGGCAAAACTGAACAAGCCTGCTAGGTCATACAACTTTATACGTGTATCTTCTCCACAACTTTTCACATAGGTGACCCTGGACCACAAAACCAGTCATAAAGGTCAATTTGTTTTTGAGATTATATAAGCTTTCCATTGATGTATGGTTAGTAAAGATAGAACAATATTGGTCTGAGATAGAACTATTTAAAAAACTGGAATCTGAAGGTGAAAAATATAACCGTTGAGAACATCGCCTTTTAAGTCCATCAGAGGCGCTGTAGCAGGCCGTTGCTCAGAAGAACTCAGGTGTGTTTCCGGCCATTTTGTTTACAATTTCACTGCATCTACTCTAAAAAATAATGTTTTTATATATTTACGGTGTAGAAAATTTGCTAAATATCTTCATGGAACATAATCTTTACTTCATATCCTAATGATTTTTGGCATAAAAGATTGATAATTTCGACCCATACAAAAGTATTGTTGGCTAGTGCCAATATAGGGTCACATATTAGCAACAGGGTTTGATATAAAAGTAAAGCTCTTGTTGTCATTTCAGAACATACACGCTGATGTTTTCAGCACTCACGTTGAATGGCGCTGGGAACGAAATCGCAGCCATTTACATTCAGTCCCTGGAGCTCTTTGTGGTGGTGATGGAGAAGATTTATGCCCAATAGTGGATACATCACTGTCACCGTGTAATCATAATAAACACAGTGGCCCTTCCCAGCTGATACCCTGCCTTGAATGTAAAGTACAAGAGAGGACCTGCATTCATAGTCATCTTGGAAGACATATATAAGCATTCATCTTAACATTAGACAGTCAAAATATGCGCTCGCGCTGTCACCTGCTAGCTAGCATATTGATTTATGTGCAAAATACGTGCCGTGTGGGCTCCATCAAACTCAGAAAAAATACATATTTTTGTTTTTATATCATTTAAATGACAGTTATGATGGTTATGGTTGTGCAAGTTGAGTTGTTGATTGCCTTTCTGATAGGGGAGCAATGCTTTCATAAAGCCAATTTGCTCTGATCTGCATCATTACAGAGATGGTCACACTGTTTTCCCTTTTCCCAGCAGGTTTTCCTGTTTTTTCTCATAAGTATGCTGTATGTCCGTCTATTCTGTTTTTAAATACCTGAGAGGTTTAAGTTGATGATCAGAAGCTGCATGAGTTGAAACCACACTAGCTTGTCCACACTAGAATGTCCAGGTCTACTGTCCAAGTGTATTTGAATGTTTAAGTAATGATGTTTCGGTTGATACTGTGGTAAGTGTTTGCGTCTTGTGCGTCTCATTGGAATTATTGTGTTGTGTAAGAACCGTGTTGTATCTGTGAGTCTGAATTGCAATATTTTGTTTCAGTAAATCTTTAATGGCGTCACTGTGAAACACTAAAGAAATAGAAAAGCATACCGCATTCTTAAAGATACATTTGGAGAATGTGGTTTACTTGCCTTGTTACATTGTTTTTGCACAAAGAGATGTTAAGCCAACATTTTTTTAAATGTACACTCTGTGTGTTATACATTATTTATCTTTTTATTTTTATTACAGCCTTGCTTCTTGTGATGATTCAAAAGAGTCATCTGTAAAAGTTCAGAGTCTTATGAACAGCAGTAGTTAAAGTGATAGTTCACCCAAAGATAATTCTTCTTCTTTGTATTATTATTTAATAAAACATATTAAGTTATTTATTTAATTAATTATTTCATATGTATTATTATTTTTATTTTTACATCATATACAATTTTTTCCTGCAGTTCTGTTATGTTAAAAAGTTGCCATATTTATTATTAATACAGGCTGGGATCATTTATTTTACTTTAGTATTATTCAACATTTTTTACTAAGGAACAAGTTAAGAAAATGTATATATTCACATATTCACACCTGTTTATGGTGGTTGTCAGTGGTTGTTTATATTACAGTATTCAGTCCATTATTTCAGTATTTTAGAAATAAATCCTTTTTAAATCTCAAAATCAATTCTTCTATATTGTATTTCTTTAACGATTTCTATCTTTTCACCAAGTAAAGGGGCGTCACACCAATGTCTGCTAATATTCTTCTTACATGCAACACTTAATGTATTAACAAGATACACATCTCCCAACACAATGTGAGCAAAATTCCCAAGATGTAATGTGAAATCTCTTGAAATACTTTTTCAACAAACCATTTTTCAGTAATATTTTTGGACAACCTCTGATCAATTTCTTACGCTTTTATTCTATGTACAGTAGCAATGCAAATTTCATCATCTTTGATTTTATTTCCATCTCAGATCCATGCTGGAAAACCCATGTCGAGTTTAAAGTTGTTTGGTGATATATCGCTGGTTATCTCTGAGGGTTTCTAAGTGTTCGGCATTTATGGATGCTGACCTCTCGTGCACTAGAGTGCTTCTCTATGCTGTTAGTGCAAGTGTGATGGCATTGACCACGGTCATTGATTCTAGTAGAGCTATCGATCAGCTCAAGTGTCATCTTCCAACTCATTTTAAGTTTAGAAAGACCAGATCTCATTAAGCAAGCAATATCAAATACAATAACAGGGTTTTTAACCCTCTGATGTGCGGCATCTCTTATACAGGGAACAGATCTTTAAAGCAGCGATGTACTTTAGCTTTGTATTTATATTATTTATTTATTGTTGATATGTGTATATTCTGATATATGTGTATTCTATTGGTGAAATAATAAGGGGTGGGATGTAGCCCCATTACTGTGTTTACTATGATTTACCTTTATTTATCATTATCTTCACTGTATCAGGAATGCTTATATACTTTAAAGTTGAAAGAAATGTACTATTCTTTTCTTTCGTGATTTTGCAAAGCACATCTACAGCAATGTTTAATACAGCCTCTATTCTCCAGAATTTCTGTGTTGCTTTGCATTAGCAAAACATTTGTACGAAAACCAGTAGCCTACATTAAGCTGATATGTATCTTCGTTTATCTGGCATTGTGGAATATCCTGATACAAGCCCATGAATCTTTAATAGCCAGCCTTAATGCCAAAAATTGATCTTGATTTAAGTAGGACACTGAACATGGCCGATGTTCACTTAATTGTAATGCAGTCAGCCTAAAACCATCCACTTGTGTACTGTAGACAAAACAAGTCTGACGCGCACGCACGCGCACACTTCGCCACAAAGCATGCTGGGAGCGGAAAAGGAGATGCCAGCTATGTACGCGTCTTAAAACGGTTCGCAACAGGCGGCGTTTGTGGTTACCACAGTTCCGCGCGCGGTGCCAGCCTCTCTTCCAGATAAGGGGCTTGCGTGAACCCTGTGCTTTACAGAAAGAGGCGCAGCTGAAGTACTTACCCAGGCACACACATTAGATAAATCGGGGCAGAAAGCTTTTGGCTAGGTAGAGGGAGAATTCTGTACACATTTAGCTTTCAGGTTTTATGCAAATGGTAAATGATGGCTGCAGGAGAGACAGCAGTCTGTGGACCACTTTTATTTTCTGTTTTTGTTTCTCAATTCTGATTTTCCCCTTTAAGTTTCATCCTGTTGCATGTAGCAGGTTCTCAAAAGCGGCAAATGCTCCCGTTGTTGAAGAGGTTGCTGTTTAACAAGGTTTAGTATAATGTAACAAAGGATGATATTGTCAGTTTGGTACAGTATTCAAAACTAGATGAAACATAACATCAAGAAAATACATTTTAAATTCAATAAACAGCTTTTTGTTTCATGTAATCGCAATAAGGTGGCACATTATTTAAAGATATGATGACTGAATATGATAGGGATTTTGATGTGTTTTATTAAATATCTGTTTATCTACTGTTAATTTAAGATGGAGATCCATCTGCTACAGTTCATTTAAGAGAAAAGCATCATGTGACATCGCAGGCCTGACCGCTTGACCTTATTTTGGTTGTTTCAAATCACTGGATAAGCACAAATTCACCAAGAATTAATTTTCCCCTGCCGAGAGGGTTGTTTAGTCGAATGTGCCTTTTAAATATCTTTTCGTTTCAGTGCCCGATTCGCTAAAAGGAATTATGCTAAATAAGTAAGGCTGCAATTATGTCACCCCAAATATTAGCCGCTGAACAACTTGAATGGAGCAAATCCCAATCCTGGGGGCCGATTGTGAGAGATCTGCCATGGTTTACTATTGCATAGTATTGCGCCATGTTTATGATAAGCTCTTTAAAAGTGCGACTACATTGCCTGTTTAGATGTGGGTTGTTAACATGATGGCGGGCCAGATTTACTAACAGCTTACGGCAGCACAAATGCCTCTTTTTGCATAAAAAAAACTAAGACATGCTGTAAAAATTTGCGCTGAAAAGGCACAACTGACTTTATTGCACATGCATTAGTAGGAGTTTCCTCTTTAGACGCAAACTTCATGGGAGGAGATTATTGAAATGAATCACGCAACGGGATTTACTAAGGTATGCGCTCATCATTTTACTGGTATTTTGTAGTAGATTGCCTTGGTCTTTATGGGAATGAGATGTTGCACATGTATTTTTTTATGTGCGCCTTTTGTTAGTAAATCACCCGCAGAAATTTCCACTCCCATCTACGCTTTTTTAAAATTGCTATTTTGCCCTGTTTAGTAAATCTGGCCCAGCATTTTCACAAATATTACACAAAATAAAAATGAAGACAATTAGTATTGTCACCATTTAAAATGCAATAAATGTTTTTGCATTACATGAAATGCTTTGTTATTAGATGTTTGAATCAAATTTCAATAAATTACAACTTTTATAACTTTAGCAATAATTTTTTCATCCAAATATTTCTTTGTCACTGAAAACCACCATTTTTTTCTAGAGCATTTTTATAAAACAAATGAAATATTAAAGGCTGGGTAGTGCTTAAATACAGCACAGTTTTGTTTGCATCTCAAAGTTTTATTCGAAGGGGCTGTTTTGTCTTTGCTACTGTTCTTTGTAAATATATCACTGATGTATAAATTGCATGCTGTTTCGAGCGAGTTGCGTAAGCGGGCAAGCTATCCCAAAGCGTTTTTCCAAACAAACAAGAGCACGGAAGTCCGTCCTGTACTTAACAGATTCAACTCTGATTCATAAAATCAATATCGATTTCTCGTCTCTCATACAGCACATCTCGTCTTTTTCCTCTCTCCGATATCCTTTCTCCTTCTCCGTTTTTTCTCAGTCATGAAGTTCTCTCAGTGACCCCTCGGGCAGGACCGCTGTTCGCCGTGACCCTGTGGCTCTCTCGTTGCACCGCTGCCAGTCGTCTGTCCAATTACTCCATTCTTTTAGGGCCGCCTCAAAGCATATGAGCTTGGCTATCCTATTCTCTGTCCAGATCAAAGCAGACAGCACCTTCACAAAGGCCCATACGTTTTTTGTAACAGTCTTTTGTGTTCTTTTGATGTTTTTCACACAGGCATTGCATTGGACGGGGAAAATGATGAAATCCAAAACTCCCCCCACCACACACTAAACAGCTGTCAGGTGTAGTTACGGTCTGAAGTGAGTCCTCATGCCAGGCTTTGACATTCAACTGCTTTTATTACATTTGCTCATTCAACGCTTTTAACTGTAACAAAATCCTGACGTTCCACTCCATTATAGTTGCTTTATTGTTCTTATAGACAAAAGCTCACCGGTGGTTTTATGTTTCTGGTTTGTTATGCTCAGTCTAAACACTTGGCATTTTATTGACACTTGCTGTAATATGATATTGTGTAATTCCAACACAATCTCACAGCGAAATTGTAAATATTTTACAAGGTGGCTAATTTTGGCTAATTTGTATGAATTCGTACAATCTGAGTCGTACGTTTTAGTACGGTTTGCTTTCGCACCAGTGACGTTAGGTTAGTGATGTTAGGTTAGGTGTAGGGGCGGGGTTAGGAATGGGCCTTCAGTATTGTTTAATCGTACCTTTTTGTACGACTCACATCGTATGAATTCATACAAATTAGCCATCTTGTAAAATACTTACGACATCCGTGAGATCAGGTTGGTAATAATAATGTGGCTGAAAATGTGGTCTGTATACAATCCAACACAATCTCACAGCTAAAACATCAATTTTTACAAATTTCATTCATACATTTTAGTACGATTTGTTATTGCGGCAGTGACGTCAGGTTTAGGGGCGGGGCTTCAGTATTGCTTTTTTCTTGTAATCATACGTTTTTGTACATTTCACAGCGCGCGAATTGATACGAATTAACCACCTCATAAAATACGAATTCTAAGGTGCTGATTTGAACCATTTTGCTTAAACACACTGAATCGTTTTTTGGACACCTATTTTTAGTTATCTGTAGGGTGATATTGCATGCATTGTATTACAAAAATGTACATCATATTAAAATGATCTCTGTAAATAAAATGTTTGTCATGGAGGAAGGACACAAGATGGAGTCAACTACTTGAAAAAGAGATACATGCAGGTGCACGGATAATAAGATGAAAGAGGATAAATCCATTGTGCTCATGAACTAAGCCAATTTCACTTAGATGTGTAATTGACCTTGTGTGTTGAATTGCATATCTGTGTCAACAGCACTGAATCAGCCAATGGAGAGATATATTCTTTTGTTCAAGGCTCTGCAGAGATGCAAACCGTATTGAAAACAGGGTTGAGGATGGTGCCCTGTGGCTTTAAAAACCCTTTTTTGAACATGCATAACATTAAATAACAGTTGAAATGATGCATTGCTGTATTTGCTGTCATAAATTGCTCTTTAAGAAAGGTGCATTTGAAATATGAAAGGATGAATTTAGCAGTTTCTTGAATTGGCTTGTTTCATAATGGTAACCATTTGACAAAAGTTTGTTTAATAACGGTATCTGTCTTAAAGGGATAGTTCACCCCCAAATTCTGTCATGAATGACTCTTTCTCTAGTTGTTGTAAACCTATATAAATGTCTTAGCTTGGTTCAACAAAGAGAAAGATATTTGAACAAATGCTTGTAACCAAACAGTTCTTGGCCACCACTGAGTAGAAAATATGACAAGTAGTCAAAAGCGCGCCAGAATCTTTTGCTGTCCCACATTCTTCAAAATATCTCATTTTGTGTTCAACAGAACAAAGAAATGTATGTAGATTTGGAACAACTCAAAGGTAGTAAATGATGACAGCATTTTTATTTTTGTGTGAACTATCCCTTTAACCGCAATAAAAGTAATTAACTTTGAAAAATAGCTTGAGGAATATTTACTGCAGTAAAAGTGTGACAGCAGGCACTTTTCTATGATATTATTCAGTACTTCTATAATTCCATGACCCATTGCAGTGTTTACAGTACACTAAGTACATTTTATAACTGCAGTTAATTGTTAAGCAATGTTTTGTCCTACTCTTGTGATGTTGCTTGATAATATAGCATTATCTACCAAATTTCAGAGCGCACCTAGTCAATGTTGATAAAAAGTGCCTCGTCCTATAAATGTTCCAGGCATTCGTGCATAAACCCTCAGCATTACATTATTGATCTGACACTCCATCAAAGATGTGAGTCACCTTCACCTCTAGTTTTGAACCATAATACTGGGATCTGTACGAAAAGGTGAGGTGTCATTTACTCAGCATCGCTCACAGGAATTTCCCCTGGAGGTCAATAGAATGACACTTCAGAAAATTGAAATTGATGGCCAGTTGACCAGCAGAGGTACAATAACAGAATGTAGGAGTAGCGTTATATTGTGCATTACAATAAGATGTGTTTCTTTTTCTTCTTTCACCCTACTGTACCATCATCGTTTTTATAGTAACAATTCAGTCCTCATATTAATTATGTAGATGCTTTCCAACAATACCACAATGCAGTCGCTGCATCTCTTGTTTTATTGGCTGCCTCTCCAAACTCGAGAAAAACTAAATCGATACTCCACAACACAATAAACACATTTTCTTTTGCTTTGCTTAAAGCGTTTGACGGTTTCTCCCAACATGAACTCCCCCACTAAAACATCTCATCGAGTTCTTTGACTTTCTGTTGCAGCTGTCCCAGGTCGCCTGTAATTTCCTGAGCCTGTGATCAACGGGTTGTCTTGTACTGTGTTGGCCGTCATCCGTCTCTGCACGGCCGAATAGAGAAAGTGTGTGCGCATTTGTTCAACTCCATATTATATAATATGTTCAGAGGTGTATAAAGATCTTCCATAATGAAGCGTGTTTTTATTATCTTAGAATGAGTTATTTCTATCTACATACACCGTGAGTCCGCTTACATGGATTTCATCATGTTGTTTCTACAGTAGCCCTAAATGGAAAAACTGCTCTACAGAGCGCATTTCGTAAACACGTTATGTGAAAAAGGCATTTTTTCCTGGTCAGCCACCATAGTGCTTAGAAAGTAAGGGAGGGGTTGTGTGAGCCGTTAATTGCAATTCGTAACCTCACCACTAGATGCCACTAAATTTGGACCTTGTGGACCTTTCACAGACTGATGTGTTTCTGGCAATTTGCACTTAGTTTTTTTATTTATTTTAGAAGTTCAGAAGTGTCAAAATTTGATGTTGGCGTTCAAGAGAGGATCCTCCTACAGTTTTACATTTCCTCTTGTATTCTGCCAAAAGTGGGCGAGCGGCGCCCGGTGGTTCAATCACAATCTGCTGAGACCATCATAATCTTAATCTTTTTTTTGTGAGCACTTACAAAACCATAGACATGCACTTTCTAATATAAATACACTTTCTTTTTTATTCTCTTTTTTTGTTTTATACTGCTGACAGTGATGTATCTTCACTTTCAATGGATGTGCTATCACAAATCATACGATGTGGCAAAAAGATCCTATTTGATATTTGTAAAAATTTGCTTTGTTTTGCAAATAAGTGCTAACGTCTTTGGTTGCTAAACATCATTAAAAGTTAGTAATATTTTTTTTTTACTCGACTCCGATAGACTGACCATTTGTGTGACCTACAGTAAGCTTTTATTTACTCCTGGCAGAGATTGATATTGATGTGTAAATATGTATTTATCCATCTTTGTCTTGTTCATTTGTATTTAAAATATTTTCTTAGTTTTTATGCCTCTAGCAGTATTTTGTACACCGTAAACTGAATCACTACCACTAATAGCAGAATTATTCTGTAAAACAGTATTGACTTTGTACTTGAAGCTATATTATTCAAATTTTATTTGTAAGATATTTTGACCTCGCTAAGAATATCTTCAAGAGGATCAATGCTTGGTGCAAGGTCAAGCCAAGACACGGATTGCTCAAAACTGTGAATTGAAGCGTTCAGCAACAAACAAACAAACACACAGGTTTAACAGCATCCATTAATAATTTCACTGCTTAATTTTGTGAGCTTATTTCAAAGCATAAGTGAAGTGAGACTGAACCTCTGACCCGCACGCAGAGAGTAATGTTTAGCCCGTCATAAATAGGCACTTATCTGCCGCACAACCTTTAGCAGTGATGATTCGGAGGAGAGGAAGGAGCTGAACAGTAATTGTGTTCTCATTAAGGGTTTGACCGTGTGTTGTTATTCTAGACCTCACGATGTAAGACCGGGTGCTAATAGGTCAATAGATGTTGTTACTTCATGTGTGAGGAGTTTAATAGCTGGATTTGGTGCATTTGTATTTCGTGTCATGTGGGAGATTTACAGATTTTTCGTGCTTTTGTGTCCCCCAAAATTAAAATTCTCTCAATTTATTAACACCCACGCCATTCCAGATGTCCAGAAAATCCACATTTTGGAGAGCAACTATATTTTCAGTTTTTCAAATGTACTATTTATAAATCACTTCGAAAGATGTAAACAACGCTTGTTCAACGCTGGTCCAGAAGAACTTCTATTGTTTAAAACTACACAAAATACACCAGAACATTTATAACCGAATCAAAATGTTAAACTTATATCTTTAAGATTTAATTATATTTGTAAGCCAAAATATTATAAATAAAAACGTAACCAGAAGTCCTTCTGGACCAGGGTTTACATCTTGCGGTCTATAAATGATAGAATAAGCATAATTTTTCAACTGTTGAGTGACTTTGTCATTCTTGAGGTTTATTTCTGTTTAAATTCAACAGGAAATATCACCAAACACAAGTCCATCTAAACCGAATAACTAGATTTCTGCTGGTGGGAAGATCCAAAATAGCACAAAGATCAAAAAGCAAACAAGATGAGAAAAAAACCTCATATAAATGTATTATCCAGAGGCCTCAAATAAAGAGCAAAAGACACTGATGAAGGGTTGATCCTGAAAACATTTGTGCTTTTTTAGTTTATTTCTCATGCGTGTATCTTATTTGCTTTTTGATATTTGTTAAAATTCAACAGACACTGGACTGAAATTGACACCATACACTGATAAAAGACTAAACTGAAGCCGTCTTTAGCTGTATATGACTTCCTGACTTTCATAGAGAAACCAGACTGAAAAATATTGACTGTAGTAAAAGTGACTGTTTATCCTTCCGTACAGCGTCCAAAACAATGCGCTCTTTCTAACAAGCCTTAATGAATAGACACTGAGCTTATTGTGACAGGCTGCCACTACGATTAGCACCTTTTGTTTGAGGTTACCGAGCGTGTTGTCTGCTTATTAAAATAATTCATTGATTTTTCACCATGGTTACGACTCATCATCCGCTATTGTTCCACGCTGACATTTGCATCTTCATAATCATGTAAATGTATGTCTGCGTTGTGCATTTGCGCCTCCTAATGCTAATTCTCAGGTGCGGTTAGGTGTGGACGTTAAACACGGCCAGCTCTCCTCGTGTCATTTCATTTGGGAATGTTCTTTAGTCATCCGAAAGGCGGCATTGATTTAGGGTTTCCTCAGTTGGCTGTGAGCCATTCACAGGTCTTTTGTCACATTTCCAATCATTTCTTAAGAATGATGAAACACAGAGAAAATGGTTTTGTGTTACGTGCACTACAAGACAAGCCCATTTTGAAGATATTACGCCCTTTACACAACTAAATGCAGACTTGTTCTTTTGGTAAAACGAAAGATGTAAAAGTGCCAGCCTAAGATGGCACACTGTAAATTTTTTAGTTGCATTATTAACGTCACTTTGAACTTGATGTGAATGATATAAAACCAACTTATGAAATCAAGTTGAACTAGATTAAATTATTTTGATGGATTAAAGTAACGGAAAAATGTGTTAACATGATTTATTGAGCACATCATTTTTTTTTTACAACGAACAGGTAGCTGTGCCACTGACAGCAATGTTTGATGTGAAAACTCACAAAAAGACTCATTTTGAATGAATTTGATGTTAACTGCACACCAACATCTGTACTGAAGATAATACACACAGCTGGGTATCATGTCAAATGAACAAAATAGTTGAAAACTTTAAAGTTTACTGTCAAGTCCAACTAAGGTACTTTAGTGGATGTCAAAACTGATAACCATCAGATGTCAATGGCAACAATAAAAGTGTTTACCCAGCTGTAATATGGCAGATGTGAAGATTGCTGTATTAAAAAATGTTGACGTCTATGCATTTGACAGACACTTTATCCAAAACAACTTAAAGTGCATTGAAGCATAGTGTACATTTGATCAGTCTGTGTGTTAACTCGGAAATCCTCGGCCTTAGCAGTAGCGCAATGCTCTAGCATCTGAGTTACAGGAACACTTCAGGCATCTGTTCAATGATGCAGTGATCAACACCTGGCCAGGACACAACTGATCAACCCGCTGTCCCATTACTTTGGGTTGTAAATGAATGAGGCTGTAATTTCTACACGGCTCATAGTTTATAGGTGTAAACACCCTCAAATTAAAGCTGGCTGTCTGCATCTCACTGGCTGTCTGGTGTTTTTATTATTGCACGACTGTCCTAATATCAAGTCTCTAATCATCACAGAAACATTCGCCACAAAAACATCATGTTTTACTGTTGATGCACATTTAGCCACTTTTATCCAAAGCATCTTTTGTTCTATATGTTTTCAAGGAATTTGTTGTATGTGAATCAAACCTGTGATGATGTCATTGACAACATTTCTCCTAAATTCCAAATGAAGATTTGCATAGTTTGCAGAACATTTTAATGGGACAAACTGGTCAAAATCATTTTATGTTTAATCAACACAGTACTTATGTGTTACATGTATTTTAGGAACAGTAAATAATGAATATATGATTAAATAAGGCTGTGATTCTTTAATGGGACAGTTCACCCTAAAATGAAAATTCTGTCACCATTTACTCCCCCTCGAGTTGTTCCAAATCTGTATACATTTCTTTGTTCTGATGAACACAGAGAAAGATATTTGGAAGAATGCTAACCAAACAGTTCTTAGACCCCATTGACTACCATAGTAGGAAAAATGACAATGGTAGTCAAAAGGGCCTCAGAACTGCATTCTTCAAAATATCTTCTTTTGTGTTATGAAGCAATTTTTCCTGAAGACAGAATTTTGGGAAAATTCTTCCTTGAAGTCTGTCACATTGCTGTTGGGTGACATATATATACACATATATGGTGGCTATGTTAGCTTGTCACATGATTACTCTATTGTGAAGCCTTTTCTCATTGTTTATAGCTTTATTCCTGGAGAGAGTGTGTGTTGGGGAGGGTTTACTCTAGAATGTGGCATGTTGTGAAAGCTCGAAATAGATGTTCTTTAATATCCTTTCCTCAATTCTGTGGGAAATGTAACAAGGCCCTGTCTCGCCTTATCATCGCCTTATCTGCAAGCGGCAAACATTTCATTTGAATTTGGCTTGTTTTCGACATCTTTTGAATGCAACAAGTTCTCCAGAGTCAAGTGGGCAAATCATCTTTTTCATGGTCTCTACACAACAGGGCCCAAGGCAATCTAGGTGAATTCGCGACATTTTAGAACAATTTTTGGAACAATGTACCCCTCGCGAGGTCCTCGACATGCGAAAATTGCTCTGTTTAGAAGTGTCAACATGTCTTTGTGAATTAATTCAGACTGGTTTGAAGACGATTTGACTGCTGTTCTAGCACAGACGTACTGTCCGTCGTAAAAATAAAATGCTAGTCTTATTTTGCACTGTGTTCTTTGAATAGTAAAATGAATAAGGCTTTGATAGTTTAATTGGTAATGAGTTTTATCTCCGCCCCTTTAGCTTGTTTTACTAATGGACTCGAGAATGTCAAGCTCCTGTAGGAATAGGTTTCTGTAAGAGTGATAAGAGAGACTATAAATGGGATGCTGATAAAGAACCTCATATCCCCTTTATGAGAATCTCCACAAATGCAAGACTGTAATCTAATGGCAGCCACCGCGCATGAACTCGGAGACTATTAGAGCTGTTTACAGACTGTATTTCTGCTCCCGATATACAGTGTAACCTGAAAAACCTTCCGATTTCAGAGCGGGGGGTTATAACTGAGAATGTGATTGAGATGCTAGAGAGGAAAATGTCTTGAAGCAATATACAGTAACATCAGCAACAGTGCGTTATGGTCGTGTATCTACACGGATGTGATGCAATCAAACTGTTGCGACACAATTGTGAGTTTGATATTACTTTCATACAGTAGTTCAACAGAAAGTATGTAAATACTGTAAAAAAACAAAACAAGGTCATCCAACAGCAATGTGAAAGACTTGGGTTTTCCTAAATACATGTACAAATATTACCGTTAAGAGTTTATAAACATCTTTTCTGTTATTTTGACCTGTTTCTCCAGTTTTCATTTTTTAACAAATAAATGCAAATAGAAACAATATTTTTATTTGAAATTTGGTAGAAATATTGTTCATAGTTCACAGAATGAAACGCAAATAATAATTTGACCTAAACGCACACCTATAAATAGTCAACTCAGAAAAACTGAAAATGCTCTGTGAAATGGTCTCTTACTTTCTGCGCGGCTATATATATATATATATACACACACACACTATCTTTTCTCTTTGTGAAAGCACAATAACCTCTTCGCAGTGCTATTTACATTTACATTTTTATAAACTTATTTTTATTTAACGTATGCATTAGCAAAGGCAAGCATCAAAAATGTCTACGGAAAGAGAAATTGTGTATCCACTCTCTCATCGTGGGCAGTGAAGAACATGAACACTAAAAACGGCATAATTTGGCCCAGGAGTCCACAGTGGGAAGATTGAGGAATGATCCTGTGGCTGTCTCATTAGGCCTTGCCAGGATGGAAAGTGGGTACGTGGACTTCCTGAGCCTGTAAGAACTAGATGGTCCTCTTCTGTTGTGTTTAGTGCTATTTGTGCTCTGTCCTTTAGTCTTTAAATAGAGGATTTCATGCTGTGGCCAATCACTGTTCTGCAAATGTCAGGTGCGCGGCGCTTAGGTTGTGGTACGGTATAAGAGCCTTGCGTCTTGATTTTCCCTACAATCATTTATGCTGATGATAATTTAGGTGAGGCTTCCCACGGCTGCTTTGCTTTTATTCCCGTTATGTCAGAAAGCCTCAAATTTTTTTGCATTCCTCAGCAGCTGAGTTTATAAAAAGGCAACTGCGGCTCGGGGACTTTCTGAAGGGAATATGGGAATGCTTGCGATTAGGCCCGACCTCCGTTTCAGATGTTAAAGTAAGCCAAGTTTCCTTTTAGCAGAATTCGATTTTTGTAACATCCTAAAACACATCCTTCGTCCACTGCAGCTCATTTTAACATCAAGACGTGGCTGTGTGCTGCATATTGTATAATGAACACAAAAGTGATTTGATGAAATAGTAATCGAATCGCCTTTATGAGGTACGAATGTCTGGAGAAACATCTGTGAAACAAGTTGGTCATTAAAAATGCAACAGCATATTCAAAAATTCCTTTTGCATACCGTGGCATTGCTTTAAAGAGAATCATCATGGCCCGAAGCTCATTCAAGCTTTTGTTTATAGCCGACGAAAACCACATCCTGACCTTTACGTGTGTTCACGTATCAACGTCAAGTGCTGCTCTAGCTTTATGCAATACGTATGTACATTGCAAATATACTTGTTTCGTCTGTACTTGTTTCAGAATCCCGCTTAAGCATCAGGCGCCTTTCCTTCAAGCTGTACGTCACAAGCGGTAGCTAAACAGAGATTTTAATTAAAGCAAATGACATATACATGGCAGATATTGGCACAGGCGTCTCACAGCTAATCCTTCCGCAATGAGTTTCATTAGGCACAGGTCACAGTGTTAAACCCATCACACATCATCACACATGCAGTCTGGAGGGGGGTCACACAGCATGAACTCATGTATTGGCCTTCTTTTTGGTTTAAAATCTTATTAACAAGACTGGACTGTGAACTGATGGCTTGTTTCTGTCACTTTAGCGTTGAGATAATTACATTAAACCTCTCAGAACCCACAGTGGCACAAACACTGGTGATGATCTATCTTTTAAATGGATTCTCCGTCACTTTTGGCTCGTGAAGTGACATCTATTGAAAATGTAGGGTTAGATCATGTGATATTGCAATGACAACATTTCCAAAACGGGGGTCTGCCTGAAGTGGTCTCATGAAGTTTGTGACCAACAGCAAACTTTTAATTTGTGCTTTTCTCCTTTACCACAAATGTTTACGGACACACACACAGGCGATTTCCGAACGTGGTGCACGGCAAACACAAAACCTGTTTGTTGATGGAGATCAGCTTGATGCAAGATCTTATTTGTCAAACATAACGCATTAATTAAAAGTGTCAAATAAAGTATATCAGGAACCGGTGAAACACTACCATGTTTAAACGAACCAGATGATAAGGTTGTACGTTCTTTAGTTATGAAAAGACGTAGACTCGACACACACAGTTGCAAGGTTTATTAGAGAATCAGGACTATAAAGGTATGCAGGATTCTACTAGTCTGAGCAAACCACACAACTAGTCCTTTGCTAAATGTAATACTAGAGCCAACCATACTGGCTGCCATGGTTAGTGATACAGGAATAGAATTAAAGAAATGGAAAAACTACTGCCTCAGTTCACCGTATGGATCGTCGGGAAGAAAAATCGGCGTTTAGCTAACATAAGTTATTTCTATTACTATGGGTCATTTAAATAATAAAATTAATAATAATAATAATAATAATAATACAAAAATCATTAGGAAGTCAAGCAGCTCCCCTGCCTCGGTTAGGGCTGACACTACTATACCATAGATTATATTCTTTTATATCTCTGTGTATATATGGCCAGTCAGTTAATAATAAACACCACATTGAACTCAAGCCCACACTGCAAAAGTCACTCTCCTTCGTGAGTTTGTTTGTTTCCCGTTTACAGCGAAATTCGGTTGGAAGAAGACGGACGGCCAAACCCTCCAACTCAAAGATATTTACTGGGCACATACACACACGTCGCTGCTTGGAACAAGATACAGCTCGGAGAAAGTAAGCCGTAAAGTAGAGAGGATACGAAATCGAGAGGGGGGAATTCGGGGCGTCTGTGGTGCGGAGTTAAAAGGAGTCCATGGCCTTGAATTCGCTGAGGGCTTGGACGGGGGAGATGTGCTTTTTCTGCGAGCCCCTCCTGACGCGAGTCTGGCACTCCTCGGGTTTCTCTCGCTTCACCAGCGGCTTCTTCTCGGGGGCCTTCATGCGCCAGGACACCACTGGAGAATTGACAGCCGCCGTGCCGTACACCTTCTGGTACTTGGTGGAGGCCACATAGGAGGCTTTGACCGTGAGGACGACGGCATTCATCAAGTTCTTGGCTGCCTGGATGAGGGACGTAGCACTGTCCAGCTGAAGAGCAGACGACGAAACATCGAGGTTAGTGAATTGTTGGTTGGGGATGAAAATTGAATGTAAATTTATTGCAGACCGTAGTTTGTAACATTGTTGTTATGAAATATCAAGTAATGAATCAAGAACAATATGTATATATCAAGATGTTGTTTTTGTTATATTGTGTGTTCGTGACACTAGGAGCGGAAGGTCAGGTTGACTGCATTGCATCATGGGATACAACAGTGTGCAATTTGCAATCTGTCCATTAGAGTTCATGTGGTCTTGATCTTGGGATTCATTCAGATCAAGCAAACATGACCTCAATATGGATCGTGAAGGATCTGGTCTTGACTTCAACTCGTTTCAAACATATTCTTTGTTTTATACTTTAGGGACATAAATGCATTCCTTCTAGTAGTCAGTGCACCACAGATGAAACCTCCCGGGCTATTCAAATCCGAACCTGGAGACCACCATACCTCTGAATTTAGTTTCAAAAATAGTCCTACACACCTGCTTGCATGTTCAATCCAACCTTAAGACTTATTTAGGTGTGTTTGATTTGGAGTTAAACTGAAAAAGGACCAGATTTGAGCAGCCCTGCTCTACATAATCCATAGCAGAGGTCATACAATAAAAATGCATAAAGAGAAACGCACCCCTGAAACGATGAGTTCTCCTCCTAGGTTCTGAACCTCGGCCTTGACCTTGCTGCAGATGTTGAGTTGGTGGCAGTAGAGGGCGATTCTCTGGAGGTAAGCCAACAAGTCCTGTTTGCAGGCTGAGTCGGGGCACTAAAGAAGATGGAAGACAGAGCAGAGGCTTAACCTTTGAATATGCAGAGCAAATATGTGATGAGGGGGTGAAGTTATCAACGCTGATGATTACTGAAGATGAAGTTTGTGCCACCGTGAGGAAGACTCAGAGTATGTCATCATCACATATTGGCTGAAGTGTGTGGCTGTGGCATTAGTCATCTTTCATGAATCCCCTGCTTTCACCACCATCATTTATATCCTTTATAGGGACACTGTACACATAAATATGAAGCGCGACATTAAATTAATGTCGGGTAGCCGACTCAATTTGTAAATACTTTTCGTCCCTGAGGGTTAGCAGAAGCAGTTAAAACAGACACCGGCTTATAGGACAGTAAATCAAAACTTTATTAATTTCCTGGAAGTGATTTTAATCTAGTGGCATTAGATTAAAGGTTGCAGTTTGGGGGAGGGGCACAACGGGTTTGTGATGTCATGAAACACTGACTGTTTAGCTCGTAAATATTATTTAGTCATTATGAAGTTGTTGGGTAAACATCGTAGACTGACTAGTTATGAAATGAATATTCATGAGCTGAGACAAAGTAGGATTGGTAAAATTGCCACGAATCGGAAATTGCAACGTATCATTCACAAATGACCGATTGTTCAAAAAATGTATTATGCATGTAAATTCGTTAAATTTCACAAGGACTTTAAATATTTTTTCACTGTACTGATATTTTAACACGTATCCTCATACTTACATCTTCAAAATAACCTAATAGAATAACCGTTACGCAACCGCTGTATATCCTGCACTTGCTGCTATTGCACTTCTGGTTAGACCTAAACTGCATTTCGTTGCCTTGTAAATGTACATGTGTAATGATAATAAAGTTGAATCTAATCTAATCTAATCATCTAATCTAGAAACGTTATAGAAACGTTGTGAAAACATTGGCTGGGTGTTTTTCTACACTTATATACTGTGAGTTTAAAATCCTTGCAATTGTGCATCTTCTTCAAGTGCAACACATATTTTAATATCATCTGACCAAAAATTTGTCCAACTTCGCAAAAAGTTTTATTTTCCGCGCCCCCGTTCGAAGCCATGGATGAGCACCTCCCGTTCAACATTTCACACCAACCTTTTCCTTCTTCATTTTAAATCCTCCAATTTTAGACATGAAGCATCTTGCATGCCAAGACAAGATTACCGCTACATCCTCATTCTGCTAACGCTGAGGTTACAGTAACTCTATGCAAAGTCACTAAGTAATAACTCCGACCAAAAGTTGTTGGCTCTGTTTTTTTCCTCTCCTAGCTTCCCATGAACTTTGAGTGAAAAAGACTGATGAGACATTTAATACTGTTGAGGCTGCTTTATCTTTGACACGGCTGAGTGGCTTTACATCCTTAGCGTTTAGGGCTCGAGTGTCTCTCCGCAGGAGGCGACCTCGTACTGCGCCTGGGAGCTACGAGGGGAAAATGGAGAAAGACAGAAGGAAATCGTGTGAAAAGAGAACTATCTTTTCCCACCTCTGGGGGGGCATGAAGGGCCCAGCAATTTTGGGTCAACCGTGTCGAGTATGGCAGCTGCGGTATTTGAGAGTGTTTCTGGTAAGGGCCAACTCCACTACCGTCTGCTTTGACAATTCTTTGCTGCCATTACGCATGATAGCGACTTGCATGTGACTTGAATAGTTCACAGAAAGAAGAAAAACCTCTCATGATTTACTCCCTGACTTCCTTTCTTCAGTTGAACACAAACTTGTCATTTTATATTAAAATGCCATCATGTTATCTTACACAAGATCCAAAATGGTTAAGCACCAAAAATTGGCCTGAGGGGAGAGGTTTTTTGTCCGGCCGTCTCTGGTGCGCTGAAACACTCGTATTACACCCTGATCAGCATTGTGATCGGGTTTCCCTCACCCTTTTCTCTTTATCTAAGGGAAAAGAAATACCGCTTGAGAACAAGTAAAACAACACGAGTCTTGGCCAGTGGTGACACAGCAGGTTTCAGGCATCTTGTTGTACCAATCTTGATTTCTTTGCCAACATTTAGGACAAAAACAAGAACGTCCTGTTATGCGTTTACGACGACGTGTTAGTGCCACATTAAAAGAATAAAAATAGTAATAAAATGTAAAGTGAATGAATAAATAAATGTAGGACTATGACTGTAATGTTCCAAGAATAATCTCATAATAACCTTTTACAAAATTGATGTCAAGATTGAAGTCAAAGGCTCTATGTGTAATATTAAGGAAGATCTATTGACAGAAATGCAATATAATATACATAACTATGTCTTTAGAGGTGTATAAAGACCTTACATAATGAAGCGTTATGTTTTTATTACCTCAGAATGAGCTATTTCTATCTACATACAACGCGGTTGTAATAGATGCAGATGCAACTAATAATTTAGCACTGATTCGCCAAAACCAAAAGAGGTTTATTTCATGCAAACACATTTATGCATTAGTTAGTGTGGTAATAGTTTCATCCACAATTTGATTATTCACACAATACCGAGAAAATGCACACGATGCCTTTAATGTTACCTAGCAGGATATAAATAATAAAAAGCTTTAATCAGTCATCGCTCAGTGATGCTGACAGTAAGCTGATCTGTGGAATGAAAAACATAAGAGAACGTATAATATCGAGCTGCCATCAATAACGCATGTATACTGATCCAATATTAGATGCGTAATGTCCTTCGCACAGAGACATCGTTTCCTACGCACATCCTTGGCCTTTCTTTTCTATTACAAGGAGCTGATGGATTGGACATTAAAAAGTGTTGGTGAGCAGGTTCTGAAGAGGGTGCTCATGTCATAATGAATTCCACACCTCATAGGAGCTAATTATATTAAAGGCAACCCAGGGCGTTGATCTTTTATTTAAACCGAGATAGAGAGGGGGGATTCTGACCTGGTCAGCCACGGCACGGGCGAGCTTGTCCATTCTGGATCCGGCCTCGGCGATCTTCTTTGCGGCATTGATCACATCGGAGGAATTCTTCAGAGGACCTTTTCCCCTGTCGCAGCACAAAACCAACCATTGTAACTTTGTTTGCAGATTCATGATGAGAAGGAATTCATACACGGCACAGAGAAATCGAACTGGTATTTGATGCGTCGTCATTGACACTGTCGTACCAGGACGGCTGGATCAATTTCACAATTCAAAAAACAGCTGAAGACCCACCTCTTCCATGAGCACTTAACTGTCTCATAATATTAAAAAAAAAAAATTCTACCTCTATTTTTCCTTTCCTAATGTTCTCTATATACTTGCTTATACTATCTTGACGTTGTATTTGAAACCTTGTATTACTAGCACCTCTCGTGAATATTGCTTACTTAGACGAATCGCTTGCTGTTTTCCTCAATTGTAAGTCGCTTTGGATAAAAGCGTCTGCCAATGAATAAATGTAAATGTAAATGTACCTGGTGAAGTCGGTCATTTCCATCATGATCATGCACATCTGCTTGGCCAGCACGATGATGTCATTTCCGTTGTCGTCCCACTTAGCGACCTCGGCGTCAAGCTTGCTCTTCTCCTGCCTGAAGCTCTCCACCTGCTCGGCGATCTTGGCCTTCTCCTCCTGAGGGAGCTGAGCCATGATGGCCTGTGGAGAAAACAGATCAATACAACATGTTTAACGCTAGAAAAATGCTAGAAAAACACAGAAAAAGTAACACACATTTTTTTTAAACTTTATTCCGGACTAAGTGTTTTACCCCACTAAAATGTCTCTGTATAAGGGTCTGAAACTTAACATTCATCATAAGGCTTTCTGGGACCCCTTGACATGTCATGCACATAAAAAGAAAATCCATCCTCCTTTTTACCTCCTCTCCTTGTCAAGGAATAAATTCTTTCTCCATAGTGAATCCGAGCCCGTCCAAAATGGCATTAATCTCCTCGCAAGGTCACAGAAACAGTTAGGGCGCAATATTATTTGTGAGATAAATGTATAATTACCTCAGTTCTTACACCAGTCAATGAATTATGCATTTGTTCAACATACTGTCAAAAACCCCAGATCAGGTCGGGGACAATGGCGTAATACTGGATACCGGTTAAATGTACAGTCGAGCTTTACCAAAAGTCAAGGTCTCAGCTGTAAAAGTCTATATTTGAAGTCAAAGATCTGTAATGCGCTTCTGTCTGAATTTATAAACTGGGTTTATGCCATTATAGCCAAAGGATGTCATAACATAAAAGCTAATTAAGAGCCAGCTGCTCATTTAAGATTTGTAGCTTTTTGCTTGTTTATTTAACAAGCAATTATACATTAAAAAGAAAAGGAGTTTTGGGAGGAAATGCGATTATAAGATGAAAATGAGTTCTTCTCAATGCCGCGCGCTCCTGGGCATCCGAAACGGAGGCCTGACGCAACGGTGCCGTGTCTCATTTTAACAGCGGACTTATTATTGTGCTGTTTAACCACCTGTGCATCTTATCAGACCTGTCAAAACCTCACAGCCAATCAGTTTGTAATGTGCATTTGGAGCAGCCAATCAGATTGTAATGTGCCAACGCAGCAGCCAATCAGCGTTTAGAAGATGCTGAGTGGATAACCCCTACACCACAGGTGCTAATTTATAGATTTGGTGTACAGAAAGAAGGTTTATAGAGGATGGAGAGAATCATTTTTTCTCTTGCTGTCCTTAGAATTCACTTATCCCAAATCTCTCTGGCTCTTAACCGATAACAAGAGAGGGTTGCAGGCAGCTTAGCGCTCAAACGCTTCCAATTCAATCAAAACACACTCACGCTGTGTGCTGAACGTATGGCATGTACGTCGTTGGATTAGCAATACCTTAAAAAAACTTTTTAAAATTTCTTTCATTTAAAGAAAAACACGGACCTATGAGTACTGTTATCTTGGCGCGAGTAAAAAATGAATCGGTGAACAAATGCTCGCTCTTATTTTTCTAGATTTATCAAACTTAGTCACAGGGGGAATTTACGATGAATTAACCACACCTGCCAGTAGTGCTGTTTATTTTCATGCACCGTTTGCATCATTTCACCGCCGGATTCGCTTCGGAAGTAATGCAAATCAGGTAATGCAGCAGACACGCCCACAGATTTTCTGCTGGATGCAATTTGCATTTTCCGATTTGTCTTGCTTCTAAATGCTGTGTTTTGGAAACAGCAGACTTCCAAGATCTGACACACTTTGAGAGACTGCATTACTCCACAGCAATCCAGGTACCCGACTCATTAAAAAAGTTGTCCATCATTTGACGAATTACTGATATCATGATCTCAAAAATGACGAACATCTGTTTTAAATATAGCAATAGTAGCTCAATTGATGGCGTGCTGCATTAGCACGCATCGGCAGTGGGTTTGTTTCTCAGGGAACACACATGCTGGCAACAAATGTTTACCTTGAACGCACTCGGAGTCATTTCGGATAAAAGCGTCTGTTGAATAAATAAATGTAAATTGCATTTATCGTCTGTGCAAGGCAAATAGGGTTGATCTTTGTGAACAATAAGAAGCCTAATTTACATAAAAAGGATAATAATGACAGTATTAATAGCGCTGCTTAATCGCATTAATGTCTTTTCATGCACAATTTATCCAAATCAACGTACAGTGTATTCAAGCTATACATGTGTGTTACCCTGGGAATCGAACATGTGACCTTGGCGTTACCAGCTTCAAGCTTGATGCTAAGGGCTGAACTCGATTCGCAAGTCGTTTTTGTTGTTGATCTCATAATAACACCCCATTATTCCCTTTCTGCTTTATTATTTTTATAACCGTCGCTTTCTATTAGTAAACAAATGATTGTTTCTTCTCATTCATGTAAGATAATTTCTTCCCAAGTTTAATTGGTATCATACAGGGTTACGGTGGCGCGCGTGCGAATGCCAGCAGTACCTCACAGCTACGTACTGATATTTTTCTAATGTCTTCTAAGTAGCCCACTGTGCACTATTCACACATTCACTAATGTGGGTTAAGCCTTGAACCCCGGTGAGCTCGGCTGTCAAACATTGGCTGACATTCACACTCACTGAGGAAGCGACGGTGTCTCATTTGCAGTCATACATTCAGCCACAGTAAGGTCTCTGCCGAACAATATTCTTACGTGGAGGATTTGATTCTGGTGGGTTTGTGTACATCTGTGTGTATACATCTAACTTCATTAAATGCTTGACCCTCATGTTTACTAAACTTATCATTTAAGTCAATTATGATAATCATTCAAAATATGTGTTTACGTTTGGAGGACAGGAAATTATTCACAAACTTTTGTTTTGTTGTCCAGGGTCACATGGATATATATACTGGGCAAAGAAGGCTGTGAAAATAAACTCAAAAGGAAAGAAGGAAACTGAGAGTCACTCACTCTTGCGCTCTGTCCAGCAATAAGCTGATCATCTTCTGTCTGGACGCTTGTGCGGCTACGGGCGTCATAGTCCTCCTGCTCAAAATCAGAGTCGTCTTCCAGTTCTTCTGGGGTCTAAACAGACAAAACACATATAATATTAATGACAGCGTGCAATTTCATGTTTCAAACCGAGATGCAAAAGTTACGGATTGCAGCTTTAAATATAGATTCAGTAGGCCCATTGAAGAACCAAGCTGTCATGTCACTCATAAGAGAAATAAAACATCACATTAGAAATAGACGACAATGGTTCTCTAGCAGAAGTTTGGGGTTTAGTGTTTACCATCTAACCCCCACTAGGAAATAGTTTAGCTGTTACAGCTATTGTCATGTTTTGCTCCATTTAAATCTTACATATTCTGAAAAGCTCGAGGGTGTTTACATGATCTGTCTAATGTCCTCACACGCTCTAGTTCGGTGACAATTTGGAATGCAAAATTCAACAGAGATCACAAGAACTGTGCGATGCCCCACATCGAGACCATAGGAGCTCTGATCAAACATAAAGACACGCCAGCTATTAAATCAGTCAAATAAATAATTCACTCATCCCATAAGTTGAGTTACAAGTGACTTGCATCATTGTTCTTCAACTCCCTTTTGGGTTTCTTGTGAGCAATAATAAAAAAAGAGC
This sequence comes from Oreonectes daqikongensis, assembly GCA_026939265.1. Lineage (NCBI taxonomy): Eukaryota > Metazoa > Chordata > Actinopteri > Cypriniformes > Nemacheilidae > Oreonectes > Oreonectes daqikongensis. The sequence continues at coordinate 2,013,925 of JAOTQM010000031.1, forward strand.
CTCTTAAAGTGGGATCAAATGATGTGTGAAGGGGGAAAAGCCTCTGGGTTGTTCGAGTTTACGACGCGATCTGTTTTCATGTATATCGCCCGCCAGTAGTTTTAACATCAACCCGACTAGCTTAAATACCCATGTTTTGCTTGTGTATCTCTATCTAATGAGCAAACTGGAGACAGAAAACACGAAGCGTATCTTGACAGCAGCCACCGTTCCAGCCACTCTGAGCTACAGTGGCGTAACTTCTCCAGATACACTATTGATTGAATCAACCGAGTGACAGTGAATCGCAAACTAGCAAAATCTTCTTTGTTGCTTGGCTTAATGAAGATCCTGTTGGACAGATGTAAACATGAATGCATAGTCAAGAAACAATGCAAAACAAAATACAGAGGTGTGCATTTGCATTTTTACACTGTGAGATTTATACTGTTTTCAAAGGTAAAATGGCCACCATGTCCCAGTAGCTGAACAGCGGCTGAATAGTGACTGTAAAAGCTTTTCTTGGCAGAAGAAAACATTTGGACTCTGCGTGATCTATCCTTGTGAATCATTTTAGGGGTGGGAGGAAAAGGTGTGCTGGTTTGGGGAATCAATATATAAATATAAGTAGGATCTCTATTTACAATTATCATTCTGCCCCAAACCATCTCAAAGCTCAGCTTGACGTTATTTACTGATAACCTACTGTTTGGTATTGTTTGACGCTCTCGCAGTGGAAAATGCAATTGTTTGTTAGGCTCTATAAACAGAAAATACAAAAGTTAGATCAACAGACTACAAAATAAGGCTGTTGTTGTTAGAATAATAATAATAAATAATATGAAGTTACTCTAAAATATATAATCAGAAAACACAAAAGGTGTATAAACAGAATACACAATGTCCAATTATTTTTTAATTTTTTATTATTAATAATATGAATATTAATGCTGCTGCTATTACTACTACTACTACTACTACTACTACTAATAATAATAATAATAGCAACATTAATTAAATTAATTGTTAGTAGGTTCTCTAAAATATATAATCAGAAAATACAAAATTTTTTAATAATAATTGTATAATATTTATAATTTTATAATAATAGTAATAATAATAATAATAAAATAACAATAATTACTTTAAAATCTATTAAAGCAAAAACTTTAACTGTATATAACATACCAAATGGTTCACACTTTAAAAAGGGAATTGTGCCTTTAAAAGCTTAAAAGTATAACATATTTATAGAAAGTGACATTGCATTACAACATGTAAAGTTGTGAATGTTTCTCATTCAACAAACTAACCTCTGACTAAAGATAAAAAAAATCTCATGTTGATCTTTCCATAGCTTCAACTCGTAGACAACACCTGTTGTTGGCCGCATAGACAAAATATTTTGCTCTTTCATTTCTAAGTGTCTTTGGATAAAAGTGTCTGTTAAAATAATAAATCTAAATTTAATAAATGTATCATATTGCATTTGATATGAAGCCATTATACCCTGATATCATTTTCATTGTGTGATATTGTGATGTTTTCAATGCATTACAACCATATGTGTTACGTGATGATGGTGTGTTTGTGTTGTTATTTATGACACACACTACACTGGTGAGGTAAGTGCAGTAAAACCTTGCATGTGCTTTTCTCTGATCTGTACTCACCCTTATCATGAGCACTGCTTTCCTGATGTCACGCACCCCATCGTAGACGAGGCGAGAGGCGTCGATGAACTCGTTCTCTTCGAACGCCTGCGGAGGGTTGGTGCTGAGAGCCTCGATGGCGACCTCCACCTGCTCGGCAAAGCGTGGCATGACTGAAAACAAAAGCAAATGGAGGATGCAGGTGAGGCGGTGGTTAAAAGCAAGCGAGAAAGGAAGATACACACTAAAAACATTTTGCAAAAAGGGATTACACGCATCCCCCAAAACCTAGACATCCCCTCGGGTGTCGAACATATCTGAGCGAAGACACGAGAGGTGAGAAAAATGCAGTTTTGCCGATCCTAAGAAGCTAAGTGTGGAAATTCAGGCAGCCACATCTATTTCTGAGGTCTCCTTCCTGTCAGTCAGGCCCGAGGACACTGGCGGGATCGGCAGAGGTAGACGAGAAAATGTCACCCTGAAATAATGTGCATGGGGTTTCCTGCTCCTGCCAATTAACCACTTCACCTCTCTGAAAACACATGAACGTCAGTGAGACAAGGCACAGGGACCCGAGGAACGCTGTGACATCTTCTCACCCCGAGCAGGATGACGAAAAAATGACATTCTCTTGCTCACGACTTCACTCCTTCAATGCACCGCATATGAAGCCAATAAGCCATTCAACTATGGCTCGGCAATAAAGCTTTTTGACCTGCTGGACAGGACGGTGTAGATTTGTACTTGCTATTTTACCATAATTGACAGAAATATATCTGTATTTGTGTTAGAATTCAGAACAGAAATGCCTGTCATGTCATTTCAAACCTGTATGACTTTCTTTTGGGACAAATGGGAATGTTGTTGTTTGACTTTTTCCTCATGCATTGCAAGTCTTTCTTTCACGAAACACAAAAGTCATAAGGGTTTAGAATGACATGAATGTAAATGAGTATAATTTTTGTGTGAGATTTCCCTTAAAATGTTAAGTTCGTAATTTGCATCAGCTTTAAATTCATAAACACACTTTGCTGTATAAAACAAAGCCATTTGTTGCAAAACATTACTGATTGGTTGGTAATTTTCTGCTCATTCATACTGATGCTTTTAAGACGATAATAAAGTCATTCATTGTGCAAAACATATTTAAAATAGTGCTATTTGCAACAACACTTCGTTAATAACAGAAAACCAAATGTCACAAGACAACACATGAACAATATACCTCAATAAGGCCATGTTTAATGTTGAACTACTAAAGATGGGGGCGAGTACGAACAATGTTGACAGACATTAATAGAGTTCAGCCAAATGTCTGTTAAAGTGACATTAGTTTGATCTGTCTTTACGATGAACCGTATTTCAGTGTTTACACTTATCAAATGTGTTTGGACCACTTCTCGAATGGACCACTTCTCGACTTTTAGTAGGCTAAGTAAATTGAATTTCGGTGAAATGTCAATATGAAATGTTAATAGCATTTAAGAGAGCTCTGACAACCCTATTATGAATGCTCACCACGACTGCTTGAACCCGGTGCTAAAATAGCTCCGTTGCTTTAAATGATTTAACGTCCGTAGTCTGATCGTATTTAACAGGTGCTCGTGTCCTTTGCGCTCCGCAGCCCCCTGATTCGAACCCGACCACGGAGCGACCCGCCTGCCCGCTCGGCGAGTAACCGGCGGAGCACATCACGAGGTAATATCCAAAGTGTTTCCATGGCAATGTCCCCAGTGGAGTGAAAACGCACCCCGATCTAACGCTGGCATTTGGTCACGCTCATATCAACGTCCAAGTCCACTTGGTGGATGATGAAAAAAGATGGACGCAGTTAAAAGCCCGAAGCGGCGTATTTGAGATCGTATTAAACCCCCGGTCGGGCTCTAAAGTGATGCTGTTGAAATATTCAACAAATGTACCGAGGAGGGGAAGGTTTTTAGATTGTTAAAAGCAAGAGAGTAGACTATTATGACCCGGGATGCATCACTCCGTGGAGAAATTGCGTGTTGAGGACATTCTGTGACAGGAAAATTCCACAATGTTCTTTTCATCAGTCAAATGCAATCAAAGGCTGGAGAGGTATCCGTGATGATAGCGGGGTATGGATGTCTTGTGATATCTCACGATGGGTTTGATTACAGGCATCAGATCCATCCACTTAAAAAGAGAAAGCTGCGGTACACGGAAACATCATCTATTTGCCTTTACGAACGGACGCGTATAGAACGAGTCGCAGCTTAATGCCGAGAAGGCCGGATTTAAATGTGAAATGAACGCTTAAAATACAAAATTATGCAAAGCTTTTAAAAAGGTGCACTAACGTGCCTTTATTTTATTTCCTTTCGTCTTTCTAACCCCGTCTTGCTTTAACACATATTTAATTCATTTTAATCCACTTATTGGAGAGGCGTAAAATGAGCTTTGGGGAATTTTGCTGTGACTTTTAAATAGAAATATTTAAATGTTCTCCAAACCATTAATGAGTAAAGTTGCAGCTGGTGAAGAGCAATTTAAACTCAAGACCAGTGAGAAATGATGAAAGGGGCCAATGAAAATCATGTCGGAAGGGATTATTCTCTTAAAGTGTTGAACTTCAAACAAAGTGAGCGACCAGATCTGTACTATGGGGCTTTAAATTGTAATTCTGAAGAAAAATATGTATACAGGGTTGGGTTGAATAACTATGTGGTCATCTTGGTTACAATATACGGAGTAAATCAAGTGTGATAATATTTGGTGAAAACTGTAGTAAACTACTTTAATTTCAGATAAGTGTCAGAAAAGTTGCTTCATTGTCATGTTTGCATTTGATGTCATTGTCTGAGGTACACGTATTGTGTCCGCACACCATTTTTTTATATACCCTGCTTAAAAAAAATCAATAGAAAATGTATTGGTTATAATGGGAATTGTATTGGTTTCAATAGAAACTAATGGTGTCTATGGGTATGTGATGGATGCTATTGGTAGGATGTTAAATCCTATTGGAATAATGCGCCAAAACACACCCCTGCTGAAACAACACTAGAAACCATTAAAGAAGTTGTAATAGTTTTAATGGTTTTAAGGGGAACTGTATTGGTTTTAATGGAATCTATAATGATGTCTACTGGAATGTGATGGATTCTATTGGTCGGATGTTACATCCTATTGGAATAATGGCCAAAACACACTACAAAATGGAAATTTGTAATGGTTTTAATGGAAAAGGGGTATGGTCATAAGGGTATTTTAATGAAAACCATTAGAATTTCTGTGATGGTTTATATTGGGTTTCTATAGTTTTTTCAGCAGGGACTGTCAGATTTAAAACCGCTCAACGTATGTTCATGTAAACCGTTCCTTATTCATTCTGTACCTTCCACTGTCTTGTGTGTTTCGGCAAGACTCATTACCTGCAGAAGCGTAGGGGTCAGAGGGCACGATTAAACGCATTACCTTTTTATATAATTAACATGTTAAATTGACAGCCTATACAAAAGATACTCTGACAAGGTTTTGCTTTAGGTGGCTAAGGTCAGACTAGCCTAATAGGCTTAAAATGAAATGCTCTGAGACGTTCCTATCGCTAATAGGTTTCACAGCATGCAAAACGCTGCAAATAATTGGAAATGGAGACTGATTCCTTTTAAAACAATGAGGTCACTTGTAGTCTGGTTTCATTTACATTTGCCCCCTAGGCTGTTGAATTAGTTAGCGTTCCCCTTTTCTTTTGGCTCTCTGTTTCCTCTTTTTTCTTTTTCGAGAACAAAGCGCCGGACTTATTATAGCAGGCAGGCGATGAATAATTTTGGTACAACATTGTTGTTTCGAACACTTTCCCTCAACATGCAAAATGTGCAGGAGAAAAACGTTTTGTAGGGGTCATTTGGCTGTATATAATCATTGTTTTGGTGCTTGAGCAAACATGGCCTTCAACCTGTCAGTGAAGCTGTGTGTGTGTGTGTGTGTGTGCGTGCGTGCGTGCGTGTGTGTGCGTGTAATATGGAGGGCAGTGATTAGGTGGCCATATTTCATCTCTGCATGGTCACCCTTTGGCATGAGCCCTACTCACTCTGCCATACTCCATGACAGTATTGCTACTGCTGCCTTCTACTTGGCACAATTACATTACGGCAATATTTCTCATTTTTAATCTACTGGGGCTTGAGCATAACCTTAACGATGGGGTAATTTTTCCGACATGAAGATTAGTTTGGATGGGGGAACGGATGGAGAGGATAAAGGGGGAAGTCATCACATTTTGCCATTAGACTATTGATTTCCAGGCTCAAGGACAAGAATTCGGTCGTGGGCTTTGGCCGTTGAAGGTCTTTTGGTGGTGTGACTTTACGAAGCTGTTAAACTTTTGTTATATATTGGCACTGCTGTGCCACAACAGAAAAGACAAGACAAAATATTGTTTGAACCGTACTTTAGGCTATGCAAAGATTCTAACCAGTGACTTTTATATAAAAAAATGCAAAACTGCTGCTCGATGCTCATCGCTCACAGGAACATAAGCTAAAAGAACATAAGAACATAACATCGTCAAGCAGATGAAGTGCTTACCTCTACAGTTTTGCCACAAGTTAATCGCAATTCATGCCATCAAACTCCTGTGGTGATATGTTTGATTATGAGTTTGTTGCAGTCTGTGAGCTTAAATGTCTCTTCATCTCCACTTTGACTACCAAGACATCTTTTATTAAAAACAAACCAGATATTCTACACATTTCTGTCACACTAATTCTCATACCCCAACTCATAACTGTCCAAATATATTACTGCATACCTGGTACATAAGTAATTCAGGTATTTCTCACCAACTTCTGCATACTGCATACTATTCATACTAATAATCGCTTACTAAATAGTATGGAAGTAGGAGATTGTGGACGCAGGGTTAGAGTGCCCACTTTTGCCCCATTTAGGTGGAGAGAGAGAGAGAGAGAGAGAGAGAGAGAGATGAAAAACAACATAAGTGAATCTCACCAAAATAAACACAGCAAGTTTCGCTGCCAAGCCATTTCACAATTCATTATCACCATCAATTGAATATGCAGATATTTTTCAAGCAACTAGCAAAACTGTCTTTGCATTCCACTTGCAATTTCCACAAATGACTGTGCTATCTAGTTGGCATGTGACTTGTGCTGTTACTTTATCTGAAAAAGACCAAGCCAGGCAGATTCTTTTCTTTTACCCCGAAGGCAATAGTGAAATAGTGAAGAATTCCACATTGTGTTTGCTTTTCATTAGTTTCTAATAGCCCCTAATAAGAAAAAATCTATGCAAATTGATAGCATTTTTAAATACTTTTCAGAAGCTAAGTCAACTCTCAACCTGCCAGCTCGACTCTCATGCCCTTCAACATGAATTAACAAAGGAATATTTACAGTAAGTGACGGTTTAAACAATACACCGTACAATATTTATTATTGTCATACCGTTGAGCAGTGAGTGTTTGTACAAGACACAAATAGCTTGGAACTGTAATTATTTAAGACACTTTTATCCAAAGCAAATTACATTATGCTTATTACAGCAACTTGAAGTTAAGAGTCTTGCTCAAGGGCCCAATTGTGATTGTTCCCCTGCTAAAGATATGCTTAAACACAGACTTAGCTTACCTAGCCTCTTTTATTGTTCAGCATTTTTGGGAGACCATCTGAATTGGCACCTAAACTAACTTAGATCAGCTTAAACCATCTAAGACCAGAAAACCTACACTGGAGTGACAGAAATTACAGGATATAATTTCTTATATCCTGTAATTTCCTGTAAATATAATGCCAATATATAACAAAGGACAATAATTTGGTTTCCCCATTTATCTTGTAAATGTGCTGTAATTTGACAGTTTTTGAACTTATTTAAAAAATAAACTATAAAAAAAACATTTTTTTGTAGCTGGAGCGCCAGAAATAAACTGTAAAAATATAGAAATTTTGTATTTCAAAAATACAAGAAAAATCGGTAAAACAAAACCGTAAAATTCTGTTTTCTTTTTTTATTTTACGTGGAAAATCTGTAAAAAAAACAGCCAGTCCAGGTCCCTACCCACAGATCACCGTTTTGAGGAAAATACAATTTTTCATTTGTTGTTTGGTAAAATGAAAAATACACTCATTCTTCATAAGTCACATAATGCAAAAGAAGAGCAAGCGTAAGAGGAACAGGAAGAAGATAATGAGAAGAATTGTGTTATGTCTGCAGTGCACAGAAGACACATTATAATTCCATTTATTCAGACTTCACATATATTCATTGTTCTTCTTCTATATCCGTCAAACAAGCTGTAATAATAAGATTACAGCTGTAATTTCATAATAACAAAAATAAGCAGATAAGAAAAGAAAAAAAGAAGAAAAAAAGAAACAACACTGAGCTTTTTCCTGTTCCCATATTCCACCTGCTTTTCTAAACAAAGTCAGCTGTCAGAATACTCCAATATAATGTTTTAGACACAACAAGGCAGGCAGGACAAAGTGGCGCTGCCGAAATAATATTTTGAGTGCTCATTTTCTAGCCGCCCTCCATTTGTTGATTCCAAATGATAGCGGAAGTGCATTTAGACGGAACAACTACATCAAAAAGTGTCAGGTGAGATGTTTCTCACCCTATCTCTAAGCATTAACACCTAAAAAAAAAGCAGGTTTTATTGTTTCCTCATCAGCAAAGCTCTGTCAGATAGCGTCTTAAAAGCACTACGCACAAATCTGCGCATTACATGCAACGCCGGTGTGTTTTGGCTGTCGGCCGGTGTGTCAGGGTTTAAATTGCCACCTCCTGAAAGCTGGCACTAGACTGCTGAAGAGAAACTAGATGAGAAATGAATGAGTGCCAGAGGACAGAACAGGTGGTATCTCCGGCCTGGCCATGGTTTTTTTTAACTTTCTACATGTTTTCCCCTTCTTGCAAGAGCTTCATGTCTCCATCTGTCTCCATCTCCACCATGAGTTCGTGCTTTAGTGAGCATGGAGATCAAGACCCGAGAAAAAGAGGTCTGGTGTTTTAGGAACACTACAGCCTCCTGTTCATTGTTGGATGTCGACTGATTTACTTGGCCGACAGGTCATACGCAACACCTCAGTCAAAAGTGTGTGTTTGTGTAAAACAACACCTCCAATTTTCAACAACGTTATTTGATCTTACCTGTCTCAGAGAGAAGTTTGATTGACTCGAGGACACGCTCGGTGTAGACGCCAGGCTCATAGTTCTCCATCTCTGCGTTAATAATGTGTACCACACGAGCAGCTCGGCCCCGGATCGCTCCTGCTGTCCTGTCCAACGTGTCCACATCGCCTTCCTGTAGAGCGATCACACACTTATTCACATCCTCCAGAATGTGGTTCTCTGTGTGAGAGAGAGAGAGAGAGAGAGAGAGAGAAAGAGAGTTAAATGATTTTGGAGTTTATACTGACACCTACTGGTGTGGAGACATGAAGTTTGACTTCTCATTAAAGTTGTTCACAGTTCGTGACTGTCATGAGCTCTCTTTATGATGAATAAAACCACTTCTCTTCTAGAAGATTAGATATGGCTCATTTCTCAACCTCATTTTTATCTATGACCTCATTTTTAATAACATCTCTCAAAAAAAACTATTTACTTATTTTTATTAGCGTACAATCACACCTCTAATAATCTATCTTTGGCCTTTGTGCCATTATTTTATTTAGAGGAACGTCACAAGCCAGACTTGAAGCCGAATCACCCGTGAGCACCAGAGCCTCCATGCCTCTGACAGCCATCTAAAAGGTTAATGCAATGGGAAAAGACCACAGCCCGACGGTATTGAAATTGGACCTCATTAAAAAGCCTGCGACCAGAACCTTGACACGGTTCTTAATGACTGTTATTTGTATCATGAGATCTTTAAGTAGCTTTGAAGAAATGCTTTGTTTATCCTCTCTGCGCCGTCTGGCAACAGATCAAAAGAGCAGTGCATAAAAACTGATCTATTAAGATCTGGATAAAACAGCTAAAGATCACGAAATGGCCTTGTAAAAATTAAAAACATTTTTGACATTAGGCTGGCAAACCATTATGAGGAAATATTCGGGCTTGAGCAAACCCTTGACTGTTTAGTGTTTGGTATATATTTGCACAGTTCTGAGAAATAATTTGCCAAATGTGTACTTCATTTTCTTTCCTTTCTATACTACATGTAAATGATTTCCGATTCACAAAACAGTGCAGGAAAAACATTAAGCTAATTTTACATGCATCGTTGTTCATTGGTTTACTGGAGAATATTTCTGAACTGGAATGCAGTGCTTACACTGGAATCTGGACACCGGGCTGGTGGGTTGAATACCAATAATGCCTGGCTGCCTCATTTCATACAGCCCACATATTGCAGACATGTCAGAAATACAAAGGATGCAGTCCACAACAACCTGCTTTTTAGCCCTCCATTTGGTGTCTGTCTTATTCCAATATCTGCTTTTTATTTCCACCATTAAAATATGCAGAGTTAATGCAGTTACCCACAAAATGTCTTAAGAAAAAGAAGTTAATGATGAGGAGAGCCGGTTTCTGGATTAATGGGAGGTACGAACTGGTCTTCTAGAAATGAAAGAATTCAATCAATGCGGTAATTATGATAAAACACTTACGTTAAACACATCGTATTCATCAGCAGAAATGGCTGGAGTGTTAAGGAGAACCTTTACATGCAAGAGCACGTGCGTACATAAGTATGTATTCGGAAAAATGCAGCGGGGAAAATTGAGCTTCATGGTGTTGCATGAGATAAAAGCACTATATGATCACTTACTGTAATGATCACACATGACTAGTTCCAAAATTTTGTTTCATTTACGCATTTGGCATTACAATTCCTTCAAGTCAGTATAGTCATTTTCAGCTTGAAATCCCTATATACGCCATAATATTCAGAGTTCAACTTCTTTAAAACAATAGTTCACTCAAATATGAAAAATCTGTCACCATTTACTCACCCTCTTGTCATTTCAAACCTGTATGACTTTCTTTCATTTGCAGAACACAAAAGATGATATTTTGAAGAATGCATGTAACTAAATACTTCTATTGCATAAACACAAAACCAATGGAAGTCAACGGGTGCCGCCGTTGTTCGGCTACCAACATTCTTGAAAACATCTTTTGTGTTCTGCAGATGAAAGAAAGTCATAGAGGTTTGAAATGACAAGAGGGGGAGTAAATGATGACAGATTTTTCATTTTTGGGGAACTTATCACTTTAAGACGAAATAGTAGCATCCTGGCTCACCCTGTCAAACTAAACCAGATAATCACGTACGACATAAAATACGATATAAAAAAAATCAAAACAAGATCTTCATACATAAAAAACAATATGAAGTAAAAGAGCAGTTTCATATTAAGAGAGCCAAGATTGATCATATTCATGCTGGATTATATGACTGCGCATGACTCTATCCAGTGTTCTCTAGTAATACAATAGACATTCCTACCGAAGATAATGGGTTTCTGATGATGGAGTCCATTATAAAGTAAATTATTAAGAGGAAACAACACCCACTGTAGTGTTCCACCGTCAAAGAGGAACTCTTCATTGTTCTGACTTCAAGTGGAGCCTGACGGACATTCGCATTATTGAGAAAAGTATGCTTATTAACCTAATAAAGCCCTAAAAGCCTTAAAAATTTCATAGCGTAGGCCCTCAAATTCTAGCTTGATATTCCGTTCCCTGCTGTGCGGTAAGTGCGGAAACTCGGCGGTGGTCTCAGAAGTACAGAACTGGCTGCGGTTCACTAGATTTCTGAACACGGATCCCTGGACAGGACTACATGCTGCAGTGACTAGTGAAAAACCCTGAATCCAGGAGCATAAGCTGCATTCTTTATTCAGTGCTGCTATGGTTAAGAGTGGAATCCAGAGCATTTGGACAATATAAGTTCCATTTAAAGGTGGTTTTACAAGAACACTGCTTATTTGTTAACTGGCCAAATCAAACATTGTGAATAAATCTGACCATTTGCTGCTCATTGGCCAATAAATGGCCACCACAATGGTAACCTCTAAAACTACCCCACGTGACAGTGGCATTAAACGCTAACACGTCCCCCCTGCACATTTTCAGTAATGTTCAGCGTTAACTGCTTTTCAGCCAATTCAATTGAAAGTATGTAGCAAAATCAGCACTCTTTTATTTGCAGAGCCGAGTTAAGTTTGTTTGCAGTTGGTTAAGTTAATTCTTTGTAAAGGCCGCATGATTTTGGGAGTTGCTTAATTCCTTTACCTAACCAATAAAGATTTAAAACAACCATGTAACAATATTCACTGTCAGTATGTAAAACTGTCTTAATAGTGAATTCTAAAATCAATCTATCTGGCTAGCAAAAGACACACAAAATAAGTCACAATGCATCTGATATTTCGCAGCACAGTACCTGAAACAGACAGGAAGTCATCGACGGAAGTGATGTCATCTACAGCTTCGGTCAAGATGCGCACTTGCTTCTCCCATTGGTCCTTGAACACGTCCATGTTGTCCTGGGCAACCTTGCTTTGGGGGCGGGCGGCCAGGGTTAGGGCTGCATTGATTACCTGGGAGGACAACAGCGTGATTTGCACTTTGCCTTGTACGTTCATATTTTTTGAAGTCTCCAAAAATGTACAAAAGCAGTCAAAGAGTCGTGACCCTGACCTTGAAAGTGTACAAACACAGTGAAACAAGACTTGGTTTTCTAGAACTTCATTTGCACATTTTAAGAACTCTAACAGCATGACTACGCCAGAGTACTTTAGCGCTGTGGTTCTCAACCTTTTTGACTTCCAGGCCTCCCACAGTCCACAACAATACTGGAAGCACCCCCATCCCCTCTTCCTTAAGATTACATAGGACGAGGTATATTCATAAAAAAATAAACAATAAACAAAATGATGAATTTCACTGATGGCATCATTTATTTCTGTTTAGAAAAACATTCAATAAATATTGTGATAATACCGTCATAGCAAATTAGTTAGCCACGATAACAGGCAAACGGACGATATTCGCCTGAATTGCGTCTTCTTCACAAGGTTAAAATCGAGCAGGAAATTCGCGAAGACACTTCTCGTCGCGCAATATTTTTCCTCGTCATTTGCAATAAAACCAAATAATCCTACAAATAATATAAAGCGAGGAACACGATGTGAACCCACCATAAGATTTTGTGCAGATTTGTGTCTGTGTGAAGGTGTTAGAGACAAATGTATCTGTGACAAATGCTTATCCTTTACGTTGACAGAACAACCTCAAGCTACACGTAATTACTTGGAGTTTTCCAGTGCTAGATTCACTTGCAGTGGGTCACTTTATCAAGGGGCCTACGGTGAAAATGTTACTTGAATCCTAATACCTCACTTCCCTCCACAGCCCCTGTGTTCCATTAGCCGGTACAGTGTTTATTGTGAAACTGCAGTCACACTCCAAGATCTCACATTACAAAATGTGAATGCCGTTTCATGTTGACAGGTGAAAAAAATCTATGCGAGTCAACATTTTGAAGTTGAAATCCCAACATCAACAGAAATCTAAAGCACTACACTCTCGCTGGAGGCGTTTACAAAATGTTTATGCTCCAAGCAAAGGTTTCCTTTCGCTCGCACCACACAAACCCCGTCTGAACCGCTGTAAGAGGCATTACAAAACTAAACACAGACACTGAATGGATGGCAAAGTTTTAGAGCTTTTACCTGAGGACACAGACTATCGATCTGCGTAGCAGCCATGCGCACCAGCTTCACTCCCTCCTCATTGTTGGAGATGGAACAGGCGAGGTTAGCCACCTGAAAGACAGAGAGACACATTAGCCATTAGCTTGGTAGCTACAGGAGTAACAATACTCCATCATCCCACATCTGTAAATCACACATTTTAGACTAGCGTTTGGACACGGCTGAATGTATCTCACGAACAACGCATTTGCGGGCGTACACGAACACTTCCTTTTTAGTGTTCATAGCTATCAGTGCTGTGTGCAATGGATAAGGATTTAATGCTTGGCTTGAGAAAGCAATGTCGGGGCAAAATATGTACAGAGGGTTAGGGCTCATTCAAGTGTTAGATTGGTATTTGTCATTTCTCGGCATGAAGAACATGATTTGCGTCCCCCGACCAACCCGCTGTCTGTCTCTCGCCTGACTGTTTTAAAAATAATCGCTATTTGAATAATGGACATCACACACTGTAATTTCAATTTTGCCGGTAATGTTTTGGACACGTTAGAGATGCTCATTCCGCTCTCCTCTTGAGTGACGGAAGGGCGAAAGTTGCTATCGACACTGCTTTGCGAGCACAATTACCCCAAAAATGTTGGTGGACACTCGGGGAGTGACCCTCATTAAGGTTGTGGAGTTCTTGTTATTCACTTATACAGTAATGGTCTGAGATTGCCTCACCATACCGAGGCACTCTGGTGGAATAACTAGGCCTCATTACCGAAGTTCATGTGCATGTGTAAATCATTAGGCAAGTTTACTGGAAACGCGAAGAAAATAAATAAACAAACCAGAGGAAAAATATAATTAAACTAGCAGATGGCCTCTCTACGCGAAATGCCTCCTTGTCTAATTTACGTCTGCCGGTAGCCCTCGGGTTACCCATCATGCATTGCGTCTGGCAATGCCGGATCGGAGCGTATATCCGTTTGTGAGGAAGGAGAGGGTCTTTCCCTCTCTCTCTCATGTACCCACCGAAAGAAAAGCATCTGTACGAGAAGGGCCGGCCAGATTGGAACCTGAAAGCCTGGCTGATGCCTCCTCCCCTCTTGCCAAACGCTCATCCAAGTCATCGCATCCGACAGCACGGCCAGAATATTGCTTGGAAAGTTTATAATTCGACGACACGTCAGACCTCGATGAAAGACGCTAACAGGCATGTCAATCCCGTTTTGAGAGCAATCCAGAGTTGGTGTTACAAGCGTCTCGTGCCCCGGTGGGGTTAAATCAGATTACACGGCAGTCATGACTAAGGATTTTGACTGCGCTAAAGTGACATATGCCTGCTGGCAAGCGCAATATACAAGTGAAGCCATATCAGCGGGCTTTCCTTTTTTTGCAGGGTAAATCGAGGCAAATCAAATCTGTGTTAGAAGATTCTTGCTGAGGGCCTTTTTCTCCTGTTTACCCCTGACAGCTCTGAATGCTTTGATGGATCGCTCTCGCATGTAGGTGTGCGAGTGCACGTGAGCGTTTGGCTGCGCTATTAAAGTAAACGGAGGTTCTTGAGGGATGCAGGTGAAAGATGCCGAAGTGGTTTATCGTAGAGCACGTGTGAAGGAGAGCAGCGGCGGGGGAGAATCGATTCACAAAAATCACTAAGACGACATAAATGTATTTACACGGGATCTAATATATCACATATTTGTGTATAATTGAGTATGTAGGAGAATAGGGCTTTATTTACACAGAACGTTACAAATACATTCGCTAAACGTTTATGTGTCACATCCATAACGCAAAATATCACATCCATAATGCTGGAATTGCGCCTCTTATTTTACTTCGGTTGGTCGATCTACAAAAACTACAAAAAGTTGAGTTTCACGTTTTTTATATGAAACTTACTTTTATAATGTTTCAAAGCAAAAGCTATATAAATCTTGCTCTCTAACTCTCTAAACTGAACTGACACACGAGGTGCTCAAAATTCCCTTCATGAGAGAAAGCCGGAGAGCAGATTGGGCCGGATGAGCAGGCAGGGGGCTTTTTGTACACCAGACTGGCAGTGTGGGACTCACGGCGTTTGCAGGGAAATAAATATCCTGTCATGTAGTTGGGTTGAGGTTGCTGCTTCCTCTGGTCCTCACTAGCCCTTCATGGTGTGAACACACAGTCAAACCAGCAGCTACTGGCCGGCGGCCAGAACCGGCCGATGCGTCTGCACTCAATTCTCCGAACTGGACCTCAGCCAAGACACAGTGTCCGGCCAAAAATACTAATTGCAATTATCTAAAGAACTGCTTCTCCTTTGTGGGTCCTTTATTATTTTCTCAAAGAGAAGGCCCCTCATAGGTAGCCAAAGATGTCAAAATAATATTCATGAGTAGAGACGAGGCTGTGTGTTTGTGCCCTTGCATGTTCGAATATTTTTGAGGAATAGGGAGAGACAGCAGCTGAGCCGGCCGACCATCGTGTGTTTTCTGCTAAGAGCTTTATAAAAGAGTTATTGATTTCTGAGTATTTCATTTGGACTTTCAATATAGAGAATATCAGCACACATCTGTCCTTATCCTTGAAGAGTACTTACAAAAGATGAAATAAAATGAAGTATACATGTTACGCTGTAACACTGTCATCAATAATAAGCTTCCACAGAGTAAACTACCACTTCACTTAATGAACTTGGTGGAATTCTAGTGTTGAACACAATGCTGTTCTATCGCCTACTTTGTGCTCACGGTATACGACAATGAAAAATACAATGGTGATGTTCACTACCTAGTTGTAATAGTACTGGTGTTCAGGCAGGTGAGCACACCACAAGGTGATGTAGTTAGTGAGTATTTAATGAAAGCACGATGACACAGGCACAACAGAAAACATCCAAACAGGTGCAAAAACAAGGTAGTTCAAACAGGTAGTTTCCTCAGATAAGTATATTCCAAACAGGTAATACAAACGAGTAGGTTTACAGGTAAGTATATCAAAACAGGTATTTCACAACAGCACACCATGTGCGTGCACACCATGTGCGTGCACACCATGTGCGTGCACACCATGTGCGTGCACACCATGTGCGTGCACAAAACAGAACAAACTACAACTAGACCGGACAAAGAAATGAACTCAACAGGCAACTTAAATACATTTACAAACACAGAACAGCTGCGAACAGAAACAAGTAACAGGTGCGGGTAATCAAGATGGCGGGTGACGTGAGGTGCATGCTGGGGGATGTAGTTCATTTAAATTAAAGGTCAGAAAATACAAAAACACACAGGGGCAGAACGGGAGTGTTACACTAGTCATCATTTTAATGCTTGATAGGCATACCTCTGATGTGAAGACTGCTTATAAAAAGACCAAAAGTTTAGAATCCAACAAAGTTTTTTTCTGAGGCCAGCATATAGACGGTTTCAAAGCATCAACATAAACAAACGTTACTGCGCTTTTGTGACCCAATCTTAACTTCTGGTACACATCCACAAAGAATCAATGCAGATTATTAGACCACAATATTAATAATTGGTAATTAAATAAATTATTTGCAACATCAAAAACTAGTACCACATCACTGCAGTGGGCTGTATCATAGCAACCAAAGCATCTCAGCTAAAAAAAAGCCGTTGCCACGTTTGGCATTTTCAGAAGAGCGCCTGGTGTTTTAAGCTTTACTGGACACACGGCCTTTGGCAGCACTGCATGTATCCTTTGCTAAAAAGTAAATCCCACAATGCACTGCGACGGTGCTGCAGCCCCTGGACGCTATAAAGCAGAATCTAAGAGAAGTTTATGTCAGAAGAGAGTTAAGAAGGTGTTAGCCTGACTGCTCCCACCTATTCCCCAACTGCACCCTGGTCAGAGTGTAAATAAATCAGCCTGTCAGCACATATGAAGCAGAACGACCCAATGGTGCAGAGGGAAGGGGGAAACAAACCTGGGTCGCTAAGCTTGACCATGCGAGAGCCAGCAACAAACATGAACAGGAAAGTCCTAGATGTCTGAGACCTGATGACCCCTGACATGTGTACAGGGAGACCTGTCGAAACGTAGACAAGTTGATTTAAATGCAAAGTTACAGGAAAATGGCCAGTGCTGGACTTGTGGCGTACATGCTAAAACACACTGAGGTCTGTGTGGATCGTAAGAGTTCAAGACAAACTTGTGTCAACCTTCTCACATATTTCTTCTCGTCTAAGCATTCCTTTACATTGAACTTACACACTACTAGAACAAAAAGTTCAATCATGTGAAGAATAAATGAATACATTTTTACATTTTTTCAAAATTCATGTTTTTTATTATGTTATCATGTTTTTATTGTGTTTTATTGTGTTAGTTAGCTGTATTTTTTTATTATGGCTTAAATCCAAACTAAACAACTGCAGTTTGATTGATATTAATTGGAATGCACAATCAAAAAACATGATTTTTGAAATTTTTTGAAAATGGATTTATTGCGTTTTGGAACCAAACTCTTCATATAGAAGATATCATTTTCAATGGCACATCCTTTATTTTTGCATGTAAAGAAGTTGAATTTTTTTCTTTGTGGTGAGGCTTTCCTAAAATGAGGGCAGTCATCACAATATGGAGTCACATTGGTAACCTACCATATCACTCTGCATGTGATATTTTCTTACGATCAGTTTCATTTAACAGTTCTTCTTTGGATCACTGGCAGCTCCCATTAAAAATCCATAAAATATGAAGTCGTTTCAACCATAAGCCCATAGCCACTGGGTTGTAGATTAAAATTTAACCGAAAAAAATGTCCTCATAACACAGCACAACTTCTCATTTGACATCTAGCGGAGGTGAATTAGCCTTTCTCGCTCTCTTACACTGACACTTCAGCCCAGCATAGAGGAGCGTAATAGAGTTAAGCTGGTGGGCATGTCACAGCCGTAGACGACTGAACCCCTCAATGGTTTTATTATTAGAATCTACCTGTCCTTAGCTTCCCTTAAAGCGAGAAAGTATGCTACACTAAATGCCTGTAGCTAGTGCGCTCAACTGGGTCAGGGGGCCGCGGTCTGGAGACCTTCACCCAAGAAATGTCCCTCACGATTCTCCTCTTGTTCCACCATCTTCCTGTCAAGTTTTCTTTTAAAGAACCCGAAAAATCACCACTGGAGGCGGAAGGCACCAAGCTGGCCTAGTGAAATGTTAACTGTCACCAAAGGTGCGCTACGAGACCTGAATCTGATCTATGGGCTTGTCATAAATAGACATCATGTGGGGATAATGAGATTTGGCATGAAGGTCAGTATGAAAAACAGTCCTGGCTAAGATGAACCCTTAGCCTTGATGAAAATGAAAGTTTTAGTGTATGCATTTCAGGCAAATGTAAGTTAATGGGCTCTAAGGATCCATTTAAGGCTAGTCGTGGGCTTATAAAGAGAATAATGAAAAAAAGACATTAATAATCTAGAGCTAACATTTAATAAAGATCACGCTTCAATTCCAGGTAGACTTCCAAAAACATTAGCAGAAACGGCAAGTGACTATTATTGTCCGAATTTTGGATGTTGTTGGTGGTTTCCTCGAAAATGACTTTCTGATGAAGACAGTGGGCTAATGCTTTTAAGTTAAGTTGAACAAGGTTTAGGAACTTAGGGCCATATTTACTAAACAGGGCAAAAAAGTGTGAGTGCGAAACTGGAAATTTCGGCTGGTGATTTATATTCCCACAATGACCAAAGCAATCTACCAAGATCAGCGCAAATGAATGCAGGGTTTAACACTTGCTTTTAAAACTTCTTAATATAATTAAGCAAATTACAATTACACTTCCATTTTACCTTCACTCTAGTCAGTTTCAGGCGAGATACTTTTCCTTTTAATCGAGTTAAACACTGACGCGTTATCCATGCTGTTATAATTTCTCTTTTCACACTCCCGTTTGAGTGTTGCCGGAAAAGCAATAAATCATTTTTTAAGGTATTTGTGCATTCCTGCCCTTTAAAGGGCTAAACAGAATTACAGTAGCTTGCTCCTCCAGCACTCTGCTGATGTTAGCTGAAAAGGCAAAAAACAACTGCACCAAATACAGGAGTTAGTGATAAGCTTCTCCAATATAAACCTCAGGTGCAGCAGCAACTATCAAAATAGACTTCAGCCACCTTGAGGAACACTGAGGCGCGCACATCGTACCAGCTTGAGTCTTATTTGTCTCCAGAGTCTGTAATCTTAATCATGCGAGTCACAGTACTCGCTTAAGAAGTCAGCGAGCGTCCGCACCACTTTGCTCGACTAAGTCGCCGTGCCAAGGAGCTTATTGCCTGGGAAACCTGCAGTTTGGAGTGTGGCGTAATTAAGTGCCTCACAATCATCCAGTTGATAAACAAAGCCTCAACTGAGGCAAATAAAGAAGAACCAACCAAATGAGAAGAGAAAGCCTGTCGAAGGCCCTGTTGATTACTTTTCTTCTTATTACAAGAAGCTGCGCTGCCTGCCATTGTCGGCCTTAACCAAGTGAATGGCATTTGCTGCTTCCATTATTAAGGCGGCGTTTATACTCGCCGTTAACATTCGGATCATCAGCCAATCAGTTTACACTAGTCTTGTCAACATCAAGTGGCTTCTGTATCTATTTAAAATAAAAAGTCACAATCATAGATTGACAAGATCACTCTAAAGCATGCTGGGTTATTTTCAACCCAGCGTTGGGTCAAAAAAGAACAAACCCAGCCATTGGGTTAAATTAACCCAGAAAATGGTTAATATCTGACCCAGCATTTTGGATTGAGACCACCCAACATGGATTCATTTACAACCCAATGGTTGGGTTGGGTCAAAAATGCCATGCCATGCCACTGTTGCCAGATGTGGAAAAATGGTGCATCCTTTACAAAGAATGAACAGGAAGGAGGAACAATAATAGTGGGCAGGGTTTTAAATGCAGACATGATGGAAGAGTCATGCCCAAAAAATTCGAAAACTCAGCACAATGGTATTATTGACTGAAATAAATTCCTCTTGCTGTTTACCTTTCTCTTTGTGCGCATTTGCATTTTTGCATCAGGACTGATTCGGGTAGATTAGATATTGATTGCCATTCTTGTGTGTTTTCAAACCAGAATCTTCCGCTCCTAGTTGTTTCTATCTTTTATTAAGTATGTAACGAAAAACAATACACAAGTCCATAATGTTAACAAATGCTAGTAGTATCACACAATACATTTGGCTCTGTCAAAAACATTTGTCCTTTTTCGTATCAAAGTCCCACACACAGCAACTCGAGCAAACCCTCAAACAATTCCGCCAAACCGTTTCAAGGTTTAAATGAGCCACGTTTCATTGAGAACATCCAGAGCTGTGAAATTTAATTTAGTCGCAATGCTGTGTGATTTTTAGCTTTATTAATAAGTTTAACAACTGACAAGCGACCACCAGGAATAAAAAGTCCAGGCCCGAAGCGCCGCTCGGGTTGGCATATAAACCCTAATAAAGTCTAAATTATTTTGATGAATTCTAAATATGATTTATTTGATGGGGCAGGGAGAGGCTCTGTCTGGGTACGGGCAGTTATGTTGGAGATGGGTGCCTGGAGAGTCATTTCCAGCATATAAAACTTTACTGACTTCGGTGTGGGACATGGGAAGGTAATTGAAAGCAATATAAACAATCCATAAAGATGAGTGGACATGCTTGACTTTGTACAAGTGGAGAGGCAAGGGGAAGGGTTGTGACTTCAATCACCGGGGGCGAATCAGGTGACGGCTTACGGAACGTTGATGTATTCAGGGGTGGAGAATTGAGAAGGACGGATGCCCAAGAGGGTGATAGAGTGGCATGGGCCAGGTGGTTCATTGCCACCCAGCTGTGGTGGAAGTCGGTCTTTAGGCTGGCAGAAGATGCCCTACTGAAGTCCTAGCTAAATCATCGCACAACAGATCTCGGCTCAGTGTGAAAAGCGACTTCCCCGTTTCTGCCCAAGGCTGTTCGGGCTCAGTCTGCCTTCAAATCAGAGGTCAGCTCTTATAGACCCACAGAGAACATTTGGACTGACGTAACTCTCGCATCTTCCTTGGATCCCGACATGCCTTTAAATTAGAGTAGATAATAGGCCTTCAACATAAAAAGCCGGAGAAACTTGGAAGGAACTGTGTGCGTTCCCAACTTCCCAAAAGTATAAGCAGGCAGCTTTCACTGAACTATCGATCTTTCCTCTTGCGGGTGCAAGCCAAGCAGTTGTTGGCAGCGAAGCCCAATTATGAAAATGGAGCCAAGCTTGTTCTTTGTAATTTCTCTGTATATTCAAGAATACTCCAGGGCCACCGTTTAAAACCGTTTGGGGGTAAACGGTGGATTTTGAAGTGTGCAAAGAGACCGCTCGCTGAGATTGAGACCCAGTTGGGTGAAAGTTCTCGGTTGAGGATTTGAGGGATAAGAGTGGCAAAGCAAAACAGGTCTGCCGTATTTTTTCTCTTTGGGTAAACTGTGGCAGTTGCAGGTTTTGAATAGCTCCTCTTTTCTACCTGAGAGTGAAAACCGAGCAAAGACTGAGACGCTGCCAATCATGTGCTGGCTGCGTGTCAACGGCTCTGTCTGGAAGGACTGCGCGAGTGTGTGTTTGTGTGTTGCCAGCGTGAAGAAAGGCAATTACTGATCTCCTCACCTGCTGCAGGCTTGGGAGGCTCATGTTATGCACACACTGTTCCAGCTTCTCCAGGAAAGCACTAACTCACTTGGCTTCAGTACAACGCTCCATTTTCAAGGGCTAATGTTCATGGAACGGGATGATGAAATGATTAAACTCATATTATACACGCCTTTCTGGAACAGCCAATGGGTGCTGCCATGGCAACTTCAGATATCCTTACCTTTCTGTTCATTCCGGAGAGCTGCAAAAGCTACACACACGTGAAGAACAACAAATGTATTTACTCACAGTAAATATGAACACAACATGTGCTGTTGTCGATGTACACAGAAGGTTCAAGTCAATATTTGTATTTAAGACATAAGCACGTTATGAGACGAACTGCGGCCTGATCCTGAGCTTGGGTTATGATCGGCCATCCTTATTAATAATAATAATAATAATAATAATAATGATAATAATAATACAAATATATAATGGCTCCTGCTTCTTCTTCTTATTATTATTATGATTATTAACAACAATCAAACTAAACAACAAAAATAATAATTATAATAATTACATTTGAAAATGGTAACCTGGGATGTAATAATAATAATATGCAATGGATAGTTGCCATAACAATAACTGCCACTAAGTTAAATATACTGCTGACATAATTCATTTTTTACCCCTAATATCTGATTTTTTTCTTGTTTTCTTGTTTGAGGTTTCAAGGCTGAAAGTGAATACTTTATGTTCATATTTAAACCATACATTTATATGCTATGATCGCATTAAAAGAGTTTGTTCTTTTTTGGAGGGACTGAGATTGATGAGTTTGACAAGATTGAAGATGCGAAGATGAAATTGATAATTTGTTTAATACACCACGTCCCAATCGATAGCACCGTGAACATCAGCTGGGTATCCATTTCTCTCAATCCATTCCAAAATAACATAATGAGGCGTTATCCATCTGCCCAGCTTGACCCCCTCCTCTCAATCTTCCAATACATATTGGCATAGGTGTGACATAGGCATGGCTGATAACCCTAACGTATTGATCATTCCGAGACTATCGCTGCCAATTTGAGGCTGCCACTCCTTTGTGTCTCCTTTGTTAAGATCTTTTGATCTACAGCTGAATGAATGGCCGCACCAGACAATGTGCCTTCACTTGATAAATGAACACGGACGATCATTTGTACCGGGGAAGCAGATCACTTTATTTTCTCAATGCTTTCTGGCAAGCCGATTCATAACACAGCTGACTCCCCAATGAGTCTGCAGTTTTGATTTAAATCTACATCAAGAATGCCAATGGATTCTTATACTGTGTTCACTTTTGTCTTTTTTTGGCAAAGGGTGCATGGTTTCAGATTGAAAGGGCAGGTTTCTGAGAAGCACATTAAGTCCAAGTGTTTTAAATCAGAGCAGATTGTCCAGATTGTGTTCGGAAATTGCTAATGTTACACGTCAACGGATGTACTTTACATTCACACGTTGTCCATTAGGAGGTGGTGTGAACAAGGGGGGGGGTGTGAGAAAAAGAAAGGCCAGAGAGCGAGCGATCCAGAGCCACAGAGAGAAGAAAAACACAGAATTACATGTCGAGCACAGTCACCATGGATCTGAATGTTCTTTAAGGCGAATTTTCTGGAATGCCTACAAAAATATAATGATGTTAATTAGGAGGTTCTGACACTCATTTGAGAGCATCTCTTCTTCTGCCTGTTTAGAGAGGTGCATGCAAAACAACCCCAAAGGACTTCAGAGAGCCAACGCAGCCTATATCAGCACCTTATAGTGGCATCGTGTCCTGTAATTTGTCTTTCAGGTGGACAGCGTTAACATTTGCCCTGGGCTGCTACATAAAAGATGCTAGTGCAAAATTGATTGCGCATCCAATTAATTCTCATTGTGGATTTAATTGAACTTGCTGGACTTCTATGAAGATAGAGTCACATCTCCAAAATCTCTGCTTTGCTCCAAGCCTAGCGATCTGACCTGAATTTATAATAATGCTATTTTATATATTTGTTAATAGTATTGCATTTAAGAATAACCCAAATATATTAATAATACATCTTACTAATTTTATATATTAAATTATTATTATTTTCATTTTTTACTATTTCCCCCAATATTTGCCCACAATAGTGCTATTTTCATACATTTACGATAAACAGTACTGAATTTAATTTTTGTATTATTATTATAGTTTTCTACTATTATCCCCAATATACATTTACATACAGTATTGAATTTAAACAGATATTAAAAATGTTTTATTAATATAATACATTAATAATATTAATTATATTTAATTTTCTACTATTTTACTCAATATTTAAATTTGATAATGCTATTTTTTACATTTACATACAGTATTGAATTTAAAACAATATTTTTAAAAGGTTTTATCAATACAATTAATTATTAATATTATTTTTTTTTACTATTTTACCCAATATTTGAACATGACTATGTTTTTTTTAAATATTTATCTGTACAATTTTCATTTATGGAATTGAGCAGTTTGGTATGTGTGGTGGCTGCCAACTTTTTTCCTTTGTTATGAAGTAAGTCACTTCCTGTATTGATTTTATTCTGTGGATGAAATACTATGTGTTTGCAGATTTCAGATCATTTATATACAGTCTCAGAACTCATAACACTCAGGTGACTGTTAAATAATGAGCTCATTCCCAATACGTAGCTTTTTATACATATGCTGAGAAACATACATTTCTGGTGTCTGCATGCATTTCTGTCTATTCATTCTTTGTCTAAATGTCTAAGGACTATGGGTGACTAATATGGCTAATATTAGTATATATAGTATATATTAGTCAAAACTCTAATGGGATAAAGCAAATTGGCCACTTTCACAAACTGACTAAAATGTTAGTCTGGTCCTACTGCATGGCTTCAACAGTGCACAATTGATATGGACCACTTTTATGATGCTTTTATGTCATTTTTGAAGCCTAAAAGCCTTAGTCCCTATTCATTGTAATTGAATGAAAAGAAGCAACCACTACAATGCCTCTAAATGCTTGTTTTGGTCCATGCAGAAAGAAACTTATACATGTTTGAAATGACATAGAGGTGAGTAAATAATGGGCCAGTTGTCCTTACTGGTTGAATTATTGCTTTGAAGATAAAGTGTGAAATTTCACACCAGTAATGCAAAAATAATGAATTCGTCCCTAAACACTTTTCTTGTCTGCCATTGTTAAATTAACAGATAGGCCTGCCCTAAACTCACACTACCAAGTCAGGTTGGTCAGGACAACTTTTTTATTTTTGGACCGCTACCCCTTTATTAAAATGCAGCTAAAGTCTCTGCATATTGATAAAAAGAAAGTATTTTTTGCCTTAAGAAAATGATACACTTCATCTTTATGGATTTTACCGTTGCTGTCCGATTTGTTTCCACTACTTCTTCATTAAAATGGACTCTTTGTGAGTCATTTGTCATTTAGACATCTTTAGTGCCAACCGACTTTCTCACTGAATGATACAAAGCGCATTTAGCCTTTCACCCCATTTATCAACTGGAAATCCACGACTGCCTGTACCTGTCAGCATTTTTAGACATATTATGATAAGAATGTGAATAAAAGTCCTCTGTTTTTAATATTAACATTCTAATTTGTACTGCGTCAGCAACCGGCGCGCGGTTGCGCCATAAATATGCCCTGCGTCCATAAATTGCATTTTCTGCTTATTCAATCGAGCGCTTAAAAGAAAAACAAAATTGGAATTAAGGTTGTTTATGCTTACATACAGCTATGTTTTATTCATCATGATTCATTAATTGATTTAGCTTTGATTTAGCTTCCCCCCCTTTTTTGAGTGCAGGAAACCCGAGAATGCCATTATGGAGAAGAACATAATTGGTCTCATCTCAGGGGAACGTATGAAAACCACAGGCCTTTGAACTTTAATAGCCCATGATGCTGGTGTCTTTTAGTAAGACACATTCTCCGTCTTTTTGATGTCTCGCACGCGAATGCGTACATCATTTAAGTGTCATAATGTTGCATCTTGGTAAAGGACGAAAGAAATACCAGAAATGAAGCTTTTCTCGCCTTTTAAATCAGGATACCAACAAACACAAAAAGACTCTTTTAGACAAGATGGATACTCAAAACTACATCAAATGAGACAAACCCAAAAAAAATAATAATGGAGACAGACAAAATGCCAAATGAAGGGCAGAGGTACAGGCTGGTGTATGATGAGGCGTTCCCAACACAAATAAAGTTTCATTTCCTCGTGGGCTACGCTCTCTAAAGGTTAACAAACTCTGGGACTGGTGGACACAATGTGGAAACCATCATTCAGTCACATGACCCTCAGATCGAATGCACTAAAACCTGTTTCTGCACAGCCATATCTGAAATTGTCAACATTGTACCAGATAATATATATATATAAAATATCAAAATTATTATTATTATTATTATTATTATTTTTGATGATTATGATAATAATAATAATATGAAAATACTTTAATTATAATTATTTTAAATACATTATGTTGATCAAAATATACTATAAATAAAAAGATGCTACTTATAAAAATAATAAAATACTCTTAAATATTTAATATTATTAATACTTGTAAAATAAATACTAAATAAAAATACTACATTTCCATATATTTTGACATCTTGGTAACCCTCCTAATTTAAGTTGTTAAGTCTTTACAACTAACCAGGCACAGACCGTCTAGGGCACTGGAATAAAAACGCTGGTCTGGGTATTTGGCAGCATGCAGCGATGTGGATCATATTAGGATTATTCTCCATGGAAACGTTTTTCCTCTACTTTCCTTGGCACGGTTTGACCATTTACAAGTTCGCTTTTTTTATTTTGCTGCATTCATTTCTGCTTCATTTTATCAGCAGCGCAACACCAAGTGCGGAGTACGTTAGAAAACAGCATGCATACGAATGAAAAAATGAAGAACGTGCAGAACGAGAGGGCACAGACTCCTAAATGTGTCCATCAAGATTCTTCCTGCAGAATACTGCGGATGGTCCTGGACCTCAGAGCCCGGAATGCGTTACACCACCGTAAAAACAACTGGACTTGATGACTCCGCCGCCATCAATGAGAGTTTCACATTGATCCTGTCTTATTAATATAAGCCGCTTATGTTTCCCCACAGAGAAACAGTGTAAGAGTTCCTGGGCACGCATGTGAGCAGTGTCGACATCACACGTACGGGTGCAGAAAGCCCTGCGCTCGCTGTCCCTGCTGTCTATCAAAGAGCGTGTGACTATGAAAAGCACTTTAAATGAAAGCTCATTCACGCTGATGGCACATGGGAGCTGTTCGTCCTGCACGCACAGGGGATGAATGTAGTGGGCAGTTTCTGGCACAAAAAAATCTCAGTATTACTCACTGACCACCCACAATACAGTTTAGCCAGGCACTAACAAAAACAGGAATTGTGTTTCTTTACCACATGACCTAAGTTCTGTGTGAATACGGCTTACGGTGGGATAACACATACGTTGCAACATGGATAAGCAACATTATAGAGAAAAAAAATCTGCAATGTATTTGTCATGTCATTCAAAACCTGTATATGCTTCTTTCTTCTTTGAAACACAAAAGTAGATAGTTTGAGAAATGTGTCCATACAGTGGAAGTCAATGGGGTCCAGTGTTGATTGGTTACCAACATTCCTCAAAATATCTTCTTTTGTGTTCTGCAGAAAAAAAGAAAATCATTCAGATTTCAAAGGGTGAGTAAACTCGTTTTTGCGTAAACTATCCCTTCAATACATATACAGTACTAAACTTCTGACTGGGTTATTGTTGAATTCAGTTATTGTGTGTTGTGGACTGTACCCATTATGTGATTCATGCACCCATATATGATTTACGTTCATTCATAATACATAATTGAAGCGAATAATATTATTATTAATAATATATTAATAACAATAACTATATTAGCATTTAATGAACAGCAAATGCTGTAAAATTACTTTTTATTGATGTTTGATTTTAGCCCTTGCAGGCATTATTTACAAGCCTTAACAACATTATAGTAAAGCTTTCTGGGTAGATTTGCATTGTTTCTTTAGTGAATGGACTGCAAAAGCAACATGGATAGCGTATGTAAACAGCCGTTTATGGCATGGGCTGTTGCTCTTATCACAAATCATTAGTAAAATTTAATTATGAAAACAATCAATTTACCACTTGCAGGTTACTGAAGTCATACATATGGCATCTGCTCGCTCTGTTTTAAGAGATACTGGTTGTGATGTATTTTGTGCAGCTCTGAAAGGCCACTGGCTGGTTACGTAAACAACACTTATCAAAAAGGGCATCCAGGTTAAACGCTGTCTGCTGTGATCAGTTTCGAAGTCGAGAAATGCCAAGTCTAACTGTACCGTCGCTTTATCCCGGCAGTCTCTCGCTAACAGGAGACGGAGTGACACGCGATCGGTCGCACTCAAAAGCTTTCGGTTAACATTGTGACATATGTGTCAGTCCGCACTGTCTGTCTGTGAGCGGCTACTTGTGACTATGAATATGAAATTCGGAATGTGTGTGTGGCTGTGTGTGATGTAGACAAAGGCGTCCTTGAGGACCGAGGATGAAACCAAAACAAACACTGTAATTGACGTAGTTTGAAGAGCAGAGGGGTCTGATGTATGATATTTCCTCCGGAGTCGTACAGTAAAGAGTGCGACGATGCTACCTAGCAACAGGCAGACCAGCGAGGGCTCCTATTAAAGGAATTCTCACAGATTGGGGGGGGGAGTGTATGCGTTACGAATGAGAAAGAAGAAGAAAGGAAAGAAAGAATACACGACAACAGGGTGCGAATTTCACAAGGACCTTGAGTTCCATAAGGATCCTGATTTGTGACTAAGGCTCTTGTTTCACACAAAACTGAGCAAAGATGATTCGAAACATGAATTATTTTCTATTGAACATCTTCGTGACTGGAGAATATTTATCTGTTATACGGTATTTCAGAATGTAAACATTTGTACTCCAATGATAAAAAAAAAGGCATCCATAGCTTGTTGCTATAGTTACAAACACAGGTACTGTAAATGCACAGGTACAGCTTCTAATTATTTATGTATTTTTAACCATGGACTAAAGTGGTTATTATGATCAAAATGTATATTTTCACACACCGTATATTACAGATTTTTTATGAATTTATCTTTTCTATATAGAAAATGTTTTCAGAAACTCATTTTAGAGATTTAATTGTCAGTTCAATTTTAGATGGTCTACTTTATTATTCAGCTTTGCAATATTTATTCGACTCACTACATTACATTACATGTATGGATTTGGCAGATGCTTTTATCCAAAGCGACGTACACTACTCTACATTATACATTTGTTTCGGAGTATGTGCAATCCCTGGGATCGAACCCATGACCTTGGCCTAGCTAGCGCCACTCTCTAACCACTGAGATACAGGACTCGCGATCATTATATCAAAATAAAGGTATGAAGTCCCGTTTTTACTCCATTGTTATTTGCACTTCCGTCACAAATTACTATATTACTGTTGCTGAAGCATCTATATCGCAAAACAGAGACCATATTAACCCTCATACCTTTCAAATAATGTATAGTTTGTGAATCTTGTTAATATTTTTAGACCATAATTTATATAGTCATTGTAAACAATGTTAAAGAAAGTGACAGCAATAATCAAGAGGTTAAATAAGGATATGCATTTTGTTGGCACGTATACTCAAAAAAAAATATTACCATCATCTAAACCACACAATACATGCTTTCCAAATGCAACACCCCAGCTTAACCAAACCTGTTATGTTGATGTGTTTCTTAACCTCTTTGCCATGCATAACTACATTATGACATCTGCAGTGCCCACAGCACTCTTACTGTCAGTGTTCCCTTTTTTCTTCTTTTCCCAAAAGCAAGTGGGTGTTACAAGTGTCGTCGACGGAAGAATAGTGTTACCCCAACAACGTTGCCTTTCGGAAAAAAGAAAGTAAATGCTCAGCAAGTAAAAGACTAACTCTGTGTTTTGTAAAAAACTCACTTTTTATTCTATTCAGGGATGCCTACTCACAAAGGATCGCTATTGTACATTAGGCCAATTTTGGGGATGTGACATCATAGAGAATAAAGGGCTTCAATGAGATCTTAAAATAATCATGAAATAATCATCAACATTCTGAGTATCCGAGATACATAATATGTATTAATAGCTCCATTTGCCATTCCCCTAATGATTATTATGAATGGTCATAATGAAATGTAATGTTCATTAGTTCAAACAACCTGTAAGTGAATTTTGAGCTTCCAAATATATAAAATATTATAAAATTTAGTTTAAAAACAAAAAGTTGCCCTAAAGTAATAATTTGTGATTCATGCATTTACATTAGGTAGCTAAAAATCAAATAAATATCACTACAGTTTTAGTCATCTAAGCCTGTCTTACATATGAGTTGGTAATCGAGGAGTTGCTAAGCTCCATTTTTTCGTCTCTGAGCCCTGTTCTGTGACATTTTCCGCACTGCCGAGCACAACGTAAAGCACATGGTCCAAGCAAACTGATTGCCCAGGCGCGTGGTCTCAGCCCTGCGCTATCGCAGTAAACATCGTCTTATCCCGCGGAGCGAGAGCGGGCTGCGCTGCAGATAGTCCACAATGAAACGAACCGACATGTGAGTGCGCACTTCATTTCTCATATAGAAATGCCCATTGATTTCTGTTTGGTAAACTTGGGTCTGCGGCCGAGGAGAAGAAGATTCAAAGAAAAAGACTGATGAGCAGACTCTCTCTCTTTCTATGTGTGTGTGTGTGTGTGTGTGTGTGTGTGTGTGTGTGTGTGTGTGTGTGTGTGTGTGTGTGTGTGTGTGTGTGTGTGTGTGTGTGTGTGTGAGAAAGAGAGAGGGAGCAAGAAAGGGAGAGAGAGAACATTTTAGGGGCTGCGAAATGAGGTCCTCCATCACCTTTTTCCAATGACAGTCGGCCCACATACAATACGCAGCACACGCAGACACAGTCGGTCCACTCTATACATTTAATATCACTGCGAGCAAGAGAAATATGCCCCCATCTTTTACAGAGAACTTCTGTTTCAAAACTGACAACTTCCTTCCTAATTTCCAAAAGAGCATTATTTTTAAGTAAGCTGTTTTTTCAAGTAAGCTATTTTTTAAAAGTAATTGAATTTCTAATGCCGCAATACTAAATGAATACACCATATCCATTAACATCTACATACTGCTTTTAGCTAGTTGAATAGACAACACTGCTATTATCACACTTGCCATTTAAGGAATAATATTAGCAAGAATATTTTGGCAGGTTAATCATTTCACAAAACAGCAGAGAATCCTAAAAGTGTTTTCACACCTAGTTTGGTCCGAAACCAAAGGTTTGCACGCTCAAAAGAAAGCTGTACCCCTTTAAAGCAAACTAAACTAAAACCATGAAAAAAATATTTCATCATTTATTCCCCCTCATGTCATTTCTAACCTGTATGACTTTCTTTCTTCTGCACAACACTAAAGAAGATATTTTGAAGAATGCTGGTAACTGAACAACATTGGCCCCCATTAAACACAACTGACCATTGTATGAACACAAAACCACTGGGAC
Source organism: Oreonectes daqikongensis (assembly GCA_026939265.1). NCBI lineage: Eukaryota > Metazoa > Chordata > Actinopteri > Cypriniformes > Nemacheilidae > Oreonectes > Oreonectes daqikongensis. The sequence continues at coordinate 2,045,429 of JAOTQM010000031.1, forward strand.
ATTTCTTTTGTGTTCCACTGAAGAAAGAGTCATATACAAGAGTTATATACCCTTTAAGTTTATGTTCAAATTCACTTATAAAATGCCTTGGAAATGCAGAGCAAGCCACGCTTTTTCCGCGTTTGCACAGATTGCATGTTTTGGATGTTGCATGTTACTATACAAAGAAAATGATGACGCACAAGGACCCAGAGGAGAGACGGGCTTCTTCTAGTCCTAAAGAGATGACAGAATGAGGGGCATATTTTAAAACTAATGTCAAACATGCACAGAAACTGAAAGGTCTTCTTTCAGATTTATGCAAAAATGAGGGCTCATGGGTTTTGAAAAGCACCATTCAATGAGGAAACATAACAGGACGGAAAGCGGCCGTGAAAAACTCGCTCACGACTATTGTTGGTACAATAAACCTTGACAAACATTGACAAAATGTCAAATTTAAATCAAACATTTAAATATTTGTCTAAAATACATTTACTTGTATGCGAAGGCTTTGGATCAAAACTATGTGCATTCAAACTATACATTTTCCAGCATGTGTCATTTGTGGGAATGGAACCCATGTCTTCGGTGCAAACACAATGCTCTACTAACTGATCTATAGGACAGACAAAATATATTTAATACCCCGATTAAGTCCTCTTCACAAAGAAAAGCTTTTTCTTATACTATCCTAATATCAAGTATGTCAGACTTCAGTACAGTACTTCTCTGTGTGGATAAAAATAGAAGCTCTGTTCTGCTCCTTTGTGTCTGTGCTCTTTGACATACCTCAAATCTTTCCCTCACGCTGAGATCCAACACTTCTTTCACAATTGTTTTCTCACAGGGCCACCATACAAGCCATCATATAGCATACAAGATTTTCAGCATCGTCAAACCTGAAGCTCTACTTGTGTCAAAGAAACACAATTGGGGCCAAACTTTTGTTTTCAATATCTATCTTATTCTTACCTGTAGTACAAGTGTCTGGAATCAATTGCTGTCAAGTCAGCTGAAAGCATCAGATATGCCCGTCACGCCGCCAAGTGTTAATACGCGGCTTTACAGAACAGGCTTTTTTCTGAACTTCTGCCTGTGTGAGGCTCATGCAAAATGGCAGATTCGTCACGGCGGGCAGGTCGGAGATGGACGGCGCGACGTGTCACCGACGCATCAAAAGACGACAGTGTGACAAAGACTATTGTTTTTTTTATGAGCTGGGCTGAAAAAAGATATCCCTGTCAATCATTTCAGCAGACGGACAGGGAACTCAAATAAGGGGAAATCTTTGCAGGGTGCAAAGGATCAGATCTCCAGCTCTGAGAATATCTTGTGTATGTTACATTGTGAATTTGACTGTGTCTTTACATAAATACTGAGTTATAGAAAAGAACTACATGTGAACTGTTACATAACTTTGGTCTGACAATACCCTGTGGCTATATTAAAACAAAGCATATTAAAGGGATAGTTCACCTAAAAATTATTATTCTCACCCTCATGTCATTTCATGTACGACTTTCTTTCGTCTGCATAACACAAAAGAAAATATTTAGAAAAACATTGGTAAGGAAATAACAATGAATCCCATTGACTTCCATTGTATGGACACAAAACCACTAAGACATTTCTCAAAATATCTTCTTTTGTGTTCCAATGGAGAAAGAAAAACAATGACCGCAAACATCTATACTGCAAAGATCTAATACTACACTCTAAAGTTTTGAATAGAAAACAATTAAACACTTAATTGCTAAATTTATATTTCATGTATATGCACATATTATCAGGGTCCTGATCACTGTCTCAGCAACCACATCTCTAAACCACAAGCTTGCCAAGAAATCTTTTGCACTTACATCGCTGCTGTTATTTCTATGAAAAGAATTGATAACAACTTGTAATATCCATAACACAAGTACTGTAAAATAAAATTGTGAAATTGTATTCGAAGGCTCAACAAAACCATCACTAGCAGAGTTTACAATAAAGAAGCACATAAAAAATGAATATCATGAAAAATTCAAAAGACCAGGTCACATTGAACAAACTATTAGATTTACTATGGTAATTTTTCTGTATTGTTGTTTGAATTAAGGTGCACTGGGACCTACATTTGCTGATGCCTGCATTAAGAAAATGTGAGAACGTAAGAGAGAGAGAGAGAGAAAATGGATAAAAATGAGAACATAGGCATGGGACAGAATCAGAGTAAATTACCCTCACCGGAAATGGTGATAATATTTTCTCTGTGGACTCGACCTCCAATAAATTACACTTTGCATTTAATAAGCCTTTATCACAGACTTGCTACCTTATATGCATTTACCTAATTAATCAGAGATGGCAGTGCCGTGGCTAGCTTGCTTTACTCCGTGTTTTACCGTGGTAAAAAATGCACTCTAATTAGAAGAGATGATCTAGTTTTCTTTAATGAGAATTGATGGATAGTGTCCTCCTCGCTAAACCTTTTTCTCTTTCGTACCCATCACCCCCCTCCTGCCCGCCATCCCACCGAATCCAACGGCGAATCAGTCACTTCTATAAAAACGGCAAATGAGCCTGTGTGTTTGATTAATGGGCTTAATTTTCAGAGGATTTGACTTCACCACGATAGTCCACTTCACCTCTAAAGCTTTCTGATGATTAGATTTAGACTGTGTCAAAAAGTCAAACAGCTTAAAGACGAGACAAGGAGGGGACCCTATCGCGACTGCCGCCACCTCCCAGACGCGCTCGCTAACTATTAAGAAAACTTTATTTCCACATTTTACATGTTTTTAAAAGATAAATGGAGTTTTTTGCAACTCTTTTTTAATAGCACACTTACATATACAGTATGAGAGCTGTGTGTGCGTATACGTGCATATGCGTACGTTCTTTTTCAGTTTTGCGCCTTTTGATAATCTAGTAATATCAACTGTTTTTGACACTGTAATATCAACTGTTTTATCTGTAAGAATTTAATAAGTGTTTAACCATCTACAATATACTACTATATGTGCTATGGTAGCATTGCAATGCTAAAGCTTTAAAATAGAGCGATGCTGTAGTGTTACATATGCACATTAACATTAATTTAAACACTTACATCTGCGTTTTTGTGTGTTTCGTGTTAATGATTCAACTCGATTGAATGATTCACTGAGCATTTAAAAGCAAGTCTTTTTCACATTATAAACATTGCTGTATAAATGAAATATGTCGCATATTTAAGTTAGTTCCCATTTGAAAAAAATGTCTAGTGTACTTAGTATTGTACTGTATTTACTATAGTAAACTTTACTAAAATTTCTAGACATTAATGTTTTCGAGTCTTACTATAGTTAATATAAAATTGTACTACAGTATTTGCTACAAGTTATGCAATTATAGTTAATACTACCAAATATTGTATCGAATATTAAATAAGTGTGATAATACTGTAATATATTACAGGATAGTACAGTTTACTATAGTAAATACAAAATGTTTTCATCTGTGTGTTTAGGAACTTTAGTTTATTTTGTAGATTTGAATAATGAACATCGTATATAAGTATAGTATAGTATCGTAAGATAAGTGTATGGTATTGTGACAACCTTAATATGTTCTCTGTTGGATATCTTGAAGTTGCAACTATACTCACACATTTGTCTTAAAATGACAGTAATGGATATATGCAGAGAAACTGTTCTTGTTACAAAATAAGAATGTTTCCCTGGCACATCTCGAAATGAGATCCACTCAGCATACAAGCCAGCATCGCTTCGACCTGGTCCAAGAAACAGAGCAAAATTTGGCAGTCTTGTAAAATTTGAATCGAGTAATCCCATAACCCAGTGGGTCGGCCCTAGTTATATCTCCACACAAAGATGGCCACTGCATTGTCGAATAAATGTTCTCTCTAAAGCTCTTACGCACAGACTTCAGATATAAATCCTGTTAATATTACATGCGATGCCAGGCTTTGATGATGTAGGACATGCAAAAACTAGGGCTTTCCCCAAGAGAAACCCAGCGTTGCCTCAGGGGGGACCATCTTCACTGCTTTACTCTCTCATGCACTTTGGAGTCAGGTGACATCACTGCCAGAAGACGGTTTTGTTTTCTGCATTGTATTTTTTTTCTTTTACTGCTGTGTAAAAATGATGAAAATAAAGTGCAGTAACTGTGACATGGGAGCTTAGTGCAATTCTGCGGGGGCTGTTTTATGCTAATAAAATAACAAAATAAATCATAACATCTAATATAATATCTATAATCAAAATAGTATTTGATGTAGGCACACATCTCGCTGACGTTACAATACAAAGGCACATGTTTTTAGGATAAAGTATCAATAAAGAAAAGAAAGTAAAGCAAAGCAAAGAAAGCTTTATAAATAGTGACAGAAAGTGATTTATGTTTGGTGTATGATCCTCAGAGACGGGAGTCACTTGCTTGGCTGTTTGCCGTTTTAAGTCAATACGTCACGCTGAGCAACCATCTAATAAAGGACATTTAGATTTCAACCTGTGACCTCATCATAATGTTCCATCAGCAGGTATAAGTTTGGGGAAAAAAGCTAAAATAGTCCCACTCTGCCCTGCTTGCGTCAACCAATACCGTACGCAACACGGATATGGCGAATGCTTCGAAGTTTCTTTCCCCCGAGGGCCCGACTGGGATGCGGAGACGCAGATGTCTGCTAAAAAAGCAGGGCGAGCTATTATTTACCAAACCCTGTTAGCTATGTGTCTTAATAATCCTAAATTGTCATTTCATTAGCACTAATTACTAAAGACCGTTATGAGCAACAGGAAACGCACTGTAACTAATTCTCACAGCAGACTGTAGCTGATTCCTCAGGAACAATCCTCACGAACGCTCTCCTGATGTCGGAAAGCAAATCTACCCAAAATCATGCATCATATCGAGATACCTGAAAGCATTTCCAAATGGCACAGTGACAGAAACTTTCTAATGTGTTGAAGGATCTGATGCCAACTGCGGTGATGGAATACAGTAAGCAAATACGGTACGAGATTATATAACAGTAGGATATTATACAATTGACTAGTGGACTGTAGTGAATTATAAACAAAGAATCGGTCAGGAGCACAGCCCTTCTAACACAGCCTACATTAAAGCTCATGACAAGCCAATCAACAATAAGCAGAATTGCCAGCCAGCCAATAAAGAGGCAGGATATTACTCTGGTGGTTGGTGCTTATTGGTGAACCATTAACCTTTTGTTTGGTAGCGAGCAGAAATGATTTTAGGATCAATATGCGTGAGCCGGCGGAAACAGTCGTGGTTACAAATGGCAGACACGTTCATTGTACACCAAGATGAGGTTTTTTTAGGTATTTCTATTATCTTTCAATTATCAACTTCACATGATACTGTATGTGTCAGCTTTAATTGAATTTAAAGGAAAACCTTTGAAGCAAAACTATTAGTCACCTCACTACATCAAGTCAAAGGCGTACAGTAGCAGCCATTGTAACTAAGAAACTTTTAGATATTAATATATTTGTCACCCCCCATGAGAGAAAATCATTACATTTTAAAGAGGTTTGTTGTGCTTGACTGCAGAGAAAAATGGCAATGACTGCACAAATCACCAGATTTAACCTTAAATCGTTCACCTGATGGGTCTCTGCAATTACTCAAGTCACATAAGTTATTGAGAAATATAAATAAATCTTTATCTAAAACTGGACTGGGGTGAAAAAGCATGCAGCCCTGGTCTTCTTTGCCAAGCGGCCTGCCGGTTCCGGCCCGTTCGTGACTGCATTTTGCGTTCCCCTCCATTGCCTTGCCTATATTTTATAATCTTTCTTCTTCTTACAGTACGACACATGCAATGTATGACAAAAATATGCATTTTATGCTCAAGCTTGTCGCACCCCTGTTTAAAGCCTCATAGTTAAACTTTTATAACAAAAAAGCTGGAATGATGTATTTATAAAGTTTAATTTTACAGCAGTAATGGCACCTCTTAGCAGCGTATCCGTGGCAACTAGTCATTTAAAACACTGTCATACTTGTAAAAAGAGGCTGATGAGATTCATAATGTGTCTCAAACTACTTTCTGGATCGTTCCTGCGGTCCCGACACAACTTAATTTTAATGCACACAGAAAGTTTTTACGCTTTTAGGAAGTGACAGGAGGTCTGGAAGCAGACGCATCACTGAATTCAATTCATGAGCGCTTTTTTTGTTGTTGTCCGAATAACACAGGACAAAGTAGTAACAAGAGTAATAGGTCATATTTTTGGGTTGTGAGGTGACACAGGATATGAAACCATATACGATTGGTAAAGTGGTAGCAGGTGGAAGTTAGAAAGGTAGAGAGTCAGATTTTGTAAAAGTAAAATGGAAATAGCCTTTAATTTGAGACCGATGGCACTGGGGAGATGGAGCATCAGACAGCAGCCACTTGAGAGTCGCCCATCTGCAAGGTAATAAATTCCACGCACATTAGCATCCAGTAGCAGCCGCACTGTCTATAGCTCTCTTTCTCTCACGCAGGCAAGCGGAATCGGGCCCCCAGGTACAAGCGCTCTCTTTATGACTGTGGAAACACATTATGTAGTAAAAAGTGATTGTTAGGCCTAAAAAGCGCTCAGGTTTCTGTTGTAAAACGGTGGAGGTGATGTTCACACTTTCTTTATTTGGTCGCTAGACACACAACAAAACTGACTGGGATTACAGATAATGTCTGCTGAGCGATGTACTGTATGTGCGTTGAATGAACTGATGCTTAGTTGTAATATCTGTATTATTTGCAAAAAAAGCTATAAGTGGTGTGGCAACATTTCCCAATGTAATTTTTGCTTCTAAACTCTTTCACAGTCAAACTACATCAATCACAATGAAAATAAAAAAGTAACATGAATAATAAAAATAAAACAAAAATAACAATGCATACCTAAAAAAATATGTCATATATTTAATGCAAACATAAAACAATTATTTTACTTGATAAAAGGCTGAATAAAATACAATAAAATGTTATATTTTTTACAAAACTAATAAACATGTTCACAGTATGAAAACCAGGTCTTGTGCAAAAACATCTCACCTTATTTCTGCACTGCCAGCATTATGAATGTGTAATCATATACTGCAAAGACAAACACACAGTAATAAAATACTATATATAGAAGGTGGCAAGAAGCAGCTATTGAATCCACAAATCCTGAAATCCAGCCAGTGATCACATCCCTCACATCCTTGGCTCTCACAACCCGCAAAGAGCATTTATTGTGCCAAGCAGCGCTGCCCAGCGTGACAAATTTCAAAACTGCACTGGCAACCAAAATGAAGTTCTTGCAACTCCTAAACCGACTAAGGCCAAACGTGCATTTTACAAAGAACCACTGACATTTGAATACCATCTGATATGACATCTTCCCTTACACAACAAACTGTTTAGGCATGTATATGTTTGTCCGCTGTACATGTCCACATACAGTCCTGTCAAAGTACACTTTGTGGTTGCTGAAATAGCCAAAATGTCTCTGTGTTTATGAGATATAAACCCTATAACACAGTCAGGTTGTCTAAAAGAAAAAAAACAGTCTATTGATATCTCATATTGACATCTGCCTCCCTTCACCTGACCAACCACCCACAGGGGATCCGCCAGCTAAGCGCCATTTACAGTGTGTTCAACTGAATATGATAAACTCATTCTGTGGGCTGAAATTCCGAATCCCTCCGTTTTTTTCCTTTCGATTGTAGATGCCCAGTCTCGCCGCGAGCAGTGAAAGTTGAAATTGCACTTAGATTGCCCGATTTCCTGAGGTATTCAATTACAAGAGATTAACCGGCACAAACAAGCGCGTCTGGCGCCATCTCTGATCTACAAAAAGTCTGTTTAAGAGATTACAGACAGAGTAACTGTACATAAAAGGACTAAAGGTACTCAAAATACTGTATTGGTTTGAGATACATTTTAAGGAATGCTTATTTAATACAATACAATTTGACAAATTGTTTTTAATACAATTATTAAACAATAAAAATCATATTAATGTAAATTTAATTAAATATAAATAGTTTTGTCAGACCGATAAACAAACACAGACTGGAAGTTAACTCCGGACCAGGTGTGTGCGTACCATGAAACTGTATATATTATGACCATAAACTAGGAAGATGGATATACAGCTCACATATTACTTTCTAATGACCAACTGTAGTAATATAAGTGATTCAGCAATTGTATTATATTGATCAGGACGATATTGACATTTTAAAGAGCGTCAACCTGATATAACGCTTTGACTGCTATAAAGTGTTTCATAAAATGGCTCCTTGTAACTCAAACCACAGACTAACCAATGATCTAATCTGACTATTGATTCACTTCTGCCTGTCCGTGTCTTAATCACCATTAGACGCCATTAGCACAAGTGAAGTCGGTCATGACTGGGCTGTTTTTGCATGGTGATGCTGTCCAAAATGAAACTAGACATTAGTCACACCTGCCATGTTGAGGTTGTTTAGATATGATCTGAGAAATTAGCCTCTTAAGATGTATTTTTCTACATAAAAATAATGTTTGTCAACATTATCATTAAAAACTTCTAGCTCCTGGTTAAATTGTGTGTTAGATTGGTTTTCTTCAAGCAAAGTCTTGGTTTCTACCACTTGTTCTAAAAGTTGAGAGGCGCCATGGGACAGCCCAGCAGAACAAGTGTAAAACACCACGATGCAGAAGTGTGCGATGACAAATGATACGTACAGAAGGCGGAATCCAAAAGTAATGCCTTCCAGGAAAAGAGTTGAGGCTGATCTATCTGTTCAGAGCTCCTCCCAAATGTGGAGGCGCCTCGGCGTTAGATTTCCTCAGAGGCCAATAACTCTGCTGGAGAAGGGATTACATTGGCCCAAAGGTCTGGGTCATCACAAACAGACTTGTTCTAACAGCCATCTATCCTGCTCGGGACACCATTTAATGCAGTTGCGCCCTCCCTCCCTTCCTGCGGAATAATATTTACTGCCTGCCGCAGAGCGTTCGAATGGCGAAGGCCGATTCAATATTGGTTACATTCAGGTCGTTATTGATTCTGCATAATCATTAGAGAAGGCACATCTCATCGGCAAGGTCAGCGCTTTAAATTCAAGTGCACGCCACTTCATGAACTGGCGACTGGCGTGGCGCTTAAAGTCACACTTCACAAGAGATACGGACGCTGTTTGCCCTGAATATAAAGGAAGGACGGCAGCTCCAGATTAAGGCGACCCGAAAAGACCAGACCCAGAGGAAAATTTCAAGCTCCTTAAATCAACATCTCAGGAGACCAAAGGACACCTCGGTTAGTCTTGGATGTTTCTCTTACAATTCTACAGGAGACAAAATGGAAGCAATGAGAAAAGCACTCTAAAATAAATGTTTATAACAATTTGACACACAATTAATTTTTTTCTTTCTATTTGTGATCTGGCAAATCTTAGCATAGTGTGGGATGTTGGAACTAAACATTTAATGGAACTATATTTCCTTATTGGAAATGTGTGTGGATGATTAAAATAAGGAACTGCAGGCAGGAAGCTGAAGAGATGGAACATCATTTGAGGTCCTTCACCACTCAAGAGCAAGAAGGTCAAACTACCTCAAGTCCAATTTCTTCCTCGAGGAACAAACATAACACACACACAATCGCAGCGCCCAACAAAATCAATAAACCTCAATAACTGACCCTATACACTCGCAAGAAATCGCCACAATGCAATTCTGCAAATACAAAAAATCCCATTAAAAGTTAGTTTTTTGTTTCTTGATCTTTTCCAAGCCCAAGAAACTGGAAGTGAATCCTCTTCATTACAGCATATATTTAAAACAGCTACTTGAGCAAAGATGGTTGGTGATGTTTTACATGAATCGAATTTCCCTTCGTTTGTTTTAATTAATGAACACGAATTAAATATGCAAAGGATTATCAAAGCCATTAAGGTACTAATTAGAACAAAGCGTTTTTTATCATAAGCACAATCATGACTCTCAATAGGTTAAATACATTTAAATTTCAGGCAGCAATTTTGTGGCTCTCGTTACCTCCTTTAAGTACTGTAAGTACCATTCAGAAACTGATGCTCAGTTTTAGGAACATAAAAGAGGAAATTCTCCGCTGAGAGGAGAGAATCCAAACGATACTAGCGTTATAAAGCACTCAAATAGTACAAAAAACTAAATTAAAATAAAAGCCGGCGCAGGAGAGGCAAAGTGGGACATTCAAGGAGCGATCCATAAAAGATAATACACAAATATATGCAAACAAAAGCTTTACAGGATAATAAACGTTATCACGGGAGGTAATACAAACAGATTACACATTAAACAAGGGATGTTGAGACGGCAAATTAATGAGATAAAGCATGGCTGCGCAAGCCGTCATCCTCGGGGGGAAACGTAGGGGGAGTTTTGTTACTGAGACCCGAGAGCGAAGACCCAGATGTACAGTAAAGCTGTTTCTCTAGAAAGTCGTAAAGACTGTGCTGCTGGGTCAACGTGAGGACCTAAGGTCATTCTGTTATTTTGATAGACAATGACACATATGTGACGTACACTAACTGTACCATCAGCCTTATTTACTTTTCGAAAAGGAAATGCATTCTTTACCTCAGCTCGAATGAGGCTTTCTATAGTATGTGCTTTGATTATTAAAACCCTTTCAATGTTTTGGAGTGAAGGCATGGCCGAGGGAATGTTAATGGAAGCCAGAAGCATTATTGGAGGGCACGCATTAAAGAATGTGTTAAAGTGGTGGGTACAGCTATCTGATGATTCATGAATCTTCTGGTGATGTGAAGCAGGTGAGAAACAGTCTGCCAGCCATTCAAAAATTGGACTTCACCACTGATCTGAGACCAGCCTTGTGTTTCTCTACAGCTGTGTACCCACCAAAAGTGAATTTTACTGTTTGTGCAAGTAAATTATATGAAAAGTCAATGCAAAGACGCAAATAAACGCTAATTATTAGCGCATTAGTGGGCACCGTGATTGGCGCCAATGCGCAATAAACTCTCGGCAGCAGCTGTCAATCATAGAAGTGGGCGGTTACCCCGAAGGCCCTTAAAGGGGAAATGCACAACATTTTTCTGAGGGGATTAAAAACAGGCTGCAAAAAGTACATAAATCACTACATTTTGCATGTTTTCTGGGCAAAAAACCCCAGTTTTTTGTAATATTATAACTACACCTCAGGAAACAAAATAAAATAAAAACAATATCGTTTGTTTAACTTTCAGAGCCATTTTGATGAACAATAAAACATTCACAAACAACATTCCCTACATCCATTGGTGTGGACACTAATGCAGTTATCGTTCTTTCTAAGACTTTAAAAGCATGAAAAGAGCAGTGTAGACAATGTAATGACAAATGTTTCATTTAAACCTTGAAGGTTTAGCCCTGTGTCAGCACATAAAGCTAACTGCAAGCGTTAGCAGGTCTTCAAGCCTAGTTTTCCTGTGCTAACCGCTAATCGTCCCTCACCAGAAAGAGAAATGATTATGGTCCCTGTGATGTCACAGGTGGAAAGCGGGCGAAAAATGGGAGAGCAAAAGTCCAGTCCCTCGGTTTTATTAACACAAGTCCATCCTCTAATGCAATCTCTGCTAATTAAGGTCACGGTACTCACATCATAAATATTTCTGTACGCCCACACACCCTTGTGCTGCGAGCTGTGGCATCAGCGCCCTGGGCTTCGCTCTTTCTTTCTCTCTTTCATCTTCTCTGTCATTCTTTTCTTTCAAGGCTTAGAGAGGAATACATCTGGTAATTAGCAGATCTTCTTGCCGCGTCAGGATGGGAAGGAGCTGTTCTTAAGATGTTCGGTGGATCGCTACATTACAATGGTTCATTTTCTGAGTACAGACACACAAAATACCACATAAGGCCGTGTTCACACTTGACTTCTTTTTGGAAGCTGCTCGTGTCTGTTTTACATTAATCCTATGGAGTACACCTTGTTTTAAAAAAAAAAGTCCTGATCGCTTTTTTAAATGCCGGCACAGTTAAAGCAGCACTATGTAGTTTTTTGACCATAAACTAATGTCTCTACAATTATTTGCGTGGTAGAAGACTCTTAACAGGACGAATTTTACTGGCGCTGCTACCAGAGCAGGCTGGACAAGTGTGTCAAATCAAGTGTGAACACGGCCTAACACAGCAGGAAGATTATGGGCACGAGGGGGTATTCATTGTGTCCTTTCACCTTTGGGGTGAAACTGACCCAAATAGACCCAAACTATGCCGTTGAGTGGCGGCTTTGACATTTAGCACATTTTTCCACCGAAAGGGTGAATTAACGCTGCAGATTTCACTTCAGATTGCTAGTTTAGTAATAGGGGCCATTGTGTGAAAATGCTTAGGGTGAACCGGCACCGAGGCACAGTTCTATCAAACAGATGCTGTAACGCTTTATGTTTTTTCCTTTTTTCACCTAAAAACACTAAATGAGCGCATTAAAGTCAACATTAAATCTAAATTGTTCCTGATCTTATTGTGAATACTTCAGTGAACTTTATTTCAAACATACCCTTTCCTTGCAGTGTAACAATCTCTAAACTGTACTCCTTCTAGCTTATCTCACAGTCCAATCCGAGATAAAATTAAGTCCCATGTTTTTATTTTGTAAAATACTATGTTTCACTTTGAAGGTGCTGTGTGATATTTAGGAGGATCTATTGAAAGAATATAATATCCATAACTATGTGTTCAGAGGTGTATGAAGACCTTACATAATGAAGCGTTATGTTTTTATTACCTTAAAATGAGTTATTTCTATCTACATACACCGCAGGTCCCCTTACATGAAATTCATTATGTTTTTGCTACAGTAGCCCTGAACGGACAAACTGCTCTACAGAGCGTTTCATAAAAATGTCATCTACTTTGACAAAGAAGCAAAAAATGACACTTTGTCCTGTGTCAGCCACCGTATGCTTTGAAAGGATGGGGTGAACAGTGGAGTGAGCCGCTTGTTGCAATTCGCAACCTTGCCACTAAATGCCACTAAAATCTCCACATTGCTCCTTTAAAGGTAAAATGCAGCAGCATTAAAGAAAAGGCAACTGGTTGGGAAATCCTAAAAGAATCAAACAGCCACAATGTATAAACATGGAAGTCAGACAACAACTGTCTTATAGTTGACTGTGCACAATAAAATGCCATAATGTGTTTTGACATTCAACAAATGAGGCATACTTCAACTTTAAAGCTGAACACAAATCTGTCAACTCTTGCTTAAGCTAGCCACAAAGAACTAAGGGCAGCAGGTGTGGAGGATGATCTATACTCAACACAAATGCATTAAATATATGTAAATAGCAGGAAAATGTATTATATTTTCCAGCGAATGAGATGCACGGGTCGGAGTGTCGCAGTGGATGAAACAACAAAGTTTCCAGTGCTACTGTACAACTCTACCTTTTCTACTGATAGTAGATTTGTGTGTGGGAAGGTGTGTTTGTGGCCCTGTGTGTTAGTGTGTGTGTGATAGATAGAGAGATAGAGAGATAGAGAGAACGTACTGTAAGAGTGTCAACAGGTTTATTTTAATAACCCACATCTCCGCTGTTCTACAGTTCCGCAAATAATTTAATAAACCATTAAATTGGCAACTCTTTTATAATGCGATGCATGGCAGCAATGTCGAACAAAGGAGGAGAGACAAAAGATAGAGAAATCAAAAGCTACAATCATTTGTACTTTACAAAGTTAATCTACAAGAAAACACTGCAATCAATAACACCGGGGCCATTCAAATGAATTGCTGTCTGTCTTTCTATTAAAAAAATCTGTAGAGTTTTTAATAATTCTTTCAGACAAATAATGTTTAAACCAAGATAAATCAATACAAAAACATGTGGAGACATTCGCTTTGAAATAGTCAATTGTTTTCTATTGCAACAAAGTAGAAACAGTAACATGGTTAACGTTTTAAGCAAAGAGAGAGATGTTTTTTAGGAGTTTGTAAAAAGGAGTTTGTAAAACCCAATAGTTTAAGTTCATAAGAATATATGTAGATGATCATAACATAGTTAGGCTTAATCATTTTACATTTTGTAAACTTCAATATTAAAAAGTGCCTATTTGCTAGTATAGTAAGGAAAAACAGGAAACACAATAAATCAAAATAAAAGTTCTTGGAATAATTTGAATGCATGTAAATTGACCCGTTTTGTAAAGTGACCCATAAAACATTAAGTAACTTTGTCAAAAAAGCTCTTCAAAGATGAGACCATGCACACACTTATGAGCCTGAATTTCTTAGCAGATGAAATCGGTGTAACATCCCCTGAGATTATTGCAATACAAATCAAATATAATCCATATTCATATTCATGTCCCCGTTTCTGTTGTCACTGATTGCAAGAGAAGAGAGATGTGAAACAGAGAAAGAGATAGATGTGTAAAAGCAGTACAGACATTGCGTCAGGGTAGAGCTGCGACGGGTGACCTCTATTTCATCAGGTTCCTTGACCCCAGCCGGAAACACTGACTATTGATCGGCTAGAGGAACGGACGTGAGCCGAACTGTCCTCTATTCTGAGATCATACCAGTGAGGGAACATTTTATTTGATGAACTCGGGCAGCGTCACTCGCCTCAGGCCAATACACACTGTGTGTGTGTGAACGTGTGTAACCGAGCTATACTCTGGGGACAATGTTAAAAAAGTCCCCAGAAGTTAGTTAATTGTGACAAAAACTTATTTTGGGGACATGCAAAAAGTTTTATCTTAGAGGTTTTTGGGGTAGAGGGTAATTTTAAAATAATAATAGTATGCATTAATTAAAAAAACTTTTTGACCCTGCTTGATTTATGGTTGATTTATGTCTCATGTATGTTAAACATCAAACATTGTCAATGAGCAAATGATTTTTGAAATAAAAACTGAAAAATATACAACATATCCATCAAGTTCCACAAACAAAAGCCTCACAAGCGTCAATATGTTGTCTTAGCACATTTTGATTTCCTGTGATTTTGTTGCATCACGTGGCGGTTTTTGCCTTCGATGTAGACAGAAAAATTGCCCGTCATTTGAATCTTGTCGTGTTGCGCGAGCGGTAAGAACTCAAAACAAACAAGAAAGCAATTGCGAGAGCCGGTCAAAATTGATCCATTTTACACAAAAGTGGTCGCAGTCAGCGCTTCAGAAAACTTCTCCGCAGACGTTAGCATCTCTGACATATCCACCACTAACACTGACCTTCAGATAAGCATCTCTTTCCTTTTAAGTCGCCTCATTTCACTCACCATATAGCTTTTCGATAATGCGAACCAATCTCACCTTTGAAACCGCACTAAAGAGGAGAAAACCCAACAAACCTTTACCTGGTGTCACCTCCGCTCTGTGATCCCCATCCATGTTATCAAACACAAATTCGTCATTACAGAACTGAGCTCCACTGCATCATATTCCCCTATCAAATTGCTCCGGCTAGGCGGATGACTTCCAAAAGGCCACCTCGAGCTCTGACTGATAGTGGCCTGTGGTGCCCCAGATAACAATCATCTGCTCGTGCTGAAAGAGGTGAGGAGTTGGGCGTTATGTGTGACTCACCTCCACCAGCTTGTTGGCATGCTCGCGGAAGACCTGCGCATACTCTTTCACTTCCTTCTCGTTGCCGCTCTTGGCGGCTTCTATCAGCACCAGCAGGGGTACGTTGGTCTCCAGGAAAGAGTCAGATATGTGGTCCATCACGGCCTTCCTTAGCTGGAGGAAAGAGAGACAGAAAGCTGAAGTCAGCAGGAATGACAAAATATAATGATTTATAAAAATGCCAAGCACTTGAATTTATACCATATAAGACATTTCAAAGAGGTGAGCTTCAGATTTGACATGTAAGATTATGCTGAAAACCAAGAATATTCGTGTACCCCTAGTCTATTGTTTCATTCCCATGAGTTTTCTGTCCTGTGTTGTATTTACATTTGCAAAGTATGTTAGCATATGGGTTTAAAACTGAAAGTCATTTCTACATTTTCGAACAAAATTTCATTTGTTCAGCTGGATGGAGTGCAACACAAGGGACATTTATTGGTGAATCCAGTTGAATCCAGTTCATTGTTTAACACGGACATGTGCTATAATATTACATATAATATGTAATATTCATGCTGTGGGAATTTAACTCTTGCCACCAGTATTTAAAAAAAAACATTTTAATCACCAAATGTTGGTGCCTCCCAGAAAATGCTATGAATATATGAACATAAAAATCATAGAAAAACAACAGAGCCCCTGCTTAAAACAAATAAAAACATCAAAAACATCTATCTTTATTTGCCCTTTTTTGATGAGATGAGAAAATTGCATTTTTTTCATAGATTTTGTCCAGATCGGATTCAAAATGATGATCAAAACAGTGTTCAAAACTATGATCAAAACTAAAAACATAGTTTGTCAGAAATGTCCATCAATGGCGTGGAATCACCATCTCACAAATCACATTCTGGCAATGGCTTGGAAAGAGTTAAAATACAGAAGAGAAGTGCTACATAGCCAAAGACCATTATATCTGCTGTATAGTATGTAGTACACCCCTATTTAAAAATGTTGGTAAGGATGCCCGACTGTGGTGAGGTCACAAAGCACATAAAGCAACAGGTGGCAAAAGCAAGAGAGCATTAATTCAAACCTACAGTCCCTGGATAGATGAAAGAAAGGGCAAATAAGTAATAGTAAGCAACTCCAGATGAAGTGCTTTGCTTAGGGGCAAAACAATGATGGCGCATGACTCACTCTCCGTGCGGGGATGAAGCCAGCAGCCTTCTGGCAACCAGCCCTGAGCTTAAACCACTATGCCACGTCACCAAAAAAGACTGGCATGCATTTTGCTTCAAGTTAAGTTTAAATACTAAAAACATACTGTAGGTTGGATATATATTTATGGCCCTTTTTCATAAAGTGGTAGGTGATCCTGTGACACATTTGCCCTAATGGATGATGGGAAATACATCTAACAAGCAATAATTATCATTCAGTCAGGCACTCACATATCTTAACCAATTAAAAGGCTTAAAGTGGAAGGACTTGGCGGGCAGACACTAATGATGAATTATGGCTAAAAATCGCATAATGCATCATCAGCTTTGAATTAGAGACTTTTCCAATCAGAAGAGTGAACTTGGAGCAGCCTTGAGCAGGGAAACAGGATGTTTTTGCTTTAAAAATAACAGTTTGATATGTTATATAATCAAAATGAACAACAGTAAAATGCACGTAAAAATAAAAAAGTGACATTATTTGATATTTAATTAAACATAATCAATGTATCATTTTTTGCATGCTATCAAGCTTTGGTTTAGGTATAGAAATACTAAAACTGCATCTTCGAGGCATCAAGGTTAGCCAGTCACTCCATTTACTGCAGACGTCATAAAGGTAGCGCAAATCCTTGACGAACATTTCCAAGTTAACTTAATAAAAACATGCTACACGAGCTAAGGATATGGTCTCTTTAAGTGTAGGTAGAATCTGGCTGGCTTGAAAAGAAGTTCAGGGCCAGACTTGAGGGCAGGTCATGAAACCAGCGGCGACGTCATCTTTTCAATCAATGTTCAGCACTCAGTGGAGTTCTTGGCCACCTGAGCATGAAATTCAGAAAACAGAGCACACACCGTAGGTAATGATCCTTTTCCCTGTGTGTCGACGATTTAATTGAAATGTTTTAATGAACCCTGCCGCTCTGTCTCTAATAACCTCTGGTAAAGGATGTGCGCTTGTCTTCCAAATGGTTTGGGTGCAACCCTGAGAAAAATGAAATCATATAAGTGAAAAATGCACATGTATGTTTCAGCGAAGGTATTATGCTGATAAACAGAGATACTGGGTGAACACGAGTCACATTGTGTGTGAACTACATGGTTGTGAAGAATAGTCTTGTGCTAGTATTTGAATACATTAATATTCTTAAGCCAGGATTCAGTTTGACAGAATTGCGGTTCCCCCGCCCACTCTTGAAATTAATTTTACAGTTCTCACGGAGCTTAACATCGCTATGGAGTCATTTCTCTCTGCTTTCTTATTTTTTTGATGATGAATATTTAAGCCATAATTCTTTTCCTTTGACTGCAACCATACACGGCATTATGGGGTCAGTCCCTTTTGGTCTTTATCATCCGTATTATGCCAGTGAGATTAATTTCTGTTTACAGGAAAAATCTAAACTTCAGGTTGTCGTGAAAGGGAAATTATTAAACAGAGCCTGTGGGCACATTTATTATGATGCATGTTGCAAATCTGCTTACATGTAATATCCCCGAGGAAAACTGTATTGCTCAAAAGTATAATAAATATATATATAAGTACAGCTGTGGAAAAAATAAAAGAAGATTGCAAATTTTCATTTATTCAGCATTTCTAGATGAAATGTGGCCATTCCAGTCCAGTGTCTGTTGAATTTCAACAAAATCAAAGCTCATTTTCTGCAAATAAATGCAAACAGAAATTTGGGAGAAATATTTTAGTAGTTCTCAGAATGAAACACATACCACATACACATAGAAAACCTTCAAATGGTTTTTAAAATGGTCTGTAGATTCAATATGAAATTTGTGACTTGTGATTGCAGAAGCCTGGTAAAATCTGAGAAAAGTTTCAGAACCAATTTGTTCTCAATTAAATCTAATTTCTGTCTGAGAGAAGCAATTGAAGTACGTCAATTGTGCTTTTCTTTCCTGTGGGACCGAAAATGTTCTTTGCTCATAAAAAAATCCAACGAACCAGCACTTCTTGTACTGCAACTATGTTTCCGAGCATGACTAGTGTTACAAGTACTGTAGCCCACGGTGAACCTCTTCATGTCTAATGTCTTTTTAAGAAAAAAAGGAAACGGAAGTTATGTAATCTCTGGACTAAACTGGAAAAAAAAACTGGAAAAAAAACTTGACAAATAGAGTGGACGGCCGAGTGCTCGCAAACAACAAAAACGGCTAGCCAAAAACTAGAACTGCTAGAGAGTGCTTTGCCTTAAAGTGACAGTTTAGAAATTTTGGGTGAACTATCGCTTTAAATTGCGTAATCGTATCTGCCATCTTGCCTTCCTGTTTGTCTTTTTCTGTTTTGCCAGTTTGTCAATAATCCTTTGTTGTGTTCATTTACAGTATATGGCATTGAAGGGCTGGCAAAATTCAGCACTGAACACAGAACGAATCAGATTCAGACGGAAATAAAGAAGGAGAAAAGAAAGAATGTGCGAACTGCGTAAAGCTCCGAAGATAAATCTTGTATTGTTGCAAATGAGGGAGATTTTAAGAAATGAGATTAGCTTTTGTTTGCTAATTTCGCTTATAAACAAGAAAGTGTAGTTTTATGGATTAAACATCTGCTTTGACATAAAAACAGATGGAGATTGAAAGACAAATCGACAATGAAATGTTCTGTTATTTACTTTGTGTGAGATTCAGAACAACCCCGACAGATGTTTTCCTTCCTAATCTGAGAAAACATGACTGGTTTAGTATTCTGTTGACTTTCTCCAGTTTGCTTTTGTGAACTTATTGACTTCATTTTTGAAAAGCTTTTATAGTACTTTTTTCTTTTTCGGTTGCCATTCATCACACCTTCAATCCAGATTATCTAGTTTAACAGTTTTGCACCACTGTCCTTAGTGCAAACATCAAACTGAATGTTGACCTGCCCAAAAGTCTGCTTTCCGCTCTAATGTCATTGCATTTGGATTCCCTGCAGATGCGAGCGCAACCTTTAGGTCAAGAGCTCAAAGTTTTGTATTTAAATGTCAAGGGCAATCTCGGGATAAACATGCCTGTGGATCTGCTGAGCACAAAGACAGCCGATAAAAATCAAAATGAAGTAACAACGCTCATACTTGCTATTAATAGTGACACCTGGAAAGAAAAGTGGGTGGGTGAGAGAGAGAGAGAGAGAGAGAGATGTGCTGTTTGATGTTCCTGTCGTCTCTTTCAATAAGTCTGATGACAAACCCACCGTCTCTTTAATAATCACCTGTGAGGTCTTAGGCCAGAGCTAGAAAAAGGCAAAGAAATGATTTCCTCTCTCCGGAGAGATGACATTTGGGTTAATGCTTCAGCATTGATTTAAATGTTTGCGCTCTCGGCTTAACCAAAAGCTACATCTCTGTGTGTGGTCTTAGGAAACTGTCATTTGGAATAATTAATCAGATGTTTCACATAAAATTACTTTAAATACACTGCTGTGATAGTTTCTTATTTTTGAGAGACGTCATTATATTGTAGCAATATATTTTGTATGAGACAGGCCATAACAACACATCAACATGAACATAACATTCTTGCCAAAGTTATTTAAGTTTTATGATAGGTTGTGAACTAACAACTGTGAGGAAGTGTGAAGAGAAATCCATACGCTTAAAAAATGATCATGTAACTTCATATGATACGTATACCTGTAAATGGGACAAAAACTTGTTCGACCCAAGAACCAACAGGCGAATGACATAAAAGTACAGCAAGAGCGTTTCAGAAAATCATACGAAGGAGTTTGCTTTTAATAACTCTCGCTGTAGTTTGATGTCATCCGCCTCTCGGTTCTTACGGCGTTGCATGAAGTCGAACAAGCCTTTGTTTCCATTGCAGTTTTGCGAAAAATTCCTTTGTCGAATTGCCTTGAAAAACACCTCAAGTGCACAAACTTTTCTGCGATATATTGGAGTTTTTGCAAAATTGACGTGCTTCCATTGTGTTACACAATTTGAGGGGTAATGGAAACACAGCTTGATGGAAATAGCCGAGATTCAGTCAAGATTCACATTTTATGGATTAAATGCCAGCTCCTGATACTTTAAATAATACTTTTTTTTGACTTGTTTGTAACATAATGTATATCCTAGTGTTGTTCAACATGATTTGGACAATTGTTGTTCGACTGTACATTTCTATAGGCTCCTTAAACCATATAAATAATGCGAGTAATGACATTTCCTCATACCAACTTTAACTGTAATGAGATTACAGAAGAATAGAAGTCCCTGCTCACAAAACAAAGTGGACCAATCTTGGATTATAGAATCACATTACGCTTGAGTCAATATACGCATCTCTGAACAGATGTAAAGGATAAAACACTGTGTAAAACAAGCAGGCTGAGAAAAAGAGGGATGCTGTTACATTTCACGTTACATCTCGCGTGAGGGAGTTTATCAGCCGCTTCTGTTATCATACACGTGCTATGACAGACTGAAGTTCCGCTGTCCCCAGATCCCTGATCAGTGAGGGTCTACTGAGGCCTTTATCAGCGAGTGGAAGCTGTGTACTCTCAGTCTGCATTAATGTATTGCCCACTGACTACAGCCTCTCCTACGCTGCAATGCAGGGCTTTTTATAAGCGAAAACGAGGAGTGGCCTGTTTCTGTGTCTCTGTTACTGCACGCACTTGTTTGTCAATGCAAATCTATTCGGCATGATTGCAGAAATCAGGATTGTAGGATGTATTGTTGATCTATATGCTAAACTCCGCAATGCGATACGATTGTCTGTTTACACATGCGTCGCATGTATCCTGGAGGAATATTCCGAGGAAAACTGACATCGAGTGTCAATCGACATTGAGTGATGATCATTGCATTCAGGGTTGCCGTCATTGGTGAAACGCAGCTATGCGCATCATTTTTTTTTTTTAGGATTATTTATGATCTTCACAATTTCATTCACAACATGCTAAAAAAGTATTTTCATGTTTTTAATAAACGACAAGATGCCTTAATATTAATTAAATATTACACCACATACACTGCTTCTTAGTACTTAGTACACTTAAAGCAGTCTTAAATCGTTCCGTCCTGTTTTACAAATATGAAAATATTTGATTATTTGAGATAAATAGACAAAAATATAACATATTTGGCAAAAGTGGTGCACTTCACATCAGATTTTACATGCTGCTTCGGCATGTTACTTCACACAAGTATCTATGAGACACACAATACCTTGAAATTGCGTGATTTGAAACGTGGTGTCAGACGCTGCATACTACAAGCTGCACGTGCGCTAAGAGACCGCGTGGCGTCTCTTTAGGTTTTAAGGATTGGCTGTCAGTAGCCTGACAGAAGCCACGGAGATGCGGCTAAAGCTGCACAAACCCATCACATTGCTCAGAACAATTGTTTAAAGTTGAAACAATTCCTGCTCTGAATTTCGTACAGGTGGAAAACATACAATTGATTTAGAAGTTTTTTGAACAGAGCACAACCCTGAAAAAGGGTTTTCGTTTTGGAGAAGAGAAGATTTATGAGCCTTTCTCTGTCTGTCTATAGGGGAATTTCTCAGATGTAGATTAAGGGAAGCTGTCAGCTAAACGGTTTCAAAGGATCTGAATCGGCTGCGGTTAGACAGACACAGTACAGCAGTAAAGTACAGTATGTCGCTAAAAATACAGGTAAATATTATATTGATGCATTTGGCAGATATTGCGATTTACATTTCATTTATTTGTTTTTATTATGTACAGATTATGGGATTCAAACCCATGACCTTGGCGTGTCTGGCAGCATGCCCAAACAAAGTAAAATTATGTTTATATTATTATTATTATTATTATTGAAACAGTTGTTTCCATCATTTCCACTTCATGTTTTCTTGCCCCGCTTTCACTGGTGAGAAAAATCGCAGCAGTAAGAGAAACACCTCCTCACTCCAGACAAAACCACACAACTCCGAACCTTTTACATCCTCTCATCTGGAACGCCATGAAACAAACAGCCCAGGTGCTGTTATACTTACAGGACCACAACCATCTGTTGTAAAAGTAAAAATATAAATGGTTCGTGCGGCAAATGTGCATTTTACAACTACTTATTTTGTTCTTTTTTACATTACGAACAATTTAATCATATCACATTCATTCCAGGAACTCAAGAGACTTGCTTCTGTTTGCCCAAAATGGATCTCCGGAGAGAGAGAGAGAGGGAGAGAGAGGTTGTTTAACCATATGTTCGGAGAAGTGTTGTGCACTAGAGGAGCATCCTGGAGTGAGCTATCCGTCAACACAGAGCTGGGAGGGAGGATTTGACAGACACATTTATTAGAAATAGGATGACAGATGACACGTAGCTCAAGTGGCGTAAAGGGATGTGTGCGGGGACTTCTAATTACATAAGAACAGATATTTAAGGGCGTTCATTCAGCCCAGTATGGCATCACACACCTAATATTATGCATCAAGCTTCTAAACAGCTGGAAGTCTTTACCTTCGATCATAAAGACTCTAGGTTGTGCTTGTGCATTTATTTGATTTCTTTCGATGTCGGTCTCTCTCTCACTTTTTTGGTGCATTATGGGAGCTCGTGCACTAAGAGGTGCGCCTCAGGGGGAGAGGTCTGACAAATGCTGGCTTTAGTGCTGGGACTGGCCTCATGACTGCAGAATTACCTGTGAGTTTCTTTCTTTCTTTTTAAATAAACGAACGAACAAATAAATAGAAATTAGCCATCAAACAAGGATTCAACAATAAGTTTGACCAAAGCTAAAATGAAGAAGCTACAGTTAGGGAAATGTTTTATTACCCACCCCAAATTGAACAAAAACAGACACGTTAAGTAAATAAGTATACGGTATAATAATTAATAAATAAATAATAATTGTTTTAATGTCTTAAAAGCTAAATAAAGCATGAAAACAAACTCAGTTAATGCATGTTTTCATAGGCCAGGCTTAGAAGGCTTAATTTTAGACAATAAATATTAATAGATACGAATAAATAATACATGTGAATAAAGATAATAAATATGATTTAATATTCATCCTAAGATTACTGTCCAAATGTGTATTAATGCACATATGGTATATATTTCTTATATAATCATACATATTATATACATTTGTTTCTGATGCCATGCTCTGAGCTTTTATTTAAAAAAATGTGCAAATAATAATTTATATTTACATTATTATTTACAATTAACTCAATCTATACAATTCAAAGCAAGCACTAATTTACACAAACCCTTAATTTTTAAGGTGAAGGTTTTGCTCATGAATATTAATTAGGCAACCCGACCGGACGGTCTAGGAAGACTATCTAGCGACGGGCTAATTTATAATAATAAACTCAGCCCCGGACACACCTGTTCTGGCGGTACTGTAAAAATGACAAATGAACGTTGCTGGTTCGAGCTCTTCAACATGCCACAAGCTCTTATCATTGTGCCCTTGAGCAAGGAACTCATCCAGTGAGATTGGTCCTGTAACACATTTTTATGTCACTAAGGATAAAAGGGTAATAGCTAATTTGTTTTAATATCTGATACCATCACTGAACCACACTACTGCCCCAGTATAGTATCATTTGTATGGAACTGGATGCTTTTATCCAAAGTGACACTTAGAAAGATAGCTCCCTTGGATCAACCAGAGGTTAAGTGTCTTGCTTTGAGCCACAATGGTGATAACTTGAGTTATTGTGGGATTGAACCTGAAACCTTTTGGTTACCAGTCCAGATCATTAACTGCAATGCCCCCTCATATGAAAGGTTACAACACGGACCATCAGTTGTCCTCTGCACTATACGACAGGACATAAAAGTGATCGAAAGGCTAAAGGCAATAGAATATTCTTTTGAGGTTAATCTGGATATATGAACTAGTCTAATCTGTTCTGCGATGCTATATTGATGGATCTGATAGCGATGCTAATGTATTAGTCAGAGCACTCGCCGCAGGGCTAAAGTTGCATAGATATTCGACGCATGTCTGTGTAGCATAAAGACCTGCTTATGCATTTATGCAAAGCAGTATGGCGAACGGTACTCTGTTCTCTCTCTGTTTCTTTCTCTCTAAACGCTCAAACTACAACAAAGGCTGTGTACGCTACGAACAATTATAAACAAAACACACATTCAAAATATATTTCCTGCCATCTGGAGCCATACATTACAAGGCTGGCACAAGACCTCCCGGATGTACACAATTAGAAATCTGCCATCTCTGCTCATGGGCACTATAAATAATGAAAATAATGACTGAATATATAGTGCATACATATATACTGACACTGTGTCTGATCTATCTGATGATCCATCCTTCTATTTATCAGGTTTAGCAAAAAAAGATACACAACACATGTGCAAAGCTTAAACTACGAATGACTACAAAATTTTAATAAATAAAAGGGTAAACAATAAATATACATTTTATTTAAATATATAAAATAGAAGTCCTTTTTGCCAATTTTGTCCAATAAATACCTTGAAGGTTGAGTGTTTTGTCTATTTTGTATCATATTTGATGGTTTCATTTAATCTAATGGGGCATTAAACGCAAATATATATATTGCATTTGCATTAAAAATGCATGACTTCTGATGCCAAAATTATTTATCAACTGGAAAGATTTGACTAGCCTTGGCTCCTTGACTTAGGTTTGAAGTTGCATTTGGGAAGACAAACTTGTTCCATTTATGGCCGGCATTATACCACAATTGCAATTGCTATCAGTAACTATATTCATACAGTATATGCAAGCGCATCATGCCCGTGGCCAGGGGAAAGGCTCGGTTTTCCTCATCCTTACACATGCTCTGTTTATCTCTGCCCAAAAGAGGCATCTATGAATAAATACGGAATACGAACAGTACAACACAAACAGAGGCGAGCAACCCGTGCGTTATGAAAATCAACCGTGGTCCTTCTACCCTCTGCAGCCGCACAGAACGTGAACCCGGCTCGCCGTTATTGCTTGATTTGCAGCGGTATATTCTCATGCCAGGTAGACAGTAATAACTCAAAGCCGGCTGCCACAAACACTCGGATGTTCCCCTGGTGAGACTGATTTGATGAGATGCCGATGCCGATTCATTCATTTGAAGGAGGGCCCTGAAAACCCCCGAGCGGATCGCACAGAGGTTCACGTTTCATATTTCCAGCCCGGCCGTGCCATGAGAGGTAAATGCATTAATGCATACAAGCACACTGTGCTATAAGCAAAGCATATAGATACAAAGATGCATGCACGGTTTCTGTAGCTCAGATGCTAGAACACTGCGCTAACAAAAAATCGTGGCTTAAATTCTCTGGGAATGCACATACTGATCAAATTTGTGTCTGGCAAGTGCATTAACGTAATGTAAACCCCTGAAATCCCGGGCACTGATGCCTGAAAGCTTTAGTACTGAGATGGATCATCTTTCCGCAATCAACTTATAAGAACCCAATAACAATTTGAGAGTTATTTCGTTCTGTGCAACCGGGTAAACGACAGTACTGACCTGTTGACAGCTAATATTAAAATCTGCAACTATCCAGCATATGTGAATGGACTTCATGCTGGATACTTTTTTCAGGATTCTCAAACCCCATTACAGTGATTAAAACATAATTTGTTTTGCGATGATGAAGTGACATGTTGCGGAGGTGAGAGGTGGTCTATCAGATGCTGCGGCATATGGAGCGCAACAGCAGTGGGACCAGAGGAAACAGGAAGTGATGGTTGGAATTACCAGGGAGATGACACCGGAGTTAGCAGGGGGAAACAGAACTATCACACACTTTTCATTTCCTTTAAACCACTTCACTGTACCGATAAACCTTCGCCTATCCACGTGGGAGATATCTAAGAGCTCTAAGAGCGTGATACATAATGAAATATGCGTCTTAAGAGGATTAAAAATGCTGGGGCAGGCAAAATCTGTAAACATCTGGCTCTCGCGTTCGACACGTAACCACAAAACATGCGTCGGGGAAACTTTACGGCTTTCTAAATATTGGTTCAGCCAAGCGGGTGACAGAAGATACAGGAACGCGACGGTCGCCGGGTTTATCGCGGCGGGGGGGTGTTAGGTGTCGAGGTGGAGAAACGAGTGAGGTAATAATGTACGACTGCTGAGTCTGAAAATGCGGCCCCTCAAATTTACAGTCGTGGTGAAGGGGGCGGGAGCGAGCAGATTTTAAAAGATGTTTTCCAATTATGAAAGATCCAGCAAACCGGGCGGAGGGTAAATCGTAAACGTTTGTGCGCTAGCTACGGTTTGTGTGTTGGCATTGCTATATAACCTCCGCGCCGGTTGATTTATACAGCAGCTAACACACTCCTGAACTCGGAGTGTGTAATTAAAGCAGATCGTTCAAAACGAACAACCGTTCCACATTAGTCGCCCTCTCTGTGGATTTATTGTAATGTGAGGTGAAGAGGGTCCTATCTCGGGGAGGCAAAATGCATGTCCAAGCATGTGTGTTTGTGTGTCTCTGTAGTCATCCAAATCCCAAATGAGAACTCCTTAATATCTCACATGTTTCTCTCAGACATCATCGAGACTGGATGGAGAACAATTGGAGGTAAGCGAACAAAAGTCCGATATTGTAACGCAAAGCCGGGAACAAATCATTTAAGCGATGCTACTAGTTTGACCGCATGTCTTATATGTGCCAATTTGTATTTCTCGTAAACATTAAGGCAAAGATTGATACTAAAGGAAACAACTAAACGAAACAAAATTAAGTCCTCTGAGATCTGAAAAAGCAAACTCGCAGCACTAAAATGTTCGTCTTAGCGGGGTGCTTCGTATCGGTTGCGCGCGTCGTGTCTTGTTCAGCGGGGGACTGCGCGGGTTGGTGTGACATGCGATGAAAGACACGCACTGCTGGAAACACACAACAATGTCTCAGGGCACAGGAAGAAACCTCACAAATGAAATAATAACTATGGGGATTGTATGTTCGCTGACAACTGACATGTATAACAAGAATCGCATTGTCCTTCTCTCCACCTCTTTCAGGGATTCAGATTTTGTCTCGGCAGTTCGAGTGTTAACAGAACCGTACTGTACAAGGTTCTCACTAATATAGACTTACAGTTTGATTCGAGAGCATACGTGTGTGATTTCATGTACATTTACTTTATGCATGCAATGAGTGTGACATTCCTTGTACCAGATGTGCTATATAAGGAAAGGAAAGTAATGATAGCTCACCCAGAAATAAAAATTCTGTCAGTTCAAACCCATATGGCTTCTATAGAGTTTAGTGTGTATAAAACAGTGTATATATATATATATACACACACACACGCACGCGCGCGCACACACACACACACACACACACAAATACATGATTCTTATATTATTAATAAAAATATGATAAAAAAATAAGAACATAACAATTAAAACATAAAAAATAAATGTATAATTAAAAATAAAATAAAATGTGTTATGATTAGCATTACAGAAAGCCAATTAAAAGAGATCTAAAATCCAGAAAATACTAATAAAGACACACAAATGTGCATTGTACATGGAGTTTTTTGACCGAGGCGCTGCATATAATATTGCGATCGGGTTTGTGTTGTAAACCAAGGTTGACGTTGAGGTACAAATATTGTTTTGGGCAAAATGAAAGTCTCTGGAATATTGTGTGCCAGAAGCAGATGCCGAGATGTAATATTTTGAGTGTAAATATTAGGAATATGCAGAAAATGTTAAGAGTAAAGTGATAAAAGTTTGTACTAACAGTAGTACAGTACAGTATGAAATAATAACAGGGTTAAAGTACGGCTGTGCGTGGAAAAGAGAGGATATAAAAGTGGCTAAATGCCTAATACATGAATAAAGATTTTTTTATTTTTGGGAGAACTGTCCTTTTAAATGTACAGTAGAGGCAAGGTTTGACACTTTGGGGAACAGGCACTTCTACAAGTACACATACGTTTTGCTGTTTCTCAAGAAACCTCAAGTTGATGTTTCTGTAAGTAACCCAGTGATGAAACTAGAACCTGCGCAGACTGTGCAAATAACTTCAGCCTTGCTATTCACACACACACACACACACACACACACACACACACAAAGGAAAACTTACATTTCTTGACGTAACTGTCACGTAACACTCCTGCATAATAGTGTGATATAATACCCAATCCCTTCTAATGTTTACTGAATAAAACAACTTTCTAGACTGATAATGGCTGTGAATGCACCTCTGTCCGAAACCTCACTGCTTAAACTCTGACCGATTCAAAACTCTCCTGCATTGTCATGGAGATGCAGAGAGAAAAGTGAGCTGATTGCTGGAGTCAAGAGGATGAACCTGTGCTTCTTGAGTTGGAGAGAAGCTGGTGTTTCATCCTCTGATGGTTATGTATCAGAAATACGAGGAGGTGTTATTTAACACCGGCAGCCTCTCACAGGGTACTTTTCTTTCGAGCACTAAGTCCAAGCGGATTGTTTTATTGGGTCGTCCAGTGTTATGCAGGATCTTTTCAACTTTGTGAATTTGAATATAAATGAATATATAGATTTGACATTCAGAAATATTTTGGGACTAAACAAATGTGTGCATATATTTATATATATATATATATAGTTGACAAATATACCGCACGTGTCATACGGTGAGCCAGCAAAAATTCAGAAAATTATTATTAAAGTTATTTTATATTCATAATAGTTATATTTAACTATTGTGTTATCTGTAAGCACCTAGGGTCTAACAGTAACGCAATTTCAATCCTTTATATTTATGTATTGTACATGTGGCAGAATTGACAATAAAGCTGACTTTAATGTAAAATAGCATAAGAGAGATTTATCTTCATTGTTAGTTTTTGTCACACCACATTATGATATATTTGTAAACTAACCATGGATTTGGCTTTTATTGTTTTTTCTCAATATTCATTTTCATAATAGTGTGAAAAACATGAATAAAAATCATGTTCTTTATTATGTTATGTTTTTGTGTGTGTGTGAGATGTATTTTTTTTAGTTATTATTACTCAATCAAAACAACCCAACTGCAGTTTGATTGATATTCATTGGAATGCACAATAAAAAAAAGTTTTTTAAACATTTTAAATGATCTGTTTTTGCTAATGAACTCTTCATATATTCACACTTTTTAATGCACATTCTTTTCTTAGTCTGATCTTCTAGAAAGGCAGCAGATATAGATGTTACCTGTCTGCGTAGATCACGTGTCTTCTTGGTCATCTTGTCGATCGCTGAATTCAGCAGGTCTCCTTTCTCTTTTCTTCCCGTCTGCAATGAAATAAAAAAAAGCTGTTACTTCTGTAATATTGCCATGTCATGTCCTGCAATCTCACACCAAAGAAACTAACAAATCAAGAGAGGTAGGAAGTGTGAAGTTCAAAACCACTGTTGTTGGCCTTGAGTGAGGTTTGGAGATGAAGGTTCTAGGAAACCTCTTGAAGTTTGAGACCCTTAAGTGCCTCTAAATGTAGACACAGCAGGGATGGAATGAGGCAGGCCGGCGTATAAAGCATCAATAGAGCGCGGACACCGGCGACGATAAAAAAAAGAAAGAACTACAGCACACAGTTTGAGATTTGCAGACAAACTGACATGAAAGAATCTTCTGTACTGTGTTTTTTTTACACACAAAAAAAAAATGCTTTCTTAAAGGCAGGTCCGAGGCCCCCGGGGATTAAACCCGTTCAGTCTTACAAAAGTCACATGACGGGATGTCGTTCACTGTTGTCTGGAGTGAATGAAAGCAAAGTCCAGACCGAAGTTGCTTTCACTGCTATTCTATCGAATGATTTAACGCTAACTTAAAGTCATTACAACAATGGAGCTTACATAAAACTCAGCAGCACTTCTCTATTATATTGCTTGCATAAATCAGTTGCGTCGTGCTCGTCTCTGTTCACCTTTGCAAATCTCTTATTCAATCATCTCACAGTGTGACTTCGGAAAGGAAATGAACAAATCCATCCAGGATCACGCTCTCTGAATCATCAAACCACAGGTGCTGAAAGATAATATGGATGTTCACGGTGACCCACTCAACACGTGTGATGCAATATGTTCATGACAGGCAGTTAACATCATAAGAGCGAAAGAGACAGCGAGGGGGCTTGTTGTAGATCTACTTTCAGAGTAGTCGCAGTATTAGACACTGTAATCTGATGTTTTTCTTGTCTCCTGAAGGGTTAGTGGATCTAATTTTTACCTTTTTTCCAAGGCACATTGTTATTATTGTTATGTAAACTAGACAACTAGATGCCCTTGATGCAGCTATTCGGATTTGTTTTCTGGGCTTCTGTAAACTCCTGAACAGACATTTTGATCCTAGAGTCTGTGCACATTTTCTGCTATTTGCCTGCGTTTTATGTACAAACGTTCACACAGACTTCTTATTCACACAGAATTATTAAAGTTCAAATAAACCAGCCCCAAAATAAATAAATCAAAGTGAACTTTACACATCGGTCAAATGTTATTTTCCTTTCTGGTCCTGGTCTCTTCACTTCCTTGGAGCGATTCTTGGTGTGAATAAGCTGCAGTATGGACTAGGCTTTAAGCCGTCGCTGAATTGCCTTCTGTTTGACTGTTTCTGTGGTCGATGCCCTCAAAAATGGATTATCTTTCCCTGTCATGGTGAGCTGGTGAAATGTACTTGGGTTGAGATGAGGACGGCTGCTCTTGTTAGCGAGTAATTAAAGATTTTGCAGCGGTGGCGGCCATCTCCCTTAGGTCCGATCTGCCAGACAGCACACAGCTGGTTCCTGTGTGTCAGTGTCAGAAGAAAACTCTCGCCGTAGATGACAACACATGTCCCAGCTCTCTCTCTCTCTCTCTCTCTCTCTCTCTCTCTCTCTCTCTCTCTCTCAGCAGTGAGACTGCAGGCTGTTGCGCTGTATAAACATGAACAGTATCCTATTAAATATGAACAGCGAGACTGAAACAGCTAAACGTCTGCAAAAAGTTGCTAGAAAAATGCTCCAATGGTCAAAATGTACAAGAGTTCGGGATTATGCAACGCAGGGAGGTATAAGCGGCCATACTGTACCATTTGGAATCAAATGTTTTTAAACGTTTTTTGGGTCCATGTCTGTTAACGTTGAGGTGATTATATGCTAGCATACTACTAAATGTCAACAAAATGAATTTATGCGTTTAAAAAGGTTGGGTTATGTCAACCCAGTGATGGGACTAAAATATATACTTTACATCCTGGACACGAGCGATACTTCAGAGTGCCTTTGCAGTCCTATTTTGGAGAAAATACGTTTAGGAATGAAAACGAAAGCATCAGGAGCAGGTCATCTGCATTTCTGGAATGAGACATCAACATGGTTCATGACACCTAAACAAAGTCAGTCGAGCCATATTATATGCAGGCCAAACTTTCTACCATACGTAGTCAAACCAGCTCTCTGATTCCACAGGAACCCAAAAACATGCACATGCAAATGTAGACTTATCTTTCACAACGGAGAAATGTCAGATTCAGTCCAAATGAGCATTATTCAAGCTCTATAATGATCTCTGTGTAGAGGTTTTTGGTCGGGCCTCAATTGATATTCAAAGCAGTCTGTTAATTAGACTCTCCGCTTTCATTTGGGCGATGACCCTCAAAATGAATCCTGAATACTGAAGCCCAGATAACCTTTAACAGATCTGCCATTTCAAAGAGTATCTTTAAAAGCAACATATGATTTTGTGTGGCACCACGGAGGGCAATAAGGGGGGCAAGGCAATAGCACCCCCGACTACCTTTCAGCGGTGCACGGGAGAGGAAACTAATTTAACAAAACTTTCGATTTTAATATCTGATTCAAAAATTAAGGTAAATTAACAAATTAATGACCTTTACCATCACAACACTGAAATGAGCATTTTCATTATGGTCAATGTTGACTAAGGGCAAAGGCATCTGACCGGAGAAGTGCAAATCAGAAGCAACAGCAGAAACTGTTGAATTCAGTCTGAACGTTATGAGATCGCTCGAAATTAATGACCATGTTGCCAAGCAACCTTCCTCTAGCGCTGCCTAGATGTTATTAATACACAGGCGGTGCGAGCTGCCTCACGTTAAATTGGCTAGTTCAATCAATATTCCTAAACTGGATGAAGAGGCGAGCAAATCCCGACGGAATTCAGAATCAGCAAACCCAATGGAACAAGACACCATCTGAAGGCATTTCCCTTTTGTTCGTCTGGCGCACCGTGTCGTCTGCGCTATCATCTGGATGAGAGTCTGGCACAGGGTTAGTCAAAAATACGGCCTGCAGGATTGCGCCAAGAACAAAGATGCTCTGCCTTGTGAAACTTACATTTACGCATTTGGCAGACGCTTTAACCAAAGTGACTTACATTGCATTATACTATACATTTGTACGTGAGTATGTGCAATCCCTGGGATCGAACCCATGACCTTGGCATTGCTAGCGCCATCCTCTAACCACTGAGATACAAGGAAACTTAAACATGAACTCGACAAAAAGGCAGAATGTCAAACTGCTGGTAGACACCTAAGGTCAAGGTTTTGTTTGTTTATTTTAAAACAATTTTTGGTGATCTATATCTATTTTGTGAAGATTAAAAGCATACATTTGGCTAGTAAAGGGTTAAGATTTTCAGGTGCCATTCAAACTGCATACTGCATACCTCATGTGCCAGTATAACACAACTGGAATACGCTTAATGCACGCAACAAAGTAACAACAGCACTTTTAGTCTGTCTTTTAATCTTTTAGCTGAAGCATGAACCCTACTGTAGGAAACAGAAGTATCCTGGGGCGAGACAACACACTTCCCCCTCTATGAAATCTTTGAAATGTCAAGAACATGATATATACTTGGACAGCTACATGGAAAAAATACAAGGGCTAAAAAATAAGTTTAGGAATAGTTTTCAGTAAACTCAAGAAAAAATGCTCGATGCTCGTTGCCGACGTACACTCGCACCTACATTGGGGCTGATGTACCTCTTGCTGTCAGGAAGCAGCCGACAAAAAAAATCTGCGGCCTTTACATTAGTTCTATTAGTATTGGATGATGTACAAAATAACATGTCTAAAGGTTCATTGTAGAGAATAAAAGTGTAAAGTGGTCTGAAAATGCCCAAATACGGTTATCATACCTTTGCTTATCATACCGTATAGTGCTTCGTCACTAGATGCAGCTAAAATCTCGGCATATTTATTCTGAATAGACTGTTTTAGGACCTCTGACAGGTAATAAAAGTGTTGGTTCAATTTAAATAAGACAAATGTAGATTTACAAATGAGAAAAAGTATGCCTTTGCTTAAGAAATAAAGGATCATTAGTAAGAAGAACTGTATTCTCTCTTTCACATATGTAAATTGTGTTTGTGTTATAATAAATATAATAGAAGCGAATAGAGGTAAAAATGCACTGACAAATGAAAATGTTCTCTTTTTCCACCCTAAAGCCGGTTATTATAACTACAGATGGCTACGAATTAGTGTATTATTTAACAAATAGGATTTAAGTGCACTGTGAATAACAAAATGCAATTCAGACACGTGAATTGCCATTTTTCCAGTCTGATTCTGAAATAAAATAGGCTAGATCACCATAATGTAGTTTCTCCCGTCTGGGTTTTGAACTACAGAAAAAAGTTGGACAACCAAGGCAGTCCAGTATACGTTTATCTTATCTACATTGAATCAAAACCTGTCAGCGTCGGTCATGAAAAATTTACGTTTCTTCTGCCTTCCTGTCTGATATCAAGGTTAACACATTCTGTCGCTCGCTATGTGTCCGTCACTCTCCAGCTATAAACATTATTGTTATACATTAAGGGAAAAATTGCTTCAGTCAAAAGCAGGATACAAGAACGACCCAGAAGAGCGGTTTAAAGACCGCGCTGAATGCTGCCGCTAACCCCACACCACTTATAGCCAATTTAAATAGAATTACAGCTCACGTCGCCATGGCCTTCAGAGAGACCGATGACATTGAGGAGCGATATGAAGTATACGAAGCGGCCCATGCTCAAACCGACGTCATTCATTTGGTGCGTTTTGGTTGAAAGAGCTCTCATTGATATCTACCTTTTTCATAGACAGACCCCAACGCTGATGTGAGCAACCAAGTGACGGCTTGCAACTCAGCATGAACTGCACGCTGAGAGCTCACTGGCTTCTTATTCTAACATTTTACTGTTCTGAATATGGACAGTAAGAATAGGGAATGCTTTTCGATACCACATGCTAATGCTGCACAGACATTGTTCATATAACCTACTAAAAAACAGTACACTTCCTATGACTAAAGCTTATAGATGCAGATTATCTGCTCTTTCTTAGAAACTATTAAACATTTTAGACAAACATAAAATTGACCTAGTACAAAGTTTTTTCAACCTTGTGTTCACCCAAAGTTCACCCAAAAATTAAAATTCTGTCATCATTTACTCAGCCTCTTGTCATTTCAAACCTTTATGACACCCATTCACTTGAATCATTTTTTATGTCCATACAATGGAAATGAATGGGTGCCGCTGCTTGTTGGTTTACCAACTTTCTTTAAAATATATTTTTTTGTTGTTCGCGGAAGAAAGACAATTTAAGGTTTAAGCAACTGCAAAGAAATAAAGAATTAATACATAATTCTAAAAACTGAAACATTTTTGCAACCTCAATCTAAGTCACCATTTGACTACAATTTTCAAAATTAAAAAACTACATAAATGAATATTTAGGATTTTTTAATTTCTTTCTAGTGACTCTTAAATACGTTTATCGAAAATCTCGCTACCTTCTCTGGCATAGTTTTCCAGGGTATTTTTATTGTATTAAGATACAGTATATACCAAATGTTGGTAACAGGAATACACAAACGTCAAACCACATAAAAAATGAAAAGCAAGTTAAACAGCTCATATAATATTTAAGTTGAAATCCTGAGGTTCATGAGCACCTACTATAACTGACCGTGTCTGGAAATAAAAAAATGGAAGGCACTTTCTGTCAGCATTTTGTATTTATGGAAAGTGGCACTATGAATTGGTTTGCATGAAGGAAATCTACCTATACATGCCATATACTATATATGTTCTCTATCTCTTCATGAGATAGGAAGGTATTGAGATGTGAGAGGCTGGAACATCAAATCAGAGTTGACAGAAACTGACTTCAAAAGCCACCCAAAGCCATACTTACATGTGCCACTGGACACAACTGATGGTTACAAAATCATAAGTCTAAACCTAAAATAACCAGGAGTTGAATGAAAAACATAAGCACATACAGTGCTTCATATTATATTGAACCAGCTGAATTCAAAAAGGCATTTGTGTTATCAATCTTACTTATCAATGTCCAGAAGGTGGTTGAATTCAAGATAAATTCATAAAATAATTCGTATAATTCATCGAGCAAACTTCAGAAGTAGATTGAAAGAGCAAATTCCCAATCCCCAAAAAGAAAAGCAATTAATATCATAAAGACACCATAACCCTATGTTAAATATCAAGTATCTTCTGATTCTCTTTGTTTCTGAAAACCAAATTCAGACCCATGTTCGGTTTGATCTGATGCCAGATGAGTGTGAGATGCAGTCTGCTTACGCCTGCAGTGCCAGCCCGAGACGCTGCAGCAGCGTTACTCAACCCCCTATTGCTTTCAAAGCCAAATGCTAATGTGTCATTTACCTGTCACTGGGAGGTTTAGCCGGCTCTCAGAACCAACTAAAACCAGCTGCTTTAAAATCCCAAATCAAACAAATAATGCATCTTGTTATACGTTCTTCATTCAAATGTATTAAGTGCATGACAACAGACCTGATATGTTTTATCAGTACATTAACATGCAGCGAAGCTGGATGCAACCATTTGTGTAAAATGTAGCAACATGTTAAGATCAACAAAGACAGCCTCTGGCTATAGTACATGCTACTTAAACGAGAACGTTGCATGCTTTATGTAAAGCAAATGATCATTAGAGCGCTGATATGCAAGCCTGTAGCGTTCTGGTGGTTTGACCCTATTACAGGACGCAGTTATAGAGTTTCAAGTACCCGTGGTACTATGGCAAAGGCTTTTAGCTGGGATACGCTAGCACCCGAAATACAGAAATCGCTTACCCCACCTTTAAAGTTAAACTCGGCCTTGAGGCTTTTCTAAAATCACCCGCTTTTAGACAAACACTTTTATAACCAGAGCATTTATCAAAGCTAAACTTATCTTTTGGAAAAATGGACTAAAACACGGATGATTCATCTTGTAATCAAGGCATAAAGGAACTTTTGTTTAGTTAAAAGCCTTACAGAATACCACCGCCAAGTTTCAAATGATGGCCGTGCCAGGCTGTGATATGAAATAAGAGCTATTGACTTACAAAAGAACAGTTTGCTCGATAAGTCATATCTGAGTTTCCGGTTTCAATAGCACATGCAGGACACACAGGAAGAAAAGAAGGTTCATAAAACCATTTCTTTATGTCTGAAACGACAGTCATAGATAATGCAAAAGCTTCAATATTTAATATACAAGAAACACATTTATCATTTATTAAAAAATGTTTCAGTTTGGACTTGAATTCTCAACTAAATCTGTGTATTGCAAGCCTTACAAATCCTCAAAAACTTTGCTGCCATGCAACACGAGGTCTTTTGTGTATTGAAAGATGATGTGTTTGTATCGAACTGTAAATGACTTTTTTACCATCAACAGACCACACAAAAGTGAGCACACATTGAATTCCCACAAACAGAATAATACCATATAATATTACAACATTCCCTCTCGCAGCACCTCTAGAAAACACACTAGATATTCTTGACGATATGTTTTGTGTCTTGTTTTCGGCACAAACCGTTTTGCTGTTGAAATAAATGTAGCCCCCTTGATAAATCATCAAAGAAAATCACCGAGTGGAATGAATGCGTGGACGACGTGGGCCCTGTGAATCAGAATAAAGACAGTCGACGAGAGCGAGAGAAAGAGATGTTAAGTTTACTCTACATAATAGGATGTTAGATCACAATTAAGATCCGTTCAACACCACAGCCGTAATTCACATGATCCACCGCTTTGATGGGGCCGCGTCTAGGTGCGGAACAACAAGGATATTGTGATTACAAGATTGAGAACGAGTCGAGGGATGTGTCGATAGTCTCACCCTTCCTCTTTGAAAGGCACTGCTGTCACACGGTCGCTCACAAAATGCTAAGCGTGTCCATTTTCTCGTGTGTTTTCATCACCGCTATGCGATCGCCTGGTGAGAGAGTTGAATACCTGCGATGAAAAGATGATTTTAATGAGGGTATTTTGATGTAATTACACCCCAGTTTGTACATGATGAGTGGGAGACGGACAATTGCCCGGTGCGGATGCACGAGAGGCCAAAGAACAACACTGTACGCATCATTCCGTTTGTTTGCCTGAGTTTAGATTTGCTTTAAGAAGCGGGAGGCGGTTACATCAGAGACTGTAATCTTCACATCACGCTACACATGCTGGTTTAGACATCGGTGAGCTGGGAAAATCTTTGTCTGGTGAACGTAAAGAAGGATGTGCTTTGACAAGATCAAACGTTATTGCGGTTTTGGCTACGCAGGGTTATTAAAGGAGATAAAAAGTAAACGGAATGTTGCAAGCCAGATTTGAACTTCTGTTACCGTACTCAGTGTGTCAGTACTGCCATGCTGCTATTTAATTCCAAATTAATCCTTCCGGTTAATTCGTTGTAAGCCGGTGTTAATTCCCGACTAATTCTATGCTGACTTTTTATAGCGTGTTTTCAGATAAATTGCCCAAATTTGCATACTAATCACAGTATTTTGTTCTTGGAGTGCCAGATTAATAGCAATGGCTTGATTGTCTGCCTGCGCTACGTGAGAAATCATATTTATCATATATTTCGCTTGCTGGTAGTCTTGCGTGACTCCTGTGGGCTTTGCAGGAACTCGCAGTGGCCATGCATCAATGTGTCACAATATAAATAGGCACGCTTAAAAAACTGACTGTGTTTAAAGTTCTGCGCTCAGGTACAAACGAATGCGACCGAAACTGTGTTTAATAGACGAAAGCTCAACCTGAAATAGGCTTTCATAATACATCAAATAAACAACGATGTCATTCTGCTTATATTTTACAAGAAGTACGGGAGGGCGGCGTACGGGAGGGCGGGAAACGCATTTACGGCGCGCCCTCTCGAGCGCGAGTCTCCAGAGCGCCGAGGAGTTTGCAAAACAAATTAAATGTGACCGATTGATGGATGTATTCATTTTTGATGGTCCCTTGAAAAGGGCTCGCCGCTGATCATAATGTGGCATAATGCAGATGTTTAAAAATAAACGGCGGGTGATACGTCGATATGGGAAGGGGCTGTGCTACGGGATCTGAGGTCTGAGCAATGCGGGGGGAAGAGTTATTAGGCCAACAACAAAACTGATTGTCTGGTCCTGCTGCAGAGCAAAGCACACAGCAGACATGCAGTCTGAGGAAGGCATGAACTGAATGGCAAGTGGGTGCTTGGGAGAGAAAGAGAAAGAGAGAGAGAGGTCAATGAGAATGAGTGAACAGGAAAACAAAGACCTACAATAATGAATGAGGAAAGGTTAGAGGAGTGCGGCTCTGTTTAGAAGTTCTGCTGAAAGGCTTGAAAAGAACTATTAGGCAGACAAAACAGGAGACTATTTTTGGCACGCGGTGCTAACCGGTGAACCAGGCCCGTGACACGACACGAGCGGCTCATTGAGAGAAACAAAAAGCAACAATTCCTCTTTTCTCTCTGAAAGAGACATACTGACTCAGATGCTTCACCTGAAACCAAATTCCCATAATATGAGAGTTTGCAAAATGACAGGGATATCCTTTACTCACCCACTTGTCATTTCAAACCTGTATGACTTTCAGTCTTCTGCAGAACCCCTGCTGAGCAAAGTTAATTTCAACAGATTGAAACCTTGAGCCAATGACTTTCCTTTCTTATTACTGAAGATAATCACAAGAACACGACCCGATGAAATATTTCCTAGCAGAGCAAAGCTAGATATATCTGTATACACCGCAGACGTACATCAAAATTATCCACGTTTCCAATGAGTGTGAAATATCTGCAGTACTTTTTGTACTCTGTAGAAATAATACTCTTTTCGCTCTTTCTGTCTTACATACCTACTGTACTTACTGTCTATTCTGACACACCACGCATCACTCCCATCGTCCCTTGATGCACACATTTCTCATGCTTTGTGAATCTGAGATGACAAATACAGCCTTGAATTTGAATACACACAGTCTTGGATTGCAGAACGCCCCTGATGTCAAGACTCAGGGGGAGCCTTTGCTTTTCTATAAGGAACTGCTCCTAATGCAGGTTCATAATCCCATTTCATCAGTTCATTCTCCCCTGACGCTCCCTCTCTCATTTCATTTTTCCTTCTGACTTATGGATCAGGGTGATGGAGTGGGAACGATTGAGCTCAGAGGAAGAATTTCCACCCGAACCCTTGGGGCTCGTGGGAAATATCAATTCCCGCCACTGCATCAGACAGGCTCCTACTATTAGTTCACACCTCGCGGCTCACTTTCTTCTCCTTTCCTCTCTTCACGCTCACGCTTACTTTTTCTTTTTCTCCTCAGATTTCTGTTCACCCACTTGCTAATGCACGCTGCATGTGGTCTGTGTGCTCTGTTTGCAAACAGTTTTACGAAAGACTTCGGGGCCTGATCTCACAAAAACACACAAACACAACTGATCATGCATTAAAAGTGAGGAAGAAATAGAAATGTGTAAAGGCAGAAAGTCATGTGAACATGTTATATGTACGGCAAACGGAAAATCAAGAATGCAAAGGTTTTTGTGCCCCTGCACGCCAATGCACACCCACTCAATTGTCTTATGACTCGAGGGTAAATAACTGAATCATAAATAAATGAGTGACCACATTTACACGCACAGTATGTAAATGACTCACAATTTAGATTAAATGAAGTAATGATATTCTGAATAACCAATGGAACAGAATATATATAGTTCTACCAACTGGGCATCAGAAACACACTGCAGATAATGCACAAAATAACAATTAGAATTATTGTTATTAATTATTATAAAATACTATTTTAATAATAAATAAATGAATTAATACATAAATACTATTTTTTATATGACTCTGCACATATTTGTTTATTTACATGAATCCTAAAAGATTTTAATACAAATATGAAGATCAAATAATTGCCATCAGATTTGGTACTGTCATTATAAATGGCATTCCATTCCTGCATACAAACAGAAGTACACAAAACAAACAACGTATTTACTGTTATTTTACTAGCATCTCTAGTTGGCAGGCGAAGGTGAGCGTGCCATTACACTGCATCTGCGGTAAGAGCACACGCTCGTGTCTCATGAACCTGTGTCAGCACAACGGTGTAAATCACACTCGCTTTAGTGATAGATGACACCCGCTGAGGCTCCAGACAGCTTTGGCTTGCAGTCTGTAATGGAGAACAACACTCAAACTCTAAACAGTTGGATGGAGGGATGCTGGAAGGATTGTCGGGAAGGTGTGAGCTTGACAGCCACTTTACCTGCCGCTGTTATTCAGATCACCGGGACCACCGAGTGTGTCATTTCTGCACCACCAAATGAAACTACAATCTGTTTACCCCGTAGACAGGACAAGCGGTCACCACCATATGTTGTGTTTGCGATGCTAGGTTTCTAAACAAGCTTAACCAGCAAGCTACGTTGGACCACCACGCTGGTTTCTGATGGTTTACAGCATGGCTAAGCTGGTTCACTAGCTAGACTATCACCAAATAAAATAAGATAAGATAAAATAAAATAAAACAGATGGGATTAGCAAAGAAATTCATGCTGGTCTAAACTGTTTTTTTGGCAGGTCAGACTGGACCCAAAATACCAACGCTGGCTTATAGAAAGTATAAACCTGTTTGTCCCACCAATGGAAGACAGGGTGTCACATTTAAATGTGGCACAAAAACAAAACACTTCAAGTGACGTGCTAAAATGTGTCTTTGATATTCTGTCACAACTGAACATTTCTGAACATTTGAAAGACATTAGGAAAATATTTGGTGTTGGCTGAAGGGTAGTCAACTGGACATGTTTCTCTAGATGTTTAGCCACTTGTAGCATTAAGCTCTACACACATGATCAGCTGTGAGAAGATCTATTGAAGGTTTTAGAGAGTTGGCAGGAAAAAACGAAAGGATTTTGTTTTGGTCCCGGCAGAATGTTCCTTGTTTCGTAAGCCAAGTTATGCTTTTCATAAGCTTGCTCACAAACATATCCACATGGTTTCCAGAATGATGATTCAACATGACAAACTGAACATGAACCTTAAAGAGAAACAAGGCCATCAAAAAGAAAAAATGATAAGCCAAAAAAAAAGTTAAATTAGAGATAGAATAACATCGACCTATTTGACCCGGAATACTGACACAAAACAGCCGCCCTTGAAGCACTGCATGTCCATAAAACGTATTCATTGAGAATTTATCGATCGGTTCTGTTTAGTACAAAGCCTCAAAAACTATCACTCATTACGACATCTCTGAATAAACAAAAGTCCTTGTACCTAAATCATGAGGAGATGAAAAAAGTCTATTTCATATTCCTGTCTTTCATATTTCATCTATATGTGTGGTAAGTTCAGGTACTGAAACTTTCTGGCGAGCTGAATATTACAGTGGAGTCATCCCGGGGAGATTTTGAAAATGGGAATTAAACTTTACAAGCATGTTTCATCCATTACGCTCAAAATGATGTGCACTCTGCATTCTGAAAAGACTTTGATCCAAGAGGAAATGGAAAGATTGTCTGAGAGGTTTTTTTGGAGATGACTGATTTCATTTCTAATGTAGTCAGAAATGGGTAAAGGGTGTACATTATTATAAAAAACAAAGCATGAAAATATAAACAAAAATAAATAAATAATAAAAATGTTATTTCAATAAACGGTTTAGGCGGCAACAAAATAAACAAACGTCATGTGGCCCAAACTTAACTTCTGGTAGACCTCCACAAAAAATCAATAACTGTTGAGAAGATTTACTTGTATTTAATATAAAATACATTCATAAATATCATAACCAGAATTTAACATGCATATACGTCCGATGAAACCGTCTCGACAGGAAAGAAGCTACAAGTCAAACTATTCAAGAGGTGTTGGAAATACTAAAATATAAAAACAAAAGCACAGTAAACTGCTTTGAACAAATGCATAAATGTAAATGGTCCAAACTGCAGCCACAGCAGATACTTGGTCAGTGCAAATTCTCAACGTTGAAGTGACACATGTTGCAGATGCACGATGTTTGAAACGGGCCTAATTCTGTTGGCCAGACGACTAGACCGAGCTGATAAAATCAGTCTACGCAGGATCCAAACACGTCTCCATGGAGATGCACAAGCACCATCCGAGCACCAATGCAGCAGCTGGAGAATAGATGAACAGCAGTCACAACCGCCGTGCACGGACAGCCTCGGAAAGACCAGTGGCCCCCGGGATCCCCACTTCTTGGACCCTTAACAACAGCTAATAAGTGACCGGCTTGAGATTGCACAACTCATCACACGAAACCATCTGAGCTGAGTATAAACACGAGAGATCAAAATTCAAAAGATTGTGAAAGAAGATAAAGTTCTGTTTGTGAAGGTAGCTAATGCACATTAGACCAAACTATAAACATTGAAGCGATTATTTTTTTCTCAAAAGTTCGTTTTCATTGTATCCACCCGTGAATGGTTAAAAACAGTGTCCTTGTTTCCGGAATCCGCCAGAAGTCATCCAATCAGATTAGCACTTGCCAGATTGAGAAAGTGCAATATGCATCAGTAAAAGACCAAAACTAAGATTAGATCAAATTCAAATCCAGCTCTCCCACATAAGATCTGGGTTGCTTTTAATCATACAGCTAGGCTACGGCTCCATCAGGATTAAGAAGTTCTGCTGACTGGAGCTCAAAGCGGAGGCCTCGACATAAACTTCAAGAGTCTTCTACCTCTCATTGAGACGTCGAGTCGAGAGGACTGAATCAAGTTGCTGTCAAAAAGCAGAGCGATAATTGACTTTGATTTCCTTGTAAGAGAAAGCCGAGCGTCTAATTACGAATTCTAAAAAGACAGGAGGAACGTAAATAGTCATTTAAATGCTCTCTTGTCACTTTCGGTGAGAAAAGGAGAAAAGCGCTCTCTCTCTCTCTCTCTCTCTCTCTCTCTCTCTCTCTCTCTCTCCCACTCCAAAGTAATGTGCTAAGAAGTGCCCGGACCATTTCGGCATCCGTCAATGAGTGCGCACTTATTAACTGTGGCCTCACTGAAGAGCTGATGGGTATGAAGGATACACGAAATTATGTCTTACAATCTAAGCAAAGTGGGAGATGTTAGAAGTCAGTATAATTAGTTAACTAGTTATAGCCTTCATGTCAGGAGGATGCCTAAAGTACGATGTCTTAAAATACCGCCTTCGTAGGCAACAAACTACGTGTTTGTAATCTCTTCTAATGGGGCTCGATATCTTATTTAATTTCATAAAAGCATGTTGCATTTGCTTATCATTCTTATAACTGAAAGCTGCTCTGTTTGTGCACGATAAATTCTGAGTATCTTCCCATCTCTCAGGCATCGTTCGCTTCCTCAGGCTCAACTCCACTCATGTTCCGTGACTCTATGTAGGCTTTGGATGCTGGATGATGCGCGTGACAGCTATGACATCAATAAACAGCCACGGAAGACAAAAGGCAAACAACACTGTTAGCTGAAAGGAAATTGTGCGTCGTCTATAAAGCTTTCCCTACATGCTGGAAAGGTTGAGAGGGCACGACGACAATCCAGTCTACCCGAGCTCGGCTTAAGTACTCTGGGCCTGGTGTGTGGATTGGACTCGCAATAAAAGCCTGATGGTAACCATGACAACAAGTGAGAGGATGATAAGAAATACTGTCACATGCTAAGACGTATGTGGTAAAAGATGAGGACGCCGGCTTTGCGGTAATTAAAGTCTCTGGCTCATGCAAGATATGGTGCCTACTTCCACAAAACACACACGCACGTGTCTGAAATGCCACAAAACAATTTTCCCATTAATAATGTCAACATGTAGTGTAACTATTAAAGGTTCAAAGCAGATTAGAGCACATCATTGTTTGTTCACCTTGCAGTGTTACTGCAACAACAACTGTCACTGTTTTGTTACGCTCATG
This sequence comes from Oreonectes daqikongensis, assembly GCA_026939265.1. Classification (NCBI taxonomy): domain Eukaryota; kingdom Metazoa; phylum Chordata; class Actinopteri; order Cypriniformes; family Nemacheilidae; genus Oreonectes; species Oreonectes daqikongensis. Next base: position 2,090,284 of record JAOTQM010000031.1, read on the forward strand.
TATGTTGTACCTTCAACCTCAGTGCACTGGAAAAAAATCTAAGACATCACGTTTCTGTTAGAAGTGCATCTCAGCACACAACAAAGGTCTGTTGCAAGACTGCTGTAAGATGCTGTATTGTAACATACATTTCAAAAGGCTACTGAGATCAGGTTCTATTACAAGAACAGTAGAAGATGTCCAATACATACAGAGCACTCCTTGTTGCCAATGTTGCTTAAACAAGGATCTAAACATAAAGTTGCTGGTTGAATGAAATGAATATCATCTTTTGAAGTAGGCTGCGCAGAGTCAACTTGAAAAGGATGTGGTTCATGCTGAGGTTAATGGAAACACATTCAGGAACGAGCTGTTATTTATTATATGCCACACTAGCGGTCTAAAGTTTGGATGGAATATTAAAAAAATGATGTAAACGCTAAAGCTTTCTTTACAAAACAAAATGTTAAAGGTGCTGTGTGTAATATTAAGGACAATAATGCAATATAATATACATAACTATATCTTGAGAGTTATATAAAGACCTTACATATTGAAGCGTTATGTGTTTATTATCTTAGAATGAGCTATTTCTATCTACATACACCGCGGGTCCTCTTACACAGCCCTAAACTGACAAACTGCTCTAAACAGCATGCTTCATAAATGTGTTATCGTGTCAGCCACCGTAGTGCTTTGAAAGGGTGAGCCGTTGGTTGCAATTCCTAACCTCACCACTAGATGCCGCTAAATTTCATAAACTGGGCCTTTAAAATGTTAGAAACCTAAACTCTGGTGCATATTTTGCATTTTTTACTGCTCACCCCACATACAATTACTCCATGTCATGTTACTCTAAAGTGTTGATATATACAGAGATATTCTTGAGAGCTTTCATTTGATATATGACTCATCTAGGTTATGGGAGCTTGTGTGATATAAATATGAAATATGTATTGTGGTCCAATATGGGACATCATAATGCAATGTGCAGCTGACCAACAGGAAGGGGGTAGACTATAAAACTGAAAATTGCACCATTAATTATTCACAATTATTCTTACGAACCGGTTATCATCCCTACCAGCTGATCTGAAACACTTCAAAGCCAGCCAAGCAGACCCTCAAGCAGTTGTCACTGATGCATACAGCATCCAGCCCTCTCAGCATGGCACTGCATCTCACCGCATTTATTATCATCAAACTGTGGACTGTGTCTGCTGCTGGCCTGGAGAACAATGAATGGAGCGAACACACGCTTCTCTCATTCCTTTTATTGACTTCCCAACTGGAGAACCAAGGACTGTTTATCCACTTGAGAGAAATGAGACGCATATATGTGTAGAAACATACGTGCGACACACGTCCCCCCCCCCCCCCCGACTGCCATATGTCAGAGTTTTATTGATTTTCTTATTCGGGCGATTGGGAAATGCTTATTTGAACGCATACAGTGCTGCACGTTCTCCGGGGATCGGGTTGGATTCTCTGACACGAGCGCACACACCTGAGTGGCTTACACCACTTGAGGGAGATGTCGATGAAGTCCACTCATGCTCCGGTGAGCAGTGATTTGTGCATGCGTGCGTTTGCTGTTGGCCGGCCTGTGACAGAGCTGTTTTTACTGCCACGGCTTTAGTTTGGTGAGGGTCTGTCTGAGCTCACAACAGTGATTAGAGGTTACCTGAGAAACAGACTTTCTCCACTGTTCAACCAAACACAAACATATTTTTGCTACTACAACCCATCATTATTCTTTCTATTCTGACTTTCTCTAAAACTCCACTAACCCTATCTATCATTACTGGCCTTTCTCTGCCTTTCCGCTCTGAATAGAACAGAATAAAATCTTTGTTTATCGACACAGTGGAGTTTGTTTTCACAAGTGTCGCAATGAACCAACAAGCCCCCCGAAGCAAAGAGAGGTTAAGTGCCGCAAGTTCTCCACTTGCTTCCCTACACGCTATTTTACAAATGTTCATCCTTTTCATTTTCCCTCCTGTTTCCCTTCTTTTTCTTTCATTTTCAATTCTTCTGTACTCAGTTCTTAACTTCACAATTTTCCCTTTTACTTTCCTTCTTGCATTCCTTCCTTCCTTCATTAAAATTTAAATTTCATCCTCATCCTTTTTTAGTCTTGCTTTTTCCTTCTTTGTATTTTTCCTTCATTTTCTATCCTTTAACCTTTCTTATTTCTTTTCTTTACCATTTTTCCCTCACTTTCTTGCATTTCATGCTTCTTTTCTTATTCATCTCCTTTTAGTCTTTCTTTTTCACTTCTTCAATTTCCTTCAATTTTACTTTCAAATTCTATCCTTTAGTCCTTTCTTACCATTTTTCATATCCTTCATATGCTTTTTTATTTCTTCAATTTAAAATAAAAAAGTTTTTAGCCTTTCTTTTACAATTTTCCTCTTTTTTCCATTTGCCCTTCACCCTTCCTTCTTTCTGTTCTTTCCTTCACGATTTTTTTATTTATTTTCTTTTACATTTCCTTTCTTACATTTTGTCTGTCTTTCTTTCTTTTTTCATTTTCTTTTATTCTTTCTTTCCTCTTTAATTCTGCTGGCTACGCACAATGGGATCAGCTGTCTGGTGAAAGCACTGACTCATGGTGGCAGCGTTGCACCCCCCCCCCCCTCTCTCTCTCTCTCTCTCTCTCTCTCTCTCTCTCTCTCTCTCTCTCCTCCCCAGACAGCAGAAGCCTCACACAGGCCCAACCCTTCCTCGTCATCCCTCCACATTATCTCAGCAGAGGGCCAATTAGGCATTAACCACATCATGCACCCTGAGACCCCTCTTTAGCCACCGCTAGGCTCAATGGCACACTTCAAGAGAGCTTCTTTAATAGGAAATGCTGTTAATTGTCAGGCGACATGAAACCCTGCCTAATGGCATGAACTTGGTTATGTGACAAGCCCCAGCAACAGTGTCATCTGAAGACAGAGAGACAAAAACAATATTGACAATGCCAGGACATGATGTATCAAAGCATGATTCAACGGATGATTCATGAGCGGGATTATGGGAAACCATGACAGCAACTGACGGTATGACAAACTGCATTGTGACGGTAATGACAGGCGAAACAGCCTGTTTGAACATGGAGCTTATGGGATCTCACGAGCCTACAAATCAAAGCATTATCCAATTGGGACGTGGTTGATTTTGCATGTTTAATGAAGTGTCCGTCTACAATACTTTGTTACTGATACGAGTTTGATCAGGGGGTGATAGCTGATGACACCAGGGAAATGTCTTATTTTGGTTTCGAGCTGTCAAAGGCTCTTTACGCTTGTCTTGTTTGTACACCGAGTCTATTTAAGGAGGATTGATATGGGATTAATTCAAATTGTTCAATAAGACATGCCCAGACTGGTGGGCAGATCTTTTGCCAGACCAAAGAATCCTCTAATCTAAGCAAAATCAGAGAGAACATGTCACAATCAAACAGCATATGAAACAGTCACAGATCTGTAGCTTTGTTAAAAAAGAAACAGTTATGTATGTATAAACAACTCAAACATATTTACTTTAAGATACAGTAAATGGTAAAAATACTAAAAATATATGTAAATATATGTATATTTTAATATATGTATATGTAAATTCTAAAGCCATAGCTAGTACAGTTTTAAATAAACTACTTTAAATAAATGGCCAGATGTGACAATTAAGAAATAATAATAATACAATTATTAGTATTTTTTATTAAGAAGTAGAAGAAATTATTATCATTATTATTATTATCATCATCATTTTATACATTTAATTTGTCATTTTTCTTTTCTAATGACGGTGCCAAATCTTGATCAACTAAGAATCTATTTATCTAAATGAAAAAGCAAGAAGCCACTCAAAAAGAAAGGAAGCCAAACATTTAAGCAGTACAGAAAATCACATAAAATACCTGCAAATAAACAACTGCATTAGAAAAAAAATACTAAAAAAAAGTTTTTTGAGGGTGTTTCAAAATGGTATTAACATAATGTTGCTCTGTCGAACAGGGGGTACACAATTTCATCACACCAAAGAACCTTTGGTCAAGATGCCTCAGCTGTGACCCACCTAGAGAACCTCTCACAGGAGATGGAGTTGCTTAGAGAGCCGGATCAATATGACTCTAGCCACAGGGCAGGACAGACTAGCTGAACAGCAAATAAACATCCTTAAAACAAGATGCATTTACTTGAGAAAAATAACCTAAGATATTAAGAAAACAAAGTGCATGTTTAATGCAAGAAAAACAAATGCAGTGAGGTGAGAGAAGCTGCACTGGTGAATAGGCTTTTGTTTGTTTCATACATAAACCTTGCTGGATTAGGTTAGGTTTCTCTGAAAAATATCTCATGATATTTTGTATTTTGCCATCTGAAGCAAATGTATCTTGATGTCTGAGTTCTGTGAGCGCAAATTCCGTACAGGCTTAGCAACAAGTGTCTTGAGATACGAACAAAGAAAGGAGAGAGAGAGAAAGAGATCGAGGCAGAGACGTGTGATTATTTCTCACATTGTATTGTTCTGACAACTCAAAAGTACCCCACTTGCATTAATGAGTTCCTACAATCCAGAACCACTACACTGGACCAATGAGCAGAGAGGAGGGTCACTTGAGAATACTCATTGCCTCCACAAAGACTTTTACATTCCTTTGATGACTCATATCGTGTCCAAACGGCCCACTGAGAGAAGAGACTCTCGTATTTTTGTCTGGGAGGAAAAGTCAGGTCCTAAAGGAAATGGGTGACTTTTGTGCCCCAGCAGTCTATTATCCAAGAAGAAACAAGACATTTCAAGGAAAAGCTTACCCTGAACGGGAGTAGTAGAGGCGACGTGCAGGTCTGCATGCAAATACTGTACCTGCGGCACGACTCTGGCAGGTAGAGAGAACTTACAGACAAGACTGCTAATCCAGAGCAGAGCGTTTTATTGAACACATCCTGAACCGCTGTGCTCTGCCTGGCAAGAGCGGCCATTTTAAGTCTCATCAGGTCCAGGACAGAGCAGGTATGCATTATAATAGCGAGTGAGCACGTTAGACGGGCAAAAGCTACAGCAGGTGTAGGACAGGGTTACAGGCACATGTAGAGGAAACTGGTTAAACACTTAACAATGCAGAAAATATTAAAAGGGAACATAATGATATTATCGATTAGATGCGTAACACAAACAGATTACAGATTTAATTCATGGTCACAACCTTTCCCTCTTGGTTCTGTTATGGAGTGGTGCAGGGATGACATAATTTTGTAGGCCAACCCAGAATTTAGCACCGCACTGGTTCCCTCAACCAAAAGCCCATAAGGATTTTTTTCCCCAAAATAAGCTTAGAAAGATTTATGATATTTACACATTTTGTCTATCAAGATACGTAAAAAGCTAACGTGAATATCCTACACTACAGTCGCTCGATGTCAATGTCACCACCACCACCACCAAGCCACCACTGACAACTTTATTAAAAACGTGTTCCCTGGTAAGTAATCACTCCGTAAATAAATCTCTATCTGTGTTTTTAGAGATTTGAGTCTATGTTGCATTATTTGTAGAATTTTTATGCGCGGTGGTGTTTAATGTCCCTGCCAAAGGATGTAGTTGCTTTTAGCTACAAGGTTTTGTAAACCACATACAGTACCTTATTTTATGCATTGCTTCATGGTTTTGCATACAAAAATACATCATCTCTATGGTACCCTTTTGGGAGTATTGGGGTATACTGTATAGCTTTAAAGGCATATTTTACCCAAATTTAAAAATTTCAAACCTGCATGACTTTCTTCTGTAGAACATAAAAGATTGAATTTCATTGCAAAACTACTGAGAATTTCTTAAAAATATCATATACAGGTTTTGAACAACATCAGAGTAAATTTTCTGGTATTTTTTGGGGTGAACTATCCCTTTAAAGATAAAGATACCAGTAACAATAACTATGTCAGAATCAAGTATTCCAAGAATTGTATTATTTATATAATAATTTAATATAATATAATGTAAGCTCCTCAACTGTTAGCAGTGACAAAATACATAAGACCATCTCTGTTCTGTTCACTTCAGCCAAAGCGCTTTAAAGTCAGTATAAGGATCGGTCGGAAATCTCATAACTTCTGTTCGCTGTGTCATTAGCTGATGGTGCACCCATTTATTACAGCTAAAGAGCGATGGGCAAGGTGAAGGAGAGACAGATCAAACTTTAGGATGGCCATGGTCGCATGCCTTCTTCTTCTGCCTGTAGAACGCAACACATCCGTTTCTCTGTCAAATCTTTGCTGAGCATTTAGGGTGTGAAAGTGGTAATACATTTCAGGCTCCGTATATTGAAGCGGCGCGATTTTATACTATCATCTAGAGAATAGAAAGCAAATTTGAATTGTGCTGTGGAAAGATCGTTTCAAAAGAAAGAATGGGGTAAAAGTGCTAAAAATAGTTGGCATAGAATACCATCTTGTCAGCTTTTAAAATGTGTTGATGAGGCTGTCCCAATACCACTGTATTTCTCTGCAGTCTGTCTTCAGCAAAAAGCTTACATCGTGGGTTTTCTCCTCAAGACGTAGGAGTTAATGCTTTAAATTAAGATAATCCAAGCAGATACTGTTGTCCTTTGCCAATTAGTGGACTAAGAAGACTGCATGTGTCATATTTTCACTAAGAGATTAATTCACATTTCACAGTGTGCCGAGCAAAGGAAAAGACTGATCTTAAAATGATGGCAGCCATCAGAAAAGAGGCAAACCAACACACGCATGCTAGCTTCATGTACGGGATCGTCACAGCTCATTGTCCTTGAAAATTAATCGAAATGAAATGACAAGCCCGGGGACTGCAATCCGCGGAGCACTGCAACAAGGCTCCTGAGCGGAATATTTATGTAAGCCTGGCTAAGTGGCAACAGATGATATCTGTATTCCAACTGGATGGCGAGACATGAAATGGGTGTGATAAACAAGCCTAGGCAGACAGCATTATGAAATGTAAATGTACTAGTTTGGGTTTGTGATTTTATTTCTTTTTTCTTTTCAGAACTGAGCCAATGGGGGCGGGGTTGGGGCGTGAGGGGGAGGAGAGGGGAGCCGCCTCGTCGTGGACCGTGTCCGAGCGTACATGTTCCAGCTAACTGCAATGACACTGCATGACGCTATTGCCATGTTTGCTGGGCGCACAAGCTCATTTTTCAACAAGCTAACGGTCTGAGAAGGCAATGCTTACAGTACAATGCCATTCTGAACACACTCTGATGGTCCAATTGGAACACATTCATCTTGCAGAGAGGCCGTGTCAGAATGGTGGAGCACAACTAGCCATTGAAACTCAAATCAATATAATATAATATAATATAATACATGTAATGTTTCATTACATCAAAGCCACAGGGAACTGACACAAACACATACAACACAACTGAAGTCATTAGAAGGATATTAATCTGCAATAAGCAAACCATGTACTAATAGCAGTAGATGTTAGCAGATAGATGGCGTATTTCAATTCATTTAAGAGAAGAGGGAGATGGGAGGGTAATGATTCAGTTGTGTGCCTCATTTAAACTCTACTTTAAGCCCAGCCTCTCTTAAATATAAAACTGTCTTAGCCAGAGAGAGAGAGAGAGAGAGAGAGAGAGAGAGAGAGAGAGAGAGAGAGAGAGAGAGAGAAAAGGGTGAGCAGAAGTGCAGCAGGAGGAGGTGGGGGAGAGCGAGAGCGAGCGAGTGAGAGAGAGCGAGAGAGAGAGAGAGCCTGGGCTGAATTGTGAGTGGCTTACGACACTCAGTGAACAGAAGGTGTTTCTGCATGCACTGCCAGTGCACTAGTCTACTGCAAGGGATGAAGCATCTCTCTCCACCCAGTACACCGCGCCTGCCTTCAGCCTCAGCATCTACAGCCTCCGCAGCCCCCAGGAAATGAGCTCAACACAGATGAGAACCAGATGAAGATTTGAATCTTACAACAAACCCTCTCACCAGCGATTTACGGATATCATTAATACACAAACAATTCAGACAACAGATAAAACAGCTGTATGATGCAGATCAAACATCTTTTGCATGTGCGTAATTGTGAAGAAACTGAGAGAATGGCAACGAGCTTCGCTCCACGTACATTGCGCAAGTCGGCGATCACCATAGGTTATGGATGGTGATTTGCGTCGACAGATCGAGAGTCATTGACAAGAAGAGAGGAAAGAGAGAGAGAGAGAGAAAGAGAGAGAGTCAGTTCGGAGTGGATTATTCCCTCCTCCGTGCGCGCTTTCCCCCGCTCATCTCTCTCACAGATCCGCGGCGCAGCAGTCGATGCAGAGAACCGGAGGAGAGTTGACAGTGCTCATGCATGCAGCCCGGGAAACTTGCACTTCCTACCAGCCTGCTGAATGCCGCTTGGATTCGTTCTCTTTTTGGCTCTTTCACACGAGGAGAACTAAGACATTGTAAGTCTGCCAGGATCTGGTGTCCGATGAAAAGGAGGGGGGGCTGAATTTGTACCACACTGGGGTCTTTTTTAGTTTCGCACATAATTAGTGTCGGCACAAAGGGATCAACTGAATAGAGGTTGTCAGCCTCTGCAAGGGGGTGAGTAGGAATTCTTTCATGTGAGATTGTTTCACGACGGGCACTTTTTTTTACATGCTCGTTTCTCTTTTCCTTTTACCGATCTAACATGAGCAAAGTGACTCGCTGTTTTTTCTGTCGCTCTTTTCAGTGGAGCAGAAATTCTTGATTCTTTAAGTGACCAAACCCCATCCACGTCTATATAAATACATATCGATTCAAAGACATTGCACTGGGGAGAATACAAATACTAAGATCCAAAATGACACAAATGTGAAAGATTCAATGGACTTTTTCTCTACGACACTGCAGGATATTCATGCTAATGGATTTCCTCTTAATTGGTCTGTACCTAAAGTGGCCGCTAAGGAAGCCCCCTGGGCTGATACTGTGCTCCTTGGTGGGCATTGTTCTGAAAATAGTTCCCTTGGTGGGGGGGAGCTGTCCGAGGCTGTGCCGATGCGACAACAAGCTGTTGTACTGCGAGGGGCTCAACCTAACCGACATCCCCCAAAACCTGAGCAGCACCATTGGTTTGTCCCTGCGTGAAAACAACATCTCTGAGCTACGAGAGGGAAACTTTGTGGGCCTGTCGCAGCTTACCTGGCTTTATTTGGATCATAACAATATTGAGATTGTTGAGGAGAGCGCCTTTGAGAGGCTGCGAAGGGTTAAAGAGTTGGACCTGAGCACCAACAGGATAGAAAGCCTTCCAAACGGGACCTTTAAACCTCTGCCCAACCTACGAATATTGGATTTATCCTATAACAGACTTCAATATTTGGAGCCAGACCTTTTCCATGGCCTTAGGAAGCTTACCAATTTACATTTGCGCTACAATGCCCTCAAATTCATCCCCGTGCGGATTTTCCAGGATTGCAGGAGCATGCAATTCCTGGATCTGGGTTACAACCAGCTGCAGAGCCTGGCACGCAATTCCTTTGCCGGGCTCTTTAAGCTCACCGAGCTGCACTTGGAGCACAACGAGTTGGTGAAAGTCAATCTGGCCCACTTCCCCCGCCTCATCTCATTGAGGACCCTCTACATGCGGAACAATAAGGCCACTATTGTGGTCAGCACCCTTGACTGGACCTGGGACCACCTGGAGAAGATCGACTTCTCCAACAATGAGATTGAGTACATTGAGCCACACGTTTTTGAGAGTGTACCCAACCTTAAGACTCTCATGTTGGACTCCAATAAACTGACTTACATCGATCAGCGGATTCTGGACTCTTGGACATCCCTGAGCAGCATCACCCTGTCGGGGAATGACTGGGAATGCAGCAGGAACGTTTGTGCCTTGGCTTCCTGGCTTAGCAATTTCCAGGGACAACGTGACAATGGCCTGTTGTGTGCCAGCCCAGACATTGCACAGGGCGAGGACATTCTGGATGCAGTCTATGCTTTCCAGCAATGCGAGGACAACGTGGACGCGACCACGCAGACCTTCACCGCCACCAGAAACCGGGCCAGAGGTTTCATATTCGACGGTCCAACAAGGAACCCGTACGAGCTGCAGGACGTGGAGGGCGGCGAGGTGGTGACCAACTCTTGACCGTGACGGTGTCCACTGATGACCTGGAGAGCACCATGCAGATTCACAAGGTGGTGACGGGCACCATGGCCCTGATTTTCTCCTTCCTGATCATAGTCCTCATGCTCTACGTGTCCTGGAAATGTTTCCCGGCAGGCGTGAGGCAGTTGAGGCAATGCTTCACCAGCCAGCGTCGCAAGCAGAAACAGAAGCAGACCATGCAGCAGATGGCTACTACGTCTGCGTCCGAGTACTACGTTGACTACAAACCCAACCATATTGAGGGGGCACTTGTCATCATCAACGAGTACGGCTCTTGCACGTGCCAGCAGCAGGCATCAAGGGAGTGTGAGGTGTGATGCTCGCCCATCTTGTTTTCAATGCTTTCGGTGTATTGACGGATACTTTGCATCTCATTTTGCTGCTCTCAGGAGGAAGCTACATTTTTGGAGTGCAAATGGGCAGAAAACAGGGATTTAGTGCTGACTGCAACATCTTCAACCTGTGTACTTGACGCAAAAGATGTGGAATAATTATGCTGACCCGTCCTGGCTTTTCTTGTGAAGAGTGGATATTTGAGCTTTAATGTGTCTTTCTACTTCAGGATATTCTAGAACTCTCTAAAGCTAATGAGGACATGTTTTTACTGTGGTACAGACACACGGACAAATGAAATTGGAGAGAAAAACAACAAAACAAAGAAACCTTAAAAAAACATACGATTCTATGTAAAATATGTTAAAAAGCAGAAATGCAAGAGTGGGAATATAAATGCAAGATGTTATCCTATTTCTTTTGTAAACTATGGAGAAAAAAAGAAGAAATTACAAATGTTTAAATAAATGAATTGCTATTCACAGTGCTCATTTCTGCAGGTGAGTTTGGCGACGTGAGTGGTTAGTGAGCTCTGCTGCAGTATTGCAGGATGTAAATAAGCAGGGCTGTGGGAAGCGCTTCACTTCATTTGAAATGTTAAACCTCAGTCTAAGATTCAGATCTTCTCGTATCTCCTCGAGATCGAATCACTGTGCAAAGCTTGATCGCTGTGGCTGTTGCAGTTTCTCCTGCTTGTCCATATCCTGAATAGATTAAGCAAACCAGCTAAAACAAACCACGCTGATGCCATTTTGATCTGATGGCGTATCTCACACCATAAACTTAAACATTTGTCTGCTGTTCAAATAAACAAGACAAGGAGCGTCTGAGACCTTAATTCCTTGCCTGCTTTCATAGATTTCATTTCAAAGCGCCTCAGCCGAGGGGTAAATATCTGATTGCTAAGAGGCCTTAAATATTTACATCAAAATACTTGAAATGGAAGTGATGAAGTGTTTCAAAAGAGATCATTTGATGATAGATGTTGATTTCATAGTGGATTTCTGTATAAATGTTCAAATGCAGTGTTGTTTTTAAAGATGCCCTGTGGTTACTGCGTGACCGATCGTCGTGATTGTTCGACTGTGTGCATCCCGCATCAGAAGCTATAGCACTGATGAAATAACAGGGCCGCTGAGAGAAGGTACAGACTGCTCCCTAGTGTTCACACCAGCAGCAGAGAAAGACGAGATACTGCAGCAAGCAGCCCTTGGATTTCTCTAACCCTCCCAGGCTTTGTGTGTCCGTCTGTACGCCTGTTGCTTGTCTATATGCAGTCTCTAAGCTCAGCTCAGGTTAAGGATTACTGCCACAGCATAAAGCATTCAGTACGAGGAACAAAAGCAGGCTGGTCGTCGCGGTAAAAGAAGGAGATGTCACTTTGCATCCACTGCGTCGTTGTCTCACTCACAGTTTCGAACGACGATAGCATATGGAAAATTGCCACTGTGAAGCTGGTGCGCGTGTGCCAACATGAGGTTTTATGTGAACGTATGTGTGCGGGAGTGCATGTTTGTGTACGCATTTACATTTGACTATTTAAGTGTGTGTGTGTGTGTGTGTGTGTGTGTGTTCTTATATTGTGTCCTGAAAAGGTGGAGTTTGTTTCGATCAAGTGCATGTGTGAAGTTATTTCATTGTCATGTATGACTGGGAAATGTCTTCAAAGGTACAATGTAAGGCTGAGCAAGTATTTTTACAATCTGATCAACGATTTTATTATGGATTCCAAAGCCCCGCCCCTTTGAATCCTTTAATACTTGATATGAAACTGTTCTATTTTCAGCACTGTATTCGATGCGTATATGAAGCTAAGCCAAGCTAAACCAATAAAATGTATTCATACTGTTGTAAATGATACGCAATGTAACACGCTTCACCCATTTTCCTTTTTTACTCTTGCTTTCTGTCAGGTAAAGACATTAAGACATTACTCACACCTATCTGGTCTGACACTCCTTGGACTACAATCTGATTTTCTGCTGTTTTTTTCTTTGCGCTGAATAGTATTGTCAATGCCATATTTTGCAGCGAGACCCTAAGTATGTACACTCCAATGTGTGGTTGGGTTTTTAATGAATCCTCTGGAGAGTATTAAAAAACACAAAACTGACTGAGTGCCAGATTTATAGCATATCGACACAATGCTACAATGACTACTGACTGCATTGTTTTCTGCACGGCCGACAAAAACGGCAATTGTTGTTATTCATGATCTCTCGCGAAACAGGTGGTTGGATTGAAAGAAAACAAAAACATGTCTTTAACAATAACAATAGCTGTTAACCACACCAGCAGCGAGGCAAACTGGGAAACAATAGAAAGCGAGCAAGTTATTTGATGTCATTTACCGTTTCTTTTTTCCTCCAATCAAAGCATCCCTGTGACCTATTTTAAGCCTTTCTAGCTTACTTTGTATACATATTTCATGTCTGTCACTTTATCCAGAGGAAGCTGGCAGTCGTATCGAATTCCCTTCTCTGTTAATTATTTTTTTTTCTATGTATCTTCAAAAGGAGTGAGTTATTTTTGAAGTGCAAGGCGATCTGAAATTGTCTTTCTTCTCACGCTGCTTATAAACCCCTCGACCCTCAGACTTTGAGCAGAATTACAGCTCTGACAATTAACTCTAATAATTAATACTCTTATTGATGAAGCTCGACACAGATCAATACGCATAGCTTTTAGCCAATTGCAAATTTTTTCCTGCTTTTGTTGCCCTTTTTGGAAAAAATAAAATAAGTTAGATATAAAGTTGTCAGGGTGGGTGGGTTTTCGGATGGCTGTTGGTTTATTGTTATTTTGAATAATTAGTTTGGGGAACATTGGCTATACGCCCAGTACTGTAGGGGAGGGGGACCTGAATTCATGGGGTGAGAGGGGCGAGCTCTCAGCTCTGTGGGGTGGCAGTTGTGTCAAATAGTGGGGGGTAAGATATTAGCTTTTGACCTTGTTAGTGTGTGTGTGTGTGTGTGTGTGTGCATGCGTGCGTGCGTGCAAGAGAGAGAGAGAGAGAGGCTGAATATGAAGATCAAGAGGGTACTACAGGGTTCTAGTGTGTTTACATGTTGTACAGCGGGGAACTAAAGAGGGTCAATTCCGGTAAACAGCATAAGATCAACAGACAAGCCGAGATACTGCAGTAAATCTCAATCTCTGTACAACCAAGTGGGAAATAAAGGCCGAATCATGTCTGTAATCAAAATCTGTCATAGTTTCAATGGTTGCACCATTATAAGAAAGTATGAGATGGACAACAAATGCTTTTACTTAAGTCTTACATGTTTCTCTTGGGGAAAAGACGATGGCAACAGCATGTGTCGGTTTCAGTAGAGATTGTTAAAAACTATGCTCAGATTTGCCAAAGCCTCAATATGAGCTCAATCATTTCTCATGAAATCCATCCAAGACCAAATCACCAGAGCTGTGATATTCAACATATTTTCTGTCTTAAGACATTTACGCAGAAAACTATATAAATATACTTATATGTAACAACAGAGAGCTCTATTAAATTCTCTTTGATCTGAGCAACACTGTCCTTTATAATAACTTTTATCATCAGGCATTAGTATCTCATTTTTAACCTAATAAACTATTTTAAAGAGCATTTTACAAATAATAAGATGCTGCTTGCCTAAAGTCTTAGAAGCCTGGTAATACGAGAAAATGCGATTAGGTGCCATGGTTTTACCATTCATAAACATAGATATTTCATCAGAGCATATCTTCATAGAGCACAAGATGCTTAACAAATGAATTAGCCTTGTTTGCTGTCTCTCATTGACTGAACGTGTGCCATTCTGTGCCTCCGTTCACCCACACATAAACAGATAACCTGCCAAAACCCAAAGGACTGACCGTGGCTCTTCTATAAAACATTAAGAATCTACAACTGGAATTGACTGGTGCTTCCTCCTGGGCTCATGAATGAATTCAAGTCAATACCATCCGGATTATTTGCCGTGTAAAGTCACAGTAAGGAACTCACTGCTATAGGAACTAAGTGGAACATCTTTATCCTCCTTCTGCTCATTGTCATTATTACCAACATCAGCTTTGTCGCTCTTAAACGTGCATCTGCATCGCTGGCAACACATTAGCAATCGCCGCAAGGGGCTCGATGCAGTTTTAAGAATGTAACTAAGTCATTCGGAGAGCTATATATAACATGTTATTGCGTACTGTATAGCTTCAGAATGAGGACTCATTTGCACGGCTCAGCTTTCAACGCACATTTAAAAAGATGTGCACCCACGTCTTGATTTGAAAACAAAAACACATATGCGATGGAAAATGAAAAGTAAGTGGGAGAAGTACATGCATCAATATTCTTCATGAAACAATGCGAGATGGCAAAAAGAGACAATAGGGATGGTAATTTAAGCCATATCATATAAATCTGCATATCGTCTGGGCATTGTTAATGGAAAACACCGCGCTACAGCCGGCCACCATGTGACTGAACGACAACGCTCTGATATTAGCTGAAGGCTAATGTTCTGCAACATCTGGCCGCACATTTGTGGAACTGCTATAAACGTATAGTTGTACGTGAGGAACAATGAACCGATTGTTCTTTTCTGCAAGCCGGCATAATATCTCGTGGCTCGCACCCGCTGCGCAGCTCGCTCTTCTCAATTTATGCAGATATGGGAAAAAATATCTGAAATGTGAGAAAACAGTGAGTACTTATTTGCTGACCCTGACAGTGACTCTTCCCAGAAACCCTTGAGTGATAGAGCTCTCTGTCTCATTTCGCAGTGTGCTCGAAAAGTTATCGCTCGAAAAATGTAAATATCAAACAACGAATAGCAATGAAATACAAATAAAATGTTTTTTTTTAAAGTGTGACCTTAAAGATCCTTTACTATTGGTAGCGGGTGCAAATAACACTGGCCACAGTGGCCAGACTAGAAAACTATGAAAAAAGTGCAACTGGAAATTGAATGCAAAGTGCGTACATTATTTTTATTTACTCAAGGACAAAAACATTATCTGCCACTGTTTACACCAGGAGCTTATTTATCAGTGGTTAATCTTTTTCTTGACAATTACAGCCACTCTGCTGTATCTCAAAGAGCCAGTCGCAGGTTATGAGATTCAAAGTGACAAAAACAATATAAAAACCACCTGATATCTGTGTTTGAACAGCTGAGCGCTCTCCACTCCGACAGAATGAAGAAAAAAGAAAGAAACCTCGCCGAGCAGTAATTTCCGCAGTAATTCCTTTACTCTGCGGGATATCAAAGACGCTGTGCAAAAATGGGATCCGGAGGGTAGCATGAGGAATCTTGATTGTACTGAGAAGGACATTGAAAGCTGCAGACGAAACGCCTATTCAAGCGCATGACTAGTGGTCGACAGATATGGGTTTTTAAATGGGTGATGGTGATATTGATATATAGCCAATACACTTTCTATACTGTACATGTGATGACAACACAATGATGACACATAGGATGTATGTCAATGTTCTACCTAATGTGACAAAGTTCAAAATTGCAAAATGTTGGTATCAGGGCCGAACCATCGGTCCACAAAGCCCATGGGGTCTTTGGAGACCCCCTAACAAATAAGGTTAATGCAGTAGAAGTCAGGGACAGCTTCTGGAGCTCCCTGGTTGACCGATGCCCCAGAGCACTGGCTCATGCTGCCCTGATCTGAAGTCTATTACTACATACTATATGACTCTATATACCGCACCTGCTCTCTATTTCTACACTCACAGTGAAGAAATACCAGTGAAGGAGTGAAATGTCGAACATCAAAATTGTAAGTTTAACGCCTCCTCATGAGTTATGTATGGGCTGTGCTCCTGGCTGTTCAAATATTTAACATGAATTTTGTATGAAATATGTGGCATGTCAATAACATGCAGTGAGCTATTACTGATCCAAACAGTTTGGATATTGCAAGGTTGTTCAATTTCAGGTCAAATTAAAGCCAGAATATAATATGTTACTTGCCAGATAGCAAGGATAATTGATTTCATGTTGAATCAATGTGGATAACAACCTACAGTATATAGCATTGATTCAACGTTAAATCAACTTTATTTGCTATATCTGACAGCCAAAAGAGCAACCTAAGAGAAAAAAGCTGTACTGTTCAATTGAAAATGTTGCTGTAGTTTGTTTGTCAAATCACAAAGAAAGATTTGCCCAAAATATAAAATCCATGAATCCAGGTTGAAAGATGTTATTCTGGAATAACACGTGTTGACTGGAGAACTTCTCTTACTTAAAGAGACACATTTCGGCACACAGACCTTCATCAATGTTAAAAAACCGAGTTAAAAAATTGAGTTCTGAATGCCTGCAGTACAGTATGTTCACATTTAACCCCGACCAAGCCATGTGTGCTTAAACATGGTGATTTAAATAAAGACAGCATGTGTTGCTAGGTAACCGTCTCCATATTCATTAACTCATAGTGGGATTTGGCACTGTAAAAAGACACATAAAGCAATATGGGATATTTTAAAGGTAGTGAACTTACCTGTTTGAAGAGAGTTGGTAATTCGCAGGTAGAGGTGAAGACATGGAAAGAAAAACAACAAGAGACGGTTAGAATTAGTGGTCGACTGACGTAGGACATTGCAGACACCATATGTAGAGATCATGTCTTTTAATAAAATATTTTAATGAAAATGAAAATAACATGCTATATTTAACTTAAAATACACAAATTGAAAACAGACGGTGTGCATTAATCCTTGACAGAGCGGACATTATGCAGGGTGACTCTCTTTGCTTATTTGCTAATCTATCAATAGATTTAAATAATTCCTTGTCCTTAAAAAGATACTTCACCAAAAACTCTGTCATCATTTACTCACTAAAACCTTTTAAACAAAAAATAATGGTACCTGAACATCAGCAGTACCCATTTCTATTGTACAGACACAAAGTCAATGGGTACCACCATTGTTCGGTTACCAACATTCTTCAAAATATCTTATCATGTGTTGTGCAGAAGAAAGAAAGTCATACAGGTTTGAAATTACATGAAAGTGAATACATGATGACAGAATTTTCATTTTGGGTGAACTATCACTTTACTGACACAAGAACTTTTAAGAAATGTGGTGCACATTGTAAGATCTTTACACAATCCTTCAAACAGATTTGTGACAGAGTGAAAGACAGAAAGCGAGAGAGAGGAATGAATAAATAAATCGAAGAGTAAATGCTGTGTGTAGCAAGTGAAGATGAAACAGAATAAATAGGTGTCAAAGGCCCGTGGTGTTCAGCTTTAGACAGATGGTACTTTTCATGTTTGGGCCCCTGACAATTCTTAAAGCGAGCGTCTGTGCCTGCGCTTGCGTTCTTTTGTGTGTTCAAAAGACAGACAGACAGACACATACTCTACAACCACCATTGTCCTCGCTGCCCAGTCTTTGAACCCTGTCCTCACCCTTCTGCAGAACACTGCATTGACGCATTTCAAAATATCTGAGATGGTAGTCAGCTAAACGTTTTCTTTGATTCAAAAAGCGTGGGCTCTGAATATACAGTTGCTTGGGCTGTTGACAAGAGAGACGGAGTGTCTTGTGCCAGTGTGTGTCCTCTGCAAAGCACCTGATTACATTCACGGATCCAGGAGGAGATTTATGAATGCAGACTCAGGCAAAGAGCGGCCCCATCCCCGCTCTAAATAATGGCAGCTCGCAGGATCGTTTTCGCAGTTCAATTCCTTCCTTCCTAAAGTACCCGAATGAGCATATACCCCGCTGAGATTATCCGTCCACCCCGGGTTCTCTTTCGGGGGGTTATTTCAGTCCGGGAGAGACCGTAGGGGAACGAGGCCAGGCGCTTGGTCGGGCGTGACGGGGGAGATTTTGTTTGGCTCTTTGTAGTGCAGTCAACATGGACACCGGAGAGTTTATTCTCTCTTAGTGTAAATATTGAACAGGTTTAGGACCAGAGGGAATAACTAATGCTAATGAATGGGAAACTCTTAGCTTTGCACACTTTATCAGAGCATAAGCATGCTGTCCTGGCTCGGAGGCGAGAGATGAATAGCAGCGAGTTTGTTTTAAAACAGATGAGTTGGGCGAGACCACACCGTGTGCAATATGATCAGTCAGTGTCAGCTTATGTGAGTCGGTTCGCCATAATAACGTTAAACTGGATCGGTGCTCTCTGCCAAACTAATGCATAATGTGATGCGAGGCACGGGTCCAGAAACGTATACAAATGCATAGCTTGACACGCATGATCTATAAATATGATGGGAAATGAGTAACGGAATGAATTTAAGATCAATGGTGTTGTGTAAAACATTAATTTTCCAATAGCTTTGGCTACAAAATATGATTGGATAAACCACTTCACGCGATTGTACGTCATGTCAAGGCCAGAACTACCTGTCAATCACAAAACTTAACATTTCGATGATGCTTTCAGCTAAACAAATCACATCCCCACAACAAAAGATAAATAATACCATTCAAATTGTTAATAAAAAGGCAGATGGCATTGAACAGCCATCACAGCTGCTCCACATCCACAATGGTCAAAAACTAGTTACCATTCTCTGTTTATCAGTCCTGTATTCCCCAACACTGAGAAGGATTGTTGTGGCTGATAATTTGTAGGGAAGGCAGATACTCTGTCACACCAGGACATTTCTCAGAGTTGGTATTCTTATCTACAATCAGATTGCTATAATAAATTAACACAGAAGATTCCTCCTGACCCGCTGGTCAGCCATATTAACTGTCTCAAGCTGTCCTCCTTCCTACTTTATAATCATACAATTTATTAAATGTTTACATTAGCAAGCCGAAGGGCCCGTATTTAGCATAAATAGCAGGAAATACTTATATTGAACAAACAAACAAAAAAAGCTGGTCTGGGTTGCCAAGTCAGTGGTTTCTTGTGCAATTGGACTACTTTTACTTTTTTTCTTTTATTTTGTTATTTAGCTATCAATCTTAAGATTTGATAAGAAAAAAAGTTATGTTCTTTGGACAAGGGACATTAGCTAGTGATGATTGATTTTTTCCATAGATCTGGCGACCATGCAAGCCGGTCCATTAACACTCAAGAGCAAGCTCACCGTACTCTTGCAACGCATTTATGATTTTGAAAACGTATTTCCTATTGTGTAAACGCATTTTATTTGCTGAACTAACACATGACAACAATGAAAGGGTATCTTTCCATGTTTCTGGAATTTAAATCCCTGTAGTTTTCACAACCATGGCTGCGCAGTGCTGTGGCATTTTAGCAAACTGCAAGTGACTTCATTAGACCGTTCCATGATGGCGAACATGTCTACGTGTCTGGAGCGCTCAAATGAGGCATCTAGTTATATATCTATGGTTTAATACAAAACAAAAACAAAACAAAGCAACTTAAAGCAATGCAAACCAAAGCAAAACTGTATTTTAGGCCACTTCAGTCACTGTGTTTGCTTGTTATACAGTAATTAAATTCCATCAAAAAAGTGATTGACTCTATTCATCGAAAGGCAAGTCCTTCCATTCAAACAGCTACCATATTTTTCACCATTCTTATTTCAACATATGGTGCATCACTTCCCTCTTATTCTATCTCTGCTGGTGGCCGGTGCATGTGCTCTGTCATGATGTTCAGCGGTGCTTTTGTGTAGGAGTAGACTGAATCAGCCCCAGGTCATTTCCCGATCACACTCCCTCACGCCATCGCTTCCTAGTTTCTCTACTGTTCTATCGATTAATTCCATAACAATAATTTGGGAAGAAATAACCTGTTAACTTAGAGCTGGTATTGTGTGTTTTATTATCAAACGATAATGGTGCACTGACAGACAGACACATTTATTCTAGTGATGGACAGAGAACCCAAAAATCCTGTACGTTTACATCTACTCTGGGCACCCGGTCGAAAAACGCGGCGCTTCCATTGGAAACAACTGAGAAAACACACCGTACGTCATCAGAAACGCCTCGTGGACACAACCCGTTAGTCTACTCAGCGCTTTTCGGTAAATGAGCACAACGATGTTTCAAATTCACCTGTATATCTGTTCAAAAAAATGATCTCGTAACTCACTCGCAACTTAAAGAAATGAAATGCAGCCCTACCCTGAAACTAAAAAAGGCCAATCACTGTGAAGCAGTGAGAATGAATTGTGAAATGAAGCATAACGCTTTGTAGCTGCTTGAAGAAAGATGCCTCGGAGTATACTTGTCAACTCCATAGTCTGAGGAGAATGCAGCTGGAGGAAATTGGCCAGGAAATTGGCGGAAAAGAGACTTTTCTCTATCGACGAAACAACTCTATTTCGCTCATTTTTCCGCTGAGCTCAACTCAAACTGTACTGAAAGACACGGTCATGTATTGTGTGTGTGTCAGTCAACAGATGGAGGAAGAAAACAGGCAAAGGTGACCGACTGAAGCTATGACGTATAGAAGATTTTAACAAACACATTTCAGAATATCACATTTTTACAGCTTGGCCTCAATAAATATAGCTCTGTGAATGATGCAATGAGTAATACAAATAAATACAAAGTTTTTCATGACATCTATACATCTCTACTAAGAAGCATGCATTCACTGAGAAGAACCAATCTTATCATTTCGTATTCAACGGCGAAGGTCAACAGACGTGTAAATGCACGTGCCACGCAGCGGTCGGACGCAAAGGGCTTGCTGTGTTACCTGTGCTTGCTTATTCTGTGAGCGAGCTCTTTTTTACTGTTATGTGGCAGCTGATGGATGTCGTCTGGCTCCCCTTCATGCTAAACAATCATTTCAGCCCTCGTTCGCACACCTCCCTCCCTTGGGTTCGCTCGGCCCCTCGCTCCCCCGTTCTCTCTCGCTCACAACAACAGGATGGCAATGGATGGAAACACGGACGAGAGCGTCTGGCTCGGCTGACTGTGAGAACCTTGCCTGCGGGCTCGGCCATGTGAAGGGGGAATTACTCCAGAGCAGAAATGGCTGGCAAGAGAGCGGTACACTGACCGTTCCAGCAGTTACAGTGGCCTGCTCTCACTTCATGCTGACTAGATCTAAAGCGCCTTTTTAAAACCAACCATACCGATGGTCTGCAAACATACTAAGATTTTGGTGCTTTGTTTCATGACATCAGATTGTGTCTGCCAGGGAAATGCAAACAGTATGGAACTGCTTATATAATCACAAGTTTTTATTAAAAACAATTCGAATTTGTCATTTCATCAAACAAATCCTAAACATACCATTAGTGTTGAACTTATCCTAAAGTATGATTGGCTTTAACAAATTAAATAATAATAAAGAATAAAAAAATATATCAATATGTAGATGCAACAACAACAACAATAATTGTAAAAAATATTATTATTATCTATAAATTAGAAAATAAAAACTAAAGAAAACTTGGTTTTAATTAAAAAAATATTGTTTGCTATAACTGTGCAAAAGAGAAAAAAACTCAAGGCCTGTGTCCTTGCCATCGAGGGTGGGTAAAATTAAAACCAAAATCAAATCAGGCAGAACATTTTTATTTCTTTTCTTTTTTTTAATATAGTGTCAGCCTCTATGTGTTCGGTGGAAGACATGTTTATTAATAAAAAATAAAACTAAAATCTGTAAGGCTACAATTGAATTAACTTAATTAAAAACGTTTTCAAAAGTGTCAAAAGAATAAAACAAGTTCCTCACAGGAAGGCGGAACAGCTAAAATAAAACAGCCAATACAGATTTATTTGGTCATAGGGACCTATGGTGTATTACACAATACAGAAATGTGGTCTTATGCTAAATGTGAAATGCCAAGATTAAAAAGTTAGAGATCGAGAGAGAGAGAGAGAGAGAGAGAGAGAGAGAGAGAGAGAGAGAGAGAGAGAGAGAGAGAGAGAGAGAGAGAGAGACAGAAAGACGAATAAGAACGATGAATGAGAACAAAATCAAATGAAAGCAGATGGTGTTCCAGCCCAAGGCCAGAACCCTCCCCATCTCCATTCCCATCACTCCTTTCTTTCTTATATGCCATTGGACAAGGATGAAGTATGTAAAGATGAAGGATGTGAGACATTTGGCTGTGCTCAGGTGGACTGTGGGAATTAGCTTAAGAGTTAGAGAGGTCATGTTAAGCTTTTCTTAACAAGGACAAATCCAGCATGAACGCTCTAATTTATATACTGGGAAGAAAAATATGCCCACATGTTGCGTCCTGTATTGGGAATAAAAGGGATTTTATGATTCTGTTTGAAAAAACACTTAAATGTTCTCAATATTCTGGGAGGTGTACCATTATTCCAACAAAAATCTGTAATAATATAGAAATGGTTAATTTAACTAAAAATGCTAAACTAGCATTAAACCTTGACAAATAAATGCTCATAATATAATAACGTGATATATGACCCTGCGTGTACTATTACATTCTAAATACTCATGTATATACAAATAGTTAGATAAAGAGTAATGGTGTTTGCTAAAACTAAATATTCACTTAGAAGCGAGCTGTAATTTTCTATAGTAATAGCATCACAGCCAAAGTCTTGATGTCTATTAACTCCAAAAGATAAATTACCCGCTGAATCAAAATATAACAAACCAGAACAAATAATTCCATCTGCCAAGTTATGAGGCACAAAACAATCAGAGCCTTTTTATATATATACACTCTCTCTCTCTCTCTCTCTCTCTCTCTCTCTCTCTCTCTCTCTCTCTCTCTCTCTCAAGATTAAAATTCATCAATCAATCACACATTTTAATGGCCAGGCCATCTCTCCTGCACACCAAAAATTGAATTACAAAAGCAATTCAATTAAATTGAACTGTGATTCAATACCTCTAATCATTCCGCACGGTCAAATTAAATCTCTCGTTCCTTTAATCATACCCCCATGTTAAATAATTACTCAATTCAGGAGAAGTCTAGAGGTGGGTGTTGAGTTAGTAACTCATATTTGTGTATTTACACGCTGTTATGGAGGTTTGGGTTGATGGCCTCTTGACTCCGCTTTAATGGTTATTTTACCCAATATGACTTGATTCTGAATCACCATTTTTGGTAAACCTGGAACAAACAGGTTTTAGCCTTAGCTTTAGGATCAAAGCTAGGGGTTCATCCAAAAATGAATTTTCATTCATAATTTGAATCACCTCAACAGGTGAGAGGTCTTGATGCTACAATAGGAACAGGGTGGGAATTGCCAACAGAAATTAGAGAAGATGTAGAAGTCAGAATTCATGCAGGCTTCTGGGGTTAAATGTATGAAGCGAGTTTCAGAGATGTGCTTGTGTGTGGACAAAAAGGACAGCGACTTGTGTCTTGTTGACATTTTATTTGTTTACACATTCCATGAAAGGATCTCCTAAAATAGATTTAGAAATAGATATTTTGTAAGTGTGAATCATGCTTTGATGTATTTAGCGATTAAATAGATTTATGCGCCAAAATGAAGTGACAAAAGTGCAGTGACATTTTAATTTTATTATGTAAATATTGCAAAACCCAGTGACAAATATAAAAGGTGAGTAATAATAATGATTTATGGCAATCACGAAATATAAAAAAACAGCAGCAACATGTGTGTTCACAAGCACAAAAACATTCATGATGCGGTGACGATAAATACACTTACATTTATTCATTTGGCAGAAGCTTTTATATACTGACCATAATTAAATGCAAAAATTACTGCCATCGCTTTTTTTACATACTGCTGAGTGTATAAACTATTCTTTGTGTGAAACAGAACTGTCGCCTTTGACGTCCCATAATGCACCTTTTCATCTGATAAACAATTTGCTCTGCACCGTTTCCTTTGAACATGACCCGACATTACAAAACCGACTACCAAAGCCATATTTTAGGCAAACAGAACAGGCGATCCGCTGTGTTTACAGAGCTCATCTTAAATTCAGATGTGGCTACTACGCTTCATGGAAATAGATTTTGAAAGGTTACGACTGCGTGTGAATCAAAATGGCACGGGGGGGGGGGGACAAGACAAGATGAGCCAATATAACACAGATTCCTCTTTAATAAACAGCTTATTGACCGCCGTGCCATTTGAAAGCGCTTCTGTGAACTTGTGGGAGCCGGACGTGCGAGTCGGTGGCACGACGGGATACGTCCCTTTTTGATCTCAACTGACTGGAGCAGTCAGAGAACAAACTGGACATCAACTGGCTATTACTTTACCGTGGTATTCCGGACAACAGTGGGACTATGTTGGAGAGACACTGCTGGCCCAACATTGGCCTGCTTTTAGAGGACAATTCATCACTGGGCAAGGCATCAGTCTGTCAATTCCCAATCCCACAGTGCTCTGGGTCAGGGGGTATAGCACTGGGACTTGCAACAACCTCAATGTGCCATTCACTTTTGAAAACTGAATCGTGAGGGCCGGCCATCAGACCTTCATAATTTAGAACAGCTTTTCTCAAAATGTGGGAGCTGTGGAGCATCTGTACATAAAAATCATGGTTTTATTCTAAAAAATAACCACAAACACACAAATCGAACTTTCAAAGCAATACTTTCAAAAATAATGATACAGGGAGCAGGTTGCCAAGGCAACCAGTAGGTTTTCCCTGTCCAGTGTTAGCATGCAAATGATTTCTGCGTGTGTGGTATGTGGTAGTGTATTGCGCTAGATATCAAATTCAAAGCTTTGACATCAGTAACAGATCAACATGTCACATCTCATTAAGCGAGTCGCTTGAAAGCAATTAGTTCTATTATGCTGAGGACATTTGTATATTTCTGAACATACCTTAATGTCATTTTAATGTCCACCCTGCAGATGTGTTCATACCCTGTGTGTTTGTTAAAGCCTCAGAAGGTGGAGAGATTAGGGGATTCCTAAATTTGGAACCTGCTGGTCTAGCTTTACTTTTTTTTATTAAAAAAAAGATTTTAAACATGTACTTCACCAACAGAGTTTTATGGCTTTTAGTGTTGAGGAGCATTACAGTTTTCGCATCTTGGAAAAAAGACACAATTACTGATGACTCATCTTGCACTACACAGATTTTCTTTTTTGTTCGACGAACTGTTTATTTAATAAAATACATATAGGCGCCAGACGTGTGCGTCCAACGAAACTGTCTATTATGCAACCAAATAGACTGTAAAAAGGATGTGACAAATAAGTCATATATTTTATACGTTATCTCAAAATAAGCAACGTCAACTTATTTATTTATATTTTATTTATCTGAATGTAAAACAGAGGCAGAAAAAATGTGTAGCGAATGTACTTATTTAGCTATTTAAAACAACGGAATGCTTGAACAAAAGGCAATTTTGACATTTTCAAGGTTTTTCAACAAGGTCACTTACATGAGTTACAATATACTATTCAGAATCAAGACCATGAAATTGGATCTGTGACGTGAAGGTGCATGATGTTGCGTTGCACCTGTATATGTACAGTACATGCTGTAAATGTCTCCATAGTTCATGTTTCTCAGAGCGGAAAAGATTTATCTGCTTATCGCTGTTTGAATGTCGCAATATTTATTCTAGCGCTCGCTGCGTGTGTAGGATAAGAAAATAAATGTAAATGCTGGTACGTCTGTGTAAAACAGCTCACTGCAAACAGAAGAATCGTGGCAGTTTGCATTATGCAGGATCCATCAAACATTTATTACGAGTGAGTAAGAGCTTGCTAACCTTTGTCTACGATAACACCTACACGCTCTCCTGAGGAAAAAAACAGCGCAGACAGGATTGCGATTCAAAGCTCCATAACTGTGTTGGCCTAAAAATGCCTGAATACTGCCCGTACGTGAAGAAATATCAAATTTGATTTCAGACAGGAAGAAAGAAAGTCAGCGGCCTTGAAAATAAAGTTGTGTAATCTCCCCACGGTCCAGGGTTGATGGGCAGCGACAGTTTCCCTTTTTGGTATGTTGAGCCAAGTGTGAAAGCCTAGAATGGATGAAACCTCCAGAAATTGGATAAAGTCCAACATTTACATTTATGCATTTGGCAGATGCTTTTATCCAAAGCGACTTACAATGCATTATACTATACATTTGTGTCTGGATATGTGCAATCCCTGGGATCGAAACAATGACCTTGGTGTTGCTAGCGCCATGCTATAACCACTAAGCTACAGTAAAGCTACTGTGAGTCAAACAGCTACTAAGAGAAAAAATTATAAAAAGTCAATTTAGCTAGTAGATAAAGTAAGGCCCCAAGTATATAAATGTACCCAAATTATTTTACTACATTGTTATACTGAATTATAATTGGTCTTTTAATTGGCATTTTAAAGGTGCTGTGTTAAGAGAAATACAAGATAATATAAATAACAATGTGTTCAGTATAAAGACCTTACACAATGAAGCGTTAAGTTTTTAGTATGAGTTATTTCTATCTACAAACACCACGGGTCCCCTTACATGGAATTCACCATGTTGTTTCTATAGTAGCCCTAAATGGACAAACCGCTATACAAAATGCATTTCGTAAATATGTTATCTGTTTCAGCAGAGAAGTGAAATCTGTGTCAGACGTCGTAATGGTTTGTAAGGGAATGGTTTCACATTGCTACTTTACAATATTCAGAACTTTAACATTAGACTTTGTCATTGATCTATGGTGGCCATCATAGATGTGCTTTTGTTATACGGGAATGACTGAACCTTTCAAATCAAATTTCAACCTAAAAATGATTTTGTCACATCACTCCCAAACTTGAATACATTATAGCAGAAAAAGCAAGTGAAACCATTTTGCTGTTAAACTACATAACCACAGGCAATAGTACTGGTGGATAGGTTCATTCAATTGACTTTAATCTCTTTAGTAGAGCAGCCTGGGTTTCAGGAAACTCTGATCGTAGTGGACACAATTCAATATGTGAAAATGTCCACACTAGAATTGAATCTAAAAAAAGATGTGGGAAGCAAATCTAGCTCATACAAGCCCATAAGCAAAAGCTGAGATGTTTTAAGTACAATAACAAAATCTAGACCCCAAAATACACTTTTTTTGGATGAAAGTAATTTGATCATGGACAGATCATGGACGTTTTGTTTAAACAATAAACTGTGAACTGTACCCAACATCCTTGTATAGTAAAAATCAAACTAAACTGGGTAAAATCTGAAAAAACACGAATTGCTGAATAATTTCTTTATAAACTTCTACTATCATGCTAAAAGTAACAGGTTATAGGAAATATTTATTTAAATGTAACCTTCTCATTCAGTGCCATGCAAAGCATGCTGGGAAGTGAAAATCTCCTGTTTAGTTTCACCAATGCTACAGCCATGCACCATGCATCAAGTAAACATTTAAACTTTTCGTAAATGTATCAATTTAATGATTTACACTCATAGAAATTAAGTTGTGAGAGAATGTTCAAGAATTGTGTTACTCATTTAAATTAAGTCATTTAACAAGCAGAAAGGATTTTGGCCCAACAGTCCACGGCATTTATGGATACTATGTGTTTGAGCAAAATAACAAAATTACAATTCTGTACCCTAGGACAAGCTTTGAGATATTTATGATATAAGATGTTAGGTTTACTCAGACAGAAAATAGCTTTTCTCTGCCTATTAAAAACTCAAGGAGTAAAACAGGCCAAAGAATGAGAAGAGCTTTTTCGAGGAGCCCTCAGCCAAGCCACAGGCAAACACAGCAGAGCTCCAAATACCAGATCTGACAGAGGGACTCGCATTTTAGTCTCAGTCATTCAGACTTCATGTTGATGATCTACGACCTCGTAATAGCCGGGAACCAGAGCATCTTGAGCCTTTCAAACAGAATTAGGGGTTTGGGGAAAAAGGACTATTTGAGCAAGCAAGATCGCTGAAGCATTGAACAAAATGACTCTGTTTCATCATTCTGCTCCTGCTGTATGTCCGCGCTGTAGAGAGAAGAGAAACTGCTTCTATACAGTGAGAGTCTGTCAGAATCAGGCTGGATTTAAAGCATTGAAGGCTTTTGGTGGGCACTGACGTCATAAATTGTGTTGTTTTTGTATGCCAATGGTTCCCAATCAGGTTTGATTTGTTTTGTAAAAAAGAAAAATAATACACCACCAAAAAAGGTTTTAAACTGTAAATTATTATTATTATGTATAATAATTTTTTTATTATTACTGTTATTATTATTCATTTTATTTTCTTGTTGTTGTTGGCTAAGGAAACTTACTATTTATGGAAAAAACTAAACCTGTGCTGTACGGATTTTTGTTTAAGTATGAATAAAATAACAATGTTGTACTCCAAATAACAATTTTTCTACATTTTCTATTCTAACATATCCTGTTGCTTCTGGCTTCTGGATAAATCAATTTTACCTATTGACTGTTTTAAGTTTAGATTATCATAATAATGCCTAGGAGTAAGGATAATACTAAATTAGATCCAAGATAGTACGGTTCTTGTTTGGAGTCAATGAAGGGATTGGGCTGTAGGAGTACATAGCACAAAAAAGGTCAAGACACTGTGAGGAAAGAGAATGATATGCATTATATGCAAAAAAGATCCAGCATCTAAAAGTGCCCAATGAAGCTTATAAATGGCAGTAAAAGGGCAAATGACTGCCAGCTTAAGGCCTTTACAATCGTTAGAGGCTTTATAGTCCCCGAGAGGCCACCAATCGGCCCTCTTGACTGGCCTTAGGCAGGTCAGAGTGGGTGGCCTTCATGGTAATCCATTGTCACCCATTACTATGGAATAGGCATTTAATGAAGCAGCGGGGCGATCGCACGTCACAAGAGCTTTAGTGATGATCGATGTGTGGATCAGTACCCAAGAGAGTTGATTGATCTGAATGAGGTTTCCATTGATTGAATGGCGGACGGATTCTGGTGATATGTCAAATGTAGCAAGGTTAAAAACAAGCCAATGTTTTAATCAGTAGGTTAGCTTATTCCAAAACTATTTATTGTAAACTAAATTGTGAACTGAATTTAGCAGTAGACGGCAACGACATAAACAAATGTTTCTGCTCATGTGGGCTTTTGTGGCCCAAATTGAACATCTGGTACACATGCACAATAGAGTCCCTGCAGATTCTACAAAAAGAAATAACAAGTAAATGACATTACTAGCAAGTTAAAAGTATGTTTAGTCAGTATTGTTTTGGGTTACCAGTAGAAGAACCGTTACTTAAATGCGACAAAGTTACACGACCCATTTAACTTAAGGTGACAATGTTGTGAACTATCTCTTTAAACAATTTGATGAAATTTGTGGGAAAAAATCACTGGTAGCCAAAATGTCATACAGCACTTATAATCAATATTCTTTACTGTAAACAAATGACAAATTTATATGTTTTAATGCTCGTGGTCATAGTTTTGACTAGTCATAGTCTTTTAACGGATGACAGTATTTACATGAAGTATGCAAATTACAAACTAGAATCTATTTTGCTATTTACTAAACAAAACAAATACCATGAAAATTTGAACAGGGAAAGAAATGTGTGGAAAAAAACAAGCTCGTAATTTTCACAAAATCAACATTCATAGAGTTGCGCCAAGTAAGAGAAACAACTCTACGAGGTATTCTTAACCAGAAAGATCTGAAAATATATCTTTGTGTGCACTGAGAGCAAATGTGCTGCCATGCTAATGTTAGCATGAAGCAGCTAGCTCCTCAGTCACATCAAACCCTCATGGGCTGTGGTAATACACACTGTCAAAACAAACTCAACAAAAGAGGGAAAAAAGAACAAACGCAGCAGCTAGAAAGGGAAACAGAGCCCCATGCCACCCCTCGCTGTGAGAAGAAGGGATTGGTGCAACGGAGAGAAAGAGGGAACGTTCTACTGAGGTGCGAGGCACATTACATCAAAGCTCTCAAAGCAGAGAACTGCAACATGCTCGGAGCCACACATACGACGTCTGTGAACACACGCACATAAACCGATACGCATCACAAAACGTTTGAGTGGAACAATGGAATAGACATTTTAAATTACGATCAGTTAAATTGTCCCGATGGGCTGTTAAATGCACACATTGCAGCAAATGTTATATAGCAGGCAGTAAATAGTATCATAATGGACGCCATTTTAACCAAGGTTAAAACCCACAGGATGGCACCAAAACCAGTCATTAACCAAAAACGGTCTACTGGTTTAATCGTTTCAATGTTCTTTTATTCAAGGGACTCTTAGCGTAAAACAGCATCATTACTACTGACCACAAGTTTTCCATTAGTGCCTTAAAATGGTCTCGGCCCAAACTGGCACGATCGATAAAACATGGTTTCGGTTAAGCGTTTCATTACGAGAGCACCCACGCTCCAGAAGTTCCACAAAAAACCAATGTAGCTGTCCATCATATTGCACGCGGCTCCATATAGTAGAGCGGTGGTTTGGCTCGGGTTCAACGTAGAAGATGCCACTGGTGAGCAAATGTTGATCCAAGATCTTCACATCCAAACTGTGAGGGATTAGGGGGCCTGCCAATGTCTGGCCTCGATTCATGAACACCGGTTAGTTAAAAGCCTCAGTCAGATTTGAGACAGAGAGAGATTAATGTTCGAAGCTTTATCGAGGCGCTTGAACCCCCCACCACACCACCCCAGCATCTTCCAGCTACTTTCTTGATGCCAAGTCTGACTGACTTACTCTGGCAGAGTCTGGCAGCAGCCCTAATTCATTGCATTAATAAGTGAATAAATAAATTGCAGATGGAGTTGGCCTCGCAACGCCAGTTTTAATGCACTGTTGGCCACGGAGGCCAAAGCCAATACCCTCACAACCTCTGACAACTTCCTGCTCTGAGACGGATGAATGAAACCAATCAAATCGACAGCAATGACAGTGATTAGAATGCGGCCCAAACGTATGCCGATATAATACTTTTATGTACTGTAAGCAAAGTTCGGTCACCGTATAGAAAGTAAATGTAGATGTTCCTCAAACACCAACTGCAACTTCATTAAATCCCACGCGATCTGCAAAGGACAATTAAGCACAGTTGCTATCTTAATGCCCTAGACAATTCACTATGTGCTGTAGGCAGATGAAATGCTTTCATATTTTGCTTATGTGAATGCATAATGGTATGTAAAACACATGATGTTTCAAGATGTTTCATGGATATTCTTACCTATCTTTTCGATTTTAAAACTGATGTGACTTATAGATTTACATATCATGGCCAATACTATAACTTAAAAATTTTTTTTTTTTTAAATCCACCATGACTCCCTGACTAAGGTCCATTACAAGCAAGTATAAAATCAAAACAAGACTCTACCTAAAGGACTACGATAATTCCCCGACAGTAATACTCCTGTTTGACAGAGACATAAAAGATTGCACATTTCACTTGTACAGCAGTGTGGCAAGACAGAAGGCTTTTGGTATAAATAAATAAATGATGAGGAGCCCAAAGGCATGTGAGAAACATGTGAGAAATGTGGAAGAGGATTTTGTGGTGTTTTAGGTCTTAACACAAAACTATTAACTACACTGAAACACTGTGATGGCAGCAGTGTACGTCAGGGACTCTTCTTTAACGGCAATGGCTGTAAAACCCTTAAAGGCATTGGGAAAATGGAGGAAGCAGTAAGTACAGCTAAATCCCGAAGGAAAACGTCGCACAATTGACGAGAGCAACGGGACACCGGAGATGATACTTCCTTCAGTGATGACCCGAAACATACAGCCACATCAGAATCCCCAAAAGTTAAAGAGATCAATATATTATAGATCAAATGGGGACAGGACGCTATACTGTATGCTGTTAAAATGTCTTTTTTCCACACTGAAAGCAATGAAGTGATCCTGGGTCGGTTCATAGACCTATTCAACCAGTAACAAGGTCATTAAAAATACTGTATCACTTTATATCCAGAGGAGAGTCACTAAACAATTACTTCTGAGGATCAAGAGTAAGTCAATAAACTTTACTGTGGCGTCTCCCTTCACTTGCAAAGCGCTTTATTACCAATGCTGAACCATCTTATGCTATTAACTTTATCAAAGCATGTACAGATATCAATAAACAAACTTTCCAATGGGTAATTATGGTGAAATATATACGGTCTCAGTTTTTGAAGTATGACATATGTAAGTCATTTCTACAGTATTACCATCTGAATTGTTTTATTGTTTTGCGTTTTGTCTCCTTTTTAATAAAATAATAATAAAATAATAAAATCATCTAGTGGTGAGGTTGCGAATTGCAACCAACAGCTCACTCCACCGGTCACCTCTTCCTTCCGAAGCACTACGGTGGCTGACACAGGATAAAGATGTTGTCACATTTTCCCTTCTTTGCTGAAGGAGATATCACTTTTACGAAACACACTCTGTAGAGCAGTTTGTTCGTTTAGGGCTACTGTAGAAACAACATGATGAATTTCATGTATGGTGTATGTAGATAGAAATAGCTCATAGCTCAAAAACACAACACTTCATTATAAGGTCTAGTCTAGTTATAAGGTCTAGTTATGTATATTATTTTGCATTTCTGTCAATAGATTCGCCTTAATATTATACACAGCACCTTTAAGTATTCACTGTAACACAAAAACAAACATGAAAACAACCGTTCAGAATTGCTACTTGAAACTGGGCTTCATAAATATTGCAAATGTGTTAAGTGTGTTCTACAATAATGACAACTACAAGCCCTTGTGATGAGGAATCAATTGTTTTCCACAATAGCCACATTGTGTACTTAATGTGCTCTGTTGTTGGATCAATGGAGTTAAATTTTTAAGCATTGCATTGCATTTGTTCCATGTCTTGAATCATGTCTATTGTTAAGAACACAGTTTACTGAGCCTTGCAAGATGCCCTGAAGCTGCACATCTGTTTCCCTCCCCACTGAGTGACAAACTACATTAAACACATAAAGAACCACCATCATGCCCAAAAAATAATAAATACATTACTAGTGTCAAAATGCAAACAACACAGATTATGTCTCTTAATAACGTTGTGTAAATATATAAATGCACTAATGTTAATTTTGCACCTGAAATTTCTTTCAGGGATCAAAGAATATTCTCTGTTATGTCTTTCTCATGGCCACTCGTCCCACTAAAACAAGCTGACAGAACTAAGCCGGATTCGCTATTCCATGCCTGACCACCTTTCCTTTCCACTCTATCAGTAACTATCCAATTAGGGGCCAATGAAAACAGAAATTCATTGCTTGTCACTATTATGTACACTGTTTTTTTCTTCTCTATGCTCCAGGGAGAAAAGATAAAAAAATAAAGAAAAAATTAAAGACTGCATGGTTAACAATTACACAAATTGCTAACTTGTTTGACAAAACTATTTGGCCACCCTAAAGTGATTCAATTAATATTGCATGGGTCATTAGGCATTAGTGCCCAGAAAGGTACAAAGGACGCATTGGAGCAGCTATTAATGTGATTTGATTTCACAGAAACAAGGGGGGTATGGCCAGGGTTCAGCACAGAGAGCGAGAGAGAGAGAGAGAGAGAGAGAGATGGGGGGAGGGGGATGAAGGGTGCCTGCAACTGGTTGCCAAGCTTAAAGATTAAAGCATCCCCATCTATCCCACGCATCAGAGCTTTCTAAAGCCTAGCATGAATGTTTGCTTCTCTGATGACTTTGACTGGTCGGGGGAGTTGATGAAGTATGGAAATGAATGAGCGAGTCAAAAGTTTATTTTAATTGCTACACACCAGTACACGCTACCGATGGGTCACGTTGACTAGTCATCCGACAATCTGCTAATAATAATAATAATATTTTTTATTAAATGATAACTTTGTAAATGATGACAATGATTATTAATATTATTATTATTACTATTTGGTTATTTATTTTCATTTAGGTTAAAGTATTACTTTAAGTTTAGATACTGTAAAGTTTCATCCTCTTTAAACACTTCAACAACAACAACCATGCAACCATTTCATCAATAATACAGGCCTTTCTTAAGATCACACAAATGCACTTTCTCATTCAACAATGATCGCAGAGCAGCCACCAGAGAGCTACATCCTGAACGTCGGAGGGCCAGCGCCTGTCCAGAGGTCCACTGCCAGAGCCCAGACAACAACACGTGCTGCATACAAAGGAAGGGCACGCACTGCCGTGTACCGTCCATGCGCTTCAATATGCCTGCCTGGTGTATTGGCTGACCCGGGCCAGTCATGGGACCGGAATGGCACTCCAAGCCCTCCAGCAAGCGGGGAGTTCATTATGGTCTCATTATCCTTGCCAGGCTCCCATTGGCCAGACTAGAATTTCTTTCTGGAGATGCAGATCTGTGGGTTCAGAAAGGTGAACGTTTATTTATTCTTGGGTTTGCGCACGCTATTTCTCTACTGAAGTTACCTGGCGTGCCCATTAGCCTCTTGTATGCGAGTGTACACCGAGTGTTAGCCTGGACGGAGAGGAATATCTTCACACCCGGGCCAGCTGGCTCAAAGCACAATGGAATCGCCTCTAAACACTTCATTTTACTAATTGCACCCTTCCAGCTGAAACGCAAACACTGCTGGCAACGGCCGTAGTTTCGGTGACAATTCAGCTCCATTTTGTCCATGTGCCAACAAACCATGTTCGAAACCAACCACGTAGATCAGAGCACTTTGCTTTAGGTACATTCCTCAATCTTTGAGACGATCTGCCAGGGGGTTTGCCTCGGCAGAGCAGGGATAAACCCACAGACCAAACGCACTCCGAATTGCCATCCCTGCTCGTAATTACAGCACCGTTAGGGCTCTGACTTTGGGTGCCGTGCTAATGAGCAGGATTGAGCCTCCTCGCACTCGAGCCTGGCAAGCCGCGCCACGGAGAGGAGCTTAATTACAGCCGGGGAAATGCCCGCTAGAGTCATGCGGATCCATTTGTGTTCCTTCTGGGAGCTCCATCAGATGCCCCGTTAATACAGATGGTCCCACAAAGCGTAACCCTGCCACGACGGTAATGACGAGCCTCGGCCAGAAAGGCTTTGTCTCAGTGAAGCTTCTGGCTTTACTGGTGCCCTCTGTATGCCAGATCAGCAGCTGGCCAGCTTTGATGGATGGCAGCAAATCAAGACCTTCGCCCCCACCCCTCCTCCCAATACCAGCCGCGTACCCTCGTTCACCAAATCCTCTCTTTTCTGTACTTCGTGTGTGACTTGTCCTAACCTTCAGGAATCCAAAGACTAGAAATCAAAGTAATCAAAGCTTTCTTATGTTTGGTAGGATCCGAAATGCATCTGGCATCTCTACACATTCTTTGTGTGTGCGTGTTACATGTCCCATTTTAATGACATTAAAAGTGCTGTTTGTGGGGTTCGATTCCCGTTCTCATTGGTCCTTTGCCGGTCCTGCTTCCCTGTCTTCCCCAATATCTTCCTGTCAACTCTCCACTGCACGTTGTCATTAAAGGCATAAAAAAATTTAACTTAAAAAAGTTATATTTGTTCTCTTAAATATTATCCTTTTGCTTTGATCTTTACTTGAACAAGCTGTTGCTCTAAATAAAGAAACAACTAAATAAATAATAAACAGCAAATAAGCCATAATCTAAACGTACTGTATACAGTCATGTTTTTCATCCTCTTCAATCAAAGACACTCGAGTTAGTTTGTTTCAGTTTAATCAAATAAATTACAAAGGCAGGGCACAATTTCAGGTTCATATTAAATGAAAAATAATACAGGATACAGATTCTGTCTCCTGTCTGCGATCCGACTGATCACCTGATTATTTCTTATTATTATTTCCAGTCTCACACTATAAGACCACTAAGCAGAAAAATCCATTTATAATGCATTATAGATAAACTGGAGTAGATTATGGTCTGCATGGAAGATGTGATATCAATGTCCGCAAACACGTTAAGTTAAGCTGGCGAGGAGTCCCCACCGCTCTAACCCAACACTTCTTTCCCACTGGACGTCCCGAGAGAGAGAGAGCAGTGTTGGCTTTAAAGACCTTGTTGGGACAGCAGTGTGGTGGTCTGACCACATGTTGTGGGCCATTAAAGCCATGAAGCTTTTAGGAGAAAAATCTCTGTTAGGAAACCCTGCCTCTGGGAACCAGCCCTATCAGCTTCTGCTATGGTATAAGCATTACCGCTCGGCTCATCCCAGTCTCATGAGATCTTTCATCCACTTTGTATTTGTAAAACATGCATTATTCCCTAGATCCCAACAGCTCGTGAGAATAGACAAAGCATTCAGAAAATGGGGAAGGGGATCACAAAACAGCAAACGAAGTCTGTGCCAATGCCGGGGGACTGATACCAATTTAGTTTGAGGACTAAAAGCACTTTTATTTTTTTCCAAAGTAATGTCTGGTAATACCAAAAACTGGCACAGAGTTGGGAGAAATGCAATGAAATAAGGAGATTATAAAGTCCTTAAAACACATCAACAATATGGAATGAAATGTCCCAAACGCTGCTATTTTGTCAAGATGTCTATAATAGAAGTAGGGTAATCTCATAATCTAAATGGCTATGATTCACTGTAAATGGAAACCTAAAGACAGTGCCTGACTGATTCGATTCAGACAACCAAAACCGAGGCTGGACTCAGAAAATGACAATAGAACAAAATGAAATAGCCTCTGATTTTATGGATTTGACCTTAAAAGTCCAGACAGTTTTAACTTGAAAAAAGTACACAGCAATTGTAGTCGAAAAGTGCCTGTTGTGTTTGGAAACGGGATTAAAATATTTCCCTCTCAAAATTCTGAATCGATGACTGTGCTGATCCTTATTT
This sequence comes from Oreonectes daqikongensis, assembly GCA_026939265.1. Classification (NCBI taxonomy): domain Eukaryota; kingdom Metazoa; phylum Chordata; class Actinopteri; order Cypriniformes; family Nemacheilidae; genus Oreonectes; species Oreonectes daqikongensis. The sequence continues at coordinate 2,127,341 of JAOTQM010000031.1, forward strand.
GATCCTATTTGGTAAGAAAGCACCCCTGATCACGCATGAGCAACTTATTGGCAAAGAAAAATGAGCAGCTTGCGAAACGCAACCTTGCTTTCCCTCTGCATGTGTTGGTCTGTGCAGATTTCTGGTGTCTTGTAAGTGTAGTCTTATTATTTTCTAATTCTTTTGTCTTAAGGGCACAACAATCTGTATTTATTTACCTACAATTGTATTTAGTATTAATTAATTAATGTGTTTATTTATTATTATTTGATGCACTACTTATTTATTCATTTACAATTTTCTTTTTATTTTATGTGGCATTTATTTATTCATTTACAATTTACGATTACAGTTTTTTATATATATATATATATATATATATAATTTAGTATTTAGTATTAGTATTAATTTGTTTATTATTATTATTTTTTAATTAATTTAACATTTTACAATTATTATATATTTTACTTCAACACCACATGATATAGACAATGTAGTACTAAAAGCAGCTACTTACAGACGCATCAAATTTCTGCATAAAAATCTGCATAAAATGCATTTTGGAATGTCACACCTCATTGACATTCTCAACTTATTCGACAGTAAAACCAAAAAATGTTATGGTTGCAAAAACAGCATAGAAAATAACACAGTTCACATAATATTTCAAGACCTATGCTGTGTCTTATTTATGCAAACTTCCATTTAACAGTAGCAACCGATGACCGGGTCAGGAGACAAAACAACAGGACCTTGAGTCGCGAAACAGGGTCAGACGATGCAAAAGAAACCTCTTATCACTCTCTCTTTCCTTAGCCTCATATCTCTTTCCCCCCTCTCTGCTTCTCGTTTTCTCTTTTTTGCTCTGTATCTCTGTCTTTTACTCCCTCCCTCTCTAAGCATGTTCTCTCCAGGGCTTAGAGGCAGCAAGCTGATTGAGTGTGAAGCCAGCTTCCTTTCATTGATGTTATAAAATATGGAGGATGGCTAGACCAGGCCCAAATCCAAACCTTCTGAAAAAGAGAGAAGAACAGGAAGAGACAATCGGCCCGTGTTTAGCGGCATCTCTTCCACAGATGGAGAAAATAGAGGGTCGAAAATGCTAAAAACAATTCTGGCACGATTTTTCAACGCAAAAACGAAAACAAGTCCAGCTTATTGATGCACTAACAGTGCTAAAAGTTTTAATGAAACCATCATCAGCACATCTCACATTTTATACAAATTAGATTGTGAATCATCATATGTAAATTAGAATGATATGATTCATATTAATGTGATTATAAAGTGCCAGATGTTTTTTAATTCTAGCAATTGTGGGAGTATTAAAGGGATAGTTCAACCAAAATTCTGTCATCATGTCTGTCATCATGTTATTCATCAAAATATCTTCTTTTGTGTTCTGCAGAAGAAAGAAAGATTTGCAATGACACGAGGATGAATAAATAATGACATAATTTATAAATTTTTGGGTAAACTTTGCCTTTAAAAAATCTAAATTAATAAATCTGAAAAAATCTAAAGAGAAGTGCATTGTTATCCAGATGTACATAAATAATGGCACAGTTTTTGTGTGATAAGATTTTAGCTCATGATGAATGTTTAACACATTCTGAGTCAGTTTGTGTTGATTTTGTGTTAAATAAATAATAAGGACAACACAAGGTTGAGTTTAAAAGTAACACACAATGTGTTGTCCTTAACACAGAGACGTTCAATTCAGGACAGATTGTGTTGTTTTTAAAACATTACATAATAATTTTGGTTGCCTATAATGAAGAAAAAGCACTGTCCTATCATAGCTGTATAGTCCACAACTGCCACTTATGACTGCAAGAAAGAGATTTTTCCTTTTAAGAAATAACAAAACCAAACATGAGCACACTGCTACAAAAACACAGTACAACACCCCCATTTGTGACCCCAACATATTCTTACCAAAACACAACATACATATATTCTATGCCTGACCCCATTTTCCAGATCACACAAACCCCACATAGGCATTAAAACACCTTTTTGAGACAATGAGACGCTCTCGAACACATTTGTACATGAGAACCCGTGAGCAGACACTTCCCACAAGGGTGAAAATGGATTTCGGTCAGGGGGGCTATGACACTTCCAACTGGTAAAAAAGAAAGCTAGTCTTGTCACCCTTGATACACAAGGACCTGTAACATATTCTGAAAATAGAGCGGGAGGCAAAAGACACATCTGAGTGTGATCGGTGAGATATGAGCTTCTCTAATCCGTCCTCAAAACTGTCTACCTTTCAAGACCGAGGGCCATCTCGCCCGTCTCGCCCCCGGGCCGTTTCAGACGGGCAATCAGTCTGCGTCCCGAAAGAGCTTTCAGACGTGCCGAAGTGCCGAGCTTGCTGGTCACAAGCGTATGTTTTCCCCACTTCTTTTTTCGCAGAAAGGGTAAGCATAGCTAGCAGAAACGTGTCGACTGTCCTTTGATGACTGTGGGATGAAACATCCACGCGGCGCTGCCGGCGTCGTTTCTTGAATAACAGAAACCAAAAACAGTTGGGTACTGATGTCATTGAAGTCACAGCTTATGTGGGACATGTGATGAACAATCGCTGTAGAGAAAACCATGAAGATGAAAACAGTGTACAGTTAGAACTTTGTTCTCCATCACCCATTAGCTGAAAACAGATGAGGTCAACCGCCTCAGGGTGGACAAAGGCTCGCATGTCAGAACAAAGTCCACATGGAAAGACTGGTCTTCTCCGGATCTCATCCGCAGCCCTTGCCTGTTTTTCTCTTGGAAAAGACTGAACTAGAGAACAGTTTGTGAACCTAGTTGAATAGGATCTCTATGCTGCAACAATGAGGGAGAAAAAAGGGAGGCACAAAGAATCTAACAGTGCAACCAAAAAAAGAGCGAATCAATTTTGAACTCGGGGAAAAATGGCGCTGCAAAGAAAAGCTTCAACAAAAGCAAAGCCAGGCGGAGGAGGGTTCAAGACGGATCAGGCGTTTGCATTTTATGTCACCTTAGCATGAAGGGAAGTCTGATTGTGTCTTCAAAGAAGCCGAGTGGTGGAAAAAGATCCAGTGAAAACACTAATGGAGAAGAGCCGTGGAGATCTCGGCGGTGTCTTTTTGACTGCAACGGCGTGCCGGAGTTCGGCTGAAATACGGGAAGCAAATACATACAGTCACTGTTGCAGGTCGTCCACTTTGATGTTTTTCTTTTTTGAAGATGCACGTCATCTCGCAACATGGGTGCTGTCTAGTTTTCATGAAAATAACGGAAAGGGGGAATACGGAATGAATGTGCAATATTCTTTGCACCGTCTGTGTTGTTTTAGCAACCTGTTTATAAAAGAAAACATGCAAATCAGGCACAAACACGGACACAAAATCTGTACCGAACACAATTTGCATGGAATAAGACACAATCTAAAATTGGCCTAAGGAGGTATGTTTGTTTTGAAAAGAATTACAATGGCATTCGAGCAACCTTGTGCAAACAGAAAAGACAGTCTACACTTTTAGAAATAAGGGTGCTTTAAAGGTTCTTCACAGCGATGCCATAAAAAAACAATTTTGGGGTCCACAAAGAAGCATTCAGTCAAAGTCTCTTTAAAGACCCATCTTACCTTTTTATAATCTCAAGAACCTTTTTCTGCCACAATGGCCCTTTTTGTGAAACAGGAGGTTGTTAAAGGGTCTTTATGGAACCATTTAGACAAAAAAGTTTCTTCCATGGCATCGTGAAGCATCTTCGTTTTTAAGAGTGTAAATCTATTGAGGTCTGATTTTACAGCTGTGCCAATAAAAGCCACGGAGACCGATACAGATCTTCTGATTGACTGATCTGTGTCTGGTTATAAGACACGATTGATGGGATGAAAGCGCTGCCATTTGATATTCAAATCGAAGGACATTAGCAATAAATCCTGATATGTCAAAGAAATTGAAGTTGAAGTGTTATTACAGCCAGGCAAGAAACAACGGTCAAATTTCATTATAAGGAACACGGTGGGGTTGATGTTTAGATAGAAAAAATAATTAAGAAAAAAGTGTGTTGCAAGTTAGTGCAATCTTTCAACTTTAAATCTTCAATCTTATATAAATTATTAAGAGGAAAGTGGGGAAATGTATGGAAAATATTTGAGGCTCTAAGATTTTCATGTTTCTGGCTCAGGCAAAGATGAGAGACATCACTAGAAAAAAAGCCTTTCTGAGTTATAGTTCAGTGTTTGAAAAGATGAAGGCTAAGTCAAACTATGGTGCTGTACTGTGTCGCTGGGATTCAGCTGTTAACAAAGAAATCATTGAAGGGAAATGGAAGGGCACAGATAATGTTAACCTAACCTTCATCTTTTTAATTTCATATTATTCAGATGTTACAATGTGCTGATGTCAGACACTATTGATAATAGTATCTTCATTTAACATGTTAACCTTTGAGGGCAAAAGTTCAGTGTCTTTATTAACATTATTTTCTTCTTGCAATAGTGGTGGTGATGTACAAAAACTTTAATCTGCAAACTGTTGCATCAGCCAATGTGTGTCTCTATTGAAAATGAATTTAACTCAGTTTACAGTAAAGCTTTTTCATCGATTGCCTTAAAATCAATGTGAGCTCAGGGGGAGGAGCATCTATGTTCTTCTGCACTGGACCATGATGGATGGATATTTTAAACTACAGCCAGTTTTACTCTCTCTCTCTCTCTCTCTCTCTCTCTCTCTCTCTCTCTCTCTCAAATTAATGAGGTTTAAGAGGAAAAACTGACTTAATATTGACTTAAATTCTCTTATTTTCCGCACAAAAAAAATTACTGATTAAACATAAAAGTTACTTTATATTGGTTTATTATATGTAATTTAATTTATAATAATCAATTATGAATCCTAACAGCTGCAGTAATTATTTGCTTTTATTAAAGGCAATATTGAGCACTGCAAGTGAATTTGGCATGCATTGAATATTTTTTTTTTGTGGGCTGGTTTTAGAGATTTACCCTTTAAAGAAAGTAATGGACAAAAATGCACTTATCCAGCTTTAAAAGGCTTGGTTAAAATTGCAACAACAAAAAAAGGATCAAACAAAACAAAAAGCCATGCATGGTTTTAAGAGGCCGACCAGACAAAGCGACGAACAATTCTTTTCAGAGTGGAAAGGTCTTTGGGCTAAATTGATTTCATTAGATAGCGCTTAGTGCTGTTACAATTTTGCACAGTGCCAGAGGGTGGTGAGCTTTGAACCGGCAAGGTTGCAACCACTTAGCCATATTATGCAGGCCGTATTTCAATGGGCGATGCTTAATGCGGCAGTCCTGGCTGTTTGGAATGCTTCCAGCGCAATTAAAAGAGGTTTTACGTCATTGCGAGCATCCTAATATTTGCGAGGGCTTCTGATCTACGGCTTAAATATTACGCTCCTCTGGAGCGCTTCCGTCTTCATTCATGGCTCTGTTTCCGTTATAACGCGTTTAAAATGTTTCTGTGTGGTGTGTGGATTACAGTACTGAACGTGGTGAACAAAGAAGGATATGAGCGGAGGGGGTGCGCGATTGTGCTTGTTGTCAAGCTTATATTGTGGTTGCTATGTCATGTCACGGCACATAAACACCACTAAAGATGTATTATGGTAAGTAAAAGACTGACAAAAGCAACATGTTATATACACATAATATATAATTACAATTTTATATCTATAATTCAAACCATTTAGCCTTCTTCTTACACTCTTTCGATCCCTCCTGTCACCATATCCTTTCTCTATATAAACAATGTTTTCATTTTATTTTATAATATTCCATATATGCAAAAAACGTTAGCAAAAACAAGAACAGTTTGTGGAAAGACTTTTTTTAATAAAAGTGCCTATAAATTGTAAGCATATTGCTTCTTTCATCTGTCACTAACTTCATTGCTCCAAACCCGCTGATATGCATGAGAACTCTTTAATACAGACGGCAAACTACTAAAGGGAAGAAAAACCTAATAACATGCAGACACAGGTGCAACCGTAACACATTCTATCACACAGTCAAATAGACCATGTTTTAATCTGATTTGAGCTTTTTTAACATCTCAATGAAAAAATATCTGTTTTATGCATTTAGAAGAGGCTGTTTAAAGCCTCCTCCACCCTTAATCCTTGAGCATGGATTGTCTCTGTTCATTTATCCCTCTCTCAGTACAGTATTTGTTTGTTTTTCAGGCTAAGAGAGAAGAGAGAAAAGCAATCTGTGAGGGCAGAAGGAGAAGCCCTCGCATGTGCAGGAAGCAGCTGCCCTGCCAGCAAGATTCAATTCTATTCATGGTCACTGACTTGCAATTTGGCCTTTTTTATTTTCCCCCTCAGTCTCTGTCTGCTTTTTGAGCACTTCTGTCATTGTTACATGTGACATGCATAAGCATTGCACATTGATTTTGTATCCATTTTGGAGTCTGAATGTTTTTGTACACCTCAAATCTCATTCGGAGATTAATTAGACATCTGTCGTGTTTCTATTGTAATCTGTTGTTCCATGTGATGTCTGGTTTGCTGTCTTAAAATATAAAGGGACACATTATGAATCGATAATATGTGCTTGCAGCTAATTCAAATACAACATACAGCTAAAAGACTTTAGAAAGTCCACTACAATTTATGATTAAAATGCATATTTATACAAATTTAAATGGAAAGAACTAATAAATAATGTCATTGATAAATCCATCTAGTATGATGCCTTATAATTGCATTTGATGTAGCCATGATGCCATAAAGGACAAAGATACATTCATAACTTTATATTGTGCCATTGGTGCCAACTTTATAACTCTTTGCACCTTTAAATACTAAAGCTGTAAAAAAAATCCTAATTAAATACACAACAAAAAGTATATATAAGCATATAATTATTAATAATAATAATGTATGTAATTAATAATATTACTAATAATAAATAATACACACGTTACTTTTTACATACTGTTATAAAACATACTTGAAAAAATGAAAAAACACAAAAAATAAATGCTTATAAATAGATTCTAAACATGTTTCACAGACAAATTTTAAATTGGGTTTGTTGAGCCTGGATGCTGTGATGCATTGATGACCTCATAATGCGCACCTTGGCAACAGTCATTCACCACTTCCTGCTTCCTGTAATGAATCAGTCAATCATTTCACTCGCCTCTCTGTCCATTTCTTTCCTCCCTTTACTTTGTCATGGCCCTTCCATCATCTCTCAGTGGGATGGACAGGGGACGGGGGTAATCTCTGGCACACTGACAGCCGTGTCAGGCGCGCAGGCAAAGCCATTTAAACACTGCCTTTTTGTTAATGGCTGTCTCAGGAAGAAGACGAAGGCGAGTGATGGAAAGATCTAAGGGGGGAGAGAGAGAGGCGAGGAAGGCAGACAATGGCGCGCGAGTCGGGGACAGCCTCCCATGCCAGTTGCTGTGCACACATTTGAATTTGTACTGAGACACGCTAGCGTGCTTTCTGACAGCTATAAACATACGTCCCAGGGTTCCCTTGGAACGCTCTGCTATTAGGATGCATTTCTGTGTTTTCGGCTCTCCTGGAAATGCCACGGTTTGCACCTCTCGACTTATGGTAAAGTGTCGATTTTCCACAGGCGCTGTGATAAATTCTGGCTCGCATTCCACGTTAATGGAAGCGTGGAATGTATTCCGGTGCGTGATGTCGCAAACAAACAGAAGCGATGTAAATAACAGAAAACTATCACGAAAGTGGCGTGCTTTGAAAGCAGCCGGTGGAAATGTCAAAGTAATCAATAGATGGACGGAAACGTGCTATCGAGCTGAACAGCGTGAGTTTAGTGTGACCTGAAACGGGGTTGCAAAACTCACAAACGCATTCATCGGAATACATTTCACTCTTTTAATTTTACCTTAATTATAAATCTACGACGTTAACAAGCTAGAATATCCATTAAAGACTAATAAAACATTGTTTACAGCCAAATGTTCCCATTTATTTCTAACTGCGATGTTAGTTATAAGATGTTTACACAGAATGAGCTGTCAAACAAGTCACAATCATACAATAAAACAAATAAATACGCAATGTTCCTGTTTCAGAACATAACTCAAAACAAGCAAAACAGTCGCAGTGCAATTTATTCTTACTTAAATATTAATAATGATACATTAACCCACATAAATGAGATGTCCTGGATCAGAATCGAGTCCCTGCAGAATATTTCTGATAACAAGCAAAAGAAATAACAAGTAAATGACATCAGCTAGCAAGTTAAAAGTATGTCAGTATTATTTGGGGTTAACAGAAGTAGAACCGTTACTTGGCTAAACTTAAATGTGAAAATAACATTTTTGATTGATTGATTAATACAATTATTATAAAATATCAATATAAATGAACATAATAAAAATATAATAGTTATAATATTAGTCACTAACCAGACCGATCAACAAACACAGCCTAGAAGTTAACGTCGGGCCAGGCACGTGCGTCCCATGAAACCATCTGTACATATAATGTGTTAATATAATGCATTACATTAGAACTTTTTTCTTCTTCAGATTGCTTTGTATCTCCTCAAAGTGAGTCTTACTGGTTTCAACTGCAGCCTTTGAATAAAAAACCTTCAGTTTGTTTTCACGCCTAAAAAATAAAAACAAAATGATTTTTCAATGGTATTTAGAAACCGTTACAAACCCAACATCACGCGTTTTACTCCAGTGAACAATTCTCATGGTAGATTTATTTGGCAATTTGATCACATACCTTAAAGTCTTAAAGCTATTGAGAATTTCTATTACTGCACTGGAAAAACGAAAAGATACAGTTCATTGAGAACACGCTGACCTTTAGTGGTAGTCCCACACTGTATGGGGTAAATTGTCACAAGGGACCTCCCGTTAAAAACACAGCAAGCTTACCAACTTAATATAACAGTTTTGAAGATCATCCCCTATTTATACATGAATATAAAGTGTCGCCCAGGCAGCTGTATCTCAGCGATCCTGTTTGTTTACTTATTCACTTATTTATTTCAATTCATTTCTTGAGTGGCATGTGGCCCCTGGCTGTAATTAACACACTGGAACATGGGAGTGTAAGGAGCCGTTCGGAATTTGACCAGAAGTATGAATAATCCATCGAGCTACTACAAACCTTTCACAGACACACACATACGCACCGGCGTGTACGAAACCCGAGGATTATGCCGTCATGCACTGATACATTCACATGTAATATAAACATACAAACTAAAAATAATAACTAAAGATGCAGAGTCACATGACACAACTGATTTAAGTGTGAATCACGTCTGAATACGGCTAATGAAAAGCCCAGCCTAGGGACTGAGGTGAGAGGTGTCGGTAGAGAGCCTGAACTCAGTCCATATGTTAGATCTCATATCTTTTAATTAGTCCACAAGCTCATCACCCACAAGCCCAACTGCAGGTCCGATGTTTCCATTTCTGGCTGCGCAAGTGTGTGTGCGCGTTTGTATGCGCGCCTGTGTGCACGCTCGGTCACACTTATGGAATAGCCCCACACTTGTGAACAAGCATACGCTAACACACACTGACACCGGCGAGGTTGCTGTTTGTGTGCATTGCACTTGAGGACAAGCTGAAGTGTGTTCACTGAAGCATGTTGGGAGTTGGAAATTATCTGTGATGAGTTATTTGCAGGTCTTCCGGGATATGCGGATGCAGGGGAGGGTTAAAGCAGTAGGGATGGTTAGGGAATAATTGTTGCTAGATTAGCTGGTAAAGTCTTCCTGTAAGGGGTGCGCTAAAGAATTTCTGTTACGGTTTCTATAGTTTTATTCAGCTGGGTTCATTGGAGAAAACTGTACTCCAACCCTCAAATTCTGGCCCTGAAATGTCTGAAAATTATATATTATATACAGCAATAAAAAAATATTTTTATTAATAAATTTGGAAAATAATGCTACTGAATTAAAATGCAGAGTAAACAGATAAAAAAGTATTTTTTAGAAGTATTCTTTTGACGTTGACACCATGGTGTTAGCATCAATGCTAAGCTAGTTACGCTTTTTTGAACATTCATTCACAGACTGACACTGTGGTTTTGAGGTTTAGCAACAAATAAAGTGTTTTAAGTACTTAAATGTGCACAAAAACAACACTATAATGAGTTACATAAGATAAAAAAATCCTGTTGGAGGATGATTCATACCCAAAAATACTGCAACGTGGCCCCGACTTTATGCTAACAGTCAAAAGTCTGACTCTACGAGGCTTGAAAGAAAGACTGTCCTCCTGTGGCGGAATGAAATCAAACTCACACGGCGCTGTCTATAGGGATGACAAAGAAAGAAAGAGATGGAGAGAAGGGAATAAGGAGAGTAATGAAAGAGTGTGTGAGACGGTGAGTCCAGCGCTAACACTCGCTAACCTCTCCTGACCTTTCACACGCAAGAAGAACAAGGTTCAGAAAATTGAGCCGGCATGGCTGGCCTCTTGTGGCACGGCCTGTCCACGCTCCCCTATTTAGTCTACCCTAACTGAAGAACGAATCAATACTCTATCCCTCTCTCCTCCGAGGCGTCTTTCTGCACTCGATGGACAGGGAGGGGACTGGAAGGCGAGGAGGAGGCCGTGGACAGCCGGTGATTCCCCCTGTGAGAAGCAGTCATCAGGTTGTGTTTGTAGGTATTAGAACAGCCTGATAACTATTTTCTGTTCTAAAGCTGAAAAAACACGTTGCTCAGTACTGAAAGTCTTTTGAGTCGCATCAGCGTTTAAAGGCATGGGCGTGCTCCTCGCTGTGAAGGATGTTTCAAAAGCAAGGCAACTTAATTATATCTAGAAGTTTTCTTTACATGCTAATGTCAAACTCAAAGTGTCTTTTGTGCACTTTTTAGTGAGGAGTTACAGTACTGCCTGCATAATGAATATAATGCTGTCTATGAAGGCAGTAGGCAGCATGGAGAAAAGAGCTACAGGCACATGAAAGCTCTTCAAAGGTCTTAGTCATTTTCATTCGGTTAACTGCAAAAAGCACAGACGTAAAATGCGTGTTTGCTGGACGAAAACAACCGTTCGCAGACAATCTGATACCCCTCTCGCCCGCTAGACTGTATCAATCTGAGTTTGATCGAGTGATTGCGTCATTAAGCATTCCAGATCTGTCTGATTTTGATGGTATGAACAGCGGTATTCTCTCACCATCGCTGTTTCTCATTTCTCAATGTTCTTAGCAGGAGACGCGCGAGTTTGGTTGTTGCCCGGGCAACAGGATGCGGCAGACGAGGGAAGCTGATTAGAGATGCCAGCGCAGTCCGAGGCTGGCGGGGTGATTGTTAAGCCATCTCTCTCTCTCTCTCTCTCTCTCTCTCTCTCTCTCTCTCTCTCTCTCTCTCTCTCTCGTCCGCTCTCTAGAGACAAGGCCATCAGGCTGGCTGGAGAGAAGCCAGCCCAAAGGTCCTCATCTCACTCACCAGATCCTGATCATGAGGTGCAAGCTAAATCGCTCCAAAATACTCTTCCGCAGTCTCCATCCTCTCGGTTTATTTGTTGAACTTTCTGTGTTTTTGTAATATGATCAACTATAAATACATGATAAACAAATTATCACCTTAGCAACACCGAACAACCTACTACCCATCCATACATGTCAAGAAATGTAAAAATCTCAATATCCCCCATGAAGTTACAGACCTTGACTGGTAAGCAAATCTTTTACAAAGTACTGTGAATTCCACCGTAACAAAATAAGAAACTTGACAACAAAATGGAATCTTTTCCAATCTCGCCAGGGAATCAATCATCACTCTTTGAGCCATGTTTATATTTCTGTGAGGTTGTTGAAAAGAAAATGAAAAATCTCATAAGGTATATTAGAAGAGGGGTGAGAGTTTATTTAAAGGTATCCACTATTCCAGTCAAGTAAAATGAAGTATTTTTTACCAGCAGAATGAAGTTATTTTACTTTTAGAGGCTTTCAGAAGCAACAACTGCTTCGGTGACACATTTATACATACACATTTACACACTGCTCAAAAAATTAAATAAATAAAGGTAATGCTTAAATCACATATTTGATCAGCAAAACATTTATGTTACAATTCTTCACTTTTAAACATTTTATTGGAAACTAAATAAAGTGACAATGTTCAATGAAAGCCAACACCATCATTACATTCATTTTAACTTGAATGTTTTGTTCGTAAGGCTTTAATGTGTTATTTAAGAGTACATACTTTGAATACAATAGTTTTATTAATTCTTGTGTTGTCATTATACATGTTTTATTTTATTTTATTTTATATTTGATAAAGGGATAGTTCATCCAAAAATGAAAAATCATTACTCACCGTGTTGTCATTTCAAACCTGTTTCTTCAGCAAAACACAAAAGAAGATATTTTGAAGAATGTTGTTAACTGGCACCTATTCACTTGCATTGGTTTTATGTCCTTACAACAGAAGTGAATGGGTGCCGCTGCTGTTCGGTTACCAGCTTTCTTCAAAATATCTTCTTTTGTGTTCTGCATTAGAAAGAAAGTCATACAGGTTTGAAATGACAAGAGGTTAAGTAAAGGATGACAGAATTTTCATTTTGGGTGAACTATCCCTTTACATGCTCTCTCAATTTTAAACAGATTTGGATGAAGTGTCAGCTAAATTAACAAATGTAACGTAAATGTAGTTTAATTACATCAGATAAATACATATAAATATACATATGTATCATAAACACACGCACGCACGCATGCACAGTATGTATATATGCATATGTAAATATGTGTATATAGGCCTATGTTAAAAGAAATGGTTTTATATAATTAGCTTCATTAAAAAGTCCCTAAAAGTTTGGTTAGAACCAATGACACAGCAGTGAAGGAGAGAGAGAAAGAAGCGATAGCTGAGTGAATGAGCGGAGAATATGCTCCATAACTCTGCGCTAAATAAATGATGGCATACATGAATACAGAACGAGATCTTATCACCCACGGCGGTGTTTTTGCTCAGTCTGGCTCAGTCATCCTCCGTTTCTCTCTCGTTTCTCCTTCCTCTGTTTTATTTCCAAACCAGCTTGAGAAAAGACCCGTACAACCCGCTCTCTTTGTCTTCATCAGTGCGTTTATGTAATTCGAGGACACCTATTGAAGCGAATCCATAATTAGCTTTTCATTAAGAACTTTAATACCAACCCTGACTGGCCAGCGAACCAAAGGCAACAGCTGATATGAGATGAGGAAGCGCGGAGACAATAAAAAGCGCAGACCTCATTACGATGACAGGTGTGTCGGGGCTAATTTTGTTCGCTCGCACCCTTCATTGCATTGAATTTAAACTGGTACAACAGACTAAATGAGAGCTTATAAAACAGTAATGTTAAAGCTAATGAAAGACCCGCAAGTTAACCGTCTACTGATCTTTTGGGTGAGTGAGTTTCTTAGGATTCTAGTTCGTGTTTTAGCGGTGAAAGAATAAGACATGGTAAGGATTCAGCGTGCGTCGTGCATTGACCTTTAGCGAGCGCCATTGTCCTCATGCATAGTCAAGCGTTGAGGAGAGCTGATCAGATTTTGGCTGCATATACTACAACATTAATATTACAGACCTCACGTGTGTAGCGCACACACATTGCTGTGTTCACGAGCTTATTCGCACGCGGAATGACGACAACCACGCTTATGAGAAAGGGAAGGAAAAGATAAAAGTGAAGCTCTTTTTCAAAAACATGAGCATTATAAGGCTTACTTGCAAAAAAAAGGGAAAGGATGTTGCAAACAGATGAACTTCAAAGGAAACAGAAAAAAGTGCGACAGATGCTAAGCACCGTTGCCTTTATCCTCCTTTTTAGAGAGTCTGACACCCGGGCGTCCACATAGGACCGGTTAGCGGTTACACATACTCTAAGCAGAATTCAATCCCACAATGCATTGCTGGCAATGCCGAGAAATGTTAATTACGTTTTCTCAATCAATACTTCTACATGAAGAGCACAAGAAAAAAATCATCAGACAAAGTGTCTGCAGTATGCTAACAACATGCTAACATCAACTAAAATCAATGTACCATGCACATGGCTATCTCAGGCATTCGAAAGCAGTCGAGGTCCAATTTCAGTTTGGATGCTGCAGGCAACAAGACATCTCAGTAGGTTTTCGAAAAATGAGACCGAAAAATGAAAAGGCAAATCAGAGGATCTCTCCATATTCAGTGGCCATATTCAAGCTGCATGTTGTCTTGACGAAAGATGAAAAAGAGAATAATAAAAGATAAAAAGATAAAACATGTTTGCATGATTAATAATTAATAGCGTATGGCATGTTTCATCTTTAATGTGCATCACTGGGGGCTGGATTCACCCACACACCCCCCAGAGGCATAACAGGAAGGACGCAGAAGTGACAGTGTGTGTGTGAGCGTGTGTATTATTAAACATTAACTTGATGAGTTAATAACTAGGATACACAGAAGCGGAAGACTCCGAGAGGGAAAGGGTTTTACCAAAACAACTTCCATTAAGTTGTTTTCTATGTAGCCACTGTATGCAATACAAATAATACGATGCAATAGGTTTCTGACAAAAAAATTGGAGAAAAAACAGTGCAGTAACTCTGATGGAAAATAAATAAATGAATAAATAAAAAGTACACCGCTAGATGGCACTTGAATTGGAAACTATTTACAACATCACTATAAAAGGGTTTTTAACAGAAACCGCTAAGCACTCAAATGCTCAAAATAAATCAATAAATCAATGTAAAATAAATATGAAAAATAATGTTAAATAACTAAAAAAGTTTAATACTTTGATATTGGTTTAAACCAACAGCCTGCACTCTATAATCCGGGTCAGAACCAGCTCCAGGCACAGCGAGCTGAACATGGCCCTGCCCCTCTCCGAAATTGATCTCGGCATGTCAGCCTGATCGAACGGGGCTGAAAGCTGATGTACCGCGCCACGAGCCTCGCCGATGCAATCTTCTCGCTGACCTCCACGCCCAGCAAGAAAGTCCAGTCCAGCTGGACATCCGTGCGCATGTCCTTCACTTGTCTTTGTGATGTTTCTCTTACCTGCCTTGATCTTCACGATTCGGTCCCGAAACTAGCCACCAACTCAGAGGAAATGGCTAATGTTGACATTGCTAATGTTACAGATGTAGACGCTACAATGAATTTTAAGCCGATTTGAAGTCTGCCAGACAGCCGCCAGGTGTGCAGACTAGCAAAAGACTGAGCGTGGGCCAAAAAAAAAAAATCTAATTCTAGCCCACATCTCTCCAAACACTGTCTCATCCATATTTTTGGCAAAAAAAGGCTGACAGACATTTTTATGTTATTTGAGAAAATGTTAAAGAATGAGCTCAAGCATAGCAATGCGTATGAGTTACAGGACTGTAACAGGACATTAGGAAAAATGACCTTAATTTGTAATGTGTATAATAAATATACATAATCTGTGATTTGTTTTGCAAATGTTCACCAACACAACAGAACTTTTCCATTCTGGCAACACAACCAAAACCATGTGGGTGGGGGCAAACGAAATAAACCAGTGATATTACAGCCCACATTTTATAATCCAATCAGATCCCTATGGATCTGTTCTTGTTTAATATTCGGCCATAGAAATATCACGTTACGTATGTAAGCTAACAGGGAACGTTCATAGAACTAACGTTCCCTCAAAGTTATAGAAAATGTTTATGCAATATTGTAAAAAAGAGCATTTTATGACGTTATTTAAAAACGTTATTTTTGCAGTTTTTTTTTTTCGTTTTTTCGTTAAAGGGGCTAACAAATGCTATTTCACATTGTGCATAATGTGATTGTGAAGTGCAATGTGGTGGCACACACGTCTGCTGATGTGTATCATAGTGCTGAGGCTGATCTTTGAGACTGCTCAGGCTAGCCGGAAAAGCCTAATGAGCTTGCAAATAACTGCAGAGACCCTGGAAACACACACACACACATGCACACACACACACACACACACACACGCGCACACACACACACACACAGTCGGTCGCGTGTTTAAATAACTGCAAAGCACGCATTTGCGGGCGAGCGCACGTGGTGTTCTGCAGGCTTCAGGTGGCATCTAGGAGAATCAGAACAGACAGAGGTGTTTATGTGCTCTTCCCTCCACTGCACATGAGCAAATCAAACGAGAGGAGAAAGTTTCCTATTCTATAAAAGCGCTTTAGATCAATTGCGAGAAGCCAGCCCACATCAAACCTGCTTTGCGCTGAAATGAGGGAGAAAAGCGAATGCGAGAAAGAGAAGATGGTGGAGGGAACGAATAGCGCAGGAGGAGACTACAATTTGGCAGCATGGGAAATGCCGCTTTCAATCTGCCGTCGGGCGGCACAAAGGTCTAAGCGCGGGAGACGGAGGAGTAAATGCCGAACAGAGAAATTGTGAATATTTAACCAAATGGAATTGTGGGAGAAAAGGTTTGTCTAAAAGTGATAAATGTTACATCACTTAACAAAATTGCTCATATGCGGCAAAAACATTACAGATGTTGTGCTGTTGTTAAGTAACCGGCGATAATTGTGTGTTCACAAGCGTGTCAAACACAAGTAAATCACCTTGAGTGAACCGCTGCCTATACATCACAATATAGTGCATCTGTGACAGGCCTTTCACAAAGAAGAAAAAAAAACAAATCACATACAGTAGAGAAAAAAATAACACGGACAAATCGGCATGTAAAGAAGAGAAAAGCTGTTTAAGGATTAGTGCTGATGAAACATATAATTAACTTTAAAATAAGTAACACTGAGAGACGTGGGGAGACAATCTAACAGGTCACATTCTGCTAAAAAAGGAAACAAAGTTTTGTGCATGCCTGCATAACTTTCAAACTGTTTAAGATTTTCTTTGAACTATTTTTAAGAGTTTTACTGTACAGAAAAGGCAACAGAGCATAAAAACAAGTGCTTTTCCTTTGACACACATTAATGTATCGTCCCAACCCTCACATACATCATCATTACCGACCAACAAGAGCCGCAATGCACGATTAATACACCCCCGACTCTTCCTTCAACATGTTTCTGAAATGCACTTTCAGCCCAACAGAAGCATAAGATGTTTGGATTAATTGTTCTGGGACATGAGCATGTTATCTTCAGATGTTCCAGCAGAGTGAACTGTTTTATTCAAAGAGGTGCTTTTAAAATGCATTCGAGACGCCTGCGCACTCTTTGGGGAAGTCACTCGGCACGCAGACCGGAAGAGTGACCCTGAAGCTTGTTATGGGTCATTGCAAGGAAAGTGCAGAACAAATTCAAATTCAGTTCGTCTGAGAGATGCCTGAATGATTATTTAAGTCATTTTTTAAAGTGGTCCTACAGTTTATAAATACCTAAAGTTTTTTTTTTTTTTTAGCTCCGGACAGCTGTTTTCGACAAACAAGACCTATCCACTTGATTTAGGCACAGATATATCTAAAATCGCTGGCGTAGGTCATAATAAAACAACATTTAATGTATATTAATGTTTAAACCTGACATTTTAAGGTCTGCTGTCATGGTCAAAGAAAAGTAGACCGAGAGCTAGAGAATGCAAAAAAGCGCAATTCTAGTTTGTCTATTTAAAAAATTTAAAGACGCAGATGGCTGTGGACAAAAAAACCAAACTTTGAGGATTTAGCTGTGCAAAATGCCCAACACTAAATAAACAGAACGCTAATTGAAGTAGCAGTACTAAAACAACTTTCTTTGTCATACTGTATAGTTGACCACTATGACCCATCCCCAGTCATTACAGCTTTAACCTTCTTACCATTTCTATATATCGGAAATCAATGATGGGCTTAAGTCTCTGGCCTTTGAGCAGCCAGACGAGACTGATCAGAGACACAAATGAGAAAGCGGTCTTTAAAGGCGAAAAGAGAAGGGGAAACTCGACTCTTTTCAGCTCCCGTACGTAGCGCTTTACAACTATTTCATCTTTATTTATGCTATGTAGGGTGAGTTTGTGTGCAGGAACCGGTCACCCGTTCAGCTTTGTTCATTACCGTGCCGAACAGAATGAGCCAAGGGGAGTTCGACTCGGAGTGTTTGTGATGCTGTTGTGATTCATGAATATTTCTGTGATTTTAAGGAGCTTGCTTTGCTGCTGCATTGCAGATAAAACGAGTTCACATCGGTATATGCCAGAGAGCTGGAGGAAAGAAAGACATAGATACATTTTTGTGCTTATCAAGGTTCATAACGCTTCGAATGGAATGCAAAACATCTCGCCTTTAATATTCGAAAAGAATTTGGGGGAAAAGGCGAACCAAAAGCGTAGGGTTTATATAGAAATTGGACACAATTGTAGGCAACATGTGGAACAAAATGTCAACCTGCGCAGTACATTACATTTAAAGAAGTGATGTGTTACCAAGGTAACACATACTGTACCTACTGTATCTAAATATAGGTTGAAAAATGCAATAATACTTATAAAGCAAATACTGTGCAGAAGCAACCTAACAGACAATGTGATACAGTTCATCTCACATGACCATCATTACAGTTCTACAGTCTAGCATCCTTAAGTGCTGGCTAGTGTAACTCTGCAGGTGACCAGGCCAGGTGAACAATTGACCATCAGTCTAACACCACCATCCAACCCGATAGTGACACTAAAGAGAAATGATCGAAGGGTTGAGTAAAACTGCCAGGATCGAATTGCTGATAACTGATACCACTTCTGGTAAAATAGCTGCTATCACAGAGAAAAGACTGAGCTGATTCCACCTTCAAAAGTGCATCAGGGTAATTCACCAACCTAAGACTTCCAGAACCTCTCGTCTTCACTGCAAAATACAGATAGTTGACTGTAAACAAACAAATATATCATGTGTATATAAATATGGATCAAATGAATGCGACAAGCTATCCCGAAGGATTCTGTGACGTCAAGTAACATCATATTATTGTAATTCCATCAATTAGTTACGTGACTTGTATACGCTCCCCAGCGATTTGGTGTGGGTGTTAACAGAAGCCTCAGCCCTATGAATTTCTCTAAAGCACTTTGAAAGCACCAGCGATGGACAGACAGAAACAAAGAGAATGAATTCGTCATGGCACAGGGTAATCTCGAGGGAACTCGACAAGCTCCGGCGTACATTGCTCTTCATATCGCGATGTAGACATCCACGAATTGCACAAATCAAATCCCATCTCCACCCGTCGTGACATATATACGTGTTTTTCGGGTGGTACGTTCCGGAGCACGGCGTAGGCCTTCTGGCACGCTGAGGTCCGGAGAGGCCTCGCTAACAGGCATATGCCGCTGTCTGATCAGACATTAGCGTGCATTAGCTTAGCAAAGCGTGTCGTAATGTCATTTCGGCGAAGCTCGTTCTTCTTCGCTTCAAAAGCGAGAGTTGATTCCCTCTTCTCAGTCCCATTACCGCACCGTAATAAGAGATCAGGTCCAATTGGCGGTAAAGGCTAAGGAAGAAAATCAAATCGAAACCAATCGGATTAGATCAAATCAGTCAAATAAATGGTGCTCTGGAGCGTGGACCACCTGAGGGATTAAAGGGAGGCGAGTGAATCAGTCCAAGCTCCTCGAGACTGATGCCGTACAATCAGCTGCACCGGTGCAGGAATCTCTGACTGATGGAGGTGTGAAATCAAAAGCTGCTATTGTGAATAAACCAACACGAGCCTTGACAAGTACTTCAGTTAACAATACGAGGTGTTCAACAAACTCATGTTCAAGCTTCACAAAAACCTGCAAAAATGATAAATATTATTGTTTTTGTACTCGCCCACACATCATTATAACCATTTCTTTTTGTTTTAGAAAACATTTATTTATACATGTAAATGCTACATGAATAGATTTAAATGACAAGACAAATCCAATTCACACTTATGTTAAAAAAAAACCAAGCATTGATTGAGATTTCTATCGTTTAGTACATTTTACTAGTTCACAAAAAATAATATAAAAAATGAAATTGCTGTCAAATTAATTAATCGTGATTAATTGATTACAAAATAAATGTTTGTGTTTATAAATATTTATATATGTATGTGCGTGGAATGTATACTTGTATGTACATATATAAATGCACACACATACATGTGTATGACGATTAATATATATATATATTTTTATTGTGTTTGAAATTATATATAAATATAAATTTATATTACACATATTTTTTAAATGTACACATGTATGTTTGTGTATTTATATAAACACACACACACACACATAAATAAATATATATAAAACAAACCAATTTACATATGATTTATTCTGAAATTGAATAAATGCGATTAATCAATTTTACAGCACTAATTATTTCTTAATGCACTGCAGAACAACTAAATTGTCAAGCATATACATTAGATTGATTTTAATAACTTTAATGCACATACGTGCGCACCAGCACTATAGGAAAATACTAAGATCTAATTGGGACCGTATCGGCAGATACTCGACATTAAATGACACAGATTGGGAGCGGAAAAAAAACTTGATGGGCCTTCACTACAAAACAGCGGGACATGTTTAGCCCGTGTCTCAAGAGTGAGTGAGAGTAAGATAATCGCATCGGCCTTGTTGTGAGACGGCAAACAAACTCATCAGCATGCAGGCCAAACAGCGCGGGCTATGTATACTAGCTTTGCTAATTAAATATGGAAGGCCACATCTATCCACATGAGCAGTTTGCTCTTAATTGCGGTGAGCGCAAGCATGAAGCCAAGGAGAGAAGTGCAGATAGAGGCGTGACACTAATTGTGAAGCCCTGCAACTATAAGCGAACAATAAATATACAGGCAAACTGACGCACTTTTCCACAGTGAGCCTTATTTGGAATGTAAAGTTGAAACCTAGAAGCGACGAGCTGGGACACGGGACGATGCATATTTAACGAATAAATCAATTCATTTTCATTTTTGATGACATTTTCTAGCTGAACAGAAAAATTCTTGAGCTGTGTAATGGATCTCTTGCTGTACAGATAAATATGCTACATTAAATTTATAAAAAAACTACTTTTTCATTTACTTGTTTAGACGTTTTGCATATAGGCTTGTTTGCATAATCATAGGTTTACACAAAATAACAAAAGTATAACATTGCAGAGAGAAACCTTTAAGAAAAAAGAGAGAGAAAGAGGTAGAGATACAGAGCACGGTTCGGCAGGCCGCGTGGGAAGGGACGCAGCGTGATGCCGATAAGCAACAAACCGACTCTCTATCAACACCACCCAGTTGGGATGCGTGTGTGTTTGCGGGTGTACATGTACACCTTGTGCCGCCTCTTTGTAGCTCACTTTATATACTGTCCCTTTGTTCACTTTCTGCTTGTCATATGCAGGACTGCATTGAGATATCATCTCACAACAACAGGCAGGCAGCGACTGCCGCAGTTACACACTGTGATGCTCCGAGAAGCACAGGCAACGACGAGTCATTAAATAATGATGTCGTCTTCTTGAAGCCTGTTATTTGTTTTTTTAGCTCTTTTTGTGTTCTGTTCTAAAACTTTAAGGTTTGGTATGTGATGCACACTCGGTGGTTGATCCCACAATTTGTGCTTTTTGAACAAAGAGAGCAAAAGTGATATTTTATTGGAATTGAGCAGTGACCCACTGCATAAGAATAACGCCAAATGACTATGAAGGGAATATATAACCTAAATTTTACAAAGACATCCCTCTTCCATCCCATCTAATGCTTTAAAGAGGAAAAACCTGTTTTAAAGTCGAATTCTGGTGTGATTCTGGGAATATAGCATCTCCCCACTCCTCCCTATCCGGCGACAGCCTCCATGGCAGACAACAATTCTCCGAAGAGGAACTCGTGTGTCATAACACTAATAAAATCCAAAAAGGTCCACTAATAGTAATGAGCCTATAATGTGAGCCTTTGATTAAAGCCCCTATTTATCTCATCTGGCGCTCTCGGCGTTGCTCACAGTGCTGCGAAAATCTTATTACGCGTGTTGATGAGACTATATTCTCTGGATGAATGAGTACAGAAGTGAAGGAGGACAGCATACAGAGGTGAATCCTGTTAGAGGCCCCCGCATGCCACGTCCGCATGCTCTGTACAAATGTGTGTAACAGTTTAAACCAACCTATTCAAAATTGCATAATGTACGTGTATTGTGTCGCCTATTTGAGCATCAGTAAATGTAGTTTCGGAGTAGTTATGTACGTATGGGTCTCGCAAACATAAAGGCGGCGCTGGAAGAGCAAATAAAGTCAAGGACATGGAGGATTTTTTGTAAAGACCTGTAGACAAAAGTAATGGCTCAGATCAAACTAAAGACACATGAAAACCTTTCAGAAACATAAAAAGATCGTCCAGGTAACATTGCACATTAAGAATCAAGTGTGTGTAAACTTTTGACTGGGTTGTTTTTGTAAATGCAGTTATTATTGGGTGACTATATTTATTTATTTATTCGTATTATTATTATTATTATTATTATTATTGTGTGATTTGGACTATATTTAAACATAAAAAAAGAAACACAAAAATACTATATTATTTTTATGTTGTTGTTGTTGTTAATTCCTTTTATTTTACTTTAAAACATTATTTTATACAAACAAACAATCATCATCATTGTCATTATATTAAGTTGCTGATGTTTTTGTTATTTATATCATTTCATTTATTAGTTATTATTGAGTGGTCTATATATATACATCTATAATACTAAAACCAAACCCAAAACGCTAAATACTAATATTTTATTTTATTTTCCTAAAAATATCACTATTTTGTATAAACAAACAATCCCACGACAGACACGCTGTTTAAAATCCAGGGCCATCGCAGAGGCATTTCAGTTTTATTTCAGATACCTACATAAATATCCGTATAGCTGTAGAAATGTTTTATGCATGCAAACTGCTACTACATATGTTAGTCGGCCTCCCGTTGGGAATGTGATCATGCTTTACCACGGAGGTAAGAATTACAGCTGGTCACCTGCTGATAGTCTGTGATATGATTAACGATTAAACAACAAGCAATCACAATCTGCTTCATTTCATATTCACATCACATGAATAAACTGGAGACTTGATCTGAGACGCATTTCAAATGGTGAGTCACGTGTACTACGTGCTCGAAACATGTCAGGCAGGGGACATTTCTATTTAGACAACATTACGCTAATTTATCTCAATAAGGTGAAGGCTATGGGCGGAAATATGATTAGGCTAACTAAGACAAACACAGGCGTCTGGGGTTAAAGGCTGTAATGATGGGGCCATGCGTTGTGTATGTGTGTGTGTGTGTGTGTGTGTGTGTGTGAGTGAGTGATTGTGATAGATGGAGAGGATAATGAAAAGTGGCGGCTGTACCCTGCGCTGGATGCAGGTTAATCCACTGAACGACAGGTTCAGACTTAAGAAAAGGTTGCCACGTGTGGCGAAGCTACAGTTGAACAAATGGGCAAACTAGACACCGTTCTCAAGATCAGAGCTCAAAAACAGCTGTAGCTCCGATGCACACACACATCATGTCACAGCTTCCACTTCCTCTCAATCACAACAGAAATCCCCATGGATCCTAACCCGTGACATTCTCATCTGATTTTAAAGAATGTTTCTTCCTGATTTCTAAGAGCTCTCGCAGCTCAGTGATCTTCAGACAGAACGTGTTGGTTGTAAATGATCGGGGCGCTAATAAAATGGGCTTGGGCTCTGTTATCAGACTTGCCTTCGAGCGTGCGCATGCTAACAGACACAAAACTTTGATATCTGGTACAGTGTGTGATGCGAGCGAGGAGCATCGCACGAGTCGGCTTTGATGTCACAGACAGATGAAACTCTGCATTTCAGAGAGGGGAGGGAGGAAGAGGAGCTATGCGGAGAAAACGGGGATATCAATAGTGACAGTAAGTGCTGCAGTAGATTATACGGATACAGATACAGTTACAATAGCAAAGGCAACAGGATACTATGAAATATATGTATATATCAGTTTCAAATAAATTACCATAGTTTCCAGGAAAATAATTAAAACAGCAAAAGCTAAAGAACTGTAGTTATGAAAAGCTGTGATATACTGTATAATGTCACAAAGCAAACCTCCTTTAGCTTTTGTGCAACATTAAACAAGGAAATTATATTAAAATAGCAAATAATTGTTTTGGCTAACCAATAAAAAACATAAAAAATATAAAATAATGATTCGAATGATAAAATATGAGAAGAAAATGAAAAAAATATTATCTCTAAAATCTACGTATACAGGCCTGGTTAAGCCATGCCCGTATGTACACTATCTGTCAAAAGTTTAAGATTACTTACTTATTTTTTTCTTATATCTTATAGATTTTTCATATTTTAGAATGAAATAACACAATTGGAATTATGTTGTGACTTTGTTATGTTTTAGCAACTTCAAATTACAGTATAGTCACTCTTTGTGTAGGTTTAGCAAAATCGTACACTTGGCATTTTATCTTTCAGCCTTTAAAAGATTTTTTAACAGTATTGAATGAGTTTCCATCTATGATGGACTCTTATTGGCTGCCTTTATTTTTCATTTTTTGAAAATATTTAGAAAATAATTTTCTAATAAAATAAAATATGTTGGCACAAATATATTTTTGCCTACTAAACATCGAAATTAGCAGTTTCAGATGAAATCATTTTTAAGATTATGAGAAAAATGTGTGTTAAGTGATCCAAAACTTTTGAATGGTAGTGTAAGTCAGACATAAATAATCCGGACAGTAAGGGACCATATAACCCAAAGGTTTCTGATATAAGAAAGCCAGACAGAAAACAGAGAAATGTAATGGGGGCGTGTAAGGCGGGATGGGTAGAGCGGTTTGGCCTCAGGGTGTACAAGCATCTCTAAACCCCAAGTGCAGAGTTCAAAGAAAGACATTCATGATATTTTTGCTGGATTTATTAATTACATGTCTTTAGTGATGTGCCGTGAGGGAGCGGTGGGCTATTTATAAACCATTAGCCTCTATCAATCCGCTGTTATTTCACTGTCTCTGTATTTTTCCTCTTTTTCTATGTTCTCTCTGGAGTTGGAGATGGTGATTAGCGCTGACCCGACGTCACCTCTGAATCAGCCCATGTTCTCCAAAACACATCAAGATGCATCAGTTACCCATCTGCCATCTGTGCACATTTAATTACACTGTGAAGTTTCAGAGGTTAACGTTTGTATGCACATGGCATGATTTCTTTTCTCTCTCATTGCTGGAGAAAAATAACCGCTTCCCCGTAGGCTTCGCACAAACTGATATATAGCCAGACTAAATGGATGTGAGGAGAAAGAGAGCGCTAAATATAGAGAGATAACATTAGTTACCGTAAGCATGTGCGTGTGTATATTGTTTTCTCATGGGTGTGCAAAAAATGGGACAGATCCATTGGCTCAGCCCTGGGACGTGTGTAACACTAATGAAACTAACAAATGAGTAACTGTGAAAAGAGAAAATGTTCAGAACACAGTTCCACAAAACACTAGGGGCACAGATATTGGACTTAAGAGAAAACCCCACGGTTCAGATACAAACACAAATCTAAAAGTGGCTCTAATAGGCCGAGGAGGGCAGCCGAGGGGGCAGCGTGAGGAAGCGGGGTCTTATCTTCATTCCAGCACCTGTAGACGAGCAAATGGTGGAACAAATGCTCTCCGTTCGCCAGTCCAGTCATACAAGACCTTCAAACTCCAAGTTCCTCTCAAAAACAGATGAGCGATGAATCCATTTTTTGATCCTCTTTGACAATGTGCAGCTAGCCGCACGTCTTCGTGCGCCGTCCAGCACAGATTTAAGCGACGGCCTGGATAATAATGGCGCCACTTCAGTCCGCGGAGCGTGAATCCGAGCCCGGCACTTTAAACCAATCTTCACAAAATCCCGAACACTTGAGTCCGCTGATAAAAGAGCTGTGAAGTGGAGCCAAATGGTGGCTGTTGGTGTGATGCAGATTGTAGGACGCTTGTCGTCAACCAGTTCACCTCTTATTTTGGGCTCCTGGTCCTACAAGTCTTTTAAAAGCACCATTCTCTACC
This sequence comes from Oreonectes daqikongensis, assembly GCA_026939265.1. Taxonomy (NCBI): domain Eukaryota; kingdom Metazoa; phylum Chordata; class Actinopteri; order Cypriniformes; family Nemacheilidae; genus Oreonectes; species Oreonectes daqikongensis. The sequence continues at coordinate 2,153,291 of JAOTQM010000031.1, forward strand.
GTACCTTCTCAAACCCTTTTCACGATGATAAGAAAGCTTGTTTTGTACAGTTATTGGTGGGCTGAATGTATCTGCTGGAGAAATGTTTTTGTCCCTGTGCCGCTCCCCGTGTTTATTGTGCTCCTACCACAATGGAGAATGGATTTAAATCCCATGTTTCTTATTTCACACAATGACAGGCTCCCCTGGCCTTGGGAAATAAATGGTGATTTTCAAAGGTTAGACGAATGCAGAGCGGAATAGCGAATCGGTCCGCTTCTTTTTCTCCTCGTCTAACTTTCCGCGGCTTTAATTTATCGTCTGCTTCGCTGGAGCATCAGACTGCACTTTTTGTGTTAGACTGTGAAGGTTAGAGAAGCAACGAGACGCTCCCCCTCCGTTTGAACTTATATCTCTATATCTCCACTTTTTCATTTCACCATTTCTTGTTTTATTTATGTTATTATTCTCGCTTATGGCCCGACAGCGAGGAGGTTAATGCACCATTGCACCGGTGCCTACACGCGAGCCAGATGAGTAGTTGACTCAGACACTTCACAAAGTCAAAAGGGAGTTAACGCGTTGCGGGGGGCAGCTGGGAGCGGGTCGGCATGTCGGTTCGTAAAGAAATTTGCTGATGCAAATCGACGCGGCTCCAGTCCACGATGCATTTCCTCTGTGTTCCAAAAGAAGCACAAATGCTGTTTGAGGCGGAGAAGGCGCAGCGTGCGGGAGAGGACGGCTCTTCATGCCCGATAATTAACCCTGGGGTGCTAATGATCTTTAGCTTACGTGAGGCTAATGCAGTGCAGGTAAAAAATAAATCAATTAGGAGAGAGAGCGATGCTTAAACTGGCCTTGAAGGAAAGACATTTCCTCACTGATGGGCAGTTGATCTAATGTGCAGATCATGAGCGGCCATTTTGAATCCCATGAGTCGAACTCATTATAACAACTGAAGAGCGAAACAGCTTAGAGACCTTAAATAACCTTCAGGGGAACTGAAATAATAACACAAGAGTCTAAAATTAACTTCATGTCAAGCTATCACAACAAGAGGCTGAAAAAAGAGTACAGAAATCCTGTTAATAATAATAATATTAATAATAATAATAATTATTATTATTGTTGTTGGTTTACTGTAATAACAACAACAACAATATTAATAGTAATTATTATTATTATTAATAATAATAATATTTAAGCAATTAAGTCATTCTTTACGAAACTACCTGTCACACAAACATTTATATATTGATATTTTTTCATAGAGGTATTAGTCTGCTGTAGGCATACCGTATCTTTGATTTCAATTTCTCGGGGCACGCTTTTGTTCTTAACATTTGGCTCAATTCATTGTTGTTCTTTATAAACTTACCAGCCAATAATATTACCTCGGCTTCAAAATTGGCTTAACAAAGTCCATTTTCACTTGCTTTTGGCACAACGGAGAGTGTTAATTTCGGACTCTGCGTACAAACACCTTTTTGATTATGCTGCCAATATATCCGAGTATGCGAAAATGATCGCGAATTTCGGCTTGGCTTTTAACACCATCATTCTACAGTTTCTTCATCATAAAGTAGCTGAAGTCATCACCTCCTCTCGCATCTGCTTTCAGATCTGAAGTCCTAACAGCGAAGAAGCAGATGGTTTGGCAGGGCCCAGAGCACTTAGGCCCCCTAGTCATTAACACAGGTGCTCCTCAAGGCTTCCCACTGCCTCTTGTGTTTCACTATATACACACAAACAACTGTACAGCCAGCAACCTCTTCATAAAATGCTGAACAATGTTAAATGTTATGGAGTGAAAACAAGTTTGACAGGACTGTAATAAGTGGGAGGATATTATTGGTGACTAGAAGGGCAAAGGAAAGGCAAAGGATCGGTTCCTCACAGGGAAGTGGACAAGAAAGCTAGGGGTCAGCCATCAGACCTGCAGTGAGAATGTGACTTGGTAGACTCCTTGGACAACCGGTCATTAGGGAAGCTGAGACTCCACAGCATGGGCCGCTAGACCACTTGTCTCAACCTTAGACGACACTTTTAAGACCTGCCCACAGTCTGTTCACTGACCATCTGATGCATAGTTCTCACAAAACTGAAAAGCACTTTGTCAAATCTGACCTTTGGGCTGGCTGATCTATTTTGATTCCGCTAGAAGCAAAGGGAAGCCGGAAGATATTTTTGGAAATACCAAAACACAAAACCATTGTAAGTCAATGGGTGCCGGCATTGTTTGGGTACCAGAAAGCCAAACAGGTTTGAAATGACAAGAGGATGCATAAATTATGACAGAACTATCACTTCATTTTCATCAGAATTTCTCAAAAATAACTAATATAGTGTATTGAGCCAACCAGGCCTATAAGACATTTTTTTGGTAAAAAGTGTGTTTGGAAAATGTGTTTGACATGGACCAAATAATCAAGAAAAAGCAGCCCAGGTCAAAATAGAAGAGATGGTAAGGGAGTACTATTTAAACTCGTTCATGCATAGAGGTCACTGCAGTGGACAGCTATCAAAAAGTCATTTTATTTTTTGTACAGGGGTTTGATGGCATAGCGCCACATCACAGGGGACACCAGAACACCCTATTTACCGTCACCTCTTCAGATGTCCACTCAAGTGAAAAATGAAAAAGTGAAAAATATGTGTAAGAAGTTCAAATCTTGTTTTTCATGCATGAATTAGTTCCTCTAGAAGCTAACCTGACCCTAACTTTGTGGCTACAGCCACGGCTTCAGAACAGCACCACTAACCTGCACAACAGCAAAACTGCTACTGCACAAAACACAAAAGAGAACGAGGAGCGCTGCTAAAATAAACCAGGACACACTGAAAACGGCATGAATTGGGCTTAATGGATGTCCTGGCCCTATTTTAGGTGTTTTTGTGACTTGTTGTGAGGTCCCCGCATGTTAGAACACCATGTGGTCGCACCAAAAAGCTTGAGCATAGTGCTGTTATTTTATAACCGGTAGCTAAAAAGCTACAGTATATAGATGTCAATGTAAAACAAATGACATTAAGACAACTTTCAACAGTATGATTTCATCCTTAACACGACTGTATCCCAAAACTGGAACAGCTCCCAAGCGCACAACAAACTTCCCGTGAAAACACTATTGCCACTCTTTGTTTCCTTTTTGTTTTGTTTTCATTTTAGCATTTTGTTGACTTGGTTTACGTTCTGCTCATAATGGAGTGAGTGATAAACAAACAGATACAGCAACAGTCAGGAGCGTGACGGCGAGTCCCTCGGGACTCAATGTTGCGTGCCCATCAAGAGAGTTTAGTAGACACAAACATCCCTAGAAAAGCTAGATTACCAATGGGAGATCTTAAAACCAGAGACGGAAAACACAATGCTAACAATATACTGTGCTTTGAAGTATTTCTATTTTGATTAACATTGTTGCAACTGCATTTATTTATTTATTTGTTAAAATGAAGAATTTGAACAATAAAACATCTCTCATTACAAACCACATACACTAGTTTTCAAAAGATTAGGGTTATATGCTGTATGTCTTTGTAAGAAATGATCTAAATTGTGTTAATCTGTCAGTAAAAGTTTTTAAATTAATGCTTTCAAACATGTCATACCTTTCTTTTGATGAATTCAATTATTTTTGAAGTGTTTTGAAGAAAATTGTGTTTGACAATCTTGAAACCAAGATATTGTGAGAATCACAGAATATATAATTGAGCCAACAGTTCTTAATTTTAAAACATTTTCAAAGCATAAAAATAAATATGAATGTTTATTTACAAAAGATATTTTAGAAACAAATCCCCAAAGAAAATCGGCCAATACGACCCAAGAACAGATAGACCTCCTTGAATACTGTTTAAAAAGACATCAAGAAGCAGGTTATATACAATATATAAAGGAGGAAGTTGGGTTTTTGGGGTCTAGATGGTGTAATTACAGCATCTACCAGCAGGGGCTAATGGGATCATGCTAACCAGGCAAACCTTGACCTCTTGTTATGAACGGCTCCTTGAATCAATCATCAAACAATCTAGAAGGTCAATCATAGCCAAAACGCTCTCTCTTAGGATTTAAGCTCATATCCTTCACACAGACCTAATTTTTTCCATCAGATTTATTAACGGAATTAGCCCTCATCTATCATTAGTGCGCTTGGGATTTCTGAGAACGAAATTATCCGCAGACCTTTGGCATCCAAGTAGGGAAGATTGTTCAGTTGCCTCAAGCTGTAGAGGGCCATCACTGAGATTCTGATAACCTGTGGCGAATGACGAAGCTCTGGACCGCTGCACTTGACATTAGTCTTCTATAAATCAATCTAGCGGAACGCTAATGAAGATTCCGGCTGCTTCCCAAAGCCAGAGCTGACATGCAACAGCTGTTTGGGAACAAATCCTACCCAGAACGCTGAAAACGAATGCAATTTCGTAAAACCGAGCTTGTCAAGAGGCATTTGAAGATGATTTTGTCTGTTGCGTAGTTTCAAATAGCGTCTAAAAAAACCTCAAACTCACTTCGTGCAAGAGCACAAAGCCCTATTAGAGCTGGAGACAGATCAAATGAGCTTGCGTCATAAAAATGAGAGCTCACAAATTGGACATGGCATCTGTTATGACACATAATATGTTCGTAATGTGAAAGAGGGCAGTTTAGAAGAGGGAACCTGGGGTAGGGTTTTATTTGAAGTTGTGCAGGAATCGGTTAGATGAGAAAATATTTAATGTTCTATTTGCAGGAAGATCAAATGAACAGTGTGGTCACAGCTGATGTTTGAATCACATTTCTCTCAGAAGTGTACGTGTCGCTCAAGTAGTAAAGAGTGGTGCTAGCAACGACAAGGTCATGGGTTCGATTCCGAGGGAACACACAAACTCATAAGATGTACATTAAATGCACTGCGAGTCACTTGAGAACTGCTAAATCTGTATATGTAAGTAAATGTTTAAAGCAACTAGAAACAGAATTTTATGAAGAATTTCTATTATTATGTTTGCTAATTTTAACAAAATGACAAATGTAAGAATTTTCATGAAAAAAAGTTAAATATTAAGCAGCCTACATATGTATGTAATGTAACTATGAAACTATGTCCTCTGGAGTGACATAGGAAAAATAAAAAACTATTCTATTATAAATATAAATACTATTAAAAATAAAATAATATATTATTAACAGTTTGTTTTCTAAATATTTGCTGTTGCACCATTGGACACAATACAGTTGTCAACTACCCTTATACAAAAGGTTGGTTTTTACACTGTAAAAATCTGCTGTAGTTTTGCAGCAGGTTGCCAGTAAGTAACTGCAGATTTCATTACTACTTAACACTATTTTCCTATTAGCACTGTTTTCAAACCAGCTACATGTATATTGAGTTATCAAAATTAAAATACTTTGACTTTGAAGAAGAGACTTAGCATAGTTACACTGCAAAAAATGACATTCTTGCTAAACATTGTCTTGTCTTGTTTTCTAGTAAAAAATATCTAAATCTTCTTAAATCAAGATTCATTTCCTTAACAAGAAAAGTGACCTTAGATATTAAGTCTTGTTTTGTGAAAAAAAAAGACCTTGCTAAGCATATGTTTAAATAAATCTTTAGTAAGCTACAGCAATTTTTTTTGTAGCTTTCGACAAATCAACAGGTGTGAGAGGGTTAGGGTGGGATCATTGCGTCCGATGTAAATGCTGGTAATGTTTTATTCATAAAAACCCAAAACGTGCATGAATACAACACGAGTTTGAACGTTTAATATGCTAAGCACATCAGATTTTGTCAGCTGGCAAACTTGCTTCCGACATGTCGGACAATTTTGTGCATACAGGACATAAAAATTCAAATGGGACCTCTGTTGGACAACTTAATTTAGCGGTTAGCGCACATTTCATGCAGTCGCACTCCAAGTTTCAATGCAGCTTGTATTATTTATTTCTCCTAATAATTATGAAACGTGAAATCCAAGAACAACGCTGAACTTTGCAGAAGAGATGATTGTTATAAGTAAAGGATGTGAATGAGTATTGCATTACAGCGAGGCAGAAATCACTCACGACCTCGAGGAAAGATGCTAATGCATGCAATTAATGCTGCAGAGATGCTTAAACATACTCATAAACGCAAAGGGGCAAAGTCCAATGGCCAAACCTAATGGGAACTTAAAAGCTTTCTTTAAAAAAAAGAAAATGTCTTTAACAAGTGCAAATATATATGTTTACTAAAATTGATGTTTCTTTAATGCCCAGAAGACAATGTGTTCACAAAATGCATGTTTCTAAAAAAGAAGCACTTTTCAATAAGAAAACAAACTGAAAGGACATTGGGCAAATTCAACTGAGTGGGTGAAAACAGTAGAGTAATTAATAATAAGAATAATCCTCAAGGTGCGGCACATTAGCGAAACTTGTGGATAATGGAGATAAAGCATGAAGTATCGTCTGAAACAGTCACACACACTTCAAGTTGGATTTATCGGGTCTTAAGCCAACGAATAAAGCAAGGGTGCAGCGCGTGTGTCGTGCTTCAGATTAGCAAGAGCTCAAGTGTCGCCTGTTGCTATCTTTGTAGCGTCACTAGAACGCGAGTCTAGGAAGCCTCAACCATTCTGTGTATGTGTGGAAACCCACAGCCTGATAGACAAAAGCAAGCCGTATCTCGATTTTTCTTTGTCTCCTTCTTTTCTCAGCCCCACGAAGACTTTCCTTTGCTCCAGGATGTATTTTTGGCCCGACCGTCGTCGCTTTAATCATCGTTTCAATGGAGGCCGCCGCCTGCTTTGTGACAAGCTCGGGCGTCGCGGCCCGTTTGGCTGCTGCGCGCCTCTTGAAGTGGAGTAATGCGCCCGGCTCCGTGTCGTCGTTCTGTGATTTTAGGGGAATTTTGAGATTAATGGGGAGGATCAAACTGTGCCGCGGGCCCGATCGCAGCCTACATTTCAAGTGCAAAACTCTTAGCGGAACGGGGAAACTTCCGCAAGCTATGTTTGCTGTTGGATGAATGTGGGAAAATAAGCACAAAAGCGCAGGCTCTTTGTTGAGGGTGAAGAAAGGTAAGGTATGCAGGTGGGTGGGGGGATTGTGAGGTTTTGTTGTGTGTGTGTGTGTGTGTGTGGGTGAAAGGATCAGGCGCTACATCATTAAAAGACAATTCCAACAGACTACATCACATGGGTCACGAAGCACGGCGTGAAGACAGAAGAGGAACAGATGCTCGGCAACCTCTAGAGGCCTATCTTAAGACAAGACTAACTGCCGCACATGCACACAAACACTGATATGTGTATCTCACTGCACTACATGTACCTTAAAGGGACAGTTCATCCAAAAATACTAATTCTGTCATCATTTACTCACCCTTGAAGAGTAACAAATCTGTATATATAAGATTTTTGGACGAATGCTTGTAACCAAACAATTCTCGGCCACCACTGACCATAGTAGGAAAAATTACAATGTGCCGCAGAACTGTTTGCTTTTCTACATTCTACAAATAAAGCATTTTTCCTACTATGGTATATACACCCTATATTGTAACTATAACAATTGTGCAGCACTCAGCACTGATAAAAAGTGCATTGAAAAAGTGAGGGAGAGAGAGAGAGAGAGAGAGAGAAAAGGAGAGAGAGATTCCCCTAAGGGACACTTCATTAAGGCGCCCCGGGCTAATACATTAGACAGGAAAATAAATGTTAACAGCCTCTAAAGCTGGAAAGTGGCAATGAAAGCTAACTCAATTAAATGCAGCATGATGGGCTAGGATGCATTGTATTTAATAGCAGCCGCCTGTGGAAGGGTGAGAGGAAGAGGAAATTAGGGAGAAAAAATAGAAGCGATCTGACTTGTGGCTGAATCACAGCTTGCTGTTGTGCCGTGGCATGACAGCGCTGTATCTATGTATGGACAACTGTAGCCCCCATTAGACACAAAAAGTTGATATGTGGATGTTTGTGTTTGTGTGTGTGTGTGTGTTCGAATCTGACATAATTAAATATGACTAAACCTAACTTCGGCGACATCCGGGAATAGCTATAGATAAAATAAATTAATTAATTTGGTAATGTGGTTAATTAATAACAATCATGAGTAATCGTATCAGACATGTGCACAGTTCTCTGATCAATACAAGTTATGAGTATAAGCCTTTTTTCTTTCGTCCCTAATACTAATGTTGCATCTTAAGAACTGAATTTTTACATGTAAGTGCTGTATATAATAAATGACTATTAACTACTTATAGGTTGATATTTGATATTGAAACCTGTAAGGCCCGTTGTCCCCAAGCAGCCCTTTTATGTTTCCATGTTTGTTTTGTTTTTTTTAAGGATTTTAGCTTTTTTATGTGTGTATAAACACAGATGCTTTCCAAACTGTGAAAACATTCTCTATCTGTGTCTCTCACCTCCAGAGAGGGCCTCAGCTTTCATTAGCATGATGGAGATGCAAAAAAGACATATGAGGAAAAAGCAGCAAAGCATTGTGGGATGGCGGTCAACAGAGAAAAGTGACTCACCTCATATGGCACTCTGTTCTACCAGATAAGATAAAATAAGGTAGTATAAAGAGTGAGCAATATACAAAATCTAGGATACAAAACTATTTTGTTTGAATGACCAACCTGATCTCACAGAAATTCGTATCTATTCACAAGGCGGCTAATTTGTATGAATTCGTACGACGTGATCATACAAAAACGTACGATTATTAGAAAAAACAATACTAAAGAACCTCCCCTAAACCTACCCGCCGCTGGCACAAATTTCAGCAGGTCTGAAGCCACAGTTACGGTGTCATGTGAAAGATAAGACCGTATCATCTCGACATCACATCCCAACCCTCACCAGCAGCACAAGAGACCTCAAGCGACTCTTCAATGATGAGCCCTGACAGCACGTCCAGATGTATCGCTGCGTGTTTGTGTACAGCTCAATCGGCGGAGTATCGCATCAGCAGCGTTTCCAGGTAACGCACGTACTGATAAAAATATATTTAGAATGAACTGTAAGTCGATTGAAATATGTGCTGTATGTATAAATGTAAAGTCACGATGAACGATGAAGCTAATGTTAAATGAACCTAAACAAAACAAGCTTTGTTAGACACATCAAGCATCTGACAATATCCGTATCATCACCTGCTTCAGTCAAAACATTGATCAATTGTGTGTGTGTGTGTGTTTTTTATAAACCCCGACGGAACATCATCTCATAAACAAAACCGATCCTGTCCACGACCCTAATAAAGAATGACGGCATGCCTCCCTAAACGGTGGAGCACTTTGTGCTGAGCTAATGCTTCTTCAATTACAACATCAGATAATTCATGCTAATAGAAAATGGAAAGCCGGTGGAAAATGAAGGCCGGGGGAAGAAGAATCAATAGTTTGTGAAACCGTAAGTCACGCTCAAGGCCACGTACACAATCGCACGGACAGATACACGAGCGTGTGTTGCTGCTGCCTGCAGAGGCTGAATAATAGGGCCCGCTGGGGCCGGGGCTGTGTGTGTTTGTCTAGCAGGGCTAGCGTTACGGCTCGAGTGCAATGTGCTTAAACTAAGGCTGGTGTTTTTATGTTAAAGGGTTGAGTTCAGGGGGTTTGGGGCTGGTGTTCAGTGGGGCGTCAAGTCCTCCAATAGGCCGGGTCATATTATAGACAGGCCAAGCGTTTAATGCAAAACCGCACGCCTACGGTAGGATTCAACAGCGTTGTCTGGGAGGAATGCCAATTGTGAGAAGATCTATATGTTGTGTAGTATGGATCTGGGTAGGGATGTTTTCTGCGTGAGATCTGTCCACCCCACGGATATACATGAGTTTGCTGCAGGGAATCTGGAGTTTGTGTGCATTCAAGAATAATTACAGCGAAATATAAATATTCGGTTTATTTTGAGCCGCAACCAGAAAAAATATATTTCAGCAATTAACTCCATAACCTTGAAAATTAAGCTTAAGGAATAGTTCACCTGAAATAAAAAACATTTAATGAATACAAAGAGCTTTTTCCCCTTGCACAAATATCTGTACATAGGAACCAAATGTTGAAACACCAAAATAAACACTTATAAAAGTATCACTAGCCATTAAGAAAAAGTAATCTATAAATTTGTATTCATTAAATCAAACATATTTATATAAATGTCTTGTGAAGCAAAACACTAGCTTAGTAATGAAAAAGGTTTTTTGAAAACCTTTTTTTATAATATTGGCTTCTGGGTAACACCCATATGCCCATTTTGACCTCTCTCAACCAATCGTAAAGCTTGTCCTAATGTGTAAAGTGTAAATAAAACTCATAATGTACTGTACTAATATGTATAGTATTTATTGTAAAGCTGCTTTGCAACAATGCAAAATTGTAAAAAGCGCATAAATTAGTTTGGAGTCTAAAACTTTGTTGAAATGTAAGTAGTTCTCAATTCTCGATAAATATGTGTGTTTATATCATATATGTTTATGTGTGGTGTGTATATATATTTATATAGAAGTGCACGCACATATGTGTATATATAACAAATACGTACATAAATATATATAAACATATATAATGTATTTATATTATATACATATAAATATATATCACTCATATTTCTCAATACTCATAATTTTGACCCCACACACATATATTATATAAATATTTATTCTGGAATCTGACAAATGTGTAAGCGCAGAGGATAGAACCCAAACCAAACGGCAGAAGTCTACAAAAAACACAATTCCCATCCGTACAATGTTCCTTGTCCTCTGTTGTAAACAATCCTGAGATTACATGTTATTTAGGAGAGATGTCCATTTTCATTTTTGTAAGTATGCAATCTCAAACACACACTCTTTAATGAGGTCATGTTCTTCATTCTCTATAAAACAGTACAGAAAATAAGCTATTATAAAGCCTGATCAATGGTCCGAAACATACTAAACCAATAGAGGTTTGAATGAAATGTCTTTTGGACTGTTTGAAAACGGTTTCAATGATGAACATATGATACATCAGAGGTATAGTACATTACACCATTGTCAATATTTGTTCACAGAAAGAGCAAATCCTGAATCGTCGTATCCCCGCACAAGATATCTTCAATCACAACAAACGCTTCCATTTCAAAACATCTGTTACAGAGTCGCTTCAAAAGTAAGTAGTAAAGGTCTTGACATATCTAATCCCAGCTAACAAATACACAACCCATAACCCCAGTTCCCCGTGGACTCCTGTATTTCAGTTTTATAGCAATGTTCTACCATCTTTGCATCTTCCAGGGTCACGCTCTTCCTTGTTTTTCTTGCCTCTCAGAAGAACAGCTAAGCTGCAAGATCAACAATCCACCTGCGCGGTTTGGAAATGTACTCTGACACAGTAACACCAAGAGCTTCATTCTCAAGTCTTTACAAGAGGACCTGCAGAAGTGGTCTCGAGTATAATCTCCGAGATCTCATTTTGAGATTAAAAGATCGACATTGTATATTCAGGACTATAGGAAAGAGATGCGAGTTCTTAGCACAAATATCAAGGCTAAGAAAGGGATTGCAAACGCGGGCTTGAATAGGCAATTTCAAAAGATTTAAGATGGTTCTTGTGCGCGATGCTCGAACTGTACTCCAGGCTTTCTTTTGTATCTAAAATGTGTTTAAATATTTACTCGTAAGCGGACCTTTGGGCAAATTCAGTTTAATGTTTGAAATTGATGAACAAGACCTTTACGCCTTTTGTAGTCTTTGGAAGGAGTTGTAATGTTCAGTTATGGACGCCCGCTCGTGCGCTCACCATTTATGTTGCACGCAGGCATTGTTGGGCTGCTGGGAATCACCCGGCGTTGGTTCTCCAGTTGTTGATCTCATTAGGTCGGTCTGCTCCTGTCCAAGCTGACCCCTCGAGAGATTCCATCCTAACCAGCATCTACAACAACCAAGCAATGTATATCGTACTGTATATAGCATTTCAAAGCACGGAGTTAAGCGTGAACCGTAATGAGACCTTTGCTTCTCTCTCTACTACAATTTGCCAAATGGACATTTAATGTAGGCAACATCGTCCCCTCAGCACTGACCAATCACCTTCTTTTCCAATGCATGCGAATCTCTCATCCAGTGTGCGTTTCTAGGCCAAGGAGAGCTCTGCGAAATCTCCTTCAGAGAAAACATTTGTTTTATACGGCAGATAAAAGAGACTGGGTGAGGTAGATAGCGAGAGATGGAGAAAGAGAGGAAGGACGAGAGTCTAAAGGGCACAGCGTTCATTCAGACGACAGCTGAAAGAGAGAGAGTTTAAATAGATTTAAAACAAAAAGTGAGGGCAGGCGAGTGTCTCAGAATGACATTGTTTTGAAACTTCTCTCTTTAAAACTCTCTCTATACACCAGAGAAATGAGCTGCTGCATACTTCACATGCCTGGTAAATCACTTTGATTCTTGAAACATGGTGCGTGATGACACGGCATGCTATTAAAGGGATAGATCACCCAAAAATGACAATTCTGTCATCATTTACTCACCCTCTTTCATTTTTAAACATGTATGACTTTCTGACTTTTTTTTTTCTGCACAACACAGAATGTTGGTAACTGAAAAACAGCCGTACCAATTCAAATCTATAGTATAAACACAGAACCAAGACGTCAATGGGTACCGCCATTGTTTGGTAACCAACATTCCTCAAAGTATCTTCTTTTGTGTTCTGCAAAAAATATATCATATAGGTCTGAAGAGGGTGAGTAAATGATGAAAGAATTTTTGGGTGAACTATCACTTTGATGGCATAGTTTACTTTCACTAAAAAACTGAAAAAGAAATGTAAATAATTGAATATGCCTAAAATGAACTTTCCACAGATTATAACTTATAGACTATAACTAAGAATTCTTTTTTTTATATAAAAGAAGATAATTTATACAACGCTGATCCAGAAGAACTAACACTACAAAAATAAGACCAACATAAAATTTATATTAAAAAAGATTTATTTTTAACAGATGTTAAGCGAATATATTTATTATTTAAAAATATATGTACGATTTAAGGGAAAAAATTAAAACTGAAACTTTTTAGGCACACTTACATTAACATGTGATTAAATAGTTCTAATGGTGCTCACCTGTTTCCAGTAAAGTTTAAAGATTCTGTGAGAAAATACCTAAGTAAATGAAAATGAATAAAACATGTTTGTAGCATATTTGATCCCAGAAAACATAAATCAGTAAAAAAATCAAGTAAATTTCCTCTGTTAAAAACACAAAACTTTTGACATCTGCCTTCAAGCGATGCCAAAGCATCCGTCCTAAAGGGATCCGTCGAGGGAGTGAAGACAGTAATAAAACACGAGAAAAAGCGCCGACTTAAAGTGCGTCAGAAAACTTGCCTGTGGCTGTTTGCTTTGCACTCTGAGTCTTAATGTATTTTAATTATGAATTTGAGTGGAAGACTGCGGCAGGGGCGTCACTGAGAAGTGAATGCTGCATGAGTAAAACCTCTGGCCCTTTCTCAAGCAGAATGAAAAGTCAATCAGTAGCCAGTTTTTCATACTTTTTCCTCCTCACTCCTCATCTTTTTGCCACACTCCTCGCAAGTGCGATGTGACAGAATGCATAATTTCTATGCATGATATAGTAACTCGGCCTGTATACAAGCTATGGCAAATAATTCATGAGGTGCCGAGCACAGGCTTATAATTTATGAAGATGGAGGGATTACAGATTCAAGGTACACTTTGTCCAGTGTTTGGCAAACAGGCTGTAACTGCAGATAAACGCGTTGAAATGATGGGAGAGGAGGAAAGTGAGCTGAGCATTGATTCAGAGTCTAGTCTAGAGGCTTGAGATGTCTATCGAGGGTTCGTGTAGGACAGCATGGGTATTACTTTGCTGGCTGTGATATCATGAATTAGTAAACGCTTCTCTCACGAATATTACTTACAAATGATATAAGATGCTATTTAGTTGCTTTGATAAATGAACAGACTGCGATGTATTCAACTGAAGATCAGGTCTGAATGTGAACAAATACAGATTGGTAAAGAGCACATTTTGATGTTTTTACTAGACAAACAGATAAATCTTTGAACACAGTGATTTCTTGCTGACCGATCTGAATGCAACTCAGTTTGCCACTGTCGGATAAATGCATGGATCAATAAAGACTCTACCTGTTTTTGTTTCGAGAGGTTCTAGATTTGACATATTTTATGACTTGAAATAAACATCAGTGGATGTGCATCAGGAGTGTTTATGATTTTTGCTTTGTGGATCATTTGAATGGAGATCTGAAATGAAACCAAACCAGTGACCACTCAAACTTCAAAAACGTGTTTGTTGTGTGATATTTGCTGTGAGTCATGTGCTCTCTTTATGGTGCGGTCCATCTGGGTGGACTGTTCTCACGGCAGGGTCTCTTCACTGAGAAACAGCAGCCCAGCAGGGTGCGAGAAGCCTGCGCACTCTTGCAGCCAGAAAGCTCTCAAACTTGAGATTAAACATGTAGTCTTGCATTAACACACACAAACTGCAAGAAGTTCAAAAAAGGCACATGGACCACAAACTTGTGCTTACGACACGCCTGCGTCTTTTCGCCATTGTTTGTAAAAATGAACAGTTTGTTTGCGCCATTCGCACAATTTAACATGAAATTAGATGTTATTTGACTCAAATCTTTAATGTACAAACTGACTTCACCATACGCTGCAAGATGCATTTAACTGTTTGGGAATAATGGAAAAACCCATCAATACCATATTAATAACAGAGTTGTCCTAGACAACTGAAACTGAAACCTTATACCAATTATATGGAGAAAAATCCTGGAATGCTTTCCTCATGAACTTTAACTTGTTTTCGACAAAAGAAATAAAGACATGGACGTCCTGGATGACATGGGGGTGAGAATTATCATGACATTTTCATTCGAAAGTGAACTACTCCTGTAAGGATACAAAAACTTTTCAAAGCCACTGTACCATATTTCACTAACCTCACTGCGGGCAGTCTTTACAAAATCCCAACACTGACAACACTCTCTACCCAATATATACAGCAGACACCAGTTGTGGAGGGGCAAATAAAAGTCAGCAAACACACTGTTTGCTGTTACTCACAGTAGAGAGAGGGCGAACTAATAAATACCAGAGAGAGCGAGAAACACAAAGATCAGGGAAACCGCAGTAATACGGTCTGTTGGTAAGGTCCCTAATTTAATAAAACAGGGTTACTGTCATCTCAGCCACTGCGAGCATTCAGTCATGCGGAGCCATTAAAGAGTGGAAACGGGCATGCGGGAACAGGGTGTGATGGGGCATTTAATGTTTATTTATTTATTTAATGCGCAAGCGTAATTGCTGCATCGCTAGCGTTACCAAACGGGACTGCAGGTCTCCCAAAGCCTCCCATTGGATAGATGAAACAGACATCCCTGCCCCAATCTAACGCCAGTCTTTGAGACACCATACAAATGGCTTTTTAAATGTTCTCCCAAGAAGAGCGTGTCGCGAGCATGTGCCCTAGGCCACGTGACAATAACATGCTGTCTATAAAAAGCCCCAAACACATGCAGCTGGGGGCCATGCAAGCATGTGTAAGTTTGTGCAATCCTAAAACGCCGCGCGGCTCTGGAAGTTTGCTGTATGAAACGAGCTGCAATAACTGGCAATCATGACAGAGGTGAGAGGTTCAAGACGGCAGGTCAGGTGCTGACGAGAGGCTTTGAGACAGGGTGCTGGGTCTGGAGGTCTTGAATCAGCAGTCCCTGAGCCCAGATGAATGGCGTCATTTACAGAATGCGACAGGAGACATTTTTTCACCTGACACTAGAGGAAAAAGACCAGAATCACACACAAGTGGGTGGCAGCACGCATATACAACCTCAGGGTCCTCAACAATTCTGTGAGAAGCAGTGCACTACAGCGTTTTGAAAGCATCTACTGTACGTGTATCTACAGCACATAGAAACGGTTAGAATGACTTTTTTAACCGTAAGGTTGTATTTGTTGACAATTAGTTAACGTATTAGCTAATATGAGCAAACGGCAAACACTTCTATAGCATTTGTTAATCTAAGTTCGTAATAATTTCAGCATTTGCACCAATGCACTATAAACTAACATGAATAACTGTATTGACATTAACTAGCATTAACAGATGAATAAATGCTGAAAATGATAATGGAATGCTCCTTGGTAATTCACCCCATAGTTGTTCCAAAACTGTCACCATTTTGTTGTTCTGCTGAACACAAAAAGAGATATTTAGAAGTATGTTTGCATCTAAACAGTTCTGAGGCACTATTGACTTCCATAAAGGAAGTGCCCCAGAACTACTACGTTTTCCATTCTTCAAAATATCTTCCTTTGTATTAAACAGAACAAATATTGTTATACAGTTATAGAAGAACTTGAGGGTGAATAAATGATGACAGAATTTTCATTTGTGGGTGAACTGTCCCTTTAATGCATTTACTTATGTTAACAAATACAACCTTATTGTAAATTGCTACTTTTTTTAATTACGTAAAACTCTTCGCATTGAAATTCAAAGTCTGAATGTGTAAAATTAGTTATGTGGGTCAAAGCTCAATTGGGCCAACAGTTTTTTTCATTACAGAACAAACATAGAGGGAAAAAATAAATAGACAAAAAAATGAAAAAAAGCACCCAATAAAATAGAAATTTGCTATTCTGCAATAATTGATGTCATGCCAAAGTAATTTTGTACTATATTTGTCTTATATATACTATATAAAAAGCCTTTGTTCAAAGCATGTGACATAGCCTATACATAACATATAACATTTAGCCAATGGCAACTAATGGTGCTCAGTGAGAGGACTCGAAATGCATTTCCATTATTGTCAATCCAGGGGAAAACAAAAATAACAGTGGGAGATCTAAAACTCAGGAAACATAGACTATACAATCAACTAGATATGACTGGTGTCCTAGGATTTTTGTATGTTGGAGCTGTAATAGAACAAGCAGGAAAAATGAGGGCATTTATACTGAAAGATTTCAGTGATTTGGGTTTCGCCCATTGCACAGCTAATAATTCTTCAGTCTACAGGACTTTTAAGGTAAGAACACTGAGCAAGCCAAGACACAATCATTCTTCCTGCTGTTTGAGAGCCCTCCAACAGAATGAACTTAAAAAACTAAACTGATCACTGACAGACTGAAAGTCATCCTGAGGTTCTGACCTTGTCAACTGCAATTACTTATACTGTAATAGAGACGAGTGAGGGTCAAAGGTCACAGAGAGAACCGCAGTTTACCAGAAATGTACTTCAGCAGGACCTCTGGTATACTAGACAATGATAGACAGAGGTTCTGCCAACCGAAAGACGTCAGGCATACTTTTATTGTTTAGGATATATAATGGAGCTCTCAGCAATGCATCAACTTGACAGTGATGTTTCCCCTAAAACATCATTAGCAGAAATAATACAGACTATAAAAACAAGACTATTCTTCTATGCAATGTTAGACAGCTTTGTGACATTTTTTTTAAAGGACTTTTATTTTGCTTCTGAAGCGGCCAAATAAAACTCTTGATATTCAGAAAGTTCTCTCCCCTGTCCTTCTCAGGAAAGCCGTGACTGAAATTTATGTTGTTCATTTATTATTTGATTGGGTCTATTACAGACATCTGATGAAGGGAAAATCTTTGAGCACATTAAAGATCTTCTGGAGATGAAGAGCACTCTGGAGGAGGTGAACACTCTAATTTTGTTTCACAGCTTTGGCTTCTCGCTGACTCAGAAGCGGCCAAATTTACAGCCGTGGCCTTCACGGGCGGGGGTGTCGCTCTGTTTTTTATCTCCAAGCTGAGTTACAGTCTAAGAACAGGGTTTATGACATATTTCGAGCGTGTGGAAGTGTGTGTGTCCATTAGAAAAATGGAAAAAAGTATAGTGTACTGCACAGAACAAAAGACATTCTTATTACTGCTATTATAATTGTGTTTGGATTAATATTATTAAATAAAAAGCAACATGCAGGGCAACTTAATGGCATGTTTATTATGTACAGTAGGCAATACATCACCAATGTGCTCATGTATTAGTGTATCTCTGTTTCATACATCAGTAAATACTAGAATTTTAATCAGTCAGCGTCCAAGCACGGAGATCGGAAAATTAGCGAACAGTCACTGTACGCAAACTACGCAAAAAACATCTTACTAGCAAATATGAAATTCTTCCAATGCTGCGTTTGTCTTATCATTCCATTGGCTTCTATACATATGCATGAGACAAAACGAAACGATAGGTTCTGTAAAAAATATTTCGATAAAAGTCAAGTTTGGTTAATGGTGAGCTGCGAATTGGTATCATGTGACAAAATGTCACCAATACAAGACTGATACGCCATGGCGTGACCTTTTCCTTAGGAGGATATGTTAATAATACAAAATATCATCCAAAAAAAAGCACAACTCAAGCAAGATTACATAGAATGATCAACGATGATAAAATAAATAAATATTCCATAGGCATAGGCATAATGTGTGGCCTTGGAAAAGAATTATAAGTGAAAGAGAGAAGAAGGGAGAAAGAACAAACTGCAAAGAAAGCAAAATATCGAAATCTGGCTCATTTCCGCTCATCCATGACTAGCCTCCACGGTGCCGAAAGCCTCCCATGCAGCTTTGCTTTGTTTCCCTCCATCAATGAGCAGATGAGATTAGCATAGCATCGGCCATTCTACATAATATGAAATCTATTTGAGTTATGAGTCTCCATTCAGCCACCCCCATTCAGCATAATCAACCAATTTAAGGGTGCAAATTGACTTGCTATTGGAGTACCGCAGCGGCAGGCACCTCTTGATGGGCAAAGGGCCCGTCGAGACTCCATCCCGCCCTTCTCCAATCCATTACTCACCCAATGTACATCGATACGCGGACAATAAATGAATAAGAGCGGCAAACAAATAAAACCTGCGAGATGAGGGACTCCTGTCGATTGATCAGGGTAAATTGTTGGGGGGGTGCTCGCCCGGCGCTGGAGTGCTGAATGCTAAAGCGCTCACACAAAAATGCCTTTAATTAGTGAGCACCTCGGAGCAATAAGCACTTTTTGAATGTGTGATTAGGGTTTAATGTTTATTAATGTGTTTACTCCCCTTTGCATTAGTGCCAGTCGTGGGTTGATTAGACGCTCAAGCAAGGACACAGGCTCTGGTAAATATGACAGCACGTGGAGAGCATGTCTGCATGCGCTGCAGAAAATAAAAGGTTGGGGACGGGTGTTGCATGGGAACTAGGACTTGGACACACACAACGTTTTTCGAGCATTCCTTGTTTCAGTGTGTAACTAACAAAAATGAGTTTTATTGGTCAGATCCTGCACGAACAGGGGGAGTCTGAAAGTGCTCTCAAATCTTGTTGCTGACAGAGAAATGGAATGCCGTTAAAACTGTATTAATATTTTAGACGGCCACATGCACATATCAGCCGTGGAAGACAGTTACAAGTGAAAAGCCTCAGGACACCAAAACGCAGGCGAACGCAACGCTGTGTTCCAACCAGGCCCGACGCGACAGGGCGGCAACAGTTAAAAGCCATCCCTTCCATGTTAATTCCAGTTTCTGCCCTAACCAGCTGAGACAGCGACAAGCAATTCTACATTCTGTTGCTTGTTTTGTTTCTAGTTCTGCAGTGTTGCGCTGGGTATCCCTGCCCACACCAAATACTCATTAAACCAAAATCCCGCTCGGCATGCACATTACGCAAGTGCAGATGTGGAGAAACTGATTCTGTAAGCACTGAATATTATAAGCACTGAATATTACATGACAAAAGTTCTGCAAAGAAAACCATAAAGGGAATGCAGTTTGAAGATGCATCGCTGAAGTCATTAAAACGGAGTGTGTATTTTTAGATTTTTAGAAGAGAGCAAACCAGACAACATTCTGATTGGCTGTAATTTTGCAACATTTTCGGCAGAAGAATCACATTTAGATTTGGATTTGCCATAAAGGTCAAGCCTGTCACCGACTCCTGAACTTCTAACTCAATGTACATGTACTTCTAAAAAATTAAAGCGCTAGCTAGAGTGCCGCATCACCAGAGACTTGGCTTAATGCCGCTTCAAAAACCAACAGGCAGGAAATCCCAGATTCACTGCTAATTAGCGCCATTAGCCAAACGTGAAAATGTTTGTTTCCGAAAAGACCCCCTTCTGCCTTCACACACCGAGAAGTCGCGCTACATAACACACTGAGCGTACCTCACATCGCTCTCTTTTGTGTCCTGAAATCCTCTTATGGAGACTGCGGGTGCTGAAATTGTTCAGCAGGGAGAAAGGGGGCCGTGGCTGAAGGGCTCAAATTTAGAAGGCAAAGAGTTGGCGACAAGCTCTCGGCACGCTGGCAAAAGAGCAGCTTTAACAGCAGGTTCATTGTCCCCAGACTCAAACCGTTAACGTGCACAAAAGGGCCTTGCAGACACAGTATTAAATGTGTACGGAGAAAGCAAGAAATAGATCTTAAGAGAGCGGCCACAGTTATTATAATGCTAAAGTGGGCTTATTCACAAGACTCCAGGAAGCAAGGAAATGAAGGGAAAGAAGAATGTCTTTCTAGAGTCTAAAAAATCTTTAACTTAAGTATGTTAAAAGTGTATTTACAACTTTTTCATGCTTAAAATGCAGTGGGTTACAACATTTACAGACCCAACAACTCCCCACATAGCACTTGTATCAAGCATAGCTTACCATTGAGGGGGAAGAAAGAAAGAAAGGTTCATTTTAGCTCTGTTATAGTGTGTTGGAGATCAGGTGCAGTCAGGGGGTCAAGAGCGAATGCAATGCATTAGCAACACCTGGACCATGAACCAGCATTACAACAACATGATCATCTGCCCGAAGGTCCTTCACCTCAGTCTACTGGCCTGATTTCTACCCATAATGTACTTTCTTTCTGCCAGGGAGGTTGCCACATATTCAAGACTGCAAAGACCAGCAAACGGGTGTAAGGTGCCTTTCTCAAGGGCACGTGAGAATCGAACCGGCGACCTTCTGGTTACGAGTCCGACTCTCTAACCACTAGGCCACAACTGCCCTCTGTTGAATGACTACACCAGTATTCACACAAATACACAACCAAATACAAACTGTGTGTTCCTCTAGCTTTCATCTTATTTGTTGCATGTTCTATGGGTCGAACACAAATTTGTGTGTAAATGAGTTCTGTCGATGTTCTTAGCGAGACGCATGCTAACTCTTCTCTTAACTGCTCTTGTAATGGGAGGAGTTTTTCAAGGTATTGATTTGAAAATCTAATATATTTGGAATTCAAAATGTAATATACCCAATATGTGGCACTTTGCAAATTCTAAAAGAGATTTTCATTACATCTGACAATTTACCCCTAACTGCAGAGAGCATTTACCCACGTTTGGTGTCAATTTAATAACTGCTGGTTGAGAGACACAGCTGCTGCATTAAATAAAGTTCTCTTCCTCAAGTTTCACAACTTACTTTTCTGTTTTAAATGCTAGATATGAATTGTACCTGTTGATATCAAATTCATTCTTGCAATAGATTTATATTTTGTCTACATTGTTATAATTAGCCTAATTTACTGTATGTTCTAACATAACACAAAAACAGAAGAGAAAAGGCTGTGCAATGCACAGCAATGTAAATGCTTGGCCTTCCCGCTGAAATGACACATCAGAAGAAACAATGAGCCAACAGATTTGACCTTTACAGAGAGGAAAAGAATTGCCTCTGAGGTGATAGGAGACTTTTATGTCTTCTTGCTTCATATGCTTTTAAATAAACTGTTTATAGGTGTCTAGGTGTCAGCTCTATTGATGTGCTTTTAGTAAGCTGTGAAGGCAATGTGGCTTACGATACAACAATTTATTTACACCCTAACTCCCTAGCCGTTGGTTAGTTTACTACGTTAAAGCAATAACCAGCAATGCCTTTACGGGACTTTTACCACAGTTAAAGGCATTTGCTCTGCTCTGCTCCACTCTACTCTACTCTACTCTACTGCTCTGTTCTACTCTACTCTACTCTACTCTCTCTACTCTACTCTACTCTACTCTACTCTACTCTACTCTACTCTACTCTACTCTCTACTCTACTCTACTCTACTCTACTCTACTCTACTCTACTCTACTCTACTCTACTCTACTCTACTCTACTCTACTCTACTCTACTGCTCTGTTCTACTCTACTCTACTCTACTCTACTCTACTCTACTCTACTGCTCTGTTCTACTCTACTCTACTCTAGTTCAGTCTAGTCTATAATTCTGCAAACTGTGGTTTATCACTTTTATTTTTAGTGAATACATCTTTTCTTCAGTTACAATAGTTAATATCTCTGACTATTGCCAAGCAATGTAGCAACAACAACACAATAGCTTATAAGTGTGGTGCGGACAAGTTTTTAACCGGTGTGTATTATTTTACAATGACAATCAGAAAAAGAAAGAAAGAGAAAACTTTGCAAGCAGCTCATCCAGGCAAAATTTAGAATCGCACCTCTGAATGCAAAACACATTTTGTAAATAAATGAACTGGGAGATAATTAATGAAACGAATGAATAAATATGACAAATTAAGCACTTACCTGATTTGTGAGTGCAGAGAGGGACCAGCACAAAAGAGGGAGACAAAGAGAGAGAGAGGAATTAAAATTGAGAGGAAAATACATTTCACATACTACTGAAACCTATGTGAGAAAAAATATCTCATTTATAGCAAGAAGAGTGTGTGAGTGCAAATCAATAGAAATGACAATAACATCTCTTATGGGTAAAAGCACTCGTACATCTATTGCACACACTTTTGGATCTGTGCGTGTGACCAATCGGATAAGAAATCAGATATCACTCTCATGACCTCACACGCACAAACCAATATTATCACCCGCCTGGGCTCATCTTCACTCAGCGCTCTGTGTAGTGCAAACCTGGTCTCTGTGACCTGGAAGAAAATCTGTCCATGTGAGGGTTGGAATGTGAATACATGTGAGTCACGATAGAATCAATCATCTGTTAAATTCTTACCTGTGTTTGAGGTTGAAATGGTAAAAATACATACATTTTATAATTATTTATGCAACAGCTAAAGCTTAGAACCACAAAATAATATGCTCTAATCCTCTCATACTTTATCATTCTTTATCATATGACACACATCATTAAACACTCCATGCCAAACCTCTCTAATAACTGTGATCAGCCACATGTGCACTCACTAAAGATTGACCTTGTGGGTCAATCCAGCTCACAACCTCAGAAAAATAATAATATTGGACCATCAGACCCCAAGCATTTCCGTGTCTTTGAACCGTGCGGAGAAAGCATGCATCTTGAACTGGTGGGAATACGGCGGCGACACAATTAGCACACATGTTCACTTCCTGTGAGCGCTGAATGATGAACCTGCGGCTACCCTGCTAATGGGCGTTTTAATCCACAGCTTGAGCAATGAGTGTTTATGGGCTCCTAGAGAGCCCTTATTCCACATTAATATTTATCCTCTGCTTTTAGGCGTTTTGTTCCTGTTTAGCATACGCGGCGGAGCTCAAAATATATCACCTCAGAAACGTCCTCCTTCCTCAAATTCATTTTGCCTCCACGGTCTAATTTCTGCACGTCTGCTGCTGGGTGACTAATGGTCATTGTTTCTGGGCAGAAGTGAGTGGTTCACCTTGAGTGGGCACCACGTGTGGGTCCGGGTCTGGTTTATTCTGCGCTGTTCATCTTTTCTTTTCTCCGTCCCACGCGCCTGACCCCCGCCCCCTTCATTTTACCTGCTTTTCTTTCTTTTTTTGATTCAGACTTCAAAGCTGAGACTAAATGAGGTCTGCTCTCTTTGAAACACATCATAAGGCCTTGTCGCTACGGATAGGGAATTCAATGTTTGGTACATGACAATGTATTATGTTTGGAATACTGTCACATCTTGGGCTGTGGGCTTGTCTAGTGTATATTTCCAATTGAGCTATTTCTAGCTACATACACCGCGGCTCCCCTTACATAAAATTCACCACGTTGTTTCTACAGTAGGCCTAAGCGGACAAAATGCCCTATATAGCGTGTTTCGTAAACTTCCTCTGCAAAATTGTGACGTCATCTTTTTCCTGTGTCAGCCACCGTAGTGCTTCGAAAGGGAGGGGTGGAGTGAGATGTTGCAATTCGTAACCTCACGGCTAGATGCCAGAAATATTGTTTTGATATTAAAATTGTGGTTTATACACTGAAAAAATGTATGTTGGTACACGGTTTTACTATTAAACAACGGTTGTCTTTCATAAGAGAAATGTTACACTATTAAGCGGTTAACACCACAGTTCATTCTTTATGCAGAGATAATGCATTAAGCTGTTTTGTATTTAGAGTACCAACAACATAAGATGTTTTCCCTTCCCTCAGGATGAACCGCACCACCTACCCAAGTCACATCTGAGTCGCATTACCTCTGATCTGCTTTATGAATAATCAAAAGATACAAATTCGTTGAGCACCCTTTTAATTGTTTATACTTTCAGATGAACTGTGCATTCCTGCCGATTTAGCCGACAAAGGAACATTACGCGAGAGACGCATATCTGCATATTCGTCTTCTGATACTGCAGGTTTCTCCAAGGTGACAGAGGTGGAGAGAAGATGGTCAAGTGGGCCTTTCCCCATCAATTGTGTGAATCCTAGCTTTGGATCTGCTACAGATATACATGCAGGCCTTTCCTCCATGAATCAAGATGTGGTGGATACATAACAATGTGGTGTGTGTGAGTACACCTGGACCATCTGATTGGCCAAATGAATGCAGAGTCTAAGCAGATTTGCTTCGGGTCATAAACCTCAGTATACAATGCCAATTAAGACTGTGGTTAGTCAGAGATATATAGAGAGAGATGAGCAGGTGAGAGAGAGAGAGAGAGAGAGAGAGAGAGAGAGAGAGAGAGAGAGAGAGAGAGAGAGAGAGAGAGAGAGAGAGAGAGAGTGTTACAGCCCTAATGAAGCAGGGATAAGAGGGGATGTCTGCCATCAGGAGGCTAATTACTTCAGCACACAGGTCTCTTTCATAAGTCACGCTTCCGAAAATATCAGAATCTACATTTCGCTATTTCGCTCGAGCTCTGTTTTGTGTTTTTGGCAATTTGAGTTTCCATGGTTTCCAATGTTTATGAATGCAGCTTCAGGTGTGAGATAAAAGTCAAGGCTGACTAACGTCGCCTGAAGGGCGCGATGAACTTCAGTCGCTGTTTCTGAAGGTCTGCATGCAGGGGGCGGATAGAATTAAAAAGTTAAGCGATGCCTACATGCGCTTCACCATTCGTTCTCTGCATGAGAAGGATTTCCAACCCAATCCTTATCTTGAGAGAGAGACGCTTGGGCGAAAAGGAGAGCGTCACGGGTCAGAGATTATTGACGGCTGGTTTAAAAAAGAGCAGAGGAGCGTAGAAGACCTGCTCTGTCATCTATCCACAGCTTGGGTTTGGAATTGACTGGTCCCAGGTCAAGCCCTGCCCGGTGTGTGTGTGTGTGTGTGTGTGTGTGTGTGCTAAGTGGTAAAATGTGAGGAAAGCTGACCACCCAGAAAAAAAATATCAAAACTCCAAAAATGTCCCCAGACGCAGGTCGAACATTATCCTCTCTCTTTGAGTCACAAGAACAATAGCTACAAAAGAACGGTTTTCTATTCATTTATTTCTTACTAAAATATCTTATTGTTATCATAGTACATATCTAACAATTCTTAAATCAAGATACATTTCATTGATAATGAAAGTGATCTAAGAAGTAAGTTTATGTTTAAAACAAGCAAACAATCTGCCATTGGGGTAAGAAAACTAACCGTGAATTTAGTTTTGGACAATTCCATGCAAATGTCAACCTTAAGATGAAAAAATAAAGTTTAACAAAGGTTTTCATTATAGGTCAGATGTGAATATTTGGTGGTTTACGGTAACTATTTTGTGGTCTATAAAGAGTAATTCCTTCTCCATTCGTTGGGTATTATTGCTTCTGGTTTGCACATTTTAATTCACAAAAATCCTACAAAGTACGTTGTCTCTCAAAAACTTATCTCATCCAAAACACATGATTTTGTCTTTCTTTTAAAATAGAAAACTTGTACATAGATTGATATTTTCCGATCTATCTACAGGGGTTTAGTAAAATATAAACACATGATCCTGGACAAGAAAAATCTTATGTGTCCATTTTTTACATTATCTGAAATATGACAATATTTGACCGATATATAACCATTTAAAACTCTGGAATCTGAGGGTGCAAAAAATACAAATACTGAGAAAGTTGCCCAAATGAAGTCCTTAGCATTGCATATTACTCACAAAATGTTTTGATATATTTACAGTGGGAAATTTACAAAATTCTTCATGGAACATGATCTTTACTTAATATCCTAATGATTTTTGACATAAAAGAAATTATAGGATCATTTTGACCTTATTGCTATTACCTCAAATATTCCCGTTCCACTTAAGACTGGTTTTGTGATCCAGGGTCACATTATAAATACGTTCTCTGAGAATTTATCGTTCAAGTTTTGAATGAAAATGTCAAATTCATTCCTTCTCTTTCACAATCAGCATAAAAACAAGCTTTTGTTCTTGTGGATCTCGCTTAAAAACGTTTTGTGAGGCAAGTGAACTGCAGTTCCAGAAATCCTGTCATTCAGATGCACGCGTGTACGAATAAGAGAAACATCACGAGAGAACTACGGGCTTATCTATTCACCCATGACTTTGAACATCTAGTTCGCCACGTATAACATCTACATTTCCCTCATCTCATCACAAATAATCAAAACGACAACACGACATGGTCTTTGTTTGCCAAATGAAACAATCTTAAAAGTCGCTCTCGTAAATGCCAGCGCCGACGTGCGGAAAACAGACAAGCGGCCACACGGGTCGCCCGGCTAATTAAGACGAGCAGCGGCGCCGAGTCGACATTCGGCGCAACAGTCCGTGCTATTTACACAAACAAAAGCACAATGTTGCTCTTCAACTCTGTGACTTAGAGAAGTCGTCATTAAAAGACGCGTCAACCACGAAAGCGGCGTCACGCGTTGACAGGAGCCGAGAGAGGCCGCGGTAAATTTCATAGAGCGGCGGAAAAGGTCAGTGTGGGTCTGCACACACACACACGGAGAGATGAGCCACAGCTGCAATCTCTGTGTGTGTTAAAATGAAGTTTATATCTGAGAGGGGATGAGGAGAAGAATGAGAAGCAGATACGGTCGCATTGCTCTTCACTGCACTTGCTTTTGTTTTGGTGTTATTGAGCCTGTGACAAGTGTGAACTGCTCCCTATCAGACACTGACAATCTCAGGAGATGCACTCGGCCAGACGGAAATGATATCAGCCTGCTCTCTCTCTCTTTTTCTCAACAAACTTTTTTTAATTGTTTTTTCCTATTCACATTAGTTTACGACATCACCGTGTTGTTAGCAACACGTTAGTTCATGGGTTCAAATCCCAAGATACACACATACTGATAAAAATGCACATCTTGAGTGCAATCTGTCCGCCGTCTGGTTTATTTCTTCACCCCTTACGCTCTGTTCTTTCCTGTTCTTTTCTTATCTGGGTGCTGCAAAAGAAACGTCTGGTGCTTTCTAGGAAACACCATAAAAGAAACGGAAATGTTATTTGAAGTCAAAGTGAACAACCACACTACTTGTGGCCTACTTTAACACACTGCCACCATTTGGGAAGTAAGGTAAGGTAAAGTGAGTTCTCCTGGAACCTAACACTCCTAATAAAGGTTAGACCACATCTGAGCGGTCGGGCTCCCATATGAGGTCATTACAGGCATGTCAGTGTGAGCGAGTATGTGTGCGGGATTTTTACAAACTTCGCTAGAGTAAAAGAGCTTGGCTACAGCACATACAGCACCATCTTATGGATTTCTTATGGAGTCCAAACCACAACATTCTTATACTCACAGAATCACAAACACTACTAGTCAAAAGTAGAAGATTTACTCACTTACTTGTTCATTTATCACACTATATAAAAAAGTAAGCTCTTTAAAACTGTTGAAAAAAATAAATATAAATATTTAGCACCTTCAGTATAGCCACCTTTTGTCTAGTATGTTCTCTTTGCATTTTAAAAACAACTTCTTAAGGTTTCAGATACATTTTGAATAATATTGAAAAAGTTCTCAGCTATTCTGCATTTTTTGGTAGTTTGTAATGTAAACGTTTATATTATATGTTTCTCTATAAAACTAATTTCAGGCTCCTAAGCATGCAACCTTTTGTAAGATAATGAGAAAGGTTTCTTAAACATTTGACTGTTAGTGTAAATATATCAAATTACGTGTAAATAATGTTTAAGTTTTAAAGCAGCCAGCTGGAGATTTGCAGCTTCGACAATGTACAAATGTCCATATCCGTGAGACCTCTCAACCCTCGTGCAAGGTTTTCAAGCAATTATTCAACACTGAATATTAAATAGTGAAAAGAACTGTGGTCAACATCTGCTGGTGTCGTGCTCCATGGGATGAAGTAATAACGTAATTATTGTATAATTTATAATGAGCCATGGAGATTGGTGAATATGTCTCATAATATATGAGGGTTATAAAAGATTTAAAGGCGTGAGGAATCAAACTGTCCTTGATCTTTTGACACGCACGTCTAAGCCACACGACTTCTAAAGTCAGGAAAGACATTTGCTGATTGAAAATTGAAATGATCATTTTATCATAGTTTGTTTGATTTGATTAAGTTTGTCAACCAGTTGTTATGGGAGCTGCCACTGAAAATTATTGCGAATTCAAAGGCGATATATCAAAAAATGAAAAGTTTAATTCAAAGTTCAGAGAGAGTCTGGAAAATTCTCATGCTATTATGATGTATTTGTGTTTAAATGTTACTAACATCATAAGTAGACTGTAGTGGATTTAACCAGTAGATAGATAATAAAATATAATCATGAACCAATATGGCTTTGATATGTTGTGTTAATGTCAATCACTATTAGCTTCCATAACTACAAAGCAACCCGTTCTTGGCACACAGATATAGGCTATTTCTTGGAAATAAACGTACTGCACGTACTTCATCCTGCTGCACGCTTAATATGCTTTTAGAAAATGGATGGGGATTTGCAATTTTCTTTGAGTGAGACATAACAAACTACACTTGAAAAAATGCATGCGCACACACATATGAATCGATAAAATAACACTTAAAAATTTCTGAAAAATCAATACACGCATAAAAGTTTAGAACAACGGCTGATTTATAAAAAGGTACGAGTTTGTAATGACTTATCAGTCTGGGCCAGTGTCTATTACTCTGGGATTGAACATCAAGTGCAGTTCATTTTCTGCTACACACAGCGTGTCAGGGGCTATGGCCAGGTTTCATCTCAAGGTTAATAAACCTTTACCAGACAGGCTCCGCTGTTTCAGTGTGACGGTGGCGCGTGGAAATATTCACATGCAAGTGAAGCGAATCTGTAAACAAGCACACAAATTGTTTCAAACAAGAAAACTCAGACATACAGTTTCGGTTTGACTGTGAGATATGAGCGCGGCGTAGTGCTTAACTGATTGCGTTTCAATCATTCGTGTCATCTGCTTTACCTCCTGGCCAAACACAACCTCAGTCTGTTGATGAACAAGAGAACGGTCAAACACATGGCAGCAATGCATTGTGGGATGCGACGGACCACTAAGTTTCCCTCTGTGGGGTAATCAGTGTTTTCTGTGACATATGACCGAAGCTCCGCAAGCCAATAACATGACAATCAAGAAAAATGGTTGGAGAACGGATTTCAAACGTGTTCTGTTTTTGAACATTGCAGCAAGAGCGAATTAATTCAACAGTGCCACGTCTGACGCGAGGGAGCTAATCAACCGCGTCAAGCTGTGTGGAGCCGACAGGGCAGGGAAAGTCTGCAATGTACACCGTGGAGCAAAGAGCCAACCGGATTTTAAAGAACATCCAAGATGTTTGGGAGAATGCAGCAGAGGATTGTTTTCCATGACCACCATGCATGAAAACATTGGACAGATACATAGATGCACATGTAAAAGTTGCACTTAAAGGCTTGATCTGCATTGTATGTTTTGGTGCAATGGAGCCTAACAGTGTAACGGCTACCATGCAAGCACCAAAATAAAAGTCGTATAATCAATTTTTTATAAACTGTGAATCATTATGCAGTATGCAAAGAGGAATATGCTAAATTAACATAACCATTGAGCAAAATATGTACTCTGTACTGCAAGTGAATATAGCAGGTCACCCAGGCATGTTAAACATACAACATTTGTTGACTGCGCACTGTAAAAATAGCACAAATAGATCATGCTATTCCAAACACTGGCAAAACAGACCACCTCTGTGTCTCTCAATATCCAAATTCAGAAGCAGCATACAGTCTTTAAACACACACACACACACACACACACACACACACATAGAGCCCTTCTCTCCCCTCTACAAATCCATCATTTTAGCCTGTGCCTGAAGGTCACTGTGCTGGAATCGATAAGTCTTGCTGTGTGAGCAGCTCCCTATCAAAGCCAGCGCCGGCTTATTTTTGTTTGTTTATATGTTTGGGCCGTTCTCTGGAGTGCGGTGAGAAATTCGTGGTAAGCCTCCAACATACCATAACGCTCTTTATTTATCTATGTATTTACGTATATTTCACAGCTATCCTGCTCGCCTCTTGCACGGCCTGTATACGTGCTTTTGTCGTACATGTTTTCTCATGCTGGGTTTATATTTTGAAAGCAAACTTTTATGAGAAATGATCCACAGATCATCAATCCTGCATACTTTTAAGGAAATATAGTATGCGAATGGGGATGCAGTGATAAAACCACAAAAATAAGAAACTATGGTTTATATCAGCAACACCGATATGTTCAACACATAAACGTACTGTACGTACTTCATCCTGCTGCACATTTAATAGGCTTTCAAATGGATAGTTTTTTTTTGAGTAAAACAAACACAAAACTAAAGGCCAATATGGTAAATTTTCTGATTCAGCACCGTGGATAGCTACACTACATTTATGTACGTCACCATTAAACATTTAATACAAATGCAAAGTCTAGCATTTCCATCCACAATCATCTAAATATATTTGCATTCTAAATTTAGGACCACTAATAAAACTCGCCAGAATATGGAATCCCAGCATATCCTAGTGATCCGACAGAGATACAGTAATCTAAATCCTCCCTCGCAGCATTATAGGAGCCAGAAGTGTGCTGTGGCCAGAAAGTGGCAATCTAAAAAAACCACAGACCAGAGTGGTGCCAATTTTCAGTGTACCGCAGGATTAATTGTTTACATCATCCCCCTCATTGACAGGAATAACAGTCGGGGTCAGCTGGCTACCGTCACGCCGGTCAAGGCTACACAAAAAACCCACAGGGAGGGAGCGAGCGAAATAATGACCGCTAGCTGCAGCCAATGAGCTCATTGAGCTCTCAGCTACTAAATGACTGATCCTATTCAGAGGACATACAGAGCACTGGCAACTGAAATCCCATCAACGCTGCTTATATCCGCTGGCACAGAACGCGATGTTTGATTACGGCTTCTCGTGTTCTGATGGCCTGCCAAGTTTGACAACTGCTGGATGTTTGTTCATGAAAGACCAGAGGATGTTGAAAAACAAAGATGTGCCGTTTTTGCACACAAATGAAATGTTTTCTTACTTTTGAGGAGATGATGGATCTCTCAAGTATTCAACCGTTTAAGAACAAACTATATATTTGCATTAGTATTTTCCTTCGGATGTTAGTTAATGTATGGCCACTGTATATTGTGTCACATTTAATGCAACGAATACATTTACAGTTTATACATTATGTAGAAGCTTTTATCCATAGCGTGCGATTGCAATCAGGTTTGTTTGTTCTCTAGGAATCAAACCCATGACCTCGCTCAATCAGTTGAGTTCCAGGAACACCATTTCATTATAAAAGATACGTCATTCTGCTCTCAAGGTGTGCCTGAAATTGATGAGACGTTG
Source organism: Oreonectes daqikongensis (assembly GCA_026939265.1). Lineage (NCBI taxonomy): Eukaryota > Metazoa > Chordata > Actinopteri > Cypriniformes > Nemacheilidae > Oreonectes > Oreonectes daqikongensis. The sequence goes on from JAOTQM010000031.1 coordinate 2,185,240, forward strand.
CGCATCACACAATCAAAATGTGTTTGTAAGTAAACGCGTGCCGGACCGTAGAGAGTTGACAGCTCGGTGGGGTAATAGAAAACAAGTGATTGCCACAAACTTCTCATGGGACATCTGGGCCAACCTCCGAATCGCACCCCTCACTCACATCCCTCAAATGTGTGTGCGTGTCCGTGCGGTTTTCAATGGAGTCAGCACACACCGGGGGCACATGTAGTGCCGGGGATTATTTACTCTTGACCAATTTCCTCCACCGACTGCTGGTTAATAAAATAACCTGACCTCTGAACGCACGTGACGTGACCTGCTGACACAGTGAAACCTCAGCAATGCTTCACCGATGCCGGATGGTTTTGATGGATGGGTGACCGATGCTGTTTAGGAAGATTTATTTCATGTGATCGAACAATGGAAATATAAACTCCTGCTACAACAGCTTAATAAAATCAAATTCAATCAAATTGTAAACTTGCAAGAAAAAGTGTAAAAGCAAACATACTACAAAGTATGAGGCTTGATGTGCCGAGTGAAAAAAATGGTGTATAATTATGTACTTTAATGTATTTTATGGCATACTCCATTGTTTTAGCTTATTGCTCAGGGTTACAGGTTGCTGCTGTTTTCAATGAAAATTACATTACAGCACCGCTCTGCCAAATCATATTAAAATATTAAAGTAAAATAATTAATCGCGCTATAGCAAATCTACAGATGTTGTTTTTCCCGAAGAGTGACTAATTGATTGAATTATTTAACAGCCGGCCATCCTCGCCAAATTGAATTTGAGTCAAACCCAGATTCAATACAATTATCAAGGTAACACAATACAACCAATACGGCTCTTTTTAATTCAGCAATTCACCTCTAGATTAAAATGAGAACCTCATTAGAAACAGAAGCGCAATCCTTGTAAAGGGAAGCTTCGATACTTGCCGCTAACACGTAGCAATAAACAACTTTTTACCATATCTAGGTCTAAGTACCTTCACAGGCACAAAGCAACATTCAGCTATATATAGCAACAGACATGAAATGTGTTTCATTCAATTCCACCCTCATTTCTACACTCCTCACCCGGATTTCCAGCTTTGCTTTCATGTTTTATCCAGCCGTCCCTGAGAAACCTATTACTGGCCTTTCCTCAGACGCCTGCAGCAAACAATACTAGAACCCAATCGGTTCGAGTCATATGAATGTATGTGAGCGAAGCATTGAAAAGCAAGGATAACGTTTCAGAGTAACACTGCAAATTCAAAGGAGCTGTCCTCAGATGGAGTCTCTTTGTCGTGTGAAACAGCACTGGACATGCATGTTAAATAAGGTCTTTTAAGCATCTGTGCTTAAGCGATAGTGTCGCTGTGAGTTCTTTGTTGATGAGATGCTTAGCCAAATGTTTGTATATTGATCAATCGCATAATACATTTAAATGGCAATAGTGTTTTACATTCACGCATATGCAATACTTAGAATTCCTCCAGCCTCCCATAACCTTGAAATTCTACATGTAGACACATTTGCTCCCAATTAACAGAACAAAACACACATGACCAACAAACCCACATGAATAAACATTACCACCCACACAGCACCACGATGTGAATCACTGCGAGGTTTTATCTCCTTGTGACCCTAGCGCACATTTTACCCTTATGGTTTGAGTTAAGGCTTCTGTCGGGGTGTTAGCTGCCGGCACTGATGCATTCTGGGAGTTGATGTACAAGGTGCCGAATCCTGCGTGGATAAAAAAAGGGCCCGAGGAGCTACATGCTAATGCGCTAGTAATTGCTAAGGAGGGGGATCGGGGCGTGATTTAGTTGCCAGTAATGAGCATCCATCCATGCTATCCGTTCCGAACACTTTGCCTGAAATTCATCACCTTGAACTCGCACAAACCAAAACAAACTTTCGCCTCTCGTTCTTTTCGCCGTCTCTGCTTTGACAATCAAACGTTGAGGTTGTAAAGTGGTTGCCAGGAGGAAAGAAAAGAAAGATAGAAAAATACAAATTGTGCCCTGACCAAAAATAAACTAATGAATTCCCCCGTGCGACATTTGTTTGCTAATCTCTGCCAGCGAGCTTTCCGAGGTAGACGTGATGATAAACTACATGATCCATTCATGTTCAAAAGCTCATGAAACTGTTGTTCCACTAATGCCGAGTTTGACCCCAGAAGATTCAACAACCAAAACAGAGAGCCATTAGTCACGGATGCGCCACGCCCCCTCCGCCAACCAAACTTTGGAGGACATCAAATAAATCACTCTAAAGTGAAATGTTTTCGCAGCAACTGGGTGCTGATGTGCTTGAATAAAGGTCATATTTATTAATATACGATCATTACGCTCTGCGTGTTTTAAAGAGCGCGAGTTACTCATACAGCTCCAAGCGAGAGGGCTGAATTCTGTGATTAATTTTGATGAAATATATAAAATAAGAAAGAAAAACAAGAAAAGAGGAAAAGCATGCTTCATTTCCCAGTTGCCTGGATTTATTGCTTAATAGCGCTAATGAAGCTGGCACGGTAATTAATGCAATCAGGCGCGTGGGCTTTAAACTCGCCCCTCCCCAACACTTTAAACAATAGCACAATGGGGGAGCAGTTTTGTGAGTTTGCCTCTATTTAAGCTGAAAAAGTGGAGATGGGACACAGATGTAAGAGGAGGACAGGAAGTGATTCCAGGTTAGGACCTCTGAAATTTGGGACGGAATCAGACCCTACTGCAAGGCCCCATGACACAGCACCAGGTGGTTGCCAGATAATCTCTCTTAAGCACTAAGCAGCATAAGGACCGTGAGGATGAACATCAAAGATCTTTTTAGCTACCTTAGAATCATATGAAAAATGAAATGATTCGATTTTTTTATTTATTTATCTATTTCTTTTTAATATTAGTATAGTTATTATTTTTCAAAAAACATTATTCACAAGAAATTCTCATTATACTTGATGAAACTTTTTTGTGTTTCCAAACATTATTTATTTATCTATTTATTACTATTATTATGCGCATTAATTTGCTTATTAATTACTATTATTTATGTATTTAGTAAATAAATTACATGGGTTTGAAACAACACAAGTTTGTGTACATTGTGACATAGTGTGGATTTTAATTGATAAACACAGTGGCTGTTCTATCTTCTTAAAATATGAACACGATAAAACATGCTTCACTTCATCACTTCATTGACGCTTTTTTACTCATTTTCAATGTTATTATCCACGTGTGACACTTAAAACAAATGTCACAACCCTTGCGAATGCAAATATTGTGTAAGATTTATTTAGCTGGTCCTCATTGTTCACCCAGACAGCAATTTGCTGCGACAAAGTGACCATTAATAACTGGGGAAAGGTCTCCAGACTGTCAGTCGACTCTATTCACACCTCGTATGTAACTGAATGGGGAAAGATCCAAATCTTCAAAACTGATGCCTAAGCTTAACCGCGTATCAAATCACCAATAAAATCCAAAAACAATGGAATCAAAGAGACATTATAGCTCAGGTTGGTTCAGCGTATGCAAATACACATTCTAAAATAAAAAGAGAGAGAATATTTTATGCCAATACAGTAATTGACTTTCTTAAACCAAAAACCGGGACTTCCTTTATTACAACCGCCATACGAGCACTGTGATTTCACCCCTTCATTTCTCTACAAGTGGTCCATCTTCTTTGTTTGACAGCAAAATCTATATATGTTGGTTCTTGCTACTCTATTGCATTTTCCTCCATTGATTGGGACTAGTCAAATAGCGCCAGAAGGAAAGTGATGCAAAAATGTAAAAATAATAAATAAATTCTAGGATGCATTTCACATTCATTTTCCCGGGCATCTGGGTTCCACTTTCAAGTAACTCAGACGGTACAAACAACATCTGTCTTGGATCCCGAACATCCGCTTGCTTTAGTCTGCACCGTGATGAAGAGGATTTGTCTGAATTGTTTCAGTCACACCTGCGTGAAGGTTTCAATGTTTAACCTATCATAACGAATCGAAGCAAATAGTTTTTCTGTGAAACACAAAATAAGACATTTTGAGAAATGTCTCAGTGGTTTTGTGTCCATAAAGTGGAAGTCAAGAGCATGGTGCTAGCAGGGCCAATGTCATGGATTCGATCCTAGAGGATTGCACACACTGCACATGTGTAATGTCGCTTCGGATAAAAGCATAAATGTAAATGGTGCCCTTATGTTACTTTGGCTACCAACGTTCTTATCTTTATTAGTGTTCTGCAGACGAAACAAGTCATCCAGGTGTTAAATGACATGAGGGTGAGTGAATAATAAAATAATTTGGATTTTTTTGGTGTTCTATCTCTTTAAAAAAAGTAAAGCGGTTCAATTTCAATAAAGTGAAGTTAATACCTTTAGACAACACAACGCTGCGGAGGCCTCTTTCTATTTAGACAACTCCCCCTTGCGTTTAGCCCCCCGCGCTGTCGCACGCGATAAACGTGACATAAAACACACAGACAATTAAACCGCACGGCAGAGTGCCATCGATCGGTCACTGTAGAAGCTTCATTGGATTCATTAGTGCTTCTTAAAAGACAATTACCCCTGCAGTGGCCCTCCTATGGCAGAGATTAAGGGCACAGTAAATGGTCATGATCCCTTTACGCTCATGGACTGAGTCTGGAAACCAATAGGGTGGATGGGTTTCTATTGTTTCTATTGACTGGGTCCTCCCCTACATTAAAGGGACATCAGCAAACAAACTGAACATCACAGTAGTAAAGGACCAAAAAGATGCCTCCTCATCTCATTGAAAACTTTCCCAAAGTGTCTCCGATGGGCACAGGGATGAGCGTAATTCGAAGCCGATGCCACAGTGCTGTTTACAGTGGGCATTAGGGCATAAAACGAGCTAAAGATTTAGGCAGGAGGGGATGAGAGGAATCTATTCATTTTCAAGCCGTTTTAACTTCTGCAAACAATCGAAAGCAAGGAGGGGGACGCGCCGCGTGCCGACCGAGGGCAACTTATCGCTGGCTTTTTATTCCGTGCATACCTGTCGAACAGCCGGGGATAACATTAATATTTATAGAAACCAAAGACCAAGGTGGATTTACCGTACTTTTAAAATCCATTTTCCTCACTTAATGCCCTTATCAGACTTTCACTCCTCATTCTTTATTTCGCCTGCATTTATATCAGTTACTCACCGCTGTGCTGAACTGAAAGGTTTGGAGGCTGCTGGTTGCAAGAGACAAATGAACAAAAGAGCAAGTGGATGCCCTTCTTTCAGTACTTTGGAAATAAATAAATACAAATCAGGCTTTTGCTAGGGAGCAAACACAGGTCAATTTTAAGTTTGCAAAACACATTTATTATAGTAAACTGTGGGTTCATGACCCCTTTGGGATTCACTGCGGAACTGCAGGGGAACTTCAATGAGTACAAGAATATAAAAAATATACAAATGTATTAATAATGTTCATTGTAATAATAAATACATTTTTTAATGTAAATACATTAACTTGGTAATGTTAGTTTAAATAAAACATTCAGTTAAGAGTCTCTGGTCCATCTCTTTTTATCCAACAAGATGTCCTTGGGCTGTAATAAGGAAAACCTATTGAAAGTGTTATTTTCATTGTGAAAAAAATCATTGAATGATAGTGATAATGTCTCTGATCATAACACACATTCAGATTCAGATTGGACAGACTCTATGAAAGGCAAGTAAATGAGCTGTAATCGTGTAGAGGTAGTTAATGTCTTTAGTGTGCATAACACTATATTGAAAGGTCTCATTTATATTGTAAATTATATATTTTTTTTATGTATATTTGTGAGCTTCTCTGTACAGTGTTTACATGACACCATTCAGTCTGATCATGTTTCATAAAAATTTGTCCAAAATGTTACAGACACTGTTATGCAGTAGACACTTCAATGAAAATCGCTGTATAGTAGTAATCATTGACATCCTATATTTCCATGAATAAAATTAGTATTTACTACAAACAATCATGATGGGATTGTTAGATTATACATTTGGTAGAAATGTGTTCAATACGTGCATTTAGATCAACTACAGATTATGAATACGTCAAATCTTCAACCCACAGAATAAAAAACAACCCATGTAATCAGTTTAAAAGTAGCCAAGGGTGAAAAATATCTTTTATTTTATTATTAGTATTTTAGATAATATCATGTTTAGATACAGCAATTTTTCTATCGATGCCTTTTAAATCCAGTTTTTCTTTGAAACTGTTCCTTCACAACTGTTACATTTTGGTTTTGTTTGCTTCACATTTGTAACTGACGCTAGCAACATGCCACCATACAGAAAATATAATGGGACCTGCCGCTGTGCTTTCTGATTTCAAATGCACTCGGTGAACACGCTAAAAAAGTCGTTCAACAACCGTTCAACCATGTGGTCAATTAAAGGAGTAAAGATGCAGTCGCCGCCACAAAGAAATGCCAGAAAAACAGTAAAGAGAGAGCGAGGATATCAATTGCAATCTGCATGCCGGTTGCCGGTATTGATGTACTTTGTCAAACAGACAGGCGAGTTGCACGGTGCAAAAAGGTAATTGACTTCAGTCTCATCCACAGTCAGTAGAATGATAATGAAACGCAGCGAGTGACATGACAGTCATAACATCCCTGTTCCCCGCCCACCCCCCACGATTCCTCAACTGTATACAAACCCTATAAAATATTCATAGGTATTATTAATAGGCATGTCTGTCCAAAGTTTGGTCTCCATCAGAGCCCGGACAGATGTCTCGTTCATTAGTTAAACAATCTAATTATCCTTGAGTCATATCGAGCATATTCGCTCGCTCCCAGGGAATCCATAATGCTACGCTGCGGGTACGTGCGAAACCGGCCATTAGCCTGGAATTAAAAATATTACGTCAGCGAATCCGAAGTCGCCTACGCTCTAATGAAGCCGTTAACGCCACCGGCTATTAAGAGCTTTCAAACTGGGGACCCGGGCCCCCGCAGATGTTCCCACTGGGCTTAGTGATGGCTTCTTAATTCCTCGCTGCAGCTTAACTAAGACTGGAGTCCAAAGAGCACATTAAGAGCCCAGCTGCTAACAAGATGTTTCCCTCTACTGTTTAATTACACATCTAACAAACAATGTGATCAATAAATGGTGGGGGGAGAAGACCATTAGGACTGGTGACAGAGAGCGAGAGAGAGACTAGTCATGAAGCTGTTTAGTGGCTAAACATGCTTTAAAAGATCTCACAATATGCTGAATAATATTTTGAGGTCAGTAGAGATAGGTTCTCTAGCGAGTACTCAGAATGCGGCATGGTTTAGCCGTGAGCCTATTCACAGGGTTTAAGTGGCTGATAACAGGGTTCATTTGTTTGTGTGTGAAATGAAAGTAAAAATTATTTGGCCAAAACAATCTCCCACCCGAAACAAATGAGTTGATTTGCACAGCAGAAGGAAGAGAGAACTCCTTCTAATGATTTTCTTAGCTTTTCTCTTTGTTGGATGATATCATGTTATGTCAATAGTTAATAAATAAAACAGGTTAAAAGGCCATTCACCATACTGATAATTATAACTATAAATATATTCAAATGACTATAGATCCATATGACTAGATATTTAAGAACCAAATAAATGCATGACAGAATATCACGTGGGGATGTCTATGAACTTTTATGAACTGATCTCAGTCATTGACGAGTTTCTGTCGCTCCACCGCTCACCTCTACCTTTCGAAGCACTGCGGTGACTGACAGGACTAAGATGACGTCGCACTTCCGCTCTTTTGCAGAAGGAAATTTACGAAAAATGTACGAAACGCGCTCGAATTCCATGTAAGGGGACCCGCTGTGTATGTTAAGAACCAGTTAAGAACCATTGTTACCAAATTAAAGACGGCGACGTCATTCCGATAGTCATGATGTAGATTATTTCTTCAATCTCCAAGCCCTGATCTGTTCCAGTCAATCTCACATGCTGCTGTATGTCGTGTGTCAGCTGTGTCACTGAAACGCTGCATGTAATTCGACATGTCCCGAACAACATCGCTTGAGATGGTCTTTATCTAATACTGAAGCGTAATTGAATTTAGGCCAACAGGAATTAGACATGACTGTACATTTAATAGACAACTGAAGTAATGCTGATGAGAGTGACAGGCTGTAGTGTGTTTGTGAGTCTGTGCAACAAGAAATGTGTTTCATTAGTCAATGTCAAACACAGTGACAGGACAATCACATGTGCCTGTATATAGACAAACACATGGCTAAACATTTGCCATTAACTACCAATATGAGCAACAAACTTGGGGACACCCATCTTTCTCAAGAGAGGTAAGAAATGCTATAAAGCTCTAACAGTGAGGCTATTTATTGATGCTTTCTCATAAGATGAGGCAGCATCACGTGTCCTATAGAGCAAGAATGCTTTTGACGTGCAAAAAGTGGACAGAGGAAGCCAACACTTTCATACTAACCTTCTGCTATTACATTTATATCCATAACAAATTATATCCACAAGAAAACCACTCTGGGAATACAATAGCACAGCGTTCGCCAAGTTTTATGTTTATTCTTTTCTGTTTCAGATCTTTCAATGCTCTAATAATACTGAGGCGCGCACACACGTACGCACAATCCGCAGCGGCATCCACCGCGTCATTTCTTTCCACATCTCTGACATCAAACGCTCCGCTCTCTGATACTGCCCCGCTACGTTCAACTTTCCAAAACTAGGCCACTTTCAAAAATAAAGCGAAGGCAGAGGGGGACACTTTATCTGATCCTATAAGCTATAATCTTATCTAACCAAGCATGAAAAATGCTTATTCTCACATCCCCCTCCAGTCTTATGTGCAGGGACGGCTTGATTACGCCATTAATCATGTACAGGAAGAAAAGTAAGAAAATGTGTAGCGGTGAAAAGGGGGCACTTCCTGAGCCGGGCATCACGGTACCGGAACGGTTGTGTATGTGTGCGTGCCAACAGACCGTGTCCATTTAAACAAACTGAACTCAGCGTTCCAAATAAGTTGAGTGGGCTGCACACCGGATGATTTGTGTGGTCTTTTGCAATTCTTTGCATGCATTATAAATCCCAGTGTGATACAGTATAAAAGCCACAGCATGTTTTGTTTTTATAACGCCACATTTGATGTCACACCATATGATACACATCAGTCATATTTGGTCCCAACGGTCTCCAAAGGTGAAGCGGCATTGATTGTCACCTGTCAGTCATAATTGCAATAACTCTGCAGATTATTTCTGATAACAAGCAAAATACCAAATAAATGACATTAGCTAGCAAGTTTAAAGTATGTCTAGTCAGTATTATTCTGGGTTACCAGTAGAAGAACCATTACTTGGCTAAACGTAAGTGTGAAACGACCCATTCAACAAATTGTTTATTTAATGCATTTTTATACAATGAAATATTAAAATAAAGTAATATTCATATACATTTCATAACATATAGTTATTTTATTAGCCACTAGCCAGAGCGATCACCAAACACAGACCGGAAGTTACCTTCGGGCCCGACGCGTGCATCCGATTTAACCCTGTATAGATTATATGATAATATTGCTATTGTAAAATAACAAGTAACAAATTGCTGTAATTTATAACTTAAGTTTAAATTGAGTAAAAGTAATGTCAAAAAAATCTTTATTTATTTTATTTTATATGTTAACCACAAATGATTTGAGAATGTTCTTTAATGGTAGTAAGAAGGTAATCTGTCCATTTTTACAGAGGATTAAATCCAGTCGTCAAAAATGTCTTCAAAGGATGAATAAATGAATAAGTGAACGTGACACATTGTGTCAGATGATTGTGTAAAGCAGTGAATGTTGCAGTGTTCAGAGCAGCTGTAATCATGCATGACTCTAATAACCCTTTAATTATACTCATTTAACTAAGGGGGCAATTACTTTCTCACCCAAAGGGGCTGTTAGCGTTAAAGAACTGTTTATTGAATAAATGAAAAACACACAGAAAAGACAAACATTCTGACAGACACACAGATAGAAAGCCCTCATTAAACTTTATACTGTCCTAAATATAAACTCCAGGACAAACAATATCCCTTCAATAATAGATCATTTCAGACAATAACAAAAATCTTCAGGATTTATGACAAAAAAGTGGACAATACACTGCAAACCTTACAGTTTTCCACTATCTTAGTGCAACTTGACAACAATACTTTTTTCCACATACTGTGATCACATACTGTCTTTGGAGGACGGATCAATGAATAAGGTCAAGTGAGACAATATTAAATAAAAAGTTAGGCTATTTGATAAGCTTTATCATAATCTCATCTTCCCCGCTCAAGTCGGCTTCTGTCAATGAAAACAAATCTGACAGGTTCAGCATGTGGGCCCTGGACAAAATCTTCAAGCAGGAGAAACTAGAAAGTCAAGCGAGTAAACCGACTCACTTCATAAAAATGAAAGATTTGCCCTTGTCTCCAAAACACTAAATCCATCGAATAATGCCAAAGCAATTGCAGGGTGAGATTATAAAAGGCTGACGCACGGAACAATTATCATTACGGAGAGAAATGGAAAATGTCATATCTTATTTTGTCAACAACAATTCCGTCTCTCGGTTATGAGATTGTAGTGGACGTGTGAAGGTGTATTATTATTATTATTATTATTATTATTGTTGTTGTTATTATTATTATTATGGACCACCCTCATCAAATGCCATCTAGCCACATCTGGGGACCGTCCACAAAGTTTTGGTCGTATAGTAAGTGTCCTATATCTATAGCACAAAACGCATATTCTCTGATAAAAGGCCAGCCGAAGATCAGACGGCTAATGTTCGCCGCAGCCTCAATGTTGAATTGAACAAAAGAGAACGAGACAAAAACCTCGCCGTACCAATTCCAGCTTCTCTTTCATTTAGCCTCATTAACTTTCACGGTGGCCATTTAGCGAAACGGCTAATGTCTCTGCGCAATTAAATAAGTACGCTAAAACACCAAATCACTTCCCCCTCAATGATCCCTGAAAATGATCCGAGTCTCAAAGGACGACGCACGTGGGGCGACCGTCACCCGCAAGGTCGCGTGCGGGCGCGGAAAAGCAGAATTACCCTAAATTACTCTCCGAGTATGCCGCGATACGGAGTTAATGCTAGCAGGTGTCTCCCGTAACCGTCTGCTGGAGGAAAAATATCAAACGGGAATCGCGAAAGTTACCGCGGAGAGAGCATCCTGCCAAACCTCTTTAGTCAAACATCTGTCAGACAGATGCGTCGGGGCGAAGCCAGGGACTCGGGGAGGGTGAGGCGAGAGAAAAGGGAAGGAAGAACCGTGAGGTCTCATTGCTGGCACCATCAAGCGAGATAAATGGCAGAATCTGTTGCTTTATTGAAGACTGTCTGCACCAGCCAGTTCCTTTCCAGGAGGATTTCATTAGCAGCTAGAGAGATTGGCCCAGGTGCCTTAGCGGAAATCACGTGCTCCTCTTATCCTCATATTGAAAGGGACTCATATTCATTAAGCCTTGCCAAAACGGAAAAGCGATTCTTTCGCTGGGCTAATTACAGATAGTCCCATCTGGCAGCAGGAGATACCATAATTCAGACATAACCAAATTAACATTGTCACTGCATTTCTGGGTCCACGGCATCAACATTTTGGGCTTCTGTTTGCAGAGTAATAACAGACAAAGACCTGCGGTGTGAAGTCCAAGAAAAGATTCAAGCTTTTGACTCTAGTGTCGTAGGGTTGTTTTAAAGGCTCGGAGCTTAGAAGGTGCACCCTGTGGTAGGATTTTCCTCCAGTGAATATAAATCTACACAGTTAACAGTTTAAGATCACACGCTTATTTTTAATTCTTCTTCTTATAAAAATACTACTACTACTACTACTACTACTACTACTACTAGTACTAAAAATAATAATAATAAAGTAAAAACATTAAGTATTGCTGATTATTATTATTATTATATAATATAATATAATATATAATTTATTCTTCTTCTTGGTCTTCTTCTTCTTCTTATTATTATTATAATAATAACTTAACGTAAAGTCATATAAGCTATAGAATACCACTAATGTAATAATGAAATGATTGTTTGACTACAAAAAAATCAGCCTACGCTGGCTTTTTTATATTATTATTATTATAATTATTATTAATAATATTTAAACGGTGCGAGAAAACCAGCAAAAATATGAAGATAGACCACAGAGTTCATTCTCAGTAGCCAAAGGCTCCCCAAGAAATGCTATTAGTTTTCCCTACAGGCTTGCCTGTGCTTTAATATAGTAACAGTTATGAAATACAGAGAAAGAAGAATTCAAATCCGGCTCAGACGACCCGAAGCAAAGTCCCATGAATAAGTCAATACCCGTGAACTGAGGTGGAGCAGCACGACAGCTGGAACATCTAATAATGTGTTCTCTTCTATTACCACACTTTACAAGATGCTGTTATCATTAGATGTGTGACTCTAAATAAAATCTGAAAGCATAAAAAGCGAATAACTGTATTAAGGGAAAAACTCCTTGTGAGAGTCTCTGTATGTGACCGATGGTTTGATAGGTGGGGCTCTAAAGAGTACATCACCACCCACTGCCACAGTGTGCTCCCTGTGTTTTCTTTTTTCAGAACAACAAGGAAGCAATCGATTCTTAGGCATGCCTGGGTGCAGACTGTCATGCATTTTGGAAAAACACATCTGAAGACATGCAGGAAAGTCAACCATAGTAATTTAGACAATAAGCGAGTTTCTTTTGGAATGCCGCTCATTAAATGTCTCTACTACCAGACTTTGAAACAAAAGGGAGAGGCTCTTTAAGCCAATCCAAAAATTAGCCAATCAGAAACACTCTCTGTCTTTCATTCACTTTAAGTGGGCGGGTTAAGGAGAGAGGGTGTGCAGCCCAAGTTGCACTCAGCACCTTTAAAGGCTTAAGATGTTGTCCATGCGTGGGTTCTCTTGTGAAACTCACAAAGATCGATGACAATTTCGACCGGACCCCGCCGTGGCCTGGCACTACCAGACGAGTTCAAAATGGCACAGAAATTCTATTTATTGGAAACGGCTAAATAAAGGCAGAGTTAAGGGTGTAACATGAAATACTGGAGCGCGGGTATCAAGCCGAAGAATCGTATGAGCTGGGGCTCAATCCATAAATCACTACCAGACCTGGGTCAGCGTATCTTGACTAAATGTGTTCTGTTTCTACCGCAATATATTTCTGGAAAAGGTCATTTTTGTATTAGCTACACTCAGACGCAGTTGCACTTGATGTCTCTCTCTCTCGGTTCTGAAAGACTTACCCACCCATATGGCATGTTTCTTTGTTCCATTGCGTTCTCTGTGATAAACTGTGTTATGGACTATACCCAGCAGAAGTATTGTCTTTATTACCAAACGCCTAAATGAGTTTGCTTTTTCAACTGCATTGCTACTATAGGAAAATAATATAGCATGTTTGTTTGTTTGCTTGCTTGTGGGTGTGTGTTTTGCGCAAGAGGCAAGTTTAATAAAGGCAATTTAAAAAATATAATACAAAAATATTAAATAAATGTAGCATTTTTAATAAAAACTATATCATACATGAATCATTTCAACAATTGTGAAAATGAATATGCTTTAACGTAGCCAAGGAAATGGGAAATTAAAGGAAGTTTGAAGGGAAATTAAATATAACACATAAATGAATCAAAACATTTCTTTTCATGCTGTCATATTATGCAAAAAGCATAAAAACTATCAAAAAAAACTCTGTCACCATTTACCTGCCCTCTTTTTAGACTTGTATGACTTTCTTTCTTCCGCAAAACACAGAAGGAGATATTTTGAAGAATGCTGGTCACCGAACAGCAGCGGTGCCCATTCACTTATATTGTATGGACACAAAACCAATGTAAGTTAATGGTTGGCAGTTAACAACATTCTTTAAAATATCTTTTGTTTTGTGCTCTGCAGAAGAAAGAAAGTCATACAGGTTTGAAAAGACAAGAGGGTGAGTAAATGAGGAAAGAATTTTCATTTTTGGGTGACTATTACTTTAATCACAAGATATCCAGAAATGATCACAGAATTGTCCCATGATGCACATGTACACTGACAGAGTGACAGACATTATTATAATCAAACTAGTGCGAGTGTTTTAACACGCATTTTAAGATGATTTATTTTCTAAAAGTACAGGACAAAAAAGGACAAAAAGTGCCCTTAGTTGAAGAAACAACCAATTACTGTTGACAGTGCTGCAGGCCGCTCACTGCAGATATTGAATATGTTGTGCAGAACAAAGGCCACTCAAAAAGATCTACTATAGATAAAATGGCAAGAAGCAGTTTTTTTGGGAGATTCAACAGATGCCAGCTCCCATATTGCCTTTCAAAGATACATCAGATTTGAGCTCAAGTTATAACCACAGGAGCCGCCACAGATGGCACTCAGATGGCAAAACCTCAAATTGAGTTTCAAACTCCGAAATGCAATTTACCGCAAGGATTAAAAAATCCATTAGATGTTATACAAATATCAGATTTTAATCAAATCTTGCGATGCCTGGACCGATCAGCTAGTTGTGGGGCTATGTTGGGTAATTTACATAAAAGGGGTTTTTATACCACGGATTGTTGCATAGTATTTGATCTATACTGTAAAATGCAAGGTAAATTATTATTAGATGAGCCACATTAAAGCTCTTGAAAAATGCAGATAAACACATACACACTTGACCACACATTATGTGTTAATGCATCCAGTTGCTACATTGACAACCATAAACAGCCTACAGTCACAAAACTATTACTTGATGGAAAAATTGTTATTATTAATAAACACAAATCTATTGAGTATTAGTCTTGTGTTTATCATATTGATTTGCTGTCATTTAATATAAGCAGAAAGCCACTGAAGGCGGTGCATTAGATGAGTGATTTATAAAGGGAAGTTCATTGCTCAACATCATGTCACATCTTATATACTGTAAGCATTACACATCATTGTTGGGTTTGATTCACGAATACTAAACATGTTTAGATGAAGTTTTCCCTTATATGTGAATTTTATCAAACAGGGTAAACAAGAGTTCATATTAAACTATAGGCACTTCTGTAACAAAAAAACATATACCGGCACTACACCTTTACACCTTTCAAAAATGTATAGTTTGTTAATCTTATTAATATGTTTAGATAGTAATTGTAAATGATGTACATCATAGTGACGTCAATACTGCACACAAACTAAAGCAGATGAAAGCAAAGCTCAGTTGTAGTGTGTGCTAGGCAGTTAACTAGGTAAAAAAAATGGCTTCCGGGACGTGGTTTGCTTTGAGCTCAGCAGAATCGGGGATCGTGATAACCACACATAACCCTGAGCTTCTTCGTACACTGGATGGAGATCAGGAGGGGTTAGGAGGAAAGGTGAGCTGAGTTTTAATGTTACACAGAAGACATGGAGGTGGAGGGATCAGAGCTCCTTTAGGTTTAGGTTTGAGGGTTATATGGGCTGGCACAGCAGAACGATTGGCTCACCAAAATGGCTGGAGAATAACTTCAAATAAGTCTCTTTTGCTCAGAATTGGTCTACAGCAGTTGTTAAAGAGGTATACCGCTACCGCTACGTGCGTGGAATACGTTACCAAAGACGCATTAGTACATTTTCTTGATGTATTATCTCACTCTATATTTCATCTCACAGCATTGATAAGACGACTCCGCATATAATCTACTACCTGGGCTCCAGTATCCCCTGGTGTGCAACTGTAGCGAGACCCGACCATCAGCGTTGGATTAATGAGGGTGTCGTGAAGCCCGCAGGCGCGAGGCTTGCCGCGGTAGAGCTGTGGGGGATACCTGTCCCCGTCGCCTCCACCCGGGAGCAGACGCAGTGTCGCTAATGTACATTAGCCTCTATGGGGTGAATAATTTGTTCTGCGTGTCGGAGACAGCCATCTGCAGCCGGCCCCTCCTCGCCCGCTTATTTGTTTGACTGTTTTCTAGAACGGCGCAGGATAAATGTGTCCGAAAGGCGCCTGGTGAACTCTTCCCTAACAGCCCAATCTGGAGATGAAGCCATTGAGGAGCTCTTACAGGAAATAGAGAAGCTTTAGTATGATAAGACCAAGGTCAGAGAGACAGACAAAGAGAAACAAATGGACAAAATAGAAAGAGCGAGAGATACAATTTTCTTCAGATTGGAGAGAAAAGCAGATGCTGATAGACAGACGGTGCCCAAGGTCACTATAATAAAGTGGATTTAAATGAAGCAGGTGATATCAAGATGGAGGGATGAGCCATTACTTAAAAAGAATGAAGACAGAAGAAAGCATTGCGTATTTAAGTTGTACACAAGGAGGTTATTACCTGAAGAAAGATATCTGTTAGTATTACCAATGTCATCTCAGTTGCTTGGTTAAATCAGAGCCATTAATTTCATATTTTATTTTAGTTCATATTTTTATTCATTCAGTTTAATATGTGTATTCATTTCATATTTTTATTGTATATTTTTATTTTATATATTATATAAATTGTTACTGTTGATACTATCTTTTTTAAATATTTATCTGATGACAAGTATTAAAAACAGCTTTGACAAAAAATACAGAAAAGTCAAAAACAGCAAATTTGGAGATGCAACAGTCACATACACACCCAGTGCTTTTATCCTTTATTTCTGCATTAACAGGCAACAAACACTTAATCAGATTAGCCGTGATGCCACTGACATTTCTTCATGCCAGCGGCTGGAATCAGCAGTGTGTAAATGTTTGGGCTAATGTGCATCGCTCTTCTCTGTTTGAATTAATTGTCTTAATTATGACTGCGTTCTCCCGCTGAGCGCTCACAATAAAAGCCCTCTGCTCACTCAGAAGTGACACGCATAACATCCTCGCCAACACACATGCACACTGTTCTCTTAAAGTCAATGATGCCAGCCTTCTCTGCGTACTTAAAAACACTGGCAGGAGCTCTGAAAGCTGCTGAGATACAAGGCATCTAAAGAGCCCATGGTTGAAACAACCTATCAATTTGGGTTAAAATAACCTTTGATGCGCATAATGTATCCATTTATATGTTAAAAACAACCCAGCATTTCTTAGACTGTAAATGCAAAATGTTTGTGTTGTACATAATTGCTATGTTGGTTTAGAAAACACTAAACTTATGCATACTGTCCTTTGCACAAATCTACATTGTCTTTTTCTTTGTACTGTATATGCTGCATGCTAGTCTCATTGAACCGTGGCCTTAAAAGCCGCACAAATAACAAGAGATAATTTCCCATTCGCACCAACAGCTCTTCCAAGGTCTGTTATGACAAACTTTTCTGAATACCTTCACAAATATTCATTTCATGGAACAGTTAAAGGGTAAAACAATTTACTTTCAATAAACCAAAAGTATAAGCAATTTAAGACAGAACAAGACAAGATGCAGAGCAGAGCGGAGTAAACAGCGACGCTACCTTGCAGCAGAGCTGCTATTTCATTGATATTTGTGAAAAATAACCTTTTTTTCTGCTTACCACTGAGCAATACTAAAGATATTAATAAAACAAGATGCGCCACTGCTGTTACAATGAATGGGAAGAAATGCAACGCTCAAAATGGCCGCCCAAGCGAAGCTTTGCGCATGCGAAGTATCTAAATCAATAAGAAAAATAATGTTTTTAAGCGCAATTTTATCATAGGAAGCAAACGTTATGGTACGTTTTACGTCATTTTTAAATGTTTTTTAAATATGTCGTTTCATTGGGATTTTAGCCGGCGACTGCAGAAATATCAGTATTCCCATTCACTGCCCGGCGGACCAATAGGAGCTCAGGCGGCGCGTTGTAAAGATGGCGCCGACTTTCCTCAACAGACTTTGGCAATATGTTACCTTTAATTAAAAATACATACACAGAAAAACGTTTGCAGAGAAAGTAAACAATCATGTTTTTCATGGAAACCTCTGATGCTTCAACTGTCAAAAGTAAAAGCATTTTCAAACTTCGAACAAACACGTGTATCTCTCGAGCAATCACACGGACGCGCGCTCTCACCAAAAGCGGTCTTCATATTACAGCCCGGAGTGTCATCTAGAAGCTCAAGCGCGGGGCTGGTATGCAAATGCTTCATGTAATTACAAGTGTGGAGGTGGAGAGATGTGGGAGGATGAGGCGACGCGGTTCTTTTAGAGAAACTCAGAGCAACCCGGAGACATCGAGGCTACTGATTCACCCTCGCTTGTTCAAAGTGTCAAACCTGCTAAAAATGAGATTCACAGCACATAGAATCGGGTTTGCCGCTTACATTATTTTATATTTCATTACATTTTATATACATTATTTTGTTTGATATACATATGGTTTATTTTATTTTATGAATATAAGAATAAATGAACGAGGGCTTACTTTTTGTTGTCATACTGGTTTCACTAGTAAGTGCACTTAATTCCTATATATGTATATATTGTTTTTTTATTTTTGAATTGAATTTGCTAAATATGGCTCATGTATCATGTTTGCAGCTAAAGCAGGAGGACTGTAATTAAATTTGACTTCGATTTTTATTATTTCATTTCGTTTCATTTTGTAATGAATGTTATTTTATTTTATTTATGAATAAATGAAAGAAAAAAAGAATTAATAAATGAAAGCTTACATTTTGTCTTATTTTAGTTATTATTTATTATTATGATATTAAATGTTTTGTACTAAAAGGAAACATCCATTATTTTCTTACATGATATATTAACATTAGCACATAGATTCTATATCACAATGTTTTTAGGACCATGAGATCAAAAATTCAGTCAAGCTACAACAAAGATAAACAAAACAAAGGGGGATATTAGTCAGGATGTGTTTACAGCACCATTATTGATAAACACCGGTAACAGTTTGACGTCCAAGTCATTATTGTCCCATGTTTGTTGTATAAAGTCACTTACAAGTCCACGATTTCCAGGTTCACATAATATGGAACTAAAAAGTGCATTCAGACCTAGACAGCGGGCGACATGAAGTGTGAATGCGCTTGAATCCAGTGGATGTTGTTTATTAAAGAACTGACCCAAAGGGTGTTAGTTGAAGTTTCAGGGACGGCTGGTGAAATGAGTGTCTTAGAGACTGACCCCCAGTGCTACAGTCTCGAACCCCTGCAGCAAGATTTAAAAAAGCTCCTCTTTCTCCCTCACACGGACACGCATGCATGCGCACGCTAGTCTCATTAATAAACTCTCTCTGGGCCTGGCAGGGTGGAGTCCAGCAGCGGGTTCGCCCTGCCAACAGCGAGGCAATGCCGGGCCAGACATTATTGATGACCCGCTGTGCCAGCCCGGGAGCGTCTGACAGACCAAGACGAATTAAGGTCACAGCCTCACCTATCTGATGGCCAAGGAGGAGAGAAGACAGAGCGGGCGTTGTCGTCGAGTGAAAAACGCAGCGCAGGTACGAGAACCGCGAAATCAACGTGACAGTTCGACACGACGAATTATTCTGTCTCCTAGCAGCCCGCCTCATTCACATGACAGGAGACTCGAATCGTGACACAGGCGAATCATTAGCATCCTAATATTCAACAATATCAGCAACCGGGTTCTAAATGTTTCACAGCTACATACCGCTGCGCCGCGGATTAGCGCTTCTGATCTGCTATCAGAACCATTTTTCTGTCTGGCTTCTGCAAATAGCCTGTCGAGTTTCTATAAATTGCACTCGTGTTTACAGGACGGGGCTGTAAAACCCAGACAGACTAATAGTAACAGCTCGTAGGCCTATCAGATATATCGATGAGTGGTCGGAGTCGTGAGGAGAGAAGGGTCACGGGGGTCCGATAAGAACAATTAATGTCATCTGCGGCACCGTAATGACATTTACAGCCTCTCTTACTACAATCTGGCCACACGTCTGTGTTCTCGATTGGCCTGATTTCTGGTCAGCGAGCAGAGAGGTGACTGATTTCATCTGGACTTGTTGTGTTTTAATTAAAGGTGAAGGGTGTCATTTGTTCAAATTGAAATGCAATTTGTTTGTTTTAGCGACTGGGATGGAGCTACCGTAACAGATGTGGATTAACAAGTGGGCCGGGATCATTTTTTTACTTCTTGTTGTTGCCGCTGCTGGAGCAAAAAATACATATTTTGATAAAACACACTGTAAAAAAATGTAAAATTACATTTTGTGTAAAGTAAATGTACACATTTATATGTCA
The DNA here is from genome assembly GCA_026939265.1 of Oreonectes daqikongensis. Lineage (NCBI taxonomy): Eukaryota > Metazoa > Chordata > Actinopteri > Cypriniformes > Nemacheilidae > Oreonectes > Oreonectes daqikongensis. The sequence continues at coordinate 2,205,409 of JAOTQM010000031.1, forward strand.
TCCAGTCTGCATTACCAAGAATGTTGTAAAATAAAACAGTGTAAATATGAGACTCGGATGCCAACACTGGAAATTGGCAGAAGTTGGTTATTGACGTAGGAACAATCGCTGGGGAAAATGTGGAAATGCATGGCCTGTGGTGTAATGTACTGTCAATCTAACCCTCACATGTAACAGCTTGAACAGATGATTTAAAGCTTTTCTTTTATTAGTGGCTAGTGGTTTTATGGGAAGAAATTGACTTGGGTACGTGACATTTATTGTGATTGTGGGTGTCATGAATTCGGTCATATTAGCCATCAGCCATCCTTAAATGTACTCTTTTTCTGAGAATTACTATGTAATTTTACCTACAAAGGGGGCTTGGAAATGGGAAAGATTTAGCTATTTTATTTTAATTGGACACTTCTGTTGCAGTTAAAAAAAGAAGTAAATAAAAACCATATATACCAATTATAAAAAGCAAGAAATGTGTGAATGCATTACACAGTGTTTTTATCCCCTAATAAAAAAATGAACTAAAAAAACTGTTTGTGAAAAAACAAACAAGAGTTCAGCTTGTTACTCCATTTTTACTGCATTACTTCTAATCTGTCTGACTTGAAGACAACCTGGAGAGAAAAACCTTTCCAACGACACATTGATTTGCATTTTAACCCCCAAAACTCCACAATGTTATCATCCGAGTTGTATACAGTCTGTATAACTTTAGTCTTGCGCTATATAACGCAATGCATGGTTTTGTTTGTAACACCATGCCGTGTTTGTCATTTTGAGCTCTGCATCCTACACCAAGCCAAACTCCTGAATACACATGAATTCTGTAATTCTGTATTAAGCAAGCTGATTCTGTCTCAAACACAGTTTTTTTTTCTCATAATCCTTATGTAAAATGACAGCTGAGTCATATTCCACCGACTCATTGCTGCCTTTACTGCACAAAACAGAAAAGCAGTCTGAAAACACAGAATAGATAATCTCATGGATCATACATGACCCTGACACCTCCAGAAACACATTTTATGTTTCACGTGCTCACGTTCCTTTACACCCACAGGTGGGATTTGCAATGAAATGTATAGTGGCAGAAAATGGGTTTTAAAACCACATATTTGGTCTCACTGATACGATAAGAAATCGCAGAGAAACATGGACAATGATCAGTAAGGGATTCTGATGTTCCAATCTGTGTTAACAGATTTCAATGCAGCCACAGAAATTGAATTATGGTAAATGTGTGTAATGACTATATGGGTCTGAAACATTTGCATTCAGATGGATTTCAGTACTGCAGACAATGGATGAATCTGGTCTTTCTAATGTTAACTTCATATCTTAAACTTTATAGACCCCAAAAAAGGATTAAAGGGATATTTTACCCAAAAATGAAAATTCTGTCATCATTTACACACCCTCATATCATTTCAAACCTGTATGACTTTCTTTCTACTGCAAAACACAAAAGACGATATTTTAAAGAAAGTCCCTATTGACTTGCACTTGTTTTGTGTGCATACAATAGAAGTAAATGGGGACCAACGTTTTTTGGTTAACGACATTCTTCAAACTATCTTCTTTTGTGTTTTTGCAGAAAAAGGAAAGTCATACAGAAATGACATGAAATTGAAACAGAATTTTCATTTTTAGGTGAACTGTCACATTAGTATTGTTTCACTTTTACAATATCACAATACAGCTTGATTAGTGATTATTTTAACACACTGCATGTCATCTATATAATGAAAATAACGTCACCTTTTTCCACAATAAATATTTAAATGGTCACAATACCTGTAAAAATAATTTTGTAAAAAACATTTGCATATTTTAGGATTGAACATCTAAACTAGGTTAACAGGTAGAAAAGTGAAGTCTATAGCTAAAAGCATTTTAGTAAAAAGCAGAAAACTAAAATGATTAAACCGTGGTAAAAGGTTTTCAGAAAGTTTTATCGTGACCTTCACATAACGAAAAGAAAATAGCCGAAATATGTTTGTTTTAATACAAACTCTTCTGGGAAATAAAAGTGCCTGTAGCTGAACAAACACTCGAGAGGGAAAAAATAAATGGAGCATAAGAAAAATGCACATGAGGGCAAATTATAGCAAGACATTAATTGCAATTAAGTCAAATGGCATGTCAGTTCAATTTCTGACTGCATTATCATTACTAACCTTTAAAGAAAATAAAACAAATCAACAATGATGGGAATGATAGCAGTGGCAATAAAAGCGAATGATATGATTCTTGTTTTAAGGCGAAAAGCGGCCCAATAAGTCAGCGTTTGTCAAAACATCTCTTTTATCGCATATCTCCCTCGCGTCCCCCCCCCCGCCATTTCTGATTGAGCGGTTCCGCATGGTTTACCCCTACAGCCCAGCATGCATTTCTCTCCCCGCGCTCGGAGTGGGATGAACAGCACGCTCCATCACCCACCCCTGCATTCAAAACGCTAACATATGTAGCGCAGTAACGCAGTTAAAGCCCCGCTCCTCAGATCCATGTCTGCCCGTTTAACACAATTACACTCGATTCCACAGCTCCATCCACCTATCAATGTCAATAGCGTTAGGCACTCTCATTGCAGATGGAGTAGGGGGCGTGGCCGGGCGGGGAGGTTGAATCTCTGCGGGGCGCGGTGCTAAAAGTCCATTGCAGCTAATGCGATGGGCATGCAGCTCTGAGAGCTTTTATTGCATTAATTTGTCTCTGGTTAATTTCATCTCAATCCCTAAATACGAGTTAGCCTAAAAAGGCAATTAAATCCCGGTCGACTGCACCACCTCGGCGGAACAGCGTGGCCTCGCGGCTCAAACGCGCAGTCGCACGCATCATGATCGTGGCGGGTGTTCTGATTCGCGGACTTAATTGAAAGCGAGCATGACTGCTGGCAGACGGCAGTTTCCTGACTTTATTAAAGACAGCAGGCAGGAGGATGCTGGGGGAACGCTGAGCTCAAACGAGAGAGAAAAGCTAATGCACCGGGCGGATGCTGATGCGTAGAAATAAAGGCTGATGCGTTTCACGCAAGTGATTATCCAAAGAGCAAAATGTGCATGACTGAGAGCAAATGAGACGGGTTGACCGGTCATGTGTCGTCACATTGTGTTTTCCATGTAATAACCTGCTCGAGTGGCATAGCAGCACATAAACTAATCTGAGAGAAATATTAGGAGTATATGTGACTCTCTCTCTCTCTCTCTCTCTCTCTCTCTCTCTCTCTCTCTCTCTCTGTAAAAAGGCATAATAATAATAATAATTGTGGCTATTATTATTATTATTATTATAAGCAACTAATAAAAGTCCAAAAATAAATATAAACTACCTAAACAGTGTTTAAAAAAGTACATTTCTACAAATATTAGGCAAAGGGGACTACACTGAAAATGCTACAATATAAAATACATTTACATTAGCTTGATTTATTTTGAGTTACAATTGTTTTACTTCATAGTTTTGATTGATTTATTTAAAAAATAGATTAAAGTACACTTTTGGCTTAATACCCTGACCATGCAAAATGAAGAAATGAGAATGAAAATGCAAAGCTTTATTTGGCTATTAATTCACCTGAATAAATATTTGGATTTTGTCAGTGTTTTGCATCACATGGCTGTTTTTATACACCTTATCCTAAAAGCTTTATAGAAAATGGGCCGCCTCAGCCCTTTTACGTGAAGTTAAACATGCACATGCTCTACACATCACACTTCCAGCATTGACACTGACAGTGAGAGAAATGTTAAATAAATGTCAGGTTACATGGAAAGGAGACAGACACGAGCACTGGCGCAAGCCTGTTTGGAGTCCCTGAGACTGACACACAAAAACACCCCGGCAGAATCTAGACAATGACATTCAGACAACCCCCCAACAAATAAAATGAGTGAAAAGCTTATTCAACCCTGGCGCAAACAAATATAACCCAAAAAAAACCACACCCACACAAAAAACGTTGTCAAGCACACGTTATGCGCATAAATGGCGAGCGAAATTCACACACATTTTATGTAGATATGGGTCCGTACTTGCCCACAACACACAGATTGAAAAAGAAAGAAAATGACAGCTGGTAAGAGGGTAGAAAATGACACATCTCCCACACACGCAGGCCTCGCCCTCCCCTGACTCACAAAAGCAATGTGAAGACCATTTTCGCTCTCATCAGCGTTCAGTAATGAAGCAGCTCCGCAGACAACATGGCCGCCGAGTGATTTATCATCATTCAGAGCCCTATTTCATTCCCCTGATTACTGCAGGCAGCAAACATGAGGAGCAAATTAATGAAAATGTTGGGGAATTATAAACTCCGCTTTGCCTCCACCTCGCCTGAATTATCTAACACTGCGCCAAGCCCTCTGACAATATATGAGGAAAGATTTTTTATGTTTAACCTACAAACCTTCTCGTTTCGAGGGAGGCGGAAGAACTGAAGTCGCTCAGGAAAAAAGTGTAGCATGAAATATGAGGTGGAACAGAAAATATGAAAAATCCGCTCTTCGTCCGTGTTACCCCGCGCAAGGCCGAGGGCCAGCGGGCAGGCAAGTGTCCTTGTAAAGAAAATTGCGAGATAAAAGGTCCCTCCTTGAAAGTTTGCAACTCGGTGTCCTCTTACTTTTCTCATTACTGCCTTAAGATGCTGTGTGAAGCTTCAAAAGATCTACAGAAATCAAAAGTTCCTGCTGTCCCAACAGTCTCCATCTTCGATTGAGGGACATGAGATTCCAGGACCAGCCCCTGGGACACACGTAAATCCTTCTTTTTTCACATGACCTCGGATCTTCACAAGAGATCGTGACAGTGTGGTTTTGAGCTTCCAAAACTGTTCTTCACTGAAATATTGAGTCTGTGCAGATGTGTGTTGATTTGTGTAGCCTTTGACTGTGGCAAAAGGTCTTGTGCTTTTTACGGCTTAAACTGACTAAGAAGCACTCACTTAGACATGATGTCCTATCTGACAGATGTGAAAAATTATTCTTTACAAATAAATGTGTTTAAGACTGGGGTTATCAGAAATATATCACAAAATAGACCAACATGACAAAATGACACTCTGTGAATAACTGGAAAAAAATACAATTATAATATTAATATATTTTATTTTTATTTTATATTTAATTATAAAAAATGTATGTATTTAAAACAAATAATAATATATGTATAATAATATGAATAATAATGATGTTATATTATAAAAAATAAATTGTTGTATCATTTATTATATAAAGTTAACTAAATAATAACAATATTAATAACTTCCAGTAAATATAATATCAGATATATTTAAAATAAAATATAGATAATTTATTATATAAAGTAAACTAAATATTAAAAATAATAACAACAGTATTTGCAGTAAGGAATATTATCAAAATAAATGTGCTGTATACATTGTTATATATGCTAAATTTAATAATAATAATAATAATAATAATAGTTTGCCGTAAATAAAACAGAAAATATGCAGTAAACCTTGGGTCAGCGGCATTCGAGGCAAAGACCAGCATACGTGGAATGGCTCGCTATTTTGAAGTATGTACTTGGGAGCAGGAGTCTCTCATTGGCAAAGCCAAGCAAGCCAGGGGCATTAGGGGCTAACAGATGGAAGGGAAGGCACAAGTCGCTATGGGAAACAGCTGATGGATCACCCCATACCGGCCGCTTAATAGGGCGTAAGTGCTGAATCTGGGTGGAAGAGAATCTCGATGAGGAAGTGGGTTAGGAATAACATTGCTGAAGCAAACATAAAAATGCCCAAAGGTGGCTCTTGTAGGGACTTTTGAAGCTAGTGGAAGTTTGTTATAAGATGCCAGTTTATAAAAAAGTTTACAGTCTAGAGTATGTAAAATCTGGAAACGGGTCACAAAAGTATTTGGGCGTTGTGTTTTTGAACATCACTTTTACACCATGAGTGTGAAATTGACACTTTTAAACTTTAAACATTTAAGCACGTGCCTTCAAATGTCAAGTTCCATAGTAATATAAATATATTTGTCATGTGACACTAAACATTTGACCGGTAGTGTAGTTTGCTAGTAGGACCGTAACCATGATAGACCAAGTGATCAGACCCAGTATACAGTAAAGTGCCTCAGTGTATTTACATACGGGTCCCGACATGTAGAACTACTTTAAGGAGGCACGTGGCTCAGTTTCGAGTGACAAGCTGACAGCGAAGCTTAAATGATGAGAAATGCTTGTGGCTTGACTTTAATTGGGTCTTCAATTGTGCTACCTGCAACACTGTCAACATCACCTGCCCGCTCAGATGAGAGTTAAGATAAAACACCATCTGATTTTGCATGCATGCTTTAACTAGTTTGTGTCAAGTTAAGTAAAGACAAAGTGTTCGGCATTAGAAAAACTTTTGACTGTTGACTGAATTAAGTTTGGTCTGTCTTAATGCATTGTACTGTCAAACTCTCACATTCAACATAACACTCTTTATCAACTCGGTACACACTATGAAAATACAGGAACTCAAACAGAGCAAATGTCTTAGGAGTTTTTCCAAAAAAGAATCGTAGAAAATGTAAAGCCTCGCTCGCCTCTTCATCGCCAAAAACAACAAAACCTGACATAAGTCTAGATTTTGTGCCTCTCTATGTCCCGCAGTTTGTTTCAAAGGTGCAAACCATACTTAAAGCAGTCGAGGCCGACGATAAAGAAACATCTCAATGTTCACCCGGTCTGCAGAAAAACGAAGGCAACTCAACGTTTCTGACTCCAGACTAGAATAGCGTCCGCTTCGTGAGCACAAGATGCAAGAGATGTGACTCTGAACCCTTGAAGGGGACTGTGTGATATGTATGTGTATTTTTGTTTGTGTCTTAGGGGGCAGAGCGAGAGAGTGGAGGATAGATGGTGTGAAGGAAAGTTTTTGTCATGTTATGTGCATGCTGTGGGATATTCCCTGAGAAACGACTGGTCTTGCCCAATGAAACGGTGTCTAGCACTTGCCAAATCGAGGCATCAAAGCGTTTGTGCTGCTGTGAGGACACGACGCGGAGGCGCCAGCAGTCACATGATGTTATCGCACCGTCACGACAGCTTGTTATTAGAGACTTTTGTGGAAAGAGCTGAAGAATTGTTCTGAGGAAAGTAAAATGTTGTCGTCATTTACTCAATTTGATATTACATGTTGAGGTTTGTTGACTGGCACATTGAGTATAAAGATAGTGCTGCTGTCATTCTGAAACCTTGTATATCTCCATATGTCGTGATTTAAAAAAAATATATATTTTTATAAAACATTATTATTTGCCATAAATCAATCATTATTAAACCAACTCTCTGCCTAAAATTGTGTTTTATTTTATTAAGATTGTATTTTCTTAAAGATTATATTGTACTGTACAGAAAAGAATAAAAATGTTTGACTAAATGACTAAAATAAAATAAAATTCGGGAAATCCAAAACCACTGAGACATTTCTCAAAATATATTTTTTGTCTTCCACAGAAAAAAGAGTCATATACAGGTTTTCAACAGCATGAGGGAGGAAAAAATGATGACAATTTTTATTGTTGGGTGCACTATCCCTTTAAGTAAGAATTGTCCTGTTGTTGTGCTCAACCAAGTGAAAACTATTGGTGTGGATAAAACATCAAATGCGCTTCTAAACTATCCATCTCATTATTTCTCTCTCTGTCTCCGGCTCGTGTTGATCCACTGTTTTTCTCCAGTAATCCTCCGGGTTGCGCAGGCTCCGGCCCAGGCTCTCCTCTGTGGGCCTGAGGCCAGTAGCAGTGCTGTTAGACTGATGGAGTATTCGTCAGCTCTGCCTCTTGATCAAACCTCACAGTGTGGCCCCCTGGAGGGCCGGAGAACACAGGCATCCATCTTCTTTAAATGCCAAGTGACCGCCGGAGTGCCACGTCTTTCTAAACGCGAGATCAAGCTCAGCTAACCAACTCTTTAAATCCACTTACACCCAGGAACACCCAGGAACCCCCTTAACCTCTACCCATAAGCCCAAGCTCCCTGACCCAGGTCAGTCATACATTACCCGGACGGATCAATTGATAGATTGGCCTGTCCGGGCTGCCGTAGCTAAATCAGCCAATTCTGATGATTCAGCATGGGTCTGAGAGACCGGGCGGCTGTCACCAATCAACGATCACCACCGGCCGGGACAAGTATGGACATTCTGCTGCCACCTGAAGTTAATATATTGCAAACAGCACATTGATCAGCCTCGTGTCGCCCGGGGTTGAGCTTGAGGAACGATTAGAGAGAAGCGTGACGGGCGGTGGCGAGAGTTACGGCGCTGTTAGTGTAGAAATCGTTTTCACTGTAAAACCTAGAAACCGCTTCTGGTTACCTTACGTTACCCATAATTCCCTGTAGCTTGGTGTCAATACTGCTGACTCGAGGTAAACCTGGGGTTTATGCTGCACTAGCTGACTTAAAATCCAACAGCAACACATGACGTGTGTGGACTTTAATTGATGTGTGTGGACACAGGTGTGCATCGCTGATATAACAACTGCTTCAAGAACACTTTTTTATCCAATTATGCTTACTTTTTTTTTTTTACAATTTTATACAAATAAAAAACAGACGTTTTTGCACTGGTTCCAAAGCATTCACTTTATATGAAGATCATTTTTTTCCATAAAGTTACAAAGAACAATAATAATAATAATCAAATGAGATGAAGTATATTTCATTTGTCAAGTAATTACGTTATCAAAATATGGTTATATCATATACAATTAATTATGTAAAGCATTTTGCTTGAATTTTCCAATCTAAGTATCGTGTGAAGGATCGTGTTTATTACTATCTTGAATAGTTCGACGGGGAATGTCTCCACGCGCCCTGACGTGTCAAACACTGGGTGTCAATGAGCTTTTCGTGTGAATTTCTCGCTCGAGTTGAAATGTTTAAATTTCCGAGCGTTTGTGTCTATTCGCGCCTTTGCATTGACTTTGTAAGTAATTTACTCGTGCAAATCGCGTAATTCGCGTTTGGTGTGAACTCAGCGTTAGTGTCCACCTTTAGCTAAGATACAATCAGATAAATAATACACCTTGTTTTCCTAGACCTCTTTCTTTTAGCCTTTGTTTTAGATCGCACGCTTCCAAGCCCGCAGCTGTAGATCTCCAGCAGCCGCTACTAAAATTAATGAAGCATTTTAAAGTGAGCTGGGAAACTATTTAACCTGAGGCAGACGAGAGCTTGTTATAGCAGAAGAGCCACAAACTATAAACAGTATGATTTGGGCAGATATTCAGGTTTGTTTCCATGTACTGTGCTTTAAGAGTTGAGACCCTCAAGCCAAATTCTTTACACCCAATAAGAAAGATCTCAAAACTAATGCTAGAGCGATAGGTGATCACAAATATAAGTATGTGTAATGGTTTAACATAATGGAATGAGTGACAGAATGTATTCACAAAATGTCTGGGTATAAAAATCACTTCGCAAAATATATTTTGGATAATAGTGTAGTTTATAAGAATATGTTGTTATATATTGATATTTATAGTGTTTTGATGAATTAATGGCAGGAACATAAATGCAAATACAAATTTTTGTACGTGTATAATAAACATTTAGTAAAATATCAGAACAATTTCATTACAGCTGTGGAAACAAATTAAGAGACCATTTAAAGATTATGTGTTTGGGTAAAATGATAATTTTTCTTTTATTTTGCTACTAACAATATTTCTCCCAGATTTTTAATTTTTTTTTTTATTATTTGCAGAAAACTGGAGAAACCGGTCAAAATAACAGAAAATATGCTCTGTATTTCTTTAGACCTCAAATACTGCAAATAAACACGTTCATATGTAATATTTGTACATGTATTTAGAAAAAATTCAATATTCTCTTATGTGATAATCTCAATTTTTATCACAGTTTTCATGTGTCTTGTCATTCTGTCAGTCTTTCACATTGCTGTTGGATGACTTTAGGATTGATTTTGTTAAAATTCAACAGAAACTGGACTGAAATGATCACAATACATCTAGAAATGCAGATTAAATGAACATTTGGAGTGGTCTCTTTCAGTTTTCTTTTCAGAAGTAGTCTGTCGAAATTAAAGCGCCGCTACACAAGAAACACATGATTCAGAAAATGGTGTGCAAAAATATTCACGAGAACAAAGTGACACACACGAACACACATTTTATAGACAACATAATGAAATAAATCTCAAGAGGAAGTAAAACTCATATAAAACATCCCAGGCCTGCGAACAGATTTCCTAGCAGAGTTTATAATTGAAGTGGTGATGTTATGTTTTGACTAGAGGGGCATCACTAATCAAATGAGAGGTTGTATTTAATATCCCTTCAGTTCCCGTATGGCGCGCACGCAACGTCAGGAAGCCCACATTAGATTCCAGCAAGGAAGAAGCCATTGATTACTGCACAGTACCAGAGCCAGACAGCCTCATTGAGATCATACTGATCAATATTACACCTGCCAATGGTTTAATAACAGCTATGGCAAAGTAATTGACATATATACACAAAAATACGCACGCACGCGCGCGCGCTTATAATTCTACTGGATTACATGCCTTTAACCCTCAACATAGAAGAGCCGCATAAGGGCAAAAAGACTAAAGGTCGGAGTATTGATTTATCAAACAATATTAAGACCCTTAATCTGGAGAACTCTCAAGACGCAATGTCTGGAAAACAGGTACTGGAGAACGGGGTATATATGGAAATGTTGCTTGAAGGGCTTTTTTAAAGAAGCGATCAGTAAAATATAAAACATCTTCCCTGATAAAAAACGAACGTTTTGTGTCAGAAATAAACCGTAAAATAATGTGTTTTCTCCATTTTTCTTGTAAATGTAAAAACGTTCACCTATTGACAATGACAATGTTCAGACTGTCTGTGCAAAAAGCTTTGCACGTTTCATGACAGCGGCACTAATAAATAACGCTTTTGTCAAACAATTATATAGTTTATGTAAACCGGTATGACTTCTAGAAATATGTTTGTTGATGAAAATGATAATTTTTTAGGATGAGTCAGAAAGATTAGAATAAAATGCCTTAATTAGTCCTTTCGCTTTGATAAATGTATTAAAACAGACAGCAAGTCTTTCCATGAGTCACAGGAACATTGACGGCTTACTGCACAGACAATTGCGGTAATAACTGTACATGTGAACTCTGAGCAGGTGTGGGAAGATATTAGACTCACATTGTTCATGTACTCGCTCAGCAGGTCTTGAAGGGCCTGACGCACTGCGTTGCACTCGGCTACGATGCGTTCGCGGCGGTCGTCGCGCGTGCAGGAGGAGTCGGCCATGAGGGCGGCGCCACTGATGATGCTCTCCAGACGCTCCTCCAGTGACGGCCTGAAGCGAGCCTCGCTGAATGTAAGAGGGTCCAGAATGATCTTATTCTGAAAGAGAAATAAAACATTAACGGTTAAACTACTTATTTAAATACTTTCTCATACCCAGTGTTTTGTTTGAATTTAAAACCAAAACTTTGTCTGCTACAGATGCATTGCGAAGAATGCGAGGGATGCAAGATGCTCTAACAGGTGATGCTGTTTAAAGGAGAGTTTTGCAATAACAATGCAATGCTTATTGTAAAGCGGGTACATAACAAGCCCTGGAAGCCCTAGTCTGTTTCCAGAAGCTTCTGTGAGGTGACCTTCAAGACAAACTCCAAGGCCTTGGTTACAACCGCCTTGTGATTTAATAGAGCTTTTAAACACAGGATGCAGCCTCAAGAACATCCTCCCTTTTTATTGTTAAAAAGTAGCTACCAAATACAGACTTTACGACCTCTAGGGCCGGGCCTGGAAAATTACCATATTGATAGAGCCGATATTATGTTTTACGGTTATATGCGAATACAGCTTCGGCAGCACTTTGCATTTTGTGGACTTTGGCGGTGCAGATGAAGTGGATTGTAGAAGAAGGTTGACTAGCGTCTGTGCCCTTTACATTTAAGAACGTGTGTCATTTGTGGAGTCTGGATCAAGTGGCTATTACATTCACAGTTGTCTCATCATATCCCAGCATGCACTTCCTGTTTCTTTTCCAAGTCGACAGGCAGGAAATAATGCCTGCGTGTTCTCAGGTGAGGATTATGTACGTCCGTACCCACCGACCAACTTCAATGCAATTAGAGACAAAAACAACATTTCCATAATAGCATGTTGCCATGGAGATTAACTCTTGAATAAAAGTAGCAGGAGTCACTCAGTTTGAACTTTAATGCCATGTTTTCTACACAACTAGAAACATTTTTTAGAAACCTTATTTAGTTAAAACTTAATTTATATGTGCTGCAAAATCATAATAAATATTTATAGAGATTTAAAATCCACTGCAATGTGTCACCCAACACACCAAATATCATTTCTGATAACAAGCAAAAGAAATAACAAGTAAATGACATTAGCTAGCAAGTTAAAAGTATGTCTAGACAGTATCATTTTACCATTAAGAAGAACTGTTACTTGGCTAAACCTAAATGCGACAAAGTTACACGCATTCAACAAATCGTTTATTTAATACAAGTATTATTAAATAAATATTAATATAAATCAATATTAATAAAAATGAAATAAAGTATTAATAGTTATTTTACTAGTCACAAGCCAGACCGATCAACAAAACTTCGGGCCAGACGTGTGCACCTGATAAAATCGTCTATAGTCTTATTGAATTGCTTATGAGAAGAAACGCTTGAGTGTTTACATGCTTTGTGTCTGTGATCTCACTTGGATCTTGGCCTTACAACAGCTCTTCGTTACATGATTTCCTGCGTGTCACATCCTGTGAGGACCGTTTTTATTCTAGGAGTCATTTTCTCACAGATCCACTTGTCGCCGATAAGAGATTAGATTTCTGATTGGTTCAGGTAATGTCTCACTTAAAGCCACTATGTGGAACGCAATATAAAACGGATTCACATTCCGGATGAGGATTGGTCAATACTTGTGCTTTCCTCACTTCTTCCCCACGCCATTGCACGTCATTTTCGTTACATAGCAACGCCCTGTTACTGTTTCTGTCAAGCACTATATATTTTAATGGATAGATGCCATAAATGACTTTATTATAAGCACATAAGATTTAACAATAAACATTTGTGTACTATAGTATGTTTTATTATAGTTTACCGCTTTATGAAGGCAATAAGGATTTGGAGGATGCTCCACGTTGTTGTCACGAGGATGAAGGCCTTCACATACATTATTGCTTAATTAAAAGCTATTCTAAATGCATACATTCAAAATGCCTCCTAATACATCCATTCTGACGTACGATTGTAATATAAATGCAAAACAGCACATATATTATTCCGTTTGACTTCCCAAGAGGTCTAAAACTCACCATACAAATATGCACTTAACAAGACGTATGACAAAAAAACATATATATATACACACACAAATACAAGATATATAAGGTGAAACAAAATGACTGTGGAGAGGATGCAACCAATTTGTCAGAGAGAAATAATTAGCTCTGATTGATTATGGAGGAGTGCACAGAGAAACGGGCCATGATGGGTCGGATGCATTGCGGTATATCTGTGTGTGGAGGAAAAGGGTGGGATTGCCACTTACTTCCCTCACAGAATGTGACAGGTTGTTTGTCACAGACGGTATAATGAGGGAACGTGCGGGAGGAGCGGCGCATTCAACGTAACCTACTTTTACACAGCGACTAAAGCGCTTTGGATGGAAAAGAGCACGCCAGATGAGAGCTAGCGCGAGAGATACAAAAGGACAAAAAGTGCGACCAAAAACAAAGTTGGCTCGCTGTGTGACTAGTTATTAATAAGAACCGGCATGTCTCTAAATTTGGGTGGACTTCAACAAACCGCTGGCCTACATTCAATGCATGTGTGTGTGTGTGTGTGTGTGTGTGTGTTCATATGCGTGTGAATGCGGATGGGTTAAGAGGGCCCTATCGGTACACTGCCTGCTGATTAAATCATACAAACACCACCTGCTCCATCACACAAAGTTCTGTCATTTTAAAGCTGTTCACATCAAAAGCCTCTTTCATACTGTATGTGTTTTTGTCACGCGTCGACCGGCCTCCTGTCCCCCGCGCTAGTTTGCGATATTCACCACCTGCATTCGAAAACTTCACGTTGTTCTGAAGCCAGCCGGAGTAAACAAATGTCAGTGACAGATGTAAAAGGACGACAAACCATGTGTTAAAACATTTTTGTGGCTTGTCAGGAAGATTTTGTAGATTTTCTCATGCAAATTACTAGACGGCAACAGAGAGAAGAGAAAAGGAAATGAATTGTAAAATTTTGGTAAATAAAAAATAAAACATCAGCAGGCCCGAAACCTTCAGCCTATTAAGAGAAAGGACGTTGCAAACAATTTGTTATGCCCACAAGGCAAGTGTTCATATCAAATATTCATCATTTTCAATACTTTTTCTTTTGATTTGACATCTTATATTAATCCAGGTCGATGTTAGTCAGGCTTCCGTGTAAAGTGTAAGTCTGCATTATGAGTTTCGGGTGATCAATTGTTAATAGATAGCAAAGCACAGTTGAAAAATAGCATTGATGTCATTTGCATAACACACACAATGACATTGCCATTGCATTTTAATGGAATCCAACATGGCAACCCACTCAACTCGGCAGTATCATGTCTGCATCCGAATGGTACAGATTTTCTGTATATGTAAAAGTCCTTGGGTCATTTCAACTATGCAGTTTATTTTTATCTGAATAACTGGAAATGTATTATTCAAGGTGTTTCTTCATTTTTCTTTTAAAAATTAAATCACTTTTCATCCACTTTAAAAAGGTCTCTTTAATAACAAATTCCAGTTTCAAACTGCACAAAATCATTTCAACATCAATGTCATTGAGCTGCTCTGCTCATGCGTGTGATGCTGCTTTGACTCCAGACTCCCCAAAAATGTGGTTAAGGCAGCCAACAATAGTGGAAAACCCAAGCCCAGCGTGTGCCAAAAATGTTTTGGATTCATTTAGCGTTGAAAGCATGAGAAATGAGCGTGCAAAGATCGCCAGTGCATCAGCGATTCATCAGAGACACAAGAGTTGTTAGTTAATCTCCTCCACTGCGGTTCATAAATCTTTGCTTCACCCTTTCGAGATAAGAAGCATCGGGAGAAACTAGTTTGCCGAGAAGTCCGCAAGTAAGTTTAAGATAGCCTGATGGGAAATAAGAGGACGCCACGCCATCAAAAGTGTAATCATATTGTAAGTCATCAAGCCCGAGTGCGTCTGTTGAATCTAAGTGAGTTAGCGCAGAAGGACGCAGCGAGAAGTCTGCATTCATAATACATTTCATTAACTTCCACTTCAAATGGCAAGCTGATGGTAATCAACGTGTGTGTCGTCTAAGAGAGGTAGAGACGCAAAAAACATTATTCACACAATGCTTCCTCCAATCACTGAGACGGAGACAAAAGCGGACCTTAAAACGGCTTTGAAAGGGCACGAGGACTCGAGGGAGCCTCAGGGAAACAGCTTGTTTGAATAAGAGAGAGAGAGCCCCTGGGGAATAGCCTCTATTGTTATTCCATTTGGTGCTTATTGCAAGCACAGGGCCTGAGTGACAAGCTGAACAGACAACGAGAGAAAGAGAGAAAGAGAGAGAAAGTCGATTCTTCAGGCAGGCATCATGATGGAGACATCGCACTCAAACCCGAACAGATAGCATTAATCCGGCTAGCAGATGCCCTCAGTCTTAATTAGGGCTGCACAATATGGTCAACAAATTATAATGTCATTATTTGGGCAAATATTGTGGTTGTGTTTTGAACTGTGATACTATTAACATTTACAATCTCATATTGTTGCTGCCGAGACAGAAAAAATAAAAATCTATGAATTCTTACGCTCTACTACTAGTTGTTACAAATTTGTTTTCATAATTTTTAGAAGATTGTGTTATTAGCCATGTCTGCAAATGTTTGCCTGATGGCATTTTTTTAATAATATTAATAATAATAATAATAGTTATTGTCTTTATTATTATTATTCTCATTAAACATATTATTAATAATACATATATTATTATATATTTATATGTTATCTTCATATGTTACATATATTCTCTTTTCCTTCTGAAACATTCTGAAAAAAATAAAAAAGGAAATTGTGTTTTTGGCAAACATCCGATTTAAAACGATGATCAAAAAATGGATGTGGATCTGTAAATGCTGTACTCAGGTGTATATCAGCACCCCTACTGTACGACAGTGAAAACATGGACAGCTAGAAAAACTCAGGTCTTGTCATAAATGACAGAAAAACTTCTGGGAATCGCTGTGTTATAAATTATATAATTTATATGCTTTTAAACTACAATAGCAAATATGATGTGCATGTTCAATTAATATACTGAAATACTATAATATTGAAACTATATCATATAGTTTTAAAGGAATGTTCACACAAAAATCATTTATTTACCCTCAATTCAAAACCTGATTATGACTCTTTCATCTGTGGAACACAAAAGAAGATATATCGAGAAATGTCTCAAAAGTGGATGTGTGCTCATACAATGTCAATGGGGTCAATGTTGTTCGGTTACCAGCATTCTTCAAAATATCTTCTTTTGTGTTCTTCTGAAGAAAGAAAGTCATGCAGGTTTGAAAGGACATGGTAAAAGACAAACAGGACATTATACTCTTGCAGTCTCGTGGTCTCTCCTCCTCCACATTAGGTGTGCCACTCAGAACATGGTCACCCAGTAAGCAAGCACCTGTTGAAAAACCTTCAAAATGTCCTTATAAAAACAATAAAGGTATATTTTGCTCTACAGAAGGTCATTAAGCATTAATCTGTGCTTTTATTGCTTTTGTCTTTTGAAAATGGACATGTATGAAATTGTGATGTTCTGAATGTCCTGCCAAAGTGAATGGAGCGTGTGACCTTGGTCCGTACGCTGCCGCACAAAACAATTTGAGCAGACAATTCCAGGAGGCAAAACCATCTGGACAAAAACCTCCCAAAATGTGTTTCAATAATTAGTTTAGTAAGGACATGCTGATTTACTAATGAAGATACTAGTTTTCAAGAACGTTCAGTGATGTCCAGGTCACCCGCATGCATATTTTTCTAGTCTTTGGACTGTATTATTAAAAAACACAATAAAAGCTTAAGGGACTTCGCTTTGTACATAAAAGAGTGGCATGTCTTTATTGCCCCCATAGTGTTAACCCATGTCCCTACTTCATGGAAATTCAACGACAGGGTTGGAAGCCGAACGGATACATGCTTAGGTCAGGACTGACTATAGAAGTAATCCACCATGGGGTGATGGCTGACATAGAGGCTTAGTGTGACAAAGACACTAAGAACATCCGATCTAGATCCGCATTCAAAAGCGTATAACTCCTGCACCCCCCCCACCCCAAAGAACGGGGTCTCAGCGCCAGATGGTGGTGAATGGTGACTTCAGGCACCACTGCCCGATAGGTCATCAGGGTCAGCCTATATGAGTTAAGTCACAGAGACGCTCCATTATTGATCGGGCTCACGAGAGCTAGCTGTGCCCCTGAGTCAATGAATAAATCATATGGAGTGAAGATCAGGGTCCTGCATTGGAAATTTTTGGCGGTCACCCAAGAGAGAATTTACGCTGTCAAAGGAAATTTAAGAATATGTGATATTTCCCCATCGGATGTTTGTGTCTTCATCTTGCGTTTGGCGGTTTTATGTGAATGCGGCCAATTAAGCTTCCCACTGAACCAGAGGTTTTCCAAACCACATGTCTGTGAAAACATGGCCCGGTGAAAATTTATCACAGATTTATTATATTAATACCACCTGTAGTGACAGAGGAATTGCGATTAAAAGGTTTCAGGTCTGGTGTCAAATGGACCAATCAGAGATTTTTTAAAGATGTTATGTTTTTTGTTGTTTACATCAACAAAAATCAGCTATTGTGAGTTAACTGTCCTTAATGGTCGACAATAAACTAAAAGTAATGATTTATAGGTTACAAGCTCTCAGATATGTTTGATGTCCTTTTGACGTCATTTGACTTTAATCCATGTAAAGTTGTAAAAAATGCAATGTTTCAAACAGAGATGGTATTATGCAGTGGGCAGTCGTGGCTCAGTGGTTAGAGAGTTGGACTCATGACCAGAAGGTTGCTGGTTCGATTCTCAGGGCTGGCGGGTAACGGCTGAGGTTCCCTTGAGCAAGGCACCTAACCCCCACTTGCTTACTATACAAAATGTACAAATGTATAGTACAATGTAATGTAAGTCGCTTTGGAAAAAAGCGTCTGCCAAATATGTAAATGTAAATGTAAATAATTATAGATGCAAAACTTACAGATGCGGGACTATACTGACTGTGCAACTTCCTTATCATGCCGACTTCAACTTTCGTCCAAACTAATAATAATGTGTAACCTGTAATTATATATCAACTTCCTTCAGTATTTAAACACGTTACTCAAGCTATAAAAACAGGTTCAACTTTAAAGCCAGTGCTGTAGTTCAATTCTTGGAGAAGCCGAGCACTTCTAGCACCTGATCTAGGTCTCATTTTCAATTTTGGTGTCTGTGCCGCCTCTGTGATAGATTGAATAAGGCACAGTCTTCCATCTGACTGCTTCCTCAATCAATTGCCTCACCTGTAAAAACTACACACTGACCAATCCACTCGCTCCGTCTCTCTCCAGGGCACTAACAGTGATTGAACTCACCTAGCCAACTAACTCATCTCATCTCCCACGTCTTTTCTCTGCGGTGCCCTTGCAGAAAAAGATCACGAAACTCATCACTCTAAAAGTGTAACACTGATTATTTCAATTGTATAAATAAAAGCGACTGAGAACTGAAAATAGTCTAAATGTAATAAATGTACCCTGTGCTTATGTCATAAGTACATCCGAGAGGCTCTCTTGATGCTTCAGGTTTTTTTACTTTATTTTTGTGAGTGGATGGAAATCTCTAACAAAAATGTCCGTAAACATGCCTATGAACTGCTGCCGCTCTTTGGGAATCGCTCGCTCAAGTTTGGTCTCTGTGTAAAGCTTTCAGATGATGTAAAAATCTAAATTTCGAAAAATGTATCCTTAATTTATCCTTGGTTATGCTGTCTAGGGTCACATATGTGAATAAAATGCTCAATACCGTTAGTGGAACAAGTCTGTAGTTAATGCAAGAAACAAAATCTAACAATAAAATTAAAGTTAGTTTGCAATTGCACATGTAATGCTTTTTTTGCCATTATGTTAAATCGTGCAATGGATTTCATGTATTTTTAAATATACATTAAGAGTCCAAATACTTTTGGGACCATAGTCAAAAATAGCCAAATTCAGTTAAATCTGACCCGACTAAAGTAGAAGACGTTTTTCCCAAACCCACAAAGCAGCAGCTGGTTTCTGGTAATGTTCCTAACCTCCAGCGGGCAGAACTGAGATCATGAATACCCTTCAGTAGCACAGATATCCAAGTCACATGTGCACGCACACTAAGTGCTTCATTTATCACTGTTGCAGACCCAGAATGCTGCAGGATCCGGGCGACGCAAGACACTAAAACCTGGATTCTACTCCTGCCCTCAAATGACCGTCTCTTTACCTGAGTATTTGAGTTTTACATCTCCCAGCAGGTTCAATAAAATCTGTTATCTTCAGAGGTGGACAGTACTTGTATTCACCTCAAGTATTATCTAAGTATTTGGACTTAGATTTTCACATTTCATAAAACTGTATTTATTAATTGTATTTTATAAAATTATTCTTTTAAAATTTCACCCAAATATTGTTCTTATTTACTCATCCTCAAGTTGTTCCAACAACATTTGTTTTGCTGAAAACAAGGATATTATATATTTGGAAGAATGTTTGTAACCAAAACGTATTGAGAAAATTGCCTTTAAAATTGTCCAAATGAAGTCCTTAACATAGCATATTACTCACAAAAATATGTACAAAATATCTCCATGGAACATGATCTTTACGTAATATCCTAATGATTTTTGGCATTAAAGAATGTATTTTTGTCTATTACTAAAAAATGTTCCTGTGCTACTAAAAACTTTTTTTTGTGGTCCAGGGTCACATATGCGTTATAGTGTAGTAAAGTCAAAAATGCTCAAAGTAAAACATTCTGATAATATATATATATATATATATATACTAAATTACTGTCTACAAACTTCATTTAGCTTTAGATTGCTTCAACTGAAAATCACTATTACAACTATTACAATAGTGCTACGTATGCAATTCAAACAGCTCGTTTTCTAAAAAGAGATTTTTGTTAGAGATTTTCTAGATTCAGAGCTTCTGACAATGTCCAGCATTCCCCAGTAAGGACAAGTTATTACATTACAAATGATTATGATAATTCACAGACTCCAGTCATTACGATCATCTGTGATCTAATAAGCCCTCATTGGCCCAAAGCTGTGTCGATGGATTTGCATTTTGCTGAGACATCACACAAACCCTGAAGTCCCAAACTGCTGAATTTAACTTACAACAGTACAAGTACAACAGCGGTGACTAATTTAAGGCAAAATACACAACCATCGATTATACGGCAGGACCCCACAGTACAGTTTCTTTTCAACATGATGTGCAAAAAAACGCGATGTTGCCAAATTACGTCTATGAATTCATTTTAAATGCATTTATGTTGACTTAACAGCTGTTAAGCATGATCCATGTCAAATATTATTACTTGCACGGTAATAAAAACCCATATCGCTCATTTGCTAGTGTCACTTCAGGCTTGCATTACAATTGAGAGGATTTGCATTTAACAACCGTTGTTGTTGATTGTTTGGAAAGGACCTATGTATATTTCTTTTCATAGGAAACATGTTATAATAACTTTCATTAAAGAGAGCAAACATTGCTCCATTATATAAAGTTTAACCAATCGTGCTGCTTATATTCATCACATCCCACAAAGCTGCTTTTCTAGAAAGCACAGTCCTGTTGTGATGTTAAAGTAACTCTATTCAAAGACGCTTACAGAAAACATTTTCAAAGCCTGTTTACCAAAAAAAAGCACGCGCTCATCGCCTGGGCATCACAAATGCCATCCCATTTGGACGACCCACGGGCAGAAACCAACGCAAGACCCTGTTCTGATCCAAAGAGCCGGCGGGTGGGTTGAGACCAGCTGAGAGCTGATAAAGCGAGTTATTAACAAGCACGATCAGACGATGGAGTTGAGACCGGAGGGTTGTTGATGTAACATCAGAGCGATGGATGAAAACAATATAGCAGTCTGCTGACGTATGTCCCGAATAAAAGGCTAAGCCTTGGGTACGGCGACTGGGTCATGTATGGTCACGTTTGCGTGTACATATGAGTGTGTCACCGAAGGGCCCGGTTGCTATCGTGATTCTCCAGCCCGGAGTCAAACGGGAAGGAAGCCTGGTTATTCACTGTTGTTCAGTCATAACAAATTAACGCTCTCTGCTACACAGACAGTGAATCATCTTGCACGGCACAGTTTCAGGCCCTGGGTTAACGTCCCGTCGTCCCGTGTCGTCATCTCATCCCGTAAGGCTATGCTTTAGCGGGACGGTTATGGGTTCAGAGGCTCCTGCGATGACCTATAAAACTGCATAACAGTGCCTTAGAGCGAGCGCACAACAAAACACTGATTCTGGATTTGCAGTAAAAATAGCAGCCGTATATTTGGAAAGAGAAAATCTGTAGGGAAAGATATGTGCGATGGGGAGGGATATCAATTTTAGAATTGGTTATAATTAAATGTCAATATAAGTAAATAGAATATAAACAAATGGACAAGAAATTGTGCAAAAAAAACATTTGCAATGATGTTTTGTTCGCTTTAGAAGACTAGAAGTATAGGCTTTGGTTAAATATTCATGCTTACATTTATAAATGAACATTGTGCAACCTTAATTTAATTACTACCAATTAATCGATCATTATTCATTGAGTACATTTTATTGTTGCATCCACGTCGCATAATGACGTATTAAAAAACGCCTGCGCAACATTGTTATTAAAGCCACGCAGGTAATGGCATTTCTGGAAACCGCGGATGAGTAAATATGAAGTGTTGGAGGTTAAAATCATGTATGCGGATCCAAAATGAGAGAGAAGGAATTATGCGCTGAAACACCCACGCAGGAGCAACTTATTTCTTGCCTGTCATTTTTCATTAGGCGGCATAACAGATAGAGAGATGGCTGGAGTGTTGCATCAAATTCGCAGGCAGGTAATTCCAGGCCACCTGTGGGCTGTCTAAATATTTCAAACAGGGCTCCCCTCAGGCATTATGAGGTAAAAGCTGCGGGCACTGGTATATATGTTTTCAGTGAAGTAGTTCACCATTCAGAAATGAATTTGGAACGCTGTTTATTTTGCAGTACTTCTTCTGAATCAGAATTAGGGGCGTCACGATATACTGATACTAACAATAACCGTAATAGTAAAAATCCTGATTATAGTTGCAGCATTAATTCTGCACTTACGACAATATATTCTGCACTTACGACAATTATATATATTGTTGTACAGCATCCATAAAATATATACAGTACAGTTTGCAAGAAAAACTAATATGAGCCTTGAAAAAGTACATATGAACTGACCTCTACAACAATACACAAAGTACACTCTTGAAAGTACACGTAAATAACATACATCTTTTGTGCTGTAGTGTACATGTGTGTCTTTCATTGGTGCTTTAACCTAATGAAGGTTGAGCACTCTGGAGGACTACGCTAGAAACTCTCCTGACCTCCCCTTCATCAGAAAGAACACGAAGGACATCCACATGTGATGTGGATTCATAAAAAAGATTGAGTTAGGAGGACATCTACTGAAGTTTAGCTTGACATAGCTGAAGTATATTCCAATAAGACAACAAACTCATGTTATGCTAATAGAAGCACTTTGAAATGGTGGTACAAAATTAATCCTTTAGTACGGTACAGTACGATCATGCTAATGACTCAAACTAGATTAAATTTTCTTCAGTCCTGCACGATTATTCAAAAAATAAAATAAAGCTACAAAAAAAGCTTAATAATAAAAGTTTTTGTCTACATAAAATTTATATACAAACACATATACATTTTTATATTTATATATAATTTATATTATATCTACATGTACATATTTAAAATACAAATATATATATTTTTTAAATTATATATGCATTATAGACAGTGTACACTCTTTTATTTTGCATAAAATTTGTCCTTTTGACAGCCATATTGTAAAAGATCTATTGCACACTTCTAGTATTATTAATATTAGTATTAATTTAATAACTAGCACAACACAAACATTTTTATTTGTACAATTTATGATTGGTTGTTCGACTGACAAAGAGCTATATAGTAAGTCATATCTATCGATGACCTTTCAGACGCCGCAAACTCGCGAGTTACGTATACGATATGACTTCCAAATCCTAATCTGCCCTTCGCTTTGTTGAAAGCTCTTCCCTACAATCCCACTGCCGGAGTATAGTCTTATTTCCTTATTCTAACCGATTTGCTTATGCGACTGCGATTATTTCCAGAAGCTATCAGCTCAGCAGGTACCCAGGAGTCTCCTGGCACTCCACCGCTCTCATATCCCCCATCGGCCCTTCTCTGTTTCCTAATATGTCTCCTCATTTCAAACATTGGAATCCAATCACCCAGCCTCCCTCGGTGGACACACGAATCAGCAAAAAGCCTCTTCATCTCGCATCTTATCAAAACAGCTCTCGCTTGACGAACGGCAGTACGGAATACATTACAAAAGCGCAACCCTGGTAAAAATATGCGGCGCTGCGGCATAAACGTGACCGTAAAGGAAAACAGAATCTCTCCATTGTGGAAAATATGCTAATTGCGCAAACAAAGCATTTATCAAGACGTCTCTGCGTCGAAACCCCATCCATGTGGCGGTTTATTAGCAAAACGCTGTATCTCGTCTCGACCTGTTCCTTGGCACGGATTGGAAATCGATGAGGCGTCAATCTCATATCCATACGTGGCCCGATGAACATATGGCACAATGTTTTTGTTCTTGTGAGGTTGGTGAAGGAGCTTCATTAATCACTTCTGCTTCTAATGGGCCGGCGGAGAGCGCTCGTGGCTCCTTAACGACGCTGGAGGCCGGCCCGCTCTACCTCTCTGGCACTGGCTGCTTTTTCGGGGGCCTGGAGTTGAGGGAACGGACCCCGCAACCTCCCTGTGTCAGGAGAGCCTGTTCGGAGCACGGGGCTGCTAAAGCGTGGCACCCATTGGCCGCGGAGGCATATGGGCACAGCGGGGAATTCCGAGAGGTGTAGCAGCAAATCTGTCCACAAGCGTGGTGCTTAATTAATGTGGCAGAAAAGGGGAAGTCAGGCCCTTCCACCGACAACATGACCCGTAATAGGTTAAGCTCGGACACATTGACATTGTGCTTCTTTAAGATTCAGTTCTACATAAAGTACACATGTACAGCAGGTGCTGCTATAAGAAAGTTCATTATATTACAGAGAAAAATGATGCAAATTACAATGTGAATATATGTGCGCGGTGTCTAATCTCATAGATAGAGGACAGGAAATGAAAACAGAAAGAGATTCTGCGATATGGCCTGTGGTTGGGATCAAACATGCATTCATTACTTTTACATTAGCCGTTTTTAATTGAAAGTTTAACATAATACTGACAGGTGGACAGCAAAACTTCTTGAAAACACAGTTCTGGTAACTCATTAGGACTAAATACATTACCTTACACAAGCACATGCCTGCGTACGCTCGAGAGCAACCGGATTGTAGGTCTAATTTAGAGTCTGCTTACAGGAATCATGCAGAAATGTAGAGACAACTGGTGAGTTACCTGGATCATTTTATATACGGTTAGAAATCTTTTTCTTAAAGAGAAACTAAAACAGACAATATTGTTGAGAAAAGGACAGAAATACTTTCAGAAAGAAAATGAGTTTTCTGTAGTGTCTAAATTTCTCTCGGCTCTCTAAATGAGCTGAAGTATGAGTAGTACAGAGAGTCTGTTTTCGGATCTGTTTTTATTGTAAAGGGTTTTAACAACCTG
The DNA here is from genome assembly GCA_026939265.1 of Oreonectes daqikongensis. Classification (NCBI taxonomy): domain Eukaryota; kingdom Metazoa; phylum Chordata; class Actinopteri; order Cypriniformes; family Nemacheilidae; genus Oreonectes; species Oreonectes daqikongensis. The sequence goes on from JAOTQM010000031.1 coordinate 2,230,412, forward strand.
AATGGCTACTGTAGCAGTTATCAATAACATCCGAAACATTCAAACTGGAACGGTAGCACTTTAACTAAACAGGATAAAACAAACATTGTCTGTTCTATTAAAAAAAAGCTCATTGGGAATTGATTGTAATTCACAACAATGTTCATAAATTGCAAAGCACACTTGTGAAAAGTCTGTTTGTGTAACACTAAAAATTTCTAACACAGTACCAGCAACAAAAGTTCATCATCATGTTCAGCACGATCTCACAGGAAGTTTTTACAAGGTGGCTAATTCGTATAAATATGTAGAAATCAAAGTCATCCAATGTGGAAGACTGACAGCATGAAAAGACACATGAAAACTGTGATAAAAATATTACTGTTGTATTGCTTAAAAGTGAACTTGTTTTCTTTGCAGTATTTGAGCATCTGTTCTGTTACTGACCTGTTTCTCCAGTTTTCATGTTCTTCACATAAATACAGATAGAAACAATATTTTTACATTTGGTAGAAATATTCTTCACAGCTTTTCTGCTTATTAATTTCACATACATTATTAATATTGCAACATATATCTATCATTACAATGTACACTTTATGCAGTAGACAGCTCAAAGAAGGCCTTAGCAAAAAGTCTTACCTACAGTAAATTCCTGGATATCAATTTTAAAAGAATAGTCTGTGTTTCAGGATTTAAGTGCTTTAAAAAAGCCAACAACAGTGGATTTATACGGAGAAGTGACACATGCTGTCAGTGTGTTGTTAGTGTAAAAGAGAGAAAGTTATAGACAAGCCCATAGACAGATTATTAACAGGCTGCTAGGCACGGTTTAGTGGTCCTCCGTTACCGATAAAGCTGGCATTAAAGAAGTATAAATCTCTGCGCAGTCGTAGGTTATCTCTCTCGGGACCAGGGCTGCATGTCTGTATGGTGGAAAAATCACTCAGTGGATACTCATGAGAATCGCTGGAGAGGTTCACACCCACAGTGCCAGCATTCTGTGCCCAGTTGCTATAGCATCTTGACCCGCGGTCTGGTTTGGACCACGGGAAGATAAAGAAAGGGCCGCTTTTCCTCTTCATCGGATAAATGAATCAAGATTATGATTCCAGTTGATGCCATGAACTAAATGTGAAAAGTATTGGTCTACAGCCTTTGCATTCAAGTGTATTTACAACGTGGGCGCATTCTAGTCATGTTGCTCGGTTTTAGACTTTTGTTTCCATGCTACTGAAAAGGTCTTTGTCTGAATTACAGTATATGTAACACACCATTGCAGTTTTTACTTTGAATGTGCAACCTACACTGTAAAAAAAATTGAGTAAAAAACTTTTTTCTGACCGTATTTCAAAAATAAACTACAAAAATATCTTGTTAAAAACACTGGGGCTGGGGCGCCATGAATAAACTGTAAAATTACAGTTTTCTTTGTAAAATTACATGCTTTCCCAGATTTTCTTGAAAATTTTGTTTTTGATCGTATTTCAAAAATACATGAAGAATCTGTAAAACAAAACGCAGTAAAATTACTGGTTCTTTTACAGTGAAAATAAGCATTTTGCCCTGAGTATAAACAAATTTCAGAGTCTGATGTAACGTATCAAAAGCTAAAACAGGCCCAGATGGCTCCCGCTTGGCAAAACACAGAAAGAGAAAAAAACCTGGCATTTTCACAAGAAAGCTCATATCTGTTGGCTAACCTCTCCGTGGCTATAAAACCGGACCTTTAAAGAACAATCACCTCTCCTATAGCGGGGCATATGTGAACGTGGCCGTTTCCGAGCGCCGTTTGGACTTTTGCCTGCGAGCTGAAGAGAAGGTCAAGTGGGAGCTATTGTGCCGGCTGAAAAGCACACGTCCGAACCTTAATGCATCACGTGCCGTTACACATCCGAGGGTCAAAGCGAGAGAAAAGGATGGATGAGGGGGGTCATGGCAGATCGGAGTTAGCATGCTCGCTTCCAGTGCAATAAGTGGGACATTAGTCTGTCATTTTGGCTCGAGCGGAGTGACCATTTTGGCTCGGTTTGCGCACATCTGCAGCGCTGAGAGTATTCGTGCATGAGCAGAGGAGCTAATGGAGTCGCTGAAGGGTTCGAATGCCACCGTATCACACCAAAACCACGGCACCGATATGATGAACGTTCATCTGGCCCGAGCACGGGTGGTCCCCGCTGGTGTCGACAGTGGGGGAGGCGTGGGCGACCCCGGATCGAGGACGTGCTTCGAGCTCACCTTCACATCGACACTTCACCTGCGTTTGAGTGTGTGTTTTTCACCAGCGTCTCACTCGCCTGCTGGGGGGTTGGGAGTAATTACCAGTCTGACTCACCCTAGTCATTAGAATTTATTTATTATCCATCAGAAGAGGGGGAATATAATTAGAAATCACAGGGACACAAACATGTAATTACCATTCAAATACACGTCTCCCCGGCAGAGGCCAGAGAAGCCTTATTAATAATTCAGAACGACTTCCTCCGAGCGCCCAGCGCCACGTCGACTGACAAGCTGTGTCTTCTCAGCTCCTAATGAGGATTAAGGGCAGCAAGACACTAGGATGTGTTTCTCATGACTAGGAATGACCGGCAGTGTGTCTATACAGCAGATACTGCACAGGCTACAGAAACCACAAGCATCTCATTACATGTGAACAACAAGCGACTTCCTTGTTAATCTTTTTTTATTTTATCAGTCGTTCTGTCAGGTAGCTCCGCCCACTGTCTGTTAAGTCTCATTGGTACACACAGTTGTTTTATTTCATCCTTTTATTTTAATCATGTCATCGTAAATCTACATCATCAATATTAGAGATGCATCGATATATCGGCCAATAATCGGCATTGGAAAATACAATTTCACACTATAGGCTGTTTAAAAACAATGTTCTGGGCCGATATATCCTGTCAATCAAAATAGGACACTGAATTTGTGCACATTACACCGGTTTGATGTTCAATATTATTAGTCATTATATGAATCAATAACATTCAGAAAGTTAAGAAATATTTCAACAATCTTCAGAATCTAGTTAATGCAAGTTAATGTAACCACTGAACTATCGGTATCGGTGGAGAAATTTAGTATTGGTGCATCTCTAATCAATATCTATTATATCACCTAGGCCTAATTCTAACATAGTAACATATAATGCTGCATTTCTCTCCAGACACGTTCCACGTTGCTTAAAATGTAAGAGGATAAAAAGCCAGTAGCAGAAAAGCAGAAGAGGAGAAAAATACCTCAAGAGACCTCAGCGCATCTCATCACACCGCAGAAGTGATGGACTAAAATACAACTGCATGCAAAAGAGGTCATTACCAGACCAGGTATGGTACGACGAAATTACAGCGAGCCAAATTCGTTCACTTTAATAGACTGAGAAGTCCCTCACTCTCTCTTTCTTTCTCTTAAACACATTCTTTGATAAAGTTTGGATGTTCTAGTACAATGGTCTACAAGTAGACAATCATCTCTTAAAGTAGATAACAACAAAACCACTGTTGTTATATACTTCAACTGGATAAACATGTCAGTTTACAAAACCAACCTCATAGTGTACTTTGGGTGATGACAGTATGTACGCACATAACTTCCAAAATCTCTTTACGTCAAAAAGAAATTGAACTCTTGGTACTGAGTTCAATAAAAACATTTCTGGGTGATGATGAGACAGACACGTGAGATAGCAATAACTGAATGAAATCATTGAGTGTACAGAGAGAGTATGAATGTTTGAATATGAATAGACTTTTCTCTGGCGATAACCTTACTCATCTCTGTCTCATCCTGTACCGCCTGCTGTTGCCACTGTGTCCAAGGCTAAATAGAAGCACAATAACCAAGAATAAAGCTGCATACAGCTCCATCACTCAACAGATACAACTACTCGCTGTGTAGTTGCACCTGATGCTCGTTGACTTTGTGAAAAAATAGCTAGATTAAAACGCTAAATAAGTAATATTATGTGAAAGATAAATAATACTAACAATTGTTAATATTTATTATATATTTACTTTATATGTTGTTTGTATACTAAAACAAATAATTTTGTAAAAAACGGTATTATTATCATCATCATTAATACGATAGATAGATAGATAGATAGATAGATAGATAGATAGATAGATAGATAGATAGATAGATAGATAGATAGATAATAAAATAATAATATATATATATTATTATTATTATTATTTGTTTACTTTCAAATGAGCTCCTTTGGTAATAATAATAATAATAATAACAATTGCTATATATAATATATATATAATAATATTATACAAAATAAATGTTAAAAAATATTTTAATCATCATCATCATCATGACGACAGCTGCTTTATGAAAATCGAGCAATTAGCATAAGAATAGCTATGATTTTTGCTGTTATATCTGTTATACCCTTTAGGGGTACATGCATAAAATGTTTATGTTCCAAAATGTAATGTGTTGGTATACAGTACCCATTGTATGTACTGTACCAATGGCATATTTCCCCTTGGGCATTATGAACCCAGACCAGAGGGCTTTTTAGGGGTTAACCGTAGTACTGGGTTGATCTGAAGGAAGCCATAGTCAGAAGATATTGAGCAACATTTGCCTGTTCCCTGTTAAATATTGACTTTGATCCTGCAGCGTACGGCCTGGGGGGAAATTGACAGCGAGCCAGTCATACAGCAGATCTTTAGATCACATGCCTGAACTCATCTGTTAGCTGTCTGGTGATGAACATGGTAACCTGGTAATGTCACATCTAAAAACACGATACAACTGGACGCACGCCGCACAACGAGAGCACCTGGAGGGAATATAAACAATTTAAGTGAAAATCACATTTATGGCCAATTGCTAGTGTAGTTTATGAGCGTATAGTCACAATATCAAAGCATTTAAGGTCAAGAGAACTCTTTGTCCTCCAGATAGAGGTCACTCTTTCAGGAAAGTTTTACACCCCCTCAGATTTTGAGACCCAAGTAGGTCCAGGGAGCGACACCTCTCCGAGCTTTATGCTAACCCTGTTTGGAAGAACACATCTGAGGGTGATGACAAGAAAAGCTTGCCAATTGCCTTGGCAGCTGCCTAGATCATTTCCATAAGTTCTAATTGAACTGTTGGGGCAGCAACAATCTGCAAAGCTCACATAGCAGCCAAGAAGAGTTAAACGTGTGATGTCAATGGCAAAGATCCTGTTTGAAACAACACTTCAAGTAAAACATAACCAAAAATGCCTGAAATACATGGAGAAAGGTACTAATCTCAAACGTTGCTGCTCAGCGCATGAGCACGGCATGATATGAAACCTGTCATCTTTGCTCATGGGACTACTGAACCTTTTGATGCAATCACCTGAGCTATAGTAAAAGTGCCACCTGCCACAGGCGAAAAAGACATCCTGCGATGTGAAAAGCAGCAGACAGGAAAAATACACTATATGCTCTCTCTCTTCCTTTCTCAGACGCTCTCTTTCTCACTATATACCTGTGCAATACCTGTGCAAAGATATGAATCAAATGAATATGATAAGATGATAGAAGTAGCCTACAAATATGCTGTAACACTTTTTTATAGATATTTTACAAATTATAAGTTACTTCTTGTCAACAGTCAGTAAAGTTTTAGTAGACTGTGTCTCTAATATTTGCTAACACTTGACAGTCCCTCAAAAACATTATAAAATTAATTTTGCTTTTTAGTTATTAATAGTCAATTTCATGCCTAAAGTGGATTATCAAAAAGGTAATTATTATTATTAAAATAATTTGTTTATTTGCTTTGCTTTTGCTTGACTTTTTTTTAATTCTCTATTTTACTGTATTATTTTATTCTATATTTACATTAGTTCATTTGGCAGATGCTTTTATTCTCTTTTTTTATTTTATTTTCTTGATGTTTTTTAATACATGTATATCTTGAATGCAGTGCATATGTGTTGTATTATGACCTGCCAAATGCAAAGTGGTTGTTTATGCAGAGGTGCTTATCTTAAAACTGACCCGGGTCAAACAAAGTCTGTACGGCCAGAAGGAGCCAGAGTCCAACACAGGTTCCTCAATGTATTAAGGTGAGTTTGACAGCAATGAGGAAAAGAAAGATGTGTTGTTTGTGAACTCGAGAGACGGGTGTTGCTTGGGGAATGACAACTTGATGATGTGGCCTTGCTCGGTGTCATTGTGAAGGAAAAGCAATAAAACTATCGTGGCCCAAAGACAGTGCCCACGTTTGGAAACACTCTTTCAACTTACATGTTGCAATGTGTCACCCGGGCACCGGTAGACAGATCGACAGGTCGACAGATATAGACGGAGATATAGTAAGAGAGGATATTGGTCTCACGCCTTCGCAAGAAACAAGGAGAAGTGATTTCAGAGTGTTGGAATCCCACAAGTCTTCCAGCCGATGTCTTCATACAGGGCTCACCGAAGGCCCAAACTTATGACTGCATATTGACCGCGGGGACGTGTCAACGAAATCAATAGCTATCAATATGCTGAATGTGCCTCAATAAATCTGATGGATATTCCTGCTGAAAAGAGATATGGAAGGCCACGGAGGTGCGATTTATATGATGGAAATAATTCAAGGGGAGATGAGGTCATTTCATGTTGCGCTATACGATGAGATGACACACCGTATATAATATCAGAGAGATGTAGTCAATGACATATATACTGCCGATCCCTACAGAATCCAATAATACGCTCCCGCTGTTACCATAAAGACAGCCATCTCCCCTTTGACTAAAAAACGTAAATCAATTCTTATTTTATTCAACAAAAGTCTTCCTCTTCAAACTTTTACTACATACACACGCGCTTTGAGCCGAAAGACGGGAGGGTTGTAGATTTCCGCTGTGACTCCGGGATGCGTGATGTTTTGCATTGCTACAAAAAAGAGCTTAGCAAAAAGATGCCGTGCTGGTAATCTCTATTCTCGATTTTGTCTATCATCCCAGGAGGGCCGCACATGTATTCCCAAACAAAACTCCTTTACCTGGGTTGGTGGAACGTTGACAGAAAGCTTTTGACGCAGGGCCGAGAAAAGAAGCCGAGCCAAGGCTTCCTGGTGCTCATACTGGTCTCAGTTCAATGGGCCGATGCGAGTGAGCGCGCTGCGTCCCGTAATCCTTAAAGAAATGACCTTGATTTCAAGGCGAGGAGCGTGAAGGAGAAGATGTGAGCGGCAACTATCAGCGCTTCATGCGAAGGCCTTGAGATCATAGCGGTACCACAGATATCCAGTGAATGCTAATAAGGCTGCGACCAAGAGCCGTGTCACACGCTCAAGGTTACAACGTCCACTCAGAAAATAATTACAATCGTGCAGATTTTACCCATGAGGCACGGCGAGGACGGTCAGAATTCATCTCGCGTTTGATAAAATCCCGCCGATTTTGGGATCTCGGTGTGTGAGCGGTCAAAAGCACTTCTTGCTTAAAAGGTTAGTTCACCCCCAAAAGAAAATGTTGCTGTTGTTAACTCGCACTTGTGTCTGGTTGTTGTTTCTCTCTTTGTGTGCATTCTCGGTGTGTGCAGTTTAAAATAAAATGCATAAGAAAACCGCAAGCGCACGGAGAGAAGAGGCGAAGGTAAAAAAATAGATCTAACACTCTTAAAAATAAAGGTGCTTAAAAGGTTCTTCACAGCGATGCCATAGAAGAACCATTTATGTTGAAGGTTCTTTATGGAACTCTATGGCATTTGAAGCACCATTTTAGAAGAACCCTTTGGTTCCATAAAGAACCTTCTGTAAAGAACCTTTGACTTTGAATGCTTCTTTGTGGAACCAAAAATGATTCTTCTATGGCTTTGCTGTGAAGAACTTTTAAGCACCTTTATTTTTAAGAGTATATTTAGTCTATGAAACACATTCGTAAGCTGTCTGAACACTAAAAATCCAGGGCCTGGATTTCTTTTTTTGCAGACGTTTGAAGCTTGAGAAAAGATGGTTACAATCCACTCACACTGTAAACAGCAAAGCAACACTTTTTGGAAAAAAGTGATTCTGAAGAAGAAAGCAAGCCAAAGGTGGTTCGAACAACACGGGTGAGTAAAAATTATGTCTTTAAAACACCCGCCTTGGCCTTATGTGTGAAGTAAAATCCTGCCGCGCGATAAAACGTGTCAATAATCTGTGTTACGCCAGTGTAAATGTAGCCTAACAGACTTTCCGCTGTCTATAATATTTAATGAAACAACATTATTGACCAGTAAAAAAGAAAGAAAAGCCTCTTGGCTGAAAAACTTTAATAAGCCCTCCACAATCGAACACGAACAAACAAAGTTTGGCCTGAAGGGAAAACCAACAAACAGCTCATTTTAATTACACGTCTCCCACAGCATTAAATCAGTATTAATACTCTATATCAAAGTATCTAATGTGCACAGCAATAACATACGACAGCAATCTGAAGAGACCCAATGCTCAAGTGCATTCAATAGCATAGTAGAATGAAAAGTCAAGTGACTCCTTAAAGAAAGAAAGAGAGCATGTTTACATTTCACACAATGCCCCACTGCACGCTTAATACTAGTAAGCATGAGTCAGCGGCAGCTTTCTTTGGGTAAAGCATCCCTTTGAATAGCGGTTGGAGGGCCGGTCTCACACAGGAACGTTTTGAGGACTTTCTCTTCCGTACTGCGTGAGAACAGCGTGTGACTGCAGCCTTAATAGACGAAAGCTGGGGGGTCAGCATCTAAACCTCTTAACAATAATAATAACAATACTCCAGCCCAAATACTACAATACTTCCGCTTCAGGAGGGCTTTTGCACATTTTAGCGCGATACGCGACGGAAACCCTCAAAGCTATTTTTCATAAAGAGAAGTAAACTTCAAATACAGACATTTAGTGTCGAATAAGATAAAAAGTGCAGGTGGGAAGAGAATCGGCGGGCGCACCATCAATGCAGTCATCGGGGAAAATGTGTGTCAGCCAATCAGAATACACCCTTAAAGGGATCATTCACCCAAAAACAAAAATGACATTTCAAACCTGTATGACTTTCAAGAAGATATTTTGAAGAATGTTAGTGAATGAAAACCGTTGGCCCCCATTGACTTGCATTGGTTTTGTGTCCATGCAATAGAAGTCAATGGGGACCAACGGTTTTGATTACCAACATTTTTCAAAAGATCTTCTGTTGTGATGAAAGTAAATAATGGTTTAAAATATCGAGAGGGTGAGTAAATGATGACAGAATTTTAATTTTTGGAAATACACCTTAAAGCATTACTAAAAAAAATCATGTTCTTAATAACTAAGCTTGTCTTGATTTCAAACCAAAACATCTAAATATCCTCAAAGCAAGATTTAGACTTACTTGCAAAGCAAAGTTGCATAAGATATTAAGACTTTCTGTATTCACGAAATAGATCGTAAATTACATTTCCGCTTACCCCATTGGCAAATTGTTTTATTCTTATTTCAAGCACAAAATGTGCAAGGTTTACTCTGCAAACAGGAAAAACAAGTGAACGGACTGTGGGCGGACTGTGGGCGTTCTGTCTGAAGCCGAGACATTTCATAAATCCTCCTGCAATTTATCATGTGCAAGCGCAGTGTTAGCTTCACTTACTGTAGCCGAGACACTAACCTGTTAACCATTCTGCCAATGCAATTCCAACTATTTCTAACATCCAGAGAACCTGAGATTTTTGGTCTTATGAATAACTAAGGACACACACATACACATACACATCGAGGGTGACAGATATTGATTTTGGGTAACCTCTGTGAAGCGTCTTGGCTATTCCGCCAAATTTACAGGGACAAAAGCTCAGGTCTGAGGAGCAGAGGCACACACTATAAGACCACCAGCGTGCCCGTGCCTGTATAATCCACTCTAATCCTTAAGTCTACACACTTGGGCCCAAAACATATATTTAAAACTTTTCAGAAATCGAAAAGTAAAAAAAGAGGGATTGTGGTTTGAAATGTGGGTCTGTGTGGGCGTTTATATGCAAGGCTTCTGCATCCGATTCTGACTCCAGACGCCTCCAATATGCAATGAAGTCGTGTTCAAGGCAGGGGCCGTAAAAACGCTCCCCGGTAATGCTAAGTCATTGTAAGTCCTCTCGTCGAGATATAGAGGCAGCCAGAAAAATAAAGAGGGGAAAAGCAGAGGCCGGGTGAGATAAAAAGAGGGTGTGACTGCAAAGACAGCCAGGACTGGAGAGAACAGATTGATATAGCAATTACCTCCAACCTTATTCAACTGCAACGAATACATCTCCATATATTAGCCTTCCTGCTACCCGTGCACTTGTGTGTGTGCCCGCTGTGCGTGCCATGACATCGGGTTCAGTCCTGTACACGTATGTATGACCATGTACACGAACATGAAATTACAACATCCACTTAAACTGTCTTCTAAACAGATTCAATTAAAGGCATAGTTCACACAAAAGAAGATATTTCGAGAAATGTGGTTTTGTGTCCACACAGTGGAAGTTAATGGTGTCCAATGTTGTTTGGTCTTCAAAATATCTTCTTTTGTGTTCTGCTGAAACAAGTCAAGTACATGATAACATAATTTTTCATAGGCTGTGTTCTAAACAAGCATGGTAAACTAATGAACTGTCTTTCACGAAACCGTTTATCATTTTGCAAAACACGCTGTTATCGTGTGCGAGTGTGTTTGGATTATTTCTTTTATGTCGCTGTTGACATACGATGATTTAAGGGCTCATCTGACATGCCCCATTGGAGGTTTGTCAGGTGTGAGAGCTAATTTGACAGGTGCTTTTGTAATACAGATCAATCTAACAACAGGAGGTCCTGTTTTCAACACAGGAAGTGACATAGCTGGGGATGAAAGAAAGAAAGAAAGATCCAGCGTGGGGTTTATTGAGTGGATAAGGTCGATGACACACACGTCTGGCTTTAAAAAGACTGAATCCTAACCAATCCTGAGTGAGATACAGTACCAATGACGGAGGAAAGCTTTGAGCACACTAAAAGGCTCGAGCGAGTCTGAATGACGTGACAGAAACAACATGAAACATTATGTTTCCAGACAGAGATGGACTCTTGCATGGTACAACACTGTCCCCTGCTGTCTGTAAAGTGTGCAACTACACCAAAAATGGTTACGGTTAAAAATGACGAGCTGAAAAAAAGAATTAAAAAATCATAATATATGAATATGAAAAAAACAGATCCCCTCTTTACTTTATTTATACGGTAATAGGTAGATAGCATTTATATGCTTTTCTTATCAAAACATTCTTAAAATATGTTGCGTAGTATATCTACACTAGCGGTCAAAAGTTTTGGGACACTAATTCACTTATGTGTATGTATTTTTTCCACATTTTAGAATAATAATAAATTCATCAAAATTATGAAATAAAACAAAGGGAACTACAGGAATTATGTTGTAATAAAAAAAATAATAAAAACATTTTATCGTCTTAAGTGTAGTCACCGAAAAGTCGAAATCAGAAATTTGATCAGAAATGTGTTCATGTCATTTTATCAAGCAGCTTCTTGAGATCTCACCCTGAGATGCTTAATAAACAATATTAAAGGAGTTATTATCTATTCTGTGCTCTTTTTGGCTGATCTTTCTTTATTATTCAGTTAAAATTGTCCGTTCAAAAAGCATGTTTTATTAAATAAAATGTTAGTTTTGTCATGAAAAAACATGCATGTTTGGAAAATTATATTTTTGTCTACTAAACTAATTTCAGATGTTTAAGCAAACACCTCAGATCAAACATTTTTTTTTTTAAATAATGAGACAGATTTCGCTCAAGTGTCTGTATATGTTTTATACATTGCTGTAGGTCACTTTATCACACTCAGTGTCCCTATAGCAATATTGAAACGTTATATTTTGGGGGAATTTTATATAGTACATTTTCGATAAATGAACTTTGAATAAACAAGTGGTGCTGATATATTCACAAGCATGTTTTATTACTTTACCACAACATGACAACACAACATGACAGGACACCTTTGATGAGAAGCTGACTGCATTTCCAATTATCTTAAGAAAAACAACTTAAACTAATAATGTCAACAACAATAATAACAGCAGCGGTGCTATCAATCAAAACTGTAGCCCATCATCTCTCCCACTGCACTAATGAGAAAACAAAACAAGCACTTCACTAAAGAGAAACCTACGTGCTGCACACGCTGATTTGTTTTTAGGACAACAAACTGAGGCATGATGGATAAACAAATGGTTGTATGAAGAATCATATTTCTTCTTTATACAATTTGCACGGCATACTGAGAGGTCGAATTCTGCATTTAAAGCATCAGGTCCTGTCATGCGTGTGCATGTATGCGTGCAAGTCATCTTCTCATATCAGAAACATAAAATCAAATATTTGGAAACCAGATTCTGGAAACTTTAAAAACATCCCAACAGTGCGCATTACACATTTGTATCGCGAGTCATTCTCATAAAAGCTGTAAACACTGCTGTACAAACTGCCAAACTGTTTCTCAAAAGAGTTCAGAAGCAAATTATGCATCACACTGTTCAGAGACTCAAATAAGATTAAGGCGTTTTGAGCTCTGCATCAACACACGGGGATTACACCTTCATTTTCTTTCATTTATTCACTCGATTTGCTTTCGTCTGTACAAGATACAAACTGCAAGTTAAGCTCTCTCAACAGCATCTGTGACATGCCACAGAATGATAATTCAACTCATCTCTCAGTTCATAAAAACTGAATGTACAATGGAAGCATATAGAGCAACACATGCAGCGGAAAAGATATTTAAATGCTCACCGTTTTTTAAAAGTTAAAAGTAGCGGCATAAAATCTAACACATCTAACAGTCAAAACTAACTTCTGTCATGACTATGTATAGTGGTCCATGTAAATCCTGCAATAGATTTATTTCCATTGTGCATTACAATAAACTCTTGCTTTTGTATTCCTGCTACTTTTACATAAAATTTACTTTTGTCAGATTTATTGTTGACGTCTATAAAAATGATTAAAATATCACAAATGTGCATATCGTAATATGCCTATTGTACTGGTTTTAAATAACTGAATGACTTTAATGCTTAGAAAATAAAGGCAAAGAAGTTCCTCTGCTGTGTTTAAGGTCTTTTTATTTACCTGAATGTTTAAGATGTTTTCAGGTTGACATACTTTACTAAACTGTGGGATTAGTATTTCAGAAATTATGTTTTTTTCCAAAAAAGTATGTGAAACTGTTATGTAACTTTCAGTTTGTAAATATATTTTATTTTATAAATCTATACAAAATAAGAGAAGAGACCAGTTTATCTGAATTGATCATTATAGGTATCTGTTTAGGTAAAATGATTATTTTTGTTTTATTCCTTGAACTTGTTACAATATTTCTCCCAAATTTCTAATGAAAATGTATTTCTATTTGTATATATACTGCATTTCGTTGCCTTGTACTTGTACATGTGTAATGACAATAAAGTTGAATCTAATCTAATTTATTTGCAGAAAATGGAGAACGTATTTCAGACCTTAAATACTGCAAAGAAAACAAGTTCATATTCATGTTCATAAGCAATGCAATAAAATACAACAAAAAACTTTTTTTATGTGATAACCTTGATTTTATCACAGTTTTCATGTGTCTTGTCATTGCTGTTGGATGACTTTGTCACTCCTGAGGTTTCAACAGACACTGGACTGGAATGACCACAATACATCTAGAAATGCTGATTAAATGAAAATTTGGAATGAGCTTTTCATTTTTTTCCGCGGCTGTATATTGTTTTTACAAATTTAAAGCTTTATTGTATACCGTATCACATTATTATCACAAGTTATTGTTAAAATGATTAAATCTTCAATAAACTAAAGACAATTGTATATGTAAATGAGTATATTTAAATGATTAAATACCGCCTCAACTTCCTGTTTTAAAAGGAAATACATGAACAATGGAACGGTGCTTGCCAAACTGTTTATAAAGTCTTAAAGAACAGTACGTGTTTGTTTTATAGCCAGAGGTGAAAGTCAGTATAGCTCCAACAACAATCTCTGCACGTCACCAGAAGACCTGCGGGTGTAAAATGCCAACACCTTCACACACAAACAAACCCGATTTCACAAAACACAATATCTTACTAAATATTAAAACTAAACATTGCCCTGTAGACAAAACAAGAGTTTTTCATATTCACTCTGATAACAAAATGTAATCCTTTTTGGATATTGGATCCAAACTCCAAAAATGTTCATGCTTAATGATTCCATTAATGACTCTGGAATATTCTTATAGTAATTTTCAGGAAGAAAAAATGGAACATATTCTTCATATTCCATTAACTAAGGAGATCAAATTAGATTATATCAAATTTACCCAGAACAGTAATAATAACAGAAAAAATAGCTTGTGCCTTCACTCGCATGCGATATTTATATTTCTTATAAAACGTCACTCAACATTTATTATTTTTCTGAACCTGTACATTGCAAATGTCAAGGTGTGCTGTGCTTCTAAAGAGAAGATGAGAATACACACTTTTAATCACAGGAAACAATGACTCACTCTTGAAAGTTCATGCACCTGTGACAGGATATAAAACGTATGCTGATTGTCATGGCAACAGCTTTAGGGAGTTTGTCACTTATTTTATTCGCGTTCCCTTCAGCATTGAAGGAACCCTGCTGGATAAACCAGGTCATGTCAACGTACGGTGGTTCAGATGCACTGCTGCTGATTTTTTTATTAGATAATGTGAAAAAGTTTGCTCAAGTGTCCCAAAACGTTTGACCGCTAGTGTATGTGTTTCTGAAATGCTATGTTGTTTCAGTATGTTTCTTTACAGCCACTAGATGGCAGCCTAACTATATATTCCAAACATTCTCTCACAGGAACAAGGACAATTTGCCACTGTTTAACATCTTCATCTTACTAAGAAAAGAAGTTAAAAACAGTAGTGAGTATACCACACAACAAAAGGGTCAACAGAGTAAAAGGACACTACACTATGTGCATGTTAAGTTTCGATATGAGAACAAAGAATAAAAAATGACTTTCTTCCCCTTGGACAGCATGCGCAGCTGATCTCAAATACTGTATTACTGTGACATATCTTACACACCGTATGTGCAGCAACCGTAAACTCTTTATTGTACTCACGTCAAACTCATTGAGAGCGGCGGCCAGCTCGCCAATCCCAGCATGGCCGTGCTTCTCATCGGTGGGTGAGGTGGCCTGGGCGGCGCTGGAAATGCCCCCGATGGCCTCTTGGACTTGTTTGAAGACGTAGTCACGGTTGGCGCGCGTGGCCGCCACGTCAGGGTGGCGCAGGAAAGCCTGTGATGCGGTGTAAAGCATGGTGGCGTTCTTCTTGAGAGCCCCACGAGCGGCCGCCATCTCGTCTCTGCACTGAGGGTCCTTCAGCTCCTGCCACACAAACGCAAAATGTGTTAGAAGATCCCCAGAAGAGATGGGAATTAGGAATTGAATTAAAGTGGCGTTTGAGTACACCTGAGAAATAATGTTGATCAAACTGAATCATATTTTCGGGGGGAAAAACAACACATAGTATGGATTCGCTTTTTAGTGACACAAGTCAGATTCTTGTGAAACAAGAATTGTGTTGGTTTCGCAAACATAGATGTAAAACTAACAACTGTTTCACTTCGATTTTATCTTATATGGCTTTTTTATAGTGTGTATAGACTTTCTGACAAAAATGTATTTCCATCATAGGCTGTAACGCTTTATTCAAAACAGTGAAAACAGAACCAAATTGAGAAAGACTGAAATTGCTCTGAAACAAAAACAAGAAGCATCTCTTTGACCTTATACAATGAGGTTTTACAGGCAGAATGTGAAAGGCATTAACCTGTCAAGAGCATTGAGCTGAATAAATGATGTCAAGACAAGTGACAAGAATGGATCTGGTGTCTGCATGACATCATCGTAAAATACTGTAGCTGGGTGCATGACATTCCCATTTTGTTCTTATTCCCCCTTCCATTTTCTCAATCAAATCTGCTGATAAAATATTATCGATAGCACTTTTACTACATGTACATATATGCCCTTACTGTGCAACTGAAAAATTGCTAGATACTAGCACGAAACCCAAACCTTACCCATGATAAGTATGTGTGGTTACCAGTATTTTGTCAAGAAAGTACAATGAAAGTGTAAAAATCTGTATAATACAGTGACATCTCATAATACCTGCTGTCTGCGAGCCGCCACATAGTTGAGTTTGACCATCTCTTTCCCAAACTCCTTAAAGCGGTTGGCCAGGTCCTGCTCATTGGTGGCGTTCTTGACGCCTTCTAAAGCTTCCTCCACCTAAAAGCACAAAAGCATCAACATACAGTACGTTTAACTTTTAGTGGTTTGAAAACCATCCATAAAGCAAGAAGCAGTAAAAAAGCCCATAAGGAGCTTCCAGTGATGTGGTTGAGTGACGGTTAACTTTTGCAAGCAGAAAGTGCTGAAGTGATTCAGAAGTACTCATTCTCCTGGGATGCATACAGTATACTGTAATGTGAATTTTGTCTCTGAATCAGTTTTTACTGTAATGAGTATTTTGTCCCTTGTGGGACATCAGAAATTTTCTTATCAACATCCTGCCTTCAAAAAGTTTCTTTCATTCCTTTTCAGACATCTTAAATTTGTTTAGAAATGATACAAAATAAAACAAAATAAAACGATGAGGCTGTTGTGGGAAGATTTGGTTGTGTTTTGTGTTATCCCAGCGTAACTGAGGAATGTACAGAAAAAAACAGCAGCTAAGGATTATGCAAAAGTCAACTTGCAAACGGTAAAAAGGTTCAACAGAACCACTTTAAAATGGGCTTATCTGCCTTAAAAATACAAATGCAAAATGCGAAGCCCAGCTGATGACCGCCGGGGAGAAAAGCGACATGTGAGTGTATTATTTATGCATTTTAATAGTTGTGCCAGGAGCTTGTCGCTGTAGCAATATGTGCTATGCAAATTGACAGCCGGAGCGGAGATAAAGACAACACAAAAGACGTCTCCAAAGCTTCCTGTTTCTGTAATACATATTAACATTATTCTGTGTCCTTGAAATAAAGAGAGATGTGTATGCTTGGATATCTGAACAACTGAGAGGCGAATGTGAGGCCCTGAGGACGGTGACCAGCTGTGAAGATCAGCCGCAGTCAGGCAGCTTTGAACTGTCTGTGTGTTCAGAAAAAATGAACGGTGAAGATAATGAACTTCCTGGAACGAGCTCACGCTGATACCACACTGACACCAATGTGAATTTGAAATATTTTCTTAGCCCAGTTTTACCGAATGCAGACCTTCCGCACAGGCCCGGCTCCAGATATGAGATGAAAGGTGGGCCAAGTGATTTTCCAGGTGGGCCGGGGAAAATCCTTTGGTACACATTTATGGCAATTGTTAAGATTTTTTGTTGTTGTGTTTGGGTTTTTTAATCCTCCTTTTTATAACTATTTTGACTTTTAATATTTTTGATTTTTTAATTATCATTTGTAATATATGTATATTTATTTTCCCCAGAAGGGGCAGGTCTTATAAACAAACTATTTACAAAAGAAATTTCACTTTATGAATTATAAAAATGTACACTGTTATTTTTACACTCTTATGTATATATTCACAAAATTGTATTTTTACATTTTTAATATTTAAATTTTTTACCCCACATCAGATCCTGTATCAAATGAGTTACTTTAGATTTATTGAAAACAGGGCATATAAAAAACTATTCATATCACTATAATATTCTCAGAACACAAGGTCCAGGGGGCGGGGTTGAATCCAGGTCCAGTTTGAGTGGTCGACAGATTAAAGTTCTTTTTTGACAGAAAAAGAAACTTGCTAAAGACTAAACGTTATTTATCCATTTTCATCCAAATTATTTAGGTTTAGGGTAAGGTTTTGGTTTGGGTTAACATATATTTTCTGTGATCATTACTTACAGGCATAAATTAATTATTAATATATCTCGACTACATTATTAATCAAATGTATAGACTTAGCTACATTGTAAGAATTGCTAAGATGTTAGCGAGCTTAGGTTGCAACTTACTTTTCAGATTGCAGCTAACTATATAAAGTAGGGGGAGTTGGTTCTGCAGTGATGACCATCTCGATTTTTCACAGCAATGGAGCTTCATGGAGCCACTAGGCTTGTTCGACTTCACGCGGTGCCACAAGATCCGACAGGTGGATGACGTCAAAGTACCGTGAGAGCGATTTGAAAAACCATTAAAAGTTTGCTTTCGAGTCGCTCTTGCGGTACTTTGATGTCATCCGCTTGTCGAATCTTGCGGCGCCGCATGGAGTCAAACAAGCCTTCTTTCTCAATGGCTCTGGGTGGGCTAAGCTTCTGATTGGGTGGGCCAGGCCCACCTTGGCCCCCCCGTGGAGCCGGGCCTGCTTCCGCAAGAAAACGGCGTTTACTTTCGGTTTTAAGGTAAGAAACGACGTTCAAATGTCACGAACAGGCAATTCGCTTTAATCATTTGTAAATATAATATCATTTCTGTTATTAAAAGACATATTAAAGAATGCTAAACTGCACCTTCTAAATTCTAAATTTGCAGCATCCGGCTTACCGTGTGTTATTCGTTTTGAGCGGTTGTTATCTGGGAATAACGAACGTGCAAATGTTGCATTTACATTTACATTCATGCATTTGGCAGACGCTTTTTATCCAAAGCAACTTACATTACATTGTACTATACATTTGTACATTTTGTATAGTAAGCAAGTGGGGGTTAGGTGCCTTGCTCAAGGGCAACTCAGCCGTTACCCGCCAGCCCTGAGAATCGAACCAGAAACCTTCTGGTCATGAGTCCAACTCTCTAACCACTGGGCCACTACTGCCCACTGGCCAATCAGCGACTGGCCAATCAGAATCAAGCATTCCAACAAGCCGTGTAACAAATACATTTAACACACCTAACACAACAATTGCAGCAACGGCAAATATAAATCACTGGACATGAAAACATACGATCTTTAGGTGAGCCAGAAGCCTCATGACGTCAGCCATGTCAGCCAGGATGAGCAGGCGGGTGACGGCAGAGAGAAGGGCGCGGGCGGCGCGGACCATGGTGCCCCGTTTCACGGAGGAGCAGGGGTCATCGGCGAACTCTGAGGAGGCCACACGCATCGTCTCGCCTGCACAGACACAACACAACCAAGACAAGACACAACAATAAATGTTTGATGTTATAACACAGCCAATCCCTCAGGCTTTTCCCAAAACAACTTGAACTGAATTAGTCTGCTTGGAAATGCCGATGGTTTATTAATAGCCGTGCATCTGTTTATCTGTAATATAAACGGTGAATACTGGCAAGATTGCCAAGAGTGCTCATTAGTAAAATAGCACACTTCAGAAAATGGGGCTGATGGTGTCTGGAAAATGACGCACCAACATTGCGATGTCTATGAAAAACTGTTGTGACAACAACATTTCAAACTTTTTGATAAATGTTTCAGAACCTTTGTTACGGAAGTATTGCAGAGTATTTTATTGGTCTCTTCCTCTCCTACAACACCACACAGAAAAGCACAAATCATCACACAGGCAACACTTATAAATCAAAAAGCATTCATACAACAGAGACATCCACCCAGTTTGTGCTGATTCAATAAAAACATGCACCAAGTGTACCAGCAGGGGAATCCTTTTTTCATGTCTTACCCTGTTCCATATTTGTTCCTAGTGATTCATTTTATGCAGAACCAAAAGTATCCAAGGAAGGACAAAAGTTTTCTCAATATGTGATTTGATTCTTCATTGTACTGTAATGAGTTTGCATTATGTTAAAGTAAAAATGTTGTTTTTTGTCAAACTTTTTTAAGCTTAAGAACTAGTTCAAACTATACCACCAGGTTGTTTGTTTGCATCCTTGCTACAGGATTCAATATTGACCGAAACAAATCTTGCATCTGAAAAAAGGGATGTATGACAAGGATGCATGACAAGCGCCAGATTATTCAATGGGATTTATTCTGAGAATAAAATACAAAAATGTACGTTAGCGGCAAGTAAAATAAAATATGTTTTTAAATGTTTGCTTTTCCTGTACCAGCTTTTTTGGGTGAATGTTTGCATGAACCCTATAAATATGTTCTGTGGTGCATCTCTTTCAAACGCTGAACAGAACTGACAGAATGCCAGCTATTCTTAATAGCATCTCCACTACTGTCCCATCATTTCCACAAGAAATGTCACCGCTGTCCTCTGGCTTTCTACACTGTTTTGTCAGCTTCACCTTCCCACATTACCATCAGAAGATATAATCTTTTCTCCATCATGAATGTTTTTAAGCTACCTCAAAACACAATGATTTGACTGGGAAAGTGAACAGAAAGACATTTGGGTACAGCTATTGGGTACAATTTTGTGCATGGCAAAAACGGACATCTGTGTATGCAATCCAGGTGCTACATGTATTAAAATAATAGTAATAATAATCATTATTAGATTCTTTATGAACGAATTATACTTACTAGTTATTTGCAATTAAGCAATTATCAACCAATTTTGTGAATGATTGAGTACTGTAAATATCCCACAAGTTAAAATCATGTCTATGTGAATTTTTAGGAGCGAACTATTTGTATTGAGTAAATAAATCAATGCAAAAAAAGCAAATAGACGCAAAGTCGCGGCAGGCAACGCCAATAACGAAAATTGGACTACTTGGGCGCTTTATTTATTCACCGCAATCGCAGCTTCCGCACAAATTTCCGAAAGCTCCGATACGTCTGGTTTGACACATCCGGATGTGTGAAGACACTCCCCATGGAGCCATGTTTTCACCTTTCACTAGCATGCTTGAAACCGAGTAATTCTGCGAGTAATAAAGAGTAAATAAAGCGTTTGGTGTGAAGTGAACCCACCATTATACACAAAACTCTTACCATCTGCAGTTTTTGGTGCAGTAAGGTAAATCTGTGGTATTTTAAAGAGCTGATTCAGGTGTCTGGAACACAGTGGTGGGGTGATGCTGTCCCAGCAAAGTATGCAAAATCTGCAGCAAATACATTTTATATTATGCAAATATTAGCTATAAATGAATCTTAATGGTTCACGACCTGCAGATAAGTAAGCATTTTTCAAGTTTTAGACACAGACACCCATAGTGCCCAGAAGACATCAAGAGTCCAGGAGACCTGATGAATATTAATGACATGAGCATGGGTGTATATACTATACTTCTCTATATAGTTTATATGGAAAATATCTAGTTTTGTGTAAGCAAATTAGATACTTAAGTCTGGAAATCAAAATCAGTATGTCCTAAGATTCAATGGCAGGCCAAGTACATTTCTGCGAGTCTCACAGATCTAAAAGAAATAAAAGTAAATAAAAAACCTCAGTACAACCATCCTTATGCTAGTGTACTCCTAAACGTTGACAACATAACTATAAACAATGTACAGTCACTTATTTCTACAAAAACAAACTAAGAATGCAGATGGCAGATGCCACCCAATAAACTGCTAAAATTCGTTAAAAAGAGTCATTGTGGCTCATACACTAACTGAGAAAAACTAAATGCTACTGGTTTTATATACATATCTATTTGAAGTCTTGTTAGAATAATATCAGGTGAAATGCAGAGTTGTTGGTAAATGGTCTGCGGTATTGACAAAATGAGCCCGAGCCATGGCTGAAGGGCAGAATGAAGTGTGTTAAAACACTCTGGGTGGACCATTAGCAGTCTGACCTTCAGCCAGGACCAGGTTAATGAACACAGGCTGGACATAATGGTCTGAGTGACAAACCGGTCTCAAGTCTGTCAGGTGTGTGTTCAAAGGGGTTCTGGGACAAAGAAAATATTCAATCTAATTGCCACTTTTGTTCCTTTTTATAAATTCATCCACTGAAAAGAAAAATGACATGGCAATATAACTGGCCGAATGTTATGTTCTTTCTTTAATATCTCACCTTTCCACATTAGAGCATCATAATCTTGTTTTCCAGTTTAAAAATATTTTATACGGTTTTCAGGCTAGTTTTGCATTTTGTTTTGCTTCTAAATGTATTTATTGTACAGTTGTGCAGTAACTACATTTAGCTTAGTGTAATACAAGCAAACAAAATCAATATAGACAAATGATTAGCAATTAGCAAAAAATGTCATTTTGACATTAAAAAAGACAAAAGGGTGCAGTCATGGTATCAACCAACAGGGGCTAAGTGATAACCAGCCAATGCGCTTGCTCTGCACAAAAGTGGCCAATCACACACAAGCACACTGCATTAAAGAACCAATCAAATAGTTTATTTATTGCTTATATGTTTTGCGTAATGGATTGAGTAGCAATTCTGTGCTTAAAAATGTACAATATATATTTATTTTCCTATAATTTTAGATCACAGAAAACCCCCAGGATCCCCTGAATAATTGATCAGCAAGTAATTTAATCAAACAGCAAACTAAACACATTTAAGAAATGTCTCACTTTCATTCCCTTATTCATTTTCTTATTCCTCATAGCAAACAAAATAAAAATCTAGCAAAATGAGCAAAAATAAAAAAAATATAATAAAATATTATTATTATAGATCAATTACGATATAAATTAAATCTAAAAAATTAAATACAAAATTAATGGAATTTTTCATTTAGTCACTTTCACTGCTGAACACAAAATAATAATATTTTAATGGATGTGGAAACCAAACAGTTGTGGGGCACTATTGACTAATATAGTAGCTTTTCTTCCTACTATGGTAGTCAATGGTGCCCCAGAACAGTAACATTCTTCCACAAATCTGTATTTGTCGTCAGCAGAACAAAGAAATTGATGGTGTGGAACAACGTGAGGTGAGTAAATGATGACAGAATTGTCATTTTTGGGTGAACTGACCCTTTAACACATTTCAGCTCGAGTTAAAAAGTGTCTCTCTCTTCTCCAAAGCCTTATAATTGTTCTTCGACTGTTTTTGAGGTGATTAATGTTGTGTGAAAAACCATCAATAAGCGTTTGCCATTTTCATAGAGGTAATTTGGCTGAGCAAACACTAACTCCAGTCCAGACCATTGAGTTTTCAAGTGTTCTGGAGAGAGTCACAGAGTGTTTGGAAACAGTCATAAAAACTTTGAAAGAAAGACCGGTTTGCGGCCAGATAAAGGACATAAACAACAGGCACAACTTGGGTGATGAAATTCTTTAAAAAGTTAGTTCAAACGGCAGCTCGATATTTTGAATCCAGTGTTAAGTGAGTGACTTTTACAGTCATAAGAGTCATACAGTCATGTAAGCAAACCACATCCAAAATCAGAAAACCTTCGAGGCTTAAATATGGGCTCATGATGGCACAGTGGATCATCGTTCATGTGTTTCAAAAGATGCGCTCACCTTGCTTGCGGACGTCCTCCACAGCCGCGATGAGCTCCTCTTTCAGGTCCTGGCTGTCCTTGGCGATCTGCTCGCCCTTTTCTAGAAAGTTCTGAGTGGCCTGCTCCACGGACACGGCCAGAACATGAGCCTTCTTGGAGCGACCCTTTTTCTTACTGGATGGGCCTTTGTTGCTGGTGTTAACCAGTGTGGTCACCTGTGGATGAGTCACAGATAAAGAGGAATGTGAGACAGCTGCACACATGACTCATATTCTCATATCAGGTTGAATAAAAAATGACGCTGTAAAGTGCATGATGACATTTTTAATAAGAGGCATCGAGTGAGAAATCAAGTCAATAGGATTGTTTTTAAGCCGTTTATTTCTAGACCACTGGGTAAAGAAACAGAGCGAGACAGCTCTGACAGAAAGTAAATACTTGTAATACAAATCTTTCAGGTAGTTTACTAAGTTTGTCTGCTTGATCTTCAGATCAACACATTGCTAATAAAGTCTGTTTGAGAAACACTTTATGTGATTGATTTAGTGAATAGTCTAGCTTTAAGCTCTTTATAGGCCTGTTAGTGTTGGCTTTTACTATGACTGGGTAATGTATTTTCAAGGACACCCACACCAAGCAATTACTATAGTACAACAAGTGAAACTAATGGGGAAGTTAAGTTCCTTGTAGAAACTTTTTAACCTGAACATTTATCACAGATGCTCTTGTAGCAAAGGAGCAGAAAAACACTGGATCACATTAAGAGGGGTTTAATCCTGGTTATGTATTGGTCTGACACTTAAAAGAGAAGTCGATCTAAAGTAAGCTTAGCTTAGACGGAGTTAATGATAATGGTTTCGGAGGAACAAAGACTCACCAAAAACACCAAACTGAGACAAAATATTAAAATGACCTCATGCAAGGCATAACAATTAGCACTAGCTGTAAATGATGCATTAATGTTCTTTAAATGATCATATAAGAGAGTTCAGAAAGTGCCTCGACGGCCTTGTTTTCAACACTTCTGGGCATCTATTTCGGTCATTGCAATGACCACATTGCATCTGCTTGAATGGAAATATTTCTAAAATGACTGGCAAAATCATAATGAAATAGCATATATGCAATCAAAAAATAAACCTGCCATTGCAACCAAAGGAGACCGCAAACATTCCTACTGTCTTTAAAATACACACACAGTTGAAAAAGTCTTTGATTTGGCAATGGGCTCCAGTAGGGCCACGGCCTGTGGAACTCAGTTCCCTCACCCCTGCTCTCACACACCTGCTTGTAAATTCTCAAGTAACTTTGATTAGCTGCTTGAGGTGTGCTTGATTTGTGTTGGTGCTAACTCTGCAGGACACTGGCCCTATAGGAACACGGCTGCCTCTCTAGATGCCCGCTGAGATGACTGGTCAATACTGACCATGAAACTGATGACTTACGCAATCCTATGCCATTACGGTAACAGCATGTTAAGACAGAGAGCACAGTGGATGAGTACTGAGGTGATTTGTAATACTCTAAACAGTCCAGGTCTGTGTCCATGTTGGTTTGATTGCATACATTTTACTATTGGGTCTCTCTGCTATCCAAAAGGTATTTTATTTATGTATTAAATAAACAATTTGTTTTTACAAAAAATGTATATTAATTTTATTAACTAAACAATTTGTTGAATGGGTTGCCAAGTAACGGTTCATCTACTGTTAACCCAGGCTTCAAATATCTCATGTCAAGAAACTCTGGCCTAATTGGAAACTCCCAATGCTGCTGTTTCTACTGCAGACAGAAACTGGGTTTCCATGGAAATGCCCAAAGTCCTGTCAAAGCCCATCAACACAAGGTCTAGGTGAAAATAAAGGTTAGGCTTACTGCAATGGATACCAGAATGAGGAAAGAAAAGGGAAAACGTGCCATAAATTAACTGCTATATATTTTGAGCGTGAAACTTCCAGGTATTTTGCTTTTAATAGTCAATTTACACTTCACATGAATTTAAAGTATTAATACTATTATTTTTTCACGTTTTGAAGGAATCAACATACAAAAATTGAAACACCATGCATAAATGGAAGAATTCAGCCAACATACAACACATAGAAGTGAAAGAATGTTTATGTATGAACCTGTTTAGACTGTTTACTTTTCTTTATTGGTTCCTTAATTTAGTAGAAATGCATTTGTAAAATGAGAAATACAACTAATAAAGGTTTTTAAATCCTTTTTTTGAGAAACTGTAAACAGTAGATTCCCAGGGAATGCATGCACCTTGTAATGCGTGTCACTTTGCTAGTATTTGCTAAATGCATAAAAGTAAATATAAACAGGAGTGTGAATGAGAAGGTAATTGGATTGTAGTTCCAGGAATACCACAGCATCCTGATCAGGAACGTGTCCAACTCAGCATTATAATAAGAGCTGTATTTGAAAGACTGCGCAAAACTACGATTTCACACAAATGAGATGAAAAGACGTTGGAGAAAATGTAATTTCATGTTTTCAAACACCCAACATGCATTGCTTTCCATCTTTCTAATCTCCACCTGTCAATCATGAGTTTGTTCCCAAGCTTCCCTGTACTGGAGCCAAAAATGCACCACTGGCAATGTTGAAAATAATATACACATCAAAAAACACACGAGGCATCAGTCTACTGTTTTCTTCTAGAAAAGTTTACGATATGGTTCCTGTATGATCTTGTTAGCATAAGTCACATGAATTCACACAGCTTCACAAAGTTGAAAGAGTCCTGGGAAAGCTCATTATATCCCCATGAAGATTCCTAAGACCACGTTTCAGGTGTCCATGCCAAAACATTCACGGTTTCTAACAACAGAGGACACGCAGAAAAAGCCTGAGATCCCCCATCCAGCAAAGGAACCTTGAAAGAAAGCCCTTTCTAAGTGCCTTACCCACAATCTTTTCATGCTGTCAGAGAAACGCAGAAGTGTGGCAGAAGTCCCCGAGGGGGGCCTGAAAGCAGGGGGGTCTTAGAGAGCTGGTAAACCTAATTGAAACCATCAACCACCCAGCAAAAATGACAAATGAAGCAGCCCGGCCATTTCACACACTTCTGAATGCAGGAAAGTCCTGCCGGCAGTAAGGAAACTTTTATTGGTGATACACAATGACAACAACAACAAACGTGTGAAATTTCCACCTCTGGCCATTTTGCGAGGGTGTAGAAGCAAACAGAAGTTACTCAATCAATCAAAACTTTTACTTATTTATTTGTATGAAACATTTGATATTTATTCTATTATTTGTTTATACTATGTAAACAGTATACTTATATTATTTCTACTTTACTTTGAAATTTGAAAAATGTGAAATTCGTGAATAAAGTGCAATTGTTGCGGTAATTTTGTAGTTTAACGCTTCATTTAATAAACACACTGGAGAATGCTGACTTGCATCCTTTAGAACTAAAAGTAAACAAAACTATCCAGTTGTGAAAACTCTTTTGTTAAATTAATACTTTGAAGCGCTACATTTCTTCAGTCAACGAAACGTCCAAAAGTTACTTTCTCTTCTGCACCAGAACAGTTTCAAACTGTCACCATCTCTGTGGATCTAATCCCAATTTGACTTTATCAGCTGATTTTAACCTCCCGTTTAGCAACTTTGAAGTGTTCTTCAACAGAGGAGTTACTCAACTGACCGCGGAACGTTGCAGCAGCGTGAGATTTCACTCGCTAATTGCGGATCTCAACAGAAGTCTGACGTCCTGCCGTACGTGGCAGGTGCTTTCTAAGCCGGCAAAAGGGATGACAAGGGAAGCCCTACGGGATGAGAGAGAATGAGGACGTGTATGCTTGAGCCCGATTTAAAAGAGCCGGCGTGCTGAGATGAAGCAGGTGGCCTGCAGGAAAGACTGACAGCTCCATGCGGAAGCAACTGCCTAACCGTGATAGCTAGCGGCTAGCCAGGCTCGCTTTAACCGCGGACTAAAATCTGCTCGACGATAAACAAATAAACACTTGTTTATTTACTAAACAAAGGCTCGGTGTAGCAGGACAAACTGCTGAGGGTCCAAATGTGATAAAACTGACAACGGGATATTAAAAGCGCATGTGTGCTAAGTGACCTGAAAACTTTAAATGAGGTCCAATAAAGGCCGCAGTCCATCTTGAATATATCACCAGCTGACAGCGCTGACCTTTCCTCACGGTCCACAGAGCTATACGGTTCTGTTTTATCAGTGATCAATAATATTAAATGTTTCACAAGTGACCTCCATGCGAGTCCAGCGACGGATAATTAAAGCATCACGGTGATGTTCGGATTTATGCCGGATGTTTTCTAAGGCCAATGCTAGGATCAGGAGACAGTCGAATGCTTTGGGACTTAATATATTAATTAAAGCCACAAGCTATAGACCAGAATAAAAAACTAAAAAAGATTTTAATCTCCAAAAAATAGTGCTCTCATCAGAAAAGCACATCATCTCCAAAGTGTGTCCTGGTTACCTGCTGCCCAAAAAAACATCTCTCTAACTCTAAAACATAATCTCTAAACCATTAATTTCATCCTTTAGACTGAAGAAATTGATGCAATATCTTATCTGAAGGATTGTGATGTTCGCTTTTCATGTTACCTCATCTCTCCTGTGTGTTAAGAATTCATTCTGAGATTTCAATTCAAGGATCCTAGTTAAGACGACCATAAAGATCATTCTTGATCGAAAATCCCTGTGAGGGAGCTCTCTCACTGAAACAATAGCATCATCTCCCTTACCCTCCGAGGTGATGTTCAAAAATGTCCTCATATAAGACCTACTAATGTCTAAAGTCACAGCTTGTTTGTACGTTCTCTCACATTGAAACGAAAACTGAATCTGCTACAAGTACATTAGCCCTATTCTTCAGAGCGAGTAAAGCACATTTTGTTAGCAGAACAAAGCAATGAACCTTAGTCAGGATGGATGTCATATTAAATCTGAAGCAAATGACAACTACTGTAGGCTGGAAGGGATGAACTGCTACGGCTCACAGACTTGCTTTCATTGGGTCGAGTTAAATATGGTGTCTACCTCAACTTGGGTTCATGTACGAGCATCTATGAAACTCATTTAACCTCTGCAATGTGCCGTAGTGTAGACGTAAGTAAATATTCAACAACAAACAAGGTTATTTTAGTTTACTAATGCTAAAACTATTAAAACATTTCTGTTTACTAAAATAAAATAAAATATTGGCAAAAAAATGATTAAATTTTTTTTTAATAAACGAAAAGTAGACGTGTTGCCTTGGGAATTAACTAAAATATGTTTTAGGCAGTAATTATTAACTGAAACAAAAACTAAATAAAAATGTAAATAAATTTGTCTTATACAGCAACACAACAATACAGAAATATTGAAATGACAAAAGCACATAACAAATTAAAAAGATGACACTGAAATGAAAATATAAAAACAAAAATATTAAAATAAAAGCTCATTCAAAAGATTAATAAAACTAAAACCAAAACTATAATAAATATTGTAGGACTGGACGTGATAGTATTTCTTGAGATTTGACTGGATTGTGAAGTATACTCAATAATAAGAAAATTATTAAAAATGTTTACAATACGCACAAAAAAATTCAATTGAAAAGTCCTTGTTTTTGTATACATAAGTCTGCATTTTGTGATAATCGATAACATACTAAATATGTCAAAATATGAAAATATAAAAACTCAAATACTAATCTAATAAAATCTAATAATACTCAACCAACATGTTCCATAAAGCGTTGTTACAGCTTCTGAAAGTGAAAAGACAACTTTGCATTAAATAATAGCAAGTATGAACTTTTTATTGCAAACCAGTGCAAAATTCACATCATGATACGAACATTTGCAATATTTCCATATTTTGTGCAGCCCTAAAATATATTTTTTTTAAAGCCCAACTTTAATAAACACCGATTCACAACAACATCACTGACAACTCACATTGTCCTTAAAAGTGCTTTCCTAATGCTGTTCATTCCACAACCCAAAAACATGCAGGCAACCACTTCTGACAAGCCTCCGTTTTGACATTTTCATCCTGTTCCTCTCTAAATCTTTCCTCAAATAGACACGTTGCCTGAGCATTCTGGTAGAATTTGTTTAGGAAACGATGAGCAGACACTCTCTCAGGCTGCAGTGGCATTAGCCCGTGCACTGTGAGCTTACAGCACATAAGAAGCTCGGCTATAGCAGATGACTCAGCGTGTCACGCCGGGCCTCGGCAGAATTATAAAGCGCCGGTTCCGTGGCCGCGCGTCAATTTTGTGTTAGTCACAGTCAAGGGCTTTAAAGAGCAAGGGCACTCTGAAGCCTCTTACCCCTGTCGCTCGGCCTTCTTTCATGTCGGTCGTCTTGGCGAAGACAGATTCCTGCCCACCCCCCGCCCCCAATGTGTTTTCTTGCTCGGCGGTTGCCGGCGGGGCTCGCGGTTGATTCATTCAAATTGAAACAAGCCAAGAGCAAAAGCTGTAAACAGTGCAGCCCATCAGGGAGGGATAGAAGCCTGGCAGAGAGGAGAACATATCGACTCTTTTAATTTCCCTGATCAGCTCGATCGCCAGCGAGTCGGAGAAGGAAGTTCTTCATGATTACATCGATATTCTTCTCATCCCGAACATCCACAGCCGCTGTAGCGGTGATTTGAGAGTTGGTGTTCACGAACCGCGATTGGAACGTGACCCGCGTCTGAGATCAAAGGCAAAAATAATTTGTTTGACATACACAATGCTTGTTTTTATATTACAAACAATGTTTGTGCAACATGATGTAAGATTTGCACTCAAAAGATCTGAAGAATTTAAATAAAATAATAAAAACCAATAGTCCCTTTTCTTGGCATACTTGCACAAAACAGATTAGAGTTCTGAGATGAGACGAGGGTGAATAAATGATGACAAAATGTTTATATTTGTGTCAACTATGCTTTTTAAAGGAACCGTTCACCCAAAAATGAAAATTCTGTCATTATTTACTCGCCCTCAAGTTGTTTCAAATCTGTATACATTTCTTTGTTTTGTTGAACACAGAGAAAGATATTTGGATGAAGGCTGGTAACCAAATAGTTCTTGGCCACCATTGAAAACCATAGTAGGACAAATCGCTTTATACATTTCTTTGTTCTATTAAACACAAAACAAGATATTTTTTGCTATTTGTTGGACTACTATGGTAGTCAATGGTGGCCAAAAACTGTTACAAGCATTCCTTCAAATATCTTTCTCTGTATTCAACAGAACAAAGAAATAGATTTTTGGGTGAACTGTCCCTTTAAATGACAAGAAAAACAAGAAATCACTTATTAGGAAACATAATGGCCACACAAAATGTCATTAAAATTTCTCTACGGTGATTGATTCTATATTGCCAATAAAACAGCGAATCACAAATATATACATCCCTTCACATATATTAAACACAGACGGCCTGAAAAGCCTTAGCCTAAGTATTTTACTTTCTTATCTCATTAGACTGTATAGCCCTGAGATAAGTCTTCTCTAGAGAGACCCGAGGCAGATATAAAGGCCATTGCTTTCACTTCTGGTTGTGGCACAAAAAACAACAAACCTTAGTTTCACCCCAAAAATAATTCTGTCATCATTTACTCACCTTCTTGTTATTTTAAATCTGTATGACTTCCTTTCTTCTGCAGAACACAAAAGAAGATATATTTGGTCCGCATTCACTTCTATTGAATTGACACAAAACCAATGCAAATCAATGGTTACCAACATTCTTCAAAATATAGTTCTGTAGAAAAAAGAAAATCATAGAGGTTTGACACTACATATGGGCTAGTAAATGAAGAAATAATGTTTATTTTGGGCTGAGCTATCAATGGGGGGGTCGATGTTGTTTGGTTACCATTTTGTAACTAAACTGACAGCTACAGACCAATTGTTAATGTCTTCCACATCTACAAGATCTCACCAACCAACAGGCCAAACATGCGAACTATAATTTCATACGCAGACATAGAACAATATTCCTCAATGAAAACTGAGTGCTCAGACTCATGCCGTGAATCTCCTCGCTGTGCATTAAATGAGAATTATTATAAGTGCAACTCCTTTCATGCCATTAAACACTGTGATGTTTTATCTACAGACATCCAGAAGCAAAAAAAAACAATAACAAACTGCATAATAAACACTGTCCTGTCACTTCTGATTCCACAACAGCTCAGAAATAAACCTGCAAATTCTACATTGCTCACAACAGAGACAATTTCTCTGGGATGATTTTACTATGTTTACCATAAGCATGGTATAGCCAAAAATGCTGTTAAAAGAAGTGGCACACTTAGTTGCCCGGTTGCCCATGACATGTGATTTTGTGGTGTCCTACTAAATAGTAAAATAATATATACAATCACAATATTTGTATGAAGCACTGAGGTGTAAATGTAATGTGAACAACCAATCAGAGCGCAGCCAGATCGATCAAGACTTGAAGCGTAAATAGGCCCTAAATCCAGCACTTTATTACACACATTGAAAGGTCTCATCTTGTTTAATGCCTCCAGAGGCAGGAGAATGAAAAAATGAATGACTTAATTAAGTGAAGCTAATTTTAGTTTGACTTTAATGAAACAAAAGACATAATGTATACAAGTCTATACATCTGGATAAGATCTGGGATTATTCAGAGCACTGTACTATGGATGAACTGCCTACGTGCAAAGAGACTTCGACAGCAATGTGCAAATAAACTCTGAAATGAAATGAAAAGCCGCAGGGTTAAAAAAGTTAAAGTTTGTTCACTTCTTTTTGATAGTAGATAAAGGTTACAAGATTAAGTTTGAGAAAGTGAAACAGTTATGAATACCTAAATCATGAAGTTCATTGAAAGTTTAACTTCACATTTTGTTTATTATGCACTGATAAAGGAAAATTTGACCCCACAAATATAAAAAAATCATGTATTTATTTGTTTTTGGCTCACTTTAAACTCCTACAACTAGAACTTTAGGAGCTCTATAGACGGTTTCATCAGACACACGCACCTGGCCCAAACTTAACTTTCGGTCTGTGTTTACTAGTAGCCATTAATATAACTATTTATACTTCCTTTTATTTATACTAATATTTTATTGTATTGTGATTGCATCAAACAAACAATTTATTGAATTTTATATTATAAACAATTTGTTGAATGGGTCGTGTAACTTTGTCGCATTTAAGTTTAGCCAAGTAATGGTTCTTTTACTAGTAACCCAAAATACATTTGCTCCAAACTTACTTCAATAAATCCATCAGGAAAGCACAAACTCCTGGATGGCTAAAAACGGGTTGGTAAGCAAGTTTGTAACATTCACGACGAACTAGAGTAAACTTTTTGAATAAAGTAAGTTGACAGAAATGATGTGTAAGCACACTGTAGCAGTGAGAGTTAGATGCAGGTGACACCTGCAGTCAGCGCGTCTAGAGGAACACGCTCGGTGTGACAGAGACACCGGCAACGTGCACGACAGAGACAGCAGAACGTGTCAACGCGTTTGTATACAGACGCGTAGTGATGGATGGTCTGTTATTAATAATCTGTTTAAAAGACGCTGAGCTATGTAAAAACTAAAAACAAATGTATTATTTATTAAATCGATTATTTATTTCTCCAGTGTGCCAAATGCACAGCTACTGTAGATGATATAATCACTGTTCTGTACGCTATAGAAATGAATTGTATTGGAAAAATTCTTGTTAGGGCAACTACAGATCTTCTGCCCGGAAAATGTTCAATTAGCAATACAAGAAATGATCATATGCCTCAAAGGAAGAACCCGTCTT
Organism: Oreonectes daqikongensis; assembly: GCA_026939265.1. Taxonomy (NCBI): domain Eukaryota; kingdom Metazoa; phylum Chordata; class Actinopteri; order Cypriniformes; family Nemacheilidae; genus Oreonectes; species Oreonectes daqikongensis. Next base: position 2,263,476 of record JAOTQM010000031.1, read on the forward strand.
GCAAAGCAAAGGCAATATGTGCCACAGCGGTACACAGATGCGCACAGACCTCAACAATAATGACAAACATCATTAACAAAACCAGACCTGCTCCTAACATCACCACGCAACAAATAACAAACAGTGACGACAAAAACAGAGAGATGAAAAATCAGGTAACAGTTTTTACGCTGCAAAGCATGCTGGGATAGTGTTTGGACAACTCTGATTGGTTGGGAGAACATTTGCAGATATTTAGCTGGTATAACATGTTTTTATAGAGAGTAAAACTAAAAAAGCTTCATATTCTGGAACATGTTTATTTAAATATAACAAGATACAGCTGCGGAGAAATTAAGAGACCATTTCAAAGACCTTTTTCAGTTTTTCTGAATTTATTATTTATAGGTATGTGTTGAGGTTATGATCATTTTTGTTTTATTCTGTGAACTACTAACAATATTTATCCCAAATTTCAAACGAAAATATTGTTTCTATTTGCATTTATTTGCAGAAAATGAGAACTGCAGAAACAGGCCAAAATGACAGAAAAGATGCTCAGAGAAAATACTGCAAAGAAAACAAGTTTATATTCACTTTTAAGCAATAACAACATTAATATTTATGTATTTAGGAAAAGTTCATAAATAACCTCAATTTTTATCACGGTTTTCATTTTCTTGTCATTCTGTCAGTCTTTCACATTGCTGTTGGATGACTTTATGTCACTCCTGAGGTTACTACAATACTAATCTAGAAATGCTAATTAAATGAAAATTTGGAATGGGCTTTTCATTTTTTCCGCAAATTTCTTACAAAACGTTCACCTGCATTTTCATCAAAAATTCCCCTCCAAGCTATTCTAAATGAAAGAGAATAAAAAAACAGCAAGCTGCTATATGAGCGTGCATTCACGTCCATATCATTTCACAGAAGAGAAACATGGTTGGCAGAATGAACTCCAGCGCACACAAACTATGAACACGTGCAAGTTAATCTGTTTATTGGAAGTGGCGTGTCTACAATGCCATGTGGAACGCAAGCTTTCAAGAATTTAACACCTCTGTCAACCCAAAATTAACATGCCACACACCGCTCTGGTAAATGTACTTAGTGAAGAGAAAACGGCTACAGAAACACAGCGTATCGACGTGTCAGCCAAACGTTCAGACGAGCACATAAAGTGTTTCTTTAAGTCTGGCAGCTTCATGTGTGGAGAGCGCTACATTTACAGCAGTACTACATGCATATACTGTATATGTTATGAACACAAGTTACATGTTATCATGATCAATCATCAGTTCTAATATAAAGGTTATTGTCAATACCAGTATGCACAATATTAATTTAAGTTCAGCATCTGATTGTGAAAAGATGTTTTGCTGACACTTAAGGACACACAGCTGAATGAAGTTGCGTAGGTGGTGTATTAGCACATCATGAGCGCCACGGGCGAAATTTCAAAGCTGGCAATATGCACTGGATCAATAAATAAAGTGGGCAGAAAAGACACCAAAACGACATAAGATCTTCAATGCAAAATGAATTGACGTAAATGGGTCAAAAAGCTGGTTTTCTCACTGGGTTTGGGAAACATGCATGCTGCATTAGCTGAAAGCAAGAACTTCTGTGCTGTCTGGTGCCATGTCTTCGCTAAGGGGGAGGAGATGCAAGGTTAACTTTACACAGCTTTGAAGCTGAAGGCGAAGAGAAGAAAACTGAATAAGATGCATTAGGATTGTGGGTTTAATCTTAGTCATGATGAGCTTAGCTAAAATTAAACCTGCCACATTAGGCGAAATTTAAAGGGATAGTTCACCCAAAAATGGAAATTCTGTCATCATTTACTCCTGTAATTTCAAACCTGTATGACTTTCTTTCTTCTGCAGAACACAAAAGACAATATTTTAAAGGTTTCATCGGATAAGCACTTTCAACAAGTTGGCATGATTTATTAGTGTCTTCATGAAATGTCTGTAACATATTTCGCTTAAAAACACTCAATGGCTGTGTAAATAAACCCGTTTTGGTGTATGTCTCTTTAAATGATAATGAGTTGTTGCGCTTTATCTTTACTTAACATCCTAAAGATTTGTGGCATAAAAGAAAAATCTATCATTTTGACCCATACATTGTATTTTGGGCTAGTACTACAAATGTTAAATGTGCTACTTAAGACTGGTTTGTGATCCAGGGTCACATATTGTAAAAAACTGGACAAGTCAAGGTAATTTTCTGTTCAAAAAAACAAACAAAACTGATTTACCTTTATAAATATAAAAAAACCCTTAGCACATTACCACCACATTCTCTATGATCTTAAACCTTTCATTTGTTCAAGTAGGCGAGTCAATAGTGAAAAATCAATGACATGAGAGAAATCATGTCACTTCAGGCCATTCTCATTATCAAGAAGTATCTCCTCGATTCAAACATCTATCTAACCTTGTCGATCTCTGATAGCTCTTGGAAAATCCACTTTCATCATTATTACATTTGAATAAGATTGCAGACAAACAGCCTTGATGATACTTCAAGACACACATAATCTATACAGTACATGTTATGAAATTCCGACAAAAACGTTAAAATATTTTTATATGTATATTTCCAGTTCTATTTACAAATTCAGTTATTATGAGGTCATGTTCCTTGCACATCACAATAATGTGTTTTGTATGAAAAAGTTTCTTTATTGTTAAACGCTGACAAGCATCACTACGGTTTTTCTTATCATTTTTTTTAAACAATAATTTTTAAAAGGTTGGCACTAGATAATCCAAAGAAAAAACATATTCTTAACATCAATAGAATGTATTGTTATTTAGACAAATAAGCTAAATCAAAATACATGTTTTCTTCTTAAGAATATGTTTTGATTTATCCATCTGCAACTGAAGGGCGGGCATCGTGTGTGTGTACAGCGGGCGGGTGTTGGGGGATCATGAGCAAATAATGCAGTGTGCATTGCTTTGTGCATCTCTGAATGATGGACATTTATGAGATGCAAACTGTTGTCTGGAATATGACATAATGTCTGTGGGAAGAGAAAATGTACATTTTGCTTCTGAGTACAGTATATGCATGCAAAATACATGCACGCCTCCATAAATGTAAAATAGCATGAATCTCAGATGTGTTCATCCATATTCTGTAATACTCTCGTTCTCGTTCTATAATACACCGTCTGCCTCTCGCTTTGTTGTAGTCTGTGATGTAATTTCTCTAAATTAGTCAATTTATTAATGAACAAGGCATCAAGGCATCAAAAGGATACTGCGGTTACACATCGCCAAAGAGAAAAAGAGAGCGCACAGGCTAGCGAACAAGTTGTGTAAAGTCAAGTAGCTCTCGCCGCAGAATATGGACCTTTGCATAATGCAGGCGAAAGTGAAAAATTATTTCAGAGAATCAGTTCTGAGAGAAATCCATTGTATCTCCAGTGACATGGATAAAAAACCATGAATAAAACAGATGGAGTGTTTCTTTCCAGCTATTGTTTTGTTTGTTTGTTCAGAGGTGTCTGTTGCAGCCATGATGATGCAATGCATTAGCATTTAGCCAAGATCATAGGTTTGATCTCCAGGGAGAGAGCAAACATACATAAACTGTATAGCTTAAATGCACTCTATGTTGCTTTGGATGACAGTGTCTGCCAAATGCATGAATGTACATCTGTACGCAACAGTTTAACTCCTGCTAACACGAAGATTTGATCGTTGAATAATTCTGCAACGGGACGTTCTCCCAGGGCCCAACTAAATGGATAAAAGGCTGACGTTGCTCATCTAACTATGGTGAAATCATGCCTCATAAATATTTAACTTACTTAACTTGCTCCCAGAGGTTTACCAAGCGTAACATACATGACCCTATTAATATTAATTATTAAACTCTTCAAAAACAGGAAAGACACAAATGTCCATGTTCAATAATAAAACAAATGCACACATCATTGTATGTTTATTCTGATGATATTTTATGTCCGTTTCGATCGGTTGTTGTTATCACTTGCAGTGATCCGCTCACGTTTTTTCACACTCGGTGTACGTAGAAACATTTGCAAGTGTAATGTACTTAGTGTAGGAAAGGAAAGCTTATAAGCAAAATTGCCTAGAAAAAGCACAATTAAGACAGAGGAATGGCAAAGCAAATAACCTTGCTCTTTTTCCTCTCTTTCTTTCTCTCTAGCAGCGTTGAAACGGGCCGCTCTCTGGGGTACCTGACCGCCGGTACATGCGCATCATTAATTAAAACATTCCTCTTGTTTGGAATCCATCACTAAGGTTCAACTGCTTCTCAGTGTCATCTTATTTCTCCCTCATGATGTGTTTCTCCGCACTAAACACACAAATGTGAGAAGCCTGGTTACCCACTAAGATAATAATAACCACTAATAACCACTAAGATGTGTCTTAGCAAGGGTCGATGAACAATAACTGAAATGATGATGTCACTCAACTTGTCGTTCAACAACCCATTAGTTGATTAGTGAGGTCGACTAGTCTAGTACATCTATTTTTTCATAGATTTTTAAGTTTTTAGTGGTGGTGCTTTCATCGATTTAAATTTCAAATGGAAAAAATTATGCGTTTTGGCTGTTTATTTACACGAAAATGTCATTTTGGGGGCCTGAAAACACAAACCTTTGAATATTCAAGTTTTGTCATCATCTCTGTGTAAATTACAAAAACATGAATTGTGAAAATTGTGACGTCATGTGTATAACGTATTCTGTCTATATGCACAATTTTCCATAACTGATGTTTCATAACAAATGTTTTGGTTAGACAAAGACTTTTGTTTGACAAAGGCTGCTTGCCGAATCATCGGAGATGATTATCTTAGAAATATTATTATATTTTATAATGTGTGTGTTTGTTTCAATATAATGTTATATGCATGAAAACTTGACCAAAACATCAACGGCAGACCACAGGACTATATGCTGCTCAAAACAGGAAGTTGTAAACATTTATATGAAACTTTTCAAAAATGCCATTTTCAGTACATCAGTGTCGTGTAACCTATTTGTTTTCTACTACAACATGGCGCTTGCAACATCAGAATAATGAGTTTGATTCTCAAGGAATATGCAAGTGCATTTTTAAGAATGTGTGTCAAGCCAAAGATGTGTAACTTAAACACCTTGTGAATTATGTTTAATTTTGTTGTGCTCCATCTGGCTGTTTTTTAATGTAAAATTTCATCTTACTGTATACCAGTGACTTATTTGAATTAAATTAAATTAATACCTATTTCTAGCACATCAGGCAGTCAATACCAGAGCATTCTTCAGAAGTCATGACCTCAACAAGCTCTCAGCTGCCTCATCCCCATCAAACTATACTGAACTTTCATTAGCCTTAAGCTTATTATGACATTCGAATGCTGCTCAAATCCCATTTCAAGCATTCAATAACAGAAGCCAACGTCAGTGCCTTTCGATATTCTCTGCACTCTCCCCTGAATGGCACGGCCTTGTGGGATACCGAGCCAAACAGCACAAAAACCCATTCAGCTACACTCGGCTTTGCCAGAAGTTGTGATTATGTTGTCTTTGCATCACCGTCAAGCCTGAGACATGGCTCTATTTTCATCTGCATGCTGATGCCGCTTGGTGCCTGCAATGAGTGGTGTGTTATATAAACAAATGTTTGATGGTTTGGATCAGACAAAAGATTCTAAAAACTATAAAATCATTAAAAATGTGAGTTGCAAATGTTCACCTGAGAGCAACTCAAAGGACTGTGAGACAAAAACTCAAGTTTGCAACCTCTTGTTTATAGATTGTGCTATGCTAACATGAGAAGCCTACGTTAGAATAGTCCCATTCGACTGCCAGCAAAGGTAGCATTTGTTATCCTGAAATTATGCAAAACTATATGAATAAAACACTGTGGATTATATCTAACAAAGTTTATCTTCAAGTTAAACAATACTGGCAATGCACCTGATGTCCACCGGCAATTTATTCATCTTCTCTGCTCCGTGTATTCAAATTAACTCTTACATGGTGTTAAATCGACTTAAATTATAATAAATTAAGCTCTGCCTTATATTGTAACAGTTTATTTCTCTAAAATAAATAAACAATAAGGAGACGTTATACATTAGTTATTTCACTATTTCCTCACTAACTGCTGCGAGTCCTCCCAGACCCCCGATCTTTGCCTGCCCAACTCCCCCACCCCTTTTTCAGTTATTATACATTCCTCCGATTTTTTATATTTAATGTACATATTTATTTAAACTGTAATAAGGGTTGTATAGCGCTTAAGCAGCAGATGTATGGCTAAATATTAATAGCGGTGGTGAGCCATTGGTTGCAATCCGCAACCTCACCACTAGATGCCGCTGAGATCTTAACATTTCTCCTTTAAAGCGATAGCAGAAGCAGAAATTACAGCACATCATGTAGATTTTCATTTACACTCAGAATCATTTACAATAACATCAAAAGTGCATCCCCCTCTTCATCTAACGAAACTAAACTAAGCAAAGTTGTTCATTTTTCAGATTAAGCTAGAATTTAATTAAATCCAGCCCATTAACACATCCCCAGAGGCAAATGTTTGTGCTGATGGTGTACTCTAATAACACACAATTCCTATTCCCCTGATACTGAGAGACTGAACCAAAAGTAATGCACGGTCTGCTCTATGTGACTGTTCAAGTGGCACTTCGAGTAGCATCTTAGGTCACAGCACGACAGCAAAGAAAAACAGTATGCGAAACAGCACAAAGCCCACGGCTCTTTGATTTGCGCAACTGAAGGGAGGAATGGAGAGAGAAAGAGAGAATAAGATGGGGAACACTTGAAATCAGAACTCCAATCCAAGCTTTGGCGATTATAAGACGTTTACCTCGAATGCATGCAGCCGTACAGCCAACTTTTTATCTCAAGAAGTTTACGGTACAATTGATAGTAAAGTAACTGCAGAGGCAGTCGATATGGGACGGCTCGAGATGAAGTGCCTTGCTCAAGGGAACAATGGTGATTAAGCCAAACTGGGGATCACAGTATATCCCCAATTTCTGGATCGCTCCAGTTACAACTTCAACGGTCAGAGCTGGGTGTTCACACTGCAGTGACAAAGTTCGTTATCAATCAGAGTTGGTGATTTCTGGAAGAATGACAGATACAATGGAAGTCAATGGGGTCAGTGTTGTTTGGTTACCAACGTTCTTCGAAATATCTTCATTTGTGTTCTGCAGAAGAAAGAAAAGAGGTTTGAAATGACACGAGGGTGTGTAAACACCAGGCAAAGAGGCAATCTGTGCCCGTGCCCTTAAACCGCGTCCTGCCTTCTCTGCTGTGCCACACCACGGGGACTGCTTTACATTACAGCAAGGTCAACCGGGAGGATTGAACCAAACCAACTGCACTAAAAGGGTCCGCAATCTCCACCGAACACAGCTGGGGCGTCAGATCAATTCAAACCTGTTGTTACTGTCTGCGGATATATAAGGATACACACGTCTCAAGAGCATTATCAACAAGAAACAATCCATCTGAATGAAAATGCCAACATTGCACAAAGAAAGAAAAATAGGTTTTCGGTGAAATTGCATTGCTCATGAGGGAAAACAAAAGTCAATGACAGCAGCTGTGCACTGATTGAAGGAACCTTCAGGAAGTCCACCAACAGAAGGTTTCATGAATCAGATACGCAGACATTTCTTACACAGATTTCTCTCTGTGCCAAACCATTCAATTCCAAATCAATATCTGAGTGTTTAGACAGAGTTGTCCAGACTCGCTCTATAACAAATGCGCAAAAACTTTGTTTGTCTCCAGCCAACCTTCTCAAAAGCACATTCAGGTTTAATTCCTACAGAAACTCATTTAAGAAAAGTAGAGTTAGAAAATCTAAAGTAGAGTTTCAACTTGATTTTAAAGACATTGGGCCAGTGTCAGAAAACTGAAATAAAACCAAGTAATCTGCTCAGAGAGCAACTTAGGCATTTTTGGACTTAAATTTAGGTGCGACATGGCGCAACGGTGCCTTCAGCAACCCAAGTTTGAATCCCGGCTCTAGATACTTTACAGATCCAATTCACCTCTATCTGCACTGTACTTTACTGTTCAATTTACTATATACAGTCCTATGAAATAAAGGCTTTGAAAGCCAAAACAAAATATTCGCATTCGCATTTGCAAGTGCACAACTTGCAATTAAAAGAGCAGTCAGAATGAAACACCAGACTAGCGCTTTAAAAATTGATTTAAAAAACATTTAGATTCAACATTCTTCACTTTGAGGAGGGAAAACTGTTTTTGCTCGCTTTACAGCAGCATCAATGCCGCATGACGGTTTAATCTGCGAAGAGAAATACAACTCATAGATAATGGGGCGAACACGTTGCGTGAACACGAGCGTTCGTAAAAGCTAGAATAGCAAGCCAGAAGTTGACAGATGACTTTGCTGGAGATCTTTTATGAGGGACCTTCCACTGTTTTTTTCACTTATGAACTTCTCAACATGTCGCTTTTTGTTTAAGAGAACGTGCTGGTGTAAACTGCACTCGGGGCGTTTCGGAAAGATTACATTCTTAATCATTCGCAGTTTTCATTGTGGATTTATTTAAATGGGTTTCTGCATTAAAAGGATTAAGTGCTTAATTCAGAACTGAATGTTTGAGAAATGAAACAAAAGTGAGACTGTTGAATTCCTAAAGAGAAAAGTTATATGATGATGCATGAAGATACCTAAACAAAAACGAACCATAATGTCTGCTTATAAATGGTTTCATCGGACGCGCGTGCCTGGCCCCAAAGTTAACTTCCGGTCTGGCTAGTGGCTAATAATAACTTGATATTTTATTTATATATTTATATTAATATCAATTATTTTAAAAAGTCTAAAAGAGGAAGCACAAACTCCTAATCCTACAGCTGAATGCAAGGCTTCAAAAAGAGAAGGAACTCTTGAAGAACTGTAGGAAGAGGAGGTTACGGTATTAAATGTCCCTGTCGCTGTGGCTCAAACCCATCTAAAGGGCAGGATTAGAGGCAGAAATGAGAAAGAGTAGAAAAATCCCTCCTCATTCTTTGATAACTCCATCTGAATGCATAGAGAATCAGCTCCTCTGTTATTGGGATCAGCTGCACTTCAATTAGACGAGTAAGAAATATGAATTGAGTGTAATGAAACTGATTGAGATCTGTTCGCTAAAACGTGCCAGTAGTTAATGAGTAACAACTGTATGGAAAGATACAGACAGCCTGACAGAGAAACCAAGAAAAGATTATTCAGACCTGCTCACACATGTGCATGTGTATATAAATGACAACATGCAAAACAGAAGTAAAGAAACGCATATAAAACCATCATCACAATCATTATGTCTTTGGTATGTCCCATTTTCACTTTATAGACAACATGTGCTGAATCTGGAATGGACTTTATTGATGCAACAATGAGACAAGATGTTGGTAACTCACGTAGCAGAACCTCATTCAAAAAGAAAACTCAAAATAACACAAAGGCATGTTAATATAAAATGATTGGTTTGTGTCCAAAGCCACTTACATATGCAATGGCATGAGGATAAATTATTATGTAAATTTTATATCTGGGTGAAAAGTTCCTTAAAAAATTTGAATGAAAGATAAAATTCCAACTTTGCTGTTATTTCTGTGTATTTACTTACGACCAATTTTGAGTCGGGTTCAACAGACAGTTCTGCAGTTTCTGTCATTTGTGAAGTTCCATTCAAATAGGAAGAAAAAGTAGGCAGTAGTCAGAAAAACAGATTTTTCGGAAACGATTTGTAGTAACATTGAAAAGCAGAAGTCAGATCACTGAAGACTGTCTAGAAATGCTGTGCTGTCTTGTGGTGGCATTTAAAGGCCACTTGTCTTTTGATCCGAGATGCCTACAAAGCAAAGTGAGGTCTTGATGTTTCATCTGACACATGATCTGCTCTCTGCTCCCTTCATCTCAGCCTTTGTAACGCGGGCGTTTAATGTTAACATCCTGCATAGATTAAAGCTATCCTGTATAGAAAAACACCTGGTAAAAACATCACCAAACGCTAGCAAATGAAGATCTGGACTTTTTTCTCTCTTTGTAAAGAAGTGGTTCACCAAAACATGAAAATATTATTTACTCATCCTCAAAGCTAATGCATGACTTCAAAAGATGCATGGGTTATATGGAGCACTATTGCTATATATTTAGGCTTCAAAATGTATAAATGTTGTGTTAAGTTGTAAAGATTATCTTGATAGACAAAACATGTAAGTGTCATTTTCCAAAAGTCAATGGGAAAAATACATAGGTTTTCGATCGAGGAAGCCGTGCGCCGCAAACTTCTGGGTTGGCCTACAAAAATACGTCATCTCTAAGTCTCCCTATTAAGGTGCTTTTAAAGCTTGTAAGCTGTGTAACAAGTCACTGCTACAAAAATAAGAAAAGAAAGAAAATGATATTGATATGACACAACATAACTCTTGCATAAATAGTTACAGAATTTTTAATTTAACCAATTTTCAGTCTTATACCTTTCACACTTTTGGTAATAAATGTCAACTCTCTTAAACTGCAACACAAACAAGTTTCCTGAATAGATTTCAACCATGAAGACAACCGACAAAGTGTAAATAAGCCACCAGGGCTGTAAATCAATAGAGACCAGTCTCTCTTTTAAAAGTGAATTATCAAACAGCAACACAGTTTAAAGAGGGATCAGCTGCGCGATCGATGTGCAAGCCGGTTTTAGGTTAGCAGTGTGAAGCTAATCTCCATGAACAAGGATGAAGGGCAGAGACGAAATGTGGTTCAGTAGCACGCTGCTATCATTGAAAGGAAACAGCCGTAAGACCTTGCCAATAGCTTCTGGGGCAAGACTATCGAGACATAAATCAGCTGAGAGAATGATTCAGAGACAAAAGGTATGAGAAAGGAAAGGCTGTAGTTTATGTAATGAGGAATAAAAAGAGATCCATAAAGATGAATTTGTAAAAAATGAAAGATAAATGAGAAACTAAAACAAAAAGCATATGGTTTGAGAATGCCTTTAAGAAACAAAGTCAAATCAAACACCTGTACTAGGACAAATGTCAGCCACCTGAATAAATAGATATTAAATTCAGACAAGAAATAAGATACCATTAGTTCTGCAAATAAACATATGCACACCCCAAAACTGTAGCGATCAAGACAGCGTACTATTAGCACCGGTGAAATCTAACCCACGACAGAATCTGCTCAGCGTATCTGCAGTGAATGAATTTACATTTCATCAAAAAACAGTCAAAAGTAGAAGAACGAGTTGGATAAACATCCACCCACTATTCCCCGGATACTGAGAACGTGCACATACAAAAACCCTATTTGAAAAGAGTGCAAGAAGAGTTTCAGGGAAAGAGAATGGTGCACTTGGGGTCAACGACACAAAAAACTCTCACAATTGTACAATTCTACATGAACATACGGTATCTCAGGTGTCCACTCCTCTGCAGAAAGCTCAAGATGTTTTAAGATGACTTTAAGCTGAAGCACTCGACTGGACTGTAAAAATGAGCAGTGATAAGTTGGACCTAGAACAAAATTCACTGAATCGCAGACTGGGACTCAAATGCCGCTGAGATTCAGGGCGGCGCGAGATATTCTGCCAAAAGCTGTATGTTTGTGAGAAAAAAAATCAAACATTCACGGTAGATGGTGGAACTCTCTCTTGGATTACTGCATCTAAATTCAGTCTGAATCAGTCTAACTTCATATTATACAACTTTAAACCCATGAAAAAAACCAAAGAGTTTTTTTTTAGAAATGTTTCTCTAGACATCAATGGCATTAAATAGAGAGCAAATCATGTTTTGTTTTCTAATTTTAATTGTACTCAAATCTTATTCATACGCAAGTCATAAATAACCAGATTTGCTTTCTTTTGGGTGGCCATCCATCCAAATATATTGACCAATAGATGCAGAGCAGTGCCGGGGGGCGTGTCCCACAAGGGGGTCTCAGCTGACTTCAAAGGGGGGTCTCAAGATGAGTAATGTTTTAAAATTAGACAAAATGATCATCATTGATATACATAAAAAGCTAAATATTTCCTATTATTTGGCCATCTCTAAAATGTTTTATTGGGAAAAAAAAATGTCTACGTGGGATGGTGCTTTGAATAATGTTGAAATTCAATGGAGTGCCTCGAAGATAAAAAAGTTTTAGTGTTAGTCTACAGTAGTAAAAATAAACTAATATTATAAGCAACCGCGGTGAATTAAAAATCCCCATAAGGACATAAAAGGTTGTGTATGTATTACTGAGAGGCGTGTGTTTTTGTAACAGCGGGCGTCTCTTCTCACGCCGGCCCCGTACAGTGTTTGTGATCAAAAGAAATGTTGTGCGTACGGACCGACGCAAGCCTTTATCCACAGACATTATCCATCCCTCAGCCATTCCCTCCAAATCGACAAAAAATCATCCCCGCAGCCTTCTTCATACCTGAAACCATTTCTCACACACAAATACACACAAATGCAGTCCCACGAGGGGATTTGAGAAGATGAAAAAGCTTTCTATCCCCCCACACGCACCCTCCCTCTACGCCTGGGGATAGAGAGCTAGAGTCTTTTTTTCTGTGCAGCAATATTAAACAAACCTTGAACTGCAGGGAAAGAATGACATTTGCTAACAAACCATAAATAAAGCTCTTGACGTTTCTATATGAAATATTACTCCTTTCAGAACAGGGCCAGCGAACCCTGCCATACCGCACAAACCTGATTCATTAAAAAACAAGATACTTTCGAAAAATGACTTTCACAAGCGATGCACGCAAGGCCGATAACACCTACATGAGCACAATTAGCTAACAAAAAACAACACGGGTAGTTATGTGAGTTTAAATCAGATCTAAAGTTTTCGCTTACGGCAAACAACATATTTAATTGGCATAACCAAGCTAGCAAGACGGTCTCAAATCTTGGCATCACCCTTGAAAAAAATCAAGATTCTTTTATCTTTTAACACTCTATGGAGTCCTTGAATTGCTTGTGTACAGTAGTTTTCTGGAGACATGGTTTGACAAATGCAATATTCTGTCCTTGTAAATGCATGTTCGGTTATTTGCATAAGCATATAAGTTAATTCCATCACAACGCTTCATACACCATTATAGCACCCAGCCCTACAAAGCAATAATCTTTAGTTTACATATCAGGTAAGCAAATTCTACATAGAAGATCTTCACCGCTAGACGGTTCAGTAAAGAACATAACAAAAATTCTCCTGTGACATTCTGACTGTAATTGGGACCTTTTTTAAGAGTGAGCAATAAACAGACAGTATATACAGAACAGGACAGACCTAACTAAAGAAGAAAGTTCAGCTAAGGGCTCTTTGCTTGAATGATTTAAGTCTTGCTCTAACTTTAACATTTCTCAGAGATGTTATTTGAGATTTCTCAAATAACTAAAATTATTTGAGATTTCTTGTGCTTTTATCCTCAAGATTTCACCAAAAGAGCTTAAGGTTTCATTAGAAGAGCTGCTTTTGGAAACAGTGGGCAGATGTTTTTTTCATAACTGCGCTCTTTTGCCAGCTAGAGTTAGTGTGATGAATTACAAACCCTTAAATTGATAAAAAGAGTTTAGCTCAAGGACTTCATCTGAGGGGCTGTCTTGTCAAGTTTGCCCAGGTTTTGAACCTATAACCTGTAGTGACTATAATTCTGCAGCATCTCTCTGGTCATCCCACATCACAACTGCTTACGTGGGAATATTAAATCCAGTCAGCGAGTCGGATCCCTGGTGTCTGATCCACACCCAGATGAACCCGATTCTCCGTATCCGTCACGAGTCGTGACCTTGACTCTCTGCCAGTCTGCGGGCAAACGGCAGCAATTTAAATCACTTTAAACATTCAGCGCTTCTACCGCATGATGATGTTGAGCTGTCGTCTTCTGCCGTGTGTTTAAAGCTGCGTCTCAGCTGAATATGCTGAACTATTGTTTGAATTAGAGACAGCCATAAATCAAAATCAATGCATGAATCTACCATAGCACGGAGATACTGTAGAGAAACTAGGCAGAGGAGAAGCTTGCAAGTACAGCAGCAGCGAGTAATCTTGCTTTCTCAGTTCTCTGGACTTTCCCCAACTGTTTTCCTAAATAAAAGCGTCTCTGCTGTGGAATACATTAAAGCCCGAGTGCAAAATTCATCAAAAGCCTGTCAAGGCACTGTACACTGAGCTCATGAACATTTTCAGAAGGGAAGTGTGTCAGCGAGGCCAAATATGCTTTGAACAAGAGTTACAGACATTATTTTTTAAGAATTATAATTTTTTAACTGAGACATTTCTCAAAATATCTTTTTTGTGTGTCATATATAGGTTTTGAGCAACATGAGGGTGAATACAGTAAATAATGTCAGAATTTTTATTTTAGCAGTGAACTATACCTTTAAATGACCTTAAATCAGTGCTCATCTATCTTACAACACTTATCGAGATTAACTTGTCTGAATGAGAAAGGCTCATTTCACAGAATGCATTGTTGAAGTGCCGCTCCACTGAAAAGCAGCATGCGTGTGTGCATTCGCTTGAGCGTTTAACAGCGGTCATGTTTGTCCTTGATACGAAACAAACAAAATTGACACTTACAACTTATCTCGTCTCATTGTTACAGCAGATGTTTTCGAGTTCTTTCCCCTTTTAAATGAAAAAAGACAGCCCATGTTTAAAGGCTTCCACTTGGTCTAGAAATGTGGTAAAAAGGGTTTTTTTACCCCTCGACAAGAGATTTGACTTGGTTTTTAGGTTATAAGGAGGTCTTTTCCTAGAACTGCAATATAAATTGACATCAACCAACCTTAGTATTGCGTGCTCTTTAACTGAGCAGCTGGGTTATTTCAGCAATCCCTCCTGAGATCACGAGTGTGCACATTTTTTGTCGCCGCTGCTTTGCACGCTGGTTCCAAATGAAGCATTAACTACATGTTAAAAATCCATTAGCATTCCCATGATTCCTTGCTTCCATTATGTGACAAAACAATGTGAACAACTTCGGGAGTTGCGACACTGTAATGCGGAAAATGGGAAAGAAACGAAAGACGAGGGATGGGGGATGAAAGTTAAGCGCTAAACTCCACAAAAGCTGTAAATTGGCCGTATCAATCAGTCTCTCGCCCGGAGAGCAAATGTTTTTCTCCGCTTGTTTATCTGAAATCAAACTCTCTCTCTTCCACAGGCTGCACCTCAAGTTCCAAGCCATTACACGCCTCCTGTACGACATACTGGAAGAGGAATGATTGAAACATTTTCATTTGTCATCGTAGCGAGTCAAGTGATATCCAATTAAAGACGCATTTCTCACCCATTAACACTAACATGCAGCATTCAGCATTACAGCACAAAATCCTGGATCGTATTAACCAGGACTGTGAGTATTCAAATAAATTAATCTTATTTCTATGTGAATTCTCACCTGGCGATTCTGGAGTCAGGACTGAAGTGATGGAGTGATGCTGTACAGTGCCAGTAAAGCCTGCAGCATCTTTCACAATCTAGCCCTCAAAACCAAGACCTGCAATCCTGCAGGAACTGCATCATGAGGATTGCATTCAGAACTCATTTTGAGGGGACGTTTGGGTCATTACCTTGTTTGCATAATTACTTTAGTGACTAAGGCCCAAGCACAAATGTTATCAGCGGGCACAATTCATTTAGTGCATTCCCTGTTCTGACTGTGAATTAACACTTAACCTGGAGAGAAACCCTTAGGCCAACACAGAAGAGAAGAGAAGAGAAGAGAAGAGAAGAGAAGAGAAGAGAAGAGAAGAGAAGAGAAGAGAAGAGAAGAGAAGAGAAGAGAAGAGAAGAGAAGAGAAGAGAAGAGAAGAGAAGAGAAGAGGAGAAACAATGACAAACGTTTCCTTCATATTTAGGACTCAGGCAAATAAATGCAAAGTGTTTTGTATTTGCATTCTGGGTCAAAAATACATGTATGCAAAAGATAGATGGATAGCATTTTTGAAGCTGTGTTTACCATTATTTCCATAAATCTGAAACTGACTAATAAAAAACGCTTGTTCAACAACATTCCAAGGTGCCAGTCACTGAATGAAAGGCTGTTGTTGTCAGAACTGTGGAGAAAGCCGTGCACTGCCGCATTTCTGCACTGCAACCTGTGTTTCAGGATCAACCCACGATCTGAAGTGGCTGTCATAGACGAAATGGCCATGTGATGTCATGAATAATTAAGATAAAGCCTTCATACAAGATGAAGGCAAGAAAGTGGAAAGAATAATAATGAGACACTGCTGATGCACTGTTACATCCAATTATCCAATAGGACACACTTACCAAATACTTTCTTATGCAACACATCCTCTTAAAATGTAGACAATTGTAATAAAAAATGTGTAGGTGTGTCCAAACTTTTGCAAATGTTTTGCCGGTAGCTGTCCAATAAAAAGTTTGCTCATTTGTGCAACATAACACAGTTATGCCATGAGCAATTTTTTTCAGCTCTACTAGATATTAAAAGTACTTCAGCCTATAAACAATCGGATATTCCTTAAGAAAACCAAGAACCCTGCTGTGAGCTCTGAAGCTCTAAAGACAATGTAACCATAAGCGTGTTCTCCTTGCTCTGTTCTGACAAGGTCCTGGATCAGTTTCCCACATCACTGTCCAATAACCAGCCAATACAAGAACAACTTGATTTTTATCAAACTAGATTTTCATTTCCTGAAGAAAATTTGCAAGATGCTTGCGAGGCAGCAACCGTTGCCAGCCGAGGCAGGCGGGTGAAGTACGCTAAGGTCATTGTGACATCACAGATGACATTTCGATTTTAAATGCCGAACATTCAATCAGTGAAAATCAATAGGAGGTTATGAAATCAAAGTATGAAGATAGTTAGTGAACGACTGATAAATAACAAGATTATTCAGGTGATATTTTGAGATTGTACACTTGGCAAATTCAAAGAAAGTTCCATTACATCAGTAGCAAATAACTTCAGCGTTATCAAAGGATAATGAATCATTTTCAAGTACTTCATTAATTTCAGCATTAATATCCACCTCGTATTTGCAATCATTAAAATGCGCTGCTCTCAACTGTTCTCTTAATATCAGCATTGTATCAACCACTCAAGTAAACCAAAACCAAAACACACAGTTCACCTAAGGCTAACAAAATATGAAAATTAGCAGCACATCATTGCAATAACCATTCTTTGTAAACACCAGCGGTTTATAATAAATTATAATATTTCCAAGACATTACCTGTGTGACCAGCGGCTCCAGCAGCCTCTCCACAGTCAGTGTGCGAATCTCAAGGCTCTTGGGGTCCCATTTTAGCAAGATTGGGGACGTAGCGCTAGTCATGTTTACTGCAAATAGAGAGGAGAAAGAAGACGGATTAAACATTTTGACGGATGAAAGAGATATTATAAAGCAGAGAGAGACTACTAAAATAAGTGACAAATGCAGCCCTTACTAAATCAAATTTTAATGCCTGTAACTTTTTTTAACAAAATCAAAAGGCCGGAGAGTCTGACACGCATTTATTATTAAAAACAGGAAAGCTTCTTCGTTTTGAAAGTCTCTAAATGCTGCGCATCAATCATGCTAAAATGCTGAAATTGAGACGATAAAATATTGAGAAGAGGATATGAGGCATTACATTAAAGGCTAATGACTTCAGAATGAGACGTGATGTGGGATCCAGACGTGGGTCATTGTTATGTTGTGCGAGACTTTATTAACTCCCACAATAAAGAAAAAACAAACAAACCAACAACAGGGCTTATAATAGAAAGTGATACAGAATAAAAAAGTTTCAACAGTAAATGTATTTATTACCATATTTAAATTGAAATTATAATTATATGGAGGCATTAAAATTATAATAATATAATATTTTTTCATCATAAACTAAACTAAAATAATATTATATAGCAACATAAAACAAATAAATAATAAAATGACAAAAGCATATAACAAAACTGCTACAAATGTAACTAAAATTATCATCAAAATCCCCAAATAATAAAGCCAATTTAAAATATTATTAAAACTTAAAACAAAACTATAATAACTCTGCTTTCAAGTTTCTACAATTTCAAAATAATTTGGTAAACCCCTCTCAACCAACTTAAATCCTTCTCCCACGAGAGGTTATGAGCAACTATTAATACTCATTTGGTATTGGAGATCCTTCAAACATATGCCTTGTTTCATCATTTTGTCATTCACAGGAGCACTGGCCTAGATTCCCTACATCTTTAGATCCCGCATCCAACACACTGATTACTGAAACCATATGCACACCACAGCCCAGCTCCCAGTGCTTTGAACACAGGTAATGTAAGCAGGTGCTTCCTGATTAAAGTTGACATCTGAGGTACAACATCAGGTCTGCATAGCAGCAGGGGGAAAAGTTTACGTGACAGAGGAAAACCTTGAAAGCTGCAGGAGATTCTGAAGGAAAAGTGTGAGAATGTGTACAATTGACCAGAAACAATATAAAGACTTTTCATCTGTTCTGTGTAGAGAGCATGCAGAGAAAGGGCTCTAGAAAATAGTGGGGTGAAGTAAAAATATTATGGTAAAGTTTTTTTTCCAATGGTTTATATACATGAATGAGGATGAACATCATGCAGAATAGTTTACAAAAAATATTTTTCCAAATATTGTCAATAAAATGAAACCAGTCATTTTGTCACACACAAACCTGTCACACACAAAAGAAATTAAACTTTTGAGCATCTCCATTCTTTTGTGCTCAAGCTGTGTTTCGTATTTCCACTTTTCTGATGTAGCTGTCAGTGAATCCTCAGAAGAGACGCCTGACAGTCTCAGACGGCATGTCAAACACTCCCTAAAGCACAAACTCCAACAAACACTGCAGTTACCAAATACACCAATACACTAAACCACTGTTTCTGTTGAATCTTAAACTAGTCTTTACACCTTCTACCTTGAAACGCTTCTTCAATGGTTAACGGAATACACATTCATTCGCAATTAAGAAATACTGTATTTTTGGTTCTTACATGACCACAGACAGCAAACCAGAAGAAAACCGTGCAAGGTCTATTTCCTTCCCTTATCACCCTATAATGCCTCAATTATCCTGTGGAAATGAAAAGAGACGAAGAGGATTAATTATTCTATTTCTTCCTGGTTGCCAGGATGATAATAATACCAGCTGTAACAAGGATTTCTGCTTTTTCTTCACACATGCATTCAACCGACAACACAACTGGGAGGGTCCTAAAGCAAGACAACACAAAACCAGCTTAAACCACCTTGGATCACCATGCAAATTCATGCTGGTCCAAACAGGACTGTTCAGCATGGGAGACTGCAATAAACACAGGGAACTGTGACATTATCGCATTCGGGTGACATTTTTATAAGTGGGTGGCAGGTGGAGGGTGATAATGCTGGAATATGTGAGGTTTTGACAGCGAGACGCTATAAAGGTTTAGAGAATTTTAACAGTTCTGGATGTTATGTGGATTGTTGACAGAATAAAATTTATAGCTCAGTTTGGCTCAAATGTTAGAATAAATCTAATATCCAAAGCGGTAAAAGCCTGTACTATAATAAAGGCTAGTTCACATTAAGAACTATAAGTACTATAAAGTAAAAAAAATCTTTCTAAATTTAGTAGAATTTATGATGAATTTATGAATATAATGATACAGAAAAACAATATAGTTGGAATTACTTTTAGTGTACATTTTTTCAAGCTAACATTGACATACACGTAATGGGTTTCCATGTTTTATGGAGACTTTCCAATGACGTAATGACTTTTATACTTTATATTCTGTCCTGTAAATTTTATCCCCTCACCCTACCAGTACACCACACCATCACACAAACCTTTTAGCATTTTTACATTTCCAAATAAACATCATTTAGTTTGATTTATTATAAACTCATGGGGACCAAATACACACACACGCACACACACACACACACACACACACACACACCTGAGATGAAATGATGACATCACTTGTCCGTCAAAACATGACTGATTCGGTTCGGCATATTCCTGCCTCCCGTCCTAAATAAAAGCCATCAACCCTAACTCCTCCGCAGGCCGTTTCCAGAGCTCCTGCCCTTGAGCTGTAAAGATTAAAGTTTAGATTAACCCACACTAAATATCAGACGGGTAAACAGGAGATTAAGTGCAAGTGTCGCTCGATTATCCACTGCCTTAGGAACACTTATTTAAACCCACCCAGTAGAAAAACACAAAGATCGCAATTATTTCTCCTAGACAGAAATAAGATTCATTTGAAATTAAATTAATTGTATAGCTTTAAGGTGCTGTGTATAATATTAAGGAGGATCTACTGACAGAAATGCAATATAATATACATAACTATGTGTTCAGAGGTGTATAAACATAATGAAGCATTATGTTTATATTAGCTTAGAATGAGCTACTTCTATCTACATACACCAAATTCGCCATGTTGTTTCTACAGTAGCCCTAATCGGACAAAACTCTCTACAGAGCTCGTTTCATAAATATGTTATCTCCTTCGGCAAAGCGAAACACGACGCCACCGTAGTGCTTTGACAGAGAGAGGTGAACGGTGGATTGGTTTGGATTGGTTGCAATTTACAACCTCATCGCTAGATGCCGCTAAAATCTCCACAATGCTCCTTTAATATTCACCTAAAAATATATAATCTATCTCACAATTTACTCAAATATTTTAAGGGGAAATATTAGGGGAAAATGGAGCCAGCTACCACCTTCCTCTGAGGAATATTCATCTTATAAGCCTTTGCTAGGAAACACATTGCATATTGTTATATTGCATATAAGCTGCATGGTGAAATCCAGAATTTCTACTGCACAGGGTTTCATCATTTATGTAATACATCCAAATATTTTGGTAAAAAACCCAAAATATTAGTCTGATAAGTCTACCTAGTGGCTGGCAGCGGGAAGGACTTTGTTATGTAACAAGGAGGAGGACAAGAGGGTGTAGCGGCATTTGACAGGAAACAACTTAAACCCAATGTGCCATTTCACTGTACATTTTTCCTTCCACCTCTCCAACCGACCTGTCTATCTGCTTTTTTGTGTTTTCCTCTCTCCACAAACAAGCTTCTTCTGTCGCGGGGGACACGGAAAGCCAGAGAGACTTAAGAAAGATGGAGCGAGGGAGGGAGAAAAATGACAAAGAACGACAGCAGAGGCAAAACAATAGAGAGGACGCTTTATACAACAGGAAGAATGAAACAGAGGAGGCGGGGGGGGGCATAAAAGAGACAGACAGAGATGGAAACAGCTTGGAATAAAGAATGCACACAAAGCATATAAACTACGGACGTTTCTAGATGTCAGTGGCTGATGGTGAGATGCCCAGAAGGACAAAAGCCCCGGTAATGACACTGTGGCAAATTCACAACCATCTCCCAACACTAGTGCTGTGTTTCTATCTACAGTTACTTTCCAGTTTACACATTTTGGGGCAGATGATATAAATTTCTATTTGGCTGATCTATTCCGAAGAGATTACTCATTAGTGGTGCGGGTGGCTTGTTTTTGCTGAGAGCAGCTCTCCTAAAATACTCCTGACTGTGGAGAAACAACTGGATTGTGGGCAATAAAGCCTTTCCTGAGGCTGACACTGGTGCAAAACATCTGCACTGGATTTCTGCTGCGCACTACAGGGTTCCCACAACTCTGACCAATACATTTCAATGACCTGTCAAGTCATTTTAAATGACTTCTAAGCATTTTTTTATAAAAAATTACATTGGCTATACAAATATTCTACAAAATCTACATATCGGTGCATCCCTAGTTATATTTCCATATATTGGCAAATAATTCCTTCTCAATGCTTGTGCATAAGAACCGTTGCAGAAAAAACCCCTCTAAAAAGTAATCTCATAAATATCTCATCCAGACAATAATGATACATAATGAAAGGAGCAATATATAACATTTTTCACATTGGAAAAGCATACAGTCTGAGCAATACCAGCCACGCTCATATTATAGTGTAACTGTAACACGGCTGCCACCAAAACAAAAGCACATTCCTTATCAACCCACATTCTAGCAGCCCCTCGTGAAATTCCGACTTGAACAGCAACATTCGCAAACTGTAACATCATGAGATCATTGTTTGAAATGTCATTTGACATCCAGGAAAAGTTTGATATGGGCTCTTCATTTAGACATTAGTCTTTTTATTTTGTGGGAATGTGGAGACATTTAAATAAGGCTAGTACAGACAGCATACCCAATGATGGCCAATGAATGGCAAGATGCATTTAAACAATAGATTTTAAAGTCCAAGTGAAATGAAAATGTACATTTCCTATTGCAGTGTCAGTGTGGGTCATTCTCTTTTTAAAATTCATGTGCCCTCATAATCTTACACACCTGAAAATGCATTCTTCCCATTTGTGACATAAGTTAGACGGCTCGGGCGGAGCATTCGTGAACTCCTCCCCTTCAACTGTCAGTCTGCTGCCAGTTCCATTTCATAATGCGACGGCTGTTTTTATAATTTCAATCAAATTACAGTGGAAATTTTTTTTTTTTACATTCGAAATTCCATTTCACTCGGAAATGCGTCAGAGTACGGAAGTAAAAACGATTGCAACTTCCGGTTCACGGTGACTTTAATTCACAAAAATTACAGCGCCACATACTGGTCTGGCATGTATATTACATTGTTTTGATGTACGTGGGAATTTTTCGAGACAACGCCGTGTGTACGGAGAACGAGGGAAAAAAAGATTGGATAGGGAAAACTTTGCCTTTGTGTGGATGTGGCCTTAGACTAACAATCCCACTGACATGACTTACACACATCATTCAAAAGAGTATTGTGAATACACAATACAATACACATGTCATTCATTGATCCCTATTCAGAGACAATGAGCTCTGGCCTCTGGTCTGTTTCAGGCAGACCAGACGCACAGATGCTCGCAATGCCCACTGTAACCAAAGCTTGTATCAACAGAGCATTGTCTGTAACTTGTCAGTGGTTAGCGCATGGCGCTAACAACGCCATGGTCATGGGTTCTTTCATGGCCTTGCTGTTAACTAACAAAAAAATTATGGTAGACCAGCATTGTCCTTCTGGTGAAGCTGGTTTACCAAAGAAAGGTTTGCTGGTTAAGCTAGTTAAGAAGAAAACAAGCACAGCACCATTCTATGATAGAAAACAGATCCAAAACAAAACTGTGCTGGTGACTAGCAAAACTGTTGCTTTTTTCGATTTCTTCCACATCTACACAATTATCTGAGGAAATTTAACTAACATATACATATTTACTAACTTATATGTTTTATAATCTCTATTAAATAACATTAAAAATCTAACCAAATACATCAACTGAAGGCTGGATGCATCACAACAATACAAGGCATTACACATGTCCACACCAGACGCCAGAACACTAGAACACATAAAAAAATGTGTCGTTCAATTTTTCAATGTTTTTGTCTACACCAGCCGTTATGGCGAGCTTTTCGCTCCAGTCCAGCTTAGATAGCTCCTCTGATAACAATAGAAGCGATAGGACAACAGCACAATGATTTCATAATCTGTCAGTATTTCCTTCAGAAAATGTAAATGTAGATTTCTTCTGCTTCACATACAATTATCAGTCATTTGATAGTCTTATTATGAGAAATGTGTAAGTGACTGCGGAGGTGGAGATTAGTCAGCTCAGACCTGCTATTTTTAACAAGATCTGCCAGTGACAATGGTCAGATCCACCATACCAATGTTCTCACACGCTCACCCCTGTCTCTCCCTCTTTCTTTCACGAATGTATGTGCAAATTCCCTCATACTCCCATTCTCGCTGTTTACCCGGATTCAATTTTACACTCAAATTGAGGTTAATACCAAGATAAACACATGCAGTCATGTAAAACAGGGTCATGAAGAGCTGCTCGGTTTGGCGCTTCTGTTTTACCAACATCGCTAAGCTACGAAACGTGCCGTTCTCTAAATGAAATTCATCAGAATAAAAGCCGTACTCCAATGATTCGAGATCACATTGACCGTAAGCTTGGTCTCTCCTGCTCAGCAGAGTTAACCACGCCGTCTTATTTACTAGGGATGCTCCGATCAGGAGTTTTAAATACGTTCTTATTTTGACCACAAACAATTAAATTACTAACAACAACTTCCGTGTTCTGACTGACTACATTAATTTATAGGTAATGTACAACACATTGTCATATAAATAAACTATGATGTAAATACTATGTGGATTATTTAGAATAAATGTTATCAACCACTGTTGCTATATGGCCTAAGCACACATATGTTCTGATGTGTTTTGAGTGACTAATTCAATGGATTCAGACAGTGAGTCTCCTGAGATCAGTGTTTCACATGTTCAACCGTTCAAATGAATCGGTTCAAATGAGTCATTGTCACGAATCAGACATTAGCAGATGCTTGTAGCGCTGTGTCTGTGTGTTATTCACAGACATCGCAAAAGAAAGAAGTTAACATGGAAACCACTTCATCGTTGGATAGGATTGATTTTCGTTTATTAAAAGTGTTTTTGTCACCTGCGTCATATGCTTGTCAGAGAAGAAAAGTTCTGACCACATGAATTAAAATTGATACTTTAAAACAAATGTAAGAAAATCCTAAGAAAATATCCAGTGTTGTATTAAAGAGCTGGAACACTTTCCGTATCAGAGTTATTAGCTTACGTCCCACATAATGCTCATTTCTTGGCATCTAGTGGGGCCAGAGAGATAACAAACGGGTTCAAGCTAAACGGAGGAGGGAATTTCTCGCTTTATTGCTCTCTGGTGACAAACGACATGCCACCAGAATTTCCAGCTTTTTACGGAGCTTCATTGCAAAATAAAATGACAACAGCAGCAAAGAGTCCGCTTACTTTCCAAAGCAACTGCCTTTGAAGCTGAAGTTAATAACGTTTGAGTGAACTATTTCTGGAAAAGGTAAATGAGTGCTGACAACTAATTTCAGCGCTGGTTAGAAAAACTCTTAGGGGCTTCACCTCAACAGGCTGAAGTGACTGGCCTAGTTAAAATCTTTATGAAAACAATAATATAACATGCAAAGATATTTAAAGGAGTACGCAACTGATGAAAATTTTATTAAACACATTTTTTTTTTTTTAGTATGAAATTCTTGGAAATCAAAGTTATAGAAGAAACAGGCTTGATGCATCCCATCGCAATTCAATAAATCTCTTCGACGCGCAGCCAAAGAACAGCTGTCCTTGGTTTTGATTAGAGACATAATGCATGAAGAAGCAAAACAGAAAAAAAATTGTCTATTTCGAAGATTAATGTTCAAACATGAAATAGGATTGCTGTTTTCATCCGTCCCGCCGAATGCTCTCGGAATATTGAGCATGGAAAGTACATCTAAAAATTTGATTTGGAATCAGACAATACTGTTTGGATGCACGGCTTGATTTCACGGCCAGAAACCAATCGTGTCTACGACCACAATGACAGCGAAGCCATCAGAGAATCCTCATAATAATTGAGCAATGTTTAAAGCGTGTCGTTTTATAGATGTTCTTAAATTACCGGTCACGGTGACATCGAAAGTCCTATTGATCTTCCTCAGCAATAAAACGTGAGACAGCCGGTGTGCCGGTGACCATCTGTCCCACCCTGTGATTGCTGACACCTCAAAAGAAGGTAAACGGGCCTAGCTTGCCTAAAAAGCTGCCTTATGATGAGCGGCCGCCTTACTCGATCTGTACGCTTCAACCACTAACACCCGAGCCAAAACGTCCATTGACCCACCATAGATTTTGGCTTAGTTGATCAAAGTTAATTAAACCGTTTAATTAAACCGTGTTGGAAAACTCGCCCGATAGTACGAGCCGCAAAGCAGGAGGAATAAAGTGAGTAATGGCTGCAGGAGGAGGATATTTCTACCAGACAATATGGGATAGCCCGGTTTGGAACTTTGTGCTATAAAGTTACCCTCGGGGGTGCTTATAGAGAAGAAAATAAAGAGAAGAAAGGGAGTCCAACAAAGATGGCTAGAGAGGGGGAATAATAACTAGAGCTTGCACGACTACACATACTAGTTATCACTTTTACTAGGGCCACCATCCAGCAGAGTTTAGTTCCAACCTTTTTCTTAGACACTTGCCTGAAATTTTTAAGAGATCCTGAAGACTTTGATTATGTGTATTTTATTAGGGTCTCTGTGGGATGGTGGAAGATTTTAATAGCCATTCACTGGCCTAATGAGTTTCTTGAGTCAGCATTAGCAGAAATCACAATAATGCTAAGGTTTTTGCTACTTTTTCATATAATAGTACATGTGACTTATACGTAGGATCTCATCCTGCCTTTAGCGCTCTCTCCAACGCCTTCTCATACCTCACGCCTTCTCATTCACCTGTGAGACAATATTACAGTACAAAACATATTACGTATCGTAATGTGCCGTATTATCGTAATGTTAACAACTTATTTATGGTTACTTTTACAACTTCTAGTGGTTTTGTAAGCTTGTTGATCATGTGGCAGATATGCAAAAAAAAATGTGTGTGTGTGTGTGTGTGCGTGTGTGTGTGTGTGTGTGTGTGTGTGTGTGTGTGTGTGTGTGTGTGTGTGTGTGTGTGTGTGTGTGTGTGTGTGTGTGTGTGTGTGTGTGTGTGTGTGTGTGGCTGTAAGCCGTAGTTATTTACAGTCTGCATAGAGAATAAAATGCCTTAATCTCTATTAAAGTACAGATTGAAAGTACCCAGAACAGATCTGCTGGCTAAAACATTATGCGAGTACACAAATGCTTCCAGCTAGTATGCAAGCTTGATTTTCATGCTTTACGTGCAGGAATGCAATTCATAACCCGAGAGAATCTTGGTGAATACCACCTTCTTTGATGTCTTCTTTTTTGCTAAACGTAACAGCACAGGCAAAAGTCAAAAGTCAAACACCTGCAAAAAACTTCTGGATTAAAAGCCCAATGTAAGAAATATGTTTCAATAAGCCAATGCGTATCCTGACATCACCTGCCCTTTCTCTAATTACATCAAAAAGCCACAATATCTCAAAGAAGACTAAAGATAACACAGCACACTAAGAATTGATAAACGTTTTATTCCGAGGTCACTAATATCTAATAAAAGCATTTAAGGCAGTAGTGTAAAAGCGCAGTGCCACATGACAAGGCTCAAAATTGCTTGTTTGAAAGTGGAGGTCAACAAGAATAATGTTTTTGCTTGATCGGTGGAGTGAGGGAGGATGAGCCGTACTCTCACTGATCGCTCCTGAAAACTCCTGACATCAGTTTAGCATTTCCTCTTTTTATAGTAAAGTGAGCAAGTCTACATCTGAACAAATGACAACTTCAACATAAGATCACTGATGGGGAACATCCATGAACAATGCAACTTCTAAATCCCACCTGTCATCTCAACATTTGCATTACTGGAAATGAGTGTTTCAAGTATAAGAATAATTCAGAACTGTAAAAGAACTTGACCCTAATACAACATGAGTTTCCTAAACAGTTTCTAGCAAATGGTAGGAGTAAGAAAATAACCTTGCACTAGATCTAGGTTATTACAAAGGGAGATTTCTGCCTACAGTGCTTCAAATGCCTCATTCCAGCCACAGTATATACTTAAAATAAATCAAATCTTTATCTCTGCTACCCCGGCAATAAAAGCTTTATCAAAGGCAATTTCACTTCTTTATTTAAAGACTTGTTGTACGAAAGCCACTTTAAAAAGGAGATTCAAGAATGCAATTGTTTAACAATTATTTGGAAACTGCACACAAAAATACAGTCAGATATTTGCTATTTTAAATCTAAAGAGTAAAATAAAGACAAGTTTTGAAAATAATCTGTGCAAAACAGATGTTTAAAAAAATAAATATTTTGACCCCAGAAATGTGTAAAGAATACTAAAGCCAAAAGTTAAAATTCTAACTAGATTCTAACTAAATGTAAACCAAAATATCAAACTAGTGGCATCTGGGTAAAAGAAATGCTTGGCCATTTTTTCAGAATGAACCCTAATAATTTTGAATAACTGTTCTTAAAGTAAATGTTTGTGATTTAATAAGAAGTCAGTTTTAACTCAAACCTTGATCAAATGGTTTTCAAGAAATCTAGATGACCTTAGATGTTTGCACACTTAAAATCAATACCCTCTCTGATACTTCTAAATGTATTATTGTATTTAATATTTTAGTATAATATACTACAATATCTCCACCCATTCAGCTTTGCTTTTAAGTTTCGCTGTCTATCTGGGTGCTGGCTCGCTGGGTTCTCTTTATTACTTTTTGTTTGTTTTAGCAAACAGATCCCGTTTCCTCAACCTGGAGACACCATAGTGACCAGATTCCCTGAGATTACACAGCCTGTGCCAGCCACACAATGAACTGACACAGACCCAATCTGCTGCTCTCATAACACTCACTGTAGCCTTAGACATGTGTAATTCCTGTCAATTTGTGCATATTAATAGTTGTAATGTTAGATTGTATTTGATTGAGAACGCACGAAACTGCTCGTCTACACGAACAGTTGAAATACGACTGTAATGTTACACCAAAACAGAAACATACGATATGCTTTACAATCTCTGCAGAAGCCCATGACACAGTTGTACGATACTGCCGCACTCCTCCCTGTCAATCAAACTTTAGACTATAAATGCAGCATCTGGATTCCTCTCACGGCTCCTGTTACAACGGCATAGAAACTAAAATAAAACAACACTGAGGCGAGCGACGCGACGAAAACGAAACGCTTTAATTATGTATAATAATAAACTTTAAAGCAATGAAACAGTAGCGTTGTAAATACGTGTATCTTATGCTGTGGAAGTTGACAGCGCGCGTGCTGTCGCTTTAAAAAGATTTGTTGTCAAAGTTTGACCGAGGTCAATTTAACTCTCGCGAGTGTTCTTACAATCACACATCATTATTAAAAATTAAAACATGACACGCCTATTTCTGTTTGCTTATGCAACAATAAATAAAACACTAACAAACTAACAGGAATAAAAATGCAGCGAGGAAGTTGACACTTCATCATCATAATAAATAAATAGGCTACTGCATACAAACCTTTATTTTTATATTAATACACATTATGTTTAGAAATACACATGGCTCGCCTACTTCGAAGGCGCTGTTTCATCAGATATCTGACAAGTCAACGTGTAGGCTATCCACCTCTTATTTTGTACAGTAGCCTACATACTGACACTGTAATATGATATGAAAACAAAACGGTCTGTGTGACTAACACATCATAGCCCATAAACGAAAATAAAAAGATCGACTTTTCCAGCAAGTCAAGTGTCAACCTGAAAGTCGCTTTTACATATGAATAGCCTACATCCAGCCGCACGAACCGGCAAAATATCTGAATGTCATAAGTCTAAAGTTGCATCCCATTCAATAGCCTGACTGTTTACATTTCATAAACACATTTCACAGCTTAAACGACATTCAACCGTTGTGTAATGTAAAATCGACCACAATAGGTAATTGCAGACAAAGAATAACGGGACATGAGAGATTTAAGACGGGAGGCGCTCCGACAACGAGCAAAGAGCGTGTCTACAGACCGCAGTTAGAAAAAACAACGATGATTAGTATTGAAATATATTTTATATATGTGAAACAACGCCGACTATGCTGCTGATAACATCCTATTTATGTGTTGAAATGCAAGCGTTTATTTAAGATAATATGAGCTGGTTAGCCAGTATGCTAGCAGGCTGCAGATGGGAGTCACTGGCCATCACCTCGCTGCTGAAATAACTGTATTCCTATAGCTAATACTGCATAAACAGACGCTTCTGGACATTTAAATTGAACATTTTTTCAAATGACATTAATAAAAATCAATCTCGGATAATCAGCGAAATAAGACTGCGAAGCCCAAGCCTCGCCTTTCTGACAGAACCCGTAAAACACAGAGAGATTATGGCAAAAGCAAGTGGCTTCCATAGATACCTTCAATGATGACAGTCCCGGTGCACGAGCGAAACACTTCCGAGGAAATACGATGGTGTGGTTCAAATCCAAATGGACGGCTTTCCAAACCTGGCTGGTAAATTCAAACTAGCAAAAAATCCACCGGCTCGCCTCTCAAGTGATGGGAGCAGAATGAATCCACGCGTTGCTGTGGGTATCTAGGAAATGCTCGTCTCTCTGCCGCTCCCTGCCAAATAATGACCCCTCCCACCGATTCCCCAGCCACACAGACGACAGGTGCTGAGTATGCGCGCTCCCTCCGAGCGCGGCCGCTTGCTAAATAGTGAGCCGTGTGGTACCAAATGGTCAAATCGCGGAGGCTCTCTGACGCGCGTGCGCAGTGAGGAAGACGTAGAGAGCGCAGCTCGGGATGGGCGGGGCGCGAAGATGCTGCGCATCTTTGTTAATAGTGATGGCTCAGCTGGAGGACGGGACGCGTGCTCGGTGATGTATGCTCGCTGCCAATTGATAAGTGTTTGGATTTGTGTAGGCTGCGTTTTTTCTCTTCTTGGGAAATAGGCTCATTGTGTTACTACGTGAACAATATGTTTAAATGTTTTTGACGATGAATAATTTACAGTACCGTATCAGTGAAAGTCAACGTTTGTTGTATCTCTCAAACACTTTTATGGTGTTTGGGTTCTTTTGGTGACACCAATAAACTGTTGTTTAATGTACAACGCGTCATGAAGACTCTTCTCAATTTGTGAATTTGAAATAACATAGGCAGTAATCAATGATCTTTAAATGGACAGTTCACCCAAAAATGAAAATTCGGTCATCATTTACTCACCCTCATGTTGTTCCAAACCTGTAGAAATTTATTTGTTCTGATAAACACAAAGGAAGATATTTGTAAGAATGTCTGTTACCAAACAGATCTCATCCCCCATTGATTCTCATAGCATCCATTTTCCCTATGGCAGTAAATGAGGGATGAGATCTGTTTAGTTACTGACATTCTTACAAGTATCTTCCTTTGTGTTTATCAGAACAAAGAAATGTATACAGGTTTGGAACAGAGGGCGACTGGGTTCATTATGGGGTGGACTGTCCCTTTAAAGTGTAATACCCTCCGCCCCAGAGAACCGTGTGTTGTCGACATCTATTGTTCCTTCAGTCGTATGCTCACCATGCTGTGTCATGCTGCTGTCAGTTATATATCACAAGGCTGTCAGGAGCACAGGGACAGGTATTCGGAAAACCACGAAACATGTACCCGTCCTACTAAGCTCTCCACAAGCAACTTTGGTGATAACAGTATTACCAGAATTTTGTTTTTGTAACTGGAAAGTCCCACTTCCCATGCACCTACACAGCTAAAGAAATATCATAGTTATACAGGAAACCTTAATACAGATACTCAAAGAAATATCATATTTTATGTATAAGTACATAAATGTTTATATGCACATTTATTGTTCGGATATGCATTTAAAGCTTAATACAACCCTATAGTGTAACAGTAACATTTTCATTAACATGTATTCATTAACACATTTTCATTGCTGATTCTCACCTCTGACAGAGATTGGCAGTATATGCAAAATGAATATGCTTAAGGTGTGTGAGGTTTACATATTCATAAAACTGTAGTAAGCAAATCTGGCAACGCAATGGGTATGGGTAGTAAAATCCATGTACAGTATGACTGCAGCCAGATGAAACGATGTGAATTGTGGAATATGTTAAATCTAAGAACCAGCTAATGTTTAAAATCAACTAATGTTTCAACCCCATCAGCTTTATTTAGTTGTCATAATAATTTAAGGGCATTTTCTAATGCTAATGAGTTGGAATGTCAGATTAATGTCGGGCTATGATGTGAATTCATGTGAATTTGCGTCTAATCACATCAGCTTAACTGATGCAAATTAACCTTCACTGTTGCTTATTGACATTAAAGAGATTCAAAAATAAATATTCCTTCACCATTTACTCGCTCTCATGTCATTCAGAAGACAAACTAATATTTTGAAGAACGTTGGTTGACTTGCAATGTATAAACACAAACCACTGAGACATTTCTTAAAATATCTTCCGTTGTGTTACAAAGAACTTAATGACATGAGGGTGAAGAAATGATGATCATTTTATTTTTGTGTCTTCTATTCCTTTAAAACAATTGTTTGTTGTTCATATATGCATATTCATCAACTGGATCATTGTGCTTTCTACTGGATCATTTCTCGAGTGTTGTACTTCTGCCAAAAATTAAGGTCAGTCGTGTGTCATTTAAAAGCACCCTTAAATGTAAACGTGGGTGCTGAATTCAGTGAAAATGAACCGAAGGGGTTCACATATGTGAATTTACACTAGCAGTAATAAACAATATTAACCTCTGTCACTCTTACCCTTTCCCGCACGGTAGAAAAATGTGCGGTTTCACGCAGCTGTGTTAACCTGGGGATGTGACGGTTGTCCGGGACATTAGTGGGAAGGATCCAAGGTTTTTAGGGAGATTGTGGCTGTCATAGGGAGAGTCTCAGTCCTGCCCAACCCCTCTCAGACCACCATCTGCTGCTCTCCGCTCTCTTCATCTGGAACAAATCGGCTATTGAGAGAAAACGGTGTGAGCCGAACCTGATTATGTTTGTTTGGTTTGTATGTGTGCCTAAATCACCCAACATGTACAGACATTTCTATAGACGCAAACAAAAGCACTTCCTGTATCAATTTAGTTCTTTTTTTAAACTCACATATAGTCTCAAAGATGTTTAGTGCTCCTGGACCAGTGTTGTTTACGTCTTGTAAAAGGGTCTATATAATTGTTTAACTGTTGTACAGGGGATATTTGCAGCCATCATCATGCACTTGAGGCCCCATACCCTGCCCATCTGTTGAGCGCACAAGTTTAAAGCCACCATGTGGCCCAGTTGGACACCAAAGCGCTGATATAACCGGGGTGGAGCCATCCTAAGGGACCTTTACATCACCCTGGCCTACTGACAGCCCTTCAAATGGATTTCACCTCATTCGCTTCCCACAGCATTCTCAGCTGTAGGACGGATAGCACTGGCGGGATAGACGTAGTAGAACTTCCAGTGATGCAACATTGGGTGTAAGGCCTGTAATTTCCTCCTCCGGCAATGGGTTGTAAAGCTTTAGTCACAGCACACACCTGTGGATAGAAACAGGGAGAAAGGGTTATTGGATGTGAATGCTTAGAAGACGGTGAGGATTAGCTTTTACCTGCCTGCTGGGATGAATGTCACCTGACTGTGTGATTTAATGGAAAACATATGGCACGCTAAAAAAAAATCCCCACCAGAATGAACACGGGCAACGGGATGACTTAGACTTGACCGATGTAATGGGCCAATCAAAATCATGATGTTTCCAGTATGTATCGTAAAGAAATGTTCAGTGGTCTTAATCGCTCGGCACTAAACCGAATTCAGTCGATGAGCATAATATGACAGATTTGTAATGGTATCCAAAAGTTTAACAATAACAGAAATCTTAAATCAATATATATGTATGAATGATTCAAAAGCCTTGTTTTAGAACTACATGTTAACGTTAGGTGAACGTTCTTACAACATAAAAATTGTTATCTGGGTGTAAAGAGTAATGTAGTGGATATATAATCCTGCTTTTATGTACTGTGTAATGCCATGACAAGCTAGTTGTTCCACTTTACCTAAACCGGATTCTTCCACTGTACATTTATTGTCAACACCCAAGTGCTCATTGGCTGTGACTGTTCACAATAGAGTCATACATTACTTTTCTCATGCAAAAAGACTTGAGATGTTTTGATGTCTATATTGAGACAAGCTGTGTGATTTCAACTCAACAGAACTGTTGCTTGGCTCATTCATTCGGCTCCTGAAGGTTCAATGGGCGACAAACAATGTTTGTTTAAAAAGTTGCAAAGCGAAACAGTGCAAATAAATACGACAGAATCCTGAAATAATGATGATGCCTGCAAGAAAGAGTGAGCAGGAGAGATAGAGAATCTATGACTTGACAGCATACTTTCATTGCAGTGCAAGAACATCCCCGGGGTAAAAGCCCGAGCCACTGCAGAATTCTGGCCAAAGTTTCCTGGCACCTGGGTCATGAATTAAACAGCATTCATGATTTAATAACATGAGAAGGATGAATCATTTAGAGGAGAGTCAGAATGAGTTATGGTCATACAGAGGTGGAAGGGAGGGTATTGTAACTGTGTCACTATGGGGTTAGGACTTATGATCATTTGGGTTTCCATTCTGTCCATATGCCCAGTCCTTGTGTGCTGACATAGAAAGATGCTCTAAAAATATTCTCTGTGATGTTTGACAAATATTCGTCCTAAGATTTCTATTCAGGCAAAGGTATTATATGTGGCAAGAACTGTAGCACATTTGAATGATATTTTGGGGGATCCTGGAAAAGTACAGTTTTGCAGCACAATATTGCAAGAACTAAGCCCTGCGTTTTTTATCGTTACTATAAATGACAAAGGCACTCCATGTAAAAAGATGCACATTATGTAAAATTGTGGTGTTATTAAAGTGCCATTGCCAACTATCAATATTTAGGTGGTGTTTTTAATATCATTAGTGCACATTTAGGTGTGCTTGGTAAGTAAAGGTCGGTGAAGAGTGTGCCAATATACTCTCTGGTCTCCATCCACACATAAATTATGAAAAAATATTTACATTTTTACATTACATCACATAATTCTAGGGTGCTTTGAATTGGTTGCTAGGTGTCCAAGCCTTTGAAATTCTGTCTTGAATGGGTCGTTCAATATACACTAAATCAATTCAGATTTGTTGTTCATTTTTTTGTCCAGCATGAAGACAAAATCTTAAAGAACACTTATAATAGCACACCTCTCATTAATAAGCAGCATGAAAAATCAATCATGCCAATAACACAAACTTAGTATTTGCTAGAAAATTGACCTCTGAGGTTAGACGTTTGTTAAGTTACTAATCTCTAGTGTGAACAACAGTAATCTGAGACACTGTTTTAGTTTTGTCCCGACTAGAAAACTCTCTTCTTGTAAGAACATGGGCCTATTTGTGGCTGTGCCCCATATTCAGCATGCAAAAGCCCAGAGGGGTCGGTATTGAAGTTTAAGTTTTCGATTCTTTCCCCATTTAGCACCTTGTGTGCTACGCAGGCAGAGACATTTATAGAGTATTTATGGAGCATTTTCAAAAGGTTATGGTTAGGGTTATCATACAAAAGATATTTTGAAGAATGTTGGTAACCGAACCACGACGATACCCATTCACTTCTATTCTACAGACACAAAACCAATGCAAGTCAATGTTTGGCTGTTGTTCGGTTACCAACATTCTTCCAAATATCTTCTTATTTGTTCTGCATGAGACGGAAAGCCATACAGGTTTGAAATGACAAAATGTTTATTTTGGGTTGAACAATCACTAATACTACAAGTAAATGTAATATCAACAATTACTTATATCTATCAAATATCAAAATAAGCAACACCAAAACTGTCACCTTCTCTCTCATTTAATGTTTTAATAAATGAAATAGTAATGACTACTATTAATGTTATTAGCTGTATAATCAATGTTCACAACCTCTGAACATTAACTCCAATCCATACGCACAATGAGAGCTCTTCTGCCCGTACAAGAATTAACATCATAAATGATTTATGATACACCATTACCCAGGAGAAACTGTAG
This sequence comes from Oreonectes daqikongensis, assembly GCA_026939265.1. Classification (NCBI taxonomy): domain Eukaryota; kingdom Metazoa; phylum Chordata; class Actinopteri; order Cypriniformes; family Nemacheilidae; genus Oreonectes; species Oreonectes daqikongensis. The sequence continues at coordinate 2,299,099 of JAOTQM010000031.1, forward strand.
TCTGCGTAATAAAACGTTGACACGTGCTTTACAGTCAAGTAATAGGCAGAACTCTGGATACAAGGCCAATGAACACATGACTGCCTTTACCCTCTATTCAGTGACATGACGGGTATATTTCTTGGCAAGGTTGGTCCTTTGAGCTGGCGTGATGGTTAGGTATTCATAAGCAGGTGCGATCTACCTCCATCTTAACATTATAACAGTACAGGACAGGGCAGAACTTATTAAAACATTCATCATATAGCCTGTTTGATTCAGCTTAAATCTATAGACAGATCTAACTCAACAGGAATGCATGAAATGCAAACATGATAGAGAGCCAGATAAAATAAAGCTTATCATTTATTATTAAGAAAACTATACGATTATTCCCACCATTTCATCATACCATGTTCGCAGTCCAAAACATTCCAGTCAGTCGATCTCGGGTCTTCCGTTTCAATTTAGCTTTGCACAAATGATTTGAGGAAATAATCTTTTCTTCTCATTTTATGTTAAAGAAGAACAGATTTGACACAAGAATCATTAAACAGGTTATGAACATTCTGCACTTTTAATTCAATATTCAGGTAAAACTTTTCATTTTTACTTAAAGCACTTTAAAAACCTTTTTAACTTCACTCATCAGAATATTGCACAAATAAATGTGCTACACAATGCCATATAACCATCTGAATGCTTCCATAACCTTGAACCTTGAACATCCACAGAACCTTCACCAAAGGTCCTTTGTAATGGAAAAATGTTCTTTAGACTATAGAAAAGTAAGAAAGAAATGGTTCCTTGGCTTGAAAGAACCTTGAAGAACCTTATTTGCCCTTACAGAGAACAGAAGTACATTGTTAAATCATTAAATGTGATATATTTAAAACTTCGAACACTTGAAATTTACACCACAGTCACTGACTGACGTCAAATGGCAGCATTTCTTATAATAAATAAAAAAAGCTCACTTTCAAGAGTTGAAATATGTGGGGTTTTATCCGAGGAAACTGAGAGTCCCTCGGGATGCTGTTGTACCTCAAATGACACGTTGTGCCCCGAACTTGAAAAAAGTATGGATAGAGTTTACAAAACTCCTAATTTCAGTTGTATTGCAGCATTTCTTATTTACCCGAAACTCTCTGCTCTATCTGAGCCACCTTTTGAAAAATAAGTACAATTTGGACAGTGCAAATGCAATAATTATTCGAACTTACCAATATATTTACATACTTAAAAATAAACCAACATTAACAGTACTTCACAGACGGTTCCACAACTGCAACTTTTGGAATTTTGTGAATTCGACGTTTGTTTTTGGGTTAACTTATAAAAATAAGTAACCTGGCTGCCTTCAAATTCATTCAACTCAAAAAATATTAGTTAGCTAATGAATTTCATGCAAACTCGTTATGTTAACTAATATTTAAGTCAGCCAGACTACTTATTTGAACCAACATTAATTTTTTTACAGTGTACGGAATCCTTAGTTTTTTCTAAAGACAGATTCTTAAAGAGAAACTGAAAATAACATTCCAAACGTCTGCATTTTTTAGCTCACAAAAATGCTAATTATTGCCATTTCTTATTGATCTAAGGGTTTTTCATAGAAATACACAATTGGGACACTGTGTTGCAAACAGGAGTAAAACTTTCTATCAAAATAAAAAATTCTAGCCTTTCCTGGAAACAACTTTATAACTTTAGGGTTTTTGAAGGGAAGGCATAATTTAAAGCATTTTAATGTAGGTCTGAAAAGCAAGTATGAGGTAATACAAGGCTATGTGCGCTCTGACATTAATTCATGCGGGGCTGGGGTTTATTGTGCTCATCTGACCCTCATTCTTCTTGTTTGTGCTATAATACCTTTACAGCATCCTTCACATGTACAATTTTGGCGTTATGGCTCAAAAACATTAGTGGGTTACGTTTATGCTCAATAACATGTTTATTTTTCTAGCTTCAATTTTTATTACCATATTTTAAAACATTATTAGCTTAGCTTAGAACGCTAATATTAAAAGTGATAGTTCATCCAAAAATGAAAATTCTCTTGGCATTTCAAACCTGTATGACTTTCTTTTTCCACAGGAGATAAACCTTGTAATGTATACTACTGTACTATTATATGATCCTTATGGCCGTGGTCTATAATAAGTCATAGTTCTGAACACACACACATTACTGCTTGGAGAGCGGGTAGCTACATTTTCTATATGTAACTTTGGACGACAAAATGGACGGCAAAACATGAGCAAATCAAATCTCCTGCTATACTTTAGACTTAAGTACCATCTCTGCCCACATGCGTAAGTGTACTAGATAATGGGGTGAGCTTTTATTCTCCATATGAATGTTATATGATCTTCTTTAAGGGGAAGTGTGCCATTTTTATGCCAGCAGCATCACTAAATGCTACTGCTGGTTGGACCGGAGTAAACATTTCCACATCCAAAGAATTCCACGCTCAATCTTTAAAACGCTCCCTTAAATCATACCCAAAAATCGAATTACTTTAAGATTATCCACACAATTATCCATACTGTGCCACATTACGAAGTTATGATAAAAAAATCTGGCTCAGAGAACCCCCAGAAGCGACACAAAAACTCATCTCTACTAACAAGAGCAATTCCTGCTTCAGCAACCTGGATGCTCGCACACGCCATTCTGACAACGGCACCTGTTGTCGGAGAATTCATTATCCCTGTGGGTCCAGAGCAGGCTTATCTATCACCTGTCACTCAATGAACTAATGGAGTATACAGAGTGCAGTCACAGGAAATGATCCAGTGACCCCAGCTGACCAGCAATCCCATTGCTCGGGTATATGGGGCTACCGCAGCCAACATCTGCATGCATAGCCTGGGGGAAATACATTATTTGAGTTCGTGTGGTCTCTCTCTCTCTCTCTCTCTCTCTCTCTCTCTCTCTCTCTCTCTCTCTCTGACTAAGCAATGCTGGGTTTTCTATGATGATTGTTATGCAAATGTACTGGCAACCTGTCAGCTTCAGTTAGTTAGAAGACGTTCAGTTCCAGAGAAACAATACCAGTCCTCAGCGGGTATGTCAAGCAAACATGTTTCAAGATTGACTTTAAAATTAGTTCTCAATCTCTATATGCTGTATTAAAGTTCAATGAAGAACAAAGTATTAGTAAATCATATTATATATAGCTAAAAAACCTTTTACAACTAGTGGTCAACAGTGTGTTTCTCAGGTAAAAAGACAAGTAGAAGCGTGACAAAAAGAACATTTTCATTTCAGGGTTACATTTGATATATTTTGTCATAAACTCAATCACCTTTCTATATAGAAACTGATTACAATCTTTAATACGTTTACAGTGTTTACATGTATTCGATGCCTTCTATTTTCCATAATTCTATCACATACAAAATATCTTTTGAACTTTTCCTAAATACATGTACAAATATTATTGTTGTGGTGCCTAAAGGTGAATAAAAACTTTGCAGTAGTTGAGGTCTGAAAAACATTGTTATTTTGACCTGTTTCTCCAGTTTTTATCGTCTTCAAAAAATGCAAATAGAAACATTATTTTTGTTTGAAATTTGGGAGAAATAGTATTAGTTCATGTAATATAACAAAAAATACCTCAACCCATACCTATAAATAGTAAATTCAGAAAAACTGAAAGTGGTCTTTGAAATGGTAATCAAACCCATGACCTTCGCACAACTAACACAATGCTCTCCTAAACCGAGCTACAGAAACACGGTTGTTCTGGCTCTCCTAACTCATGGGTTGAAGGGTTTTCCACCACTTCTCTCAAATAGACAACAAGAGCCCAAATCTCCAGCATGGTGCCATCAGGCACTATTAAAACAACGTTCTCCATTGATTCATTCTCAAGGCTGCGCTCTATTGCAACTGGCAGGACACCGTGTATCAGAGGACAGTAGATCAGACGGTGCAGCGCGCTATTACGCCTCATTGAAACAGAGAAGTGTGGAACTGAACTGTCGGTGTGATTTAATGTTATGGCAGAAAGGTGAGCACGGTGCATCGGGATGTCCTACTAGACTTACATGATGCCAGGCTGAAAGAGTAATGCAGAGGATGGATCGCAACTTATGGCCATTCTGTATCAACTGTTGGGAGCTAAAAATGGACTGCAGGTATATTCTGAGTCACCTGGAGCAGAGAAAAACCCCAAAGTTCATAACCTAATGTCTAAATTATCCCCAAAAAAGTAACAGAACATCTGAAATAAAGACTGGAGAGAAGGTTTTCCTGTTCAATCCCACCAGAACTGTTCTCAATTGGTGTAAACCGATTGCGCAGAAACGCATCCCACCTATGTTCTATGGTTCCCCCAACGCATGTGCATTTTGCTTACTGATGGCAAATTCACCCCCTCTTATCCCTCTCATCCCTCTCATCTCTCTCTCTCTCTCTCTCTCTCTCTCTCTCCTCCATAGGAGGTCTTCCATTCATTACACTACATGTCACACTCAGCTATTGTGTAACACCCTATACAAACACCAATTACAGTTTTCACATTTCTCCCGAATCACATTATTGTCATGTTGGCAGTAATTCCAAGTGTGCAGGTTTTATGTGACATGACAGCTGTGTTGCTGAAATATATTAAAAGCTTTAGCTTCCTGTACAATGTATGTTAGACCAGGAAACAACATATATGTTAAGATTGTTCATCAATATATTTATCATCACTTTACAACTTGGGTCAGCTTATTATAGAGTATATGCCCTGCTGAAAAACACAACCAAAAATAGTGGTCATAATAGTGGTCTACAGTGATTGTGGCTAGTTACTGAAGGTCTAAGTGGTCTTCCAGAATAATCTTGTACAAAAATTAATTCTGGTTTTATTATAATACATATTGTTTTATGCAGATTGATTATAATTTGTATAACCATACAAACACTACAAATACAATGGTTACTGTTGCAAAACTATAGTAACCATGGCTGTTTCTCAAATTGCGTTCTTCAGCGATCTTGTATCCTTGTGTTCTCGCTCTACGTCATTATTAATACTCAAGAACACAAGAACAGAGAACGAATGGAAGTACCTGGATGTGTTCTTGATATCAAGGATGCATCGTATGCAGTTTGTTCTTCCAAGGTTGCCTTGAAAGAAGATCGGTCTCTACAAGAACACACTAGGACTAGGACTTGGACTTGGACTGCGTTTTTTTCAGCAGGATGGATATGTTTATTTCATGTTGTACACATGTTGTGTAAAAACCCACACAGACGTTACAATTCTCTCTACAACACGTTGCTTGACTTCAACAAGCACAAAACATGGATCAAGGTCCCTGGATCCAGAAAAGCACTTTAACTTTAACTCAGGAAAGCTTGTCAAATAAGGCCAGTGGTCTGTCTTACAGTACATTTAGTATCCATGTACAGCTTGTTAACTTTTATCATTAACACTTACGTTTCATTACTTGACTTCAGTACCTTTTAAAAGCTCTTTAGTAAAAAAGCTTCCGCCATATGCTCCTCTCAGCCCAGTGCACTTGAAATGATCTAGATTAGAAAAAGCATAAAGAAACATTGACCCAAAGTTTGAATATTGACATTATTAATGCTACAAAATAACATCGCTAGCACCATGTTACCATCAGTTGAGCTACAGTCTTGTTCTTTTGTGCAAGAATGCAGAATGAGGACACAGTTATGAAGTACATTGAGGAAATGTAATTTTGAGTAAAATGGCAAACCTAATCTGGGCCCTGTTGGCACCTCTGTTCATTAAACAGCCAGCCAACAAAGCAACAAAGGAGTTCAAGTCCATTTATGTCAATTTAAAAAGTAAGTTGTATTGATTTCTGAAGGAAATGTTATTATGAATAAGACACATCCTACAGTAACTGTATAGTTCACAGCTGCAGAATGGGAGCTCAATGAGATTATGAAGAAATATATCATTTTTATAAAGAACTTGAATAAGTCTTCATCCTTAAAGAGACAAACCTTTACTCTGAGATATAATACAGACTGTATGTATTTGCACCGGATCCCAAAAAAATGTCACCTATTTAAACAAGTGCAGGCTTACGTCACGATTAGGCTATAATATAATAATTTATCTGGCATTTGTATCTGAGAATAACATGTTAGAAAACATTTCCTCAAGGCTGTTGGCTTCTGGGGTCTGAGACGATAAAGAGACGTGTTTAAGCGTTCCGATCTGCTCAGCGTGACCACGCTAATAATCCAAGTCAAGAGCATTTCATAAAAACTCATCAGAGCTTCATCTGGCCCTTACGACACTGAATTGTGCTGAAGAGCGAATAGTTGAATGTTCAGTTGATTTTGGAGCCGTTCAGCTGAACGCAATCAAATTGATGGAAGTTTCAGAAGAGTAAAATCAAAGCTATTGTGTTTGATGAACAGACGACCACAAATCTTATCCTGGGAGCCCGGCGTACAGTTACTTCTTAAATACACTTCATTTTTATATAGATGCTTTGATCTAAAGTGACCTGCTCTGCATCCGTGCTGTCCTTAAGGAATCAAACCCACGACACTTATAATGCAAGCGACAAACATTAATAAATGTGTGAACAAGAAATATAGATTTTTTGTAACATTTCATTCCTAATGTGTTTCTCTTCCTCTGGGCCGAGATGTTTAGCACGTCTACCCTAAAAGTGGCAGAAACATACTAAAGGATGCTTAAATAAAACTGGCAGCAGCAGGTGTTATAAGATGCCTTCCCAGCTGTTCTGTTACCACCCATACACAAACATACATCTAGTCAATGCCAGACATCTGCTACAGTTAGTCATGTTGAGCTACTGTTGGATGGACTTCACTTAACCTCTGACCTCAGGGTCACTAAAAAATGACAATGGGAGGAGAAACGAACCACCTTATAGCCAATGAACCACCGACTGTTTGTTTTATCAGTATCAACCCCTGCTGGGATGCTGGAGAACTTTCTAAACAATCTTCGGTAACAATTTACAATAGGGCTGAATTAGTTGGAACTTAAAAAATCTTTTTTAATATTTCATTTATATAGAGATTTAATAATACATTCTTATAATCAATGTGTTTATATTAGTTAATGCACAGCATGAAAAAACAAATTTGGTATTAATAAATATTACCAAAGATGAATAAATGCTGTATTGGGGACAATACATATCAGAGGTTTTTGCATCATTCATATCCACATACTGTACTGTATTTCCCATTCTCACCAATAGAGGTCTCTCTCATTCCAAAATGTATTATTTTTATTAAACTCATTTTTAGGTTGTATATATCGACATCAAGTGTTGCGTGTTTTACTTAAAAGATAGCTCGAAAAATAGGAATACGATTTTTTATATTCTTGAACCCAACCTATTTTATTGCTTGGTTATTGTTTTATGCGTTTTATTGTCGTATATTTTTTCTACATAAATGCAATGTGCATAAATTTTGTCTCAAAACAGCAACAACATATATGTTATTTGTTTTTACTAAAGTCACCTTATACTTGTGAATTATTGCTTGTAGCTGTCACTTTATAGAGACTTATTGCAGAAGTGAACTGCCGGGGTTCAAGAGAACAGAGGAAGCATAGTCTTATTGATTTTGATAAAGGATGAGAGCTTTATGTTCTCCAGACATTTCTGGTTGGTTGGACTTTGTGTGCAAGTAAAGCACGGATCAATGTGGTGTCTGCTCTCACTGAGGTAAAGCACTTGAACACCAGGCTGAGAAAGCAAGACGGCGGCAACAATAAAACTACAGAGTTTTGGAAATGATAAAACCACTAAATGTTTTCTGGAAATGTTTGATGATTCATTGATTACTTATATTTGTTATTGTTATACTGAGGCTATATTTAATTTTGTATTAATACAAACCAAAAAGAGAAGATCTCCTTATTTACTACCTAAAGGTGTCCGAGTATGGTTCATTTTAAGGTGTGAAAATGTGTCGACCTGTCAGATCCTGAATGCTCTCATCCATCAGTCAGGCATCTGACCTCGCTATGAACATCACCAAGGCATGAAATCTTATAAAGTTTTGATGTGGAGATGACATTTTGGAGATACGGGATTTTTGGATTAACGCGCTTATCTAACACTAGATCTCATCTTCTTTTCCCTAAAACTCTTTCAGAAAGTTTTGTCAGAGCGATCAAAAGGACCTCCAGAAGTTTAATTAGACTCGTGTCTTTGAAATTCCCAGCGGAGCCGCTCTACAGACATCTGGACAAACTGGAGTCACTGTTCACTCTGAAGTTGCCTGTTTAAAATGCATTTGTTCACTTATATTCATTAGGATTATGCAGATTGGATGAGTCTGGCGGCTCCTGTCGGGCTGTCACGAGAGGAGGCGTATCAATGAAGATTGCACATAATATTCAGTGTTCAGTCAGGTGAGACAGCACTACGCTCCCAAACGTTTGTTACTTGTTTTCAGCGCACAAACGTACAATGAATCTCAGGAGACTCCCTTTAAACGAATCTCAGGAAGTAGATCCAAATTTTATTTTGCACTTATAGTACAGTTAGCCAAACAGCAACTATTTCCCAGATAAAAATGTGAGCCCGTTTGCAAGTTAAAAGTCTGGCCAGTATTATTTTGGGTTACCAGTAGAAGAACCGTTACTTGGCTAAACTTAAATGCGATAAGGTTACACGACCCATTCAACAAATTGTTTATTTCATAATATTATTTAAATTAAATCAAATATAGTCATATTATCACCAAACACAGACGTGAAGTTATACGTTTGGGCCAGGAGCGTGCGTCCGATGAAAACGTCTATACTACTTCATTTGCACAAGTACAAAATGAGACATATTTTGAACAAAACTGAACACATTTTAAAATAAGTTACTTTGGTGCAAAACTTTGATTTAAACGAATAGATTTTGGTGTTTTGTTTGTTAGTTTTGTTTCATTTACTCATCCTCAAGTTGTTAAAAACATGACTCTTTCTTCTGTAAAACACAAAAGAAGATATGTTGAGAAATGTTTTGTGTCCATACAATGGACATCAATAAGGGTCAATGTTGTTTGGTTACCAAAATTCTTCAGAATATCTTCAGAAAGTCATACAGGGAGAAATAACATGATGAGAGAATATTTATTTTTGGGTGAACCATCGCTTTAAGAACCTATGAGGTGTTTCCACAACAAAACAGAGCAAAACAAGAACAAATTGCAATGAACTTTTTCATGATTTTCCTCTGTTGAGATCAAATCCGGTTTTCCACAGGTGGAGAGTATCTCTGGGATACAGCACTGCCCTGTGGAGATGGGAATAAGTGTGAAAGGACATAATCCAATCTGCTCCTCCTGAGTGCTTGAGAGAACTGCTTCTTCATGCCTGAAGAAAGATCAGCTTACTCCTTCCCAAACACAATCCATCACTGCTGGCACCAGAGCGCCAGGCTGATCTCGGTTCAGCTTTGAAGCATTAGCGAGTGCGTATCTCATTCACCACTTCCCCAATCTGAGCACTCGTGCGTCGTTTGTCAGGAGCACTATTCGTTTCTTCATCCAAAACTTTTTTAATGGGCAAAAAGACACCTCCTCAATATTCTAATGCCAACCTTTGCAGGACAGAAGTTTCACCGGGAGTCGAAAGCAATGCTGCCATTTCTGTTAGCCAAGCGCTGCCACGATTATTTCCCATGTTAATTTGCATCATGGACCCAAAGGAGCCATGTGTCATCCTGTCTCACTGTAATGAGAAGAACTGCAACAAACTCGGCTCAATCTATTGTGTGGATGAGGAGGTTGGCATCTTTCTGGCCAGGTGTCTTCACGTCGACACCGCGGGCCTTCAGCCAGAAGGAGATGAGAGAAAACAGAAGGAGAGACAACGCAAGTCAAACTCTCTTAAATGCTTTATGGCAACTCCGAGGATTCATAGAACAGGAGACAACCGTGTCTCTTAGCAACAGACTCCATGAACCCAGACATTTATTTGATAGGTCGTGTACTCCTGTCACACAAATGCATTGATTTATGTCAGTATGCATATACAAGTAATGTACCATAATCCAGTCTCATCCTATGTCTAAGTACTGTAATAAAGAATCGCATGCATTTCCGAGAAGTCATTATGGCATTTAGAGATGTGCAATTATCTCATTGGGTCTCAGCTGCTGGTAATGCAGAAAATAAGTGCGGTCAGGCTTGAAGTGTGTGTTTGCAGTGTGACATGTCAGGTGTGAAGAGGTACAGAACAGAGGTCAAATCAAAGGATCCGTCCTTAAAGGCTGGATATCTTTTACTCGCATTTTATGTCATTTAATGATACAAAAAGAACCTGATTTCTGTAAGTGATCAGAATATAATGTAGAATTTCAGTTTGATTTTGTTACACGTTTCAGTATGATTGTGTAAAAGATGCTTATGGTCTTTACCTTGATAGGATTGATAGGATTTATGTGAAATGAAATGTACAATAATTCCCAAGAAATGAAGAAGGCATGGCATAAAACATAAAATAGTTAATTCGTTTTAATTTCCATGCGTCCATTTATGAGGAATATGTGCCGTTATGGATGTGACGATCCTGACTATTGAAAATCATGCACTAAAAATGCTTTAAAAACTTTGAGACTTCACATGGGTATTTGAACCACCAAATGCTGACTGATCTGCGCCATCAGTATAATAAAAACTTCATTTTTCATGGTAAGGTTGACATTTGCGTAATACGTGCCATTTTATAGACATACTTTTTTGTAACAGTGAGTTGTACAGCAAACGTTACACAAATGTCCACTAGATGGCGACAAACATCACTATTATACAGAACCACTTCCCAAATAAACCACAGGGTGACAGTACTTTATAAGGAACAAGGCAGCTTCTGCTCTTCAGGACAAACACAACCTTTTTAACCAAAGAGAAACACAATAATAATACTGATAACTTAAACAAATATAGCAATAGCCTACATAATGTCAATCCTTCTGGATCAAACATGTCATTTAATATTATGGTAACACTTTACAAAAAGGTGCCATTTGTTAACAATTCGTTAATGCATTATCTAAAATAAAACAATACTAATACAGCATTTAATATTGTTACTTCATGTTCATTTCAACATTTATTAATGCATTATTAAAATCAAATGTTTTCACTTTTAACATTAGTTAAGGCGCCATGAACATGTAATTGTATTGACATGAACTTACGTAAAATGATTAATAAATGCTGAAAACGAAATTGTTCATCGTAATGTTAGCTAATGCATTTACTACTTATACCAATATTACGCAAAATATGCGTTTAGCAGACGTTTTTAATCTACTGTTACATTCAAAATACATTTTATTATGCGTTTCCTTAATCTAACCAATAATTTGGGTTCTAAATAAGACATTTGTACCGAGCAAGATCCCGTATTGTTGTGAAAGAAAATAAATAACCATGCAGCGGTTAGCTAGATCAGCTTGATGTTGTTAATGAAAGAAAGGCAAACAAATGGCTGTAAACACACAGTGATTAATCACAAAGATACCCTCGGAAGTTGATGAGCGCATGTCTACGGGGGAAGAAAGTGAGAATTAAACAAACAAACTTTCTTTCACCTCCACACATATTTTAAAGATTCATTGGGATCAGCTTAAAGAGCCTTTTACCAATTAAGAGACCAGAGATGCACGGACTATACTGAAAAATGATCTACTGTCAGACAGATCTGTCCTGAACTTCAAGTACCACCGTCGTGATGCAAGCAGAAACAGGCAGGAAGACGTGTGGAGCAGAGAGTCACATTAAGCATCGGCTCTCCAGAGATGCAGTGATAAACAGCTTCTGTTAAAGGCTTAGCCGGATGTTGCTATCGACCATGACTGTTTAAAATGCTTCAGAACTGTGAGACATCGATACGCACAGAAGCATTGTGTCCTTTTTGCAGGAGTGGCGTACGTAGTTTACATATTACTTTAATTTGTTGTTGTTGTATGAAAAAAACCGACAACAGGTGCGCCTCGCTGCGCAGACCAGACCATTCGGTGTATGACACTAAGGTACCGCGACGTGAGAGGGTTATAAAACAGTCCACTCGATCTCGCGATACGTCAATGTAAAACGCCGATCAGTCTGCGCAGCGTCGCATTAAGCGACATCAATCGATTTGCTGTTTGAAGGTCCGGTGTGTAGTTTTTTGGAGGCTCTATTGATAGAAATGCAATATAATATAGCATAACTATGTATTCAGAGCTGTATAAAGAACTTACACAATGAAGCGTTATGTTTTATTATTGTAGAATGAGCTATTTTTTATCTACATAGGCCTACATAGCGGGCTCACCTTACATAGAATTTGCCATGTTGTTTCTACATTATCCCTAAATGGACAAATTGATACAGAGCGTGTTTCATAAATATGTTATCTCTTTTGGATGTTATGTTAAAAGTCGCAACCTCACCATTAGATGCCGCTAAAAATTCCTTTAAAATATTAACTAAAAATAGCTACTACGGCAAATAATATTTTTTGAAATTGTTATACTTTTATACAGAATTGCAGGACTATATTCACAAAATTGACCTTGTGTTTGGCCTGTATAAATTAAATAGCTTCACTTAAAGAGTACATTCCACGAGATCATAAACAATACATTTCATGCATTGTGTAATGTTGCCGTGTTTGAAAGCAGTCTGCCAAAGTTGTAAATCCGAAGGTGAACGTATAACAATCACGCGAACGAGTCGTGACCCGTCCGAGTCTTTAACCTGCGTGTAGCTACGTATCTAGAAATAATCCCCGCCTGCCCGCGAAACCTTGAACACGCGCTAAACCAATCACAGCAGACTAGACCATCCGACCAATCACATCAGACTACGCTAGCGGAAAGGCGGGAATTAGACCGATGAATCACGGAACGAATCATTTGAGAGTCGATCAAGTAAGGTATTTAGTGTAAATGAATTAGATTTCAATTAGATTTTTACCGCTAATAAAATGATTTACAAATAATCAAAATGTAAAAAATGAAAAAAAATAACTTTTTCTTGTTTTTTTTAAGCTGTTGCTGAGAGCAAAATATGGAAGCAAAATGCAGTTACCCTCTCTCACCACATACTAGTTGGGCAACACTTTTAACACAGGTAAGAAACAAAATAAATGTTTAGGCATTGTTTATGGGGTTTTTGCTATTTCTGTAATGTTATTTGCAGGATGCATTTCAGACCCAATGCCTAGGCAGGGGTTTGATTGAGGAGTTGAGTTTATAGTGTAATAAAACAATGAAGGCAGCTGGGATGAGTCAGCCTGATACTTTTACTGGAGTTAGCCACTGGCAGAAGCAATATATTGACAAAGACAGGAGAATATCATGACCCTGCCCTGGGATCTAACAGAGCTGTATATAACATACTGTATTTGTGTGACCACGTTTGTTCATATGCATACCAAACAAATCGAAAAATGCTGCGTTCGTCACCAGAACTTACGACACGCCTGCGTCATTTGTCGGAACAACACGCGCAGCCGAGAGATAACGGAAGTTAGACATTATCGGTGATAATGTTGTCAATATGGATTCGCTTCAGAAGACCTTTGTTAAGACCACAGAGCCGTGTCGAGCAGATCTTTGATCGATGGATGCACTTTTTGGAGCTTCGTTACCCATTCACTCCCATTCTACCACTTGGAAGATACGTGGTATTATAACTCCGAATGCATTATTCTTCGAGAAGGAAGTCATATTCACATGGGTGAAGTATCCTTTTAAGATAAAATGAAGATAAAACAAAAGTTAATAAAGTAAAACCAAACAACGCTTGATTTAAATGATTTGGGAAAAGTCACATATTTTTGGAGATGCAAGAGATCATAGCCATTACAAAGTAAAAGCTTTGAAACTAAAACAAAATAATGCAAATGTATTCTGCAGCGTTAGCTTTCCTCATTAGCAAAACTTTGACTTATGGGATTGATATGAAAATCTTAAAAAACGTGCAGGTTAAAAAAACTAAATCTATTCTGTTCCCAATTGAAATGACTAAATTGTCCATGTGGAAAACAACATGCAAAAATACGTGAAGGAAATCAATAGTTCTTGAGAATGAAGTGAATCAAATTGAAAGGCATCTGCCGTGCACAGATGAGTGGTTCGGGCTATCAATTCATAGTTACAACTCATGCATGTTGATCACCGTGCGCACTGGCTATCTTAATGAAATTAATATTAAGCTAAATATTGAACTTTTACAGGCCATCATTTGGCTCGAATGTTCATTTACAATAACATTCACTTAGAAAGCACAGATGTCACGTTTCTACATGTTTCTTTGCACTTCCTAAGAGAACAATGATACCCCTGAAAACATCTCTAGGAATGGCAAAATTGTTAGGCAGTGACGAGAGCTCATCATAATGGGATGGTGGAGAGCACTAAAGACTGTTTCCTGGACGAGAACAGGATGTTTCAGCTCTTTATGAAGATCAAACAATCTCTTTTAACCTCTCAGCTCGTGTAGAGTAGGCAGTGTGTTTGATTTCTATTGTGTCTTCGCCGCATCACACGAGTGCCGCATATCAAATTGATGCGCACCGACACACGCTGACGCACGCGCCTATATCAATGTCATCGTGCATTAGCATTCTTTGATTCTGAGAAGCAGAACAATCCCTCGTACTTTTCTCAATAAGTTTTGTACAGTACCTCCAGGAAAGGAGATGGTGAAAGAGGAGAGAATCTTTAAAGTAAAAGGTCACAGTTTCATAGCTTGGGAGCAGTGACACTAAATCTTCCACCTATAAACTACGTCTCCAGCAGCACTTCTGTTTCATTTTGTATTTATTTTTCTTAATCCTACATATATGATTAAATCTTAACGATTTGTGTTTAATATTTTAATTTGGTTATAAATGTCTTGTTGTTTGTATTCTGTTCAAAAGTTTGTGCAGTGTTAAAAAACTGAAACAGGGACTTTTGGACCAGAGTTGTTAACATTGTTTTTATCAGACACACGTGTCTGTTCTGAATTTAACTTCTGGTCTGTGTTTGTTGATCGGTCTGGGCTAATAACTATTTATACTTTATTTAATTTATTTTAATTTATATACAAAAAAATGGATGGTGTTAAAGCCCTAAGTTGGTTATTAAATGCTGTAAGTTGAAACCCCACAGGGTCCAAACTATCACCACTGTGATATTTAACCTCAGGTTGCTGCAAGAGGGATATTTCTGTAATAAATGTACTGTAAGACACTTTAATAAAGCAACAGCTAAACGCATATACCCACCAAATAACACAAATAAAACCCATAATAAATCATTATTACTTAACATCTTTATTACTGTGCGCCATAATATGGGGTATATACCCTCCACTCACACTGTGATAACACTACCACAAAATAAAACAGCCCCACATTCATTTGGCACTGACTTAATATGTTGTTATTCTCGTTCTTCGGTTTTTCGTGATAATTTTAAACTAGGACAGCCATGAATATTGTGATTAATTTTGTTAGCTGATAGCAGCATTTACACAAGCCTCCAGAACCATACAATAACTTCAAGACTATTATTGTTATTATTAGAAATTGCTGTTTCCTTGATGAGCTGCAGCATTTTCGCATGGGGCCAATCTGACGTTAGATGAAATAAGATGATGGGGAAGCGAAATGAAAACATGAAGATGACATAATAAAAACGAGATTCAGACACAAAACGGGTTCATTTTTTAGCAGACACCTTTTTTGTGATTTACATTTGATTTCAGGGGCACAATGGTGACGGCTCATAAATTGCAAGTTTGTCAGTTCGAACCCTGCAAAGAGCTTTCCGTTTGAAGAAATAGTTCACTCAGACGTTTTGGTCTGTACACAGATGTCATCTGGCTTCAAGATATGGCATTAATATAGCACATACGGCATTTATACTGCATTCATGTGTCCTTTGTTGACCTTAAAGGGACAGTTCACCATCAAATTAAAGAGAAAGATATGTGGACGAATACTTGTAAGCAAACTGTTCTTGACTACCATAATAGGAAAAATAAAAATTGTTGTCAAAAGTGCCCCAGAACTGTTTGCTTTCCTACATTCTTCAAAATATCTTTTTTTGTGTTTAACAGAACAAAGAAATGTATAAAGCAATTTGTCCTACTATGGTTGGTAGTCAATGGTGGTCAGGTTACAAGCATTCGTCCAAATATCTTTCTCTGTGTTTATCAGAACAAAGAAATTTGAGGGTGAGCAAATGAAGAATTTTCATTTTTGGGTGAACTGTTCCTTTAATCATTGTTTATTGTATATAAAAGAGCTGTGTGAATATTTGCCTTTTGTGTTCCACAGACCAAATAACAGCACGCAAATAATGATCGAAAATTCAGTTTTGCATGACCTCTTCCTTTAACCATGTTAAAGAGCTTGCGACCAATGCGTAAGATACAAATATCAATATCAAACACAGTTTGCCAACAGTGAAATTCACTGTCATCTCTCTGAAGCTCATTTAATCCCCATCAGAAGTAATTAAAGTAATCATTAGTGCCTTTAATCGTTCAATCATTAATCATCAGGAATGTTACATACCATCATCATGATGGTATTATAGAAAGCTTGATAGCCGTGGTTTTGTCTGCATACTGAATTTGAACAGATTTGCTTTAAGCGAGACATTTTATTCCCTTTAAAGTGAAGGATTTAGTGAAATCATATACACTATAGGGTAAACGGAGCGCATTTTGGGAATAAAATGTTTTATTAATGTTGTTAAGTTCGCCGAGCAAATTACAGCAGCATACCGAACATAACTCGTACTTATTTATAAGTTGTAATGTTTAGCAATCGAATCTAAAAATGTTTCCACGAATGTTGTATGTGGCTTTTTGCCGTTTGGCACCGGCTTTAAGTATACGCAGGTTGAAACAATCAAAACATGTTTTTCATATGCCGTTCGGATCTCCCCTCGCATGTCATTTCAAAAGCAGGTAGGCCACCATCCATCACCCGGCGATCTGCTCAAAGCGACCGGGCCAGGGGTTAACAGGCGCTTCCTGATTGCTGCTGTTATTCTAGAGGAGTTCACCGCTTTCCAATCATCCGCTACAGGGTCACGGACAAGGAGGGAAAACGCGGTCCGATCCTTATAAGCTGAAAAAGTATGTGTGCTTTGGACGGGTACCAGGACGCAATTATTTCAGAACGCAATCCACCTATCACTGGTCCCGGCGACCCGAGAGACGAAGCGTAGACTTGAGAGTTTGATTGTATGGTTTGTGCGGACGGCTCAGCTGGGATGAATGGAGCGGACGGTGAGGATCGTATTTGCGAAGGTCGTAAAGAAATAATGAGATTATTGAATGCAATCTAACGTAGAGACGATGATGCAGTGGTGTGGGTCAGTGAGGAGGATGGATTAGCCAATCACAGATCTCAATGATCCTGTCATAGTCAAGGCTGAAGACACGTCTCAGGTGCTGGTGGATAGAAAAATGTATTTCATTTTTTGTTCGCTTGCCTCGTTCCGCATAGTAGACATTACATATATTCACTTGGCAGATCCAAAACGTCTTAAAGTGCATGTGAATCAAACTCATAACCTTTCGAAATGAAAGCTGATCTTAAACTGGTAATGCTTGAGGAAAACTCCAAAGTTCCACTTTCACCTAAAAGCATTCAACCATCAGGTACATTCTCATTTACAATAAACAGCGATTTGAGCCGCCATGTGCCGTGTACATCGCCATCTGGGGCATGTGTGAAGAATGTACAGCCAACGTTGTATTCGCAGAGGCTGCAAAGGCTCATGGGTATTGATCTGTGCAGGTGTACGTGGCGTTCGTGCAGCCCTCGCTACCTGCTGTTTATTTTATAGAGCTGACGTAAGACTCGCTCGAACCACCCGGCATCAAGATTGCATTTCAGGACCCTCCCAGGAGCAGATATGACAAAAAATTGCACTTGTCATCCATCTTGAGTTGAATCTATCAAAATGAAATGCATCATATTTTTGTCTATTTTTTGTTCTTCGAGAACATGGCTCATAGGGCATGAATAAATTCGAGCTGAATCAACACCGTTGCTACTGACTACTGACATGGCGCGTGCAAATTCATATGTTGATCGCATATGTTGATTTTCTACGGCTCATTAACAGGACTCCCGCGAAATTATACGGTTATACATAGTTAGACACGCTTGCCGAAACAGTACGTTCTGTTCACTCATCACTCACGGACCATACAGACCAGAATGCGTTCGCAAGGCATACATCATCAAACAATGTGATTTATTACCACACAAGCGCTTTCTTTCGTTGATTCAGCAGAAAAAGCTCGGGTCAAAAAGTAACGTATGAATCAAGCATCGATCTGCGTTTTGACAGATTCTTACTATTATGGAGGTGCTGGAGGCAGAGTCCCTGTTTACCATCCAATGCTTAAGTTTGTTACCATGTGTTCAATATTAGATTAGGCTACTCCTACAGTATGATGGTCCAGTGGAGGAGGCCGTGCTGTTTGAAAATAACGCTTCATTAATCATAGCTCCAGTTTGACTGCAAGATATGTGCAGGGTTATTTTTAGTATAACGTTTAGAAAAAAAATCATTAAAGTCTGGTCAAGAACTGCTTTTTTAAAGTTTTTTATAGATACTTTTGTGTCAGAAAATGCTTAGGGGTGACACTTAACTAAACGTTTTCAACTACGTAGTTAATGCATTCGCTAACATGAACTAACAATGAGCAATACAGCACTTTGTAAATATTAGCCTAGTTAATACAAATACTGTTGTTTAGTGTTTTAAAGAGCGAGTATTTTGATATCATAAAAAATCCATTTCATGCAGTGAGCACTGTCACTGTGTGTGTATGTAAGCAGTCTTGTTGTAAAGTGCAGAAAGTGCACGAATAACATATGGGCTTGGAAAAAAGGAGTCGACTCCGATTCACTTGAACGAGTCGAGTCGTCAGACGTCTAAGTTCATTTCCGTGACTGATTTGCGTCACTCGGTGCAAAGCCCGCATACGTTTAGATTGAACACACGCTGTACGCACTAGACCAATCACAGCAGACTAAACCGTTCTGACCAATCAAATCAGAGTAGACTTAGGGATTAGAAAGATGAATCACCGAACGAATCATTTGAGAGTCAGTCTAGAAGTAATGTGATAATAACTGCCTATTAGAAAATTAAAGTGTTTTTACACCTTGTATGTACATAAATGTGTTGTTGGACACTCTTTAAACCAAAGTAGAAGAAGGTTGGTAATCAAAAACTGTTGGTACCCATTCACTTCTATTGTATGGAAACAAAACCAATGTCAATGGGGACCAACAGTTTTCGTTTACCAACATTCTTCAAAATATCTTCTTTGTGATGACAGAATTTTCATTTTTGGCTCAACTTTTAATTCACATTTTGTTTGGCTTTTTCATAGCTGATTTTTGTCTGGTTGCTGCCGGCTTTTACCTGATGTGTTACAGAAACATCCCAAACAACCCAAAACAATACAAATTTAAGAAAATCTTAGCGGAGGACATTAGACACAAATAACACCACATGTCTAGTATGTCACAAGTAATGATTAAAAGGGTCATTTTTGTGTAAATCCATCATAAATTTTTTGGAAAATCCAGCATATTGCAATTTACCTACACTCTCAAAAAGGATGTGTTTGTGTTGTGCTTTTTAACAGATTATGTGTCATTTTAACGTATTTTGTGTTTACTTTGTATTAAATTCATATTACACATCTATGTAATATTTTTGGGACCATCTGTATTGTGTTTTTAGAGTATGGCCTGTCAATTTCATGAAATAAAATCTTTCAGACCTTAAATAAGCTTAGGTCACAAATATATAATGTTTATAATAGTCAACTTTCTTGTGCTGAATATTGAAATGAGTTTCAAGTTGAGTATGTTTCATGTCAGATCATGGTTTAGTGACATCACTAGTTACAGTGACTCAATGGTTGAGTGCACATAATGTCATGACAACAGTCTCTCATTATCGCTCCTGTGATGTGTCTCATAATGCTCAATTAGGCTTCATTAGCGTCTGCTGTAAATCACTGTAATTGCTTCTTTTCACCTAGAAATATATCCTATGGGATGCTGAGGAACATCTATAGCTTCTTAGGAAATAAGGAATGTGTGTTTGCAAGCATTCTGTCGCCTTATTTAACGTGCATGTGTCTGTGTTTTAATGTCAAAGCATAAAAACAACATTTTTCCTGCACTCAGGTTTAAATAATTGGCTGACATCACATGCAAACACAGTCATTGTCTGCACAGTAGGTTGTTGTTTCTTGCACATAGGCTGCTGTTTTATGGTCATTCAAAATAATTAACAAACCCTGTTGTGCTAAACTTTTGTGAGATTATTGCCAATAGCATTGATGGTCCATTTCCATTTTTGGCACCAGGCATCATGAAGCTTCCTTTGGCTTTCTGGAAACATACGAATGTCCAGATGAAGAAAGTATTGTTAAAAATACCACTGTTCGTTTAGGTTTAGTAAAATTATCTTATTTAATATGTTAAAAACCTTTTAAATTATTTTGTGAACTTTGTCTGGCAATGTTTTAACCTCTATAGTATGTTCATTGCTTTGATGCTAGACATCCTGAAAAAACTAGATTACAAATGTGAATCTGTCCTTCTGACTTTGTTTCCACAAACAATGCACCTCTCTCGCAAATGGTCTTTTACCTGATGTTTGCCGTCCAATATTATTTGAGTGACAAAAGAAAACAATGTGGTGTTTAGTGATAAATACTGAGAATTAACTAAGAATTCTGGGGGATATCCTTCCAATTACATATCCTATCATGTCAAGAAGGACAATGTGATAAATATTTATTAAACAATCAGATCAGTAATTTCTGTGTTGTTTTATTAAGACTGCCACATTTTATTAAAATGACATTTTTCATGTAAATGACCAGGAGAAATATTACAGTATTTTGCATAACCTGCAAAATATAATAAGTTATATAATATAATCATTATTGCTTTAATTCTTTCTTAAAGGCTTAAGAGTTAAAAACATGGATCAGCATATGAATTAGCAACCTTCATTTGGAGTTTCATAGTATTTCGAGTCAAATCCATGTAAAGTATGTAAATTTCCTGTTTAACAGCATCAGAGTAATTGTGTAAGAATGCATATAAATGCACTCACCATTCTCATAAGGTCCATGTGCTTCATTGATAAACAGTTTTTAACCTTTACCATGAAGTGCTATCATAAACATCCGAATGCTTTCAATGGCCTTCCAAAATACCACACCTGAGCATTTTTACATGTGGCGGGTGCTTTTATTCAAAGCCACTTACAGTGCATTCAAGCTTCCTTTTATCAGTTTGTGTGTTCCCTTTCAATTGAAACTATGACCTTGAAGCTGCTAGCACAATGCTTTAGCTTTCTATACCTTCAAGGCTCAATATATTTTGTTCATACTTTTCATTTACAGAATAGGCCTGTTATTTTGTTGTTATCTCCAGTTTACAGGTACGTTCAATTGAATAAAGAGCAAACATGACAAATGTGTTGCATTGAGGTCAATACCAGCTTCTCATTTAGGCAGCGGTCAATGCAAGATGCATTTTAATATAATGCTTATGGATCCGTGCTATTTTCAGCATTGCGACATTGATTGCATATGCAAAGCTCTATATGTTGTCGATTATTTAAATCGGTCATGAAAACAACGCCCAGATGATCAACATCATTTTCATTTCCTTGTGCATGTGGACGGGAAAGCAATGCTTGTGGTTAAGGAAATAATGAAATTACCCACAACATGCCGTGGAATATCATTCCCATCAGATGGCAGGGAAAGAGGCCCTATTATACCTGAGAGTGGTTCATTTTGTAAGCTATATCTTAGCAATGCCCTGAAGCGGTCGCTGAAGCATGATTGGTAGTGAAGAGTCTTCAGTTTTTATTTTGTCTGACATAAAATGGGTGTTTTGTTCAAGGTCCGCTGCAGCTCCGCTTTCGGTGCACTAAATATAAAGCCTGTTTGCAGTATATTGGAGAGTTATGTTGTAGTCGCTGCCTCAGTCAGAAACAAACTGCTGTGTTCCTTCTGTTTCTCAATGCTGTCTTCAACATGACACATCTCACACCAGATGTCAGGAAACAAGGGCATGAGCAAAATAAACTTTTAGTAAGATGAGTGTTATTTAAAGGTTACGTGTTACTGTATGTATTTGAGGACAATATGTACTATAATGCAAAGGTGCAAAAGAATTTTAAGATTTTAAAATACCCTTGAAAGAAGACCCAGAAGACTTAAAGAAGACTGGTGAGATCTTATCTGCATATTTTGTGATTTTGTGACCCTTTATGTTTGTCACTGGGTTTGCCACTAAAAAGTATTAAAAAGTGTCAACTTTGACAACACAGTATTTAATCATTAAAAAAAATACAGTGTTCTTTCCATTTGGACATACAAGGTTTCAGAAGGACAGCGACGATATGAATTGTTAACCACATTGTATCGCAGTGTAAGCTCCCTTTTGTGGCATGGCACCAGCATTGATAGGAAAAAACATGGCTCTTATCTGTATCCCAAAAAAATAACTCATTTGTCTGGCAAAACATTTTCATGCCTAATGAATTTATGAATTTATGTACTCGGTTTCCTGCACAATAGAATTACTAATTCATAGGTTTCGTCCCATGGCCGTGATTCAGCGGCGCTCCAATATATTATGCCGTATAATCTGCATAATACGAGAACCGCTAGGATGTCTTATCTAAAGGTCCTAACATTGGTATATTGAAATTGGTCTGCATGTCTGGAACTGTAATGAGAAGCTAGTCTGTTAAGATATATCGTTCACAGAGTTGAGTGGGTGTCCATGTGCCGTCCAGCAGAATGAACAGATAAGACCATGTCCAATTTATTAAATGTTCTTGACTCTCAAACATACCACACAATTATAAAGAACATTTTTATTTTACTCCGCTGACAGAAATGAATGCCTGCTCCTCGTTTTCAAGCCATTTTCATCCTGTACAGATAAGACTAGGAGAAGCCAGGTTTTATGAATAACACGTTGTTATTCAAAGATGAACTGTGAACATTTTGTTCTTCATTCATTTTGATGGTCTAATTTGATTTGAAGGTTTTTTTGCTGTCTATTGCATCCTTGTTATTACAAATTTGCCAGATTATCATTTCATAAGCAAAACATCAGCTTTTATGTTAAATAATAGAGTAAATGTATGTTTTTATAAATATATGCTGCAACCCATACCTCTCAATTTTGTTCAACTTCAATTTTATGGCCCACAAGTCTTGGGACACACGCAATATGCAATTTATTATCCACATGCTTGTAATTATTGATAAAATCAGATAGATGACTCCAGGTGTGTTGAAGGTAAACCATCTGTAGCGCGAGGATGTAGAGTTTTTATTATCTGCTATAATCATCACAGCATCACGATGGACGTCGCAGTCAATCATTGATCACAATCTGCAAGTGCACTTAAACATTGTTACATATTATTTTTCTTACCTGACCGTGAAGTTGAGATACTTTGATAAAAAATATATACAAATATATAGGTTTCTGTATGCATAGTATGTTTGACATATCATACGAGAGAAATTGGAGACTAGATGCAGATTTAGAGGTTTTAACAAAAGGTTTTATGCTTCATTCATTCAGCTCACAGCCGGTCTGTATGCTCAAACTGAATCTAATTGATGAAACATCTATGATCATGTGATGTTTAACTCATCCATGATGTTTTACACATAATGTATGTGCAGTGTAACAGCCCTACGCCAATCCTCATTCAATGCCTTGTGTTTGTCATCACTTAAATCATAAACAACCGATATTCATATAGATTCTTACGTGAACAAAACATTTCAGATGAAAATTTCAGATGAGACTTATAGCTCCAGTATGGCCAATAAAAAGTTTTTACTTTTAGTGTTTTTTATTAAAGAAAGAGAGTTACACAAGTTTGGATTGACATGAGGTTGAGTAAAACTTGATAAGAGTGATTAAACTCGCTCTTTTGACATTCAAGAATCAAAGAACAGGACAGTCATTGGACAACATAAGGGTGAGAAAGTAATGTCAGAACATGCATATATGATTTCAAGGAGATTATTCGATTAGGAGAAGTCAGGACTCCTACAGGAAAAGACTCTAGAGTTTAAAGTGTTGTACACAGACTCAGTGGACAGCCACACTGTGTGATCGGAAAGGGAAGGAAATGCTTTATCCAACATAGTTCCCACACACTTTAACATAACCTTCCAACCTTAGTTCCCAGGGGCTCGAGGAGGTGGCGTTTACAAGCACAGTGTGAATGTAAGCAGGCGAAAACCGTACAATCAACAAAACAGTCATGACAAGCCATCCAACAGACCCAGCAGCTGTAAACTAAACACGGCTCTGTATCATATCCTTTCATCAAACCAACACATCAGACATTTCTCTTTTATTCTCCTGAAATAGTTTATATAGGATAGACGTAGATATACTTCAAATCGGCTCCCAATACTTTCTATTTCAAGACCGTTTAACGAAATTTAGTTTGAAGAACAGCCGTGTTTGCATATGCAATTTCAGTGATTAAAACATGATTTAAGTGTTAAACAGATAAAGAGCAGTGAATCTGTTGTAACATGTTTTAATGTCGTGCGATGCTTGATGTCTCACCTCTGTACAGATGAAAGCAAACTCTTCCAGACAGGCTTTCTAAAAAAGAAAATGCACTTAACAGTGTGTTTGGAATCACTGCCATGGACTAACTGGAAAATCTGGTTTAAATTGGTAGCTGTTTTTTGACACATGGGAGTGTCGTTGATAAATTTGACTTGGAGAAGGTTTTGGATGGAAGCGTCTTTGGGTGGATCCACCTCAACCCTGCTGTCCTCGAAAGATGGCCGTGAAACTGGGTCATCAGCACATAAAGATGCTGTAAGAACGTTTTAGCAACATTCTACTTAAGTAATAAAAAAATTATTTTTGAAAATGTTAAAACTGTAAACCAAATGATGCAAGAATAATATTGTTTTAGCAATGACAGATTTGTGTCACGTTAACGTTACTGCGAACGTTTTTTTACTGATTACCGTTAGCAGGGTGGAAGTTGGCAGACAATTGTGGTCCTGAAACTAGCAACCAACTGGTCCTACCATCTCAGAGTCTAGCTGTTTTCAGATAGCTTGTCAACCAGATGTTCTCTTTATTCTTGGAAATAACCAGTTTAGAAACATCTACTGTCATCCAACAGTGTATTTTCCATGCATTTGTTTTCCATGAAAGCAATGACGACATATTTACGTTAGCAAGAACGATAATGTCTTTATATAATTTATACAGAGCCTCTGATCATGACTTACTCCCTGATACCCCTATTTACTCTCATCTTATTGCTTATGCGACTTAACTTTTGCATCTCCCATAAATTTTCCTCTTTGTATGCGTTTCACATCACTGCTGCTTCGTTCTCCTGATCGGGCCAAAACATCGTGCAAAATTAGGACATTGAGTATTTAAACACGCCGCTCTTGTCCCCAGCCACAAAGGAGCGAAAGGAACAGTTCAGCAAACACAAGGAAGCGAGAGAAATGATGGAGTATGTCACAGCAGAGTTAAATCAGTTCAGTACAGCTGTGCCCGCTGGCCTGTGTCACTTCTGTGTGTATATCTGGTGCCCACAGGTGTGGCAGGTCTCTGTCAACAGCACTACAGAGAAATGAGCTCTGTTAGCACAAAGATACATGAATAACACTTGTTCAGTCTCGACATTTGAGGAGGAGGGAGACATCATTTATTTACATTCAAAACTTGTATATGACTCTACTTCTGTGAAACACAAAAGAAGATATGTTGAGAAATGTCTTAGGGGTTTGTGTCCATACAATGGAAGTCAATGGGGATCAATGCTATAAAATGTAAATAAAATATTAATAAAAAATATATATTTGTCATTTTTGGTGAGCTGTCCCTTTAAATGCAATATCAGTAAGCTACTACATCTGTTTTACATTACAAGCAATACAGAAACGACTTATGTCCAAACTAAATTATATAGACAAATAGTCGACACGTGGAGATTTGTTTGAATATTAGTGTTTCATGCATCCCACTAACGCTGACAGGAAATGCCAGGAAAATGTATTTTCATGAAGATTCATGATAATCCTGAATGATTTTTGATTCGTTCAAATAGACCTACGGTAGTTTTATAAGACGTTTGAAAAGCAGAATCACTTGCATGTGTGTCAGGGTTACTGCGATGTCAACACAAGCATTTTCAGATCACTCTTAAAATTCCTGCTGCTTCCAGTCTTGTGAACATGATAGGAAGGCATTAGCCAAGGAGCAAAAATTGCACTTTTTCACTAAATTCTCCATACACCGGCGCTGTGATTATAAATAACCCTGCGGTGGAGACACGAGAGGCCTTATTCATGTTATGAATCGTGAATGTAAATCAGAGTTTAAATCAGGCGCCGAGAGAGTAGCTCGAGATGACACATGGGGACTGATGTCATCTGTCTGTCAAGTGCTCTTAATGGAATGTGTTTTTTTTGGCTCGAGACCAACATCTCCGGTCCAGATTGTAGCCTTGAACTGCTAAATTGAACTTGAGAAGATCCACCATGAAAGCAAACCTTCATCATGTTTGTCACGAACGACATTAAGACGGCACCTTATCTTGCCGACAATCATCACTTAACCTGTGTGACAGGCCGTAAGAAAGAAAAATTACACATGAGATCTCTTTATTATCTCAATTATTTCTCCTCGACAGCAATAAGGTTTTTGGATTCTCTGATGTTTCCCTTGTAAAAACCTAAGACCTAAGGGCTCAGATCTACTATTAGAATAAAAGAAAACTTTCATAAACATTTATAATAGTGTTGTCACGATACCATAAACATATTTTACGATACTATACTGTACCAGCTGAAGTATCATGATACCTACTAGTATCACAATACTGTGCTGTGTTTATAATTCAAATCTACAAAATAAACGAAATTTCCTGTACACACAGATCTAGATGAAAACATTTTGTAATTAAAGTGTATTATACTTATTTAGTGTACACTACAATATTTTGTAGTATTGACCTAACCCTACACTAGAACACTGGTATACTGTGCAACCCTAATTTATAAAATACACTTACAGGCCACTTTATTAAATACACATTGCTAGTAAAGCACCTTTTAAAAATTCCAGCAAAAACTCATAATTTTCTAGTGACATCTACATGTTTAGTTGGTTTAGTTGTGGTTTAATTAATTTTGCAACAGTCTTTTCAACAGTTTGTGAAATTTTACTTTTATTTGAACCAATTGATAAAGTTAGATGCAACAAGTCAATAGAAAATTTTAAGTTTGCAGAGAACTGAAAACTTTTGAAGCAGTTCACAAGTTTTGCCTCTCTGTCGCCACCTTGAAACACAAAATTGCAGGTTAATTTGACGTTTTGTGTCCCTGGACCAGTCACAAGGGTAAATTTGAGACTGAGATTTAAACATAATCTGAAAGATGAAGATATAAGCTTTCCATGATATATGATTTGTTAGAATAGGACAATATTTGGCTGAGATAAGACTATTTGAAAATCTGTAATCTGAGGGTATAAGAAAATCACCTTTGAAGTTGTTCATCAGAGGTGCTGTAGCGCTGAAACAGGTTTGTTTTAATGCTCTCTGTTGGCTTACCGCTGTAATGATGTTGTGGAGAATAGATGAACCTGAAAGCGTTTATCTTTACGTATATTGAAGTCAAACTGACATTTCACACAACCCGACAGCTCGACTTATAAATCATTATTATAAGCCTACCATTGTGAATTAAGGAATGACACAGTCTTCAACACAGATTTTTGTGTATTTGCTTAAACTGATTTGATCCAACCAAGCTTTACATCTGTCATTTAGCAAACATTTACATTAAAAGCAAACAATAAGCGCAGTATATAATGCCACATCTACAAATTACTATTATGAAGATGTACAACACTGATCCAAAGTCAGTTCTTCCCCATGTCTCCCGAGAGCCCCATATAAAGAGCTCTGTTATGAAACACAGAAGGCATCATCATTGGACTTCATAAGTGATTGATTCAAGTGAGCATTCTACATAGGCAGCACTTTCGTGTGACACACAGGAAGTGTAATTACGGTGCCTACCTTTTGGCACAGGCTTCATGTCGCAGCTCACTGCGTTTTGGAGCGCTGCATTGGAAATACGTGCTGGAGAAGTGGTGAAGCTGCCCACGGGCTGACATGAACATTAGTTCTGGGATCTGTCTCTTCTGAGAGCGACTGATTTTGTGGGTACTCGGAGTTAATGTTGAGCTGTAATTTGCCCATGTGGAGAGCTCATTATTCAGATCCTGTCATCTGCTTTTTCTCAGTCATTGCATGGATCGTCTGCGCCTATGTACAGTTTGGATTTTTGGCCTCTCTTTAAATACTGTAATAAATAATGTAATATGCATAATCAATTAATATTGTTAAATATTTCATATTTATTGTTTATAATTGTTTACATATGTCCATCCACCCAATTCCCTCTCAATGGTGTCTGTTTTAATGTGCAGTATGCCGACTGTCATCGGCCCGCCCCTCACCCACACTGCCTCAGTACACAGTCAAGTCAACGTCCAGTGACATGTTGGTTCACACTACACGCTGTCGATGGCCACCCACTAAAATTTCGAACTTTGAATCCTGAGCAGTTTCGCCATATATGGGCCTCTATATCTCACCAAAAGCAGCCAGAACCGTTTTGCGTTAGTTCCTAATGAGCCTCTTTATCCAATAAAAACAGACAGTAATTGTGAGCGTAAATGATGAAAGACGTTCGGTTATGTAATAGGCGGCATCGTAATGTGAGTTATTTCGATTGCTAGAGTAGTACTCTTGCAGACATTATGCATGTCAGACCAGTCACAGCACGGTGACCTCGACCTTTAAACGCTTCCAAAGAAAGGAATGGTATAGGATACTGAATGATTCAATCTGGACAGTTGATGGGAAGGAGAATGAAAATGATGAGAGCATGTATTTGACATTCAGCCGTATTACTGATGTGTGACAGCCAGTCCACGAGGTCGAAAGGTTAAAAAGGTGTGTGACCGTAAGCTGGACTTAAAAGTTTGGGATGTTCTCGATGTCAAAATGCTTCTAATTTAAGAAGTGAGTGTTTCATTTTAGAGGTTTATTTTTACACAATCTTATTTTTTGTGTGTGCCAAAAACAGACGTTAAATGTGATGTCTTGACATTTAAGAATATGCTAGAATTCAGACATTTTTGCAGCTTAACTTTAAACTTTTATGACATTTTGACTTCTGAAAGTTGGAGAATGTTTTCATCTCAAATCTTTTCCTTCATCATTTGATTCCTTTTAAGTTGTTTAAATGCATTGCCGCCAGTCAGTCAATTTGAATAGAAGCATGTAAACATTGTGTTGACCTGGCATCCACAAACTATGACTTTGAGAATGAATAATGCATTTTTTAAAATGCGGAATCTAAGAAAGATTTGATTAAATACACACAACAGACTAAGAGGCTGTTATAAAGAATGGGGTGATATGTAAGGTTGGGTCTAAATGTATTACTGGCATGACTCTTTGTACAAGACTAATGAATGTTTCCAGACCTCAGGTGAAACTATTAAAATTACAATAATAATGACCACAATTTGATATGAATCAATTACGTCTGTGAGGTGTGGGCCTTGCATTATGAGTCTAATGCAATTAGTCTTAATGGACTCTGGCCTGCACTAACAGGAACAGGCAATCGTAATAACCATTCGCCCACTCGTGGCCGCCTTAGGGGAGATGGGTTTTATCACACCTCAAGGGAAGCCGCTAACCTTATGTGAGCTCAAGTTTAAGCATGATGCTTGTGACTTTCCAAACTATTAAGTTAATCAAAATGTAAATGGCCCTGAACTCTAACTTAGCCATTTTGAAGTTTCAATGAGCCACTGGCATAAAAACAAAAGAAAAAAGCTTGTTACGCAAGCTAGTTTATGGGCAGATGCAGGAATGATTCGGGGTAGACCAAGAATGCTGATAACTACAGCGGTTCCTGTAAAACAATAACCAACTCTACTAACAACCTACTGTAAATAACACCTGCATTGACCTTATGCTATTTGGCAGAAACCACGGTAGATTTTCGAAGATAACAATCGAACTGAAATTGTTGTAGTTGTGCATTTGTAAATGTCTCATTTTAATACTAGTAGTATTTGTGCCTTATATCTTATTTGTTTCAGCACTGATTTCGCACTGAAGCTGGATGATATAATGCTCAATTTTGCAAATTTTAGTCAAACAGTGTCAACTTTGAGATGCATCCCTTGAATGGGTACAAATGAAGACGTTGTAGTACATCACCTGTGTTTTTCTGTCCATATACAAAGGGCCTCATTCACTGAACACAAGCAGAACAAATTTCTGTGTAAACAGTTCGCAGGACCGATCTCGTGTAAGTTGACGCATAGAATTGAATGCGACAATTTACGTAGGAAATACTTTTTGCTCATGTTTCATGAATAAGCCCATTGACCACTCAAAAACATTGCTGTGGAAATGCATTACTACATCTTATATTTTCTGGGGTTTTTTTCTGTATATTTGTGTTTGTTCACATGCGTGATTACTTAAAGCCTATGTTTTGATTTAAAGTGTTCATTGAAGTCATAGACGCCTGTTACATCACCACATTTACATAATTGGTTGAGTGTTGAGAGATTTGTTTCCTTAACAAGCTTTTAACTCCAGCACTTCACATGTCTCAAATGCAATGATTGTGAATTTACATCCCAAGACACCCTCATTGGAATTAGAAATGCCTGGGAAAGTATGTAAATCCGAGTTGTTCTCTTCCTTTAAAGAACATGTGGTCAAATTTGAATCCTAACACCGCGAATGAGTCACTTTAATTTTAATGCACACAATGTGAATAGAAGTGGTTTTTGCTCAACTTTATAATTCCTTCATTTCCTTCATCTGTAGTACACTGGATAAAGCACGCTTTACCCAGTCAGGTGGGATTCTCGACCTAACCCTCAGGTAGACAACATCCGACAACCCAGATCAAAGTTATAAAACTGGATTGAGTGCAATATAAATAAAGATCTTAAAAAGATCGCCTCAGTGACTCCTCATCAATTACATAATCGCTACTTACAAAAGCCTTTCTTTTATATTTGCATTATGAATTGCTTGCTACTCAACTGGAACACAAAAGGAGCAAGTAATATTTGTTTTTTGCTAGATTTTAATTAGATAATCCAGTTAGATTGAATTAAAAATGTAAACGGAAAGGGTTCCAAAAGGAACTCGGGGGTTTGTCCAGGGCAAACCCAAATCATGCGCAAAGATTTTGACCTTCAACCCATGATTATGATCTCCAAAGCGAGCCATTCGATTGAAAGGGTCCGTTCCCGGTAGTGTCACAGAATTAAACTATGATAGATGAACTACAGTCACGAGCCAAGAGCTGTTTAATACATTTTTGTAGGATCGTGCAAGTTGCTGTATACCACAACACCAGCTGTTTTCAGTTAACTGCATTAGAAGCCGCATGGCCAAGCAGACCAAGTCTAAAGTCAGTGCCTTCATTCTGGTGCTCAAAGCATTACACCGTTCCTACGTCAGACGCGACACGGCATGTGACATTTAAAAGAATTGTTAGCAATATAGAATCCAAGTCAACGTGTCACGGATTGCCGTCGCGACTGGTGTGGACAGAAACTCCAAATAACGTGGAAAAAATACCTTCAATTATTTATTGCGACATCACGTTTGGTGTAAACATGGTGTTATGAGCATACTTGGTAGATCGATGTGAACCTGGGTAGCTGTGTTGCCAACGTAGTGATTATGTTGCTAGATTTAGGGGTTTTTTCAGATGCTATTTAATATTTGATTGTTATACTCGAAAAATGTGAACCAGAACAGCTTAATGGAAAAAAGCCTTAAGAAAATAAGCATTTTCTGAGGCCAAAATACAAAATACAGCTAACGTGAGGCTATGAACAGACTACATTACGGTCTCACGATATCAACATCACCACCACCAAGCCTCCGACAACTTTTTCAAACCTTATTGAAAATGTAAGTAATTCCTCCATAAAATCCATCCATGTTTTTAGAGATTTGTGTCTGTGTTGTATTATTTGTGAGATTTTTATGAGTGATGACATTTAATGTCCCGCTAAAGGACGTAGTCGCTTTTAGCAACTTGTTAGCAACCGCCATTTTAAAGACACCATAAACCTTAAAAAAATCTGGGTTATAACTGGTGTGTTTTATGTCATAGATTACAAATGAATGAATATATTTATTAGTTCTGTTAACCAAAGATCTTATTTTAGGCATTTAACTAAAACCCCATTTAAAACACCCATTGACTTTCGGGCTTTGGAAATGTTAAGTCGCTTCCAGGTTTTGCATACAAAAATCATCATCTCCACCCTATAGCATCCCAAATATGCTCTATAGGGTACCGCATGATGTCATCTGACAACTTGTTAAGCAAGCTGTACTTTCCATTAAAGTCCATTGTTGGTTTAAAAGAATATAATTCAGATATGAGTTCAGATAAATCCAGAGGAAATGATTTTAATTGGAATGAAACACATTCTCAGTTCCTCATGTGTCACATGACACAATCACCGTAAGCCCTCAGAGTAGAGCTGGCTCCCCACAAACTTCTAATCTCAAATCTCCCTTTTCCCAAATTATACATGTTTAGAGAATTCACATGCAGTAATTTAATAGTGAAAGTAGTAATTGCAAGTAAACGCAAAAGAGAAACTCCAGGGCCCAAGTCCAAAAAGGACCCACGGAGACTTTTTCCTTGGAAAACAATTTGTCCGTATAAAACCGTGAAAACGCACACATATTTGCACACAAACACCTAGAAATGTGCAGTAAATGCAGAGGAGGGGCATTAAGGGAAATTGCTGTTCATCATGGGAAGGCCTTAAGCAGGTACAGTGATTTGTGACACAGATTACAGTCATTTGCTGCAAATGGAGAGCAATCAGCCCCATTATCTTTGTCAGAACCTGGTTTACTGGATTTGTATTTGAGGCTGAACTTGGTCATAGAGAGAACATTTATTCATCTAGCGCGATGATCTCATAACATCAGGTGCTGGCCGAGAGGATCATTGAGACATTTAGACTTACTAGAGGTTCCAACGTTGGCTGTAGAATGTTAGAAATCACGACTGTAATGTTAAAAAAAATTCAATTGTTGGCATTTGTCGAATCATTGTGAATTAGCTTTTAGACATCCATGTTTAAGCACCAATGCTTCAAAAGTATAAACCAGTGTTTTTCGAAATTACATGCTCCCTACACACTTCTCAGGGTGTATCTTTGTCAGTATACTTGACAGATGTTTTCATTTGAATGGCCCTGTAATGCCATTACTGTAAATCACATCCGATGTGTGCCTCATACCGCCAACAACTGTGTAGGGTAGGGTTTACAAAAACACCAGAGCCCCTCAATGTTTTACTGCTTTTACTTTAGCTAAAACTCTTGTTTTCCTGATACATTTTTACAATCTGTGACCTCATATATTAATACATAAGCGTTCTCTAATAATTGTTTTGTTTTTGTCTTGTTTTCTAATATCTAAAAATTATATCACACTATCCTTGAGAAGCAAAAAACATCTTAAATCAAATTTACCAAAAGCAAAAAAGATTTTAAGTCTTGTTTTTTAAAGGTATCAAAGTTTATGCTTGAACCAAGAAAAAAATCCACCAAATGTGTAAGAATTTTTTTAATCTAAATTAAAAAGTGATAGTTCACCCAGAATATAATTCTGTCATCATTTACATTTACTACCCCTCTTTTCATTTCATTCTCCTGTATGACTTTTTTTCTTCTGCTGAACACAAATGAAGATATTTTGAAGAATGTTAGGAACCGGATCATTCACGTGCATTGGCTTTGTGTCTATACAGGTAAATGATGACAGAACTTTCATTATTGGGTGAAGTGTCACTTTAAGTGGAAAATATTTGTGGAAATTTCTCTGGTTTTAAGCATAAACTTCCTTAAATTAAATAGATTATTCAAGATTTGTTAGATCTTTATACTGGAACTGCCTTGTGGGACATATTTAGAATGTACCCAAACATACTGTAACTTAACATTGACCACCTCCTGCCCTGCTTCATCCGCACTGGAACCCTTTAGTGTGTATCTAATTTAAGAGAGGATTTTTATCCTGAGTGGTTTTCAATACCGTAACTCTGACCTTCCATTGGAAAGCTTGGGTTGCATAAGAGCATAGTGGCGAAAGGTGTTGGCGTGCAGGTAACTTTAAATAACTTTTCAAGGTCTTGGTCTCGCCCACCTCGATTCAAAATGTTGACTTTGTGTCTTCCACCATAACATTACCCTGTCAGCACCCCCTTCACATCTGATGTTTACCACTGACTGACAAGGCTTAAAGTTGCTGGACAAGTTTCCATGTTTGAGAATATCCGAGGTTGCTGTGTGCATGCGATTACATGGTTGACACTCACCCACGCGCCCAATCACGCCAATCCTACACTGTTCATACTTTCGACATATATCTCTTTTTTATATGCATTTACATTATTCATTGGGCAGACGCTTTTATCCAAAGCGAGAAGAGCATAAACATTTTTTCAACAATTCACTGTACCGAGGTCATGTGACCAACATGGTAACATCATGTGTACTGTGCACAAGTAAAATGTAAAATGCTTGTGGTGTTTATTTATATAAACATTTTAGTCTACCACCTGAAGTATGTACAAAATGACAAATCCCTCTTTAATAACGCTTACAATCTGAAGCACTGCCAAAACAGTGTTTCTAGCCTCCACAATCCACACTAAAGCACAAAAACTGCATTTTTATATTGATCGACTTTGTGTTGATTTACAGAAATCACTGTCTGAGTGTGGACGGAAAGCATTTTTGAACTAAGACATGTTAGCATGGACAAGGTCTGAGTTGTGTCTCATTAAAAAATGCTGCAATTTCTTCTCTCTTTTCAAAGCCCACACTCACTCGCAAACGTGTAAAAGTGTGAAAATCACCAAGCAATGTTTCCACACATTCTTTTTTGCAATTAAGCAAAAACAAGGACACAGTAAAAAGAGATTGTATACATTTATACAGATTGTAATTTTTGATGAATTTTTGATGAATAAATGTGTACATTTTGGCTGATAACTGATTATTCATTAAACAATGGAAGCCGATAACCGATATATTGGCCGATATATTATTATACATTTTTCTCTGCCTGAAACAAAATGCGAGAAGTGGACTACAGAAAACAAGGTAACATTTATTTTTATTTTTTCCCCCGAAAATCATGTACCAAGTCTGCTTTACACTAAAGATGCATTAACTTTTAAACTTTTCTGGTATAATGTTTATTTAATAAACAAATTACAGATGTTCTCAATAGTCTCAAGTCTAACAAGCAAAGAAAATATTTATAATTTATTGCCTTTAATATAGCGATAACATTAAAATGATCGGCTGATACCGATATGGCCGATATTGTGCATCCCTAAATCAAAACAACATAACTTACTACAATAAATAATTTCAACTTATTTTTACATGTTTTTTAAAGGGTTCACATTACTTTAACTCAATCAAAACTCAATTTTTATCATTTTCAGCAACTCGCCACTGGTCACATTTTTTTTACGTAATACAACTTGTAAAGCCAGTTTGATTGTACTTAGAAATTTAAGGCAGCAAACTGTTTTCGCATTACCAGTTTAACTCATACCAAGAATACAAAACACTTTCTAATGAGCGATGAATCTGTTAGTGTCTTGCTGCCCTTTGCACGGTCACACACCACAAAGGCGTCACAAAAATGAGTGCTTAAAAAATACACAAGCTGCATTGTGAGGGCTGTTGCTCCATCACATCTGATGGACGTTCAAGTACAATGATCTTTAAAATGTCATATTCATCATTGATTAAACCTCAAGGGGAGAAAAAACGTATCAATCATCATATGACAGGAATGTCTGTTCCGTTTGTCTCAAGCTGTATAGCATTTCCGGCTGGTTAGGGACTTGTTCTGTGCTGCAGATGCCGGTCCTTCTATCTATAGCGGCTGAGCATTCGACTCTCCAGAGGCCAGCCGCTAAAATCTGAGGGAGATTTGAAGCGTTGAATAGAGGAGTGATGTGATTTGCTCCTTGACGGTTTAGTGTTTTCATTCAGTATCAGCCTGAAGGTTTTTTGGATGTTTTGGATTTGTCTCATGCATGATGCCTAAGATGTGCAAGGCATCATTTGTAGTTGGCATGTGGGATGTTTAGATATTACTAAAAGGGCTAAGGCTCAGTGGGTAGCACTGTTGCCTCACAGCAAAAACGTTCCTGCTTCCCTCGCCGAGCCTTGCACGTTCTCTCTTTGTCAGCGTGGGCTTCCTTAAGGTTCTCTGATGCTATCTCCAGGGTGCTTCTGCAAACCTGAAATGGACATGTAGACATTTTTTATATTAGGTCATTCCTGGGTATCTCCAAACATCATGACATTTAATTTTTATATAAGAGCCAGTACACGTTTGGTATGACATCACAAAAAGCACCAAAAATTGGGGTATAAACGCCATAGGTGAGCACATAATGACTTTTTTTCTCTCTTTGGGTGAATTATGTCTTTGTCATGTTCATGCCAGAATATTCCATTAAGAGACGCTCTTTGCCTTTTGCAGGCTTCCATCAGCATTGGAACTTGGTTTTGGGTATCATGTGGAAATATGGCATACTGGAGGCTTAGATCATGTCCTGGTCTCAGCGTGTTGCATTATGACTATTTGGCAGGGAGCTCCGATATTGAGAGTGCTTATTATTTGCAGTCATTATGCAAGTACACCCGATGGCACAACTTATGTAATGTGTCAAGGAAAAGAAGGATATCTGCATTTTGGCACCCCATAATTGAAGTGGCATGGTTTTAATAATACATTATTTTCTGCATATAGAATCATGGCCAAATGTTGGAAAAGTATTTTTTAAATTTTGAAAACTCAAATGAATACAGAAATTATGCTTTCAACCTATTTTGTGTGCTAGGTTTATGAAATTAAGACATGAGGTCCAAAAACAGTGTGGAAAAGAAGCATAAAAAAAGACTTTGATCGCAAAAACGTTTACCAAACCATTAGACCAACTCAGTCATGCTTCATGCTGCAGAAATATTGTTAGAGTATTGACTATTATATTTGTTTTTCATTTATGTGTTTATTTATTTCATTTTGTGACACACCAGAGGAAAATACGCAGTACAGTAGGGAATTAACATGGGATACAAAATGGGATACATGAGGGATACAAAATGTCCCCATGTTTTACTCACCCTCAAGGCATCCTATGTGAATATGACTTTCTTCTGGAAGATTAATGCATTCGGAGTTATAATATCACGTATCCTTTTTCTTCCAAGCGGTAGAGTAGAAGTGTAACAATTATTGGAAGCTCCAATAAGTGCATCCACTGCTCGACACGGCTCTGTGGTCTTAACAAATGTCTTCTGAAGTGAACCGATGCGTTTGTTTAAGAGAAATACCTATATCGACAACGTTATTAATGATTATGTCTAACTTCCTTTATCCATCGGCTTCACGTGGTGTTCCGGCAAATGATTGGAATCAGTCAAACAAATCGAAAAATGCTGCCTACGTCACCGGAATTCACGCCGTGTCGGCGTCTTTTGCCCAGAATATACATAACTGTGTCTTCAGAGGTGTATAAAGACCTTACATACACTGCGGGTGCTCTTACATGGAATTCACCATGTTGTTTCTACAGTATCCCTAAACAGAGCGTGTTTCGTAAATACGTTGTCATACACTGGACCTTTAAATGAAAAATCGCTCTTGGTTAGAGCATTGAGAAGAGAGAAAATGATATAATAAAAATTATATTTAGTATATAAGTTAGAGAAAATAATATAATAATATCAGCTATACTAGGATTAATGTTAAGACATTTCAATTCAAGGTTACGTTGTGTGTTTGTTGGGACATATTGTGCGCCTGTGAAGGATTTTTAATTATTTGTGCAGTTCCAGTGAAATGTTTAATATTTTAGAAGGCTGTACAGTTTTTGTCCTGCTGTCAGGCGGCTGTAAACGGGAGACATATAGCATTGCAACATCCCAATAAACAACAGCCAGAAGAGTCAGAGATTTTAAGATAAACTTAAATATAAACATGTGAACATTTATTGTCTAATTCTTCCAAATTAAAGGGATAGTTCACCCCAAATTTAAAATTCTGTCCTCACATCTCTTTATACTATACACATGAATTGTACCATATGTCAATAGCTGTCTGATTTTTGTTTATTTTGACTATATATATATATATATATATATATCAAACGTAACAGATCTCCTTAGCATTGAAAGAGCATTGAAGTGGATGCAATATCAAGATGGCCGCCAAATCAACTGTTTTGCATCAAAGAAAAGCTTTTGTGTCTGTTTCTCTAATGCCGTGATGTTAACCACAATCGGCTCATTTCATGACATCAAGCTGGCTTCATGCCACTTTGGAAATTCTAAGAAAGCGGCTTAACAACAAATACGTTTCAAATGGCAGCGTCAAAAAACAGCCCGAGGGGTTAATATACAGCCACATGCCACCAGAATGTCAGAACCATGACTGATTGGTGTATTAGTCCCAGAAACTACATTTGCAGTCCCATTCTCATGTTCCCATGCCAGTAATGATACTCTATAGTGCCAGCGCTCCGCTAGCCTTAGTTTTTATGTTGATCTAAGATCAGGTTATCCAACTACATCCCGCTCTTAATAATTATGAGTCAACTTTTAAAACATCTGAGCTCTCAGTTCGCCGTTTGTTGGGCTACCTAACCCCGACATGAGTCTGCACAAACCGCAACTATTTGCGAGAGGTCGAGAACAGAAGAGAAGAAGCTCTGCCAGCTCATTTCGGTCTTCGCTGGATTGGACTAATCATTGCCATTTGTTCCGACTTCGCAACTAAGTGGCCTCTGGGCAAGCCGTCGAGTGTCTGTGGGCTTGTGCAAAGGTCTGGTTGTCATGGTAACTACCGAGGGAATAGCAGATTAACGCCACCGGTGGGCTTGGAAATAGACTTTCCCCTGCAATACGAGTGGTGAACTCTTGGCCGACCTGAACTATCAGTGCAAAGATAAATGACTGGGCAGAATGAGAGAGAACATGAATTCTCTAATAGATTAAACACGGTGTTTAATAGATTGTAGCTGTCTGCGGTGTGATACCTGAAGAACAGTTATTACTAACAAATACAATTACGCATGATATGCTTTTAATGGGTTATTATGTTATCTGGGATATGCATATTGTGTCTCTCTCCTTTTGGTTTGTTTAGAATTTCGAGGTTGGGGCTCTGGGCTAGCTGGGTCCGACCCTTGACCTCAAGAGACGTAAAGATCGCTATCCTGCTTTATCAACAGTTTGTCATCTTACTTTAGCACTAAACCCTGGGTTTTAGTGCTTCTGCTATAATTCAAGCACCACATCAGTTCTTGTAGCTCAATTGGTAGAGTAATGCGCTAGCAACGCAAAGGTCATGGGTTCGATCCAAGAGAACACACATACATTTAATAGCTTTGGATAAAAGCGTCTTCCAAGTGCATGAATGTAAATATTTTCTCAGGGTTATCTGAGATTGCGATATAAAATGGAGCATCTGTTATTTTGCAATATGAAGTTAACACAGTTAGCAGTCACTTTTCTTTGGTTTACATTCCCCAAACTTTCAATAGGTTTAAAGGAGAAGATCATATGCAATATGCTTCTAATCTTTTGTTGTACAGTACAGTATATTGTGTGGTGCTTAATAGCTTCTGCTGTTGATAGTTATGTTAATAGTCAAAGCATTAAGCAAATGTACCGTAGTTCAAAATAACGTAACAGCGTGAAATCTGCCAGCAGGGGAAGTGGAGGGTGGAACATCTATTTTGGGTTCAAATCTAAGAGTACCAAATGTACCAAGTGTGAAAATGACCGGAGAGGATTGTTGCATGGGATATTAGGCAGTAACATTAGCCATTTGAAATGCATATTGTCTATTTTATTTTACAGTTCTAGTGTGTCATTCTTACCAAACTCCTGAGGACACAACAAGCCTATAGGGAGGAATTAGCTAAATATTTGATGCTCATGGCTAGCTAAGGCCGACCCTTGACCCCAGGAGTCACAAAGATCTCTATCCTAATCTATCACTTTTTTACCATCTCTCATTAACCCTTTACCCCACGTTTCAGTGCTTCTGCAATATTTCAAGTGTCTTTAACAGTCTACATTAAACTGTTTCACTGATTTTGTTGTTTCCGGGAGTTCCAGCCCAACCTTTTAATTTGTCCCTCTGTGTTCCTTACATCTATATGTGCATTGTTTCTTTTCTTTAATTATGTATGTCCATAAGATTGTAGGATTGTCCTTCATGATTCAGAAAAGTTTTCTTGAACACCCTCTTGGGAAGTGGCACTTCTTTTTCCCCTTTCGCTGAACCCACAGCAGACTTTTACCCATCAGACTATGCAACATTACACCACCAAAGGGCTTTAGGCGGCATTTGGGACTAGACCATGGTCTAAAAGTTAATACAGAAATGCAGTTTATTGCTTGACCCAATTTTCAACATCTTTTTTCTTTCTTTTTCCTAATGGAATGCCAAGGAAAGTCATCACTATAGCGATAAACATCTGCATTTTTTACACCATACTTTTACATTATGGGTGGTTGACAAATAAACCATAAATGTGTCCTATGACAGCAAAAATTAAAAAATAAACAATAAAGATAACGCTCTCTTATGCTTTTTTATATTATAAATATAAATAAAAATAAGATAAAATACTATTATTAACAGTTTGGGTTCGAAAGTTTTTATAAGTCACGGGACACATGTACAGTAGGCCTATATTTGTACTATTATTCCTTTTTTAACTAACACAAACATGCAAACACTCACAATAAAAACAATAAACAAATATTAAATATTACACATGCAAACTCATTTATTTGTACAAAAATAATATGCGACAGATTTACAAACTAATGAAAAATGATCTCCCATCACTCTTATGGTCACTGTTCTCCTGCTTCAAGCATTGCCAGTCATCCATGAGTGTGTGGCCAGGATGCGGTGTATGAGAACCGATCGCTGCTAGTGGTCCGTGATGAGGCACACCTGATGCCAATTTTGCCTTGTCATGGCTGGCATGAATACAACTTTGGTTTCCCTAATGCATTGTTGGAAGCTTTGAGGTTTATGGATGTCAGAGCCAATCCCCCAGTTAATTGATGACCACCTGTTCCAATGCATCTGGACTTTTTTATCAAAGATTCTCAACCCTGTACAAACAGAACATGATGCCCACCATTTTGTTTTCGTAATCCAAAACCTGGACCCCTCTCCTCCTGTTAAACCTTATTTGCATTTTGGTTAAGAGAGACTGATTTATTTTTAAAGAAAGTCTTTGGTGCCCGAACAGTACATTTCTGTAAGTGATGGAAAACATTTAATCTAATTTGCCTAAATGCTCCTGTAAATGTAGACTGTATGGGCAGAGAGGATCATTAATGGTGTGTTAAATTCACGCTATATTCTCCGGGGATTATCAAGATTTCCAACCCCAAAGCTTGTGCAATTAAATCAGGCCTCGGCCGTGGTCATGCCTCCCTCTAAAGACACGCAGGGAAACTTCTGAAAGGATTTCTGGTTAAGCTCTAGACTCTGCGTATGGCCATTGTTCATTATGATGGATTGCTCCTGCACACTGTGCTTTGGCATGTTATGACATGTGATACGTTACAGTGGCGCTCCTGTGACCTGATGATAAAATCACTGCCTCAATTAAAAGCAATTTGCAAAAATGTGACAGACAGCATTTTGATTGGAAAGTAACGTTGCCAGCATGAGATGAATTATGAGTTTGGAACTTTAAAAACTTTGCATTATGTAATATTTTCTAAATAAAATAGAAACAACATACGTCACTGCTGCGCATGCACGCTGTGAATATGACATTAGCTAGCAAGTTAAAAGTATGTCTAGTCAGTATTATTTTGGGTTACCAGTAGAAGAACCGTTACTTGGCAAAACTTAAATACGACAAAGTTACACGACCCATTGAACAAATTGTTTATTAAATACAATTAATATACAATAAAATTCAACAACTTTAAAATAGGTCACAAAAAATACAAAATAAAAATAAAATATTAATATAAATCAATGTCAATATAAATTACGTATTATTAGCCACTAGCCAGATTGATTAGCCTAACACATATATAAGTATATTTTATTTTATATATTTGATAAAAATTTGATTTTTAAGAATATAAAAAACTAATTTCTTTAATCTGCTCAAAAAACATTTTATTGAATATGAACCCTGGTTCATCAATAAGTTTCAATCCGTGAGCAGTATTTCTTTTTTGGCTGCACCACTTGCAACTTGCTAAGCCTGATCTATCAACACCAACACACTGTCCCAGTCGGAGCACAAACAAAAATGCATTAAAAAATGTCTGCAGGTGTTTGGATGAAATCTCAGTAAGATTAATTGCCGATATAGAGATGGTTGTTTAAATGTTCTTGTCATTTGGATTACTCTGGAGTTC
The DNA here is from genome assembly GCA_026939265.1 of Oreonectes daqikongensis. Classification (NCBI taxonomy): domain Eukaryota; kingdom Metazoa; phylum Chordata; class Actinopteri; order Cypriniformes; family Nemacheilidae; genus Oreonectes; species Oreonectes daqikongensis. The sequence goes on from JAOTQM010000031.1 coordinate 2,341,724, forward strand.
ATCACAAAATCAAGGCGATCGTTTGGGCATCGGGCGGTTGAGTCCAGACCCAGTTCTGCATTGCGTTTGCTGTGGATCCGAACTTCGGGATGTTTATTTTCTTGGCCGACGCTGTTTCTGAAGAGGGAGGGAGGTTGTGACATTTGAAGTATTTTCCCACAGCTGAGGATGGTTCGGGGCTTTTGGGGGGCTCCTTAATATCGCTAAGAATCTGCGCCTGAACCAGCAGTTTCAACAGACAAGTTCACGCACCAAGCGTGTTCGTACACTCCCACACAAACACACACATACACAAATTCACAGAAAAACATCTGGGTGAACTATCTGGTGACTTCATCCTTGAAGACATCTCTAGGTCTCTTTAGACCAGCCTTTGTGTGGCCTGTTATGCCTTTTGTCCCGCAGTTTCCACGTTACTTTTTTAAGTCCGGAATGTGACAGAATAACTAAAAAAACATCCCTAATGAGCTTTTTTTGGAGTGTACAGGCTCTGGTTTTGTCATTTGCTCTCATCAGCATCACCTCTTATGAGCCCGTGCAGCCATGCATGACAAACGCTCAGGTGTCACGGCCTCATGTCTGATGCTAGCTGGTAAGATTCTTTCTTACAGGAATGTTTTTCATCGCAGCGTCTGACAAGCGGATGTGTTTCCGACATTCCTTTGTCATAATTAAATCTGTTGCTTGATGTTTGTATTTTCTGCCAGCATAATGGGTTTGAGTTAAGTCGCAGAAATGTTGTGGCTTAACTTTGGAGTGTCTTGAAATTTAAACGCTCTTTTAGTAGAATAATTTTTGCTCCCATTCACTAATGTCTGGGAAATGCAGATTAAAATCTTTTTGGTTATATAGTTGTCCTCAAAAGTATTTGGACATTTCGTACACTACAGTCACACATTTAATATTTAAGTGACAGGCAAATAATGCTTTACAGTACTGTCATTTCTTTTTGTCTAATTGATCTTACAATTATTTCCAGGTAATTTCGAAGTGAAATGTGTTTAGATATGAACAGCTATTACTTAAAGGGATAGTTCACCCAATAAAAAAGATCATTTATTTATCATTGTGTGATTCATAACCTGTATACGACTCTTTCTTCGGTCAAACACAAAAGATAATATTTGGAGAAATGATTATGTGTCCATACAATTGAAGTCAATGGGTTACCAACATTCCTCAAAATATCTTCTTTTGTTTTCTGCAGAAGAAAGAAGATCATGCAGGTTTAAAATGACATGAGGGTCAGTAAATGATCATTTTTTATTTTTGAGTGAACTATCCCTTTGATATACAATAAATAAAACATTGTTGTATATAGTTTAAAAAAATATATGATCCTATGCATAAAAATGTTTAAATATTACAAAAAGAGGAAAAAGGAAATGAGGAATGATACATTTGAATACCAGTGACTAACATCAGGATTTCATATTAGAATATCATTTGTGAACTTTGCAAGAAACCGTCAGGAGAAGACAGCTAAATCTAGATGAATTGGTTCGAAGGAGATGTGCAGAGAGTGGCCTTAAATATATATTATCTGAGGACTGGCTAAGACTCTATGTCTCTTCATGAGACGCACACATTCCTTCTCTTGGCCGGAGCTCGGGATGCAGACAGACTGGTTCAGGACCTGGACTTACGGAGTGTCTCGGAGTGGATTTTTTGAGCACTTTCCCAGATGATGATAAGCTGAATAAAAACACACAGAAATGTTGATGATAGACTTTTACGTGTATTCTTTCTCTTGTCATGTATTATATACACTATATAAACCAATTGTGATTGTCCATGGGGCGTAAATTCAAGCGAATATTTTCAGAGTGTTCTTTAGTACTGTAATTAACTCTTTTATTTCATAAAACATTGTGTTTGAGACGTCATGGGTTCAATCTATATATCTATATATATATAGATATATAGGCAGTATGTGTGTTCTCCGAGATTGAACCCATGACCTCTGTTTAGAATGACATGAGGGTGATAAATATTCAAATAATTTTCATTTTTCAGTGTACTACACCTTTAAATCGTATTTATTTACCAATATTACCGATATTATGTATTGACTAATATTATTAATTATTTTTGAAACATGTATATATTTTTAATATTATTAAAAATTATACAATCTTTCTAATAAATCAAACAAAAAATACATTGTATGAAATATACATCATTTGCAATGCAATAGTTTTTAAACAATATGAGGAAGAAATCTTTTCTTGTTTGACCCCAAACATAGACAATACATTTAACAGAACATGAGGGTTAAAAATATTATTATGGCCAATAGAATAACACTCAGGCTTAACTGTGGAGATATTTTAAAATCTTTTATGAGATATTTGTCCTGTTTAACAGGGTGTTCTTAGTCAATTACACGCTCCAGTTACGACACAGACCTCAAGTATCATGCAGGGATCAAGAGAAAAACATGCACGGTAGCCCTTTAAAAGAGACTGCAGGATTTACCGTACAGAGGAACTGGAAGGGGGCCGGAGTCATCCCTGGCTCGTAGAGTAACACCCGATGTCCCAGAAAAACAAATAGTAAATATGCACTTCCTTAATACTTGGTACAAAATAGCATGATGAATTGAATTGAAAAGATGGGCAGACGAGTGAACTGTACGTATGCTGTTTGTTGTTTACTGGTGCAGGGATAACATTTGTTCATGTTTTGGCATGGCGCTGTGACTGATGATTTATTTGGCATCCATGCAGCATCCATGTTGAAATGGACTTCACCTTAGATTCATGCCAAAACTGATATCACTGCGGACACAAACAAATATGTGGCTTGTAAACATTGAAATATTTCGCTGATGTCACAATGATGTAATAAATAAATGCAATAGTGATACGCCTGGACAGTATATTTGAGATCACAAAACCACTGGACTAGACACGTTGAGAGTTTAATTGAATTGGGAATGTGACTGATGCCTCATGTAAATGAGACCGGGGCTAGTTGTCACACTGGGAAGGGCTGCATCTCGGTTACTAGTTTTAATTCGAAACTAATGAATTAAACAAATATTTGTTTTGTCTAGCAGTGGCTTTGCATGTTTGTTTCAAATACCAACTTTTGGCTATTTTTGTCAATTCTATGCTTTAACTAAAACTGCAATATGATTTTTTGTAATAGCTATTGGAAAAACAAATAACCTTAATATGGAGTTGTCCTTATTTATGTGTTAAATAAGTCTGTGGCTTTATTTTATTTTTTGTATTACGATGGATGTGTGGCTTTTCAGTAACTGGCTCAAAAATAGAGACTGTGACAACTAGCCCCGGTTTCCCAAATGTATAAGCTTTACATTAAGAGTACAAAAAATTCATAGACTTTTGCTATCCAGACAAATCAATTGTTCCAGTGGAAACACACCTAATATTTGAGTTTATGAACCCATCATTGAGCAAGTTCAACTTTATGTATACACTCATCCAAAACAAAAGGTTTATAAATGACTATTTCCACACAGAGCACATCCATACTTCTGTGAGGAAATGACGGTACAAACGGAATCGCGTCTGCAGCGTCGGGCTGTCCGGGACCTTTTGCGGAGGGAAACTCATTTTAATCTGCCTCAGAGGCAAAGGAGGGAAACATTTCAACACAACAATTACAGAAAGACTCTCTGCAAATCTCTGTATGCAAAAGGGGATTAGATCAGGTGCTGGAGTCGGCCTTTGTGTTTCAGCCGTGTGTCCAAATGATTTACGAGACACTTGGCGGGGACGAAGTAAATCTCTCTCTTCAAGGACGGAGAAAAGATGAAGAAGGTTCCTGAGCTGAGAACCGAAGAAGTGGACCCGTATGAGTCATGTAGCCGCTAAAACTCAAGCCCGTAATTATTTTGTTCCACGGGGCACAACAGCATGACCGATCGACCACGTCTCATTATGAACCATAATAGTTATGTCTAGTTGTAAGTGACGCAACATGATGCGGTCACAGATGAGGATGGGTTCAGTTTTAATTTTTCACCTGACATTTTCATAACGTAATGATGTCGTGCACTGGTCATATTCAGCCACCGGTATGAGTCCACACAGATATCAATGTTACTACTTAACATGAAGAGTGTGTAGATAAGTACTTGGACTGCAAGGCTCCAAAAGGACCATTAAAGGCTTTGAAAACGGATTCAGTGCTATTCCCAATGCAAAAAATGTCTGTCTTTAAAGGGCACTCTGAAAGGAAATTTGAATTTGAATGGGCTTACATAACCAAAACAAATGAATTCATCAAAGTTTTGCATTTTTTACAAGAAACTTTTGGAAAAGTGATTCATCTGCAACAAAGTTACACTGCATGTGAACTGAACTTTAATAATGTGTGATATTCATGCGTTCAGTGCTTTATGATTTATCACAACTTAAGAAATCTGGAGTGATGCCATCATAAGGGGACGAGGATGTGAATGAAGCTGACAGTGTAAATAATGAATATGCTGAATTATACTCTGAATGAATTACAGAACAGAGAACAGTTTTATGTGTTTGGCAGACACTTTAAAGCTATACGTTATCTGAATATGGTTGGCATTAGCATCTACCAGATACAGTCAGTGAACATAATGAACAAAATCATTTTATAAAAATTTTAGTTTATTAATTACAGTATTACATTTATTTTTATAGACGTTTCATTGGACGGACTTGAAGTTAACTTCCAGTCTATGTTTGATGATCAGTCTGGCTAGTGGCTAATAATATAACTTTTTTACTGTATTTAATTTATTTAAATTTGTATTGTACTGTATTGTATTATAATTGTATTAAATAAACAATTTGTTGAATTTTATTGTATATTCATTTTATTAAATACACAATTTGTTGAATGGGTTGTGTAACTTTGTCGCATTTAAATCAAGTATGGGCCACAAAAGCGTGCATGCGCAGTAACGTTTGTTTATGTTGTTGCTTTGAAACCGTCTCATTTACTTATTACATTATTTATTGTATTGTTTATTCTCCAAATTCTAGTTGAAAATAATAAATATAAATTGTTTGTCAAACCCTTTGCCAGATATTATTATAGTTATTATTATTAGTATTATAAGATGTTCCATCATGTTAGGTTTCTTGTATCTCCTTCTAGCTCATGTGTGTATTCAGGTTCAAAAGTCCTTGCTGAGAAATCTGAGGACAAATGTTTCACTTTCAAGCATCCATTCGAGTCTCAAGTGAATTAAGTTTCAGTCCACAAAATCGCTGTATTGTTCAAGATCCTGCCAAGTTCTTTGCCAACCACAGAGTTGTAAATTGTACACCATACATTTCTCATCTGCCATCATCATAATTCTTTTTAGTTCTGGATCTTATGCAACGTATTTAACTTAGAAAAACAACTGCAGCAATCTTATCTGAAATCTCATTTCTATAGCATTGTCATAATGTAAAAATGAGCTGGCAGCGGTTTTCACGCTCCAAGAACAGACAGAACCCAAACAGCATACTGTAAGAAATCATTTTTTTCCCATTTTAACATGAGCCTTTGATTTGTATGACCGACTTGTCTAATTCGTTTTATGTTTCATTTTTCATTTTTTTTTAATTTTTAGCAGAAAAATAACATTTTGGATGTGTTTCTCTATGTAGCCTACTTTCTCTCTTTACAGTTACACTTAAAAATTCACATGGCAAAAAACACTGTAACGTGTGAAGCGGTGATATGAAAGAACCAGTGGAATTTCTGTGCGATACAGTCGCGGGTTGGTAAGAGACTAACTGATAATGTTCACTCATCTGTGGTGAGTAAGTGCTTATGGAAAGCAGGTGTCTGTATTATCACCGCTAGCTAATATTCAGCTTTTACACCTCGACTCACGGTTAAAAGGATTAGGCAGCTCAGTGGCAGTAAAAGCTAATTTCACTCACTCGTGTACATGCTATCATCTCATATATCACACCATCTGAGTCCTGGCGGCGTGCAGCATCTTTTATATTTTCCCATAAATCACTCTTTCCAGAGGAAAATTGCTTTGGATTTATTAACAGTACGTCATGGTCTGAAGCATGCAAATACTGTACATCATATAGACTACTTTATCATTTTTATTTACGATTCTGCACACGGTATTAACTGCACAAAATATGAGAAACGTAATGTGTCGCCCAGTGATATGTAAATTATTAATGCAAATGACATGCTAATTACTAAACTTTGCACGCTTCACGGGTAATTCAGCAGGCGCTTCATTCTGCATCTGCAGCTTCTTTTCATTTCTTCTTATTTTCGTTTAATTCACTTTATGCAATGCATGGTTCAATGCATTACCAAATTAATAGATTTCTCCTGTTGTTTTAAGAAAGAGACCTAAATTGAGGTCTGGGTTCCTTATTAGTCCCAAGAAACCTTCGGTGAGAGCAGAACTTTACGCAACAGATTGTAAATTAGCACTCTGAAATGCATAATGTATTCAGGTCTGAATTATTTTCACTCTGATAGATAAGGACACGTCTGACCCTTCTAATTTAAACACAACTGAAGAATTTCTATTACATACTCTAAATGAAAAATGGAAATAAGTGTGACAACTTTACAGGGTGAGAAACTAATTCACGAAACAGACGAACACAGAATGGCAAGAGAAATGCAACCTCACATGACATATTTCGGTGGCATATGCTTTCAAATAAATAAATGAGAGGAAAAAAGTTTTAAGTGCAAACATTTTTCTTTTTTCGCTCAGAGTGATTGATGTGAAAGCTGCAATATGTCGAGCCAAATGCACAGAAAGTCCCGTGTGTTTTCTTACAGGTGGAGCTGATCGCTGCATCTGTTGCTTTTGGTTGCATTCGTATTATTTTATTATATTTTTTAACACATGACTCATCCTTCTGTCTGATCTCAGGGGTGTTTTATTTTACATTTGATTTGTTCTGTGTGAAATTCTGCTTTGGGGTATTTGATTGATCTGATCATATGCTTATGAAAGCGAGCTGGTAGCCTAATGCAGATAGGGAATATCAGAAGACATGAGTTTTTATCTGTAGTTATTAAAGAGAACGCTTTGTGTCATCACAATACATCAATGACATTTTAGGTTGAATTTGTCAGCAGACAGCCTCACAATCTTTTTTTCTACTTATTATAAATAAATGAAATTTTATTAAAAAGCGAGTATTTTGATATAAATAAAAATCCATTTCATGCAGTGTGCACTGTCGCTGTGTGTGTTAGCAGTCTTCCAAGGTGTAAAGTGCACGAATAACAAAGTTATTGGCTTGGAAAAAGGATTCGACTCTGATTCACTTGAACGAGTCGTCGGACGTTTTAGTTTAGAAAGGGGGGGATTAGAAAGATAAATCGCCGAACAAATCATTTGAGAGTCAGTCTAGAAGTAATGGGATTATAACTGCCTTTGTTCAAAGTAGGACCTTCAAAATATGTATTCTATAAACATAAGAGCACATCTTACAATTGCAAGATCTTGAAAAAGGATCTAATGTCATAAATGCATTGCAATGCAAAACCTCTAAATATTCAGAAATATTAGGGTTGCTATGGTAGCTATGGTAGCTCTTCTTTTTTTTTAACAGTAATATCGTAGTACCATAAGCAATGTTGCATATGCACTGTATCATTCATTTAAACACTCACATCTGCCTTTTTTGTGGTGCTTCTCTATCCGTGTTTTGAACTCGGGTGGGATAATGATTCAGTGAGTCGTTCATCAAGACATTTGCTTCCTTCTTGAATCAGCTGTTTTGAACAAACCAGTTAAATGATTCATTGACCAGCTACTGGCCGGTTCAGTTTCACATTTAAAGCAAGCCTAACATTTCACTTTTTTAACATTTGCTGTATAAATCAAATGTGTTGCACAATTGAATTAGTTCCTATGTGAAGAATGTTCTAATGTACTTTACTATAGTAAACTACTAAAATTTAAACCTAAACACTAGTGTTTACCATAGCAAATATTAAAGTATACGACAGTATCTGTTACAATTTATCCAACTACTATACTTAATATGGCACAATATTGTAATGTACATTAAACAATGTGGTAATACTGTAATATGGCACAGCATTGGGAAACTACTTGGCATCATGATACTTCAGCTGGTACAATATCTCACCATATTTTTATGGTATCGTAACAACCCTACTGTATTACTTTTTTTTTAATATATACTCTGTACTGTATATATCTCATTTTGAATTCAGTAATGTCCATTAGGCCCAAAACCAAACAAGCCAACAAGAGCCAGACTGTTAGTGAATTGCTGATAAACTTTATATTGTGGGGATCAATCCTTTCGATACACATAATTCAATAGCTCCAGGGGACCAGCCTTTTTGGTGGTCGTGTCTTTTTGCGATTGCACAATAATTGTTGCACAATAACTTCAAAATGGTGCTGATTCTGTAACTTATCCTCAAATGAACGTCATGATTAAGTGTTTTATCACTTCAGACCGACAGCACAATGTTGGCAGTTTCCACACATATCCCCAAACTGACTATTACTTAAGTCTCAGGGTTCAAACTGCTTTTTGTTAAAGATGGATTACATTGAAGCGTTGGAAACCGTGCCGATATGAATGATGAATGCTGTAGTAATTACCTCCAAACCTCATTAATGCTCTTAACACCAGTTTGCATGCAATATTAGCGAAGCTGTTTGTTTGTTAGAAGCCATTAATCTGCCACACGCAACTGCTGTTTGGTGGCAGAGGAAATCACAGAATCCCTTATTAGAAGATAAAACAAACAACAGTTTCTTAACTTTACATGAAGGGAATATCTAGTGTTTAATCTGGAAGCTTTGATCGCTGCTTCATCCTCTGTTTGTTGTTTTTAATGTAGGATCTGGGAAGATTTAACTACCATCTGAACGCATATCTTCCCGCTGCTATCAATATGAGGCGGAATTATTGAGCCCTGCAACAGGAAGTGACCTCAAAGACCTCAGAGGCCAACAAAACAACAGCAAACACAAAACAACAGCTCACTTTAATCTCAGAACCATACTTTTAATGTACTTTTTTAATCTATAGTGGCGATTATATCTATTTAGAGTACAGTAGTGGCCAAAAGTGATGTCCTTTTTTGATGTAAAAAACAAAACAAAACAAATAAAAAGCTCACTTTAATGCATCTTTTATAATACGTTTAGATAAAAAGTTAATGTGAATGTTTTCACTTTTGGCCAGGACTATACTTTTTTGTAAGGTCAAGAGAAATTTTTCACACAAGGCTGTAAGTGTAAATATGATTACCACATATGATCCACCACCAAATAATATATATATATGGTTATTTCTTATTCCATTTTGACTGGAAGGTTTACATCTATTACATTTATCCATTATACTTTATAAATACATTTAACGTAACCCTATCCAGGTAAAAAAAAGTGCACAAAGTACACTTTATTTAAGTACACTTCCATAATGTACTTGATTTGCACTATTGTCACACATTAATTTGTACGTAATATGCTAAAAATATAGTTTGTTGTACTTTTGTTTATGGTGTCTCAAAATAGCACAGTTGGGTACATTTAGATTTATATATCTTAAGAGTATATTTAAAACTATTTTTTGTACAAAAAATACAAAATGAGTGTGTGTAAAGTAAAAAAATCCTTTTTTCAAAAATCCTTTAATAGACACAAATTTCAAATTAAAAGTAACTGTGTTTAGCATTGACACACGAATCCCAAACAAAAGTTGTTTTTCAGCTGTAGTCACATCAAAGTGACTGAACTATGGCCCGGTATTAACCTTTAAGTTTGAAAGTTACAGTAAGAATGGGTCATTTGATAGATCAACGCTGGACTTTTGTGACATTTACAGCTTATTCTATTATAGCAGCAGAGCGTAGCTCTCAAAGATACGCTTCTGATATGAGGAATATAAGGTCATATTTGCAGATGATAAGAGTCAATGCACCATAATGCCATTTAGCTGTGATATTTAGACCCTTTTGTAGATTGACTCAGTAACAATATACAGACTTTTCTTTGTGCCACTGTGGATGACAGAGACAATGATAAATAATTCTTTGTGAACAAATGTTTATGGGTCAATGTTTTATTATTCTAGTGGCTGTTTTGTTTTTCCTGAATTGACGCATTCCAAGTGATTATTTACAAGCTGTTCTCTGTTCCATAAAAAGCGACACTTCCAGCATCATAAAGCATTTTGTCCTGTCTGGCTTCTGCTGTTGTCATATCAATCAATTTAATATATTGAGCCTCAGATCAAACTGTCAAATTTTGGTTACCAAAGATGTGTTGCGGAGAAATCACTCCTGCTCCGTGTTCCTCATCCTTCAAAAGCTGGAATCTTGAAGAAGCCATAAAAAGAAAAAAATCTACTCAGGGTTTTTCTTTTATAGAAATTTAGCTTAGAGGTATTTTGAGTGTCTCTAAACATCCCTAAATATTTATATGAACAGACAGCTAAGTAGATAGCAAGTGATTAAAAACCAATTGGCATTACTGATGAAACATATCGGAATGCAAAGGCGAAGCTATAGATGTGTGAGCCAAGAAGTGTCAGGAGAGATTACGCAAGCCATAACAAAACAATACACGTTTGAACGTGCAGCCTGGAATTAAACTTTCATTAGAGCCTTTTTCATAATGTTTGTGTCTCGTAAAAGTTATGAAGCTCCTGGAAATCTCAAGAGCTCCTATAAAAGGAAATGGATTTTTTTTAGTCATGATTCATTCTGAGCTGGAATGAAGAGATTCATGATACTGATTCATTTCTGTATCTCTCTCTCTCTCTCTCTCTCTCTCTCTCTCTCTCTCTCTCTCTCTCTCTCTCTCTCTTCAATATTAGACTCAGTTATCAACAGTATGGTTCCTAAGACAGTGTATTGGCACTTTTGATATGGCATGAAATATGTAGTTTGCACCAGCTACTATGGTGTCTGGACACATTTAGCTCTAAAACTGTAAGCACTTCATTCAAAACACTTTCTCTTAATATCAGAGTAGCAGATAACGTGACAGTTGTGAATTATTCATTGCTCAGATGTAGTGAGTAATAATACTATCTGTTGTACTGCAGAAGAGTTATTAAAGGACTATTAGTTCACAATGAGCAGATTTTCATCCAGGCCATCATAATCATTGTATGATGATATGAAATGAACACTGCAGATCTTTGTATCTATTTTTGTATTATATAATTGTTTTTTCAGCTTTTTTGCATAATTGTACTCTTCCTGTAAATGACAGAGTTCAGAGAAGTTATAAAGGTTGCATGCTCTTGGTAAAATGGCTTTGACGTTTTTTTTAAAGGACTGGGCATTTGCCAACCTCTTTTTTTAAAACATTACATTTATTATGCACAAAGGAAGCCTGTAGGACCACAGTCCCCTGATTCACATCATCGGTACAGACGTTCTGTACCGAGACACACAAAGGCATGAATAGTGACGTGATGCTGCGTTCTCTAAATATTTGCTTCTTGGGACCCACAGCAAATTTTCTATGTTTTCCTTATTTCAATCAGACCTGACTGAGATCATCAGCTTATAAGCAGAGAGGTTTATGGACTGCATCTGAACGTCTTGGACTGGGATACGGATTGAGCAGTGCACGCAGAATTGAGAACAACTGCTCTATTTGTCCAAAAAAATTATAATTTTCAGTTCATAATGCGGAATTGTTATGAAAGAAGACAGTACAGAAAATAACATGAAGCTACATGAGTTCACTTTTTAAAAAAAAAGATTGACTTTTGTATGACAAGGTTGTGTGAACTGACCCACTGTGGAACTTCTCAGCGTGGGGTTGAGACAACTACTTGTGTCAGCTATAAACTATTTGCGTGCCTGTGTGCGTGTTTGTTTACTTGTGTGTGTTATAAGGAAACCAAAGAGAGATACTTAAAGATACTGACTATGCAGTTCCGTATTGGAAGAAGAGATTGTATGTTTTGAATGTTTCTATAAAAATGTTGTCAATGTTTTGGAGTACACTGGTTTATGGATACCACTGACATTCCCTCACATAAAGCCTTTCCACAACAAAAAATGTCTTAGAAAAAGTTTCTGGCCTTAAATATAAAATATATTTTTTAACTAACCATATATAAACAAAAATACAAGCATGTGCTGGTGACATAATATTGTAGCATAGATCGTGCTGAATGCAATGATTCAAGACTTTTAGTATTTTTATAAACTACTTAAAAGCACAAATATCAAGGCATGTCTTCTGAAAGGTCCCAAAACACCTTCGGACCCCATTTTGAGCACATTTGGGTCACACAGCTTGACTCTCCATTTCTGTAAGTTATCAGAACCTCACATTAAAAAGCAAAGATGATACACAGAAAATGATGATGAAAGGAAAAATCATATACAATACAAATGTTATTCTACTTCACACTTAAAATAAATGAGACTTAAAGGAGATTCTTCAGTGACATCTGCAGAAGGATGTTAAAAGTGCCTGAATCAAACTGATATTACAACAAAAATCTTTTGATAGCATGTCCCCTTTGAAGTCAATAGCATTTATGATGTCAAGACCCATTTCTAAAAGGTCTTTCTTACTCTCTTTGCCAAATATTCTTAACCAACATTCTGTTTTATTCTTCCCTGCAACACTAGATCATTGTAATTCCGCAGTCGAGTGGAGGTCACAGTTCTGACCTCACTGTGACCTTAAACAAAGGATTTCTTAAAGGTCAGTAATGGGAGAATCATCATGATGCTCAGACGAGAGGCTTATGTGTCTCACATGTGGTGTGAAATTGCAGATTTTTCTCACTATTTTTATAATTGTATTGCACACATTCCATTCGGCTTCATACACGATACAATCTATTGCCGTCCTCCTTATGCTTAATACAATTTTAAAACGTTTTTTTTTATTGCACTAAATACGAGAATAGACAACAGGGTTTAGATGATCTCAAATGTGGTTTATAATTTGCCATGAGAAGGCAAAGAATGCAGTTTAATGTTCTCAGCACCATATAAAGGTCATTTGAAAGTAATCTATATGACTCGTGCTATATCTTCTGAAGCTATGAGATTTAAAGAACAGGTGCAATTAAAGTCATTATTTACTGATGGCTTGCAACGAGAGACGTGAACCAATAATGTTTGATTTTATTGACGTCGACAGCATGTACCGCCCACGGTTCTTTCCCTAACCTGCATATTATACACTTAACTGGAAATACATTTCTCTATTGTTGAATTTATGAAAAGATTTGCATTGCTTTTTTATGTATTTCACAAAAAAAAAATGTGTTGTGGATATCTAACCCAGTTGACATACAGTTGCAGTACTATACATTATATTCCTATGACATACTGTAATTCCCTCTTTGCCTGCCACCCTTCCATGTTCTCTCTCCTCAGACTGATCTTGGATCAGGACTGACGCATGCTGCTTTCAGTCCCAATGCACCGTCCCTTTGGTGTAAAACTCATAGCTCAGACTCAACAGATGTGCTCCAAACATCCACCAAAGGAAACATTTCCTCTAGCTTCGCTTCCTCGCTATTTCTCTTTGCGACCATTGAACAAAAAAGAGCGCTTCAATCTCTAGTAGTGATGGCTCAAATATGTATTGATGATGAAATGGCGTCTAAAGGAAGCCGAGCGCAGCCATGCGGAGGATTTGAAATCCTGTTTCTGTGGACACTCGTGGCTGGATGCAACTGATTCAATCACACATGATATTGATTGAGCTCCATTTAACCTCAACACTGAAAACTGGAGACTGTGAGATGTGATGGCCAGTTTATCCTCAATATTCAATAACATTCAGCTGATTGACAGGTTCCTATTATGGCACCTACTTGTAACAAGAGCTCACGTTAATGCAGAAGAAACGGTTTTATAACATGTACAGAATTGTCCGAAAGTGATGTCCGGGGGCATTTCGTAATTACGTTACCTCCTTTGCATTTAATGTTTAATATTTGAATAAAGACAAGTGGACGTCCCTTTTGGCCACTACTGTGTATACAAAAAATACAGGAAGCTTGGTGCTTTCTTGTACAATATAGATTAACTGAGGTCATCATGTGATGCATGAAGACATGTTCTGTTGAAGTACATTACGTGAATATATCAAGCAGGGGTTCTCAGGTTTAATGTACCCACCATCAGCGTTCATGTTACGTTGTACCATGTAATTACATCAGTACTTAGTAAAATGAACAAACAATGCAAACTCCATGTGTAATTTTGTGCAGCTGCCTGTAATTACACAAAGCTACTGATAAGACTATTGTAATGAATTGAAATAATATGGGCACATTGACATTGTAGCTTAAAGTGATTATGTAATGTATAGAAAATACACGTATAAAGTGATACACAAAGGTTTTTGATTAAAATGGTTAATTTCCTCTGGAACATAATTTTCTATTTAAGTGAATGATAATTAGAAGCCCATTAATCTGAAAGTCATTTTGCTTCAAGCATTACAAGCAGTACCCATGCTGAACAAGATTTACCATTATGTACAATTTTATGTTAATGAGTAGCAGAAAATAAAGAAATCTGTTCACTCGCACTTACACTTTGCACTTAAGAGGTTTGATAGTTTAACAAAACTGTACCTTTCCTACAGTATAAGATCTTGTTGATTTACATCATAGATTTGTTCATTTAGCATTGCTTAGTCAGATGCTCACAGACCTGAAGTAGTTGTATAAACATTTGTACCCAGTACGTTTTCACTTTTCAAAACTTTTTCCTCAGTCGGCAAATCTCTGTGGTCTCCGAGGTTGTGTAAAACAAAGGTTGTTTCTATTAGTTGGCTCGCGGTGCTTCCAAATTTCACAATTTAACGCAAGAGAGCATATTAATGTCCATTATGGCGGATCTGATTATGCTGTATAATTATCCAGAATTATCTTAATTAGAGGTCACACCCACCCTACAGCAGACCACCAGGATGAGAAAACCTGCTACAAAACCTTAGCAAAACATTGTAATGGTGGAAAACTCCGTTGTTGTTTTTCCAGTGTAAGATCAGCTTACGCAAAGCAGTCAACAGCTTTTTCAAGTCAGAGTCAGGTGACATTTCCCAGTGAGAAACCTTATCTACAGAGAGGAGAAAATGATTGAAATGTATGTGATGTGTCCCTGTAAAGAAGTGCTTTTGAAGAGTTTGCTCTTCATGGAGAGCCAAAGTAAAAATCAATGTAAGCATTGAGGTATATGTTTAATAGTGAAATAGCTGGACATTTCTGCACTACATGACTTGAATATTTTTGTGAAAAGATTAGATTAGATTAGATTTTTAGATTGTGAGTTCTTAGATATAAATATACGCTGAATTCCTCGTGTCTTGCTTTTAGACCACATGCCATATTGCTCAACAGGCTATTCAAACACTCATAAAAAGTACGAACAATTATACTTGCACAGATATGGAAACAGGCCAGTTCAAAGGTAGAAACACATGCAAACAAAGGAACCACTTCATGGAAATATGCATGTGATAAAACCATTGTGCAAAATGAACACTGGCAAAGCACCAAATGGATGGTACTATTGGCTTGCCAGTTGGTCGGTAACTATTTTAGAAGGAGCATCATTACATGGTTCAAATAGATGTGTAGGGATGCCAGTCTGACCCTCGCTGATGTTAGTGATGTTAGTGATGTTAGTGATGTTAGTGATGCGAGCGATTCAAATCAAAGACAAACAAACTGTCTGCTAAACTAAACAGCTGGCACGTCTTTATCTTTCCATCTGGCGTGAAAAAGATTTATCTCAGATGCCAAGATATGCCAAGATATGCCAAGATTATCTGTAATTTGATATATTTTTTTTGATATATGTTATTCTATGTTATCTGTATGCACCTATAGGGTCTGAGAGTAACGCAATTTCAATCCTCCACTTGTATGTACTGTACATGTGGCAGAATTGACAATAAAGCTGACTTTGACTTTGACTTGACTTTGATAAACGTTCTCTTATAAATTCTTGTGAGGCATGGTTATTTTAGTTTACTAAAAATTACATTTGAAAGCGTTTTTGTTTATTGAAATAAAAGAAATATTGGCCTAGAAACATTGGCGGGGAAATAAACAAACAAAAATTTGAATGTTGCCTCAAAAATAAACTTAAATAAGCTGAAAGCACTAAAATAATAATAATAAACAAAACTAAAATTAATTAATCTTATATAGCAATATATAAAATAAATAACAAATGACAAAACCATATAACAAAGTTGCTAAATATTGTACTAAAATTAACATAAAAACAAAAAACCTACAAATAAAAGCAAATTTAAAATATTAACAAAATACTAAAAAAGAATATAAATTAAAAAGAAGAAAATTAAGATAGCAAGTTTAAAGCTTTTAAAACTCTATATTTGTATATTTGTTCATGTATATGAACTATGCTGTTTGTCGCAATTATGGCAGTCAAAAAGAAATTAATAATTTCATAATGATAGGAATCATTCTAATAATCCATTATCATAAGAACAGAAACATATTTTTGACGAAAATGATGCAAATTACAATTTCATGGCCGGTACAAAGTATTTTTAGGCAGGACATTTTTCATCATAGACAGCTGAGACAAAAAGTTATTTTTGATTCCCTATTGAAACACATCCACACACACGCACGCACGCAGGCACGCACATACACACACACACACACACAGCTGCCTTCTTCCTATAGTTATTTTGTGTAAAACAAAAACTCTTAAAACCGAGTTTCTGTCTGTCTTTGATAGCTTACATAATCCTTTAAAACGGTTCACAGCTTGTCAGCTGAAACAGGATGTCTTTTGACAACTTCTGACAAGTAAACGCATCCGTAAAGACTGACTGTTACAGCACTGTGTTCTGTACAGTCACAATTTTCAGGTCGGTGTTATCAAAAATCACTGCTCTAAAATAGGGGATATTTCATAACAGCGTTTGAGACTTTATTCAAATTCAAGAAACCTGCTGAGTTTGTGCTGAAACTTTAAATTGCATGAGGGAGGAAGAGCCTGTCACTGCTTCATTGTTATATCCGCACAAAACGCAACATATCTACTTAATTGCTCATCTCTCTCTCTCTCTCTCTCTCTCTCTCTCTCTCTCTCTCTCTCTCTCTCTCTCTCTCTCTCTCTCTCTCTCTCTCTCTCTCTCTCTCTCTATCTCTCTCTCTCTCTCTCTCTCTCTCTCTCAATCCTTCCACCAGGATTTTTCCTTTACTAACACACACACACACACACACACACACACACACACACACACACGCCTCACCTGCATCTTTGCTGAACATCCATTAAGAGTCAGTAATGCTTTCTGAATGTGAACTATTGATTCAGAGAGTCTCAGGCACACTGCTCAACTCCTTTTATCATTCCATCAACAATGATATTTATAAAATATGTTTAGTATATTTTATGTTCAGGCCCATTTTCAGCATGTCTAATAAAATGACAGTAATTACTGTGCGCGGTAAACTGGAGGGCAACTGGAAGTGGTGTTACAGCTGTCAATAACATAAGGCACATGTCCACTTTCTCATTTGTAGGCGTTTTTATAGTCGTAAACTGTTGTGAAAATCACATGGACTCAACTTCCTGCTGAGTTAATGGCCCTACAACAAAATCCAGTTCGCAGTCCGTAGGGTAGTTTATCACAATTTTCACTCGATACATGAGTCAGCTGAAGTTACTAAATGTTATGTCTTTCTTACAGCTCACGAAGAAGTGAAAGCCACAGACATGGCCTCATTGGTATCTGACAGAAACACGTGGCCACACACTGTCCCTCAGTTCTTAAACTTCACCACTGCGTCCAGCCAGCGTGAGAACGGTCTGTCCAGGCATCCGGGCCCTCGGAGACAAGAGGACACAGAGAGCCCGTCTCTAGGGAGTAATGGAAGCAAACCAGTGTCACTGTTGTGCAATCTAGAGGGATTTACGCTCAGTGTCAAGCGCAGGACAAGAGGATATGTTTACAGTATGTATGCATCAATATGTTTATGATTATTTGTGATTGAATCACTTACAGTGTTGACAGCTTTAGTCAAAATCTAGTGCACTCTTTTTTCTTGTTCCCCCCACAATTCCCTTTCCTCGGATTGTCTTTACAGAACCAGACAACATGTTATGGCGGCGGTGACACTTAAATTTGCAATAATATATCAGCGTTTATACCATTTTTCCCACAGCGCACTCGTAAAGTATTTACACTGACCTGGACTGTTTTTTCATACCATCCAACAATCCATGTTCCTATTGGAAATTCCCATATGTGGCTGCTATGCTGTTGACAGCCATAGATTATCTGAAAATTTCTGTTCTTGAACTTATTTCATCAGTTCCAGATGTAAAACAGCAGCTTCTGTGTGGGTGGCCATCACTCACTTATCCTGGCTGAGGAAAACATCCCATTTGTGTAAAGACCTGATTGTTATATGGTTTAAAATGTTTTGTTATACTTTATAAAATACTGACGCACTGTGACACTACGGTTACGGTTATATTAAGTTTATCTCAGAAATCCTGCTAACACTTTACAATAAGGTTGTGTTTGTTAACATTTGTAAATGCATTAGCTAACATGAAATGATGAAGAGCCGTAGAGATTATTTAACATTTTTAAATCTTTATTAATTTCATTTAATGCCAATACAATTTATTTCAATAGTGAAACTTGAATAGTGTAGTAGTAAATGCTAAAATTAACATGTAGGCCTACTATCCAGAAGTTCATTGTTCATTGTTAGCTCATGTTAATTAATTACGTAACAAATTAAATTAAATTAAATTTAAAAAATAAAAATTAAATTAAATTAGTCTATAGCAAAGAAAATCACAAATTAGATCTTTTTACCTTGTTACTTGTTTTTCTTAGAAGCATTGACAGGAAGAACAGTTTACAAATTTTGTTGCATTCTCCTCTTGTCTCAAACTGTGCTTAGATTCACACAGACACCAATGTCTGCGCTCAAAGTTTATTGAACCCTTTCAAGACCAAATTCTCAAGTTTTGCTGTCTAGGAACATAAATTTTATTCATAGATCTAGAATCGTACTGTTATGTATGCATACAGCTGTCTCATTAAAACAATCAAATGAAATTTTAGAAAACATGCTTATCATACATGAAACAACAAGGTTTGAAAGAGCAACTTCTTCCAACTGGAACAGTGTTAACTTCTAATTGTATATTGATGAAAGTGAAGAGCATGAATTAGTTCCAGGCCGTGTAAAATCACACTTTGAACAAGCACACTTCACTTCAGCCCGATGCTTCGACGGCTCTTTAATAAGAGACCGGACTGAAGTCTAATGAAACATTTCACTGGTGTAGCACTCCCACGCAAGAGCTTACAGAGCAAATGTACTGCGGTACAAATGAAACTCTTAACCCTGAACAACAGAGCTTTAACACAGCCTCTGATAAAGATTTGTGGCCAATGGTCTGCAGAGAGAGAGAGAGCTGTAATTTCTCACATGATCCTATGTAACTCAAATACCAAATTGATACTTTCACATTTCGTTTTTCCACATTTGTTTTTTTAACACGTTTTTTTGGAACCGAAGTCGACGCTCCTAAAATAGTTTTCACCGCTGTTCAAACTATTTCATTTGTGTTGCACACAATGAACATGTTTTCATAAAACCCTCTGCATGAATCTCGCATTTTTAATTTTAAACCCAGAATAGGTCGACTTTGTCATAATGAGAATGATAAATTGTAAATGTTGGTGAAGTTGATGAATTGGTGAATCAGCACAGCTATTAGCTCATAGACCAAAAATGGCTAAAATTGTTCTGTCTATCAGCGTCGTCGCACTGTCAGCACTTAAATGAAAAACAGCAGTCTACTGTTGACATTTTTGAGCGTGCAAGTGGAAAGAAACCTTTGGAAAGAAAAAGAGAGAATGAAAAAGGAAGAGTGTCTGTGGGCAATTAGAAAATAGCCATGAACGTTACTGAACTGGTTCATAACTGAATAAGCCAAGAACAGAGTGGACCAATATATCACAAAATAACCACAGACCGATACCAGCTAATGCTACAGCGAAAACAAGATTAGACCATCATTTTAAACGTGGTTAGCTGGTTAGGATGATCTGTTTTTATGGTTTTAAAAGGGTTTATGTGTGAGTTTTATTCAACGTTTAAGGAAACGTTGAGATTGAATTGATTTAAAGTTCTTAAAGGAAGTCTCTAAAAGCAGAACTTGTTATCTTAGCTTATTGCATTAACCTAATATTTACACATTTTACTAGGTTACATATGACATTTTACTACATTACACCTATACATTGTCCTCAGCCCTTTAAAAACGTTACAATGTAAAGAAAAGAAACATGAATGAATGTAAAGAATTCATAATCATAAGACTATTACTGTTTTAATAGTCAAAATGTTGAAGTTTGTTTGGCTCTATAAACATCCTGCTTTTCATATATGTATTTGTCTGGGAAGTTGACAAATAAACCAAACATGTGTCCTATAAAAAAAGAAAATAAAACAATGAAGATAAATATTCTAATGGGAAATGTTTTATCAGGCAATGCTTTATCATATGAGCTATGAACACCTTTGTAAAGAAATATGTAGTAAACGTATCAGAATTCCCAATCCGACACATTGGGTCGGTTTTTTTTTGCAAACGTTTGCTCTATAAGAGCTATTTGTGTTTCACTGACAGAAGGGATTAACACACGATCTTCCACCTCAACATCGAAAAGGTTTTGCTTCTGTCCATAAGGCATAAGGCTCTCTGTCTTAGTGTGTGTGTGTGTGTGTGTGTGTGTGTGCGTGCGTGCGTGCGTGCGTGCGTGCGTGCGTGCGCGCGTATGTGTGTGTTTGTTTATGGCTTTCTCACCAGTTTGACCTCTCTGAATGGATATAAACAAGCTGATATTTCAAAGGCTCTTAAGTGAAAGATGTCTGTTGTGTTTCAGATCTCTCAGGTATGCTTTGACAGCCCTTTGGGTACTCACAAAAACTGAAGCTGTCATCTTGCAGAACTCTAGATCGTAAGACTGCTCATTGAAGATTTGGCCGCAGAAAGGTGTTTCATAAATTATAACATTATGAGGGCTGACAAAAGCCATTATTGAATTACATGGAACGGTTCCACTTCAGATTCAAAGTCTCTCTTCACTGTTTTTCCAGCAGTTGTAATCTGAATGTCTGTTAAAATGTATCCTTGGGGGACGTGTTTGCATTCACAATAAGCATAGATGTCAGACGGAATCGTATAGAAAGGATAAGATGAAAGGAGCATCACAAAAACAGATTTTTGGATATTTTGGATTCACTGTCACCTCATCAAGATCAGAACAACCGGATCATTGACTGCTTTGCTTCCCTGTAAAAGACTTCTACAGATGAAAGACATCAAGACAGAGGTCGACAGTTACATTTTTAATTTTGTTTACGTTCTCTTTACATTGAAGGTCATGTGGTGAAGTTCATTCACTATTACAATCGAGTTAGATTCAATATTATACAAAATAAAACATTACTCACGATGATATTAACTGAGAAAAAAGCAGCCTAAATTACATCATCAGAGATTTGACGTTTGGCTTCCCCTACAAATTGCGACAAAATAAAACAGGTTCGCTTATGTGGGATTTTTAAAAATGAACAAACTAAATACAATCAATACATTCAATATTGTTCAATGGGTCAAATAGCTTATTTTCGCACACAGGACAGCCTTGTATGCATATGAAAGAAATCTGTTACACTAAAACAAATACATAAAAATAAAAATAAATGAGAGCACACATCACCTAGCTTCTTGTTATTGGAGGAAATAAATACCCTGTTAAAAAGCTAAATTGCTCCCAGCTGAGTAAATGATCCCTGTGAAGAGATATCTGATACAATCATTTTGTAGTTTGATATCTACAAAAAAGTAAATATATGTTGTGAAATTGAGAACTTTGTTTTACTCTATACCAGATAAAGAAAATGTGTTTATATTTAGCAGGATGTATAGACAGAAATGCAATATAATATACATAACTATGTGTTCAGAGGTGTATAAAAATCATGTTGTTTATACAGTAGCCCTAAACGGATAAATTGCGTGTTTTTTAAATATGTTATCTCCTTCGGCAAAGAAGCGAAATCGTGACAACATCTTTGTCCTGGGTCAGCCACCGTAGTGCTTTGAAAGGGAGTAGGAGCGGTGGAGTGAGCCGTTGGTTGCAATTCCCAACCTCACCACTAGATGCTGCTAAAATGTCAACATCGCTTTTTTAATACAGCCAAGAAAAGACTGAACAAAATTCAGTTGATGACACCTAATCATGCAAATACAATTCACAAGTAATGCAGTTTTAAAACAAACTCCTTTTCCAATATTTTGGCCAGAGCTGCAAGGTAACAATTTTGTCATCAGTTTATTCTGAAAAGGTTCCAGAAACACACACACACACACACACACACACACACTTTTTTGTCTGCTTCGCATTAGCTCAGCTCTTGAAGTAATCACCTCAGTGCTGTTACTGCAGAATTGTATTGTCTATTTAGAACAAAAGTGCCGTAAATCATCTCCTGCTGGCACGATACCTGGAGCCTCCCCACGGACAGGAAAATATCTAGGCTGTCTTTTCAAAAAATGTATTTAATGGGTGAAAATTAGCACTGCGCTCATCAAGAGCATCCTGGCGCGCGCACACACACACACACACACACACGCGTGCACACACTTTATTCTGCATACTAATGGTAAAAATTAAGAACTTTTGGTACACTTTCAGTTTCAATTTATTCCCTGAGTACATAACTAAGATATATGAGACATCTTAAAGGGTCCCTAAACCTTCTCCAAATGGTGCTTTGAGAATTTTGTAATTTTAACAGCATACATGTAAATTAATGAAAGCTTTGTGTCTGTAATTGCGTGCAGAAGTGTGATACATGTTTTGTGGGGGGGTTGTGTGTCTGTGTGCGATGCGGATGTCCCCCACTAAGAGACATCTGTGAAAAATGTGACCCTGTGGACCGCAGTGTCCGCTGCGGCGCTTCTTGTGGCCCCATGAGACCCAAATGGAACCAAGAACGAAACGTGAAACTCATAAAACATGTGCTACAAAAAGTCGGTAAAAACTTGACCCTCAGCTCTGATCAGAAGAGATTCTTATGACGGTTTAAAACATGGATTAGAGCGGTTTCGTGAGGACAGTGGAAGTGTTTGAAACGTTGTTTTATTAGTAAATTAGTAAAACTCAAATATTGACACTATGGGATGTGGACGTGTGGAGCCTGTGCTTCTGTCATTAGGACAGCAGGGGCTTGGTCATAAATCAGAAATATCTGGTTATGAAACTGTCTGTTATGAAATCAAATGCCTGAGCTAAAGAGATTCAAATGATAGGAAGTAGTTTATGGAGTCATTTTGGTGTGATGTTATGATTATGGTTTTAGTTTATTGCTTCTCCTAATGCTTTTTTTTCGAACTGGCGTATCAGCTGTCACAATAAAAAATGTTAGGAGAAGCAAAATTTTTACAGAATGTGAATTTGACTTCTATATGCATGTAATATATTAATAAAAACAATCATTAAACACAATGATTTTTTTCAAAACTGTATTATTTATTTTAGAAATAAATGACAGCTCACACTGAAATAAAAATTACATTACACAAAACAATTCATGAGCTTTGAAAGGTGTCTTTATGTGCGGTTTTATTTGTAGTCGCTGTAAAATGTATTATTACGATTATACTGTAGTACAGACACAGATGGCAATTTGTACCTATTTGCATCAGAGAGATCAAATCAAGATCCTCTAGAACAGGACAAGTAACGTAATTACTCACTTATAATAGCACAAGCTGTCCTGGATATAAAAGAAAAGCATCACAAAAATCTGTTAAAATCACAAAAATCAAGTAAATGTATTTGAGAAATTTTTGTAGAAGAGCGTGGAACGCGATTGTTCGCGTTGGTGTGAACACAGCATTACGGTACTACAATACTGGCGTTGAAAAAATAGAGCCAGTATTTTTAAAGCTTTAGCATCGCAATGCTACCTTAGCACTGGTACAACTATTTGGTTTATATATCAATACTTTTATTTAAATTACTTGATAAAGTTAAGTTTTCATAGTGAAGTAAAACCATCTTTTTGTAGTTTTATTCGCTATATAGCACATTTCATAGATAAACTTGGTTTGCATACTGAGCTAATTTAAAGATCGATTTCTCTGTTAGTGATTGACAGCTGGAATTTTCCCCATTGAGCGGTGTGGCATGGAGACTGGTGGTAACTGTCATGGGGAATCACTCTCTAATGAAAGCATGTGTGTGTGTGTGTGTGTGTGTGTGCGTGCGTGCGTGCGTGCGTGTAAAGCTACATGGTTAAAGGATTCCACGCTGCAGCTGTGCTTCCATTCGGCCTGATCGGCGGTGTTCTGTGGTCAAATGAGCAGAAGTTGAAGTGGTTCTCAATTTCAGCCTGAGTATTACCTTTGACCACCTCAGGACATCAAAGTACCACTTAGTCACAACAATGTTCCCTTCAGCAATGTTTTTTTTCCAGCACTGAGCAAATTGAAATCTGTTTTAAATTCAGACTTGTGCAACATAATTCACTTTCATTCTTTTGCATGCAGGTCTACGGAAGAAATGCAAAGAACACTTTTTCTGTGCATCGGAAATTCAAGATTTGCATTAGATTTGCACAGAGCTATATCAAAATGTGTTACATTTACATTTAAGCGTTTGGAAGATGCTTTTATCCAAAGAGTCTTATAAAACAAAGAATAACAAAGTGAGGCAATAGCGTGAGTGCTGAAAGCGCAAAGTTTAAGTAAAAAGAAATTAAAAAGACGGAGAGAACGAAATAGAAGATGTGTTTTTCATAGATTCAATGTGAGCATGTTTCAGTCATGTGTTCACATATAAAATGAGATTTCTTGGTCTCTTGAATATTATTAGAGACACAGTTGATGGGGCTGAGTTAAGAAAATATATCAGATGAACGGTTTTATCCGAAGTCCCGGTCTGTGATTGTTGATCAGTCTGGTTAGTGGCTTAATATATAATATATTAATTTATATTAATAGTAATTGATGTTAATATTTTATTGCATAATACTTGTATTAAAAAACTATTTGTTGAATGGTTGTTCTGGTAACCCAAAATAATACTGACTAGACATACTTTTAACTTGCTAGCTAATGTAACTTACTTGTTATTTCTTTTGCTTGTTATCAGAAATAATCTGCAGGGACTCTATTCTTTGTGGATGTGTACCGGAAGTTAAGTTTGGGTCACAAAAGCATGTACAGTAATGTTTGTTTATGTTGCTTTGAAACACTGGTTTGAGGACCACTGAGCTATACCAAAAGCACATTCGAACAACCATTGCCTGGAAGTCACGAATATCTCATCCCTGTGCGCAATACATTTAGAAGAAAAATATCCACTGACAGCAGGTACCTTTACAATCTAAAACCTGGCAGAAAGTCAGAACTCAGCCAATAAGCAGAAACGTCAGAGCTGTTCAGCCATCAGCAAAGCTCCTTCCTCCAACGGTCACGGATAGCAGTGAGTAACCGGTATCAGCAGTGCACGTGTGGGTAACAATCTCTCAAGCGCGAGATGACGGCGGCCCTCAGCGCTTGATGTTCATTTGCTGTGTGACTCACGGGCAACTTCTGTCAGTCACCCGAAAGGACGTCACTGTGTTTAAAGCAAGCGGGTCAGGCGCAGTGTCAGTTCAATTAGAGCATAGCAATGATTCTTTGAATGGCGTTGCTTTTGGATTAGCCTCCACGGAGATTGTTTAAGACTGGAACGCTGAGGTAGCTGCCAATTTTAAACAAATGAATGCGATTTCATTACTCAACACACCGATTGTCTTGTGTTGAATAACTACAATATGCCTATGTGTTGCAGGAATAGCACATTTCTCATTGTGTGTAAGATACAGACAGGTCCATTGTTTAGGTCACTTTGGGTAAAGATGCGATGTGTAATATTAAGAATGATGAATTGTTGACAGAAGTGCAATATAATATAATATAACTGTGTTCTGAGGTGTATAAAGATCTTACATAATTAAGTGTTATGTTTTTATTATCTTACAATAAGATATTTCTATCTACATACACCGCGGGTTCCCTTACATGAAAATTTCCATGTTGTTTCTACAGTAGCTCTTAAGGGACAACCTGCTCTACAGAGCGCATTTCGTACATTATCTCTTTTGGCAAAGAAGCAAAATCGTGACGACATCCTTGTCCTGTGTCAGCCACCGTAGTGCTCCGAAAGGGAGGGATGAACGATGGAGTGAGCCGTTGGTTGCAATTTGTAACCTCACCACCAGATGTCACTACATTTCACAAACTGGAACTTTAACACAATTGTGGCAAATCTGAAATAAATGACTCTTTAATAATAGGTCGGTTCAACAAAGTTCCAAATTGGTAGAGCTTTGAAGAATGTAGTTTCTCCTTATATTTTATTGCTGCCTGTAGGCTATAAATGCAACCCGATACAAACTAAAAGTCTTCCAGAGCAGATTTTGGAAGGTGACAATGTTCAGGTGCACAATTTCTTGGTATGGAAAAATTATTCATTCATGAAGGATCGAGCAGGCTCGGAGCCAGAGAGTGTGACAGCACCACCGCTGTTCATAAACATCTCAGATAGGGAAGAGTAATGACGTTGTGGTTCTGACAGCTGAGCGAATTGTTTCGGTTAGAACTACAGAAAGAGCAACGCTGTTGTGGTTGTTATCTCAAATTTGAACAATTTTACACCGAGCGAGACTGAGTCCTTTCCAAAACGCACAACATTTTGTTTCTGAATGCTGTTATCTTATCTTCCATTTCTGTTCTAATTTGATTTGTACAGATTATAACAAATTGGTCCTAGAGCTCTATAGCAACTAAAGATGTGACCTGAAAATGTAACTAAAAATCATTTACTGATCCACGTGAGGAAAAACTTTTCTTACAACCAAGGATGTGCAATTTTTTGTTTTGTTTTATTTGATATGATACATCCAGGGCTGTATTGTTATAGATTGTACTGTTGTAGATGTTTTCAGTTTTTTGGGGGGTCTTTGTACAAATACGAGAAACTGTAGTTAATGCAGAATTGATACTATTTTTGGTGTGCTGATTTTTATTGATTTTTAATAATAAATATATTTACAATAAACTCCAATCCCATTGACTTTCCTAGTCTCAGAAATATTTAATGACCAGCGTAGACAAAAATGTAACAAAAGTCTGGACAAGCACAATTTTTTGGAATAGGTTCAAAGAATGCTGGAAACATCCTGTAGGGATTTTTGTCCATGCTGACTCACTCCATGCAGTTCCTGATTACTTTTTGGCTGCGAATTCACACTTGAAACCTTCCATTTCCACGGATCTGAGAGCTGTACAGGCCAGTAGGATTTGAAACGGATACCTGGTGGCCATGTGCGCGTGCACGTTATCAGATCAACGTTTGGCCGATCTGCATCATTCAGGTGATGGTCAGTTTGTGAATGTGTTTATAATTCTACCCATTCAGACCATTTAGCAAGTGCAGTTTGGCAGAACACACAATGACTTTCCAATTTCAATTATTCAGATATAGTTATTATGCCTGGACTGTGGTTTCTCATCTGTACTGCTAAACGTTTTTGTCTAGGATTAGAATAGAAACTTGGAAGAGCTTCATCAGATTCCTCAAGAGCATTTGTGTGTTTAATGTCCGCCCATCATTTGATGATGTGAAGATCCTGTGACTGCTTCGATTGTGCGTTTTAGATTTTAAAATAAGTGTGTGTATTATTCGCTGAATCCATCTGTGATGGACATCTGGCAACCTAAACAATTTAAGCAGTCCTTGACTGTGATTGACGGTCAGGCGTGGTGTGAGTTTAAGTTCTCTCCTTATCTCTCCATCCCACCTCCTCAAGGGCCCTTTGGTGGCTCCTCGGTTATCACTTAGATTGAAGTATGTGTCTGGGCCCCTCACGTGGCAGCTGCACATCGTCAGCGGGAACGGCATTTTTTCCGACTTTTCCCACCCAAAACACTTGCTGTCTTGGCCAAAATTTACTTTTTCCTGGTCTGCATGATTAACAATCACCAGAAGTACAAACCTAAATAATGCAAATACACTCATAAAAATGTCACAAAAGGTTATTTGAATTATGACTCTGGTCTCAAGTATGTTGCAATAATGAATTGTGCGCAACAATGACACAGAGCCCTCTTGTGGTCGAATGGGGAGTTTTAGCAACTGTGCAACGCGTCACCAAGTTTTCAAATCTGGAGGAGGAGACCTGGAGCACTGGGGTCCATACTGAGCTCCTGTAATCCAGTTTGGAGTGGGCGCCGAGGATGCCACCAGTAGCAGCCTGTCCATACGAAAGAAGTGCATGGGCAGACTAATAGACTTTTAGCAGTGGTGTTTAGTTTATTTTACCTCAGTTGTTTAAACTAACTTAGAGTATGTAGCTGTGACAATGTGCAGAACGATTTTGCCTGTATAGTATGCAGAATTGATTTTGCTTTGATATTCATGAACTAATTTTGATGAAATCTACGCAAATCGGAAACTAGAAGATGGAGCGCAAACCTGAGTGAACATGAAACGTTCAACCTCCACCGTCGGCACAAACAAGTAAAGCTGTCTTTATGGAGTTTCAAAATGACATTTTCTAAACTGCTGAACGAGAGCAATGATGAATTCTCCTCGGACGAGGCGCTTAACTTGTCTTCACCAGAGCAACATCTCTCCAACATCAGCAACAGCACCTGTGTGGGCATCACGCTCGACTCGCAAGTCATAGGTGTGGGAATCTTTCTGGCCGTTTTCATACTAGTGGCGATCGTCGGGAACATTTTGGTTATTCTTTCCGTGCTGTGCAACAAACATTTGCAGACGGTCACAAACTTCTTCATTGTCAACCTCGCCATAGCGGACCTGCTGCTGAGCACCATCGTCCTGCCGTTCTCCGCGTCTCTGGAAGTGCTGGGATGTTGGGTGTTCGGTCGCATCTTCTGCAACATTTGGGCAGCGGTGGATGTCCTCTGCTGCACGGCGTCTATATTAAGTTTATGCATTATATCCATAGACAGGTACATTGGGGTGAAATACTGCCTGAAGTACCCCACTATCATGACTGAACGGAAGGCAGGTGTCATACTGGTTGTGGTTTGGGTATCTTCGATGGTTATTTCAATCGGACCCCTGTTGGGTTGGAAGGAGCCTCCGCCTTTAGATGAGAGCATCTGCAGCATCACGGAAGAACCGGGTTACGCGCTCTTCTCCTCTTTATTCTCCTTCTATCTTCCGCTCATGGTGATTTTAGTCATGTACACTAGGGTGTACATCGTGGCCCGCAGGACTACAAAAAGTTTGGAAGCGGGCGTGAAACGGGAGAGGGACAAGTCAATGGAAGTGGTGCTGCGGATACATTGCAGGAGCGCGCCGGACGATGCGAGCACCAGCTCCAAAACCAAAACCCATCCGTTCAGAAGTTCACTGTCCGTGAGACTCATGAAGTTCTCCAGAGAGAAGAAGGCTGCTAAAACCCTCGCCATCGTCGTGGGAATGTTCATTCTCTGTTGGCTACCATTTTTCTTCGTTTTGCCTATGGGTACGTACGAGTTATTCACATGTTTAGATTTCGATTTCATACTGGAATCAAATAAGATTATACAGTATAAACTGCATGATTTGTGATGGAGGTTTTCATGATATTGTGCACAGTTAACTGCTTGTACTGAATTGAACTCAAAGTATGCGTCCGACCAAATTAGCCTATATTAAAAAATTTACTTTACTTGGGTTAGGTTATTACTTTTATAAGCTTTTATAAACTATATAAGCCTTTCAGTATTTTTTTACGTTTATTCGTATTAAATGCGCAACACTGAAATATGCCAAACACTTTTTGTAGCTGTCAACCTGGTGACACACTGTTATTGTAAAATAAATAGATAATGTGTAGTATTATTTTCTGCCAACAAAAATGAATATATTTTGTGCTATTCCGTAGTCAGAAAAAAATCGAAATAAATCAAGAGTTTTGAGGGACGTGTGTTGTCTGAATCTAAAAGCACATCCATCTTTGTGTTGATGACGTGATATGTGCTGATGTGATCACTGTACAATACAACAGTGTACATAATAATGCAGGATAAAACCAATGTATATATTATAATATATGAATTATAAATAGCCTATCATAAAAAACAACTTAAATGCATTATATTTGTATGACAGAATCAGAGATAATATAACTGGATATAATATAACACCCCAAAATATTGAGGACAACATGATACAAAGTCAAGCATTTACTGTAAGAATGAAGCTCTTGTCATGCACAAAAACGGCTATTGCGTCATATTGAACGTAGTCTTCATGTCACAGTGATGTCCCTGGTGTGTTCAGTTGTATTACTCAGGATTGTATGATATTAACACACGGCATGAAATCAAGTTGCATCCAAAAGATGTACATGCTCAAGTCAATTTTGTTGTACGCTTGTCAAAAATGACCACATCACGAAAGCTCGTAGAAAACAGATTCCCACATAGAAACAGGGAGAGATACAGAGAAGTAATTGTTATTGGTAACAAGTTTCATACAGAGTATGGGCAGGGTCAAAGAGCACCGATGGAAGCAAAGACATTAGGTTTAGTGTTCCAGTCACATAACTATTAGAAACGATGATGTCACAAAAAGGCCGAAAGGTGTGCTAGAAAAAGAAAGATATCGATGACATCACTGTCTGGGGGTTTTGTAAAAACTAAACAATAATTGTCCTTTTCCACAGTATTCCAACAGTGTGGTTACCATCAGTTTTGTGTGTTCCACTCACATTCGAGACTGTGTTAAAATGTTTGGCAGCGGGGGCAGATAGCATCTCCTGGCATGATCTTCATGTGGTGCTGGGATCAACTCTTCTCTTTTGTTCCAAAGTGAGTGCAGGCTTTGGGAACGAGAGGCCTGGTTTTGTAGGGAAAATGAGGGAAGCAGTTTTGCTCTGGTCCTCCGCTCTGCTGACTTAATCGCGGCTATTAACTGGCTTAAGAGAGCGCTTTCATTTTCCAGAGCCTCAGCAACACACAGAAAAGCCACCAGGACAGAGCAGGGATGTGACATGGCTCACATCCACACGCTCTATACAAACCGTGAGACGCTGTTTTAGAAAGATTGTAGGAATGAGGTGGATGAGCTTGAAAACCTGGAAGAATATTCATAAAGATATTCTTTGGTATTTTAAGGATTAAAATAAGCTTTAAATGGCCAGGAAAACTGTTATTTTGAGATTTAAGTTGTGCTATTTGACACTGCGGTGCAAGTTTTCAGAATGACAAATATGTCCGTGTCTTGGTGATGCTCAGGTTTTTGGCAGCTCAACAACATGTCCGCACTGTTATTGTTGTGATGTATCAAGGGAATGTTTTCCCTACGCCATATGTTTGTGCTGGAAAGTGATAGTCTTATTTTTGGTGACACGAACAGAACCAGATGTTCCTGCCCTCCTGAAGAAAAATACAAAATACATATTCACTGACAGCGAATATAGTTTTTTTATTCATTTATTATTATTTTGGAGTGTTACGTAATATGTAAAGGAATGTAAAACTCGATGTATTGTAGGATTGATGCAGAACGTCTGTAAACGAAATGCAGCAAGTCATAAGTGTATTTATATGTGTAGCATTTACATATAATTATTTGATCAGAAATCATTTTCGATCTTTATAAAAACCAACGGGGCTTATTTAAAAAAACCCTGCTTGTTTTCATTATTTACAAAAACCATATGCTACCTAATCTGCTAGTACTGTTTAAGTGTATAATGAGTGTTTCTTGGCTTTGGGCCTTGGTTTGACAATCTTTATCAAAGTCTCTATCGGGTTCAACACGTTATTGTTGTAATGTACACAAAGGAAAATTTAGCACTTGGATGCTGAAAGCAAATGTTATCCACCTATTTAAATGAATGTTTGCTGAATGAATTGCTTTAGTGATTTATAATTAAAGCAAAAAGTGAAAATTACATTTTTTTAAAGAGAAATTGAATGTCGGTCAAATATTGAACTCTGGTGACATCAGATTGCGTTTGTTAATGTATTTCAATGAATTATTTAGTTTTTTCATGATGTATTATTTACATGCTCATTATGTGTTTTTATTTTTATGACATTTTTTACAACCCTATACTGCTTTTTGCATAGCTGTATATAGTGCTCAGCATGTTTCAGTGGCTGCTGACCTGTCAAGATTATCTCTCACCTTTGACAAAAGCGGTTATGTCATCCACTAATGCATTTTACAGAAAGCAGCTCAACACAAACTCATGAACGATCTGTTAAAATAGATCTTAAGTGATCAGCATGGGATGAGACAGCTTCGACGTGGCTGCCCGCCAAACATTTTGACAGAAACGTATAGCACGAGTGTCACGGTCAGGTCAACGCTTTGCTAGAAAGTAAAGACTGCCAGCACGCATTCAACATTCTCAGCTGTTATGAAAGAGAACCAACACCTCGTGTTCCTCGAAACACAAGACCGATTCTGATTCACCAGCAGTTGTGAACTGAAACTATACGCTCAATTCCACCGTCCTTCATAAAGTTCTACACAGTAGATGCTCATGCATGTTTGTTTATAAAATATTTCGTTCAATATAATTATGGTTTTAATTTAAAACTTATAACTTAAGTATTTTACTTGCAGCTCAGTTTAACGCATTTTTGTTGTATGCAAAGTGTTATTTCCAAATCATTTATTACGTGCTTTAAATATCACTTTCTTTTAAGTAGTGTGATTTTGTGAAATTTTCAAGAATATTTCAGCAAATATTAAAAAAAAATGATTGTTTGACGTTTTTAAAGAACCAGTCACTGTCTTTTACCCTTCCACAGTATTTTATCGTAAATCTATATTTTACATTTATACTAATGCAAAATATGTACAGTAAGATATTCTGAAATCAAACAAAGTCATTTTTCTTCAGTTTCTTTTACATTCTTTAAAGTATACTGAACGGATTTTGACCCTATTTTGTAGTACTTTGATTCTTTTTATATATATATGCATCCCCTCCCCCCAAATAGTGTATTTTTCCACACATTTCTGCATTTAAAACCTCTTTCTCATTTGAAATACTCCAGGGAAAATCTCTCTAACCCAACCTACTGTGTTAAATCCTTCCAACACACAATTCCTCTGATTTCCCCTTGAAATGTGTGAAAGGGTCTCCATTTGGGCCTCTCAGTGATCACATGCTCCAGCTAGAAAGGAAGTTTTCTCTCAGTAGCTACCACAATATCCTGCCTGGTGTGTCTCATAATCACAACCATTACCAAAAAAAGACTCTTTCCAGGACTGGCTTTCATCTCCGAGTCACCAATTACAACCAATTGACGACCTCTAGCCAAGAGGGAGAGCAACATATCTCTTTGTTCATCATTTGGCAAAACCACGCTACTCCCAGTCTATCTGTTCCCTGCCGTTATTTTTATACCTCTCTGTGACCTCCCGTGACACAGAAAAGGGTGGACGGCATGTGTTTTTATGAGCTAATGCAATGCTAGCTTACACTCAATGCCACAGACGCAGACTTTGCGTTCGGTAAAACGTGAACGTTACCAATTTGAATTGTTTTAATGTGTGTAATTCCTTCAGGCCTGCTGTAGTTTAAAAATGATTTGACATTTAGTGACTAATGGACGTATGAGGCAAGTCCATCAAAAGCAATAGCTTGTGTTTGGTTTGGAGGAGAATCGAGGAATGGCTTATTGGCGTTCCTCCCATTCCGCGTCTCCTGCCGGGAGAAAAAATCAGACCTCACTGAGAAATTGAGAGTTTTAAAGAGATGGTGAGAAGCCTATTTAAAATGCATTCCCCATTCACATCGGCTGAAGGACAAAACCAATACGAGAAGCACATAATCTGTCTACTGGGTACACACGGTTGAAAACGGCCAACTCGAGTATTTGACCTTTCGGGGAATTGTAGCTTCGGGCTAAATGTACTTGTTATTTCCCATGCAAATCTCACTAAATGTTTCTTCACCTCCTCAGGTTCCTTCTTCCCAGCCCTGAAGCCCTCCAAGATGGTGTTCAAAGTGATCTTCTGGCTTGGCTACTTCAACAGCTGCATTAACCCGGTAATCTACCCCTGCTCCAGCAAAGAATTCCAGCGCGCCTTCACCCGGCTACTGCGCTGCCAGTGCCAGCGTCGCCGCCGCATCCTCCGCCGCTTTTACGACCAGCGCTGGAGAACGGCCATGAGAGGTCCCAAGAGGGACCCTCACAGGGACTACTGCTCTGGATTTCCCTTCCACGAGCAATGCGGAAACTCCATCTATTCCTGCCAGAGCAAGAGCCGGCCTCTTAGCCTGAAGAGCTGGAGCTTCTTTCCGCCCTTGCAGAAGTCCTCCTTCCAGCTGAAGGAGAAAATGAACAACCTTTCCAATAAGATCAAGAACGGGACGGGGAAGAGCGGCACGTCAGCTCTGAGCCGCCCGGAGATCGACACAGTTTCCATGGGGATCTATAATGACTGCGATCAGAGCGACTACCAGATCTACGACCTCACCGAATGCTACGGCCTGAAAGAAACGGACATCTAAACAAGGCCACAGATGGCAAATATTTGGGTATGTTTTAATATAAAAATGTAGCTCGAAGATGTGCATTCTTATGTCTTAACGTACCGGCTTCGAAGCTGAGATGAGGAGTATGCGGAGATGAATGTATTTTCACATGGATAACATTTAAGATGTTACTTTATAAAGTACACTGAATGCCAAAATAAACAAAGTAACAGCACTGGACCAGAATATAGACTCATTGTTGCTGGGTTTGTGTATACTGTGTTGTCCATGAGAAACGTGTCAAATGTCCAAACGCCCTGATAACCAGCAAGGCAGCATTGAAGTTTAATGTTTAAACTGAATTACTTTGACATGTTGACCGTTAAGTATGAATAACTGTGATATACTTGACACAGATTAGTATCGACAAAATGATTCACATTGTGGAACTCACTTTTAATGGATTCAGATGATTCGTAATAACTTTAAATGTGAGGCACAATTTGTAACAGATGTTTTGAGTTTTTCAAATGTGCGCTATTCATCCACAAAAGGACCAAGTTCCTCGCTCCAGGACTACAACTCAGTTTTCGTGTTGTTGAGAAATGATTTGGGTTTCTTTGTAATGCTGATGTGATGATGTCTTTTAATGTCAACTATTAAGCAGAATAAACCTGAACAAGAACATGCAGAATGTTGATCTCATACTTGCATCCGATGATTGGATCATTGAATCATTTTCATTCAAACATGAGGTGCCCGGAGGTGGAAAAATCACATGGAATCTCTTTAATATCTCCGTTGTTTCTGCTAGACTGCAATGGGATTAAATTAAAGGGATACAAATTTTTTATTATTGAAGTATTATGAGTGACTTTCTGTTTTCTGCAGAACACAAAAGAAGATATTTTATGGAATGGCCCCCGCTGACTTCCATTGTATGGACACAAAACCACTGAGACATTTCTCGAACTATCTTCTTTTGAGTCATGTACAGGTTTTGAGCATCATGAGGTTGAATAAATGATGACAGAATGTTTTCTTTTAGGAAAACTATCCGTTTTAAAATTTGTTTCTGAAGTGAAGTGTTTAGCATTCGCTCAAAAGCATAATGCTGTTATGTGAACCTGTCAAATGAAGCTTTTCTCAACTATCCATCCTAATTTTACAGCATTGCTGTATTTGTGTCTGTTTTTAACCTAACCTCAGCAATTTCAGGAGAAAAATCTCATTAGATATTTAAATTAAGCGTAACGGATAAACCGCTACATCGTTCTGAGCAAGAAAATTTCCCATGGGCTGTGGAGACCAACCAATTTGATGCTACATTATCTCACACATTAAAAGATGACATCACCCCAAAATTTAAATTCATGCAAAGTCATCATTAAAGTATCATAAAAGTCAACTCATGCAATATTTTGTATTCTGACGCCATGAAAGCTTTATGGGGGTCTGCTGTGTAACTGCTAATCCTCACATTAATCCTCCCTCCTGAGATCTCAATGACTGCAAATCGTTCAGTGAGTTTAACTCCAGAATCAAAACAGTCTGATATGAGAATGAATCATTCAGAGTGTTTTGGTGAACAAGGGCAATCGATTAATTGAAACAATTCATTCATGATTACACATCTCGAAGGCTTTCAAGTCTTCAGTGTTGGTCTGTTTCTCACATCAAACATAGCATTGCTTTTGTGTTTCACATTAGGAAAAAAGTCGTACAGGTTTTAGAAGAACATCAGGGAGAGTAATGCTGACGGAAACGACCAGTAGAGGTCGCTGTTATTAAAATGTCAAAGTTGACAGAAAAACGACATGTGTGAACAAGCAAGCAAAACTATAGATTTTTTAAGAAAGATGAACTTTTGGGAAAAATCTTTGAATGATTTCACATTATTTTTATGTAAAAGAGTGGGTTTCTCACTTGTAAATCATATTTAAAGGGTTGATTTCCTTTTCCATTTAGGATTTCTAAGAATGTACTGAAAAGCAAATCATTCGGAGATCTTGTCCTCCCCTGTTTCCTGTGGATTACTGAAGACTCACATCAATGATTAACAGTTTCTTAAAGGGCCAGTTCACCCAAAAATACAAATTCTGTCATCATTTACTCTCCGTCGGGTTGCTTTAAATCTGTATACATTTCTTTGATCTGATGAACACAGAGAAAGATATTTTGAAGAATGCTTGTAACCAAACATTTCTTGGCCACCATTCATACCATAGGACGAAAAACTACAATAGTAGTCCAAAGTGCCCCAGAACTGTTTGCTACATTCTTCAAAATATTTTATTTTGTGTTCAACAAAACAAAGAAATTTATAGGCTACAGATTTGAGGGTGAGTAAATAAAGACAGAATTTTCATTTTTGGGTGAACTGGCCCTTTAAGAGATGTTTTTGTTTTGAATAATTCTTAAGTGTAATCCACCGTTATACGATTCACAATGACATAAACTGCAGTAATACTGAATGCATTGCAGAGAAAGTCACATTTTTACAATTATTTAAATTTTTCTTTATGCTTACCTTTTTTTAGCAGTTGAGCATGTCTAGCTGTTAAAATATCACGATTTCATTTCCATCATGAATGTATATCATTATTTGTTTTCACACATATTTCAGTTATGACTGTGATTTTCAACAGGTCAAGGTTGTTAAACTGTGACAAGGGAGGATTGCCTTTATTGTCACATGCCTTTATTATTAGTCTGTTGACAGGCCGCATTTATTAGCCTGAAATAGCCAAAATGTTCTGTTCCTTGGTCGTTGTGTTTATCATCCCATGCATCCCATTTCGTTGAAAACACGAGCGCTATTTCTGTTAAAATGTTTCACCATTTCATAATTCAGCCATAATGTATATCTTCAAAATGTTCATTATTTTGTTAATCCGCAGTACATGAGTTTTTATCCGTTACTGTGAATGGACATTGCAACAGTGTTGATTGTACAAGAGAATAACGGAGCACCAAGTCTGTGACAAATATTAAATCCAGATCTAATTTATTCATTGCAAACATATATTTGGCAGAAAATGAACATATTTATACAGGATGTTCACCGTTGCCCCTGTTGAAAAAAACAGCATTTGGTGGTTAGGTGCTGGTTTAAGCTGGTCGTGTGCTGGTTTAGGCTGGTCCTTAACTGGTTGTGAGCTGGTCCTGAGCCAGGAGATAGCTGCTTGGGACCAGCACATGACCAGCTTAAACCAGCTTAAACAAGTAATGTGATAATAACTGCCTATTATTAGAAAATTAAAGTGTTTTTACACCTTGTATGTACGTAAACGTGTTGTTGGACACTCTTTAAACCAAAGTAGGACCTTAAAGATATTTCAAGATATTTACTTTTATATTGGCAAGTTACATAGTGTTTGAAATCCATAACGGTTGAAATAATTTCTGAATAAACATTATTTTGCATTTCTTGTCACAATCTCAAACGTTATCAGTAAACAACAGAAACAGGTTTGGTCAAAAGACATTTTATTAAAGAGACCGAAAAACGAAACCTCTATCATCACTCACGACTGAATTCCTTATTTTTGGATGAACTGTGCTTTTAGTACAAATAAACAATGGTCTACTGGTTCCCTGTGCGCTCATTGGCATCTCTTTTCGAGTGAGAGAGATCCATTCCTTGGGCTGAGCCACGCAGGCATATTCTGCATCCCATGATCATGAGAAAAGCCCTTCGGAATGAACGGTTGAAGAAACC
This sequence comes from Oreonectes daqikongensis, assembly GCA_026939265.1. NCBI lineage: Eukaryota > Metazoa > Chordata > Actinopteri > Cypriniformes > Nemacheilidae > Oreonectes > Oreonectes daqikongensis. The sequence continues at coordinate 2,379,980 of JAOTQM010000031.1, forward strand.
GTAAAGGAAAGGATTTAGGGAGGAGTTGACGTACCCCAACCACAGGAACACGTCCCATACCACACCAGCAGTCCCGTACTCAATGAAAGGGTCAATGATGTTAACGGTAAAGAAGGGCAACCAAAAGAGAAGAAATACCCCCATGATGATGCCCAGAGTTTTGGCCGCCTTTCTTTCTCTTCTTATGGAGTGGCGATGCCTCTGCTTCTTACTGGAGTCTTTGCCCACACCTGCGGCCATCTGAGCCTCCATAGCGTTTATCTGCATGGCCTGGCGCTTCGCCGCTTTATAAATCTTCCAGTAGGCCACCAGCATGGTTACCATGGGCAGGTAGAACGCAACCAACGACGCCATGACGGCGTAAATGCGATTCACCAAGAAAACGCACACGTTCTCAGGCAAAGCAACGTCCACGCCAAGCTTGTGCAGTCCTAGTAGAATAGGACCAAAGGAGATCAGGAAAGGAACGGCCCAGCACACCACGGTGAGCAGCGCCACGCGTTTGCGGCACATCTTAAACGTGTACACCAGTGGGTTGCAGACGGCGTAATAGCGGTCGAATGCGATGCAGCTCAGATGAAAGATGGAGGCCGTGCAGAGCATCACGTCCAGGCTGGAGTGAAGGTGGCAGAAGGTGGGACCAAACCACCAACATCCTTCCACTGTCCTTACCATGCTGTAGGGCATAACTACAAGCCCCACCAAGAAGTCAGCGACAGCCAGAGACATGACAAAAGAGTTAGTTGGAGACTGGAGCTGTTTGAAGTAAGCAATGGCAAGTACCACTAGGAAGTTGCCGACGATGGTGCAGATGATCCCGGTGATGATGAAGAGATAGAGGGCGACTCGTGAAGCAGCGCTCCGGGATGTGGCGCAGAGCTCGAAATCAGAGTCGAGAGAGATGTTGCTCCCTTCTGTCCATTCGGAGACGTTTGCCATGCTTTTCAACCTGTGATGAATCAGATACAAGCAGTCAAGATTTAAAGCCGTGATGGAGATTCGTGTCACTCTTAAAGGCACAGTTCACCCCAAAATGAAGATTCTTTCATCATTTCTTCACCGTCATGTCATTCCAATCTGTGTGTGTTTCTTTCTCCTGCAGAACACAAAGAAGATATTTTGAAGAATGTTGGTAATCAAACATCACTGGCACCCATTGTATGGATACAATGGAGTATTTCTCAAAATATCTTCTTTTGTGTTCCACAGTAGAAAGAGTCAATATATGATGAAAGAATTTTTATTTTTAGGTGAACTCACTTCAAATAACAAAAAGAACTAAGAATTACAATCTGAACCAATTTACTTATAGAAAAAAACGTAATGTGACGTAATGATCAAAGAAATTCACTAGAAACACTTAAGGCTTTGATAGACAGATATTGTGTATTTGTATGGACAAGTATGTTTACCGATATACTGATAAATGATGAAATGGTCATTATTTCACCATTTAATAATAATCTGTCAATTACACCATTAATATTTTCGCTAGTGACAACGGGCCCTGACATTCTTGTGAGGCTGGGAATGCAGAACCGAGTGGGAAACCCAAGTCCAATCTGCCCTTCTTATTAAACAATATATTTTCCCAAGAATAATAAAAATCCCCTCGACTTGACTGTTTCAGGAATGGTATTCCTGTAGTATGTCCCATTGTAACCTTTGGTTTTGTATCTAATATCAAAGATGACAGTAGCTTTGTGTAATATTAGTGACATAATTAAACTTCTAAAATAACATTGAGATTTAAGCAATAAACATTTTATTGCACTTTCTGTATGTAAAACGTGTGTCACTTTAAATTAAAGCCACCAATGAATTCTGTCAAGACGCAACCAAGCAGAAGTGTGTCATTTCCCAATGAATGTCATGTTCTTCAGCCCGTGACAGAAGCTGCAAACAACATCTGGGGATGTTTGGCAGAGCGAAAAGAAAAAGTGTAAAAGAATGGTTTTAGTTCAGTAACAAATCAAATTTAATTAACTCCAATGGGACCGTGTTAAACAGATAGTTGGGAAACATTTGTCCTTCTTGGTTACACTTTATTTTAAGATGTCCCTGTTACAGTGTACTTATACATTTAAGTACTGAGTAATAATAATTAACTATATTACTACATGGTTAGGATGAGGGTGTGGTTTTAGGTTAGTTGCATGTAATTATTCCTAATTTATAATAAATACTATAGTAAGTATATGTAACGTGTGTATCAAGGGCACCGTAAAATAAAGTGTTACCTCATTCTTTTTTGCCTGACATTAAAGACAGTAAAAAAACATAATGCTATATTATGTAAGATCTTTATATACCTCTGAACACATAGTTATGTATATTATATTGCATTTCTGTCAATAGATCCTCCTTAATATTACACACAACACCTTAAAATGACAAAATGGTAAATGCTTTTCCAATTGTTAGCTGCTTTGGATAAAAGTATCTGCTAAATGAATACGTACATTTGCCTATACATAACACAACAGATAACATTATTGAAGAAAAAAAACTACACAGATACACTTTCCACAGATTTAAATTCCAAAAATACATACAAGCACCATAAAGGTCCCATGAAAGCGATAACAGGCTGAAATGTCAGTTTTTACTCCATTATCTTATACTTTTGTTTTTAATAGTAAATTCATCTTTTAATAGAGACATCAGAGGCAACATTACCAAGATGACTTGCCTGCTAAATGATGTTGTATTAACTGTGCTCCTTTTAGCTCATGCATTTTTATTTCAAGAAAATGACAAGATAAGGCCAAACACTCAATTCACACACCCACATACTCTGTTCCATCTGAGCAGCAGGAGATCTTGAACAATATCCTGTGCATAAACACGCACCTGTGGTCAAGACAACATTCTCCGAATATAACTTCAAGATACACGGAAATTAAGGAAGATACGTGTGTGGTCCTTCCCCAAACATGACCAATTCAACCCTGTAGCTCTGAATTAAAGACGTAAACACTGGCTAATACTAAGTGCATAATAAAGATACGGGCAGGTTTGCTCCACCTGCGGACCATAACAAAGCGCTCTACTGTTCCATAACAAAATCTCCTCACGGCTTACCGTACGGGACAATATCTAAACACTTTTTATTTGTTTATATCCCTGAGCTTACCTAACCGATGCTGGAGGTAATATTAATAGTTTGCCACTCATCCCTTTAATTCTCATATTTAAACTAAAGCCACTGGAAATCAAACGTTATTGTGCTATCGCTTGCTTTGTTTGTTATTCTGGAACAAAACCCGCCGCTGGTGCGCTCCAAGCAAAATACTTTACCCAAATCCAATCGCTGCATTCTGCCAACTTTCTTAAAGTATGTTTTGACTTTCAAGGAACTGAGGGGAGAGAACGAACTGGGCACTAATGTCGATCTGGGTCAGACATATTTATAACCTTCATATATATAAAAAAATGGACTGCCTGAACATCACCTTCCCATAATAGCGAGGATATGAACCTGTCAATCATAAATGGGATCACTGAAAGGACAGTTTCATGATAACAATCTTAAAAGAATAACATCTCAGTGTTGGAGTAGATAGACATACCACACATTTATAACCAAGGGCAAAACTATATTTAATAATGATTAATTCTAATTAAAAAGTAAATATCTAAGCATGGTATATTCACATCAACAAATCAGAGAAAATCCACTCATACCTTCTGAATAAAAGTGTTGCTTTCTTCTCTAAACTGCCATGTTTACACGATTCTCCTCCATTTCTGCAGGATGTGGTGACCAGCGGCAGCTCCGCCGGTGAAGTGAGGATGACAAAGTGTCTGTGTTTATTTGCATATGCCACATTAATAACCACTAAAGCACTTCTCTTGATCATGATGTAGGCGGAGCATGTGTGGGTGCCCGTGTGTTGGCTATTAAGAGTTGGGCATTGTTATGCAAATCGGCCTCGCATCCGACAGATTCCCTCAGCTGTTTGCTTTATTCCGTATAGCTGATGCAGACATCAAAGTTGCACCGGCTCGGTTAAAAAATAGTTGTGTGTTGTCAAAACTGTACGTATCAGATAGAGTAATTGCAGTTCCTAAGGGCGCACTAGAATGATGCATAGTGTCTGTCCTTCATAGATTACATCAGCAAACATGATGTATTGAGTGCATTCCATCCTGATCTCAGACTGAATTTAGCTGAGCTGTACTAGTGTATCTGATCACATCTTGACCTCTTATACATTAATAATAATGCAACAAGTGACACCAAGCTGAGATGAAAGGAGATCACTGTCCTATAGGATCCAGATTCACATTACGTTGGGAAAATCAGTGCCAGATTTGCTTATCATACAAAAATGTTGTCATAAGAGTCAATTTCTTGAAACAGTTTTCTGACAGCCTAATATTTAAGTTTTCCATTGATGTATGTTAGGTCATAATCTGAAAATCTGAGGATGCAAACAAATCAAAACATTGAGAAAATCACCTTTAAAGTTGTTCATCAGAGGCGCTGCGGCAGGCCGCTGCTAAGAAGAAACAGGTTTGTTTTAATGCTCTCTTTTGACTTACCGTGGTAATGACGTTGTTGAGAATAGATGAACCTGAAAGTTGAAATTCTAAGCTTTACACAGATACCAAACTTGAGTGGGTAATTCTCAAAGAGCGGCCGCAGCGAGGGAAGTTTGTAGGCATGTTTCAGGGCATTTTTGTTAGCAACTTTGCTGCATCCACTCACAAAAATAAAGTTTTGATATATTTAGGGTGGTAAAATATCTTCGTGGAACATGATCTTTATTTAATATCCTAATGATTTTTGCCATAAAAGTAAAATCGTCCATACCATGTCATAAATGTTCTTTAGATAAAACATTGATGTGCATTAACATTGCCAAGACTACACAGAAAAATCTAACCCAGTTGTAGCATAGCTATAACGTCGAGTGACAGATGAATTTGCACCAACATACCATAATGTTTATTTGAACGTCACCAGCAGATGATACAAGAAGCATTTTCTCGCTTGTAAATTCATGTTTATTTTGCTCTCCTAACTATGTCTGATTATACGCTTTGAGCATTGTCCTGCACAATCCACTAACTTGAGAACCGCTGCGGTAGAGATTCATTTTTGTCCAAGCATGTTTAGACCGAGGTGGTTAACCAGCAGCTCATTGCTCTTCTCATTATCCCGAAACTGATATGGATACATAAAATGAGCGATTACCAAGAAACGGTCTTGTGGATCCATTTTGAACATCTGCTCATGGCAGCTCTATTGCAGCTTTATTCAGCAGTGTCATGAGCCGGCCAAGCAGCCCTGGCAGGTGGGCAAATTTCACAGGAGAGCTCTGATAATCCTTTATTTTTTGCAAAAGCATCTCTCAAAATATCCTTTACTAAAAACAATTTCATTCAATGCATCAATAACAGTAGATTCATGCATTTGTACTTTTATCTAAAGCCACTTTCAGTAAGTGGTTTTTATCAGAAATGTGTCACTTGGGCATCAAACCCATGGCATTGTTAGCACCGTGACTCCAGTTTGTGCATCTGACCGGTGGTTGAGATGCAACTGGGCAACTGGGTAACTTGGTTGTCATGGAAACTATGCCACATTGTGTCACTGGCTGGGAGTCACAGGCCAGCTAAACATTATATAGGCTACACTGTAAAAAAAAAAAGAAAATTTCTGTCAGAAATAAACAGCAAAATAACAATTTTTACAGTTTATTCATGTAAAATTATGTTTTCTCAGTTTTTCTAGTAAATTTTCATTTTTATGTTTTTTGACCAAATTTTCAAAAATAAACTGTAAAAGCTGCAGAGGCACCAGAAATAAACCGTAAAATAACAGTTTTCCCCTGTTTTTCTTGTAAAGTTTTTCACTTATTACATGAAAAATTTGTAAAAAAAAAAAAAAGAAAAGAAAAACAGTACCCTTCCGTTTTTTTCCAGGTTTTTTATTATTTCTGTAAAAGGATATAACAGTACAATTCCGTTTTTTTACAGTGTACCCCAACATCATCTTCCCTAGCCTATCCTACACACAAAAGCACAGTTCTCTTTCCTACGACAAACCCAGTTGTTCAATTCCAAACTTAGTTATGCCAGACGGTCACATGAGGTGCTATGAGCGTCCCCCTTCCCTCCCAAACCTCCCCTCCGCTGTGCCACCTCAGGCAGGTGAAGCGTCGCTCTAGGTACCTGGAACGTCTGTCTGTGATCAAGTCTCTCAAGTGTGTAGGATGAGCTTTAATTAAACATGTGGGGTTTTCAATTGCTTCCAGATAAAAGGCACACTCGCTCCTTGGCCAGCGCTGTCTACAGTCCAGTCATTCATATGTAATGTGAGTGTTTGTCAGGAGAGGAGAAGAGAGCATCTGTGCTATTGAAAAGGCAGATTGGGACCAACAGGCAGGGATGTGTTACATTGAGCCTTGTATAATGAGAGTTCAGTTTAATTATGAATATGATCAAGGATACTGTATGACTATAAAGCAGCAAGCGCAGTCTGTTACATTGTTGCACATGCTAGATGATAGCTGCACATTGAAGGGTTTCATGGTAATGCTTTTAGCGTAATCGAATTATGAAACTGATGGTTGATTATCTGTTTTACATGTTTTATGATGTGACTATGAACTGGGGCTAGTTGTCACACTTTTCATTCCAGTAAATATATTAGATATGTAGAAACACTGGGCATGGTTTAGAAAAGAAGATATTTTGAAGAATGTTGATAACTGAACAACGGTGGTACCCATTGACTTGCATTGGTTTTGTGTCCATACAACAGAAGTCAATTGGGATCGTCATTGTTCGGTTACCAACATTCTTCAAAATATCTTTTTTTGTCATGCAGGTTTGAAATTGAGTTTTGGGTGAACTATCCCTTTAAGGACAAACGTGTCTGGGTTCTCACAAGGCCCAATGGAACTGAACATTTTATTATACCAAATAATTTTATTACAGCAAATCGTAAAACTGCTAAATGTAAAAGGCAAATAGACAAAAATCCAAAACATCATTGTGGTTACCAAATTCTGAAAAACTGAAATTCTTAAATTGTATAAAATATATAAAATTACACTAAAAATGGCAGGTTTTCAGCCCATGTTTGGATCAAAAAGGGTCAAACCCAAACACTAGGTTACAACTTGACTTAAACAATGGTTGGGTTAATTTAATTCAACGATTTGGTTTGTCTTTTTTTGACCCTTGGGTTGAAAACAACCTAGAAACACATTTCATCATATAAAATGTTTGCTCAAACTTGACGATTATGTAAAATACTCTCCTGAGAACACATTTTGCCTCTTTAAACAATTTAAAGGGAAAAACCCCTTGCTGTAGAAAGCACAATATCAATAACACACTCTTGAGTCTAGCTAAAGTAAGCAGGATATCCTTTAATCTGTTCCAGGATGTTTGGGTTAAATTTCTCCTGTTGACTTGCATCCATGTAACAAGAACAATGATCTGATCAAGAATTTAAGCTCACTCATCGCAGCCCCTTATCAGGTCATCACAAAAGAAAACAAGCTCATAATTGTTGCGTGGCCAGCAGGGTTGTAAACTATGGAAAGCATTGACAGCCTCTAGAGATTGATGGTAACCGGTCACAGGTCAGAGAGAGAACCACTGACCCATCCAGACACATCTCCAGGACCTTTCTCACCCAACCCTGTAGACTAGCGCCTCCCTCTCATCCAGCCAACGTTCGGGGGACGCACGACAGTGCCGCAAAGGCACGCGGCCAAAGCAAACATACCGCAAAACGTCTTTCTACTGTAAACATCACCTCGACGTAGCTTATAACAACATCGATACAAAAGGGTGATCATAGGAAGGAAGCAACCCCATCAGCACTTTCAGTGCTTGAAACAAATCAGCCTTTTGGGGTCTTGGCTCATTGCAAGAAAGCACATCTCAAAGGACACGGTCTTTATTCACTGGTCCAGCTTCCGTGACAAGAATCTTAACCGGAGGGAAATTGCTAAAGTGGCCTTGGAAGAGTGCCACGAGTCCCACTTAAGGAATACATTGTATCCTATATTGCAGGAAGCAAGAGCAACAGGAGGAAAATGAATTTAAGGAAAAACATGTTCCAGACGCTCTTATTACATTTTTAAGTGATACAAAGTGTCATGAGCGATTAGAATGGAAATACAGTAATTGTTTTCCGAATGTCTTTGGTTTCGGAATGCTTTGTTCTAAAACTTTTATTCTAAAAGTTATTCTAAAAGTTATCTGCATGCCTTATTTAAAATTCAGTATATCAAGAACTTTTTGGATGCATGAGATATAAAATAATGTACTTAACACATTAGACGAGTTTGAGCTAAAAAAAAAAAAGCTCCAAGTAAAATGATTTTATTTCCTTTTTCTCTCAAATTGTTTGAATATTATATGCAGGAACAAATTTCAGCAAAGTCAGATAAGATTCCTTTGAATTCTAAAAACAGCACAATGATGATAACACTTAAAGGCAAAGTTCACCCAAAAATGAAAATTCATCATTTACTCACCCTCATGTCATTCCAAACCTGTATGACCTACTTTCTTCTGCAGAAGACAAAAGAGGAATGTTTAAAGAATGTCGGTAACCAAAAGACACTGGACCTCATTCACTTCCATTGTATGGACACAAAACCACTGAGACATTTCTCAAAATATCTTCTTTCGTGTTCCACAGACGAGAGTCATATACATGGTGATGACAGAATTTGTATTCTTAAACTATTCCTTTTAATTTCTCCCTTTAACAAGACAAAAATCACTTCAATAGCACAATTCTATCCTGAAAATACAGCGTCTGAGACCCACGACATATTATATCGACAAGGGGGCAAAGGTTGCTTGAAACTGGGACGAGTGTAAGAAAGAAGTAATGTCGACGTGGACGGTTCTTTTCAGCGATGGCAATTTGTAGACCATTAAGATTGAATCTGGAGATTTTAGCGGCCGGCTGTCAACACGGCACAACAGTTAAGGGCTTTTAGTGAAAGCACCAATGGCTATGCAGGATGGGGACGACTGGTTAGAAGCCAGAGGGGGCTATGAATCATCGAGGGTCAACTGTGAAATGGAAGGACTATAAATATAATGACCTACTCTGAGCGGTGCCGGGTCCATACAGGTAACCAATTATAGAATACAGTCAATAAAATGTGCAGGGTTGTCTGTATGAGTGGTAGAATTACTTTATTTGTAGTCAACGATTGATGAATGTGCGAGCAAAACCTAGAATTATACAATAAATAAAAATTGACACATCGGATTTCTTTGCTTTGCTGTTGGCTACCACTATATTACATTAACGAAACTGTACGAAACTCATTTAGAAAGCGTCTTTTCGACAGTCTGTGAATAACACTTTGCTATTAATAGTATAGTTAAAACAAAAATGAAAAATCTGTCATCATTTACTCAGCGCCATTCTAAACCTCAATGACTTACAGGTTTGGAACAACACGGGAGTGAGCAATCGATAACTATTCCTCTACCATCATAACAAATTTGATAAATACAAGTAGATGGGTCTACTAAACAAAAGAAGAGAGTATTTAGCGTGACATCTGAATTGGGTCCTCTCCCAAAAGCCAGAACGTCCTCAACCAGCCCTTTCCCTGAAATGGAAGAGAACAAAGAGGTGAATGCAGTTCAGATTCCTTAAAACTGTTGTTAGGATAAAGCCATTGAGATCTATTTATAGGTTCATACCAGCTGTGCCTCATTACAGAATAAATATTTCCACTCTTTCAGAAATGATGTTTCGGTTATGAATGTTTAATTGCCTTACATGTTTACAGCACTGACTGTGATGATGATGATGTTATTTGATTTACAGGTTCCAGGTTTTGTAATGAAATGGATTTGTCACTGTTAGCACAAGTCATGTACTGATGCTAAAATCAAATCAAGTGTAAGAATCGTATGACAGAAACGCAGTACCTTTATGTGGATATCACCTCTCAGATCACAGTGGAATGTCTTGAAGGTGTCAAGGAGAGTTTTAGTAGAACTGCTCACATGGATCTTCAGTGCTGGAGAAGGTCAAATACATGTTATAACTCTTATATTTTGGTCATATTGATTCTCCATCATCATATATCCATGTGCATTATTATAAACAATGGCTATTTAAAGATTGGTCTGAAAAGACCGGCTTGGAATTGAGACTGGCAGGAAAGTACACCAAACATATTCTGCTGACCGGCTGATGTTTTTAAGAGGTCAAGACAGTGTATACCACAGCATCCTTCACATGTCTCATTTAAACTCTGACATCTTTAAACTCCTGTTAGCACAAGTAATCTTACGTAATCCATATGTCTCCATTCTAGAGGCTGTGTTCACCGTGTCCCCAAATAAACAGTAGCGTGGCATTTTCAGACCCACAACCCCAGCGACACAGGACCCTGTAACATGAAATATGTACGGTGTTTTTTAAAAATGCATTATTTCGTAGTTTTAACAATCTTGGAACAAACCGTTCCATTTCTCTATTGCGGCGGTAAGTAACCTGTGGTTTAATATATTTATTAAATAAACATATCAAAGTATGTTGTATATTTTAATCTAATTTTAACATGCATAATTCATACAATGTAAAATGAAGCAAACATGCAAAAGACTTAAAAAAGTTGAGGCCAGTAAGCAAATATGCAAATTAAAAGGATAGTTCAGCCAAAAATGAAAATTCTGTCATCGTTTACTCTGTTCTTTAACAATTCTTTTATTAGGCGGAATCTACCAAATCTATAAAAGATTTTTTCAAGTTCTTTTTCTGACAAATGTATCAAAGCTCATTTAAAATAAACATCATTCCTTAAACACAAGAACACTTGTTATCAGCAAAAATTAAATATTTTACAGAGTATCTGCAGAGTTATGAGGCATTTCTATATCTCTAAACAACGCTCACTTACATATTTATCATTGGCAGCGGCAAAACTCCAGCCCCTTTGAGAGTTGCTCTATTGCTGTAACATTAATGATAGATGCTGGTTTGCACAGCATTATGGGAAAGCGTGAACTGCATTTTCACTTTGAATGCTTTCAGCTGCATACTTGGAACTTTAGGGCTGTTCAGTTTCGCCCTTTGTGTCAGTTTTCTTGAAGCTAGCAGCTTAGCCTAAACTGGGAACTTGAATGTGTTTCCATGTACAAAGCTTTGACAGAGAATAAGCGAATTTATTATTACCTGAATGGACTCCGATGCGAACCCTGATCTGCTGTTGAGGTACATGTGGACTCTGGAAACTCCTCATGCCCTGCACTATAGCTAATGACATTCTAGCAATTTCCTTCACGTGGTCGAGTCCATTTCTTATAGGCAGGCCCGACACTACCATATAAGCATCACCGATGGTTTCTACCTGGATACACAAACATAAAGCAGACCATATGTTACTATGATTCTGGATATCTCTCCCATGACAGTATGACGTTGGGTCAAAGTGTGCATGCGAGTTACCTTGTATACATTGTGATTGTCGATGATATTATCGAAATATGTGTACAGGTCATTCAGCACATTTACAACCTACAAGAAAAGAAATGATAACGGTCAGTTCATAGCTGTCGGCTCGGATAGATGAATATAAACAGACACACGCGTTCAGACAACAGAAGTTTCCAAATGGTGACAATGGTTTTCCACTGGGGTTCGGCTGCGGGCAGCAGGAAGCTCCTGAAATAAACTCATGTGAATGTATTATTTCCACTCGGAGACTAGAGAGCTAGCAGCAATGCTAACAGAAGACCGGTATGAAAGGAGATTTCAGCACTTGTGCCATGTCACCCTGTAATGCCAAGAGGTCTCATGGGACATGTGAGAGCCATTCCAGAGCTGACAGGGCATACACGGCATTTGATCTTACAACAAACCCCCCCATGCAAACACGCGCGCACATTGTTGATAAGATTGTGCGCGTTTTTTTATTAGAAGCTGTGGCTACTGTAAATCTCAGTTCATGTTTCTTTTAATTTCAATAAAAGTAATTAAGGTGTCAATTTTTGTGAAATGGAGAAATGGAAATATTAGAAATGTTAGGTCACTTGTGAACTGTTTTCAAAATTCTTCGGAAAAAAATGTACCTGCATTGGAGTGAGCGAAGCTGACATGGCGGTGAAACCTTCGATATCACTGAAATAGATGGTGACGCAGTCGTAGGTCTCGGCTGTCACTGTCTTTCCCGCTAGGAGCTGCACAGCTACAGATCTAAAAATACGTGGAAAAGATATGCACTTTTAAAAATGGAAGGCAAGGTAATGTTCATTACAGGTCTCGTCACGTACGCCGTTGTTAGGCCAGGTGCTGGTAAATATTTAGTAACGTGACAGTTCGGAATGAAAAAGACAGACAGACAGACAGATAGACAGAAAGCTTTAAAGAGCAAAAATAATCTTTAGGTTGCTTTGGATCAGCGTTTTTATGGTAATAATGTGGAGCGGTATGTTACCGTGGTAACATCTGCGTGAGCAGTCCCTCTGCCCGCTTCTTCTCGTCCTGGAGTTGAGCGGTGCGCTCGCTGACTATCTCCTCGAGATTACACGCATACTGCTCCATGCGGGACAGCAGGTTGTCTAGAATGTTTTCAGAACCCCTAAAGCACACACACATACATAGGGAATGATTACCAAATTTTTTTTAAAAATATATTATACAATAACATTAACCCACATATACATAGATATTGTAAACAACAAGTAGGCTACAAGTGCAAGTACAAATTCAAATATATATATATAATTAATTTGTGCTTGGTTGGTTGTAGTCTAAAAAAATCTAAAACAGGAAGTTAACTTGTTACTGTAATAAATACTAAGTACAATTGAATTTTTTTTACCTGGGAACTAATTCAAATGTGCGACAAAATTCAATTATACAGCAATGTTTATAAAGGGAAACATTCCTGTGGCTCAGTGGTTAGATCATGGCACTTTAACGCAAAGGTCATGGGTTCGATCCCAGGGATTGCACATATCCAGAAACAAATGTATAGTATAATGCAATGTAAATTACTTTGGATAAAAGCGTCTGCCAAATGCGTAAATCTAAAGGAAACGTTAGGCTTAACTAAAACGACCAGTAGGTGGCGGCAATTTTTTATTGAGTCACTGAATCATTCCAGGTCGGATCCAGATCCAGTCTCTTCAGTTTGATTGGTCCACACTGGATCCAGTCTCCTCCCACTGCATTTTGATAGGCCGACAGATTCCATATGTTGTTACGCATTGAGTCGTAACTAAAACTATTCTTTTAACGAAAAACAAACTTGGTGAAGAGAAACTTTATTTATTAACATATTTTAATAACGTATTTTATTAGATTTAACTGTGATCATTACTTACAGGCGTACCCTAAATTATGCAACCCTGGTATTTAGGGTGTTTTAGATGGTTGATAATTAAATGCAAATACATGCTCTATGATATTCAGGTCATAGATATTAGATATTAGATATTAGATATTAGAATTTTAAAGTTATTAGACCATGAATCTGTTCGTAATCCCAACCCGTTAACTATAAGCAGGAATAAAAGTGCTTGCCAAATGATATTTGCTAACAATGTTGCCCTGGTCAAGCAGGCACAAATAGCCATATGGGACAGAATTTCTTGTATGTTAATTCTCTTCATAATGTTCTCTGCCAATCTCTCTCTCTCTCTCTCTCTCTCTCTCTCTCTCTCTCTCTCTCTCTCTCTCTCTCTCTCTCTCTCTCTCTCACAGAATAAATGTTCAGTGTGATATGCAGTGACAGTGTTGCTCTCACGGGACCCTGTGCTTGCTGGGCTGTGTGTCATTGGTCCCCAGAGTTCTCATATCGTGCTTGTTTGTATACCTTATTAAGCCCTGTCATCTGTAAGTATAATTAATGATTCTTTGTGTCTCTGCCCTGTTTTTATTTATTACAGCAAAAGCACTCATTAGTCACATCTAGCATCGCTAAGAGCTGAAACCTGTACAAAGAGGAAGTGTTGCGCTCTGCGCCACCTCTCTGATGTCGAATGGAGGGTTGCATCCATGTAAAGCTGATGTCTCAGCACTGTTTGTTTTAAATCCGCTTTAAATCAGACTTTTCTCAGCGTTAACAGCGACTTCACTTGGGAATCGGACTTTACAAGTGGTGAAGATTATATCAACAGAAACTCCAATAAAAGAACAGCGTGCGGAGAAGACCATAAAAGTCAGCGTTTCTTTCTCTGTTTGCTCGGTGGTATGCATGTGCCAATCGCCAGCTGTCAATCAAATATTATTTTATAGTGTATGACTCAACTGATAGAGCATGGCGGGGGCAATGCCAATGACATGGGTTCGATTCCCAAGAAACACATATATTTGTAAATAAAAAGTTATGTACAAGTTATGTAGAAACTTGTAACTTGCCCCTGTATGACATCGCTTTATTGTTTCCTAAACTCTCTGTATGTCGCTTTGGATTAAAGCATCTGCTAAATGGCTAAATGTAAATGTACTAAATATTCTGTCCAAATAAAGAAAGAGTCCACCCAAAAATAAAACTTCTGTCACCATTTACTTGTTTTCATGTCATTTCAAACCTGTCTGACTTTCTGCTAAACAAAGAATTGAATTGAATTGAATTGAATTGCTTTGTTTTTGTCTCCATACAAAAGTGAACGTGGTTTACAACATTCTTCAAAATATCTTCTTTTGTGTTGTGTGGAAGAAAGAAAGCTATCTCTTTAAATCTTTCATATTTGAACTAAAAATATGAACATGTCCTATGTCACTTTGCACTACAAACCCATTCGGGCAGAGTTTCTTGATGGCAGTCCTGAGAAAAACAAAGTCTGGTCTCTCTGCGGGTTTTTCTCTCCAGCTGATGTTCAGAAGATCCTCCAGCTCCTCTTCACACTCGGCACCGTCTGTGTGCGGCCTCAGAGGGCTACGGCCCCCCATTCTGACCCTCTCCACGATATCTGAGAAAAAAAAGATCAAACGATCTCCACTCCAGTTGTCCATCTGAAGCCGTTTACTTTATGTTCTCACTGGTGGCTTTCAAAACAGCAAGCTGGGGTATAAGGAGCGTATTGTTGTACCTCTAGCACTGAATGGACAGCTGGGAATGTAGAAAGGCCCTCGGCGAAATACAACTTCTTGAGCGATGATGGCAAAACTGTAGACATCCCCTTTCTGGGTACCGTTAGCGGGCATGGATTGCCTCAGCAGCTCCGGAGCCGTCCACAGCAGGGCTTGGAAAGCAAAGTACGTGACCAAGTCATTGACAGTGCGTGTTTCCGAAATGTCCAAATGCAACAAATCAGAATGCAAAACTGCGTCATAGATCAGGAATAGTCACAAAGCTAATATCTGCTGTCAGGTAAAAGAATGGGAAATGCTCACTGGTCCAGCGGTCCTCTTTATCTGAAATCCTGAATGAGCTAAATCCAAAACCGGTGACCTTCAAGACAAAGCGACTGTCCACCACACAGCTGGATGAAGAGAGGTGACCGTGAGAGTGCAGAGGACTGCGATGCAAGTAGTCCATACCCTACACCAAAGTCACATTCTATCCATCACTACTGCTATCCATCATGCATTTAGAAACTACAAAATCAATTTAGACCACAAAATGACACACACACACACACATAATGACCTTTACGATGTCCAGCATGAGGGAATACTTAAAGTTCCAGTCCAGCTTGATAGAGTCATTCTTCAAAATGTCCTGCAAAATTTGCATAGAGAAACCATCTCAATGCATGTGAATGAACATAGCATTTACATTTATATTGTATATTTTAAGTAACGGTTTTTCTACTGGTAACCCAAAATAATTCTGACTAGACATACTTTTAACTTGCTAGCTAATGTTATTTCTTTTGCTTGTTATCAGAAATAATCAGCAGGGACTCTATGCTTTGTGGATCTGCACCAGAAGTTAAGTTTAGGCCACAAAAGCGTGCATGTGCAACGTTTGTTTATGTTGTTGCTTTGAAACGTCTATAGTATTGTAGCATATAACATTAACAGTGTGTTTACGATATACTAAAATAGGTGCTATATAAGAAAGAAAATGATGTGTGTGTAAATTCTACATTACTGAGCAAAAATAACCACTGCATACTTTACAGATGCATATGTGCAGTCATGAGAAGAGAAAAACAGAATATAATATATATTTTTATCATTTCCATAGCAAGAAAGTAAGCCTATAAATAACTCTAGAGGAAAGAAATTCTCTTGGCGTTGTGGTTGTACCTGCAGGCTTCCTTTAGGGCAATACTCTGTGAGAATGAAAGGCTGAGGGGTCTCCAGGCAAGCTCCAATAAATTTACAAATATTATAGTGGGTCAGATCTCTGCACTGAATCACACACACGCAGAGACATACAGAACCGTCATACTGTTGCACATCTTATTATAGATTTATATTGATAAATGTATGTTGTGACATGAATAAATGTGAATGCATTTGTCAATGTTCCAAACAAGTTTCACCTGTTTAAGCTCAGTCAGCAGCTTCGGATGAGCATTCTTTGCGTCCAGAAAGTAAACAGAACAAATTGTTCCCTTTGTCCAGAAAGGAAAGAACAATTTCAGGTCATTTGGTGATCGATGAATCATGCAACTATACCTTTTGTTTACCATAAATCATGACATTGTGTCAAAAATCTAGCGTGCCCTATATATTCCCTGTATCATATAAAGTGCACACTATAGAATTTTGACACAATATAGTGTTACTTTTAAGACCATTTTACTTTGTAGACTGCAGTTCTTTGTGCAGATGGCTTGTCCTGCATGCTGCTAATGATGGACTCCAAAGATGCCTGAATGGATTTGGATCTACGGGACTTAAGAGGAAACATTTACATTATTTTTTAATATTTATGTGTGTGTGTGTGTGTGTGCGCGCGCGCGCGTGCGTGCGTGCGTGCGTGTGTGTGCGTATACAGTACAGCATGTATGTGACACATACTGTATATATACTGTATATTAATTATGTTTTTTATTAGAATGTTTTTTCACAGGACAGCTATGACAAAACCACGTTTATTACATTACATTACAATTACTTTTCATATTTGTTATTTACAATGTTATTATAACAAAGAGTAACTTTGTGCGTTTTCATATAGTACACAAACTGCTCCAAACCTTTGGCGTAGTCGTGGAGTTGTGCTCCATCATTATGACATCATGGGCATTGACTTCCCACAGCATCTTGGCAGCATCTTCCTGGAGTTTATACTTTCTGTTAATAAAAAATAAAATAGTCTGACGTCTGGAGAAAGTCCACAGACTCATTTAAACAAAGCACATTTAATCTCAAAATCCTGCGAGACAGTGATAAAAGAATTGCAGAGGGCTTGACTAAATTGAGGTCAGCGCTAAGATTTTGCCTGAATGTTGTCTGACATCCATTACAACTATTAAATAAACAGAATCATTATAAATACAAAATAACATCGTTTCAGTGTCATTGAACTACACTGAAAAAAGTGTCATTCACATATGCACTGTAGCATAAAACAATTTCTCACTTTTTTTTAAAGAATCAGTCTATACATATATTCATGTAAAGGTCAAGGATCAAGGTCGGGCACCAATATCATATTCATCATTTCAATTCAATTGATCTTATATCTGCGCGTGACTCAGCTATTCAATGAAACAGCAATTTAACGTATGGTTTAAAAAAACACACGTGCAATTAAATATTACCTGTATAAAACACAAATTGTAAGAGTCCCTGTTGTCACCAAACCAGCAATAATCCCCAAAGCAATAAAGAATTTTCTGTCTGATAAAACATACATTACACATTAGCAGGTATATTGGACAATTAGAATTCACTTGGTGTGAACACCCAAATAATTCCACTTTTTTTAAATGTAATAAAACAAAGAGATTCAGTCACCTGTCAAACATTCTGAAAAAAGAATTATTATTTGGATATGTAAGTCGGTCCAGACTTTATTACTTCTACCTGTTAGCTCGGGGGAGACTGAGATTTGCTGAGAAATCTATATTGTTGTGTTGGAGATTGGGGTCTTGCAGGCATTGTACATTATTTAAGACATTATTTTTAATCAAAGAGAGAGAATCGGGCAATGCCACAAGACAAGGATAGGGTATGAGAAAACTGTGTTGGGGTGAATGGACTGATGTAAAGGGTAAAGATGGGCATTTGGTGCCCCCTGCTGGAAACAGAGATGCTGAACAGTGACCTTCTTGTGAATGACTTAAAGTGATAGTTCACCCAAAAATGACAATTCTGTCACCATTTACTCATTTCAAACCTATATGACGCAGAACACAAAAAATATATTTTATTTACCCATTATTTACCCAAATATACCCATTCACTTGCATTGGTTTTGTGTTTATAGAACAGATGTAAATAGGTGCCGCTGCTATTCGGTTACCAACTTTATTTAAAGAATTTAAAGTGCAAATACTAGCTTTAGCCTTGTTTTTAGATCTTAAGCACCATACAAATGTTATCAAGAGTGGACCGACTGAACATGACATTTCTTGTACCTAGATAGACACAGAGGTCTCCTCTAAAGCCACAGTTTGGAGAGTCTTTGGGCGGACTTGTCCGACCTCCAGGCCAGCTGATGTAAACCCCTTTGACTGGCATATATTTTTTATCAGTCCCAAAGTAGTTCGCGATGACCTGCCAAACCGAATTTTCAAATGTGATTTAGGATAAAGAAGAGCAGCATGGTTGAATTGGTTGCGTAGGCAGCGCATGTTAGCATCACACCTGAAACTGGTTGCCACCTTGGAGCTGTTTCATCATGTAGGCTGACTCACGATCTCCACTTGCATCTATAGTTACTTCCCCTTGGATACCTGTGTAAGTCACAGCAAGGTGCCATAATAATCTTCTGTCTATTTCAATTAACAATGGTTAATGTAAGGAATTACATAGGATTTGACAAACCACAGAGAAAGCTTTATAACCTGTGATAGTCCTGTTCCACATTCTCCTAGTGATGGCAAAGCCATCGTATGGGTCTCCATTTTCTGCCAAGGTTTCGTTTAACGCCCGAGCGTAGAGCCATACACTGTCATGGGCTATAGCGGCTAGCACTGATACCTACATCCAACAACACAATTTAGCACATTTAAAAAAACAGACAATGAAATTATTTACAGCCAGAGATTTTTCAGAGACTGTACTAGTAAAATAATGATTATGAATCATATGATGCTGCTTTTCAAACCACTTCACATCCATGGAAGACACCAGCCATATTTCTAGCACTGCTGTATATCTTTAACATCTATACACACCCTTTCATAAGGGGCATACGCATAACCAAAATCTTTTTTGGATCTTCTGATGACGCTCTCTGAGAAAGCCTGGTATTGTTTACCATCAGGTTTATACAGAGACAAGAAGAACAGGGCTTTATAGGCTTCCTTTGCCACAAAGTCAAACTCATCACCTGGGGATTAGAAAAGAATACATTAATACCAAAATACATGGTCATATTTTATGAAGGTTGCATGCTTTTTTGGTTATGTAACACCTTGTTTCCAGTCAAAATTCCCAAACAACTTCTTTAGCCTATATGGTTCAAAACAGAAGAAAACGAAATCTCCGTCGGTCAGGCCTTTCTTGTGAGCTTCAACCAGCAAGCGGCGGACCACCTCTCCACGTGCTGATATCACAATGACTGTAAGTGCAAAACTGTTTTATTATTTCTTAGCATGTTTTAAGAGATCTGATGAGGCAATAACGCAAGTCATTTGGCGCATGTGATGAGATTTTTCTTACTGCGAGACACTTGGGTGATCTCAGTTAACATCTGGGAACAGGTCGACGAGGAGTCTTGTGGGAAAGAGACGCATATTTCTAAATACTTGGCGACTGTGATGTTATTGTGTTCTGCTTGGTACCTTAGGAGAAAAAACATGTTTTGATTCAGTTCGTGTGTAACCCACTTTGCTCTTGATATGATGAAAAAATACAAACCTAAGTTTAGTGTTTTATATCACAGTATAAAAAAAATATATATTAAAAGTAAAAGTAAAGTAGCTGTAAAAAGTACAGCAGCTATATATATCTAATAATTTCACACCTGATCCCCTCAGCTGGAATATTCCATGCCGGCTTGCTGTCATATATGATGCCAATGTGCTGCCAGCCAAACCTTTTACAGATCTCCACAAAGAAAGATCCCAGTTTAGTGAAAGGTCCAAACGCTCTTGTTAATGTCGGGTAGGCCTGAGGTCGATGGAGTCAAAGCAACACATTTAGCAGCCGGGAAACAAAGTGTATTTAAGGTGCAACACAGGAATATTATTGTTAACATCACGAACATGACAACTGACCTTTTTATCTAGAAACTGTTGATGGGCACATATGGGACTGATGACAGCAATGTTCCAATATGCTGCTAGTTTCGCAGTCACTGCACAAACCTTAAATGAGCAATTATTAGCACGGGATGATATTTTTCTATTTCCTTTTAAATGAACATTTTATAGTCTTGCGACAATAATATCTTGTGACAAATGAGATTATAATTACTTCCGTAATTCCCTTTTGATAGCCTTTCAATGCGTTAAAAGTCGATTTTAAGCTTTAATTATGACTGTGATCTTGTAGAAGATGGCTATCTATCAGTCCATAGACTGAGTAATGATATAGCCAACGAGTGATTGTGATTTAGTTTCAGTTTGCTGGATTTGAATTATTTATTTGTTTTGATCTGCAAAGTGATGCTAATGAAGGCACGTACGTTTGAGCAAGAAGGTCCGATGAAAGCGCTGTATTTGTGTTTATGGTAAAGCGCCACAATCTTTCCAGGGCCACGCAGGTCATTGCATTCATCATCCACATAATGATAGTCCAGCTGATGACCTGAAACAAATCATTTAACATATTTACTCATATTTACTTCATTTGACTTCCTTCATGCTATATAGGAAATATTTTCGAAGAGGGAAAATGTTTTGGAAATGTTACCTTATGGCATCTTAGTCCCAACAATGGTCTAAAGACTTTATTTAAAAGTATCAATTTTAGTTCTAAATAAAACTTTTTTCTTTTATTTACGATAATATTACAAGATCAAGAATTTTTTTTTTAAATGAATGCAATTATATTTTTGAAAATGTGCATATAGGCCTACACTACCATTCAGTTTCAAAACATTTACTCGTTCTATATTTTTTTTCTACATTTTAGAAAAATAGTAAACTCTTCAAAACTATGGAAAAACACAAATGTAACTCAGGGAATAATGTTATAAGGAATTAATTCTAAGGAATTAGGTTTATAATGTTATAAATGTTATAAAGTATAGCCTAGATTTTTCAAAAATCGTATTCTTGGCATTTTGTCAGCCAGCTTCTTGAAGTCTAACCCCGGGACGATTTTTTTAAACAGTATTAAAAGAATTGTAATGTATTACGGGGTCATAGGCTGCTTTTTTCATTATTTGGCTCAAGTAAACACACACCTTCGGTTTAAAAACCCCTGAACGTTAGAGTAAATATTATATTTCAAATAAATACATAACAATACCTAATACTATCAAAAAATATATATAGTAGCCTATCTTACTGCAGTTAGTGGAACAGATTTACCATATGATAACAAGTGACATATTTTAAGATAAAGTCTTTCAACAGCATCTATTTCCAATTTCAACCGGTTTGCTGACCTTGCAGGAGGTCTGGACTACTGTTTACGGCACTGATAGCGATGAGCGCTCCAGCCCCAATCCGGCCAGCGCTGAAGGGACTGGAGGTATTGGGCATAGAGATCAACAGAGTAAATCTGATGCCCAGACTGGGAGGAATCACAGCCATCGATAAAAGCAGTGAGACTGGAACTCTCCACAAAAGTTCTCTTAACTCTGGGTGATGTTACACATAAAAGAAAAAATGATGCATTTGTAAAAATACTTATTTATATAAGGATGCTAGACCTTTCCTCAGAACTAACTCATTGTACAATTACTTAAACCAAACCATAATATGTATAGAATATATAAAGTATTTCACATAAAGGTGTTTAAATGCGATGGCCCAAATGTACTGTACGAGATTTTTAACTCAAATATACAAAGATGTTACAAATGCAACAAAGCGTCTGGATGAGCGGGTAAATGTAAAATGTCCATTTGTAAAAATAAAAGAGAAAATTCTCACCCCTCATTGCAGCTTCAGTCCAGCTTCAATTCAGAAACATTTCAGAAGTCAAGAATCCAATGGTGCGTATTAAACTACCTGTGTCCGGTGTGGGAAACATATCCAGTGATAAACCGTGGCCATATGGTTTTGCTCTGAAAGCAGCCATCCACAGCAAAGATCTCCCTAGAGTGACTGTAAATCAAGGGTCTCACATTAATATTGCTCTGTATCTCAAGCTCTGGTGCTTCTCTGACGTTTGTTTACAAGAATATGAGAAAACACTGGAGCAGAGACGTCTATGGGAATTCTCATGTCCATGAAGTCTGGAAAAACATGGTATGTGTTTTGAGTGATAGCGTTCCGTTTACATACATTAAACATCTTTTTAATTAGGTTTGTAAACATTGATCGACTGGAATATTGAGCTTCATTAAACAACTGCATGCGGAGAAGAAACATTTGCTGTGTCTCAGTGTGTTAAATACAAACAGAAATTCAGCATCATTATCTAAAATAGTTTATGTAGTATAGAAAATTAAACTTTCCAAAAGCCAGTTTCTTTAAAGGAAGACTTTAAATAATGGTGGACACTTTAGACTTAGATCAGGATTCTGTTTTTTGTCTGGTACTTATTTACTCTTGGAGGACTGCATGTACTGTACATCATGGGAATGACCTCTAGCGTGCATTCCCATTTCAGAATCCGGAAAACCAACATAAAACGTTAAAAAGCTGTCACACAGTATTAAATAAAGCAAAGTTGTTAACATCAGTTGTCCCAAAATATGTCTGTCTATAAGCAAAGTTCTGTTTGGGGGATCGGTTTATTTCACTTGCATTAAAACCTGAAATGTGACAACCCGTACGCAAAAGAAATATGTTTTCCTATATATTAACTGTTGATATGTTAAATAACGTATTTATTATATATTTGAAAATGTATAGATTAATAAATTGTTAATATAAATCAAATATTGAAAAATGATATGCACTTGGTCCCAGTATATAGAAATGTATTTATTTACATATTGCATTACATTTCACATTTCGCAATGGTGTGCAATATACTGTCAAATACCACAACACCAAGTCAGTGCAGGAGTGTTTTTCAACCAGAAGATGGCAGTGTACACATAAGGCTCCGAGCACTCGAGCGAGTAATAATGAATATAGCAGGAAAAGAAACGAACACATTGTAAAAAAAAAAATTACCCCAGTCCACACGGTCATATTTGACATTTTGCAGCTCATCAGAAAAAAATGCTTTTAAGGCATAAGTGAAAAAATGTTCAAACCAGACCCATTGTGGGAAATCAAAATTTTTGAAAAGATTATTTAAAGTTTAAAATTAATCACAAGAGCTCTTTTGTCAAAAGATGCCTAGAAATATAGTGTGTGGAAACTGTGCAAATGAGTTTCAAAATTGCATTTTTATTTTCTACGAATCTTGGCACTGTGTTAAGTCAAATCTTCTAAAAACTGAATTTTGTCATAATTCTTCATTTTTACGGCGGTTGAAAAACTGTAGTAATGCATTTTAATTGAAAATATACCAAGCGCCTTGCAACATTTGTCTAGCGTTAGCGACGACACCCACAGCGTACAAATGAAACGATTTGATTGGCTGATGGTCTAATGGGCGGAGCTCAGACGCGTCTCGTTTGATTTGTACACTGACGATTGACCAAGTCGACAAACTAAAACTAAATCAGAGCAGGAAAAAAAGGTAAGTAAACCAAGGTTTACTTGTTTTCATATATTATTTTGATATGTGTAACACCTTTAGAAATTATTTTTGATGGTGGACTGTCTGGCTTATATCTTTCATCTCCTGCTGTAGTTTGTGATTGAAGGACAGTCAGGTGCTGCTTCAATCATTTGCTGTTGCTCACCTATGCATTCAGTATTTGCTTTGAAGCCATGTGTGTGCTAGTGTAATCCTAAATTTGTCTTTGATAAATGTGTCTCTAAATGACCTTTTAGTAGATAAGTGTGGTCTTCAAAACCAAGAGTCTTAGTTATATTTAAAGGGCTAGTAGTTAATCCAAAAATGAACATTCTTCATCATTTACTCACCCTCGGGTTGTTTTAAACCTGTAAAAATGTATTTGTTCTGTTAACCACAAGGAAAGATAGTTGTAAGAATGGGACATCATCCACTACTATAGTAGGGAAAAAGAAAAAACTGTTCTGGGGCACTTTTGACTCCCATTTCAATTTTACCTACTATGGTAGTCAATGATGTCCCAGAACTAAACATTGCTAACATTCTTCCAAATATCTTTCTCTGTGTTCATCAGAACATAGTAATTTATACAGATATAAAATGACATGAGGGTAAGTAAAGTTAGTAAGTTTCATTTTTGGGTGAACTGTCACTTTAATCCTTTTCACTCTATACATTATACTTTCCCAGCAAAGCACCCAGAACTCACATTAACATACACTTTATTCATATCAAGTCTTTTTTGTTTTTAAGTTAAAAGACGTAACATTAAATACAGAAGGCACTTACAAAAAATTGTTAAATTATAGAAACATATTAACATTGTTTAAAAACAATCAGAAAAAGATAAGGACCAGAGATGCCGCCTCACTGGCAGCCTCGTACAGTACATCTCAAGTAAAATCTACAGAATGCTAATCTAAATACAGTATAAAGAGGATTTATTTTTATTAGTTTAATGCCCCTACTAGGTTTTCATACATAATTTACTCATTTAAAAGTACGGATAGCACATATCACAATTGTTTTTGTCACTAGTAAGTGGTTCTTGTTTTTTGTTGCAATTGGTTTCTCTTAAACGTCAGGCTTTGTGGTTTCTGCACCCAGAGAGTACTGGTACAGCTCGATCAGGCGGTTAGCCTCCCTCTGTCCTGACAGCAAAGCACCATGGGTAGTGGAATAGTATTTTCTGTGGGTGGCCTCCCCGGCAAACAACACCTGTAGAGGCTTTGGAGATGAAGAAACAAAGAAAGAAAAGCTTAGCTTGACCATCATTTCCATCATTTCGCCCTGAGGGCTGGCAAGCTATTTTTGCTACAGTTAAGTGATTTCAGTCTCCAGCCGCTTGCTGTTTTTGCTCAGTAACTGCTATGGGGTCAGACTGTTCCTTTCGACCTCTTAATTGGCCGGAGACTGTGTGTGTATGGTTGTTTGGTCCCTGTGCAATACATCCGTCTGACTCAAAGACACAGCACAAGATGACATATTTAAAAACCACCGGGAGGTCCCCGACTCCCTGTCAACGGCGCTATACACAAGCCAATCAGGGTCAGCGTGACTTTAGTGGAGTTATGTAAAATTCAAACAATGGCAATAGGTGAAGATGGCATCAAAGTGGCACTATACAGGGCGTCTTCCATTAAAATAAAAAGAAACGAGCCAAATGCATTAGAAAGACAACTTGGATTTCTATTTATCAGTAAACAGAAAACCCAAATTAAATGTGTATTATATATAGTGGTATGTCCACTCACCGGAGCCTTTGTGTTCTTGTTATGAGGCATTGGCTCGGCCAGCTTCTCCACGTCCCTGCCGCTGGACCCCACTCGAGTGAAGGAGTAAGACCCCCGGATGTAGGGATTACTCCCCCATGAGGAGCGTAGGATCCGCCGTGGCTTCGGAATATTCTGGTTCCCTGTTTGAAAACATCAAAAGTAAGAAAATGTGTATTTTGGGATAATAAACTCATTTATCAATATGTTTACCAATAGACCATTTGGAATAGAAAATGACCCAAAACTGAAACCAACATAAACAAACGTTACTGCGCTTTTGTGTCCCAAACTAAACTTCCGCAAAGAATAGAGACCCGTTCAACAAATTGTTTATTTAATACGATTATTATACAATAAAATATCAATATAAATTTCATAAGATATAAATAGTTATATTGTTAACCACTTGCCAGACCGATCAACAAACACAGACCGCAAGTTAACTTCAGGCCAGGTGTGTGAAACCATCTATAAAATTAGAAGCGCCCAATCGTCTAGAATATTATTATATGCTTTGGCATTAACATTTGTGCTCACGGAAATGACTAAAGTAGTCCAACCTGTTCATTAGAATACACACATGTACTAAACATTACATCACCTAATTAATATTCATAATCCATACATGGTTAATATGCATATATAATAGTTCCCAACTAATTTTACTTTATCATAATGTCTAGTATTAGCAGGCTTAGCACGAAGATGTGACCAGTCCAATTCAATACACTAATTACTGTATATAGGACTCAAGCAGATGGTATAGGGAGCCTGGATTAAGACCTACTGACCTAGTTAGGGTGCAAGACAGCCAGGTGACGTCATTGAGAGCACAGTTGGACTCTGACTACAGTTGGGTTACAACAGAAACTGTTGACACTTCACTGGGCATTTTAGAGCCGCTTTCCTTACCATTAACCATGTGGCTTGATCGTGTCAGAGACCCTTTACTACTCACTTTGTAACTAACCCACAGTATATTCCTCCAGATTTAACTCATGTACTGTATCCCTGTTTTTAGCTTCCTCTGAATGTGTAATGACTAATCTCGCACATACCTGTGAACTTGCGCAGCAGTTCAGTGCATATCTCCGCCACCTTCTCGTCGTCGCAGCTCTCCATGCTCAGCGCTTCTTCTCCGCAGATCCATCCGCTCAGCATGTGGCCATAGCGCTCGGGCGGATACAGCACGTCAAAGCTGCAGATCTTCCTATACCAAAGCTCTTTCGGGTACGACAGGGTCTCCAGCTGTGCCTCGTCCTCCCAGACGAACTGGATGCTGTTGCACTCGGGGCTCCAGAAAGGCTCTGCGAACTCCAGAAAGATCTTGTCGGTGGTACTAATGCCCAGTTTCTGAATGGCCTGCGCTTTGTCTTGAGGCAGACCCGGGGAGAAAAGCGTCTCGTGAGCCTTCTTCAGGACCCCGAGAGAGGCCGTTACGATCACGTGGTCTGCCGGCAGACACTCGCCGTCTTCGCACTCCACGCAGACCGGGGCGGGACTGGGCCGCTCATCCTGGTTATGGTCGGCCTGGTCGGCGATTTCCTTCGCATCCTGGAAGCTGCAGTTCCAGTGGACGCGGCGCACGGGTTTGCTGAGGCGAAGGACGCGGCTTGGGATGTCCTGAGCCAGGATCTTGATGACTTTAATGAAACCGGCCGGAATGACGTGGTGAGCGCCGGGAATCTCGGTCCACTCACCGAACTCGCTTAGAGACACTTCATCCATGCTGGGTGAACTGCTCTCACAGCTCTCCACCTGAACAACACACAAGAAGATTCATTGCATTCGATTTACAGTTGTTGCCGCGCTGTCACGGTAAATGCTTCAGCTCTGTATTCTAAGGTTACCGTTCCTGCTGTAAACAAACCAAAGAGGGCATACCGTGGCAGTGCTTTTTCTGGTTCTGTGCCTTCCTCTCATAACCTCTTGCATTACAGGATACCATTTAAAATCTGTCCTGCCTTTACCTCAATAGTCCAAAGCTTTCTTTTTTACTGAATTCTCATCAGAATGATTGTGACTAGTCTTACATAACAGGGTACAAACAGAACATGAGATGTCATGAAGAGGATTAATTAAACAATTGATTGTGATTACAAGCCCATTGAGAGTCTAGAACACAATGTGAAAAATGACAAGAACAGTAGTAGGGTTGGAATCCATTCTTCTGAGGGTGCAGCTCTAAAGTTTTGGATTTCACAATAGGAAATCGCTATTGCGATTGTGTGTGAAGTGTGCTTAAGAGTGAGCCAGACTGACATCACTTGCAATACAAATTTGAGAACACGTGCAACAGTGCTGATGTCATCGAGGTGCAGTAAATCAGTTAAGGACAGAAACTCTGTGCCCTGTTTTGTTGTGTTTTGTCTTGGCTTGTTCAAGGAGACTGGCAGACATGATAGCATTTCAAAATCAGACAGTAGTATGGGCCACTCTCTAGGAATCTAGGACACATGACTTTTTAGAAGCATAAAACTTTAAATATGGATGTAAAGTTGGATGAATGATGATTATAAATAAACGTGATCCATTTTACTAAAACCTTAAAGACACCTTATTACTTTTCTTAGTAATGCTATTTACATTATTTGATTGCAAATTCTCGATTCACTTTGTAAGTAACCTCTCTTAACCCATTTCAATAATTGAATTTGCATGCATAGTTTAATAAACTTGTTACGACCTCCCATTTAAAGACATTTATTCATACAGATGCTAACGTATATCTTACATTTATTTGACACAAATACTAAATAGAGCTATGAATATTACAATCTGGTCAAAATCCCACAAACAAACCATATAAATGCTGTTGCTAACTCGCATCTTACATACATTTTGATACGCATACATAATAGAGCTATGAATATAACAGTCCGATTAAATCCAACAGACGATTATTCATACAGGAAGTGTTGGTAATGTATATTAATTTATCTTTTGATAAGTTTTGCAATAGTACAATGTTTTATATACCATCGCTGTCCTTCTGAAACCTCGTATGTCCAAATTTGCTGTTTTTCAGGAAATGGAAGAAACACTGTACTTATTTATTATTACATAAATTATTACATACTGTGTTGTCAAAATTGACAAGCCCTTTTTAATACTTGGTTAGATATTTGCAAAACCCAGTGAGAAACATAAAGGGTGACTAATAATAATGATTTATGGCAAAAAATAAAAATCACAAAATATCTGTTGAACACAAAATGAGATAATTTGAAGAATGTGGGGCAGCAAAAAGTTCTGGGGTACTTTTGACAACCATTGTAATTTTTTCTACTATGGTAGTCAATGGGGTAGTCAATGCCCACCTTGAGGTACTGTTGTAGCATAGATAACTTGAGTTTCTTGGTGCTTTCTGAGTCATAAGGGTCAAGCATGATCTTCTTGCGCACGACATCTCGCGTGAAGATCCCCACGCTGTTCTGACTCTCAGCTCCCACGGGCTTTCCGTTCTGGAAGAACTCCTGAGTCAGCTCGTACACCTGTATCAGCACAGAGACAAAAGGAACGGGATCAAACCAGTCATAAGATCACGGCAGTACCTTTGCCAAGACTTTAGTTGAATTAACTTCACTGTATAATCGCTGTATGTCTATTCTGGGCGCAAAGTTACTAGAGGCATTTATTAAACAGAATAAATGTGAACGATATGAGAGAAAAGGCATCTATGTGAACAGTGGTCCAAGATGAGGTAACAACTGTGCAACAAATGACCTTTAACCTTGCAGCTGTGAGCTAGAAATGTGCTTTCTCTGTGGACAACTTTGTAACACAAGCACAGAATCATGAGATTAAGCGATTTGTTTCTGTGGAAAGTAGAATGCAGCAGTTACATTTGGTAGCAGAAAAGGGTAGCACGTGCATACTATGTACTTACTGTGTATTTCCATGTACCATTAATGATTTTAGATAAACCTAAAAATGTCCAAGAATAAAAGATAGTGCTGCACAAATTTCTGTGTGACCCTTAAATGTATGTATGTACAGTACTTGAACGCTAGACCTTATGGTATAAAACAGTGGTTGCTTATTGAATACGATCTGTAGTTTGAAACAAAGCTGCGGAAAATATATATTTTTATAGTTCAAACCAGCATTTCTAGATGTATTGTGGTCATTCCAGTCCAGTGTCTATTGAATTGCAACAAAATCAAACCTCAGGAGTGACATAAAGTCAAAACAGCAATGTGAAAGACTGACAGCATGACAAGAAGCATGAAAACTATCAAGGTTATCGTTATTGAACTTTCCCTAAATACATGTAGAACTGCTTAAAAGTGAATATAAACTTGTTTTATTTGCAGTAGTTGAAGTCTGAAAAAATACAGAGCACCTGTTTCTCCAGGTCTCATTTTCTACAAATAAATGCAAATAGAAACAATATTTTATTTGAAATTTGGTAAAAAAAAATATTGTTAGTAGTTCACAGAATGAAACAAGAACGACCTAAACACCTACCTATAAATAGTAAATTCAGAAAAACTGAAATGATGCTTTGAAACGGTCTCTTAATTATTTCCGTGGCTGTATATCTGATTTATGAGCTCTTTTTCATCTAAGCAAAACTCGCACAACAGAATATTTCACATCCTCCAGTATCTTCGAGCAATCACACTGAAACACTGCTTTGTAAAGTGAGACTGTGTCTCTATTAAAGCTGCAAGATGCATACACCAGATTTACATTGCTTTATATATTTAGAAGACTGTTTTATCCAAAAGAGTTAGAGTATTGTGTTTTAGATGTTTGCACTTTTCGTCACCTCGTTGTACAGGTCACTGAACTCCTCCACCAGGTCCTTGGGGATGCGCTTGCCATTGTTGATCTGGTAGTGGGCCACACCGTTCTTGGCATAGAGGCTGATGCGGCCCACGCTCCGCTCCTCCTCCGTGGTGTGCTCCAGCAGCCCATTGTCCTCAGCCAGGTGGTAGATGGGGTTCCCGTTCGCACCATGGATCCAGGTTGCTCCAAGTTCCAAAGTGGCTTCACCTGTGGAGAGGCGATGGAGCTTGTTACGTAGGTAGCGTCAGAAAGTATTTACAATTTGGATAAAAGCGTCTACGTACAAAAGTGAATGTATAAATGTAGGTATACTTCTAATGTAGGGTTTAGGAAATAGCTACCTCTTTAGATGCAATCAATTCTCAGACATCCTCTGTTTTTATCCTTAAATGTTTTTGTTTTAGTCGTAAATATGTCACAATGCAGAGTAAAGCTGATCGTGACTTCACAAGGTCTTTAAATAGTAGTTTTTATTTCCATGCTGCTAAGAAGGCCTATGTAAATTTCTTTAGACACTTTGATTTACATGTCGATTTACCTAAATTTGTATGAAACGTTAATACAGTATATCAGGTACAGTAGCATGTAGCTTGTATGATGCGAATGCTATGCCATATTTTAATATAAATCCGACCAATTGAATAATATTCACAATTACAACATAAAGAAAAATGATTAAATATTCTATTTTAACATGCAACAATAAAAACGTTAGTTAAAAGTTTGCCTTCAGGAAAGACAGGTTTCTTACCGTGCTGAATGCTTTGCACTCTGCCTCCGATACGGTCCGCAGCTTCTAGCACCGTGACATTAGCGAAGCCGTTCTCCAATAGGGTTTTGGCAGTGGCGAGGCCGGCCAAGCCCGCGCCGATCACTACTATTCGCGGTTGTCGTTGTCTGCGTAAGGCTCTACTAAGAGGATCATCAGTGCTGTCTGAAGATATTTCACAACTTTGCATGCCGTCCAAGCTCTTCTTCTAGGGAATCTGAGATAGGGAGAAACCATTAGAACAAACATGATGGCCTTCGGCGAGACAAACAATAGAAATAACTCGCAGAGGATGAGTCAACCACTTTGCATTTTCAAACATGTGGTTTTAGGAATCGAGCGCAAACACTGTGCCTATTCAAAACACAACCTTAAATGACTCGGATTCACTGCGTGAGTGAGAGTTTACAAAGCAAACGGATCGGTGAAGGTGTACAATTTGTTTAAACTTGACTTCCCCATCTGTGGACAGAGCATCAGCCTTACATCAACATATTGTATTATGGAGTCTATCACACCAGTAAATGGAAAAGGGCTGTGAAAATAATTACGCGAGGAAATGAATGTGCTCTTCACAAATATTTCCATTCGGGCTTTTTAGACAAGGTCTCCGTATAAACACACCAGCTTGTGTGTGACAGCCGAAAGAAAAGGACGCACCTGATGTTAGACAGACCTCATAAGAGACATTTATCAAGACCTGAAGAGGAAAGGAGTCATAATGGAGTACGGTGATGGATACAGGATGTTATTATGGTAGACCTAACCAAACTTTAATCAGTAAAGCTGTAATCTCTCGGTTCATCAATGTGAAAGGAAAATGTACCATTGGATTTAGCTATTAATACTCGCAAACATACACACTCTCTCATTGTCTGCCAACATTATCATTGTACCCTGGAGAGATATTCGTTCACGTGCGGTATAGAAGAGATGAAGTGAATGAATAGGATTTGACTGAACAAGGTTATCTAGTTGTTGTATGCTTTGAAACTTATCTTGAGAATGTATTTTTCCAGTTTACTACCAAGGCCTTTTATAGATGGTAATAAGCTTCTGTGATGCAAAAAGCTGAAAAGGGCCAAAAACAAAACATAATCACCCTTGTGTCATTCCAAACCTGTATGACACAAAAGAAGATATTTTGAAGAATGTTGGTAACCAAACAACATTGGTCCCCATTGACTTCCATTGTACGGACATAACCACTGAGACATTTGTCAAAATATCTTCATTTGTGATCCTCATAACATGATTTTTGGATGAATTGTCTCTTTATGTGGATGTAACTACACATTTTGAGCTGATTCACCTGTTAAAACATATTTTCTTTCTACAACATGTCACATATTCTGAGATTTCACATAATATTTTGATACTCAGCACTTTACACACACAGACTAAGCCCAAATAAACAGACTATTGAATTTCGCAACGTTATATCTAAAATTCTAGAGAGAAGACCAGTTTCCAGATCGTAAAGCATTATCCATTGTTTTCTTTGATAACACTGATCTACTGTAAAAACGTTTTTGCCATTTGTCTTGTGACTTGGCAGAGCAAGCTGATTCTAAAATGGCTCTTTTAAAGATGGTTTGTGTCCGCAGTGAGACTATGGGAAAGGCCTGACTTCGAGTGCCTTTAGCTAGCATGAGGGCGTGATGTTATTACGTGCATTTGTAGGTCAATGAGATTCGGAGAACCAGTGAGGTGTCCATTGTATCAATGACTCACAATAGAAGAGACTACTGTCAGATGGAAAGGTGCTTTGATGTCGTCCTGAATTGAAAAGGCCTGGTTCAGAGAAAAAGCTAATAGATAATCATAGGTCTTGTTTACGCCCGAAATTTACATTAATCTTGTTTGCAAACTTTACAACCCTTATTTTAGCAAAACAGATGATTGAGATGTGCTTAGACTGTCCTTCACTGTTGTCCGCATCAGGAAAGTTTACACTATAAATTCAACGTGGTTGTGTGTGTTTCCGACTACCCATATCTCATATTGAGATCACTGAAAATACCTTTATTCCTTGTCTTAAATGGTTGTGTAAACGGGTTCAAAGTGTACATGTGATGTTTATAGGGTTGTGTATCTTTTGAATTTTGTTCTGATTCTGCTTATTTATTCTTATCGACTCCCAGTTTTGATTCCACAGTTGAAGTAAAACATTTAGATATCAACCTGTATGGTCATTTAACCTGCTTATTGACTGCTGGTTTGCAGTCTGATTTATTACACTTTAAGTATTACCATAGTTTACCTACATCATGGTTAAACTAACTGTAGTTAATAATAATGAAACTATGGTTCATTTGTGGTTCCTGTGCTTTATCTCAAGTTAACACATGCACATTTATGAAAATATGCACACATGAATTAATAAGAGGAATTGAAATTTGAATTTCAAGTATCCTAGCCTTCCGATTCCCAATCGATTCCCAACCCTGGATGTTTAACAGACACACCAGAGATTGCTGAAACACCGCTGTCGGCTGTAGAAACAGCTGTACCAAATAAAACGTAACAACTACCATACACATCCCCTTTTTTTCCATGCAGCGGTTATGGATGAGAGCGTTTGTATACTGTATGCAAGAGGAAGTCCTTGCCTCATTCTACGTCTAGGCAAAAGCAGGAGGTTAGTGATCTTATCTGGAGAAGCCGATACAAGATAAAGTGCGAAGTGCATATTTCCGACTGTTCCGGCATAGTGATTCTATACAAGCTGACCCATAAACATCTATTTTAGGATCCAAACTATCCATAGGACAATTATTGCTTTATGTGTGAAGATGAATTTGTATAAACAATCTGTTTCATAAACATTGCTTAATGCAAAAAAGGGAATTAAGTGTTATAACATGGAATTCTCCTTTTTGAGCGATCTCAAATCACTTCTTTGATCAAAGTCAACAACATTACGTGGGGAGATTGATGTCTTTTAACCAAGATTTAAGCTAACTTGAACCGACTCCTCACTTACTTCACTTATTCAGACTGTGGGGGTTGATCACATTCTACATGACCTACAAATTATAACCAACATCCATTGTAATGCCTGTCCCTCTAGTCTCAGGACAAAGGACAAATTGTTGTCATCCCTTTTTTGAAAATCTTTCAAAAACATCCCTTTTTCCTGCATTAGACAGATATACACGTGTTAAAAAATTAATTAGATAGATAGATAGATAGATAGATAGATAGATAGATAGATAGATAGATAGATAGATAGATAGATAGATAGATAGATAGACTTTAAGATAGATTTTAAGGCTTTAAGAACACATCAGTTTGGATTTGCCCCTTGTGTGACAATTAACCATGTTTTTGTTGTGAAAGCAAACCATGGTTTTTCTACAATAACCCATATTAGTTTTACATACACGTTTGGTATAATAAACGTTTAGTATGGGTCTGTGTCTATGAACCGAAAGGTTTCAAATCAAACACAATGTACTGTAGGCTATTATAGTACGTAATATGCTTTGAAGTTACTTTCACGTTTATTATCTATTTTGTATAAAGCACTAAACAAACGTGACTGGACTTTTACCACATTCACATCTTTATTATCTTATTCCTGTTGGGATCAAATAGTTTACAGGACTTCGACATATCAAAAAAAACTTGTAGTCTATTTTTATAATTATGTAGCCTATAGCTGTATGCGCGAGACCGAGGCGCTGGATCATTTGAGTTTCGATAAGTTTTGGTGCTGATAAAGTAACAGAGTGCAATCCAGTGCGTCCAGAGAAATCGCGCTGCCACGTAAGTAGCCTATACTGTCATAGGCGAATGGCCTTTATTGATAACCAAAAATATATATCATTGTAAGCATTTTTAAAACACCTCTTTCATAAAATCTACCTTTCACCGCATTCAGCTGAACGAATATTTAAGTCAATGTTTATGTAAGCTACGAATAAACCGTAGCTATTGTAAGAGGCAGCTGAATGAAGCCAGAATCGCCAGACTGTGCTTTTGTGATGATAACACAAGAAATACACAATTATGTCTAGTAGCTACAAAAACACCGACCGAAAGCGATCAATGCTGGGAGTCAGTTTGGTTTATAATTCGGTTCTGATTTTCAATAATTGTCAACATCGACCATAACGCAAACGCGTACTGTATCGAAAAAAACATCATGTTAATTCGTATGGTCCTTACCTGACTTTGTCTTCGGCGTTCCTCTCTGTTCTTTGTGTAATTCGCGATGTCTCGCTGTGTATTTATGTGTCTTGAAACCAGAAGCAGCCAGTTTGGCCGATGCCGCTGCCTCCTCGCTGAATAAATATGAGGATGCGTGACGTACCGCCGCGAACCCAATACATACAGGCGCACGGGCGAGAGTCTGAGCTTGACTCACTCAATCTTTCATACGGGATGTTTCATCTATACACAAAGCACACCACTACTTTTCTTTACGAAAGAACACATCAGGTTTTCCTGAGACTTTATCATTGACAATGACGTGTTTAACTATTCAAATGTCTGAATTTTGTAAAGGGCAAGAGTTTAATATAATAGCCTGTAAAGAAATAACTGATTGTGACTGCAGGAAAACTCACTTTTACTTATTTGTGGTAAAAGTGTAGTAAGTTTTTTTTTTGGTGCATTGATTTCTATTGGCAACACCATGTTTTCTGTTTTTACCTTAGTAAAACCATGGTTTTTAAAGCGTGGTTGTTTTTCATAAGGTACAGAATTAGACTGAATATATGAATGTTGTTAATGTGCTTTACTGTGATCAGAGAACACAGCTATAAATACACTCCATAGAAAAGGTTATGATAACATGTCATGTTTAAAAAGTTTACTTAGGCCTATTTGTTTTCCTTTTACACACAGTCTGACGTAATGTACAATAATCTATGCATGCCAAACACAAATATCAAAGTGTGCTTTCTATAATTTGACACTGATATTGGGTACAATATGTACTTTACTCACAAAGAGTTTTAAAAAATCGTTTGTATTTTATATGTACTTTTAAAGGCTTAATCTCATCTGACCTTCTAGTATTCGTTTCTCAAAATCTAATTCCTGGGTAGTTGTTTATTATGCTTTTTACCAAAAGAAAAAAGAAGAGGTTTCATGCTGATCAATGAGTCCTTACTGGGACAAATGTATTATTCATTTTGGTATGTCTCAACGATTTACGTTCTGATAAGATTAATTCGGAATGGATAATTTATCATACAAATAAATAGACACATTATTATAGCATCGTCTTTATCATTTGCATTTATCGAATTATTTCATATTGTATTGTGTTCTTTGTACATGACGTGTTTATTTGCTGTGTATTTTCCACACAGCGCTAAATATCCTTGACATAGCTCAATGTGCGTGTGTGAAAGAAAATCAAATCTTGTGCACGTCTAGATAAGGCTTAGAGGATAGAAAATGATGAGAATGGAAAGAAATGTAAACTAAGAAATCTCAATATGGCATCATTTGAAGAAAGAAAGGGTGAGTAAATGATGACAGAATTTTCATTTTTTCTTGAACAATCACTTTAATATTATGGGCAAAAACATGCTTATATGCCAAAGTATTTTGTAATAAGGAATGCTTCTTAATTAAATATTTTGTTACATTTTGATTCTTTATGTAGTATAAAAGTTTAATTACCCACATTACATCTGAATGATTCATTTAGAGAGTTAAGCGGCTCTAATTCTTTCTTTTACTGGATTGTCTTCTGTTAAAAATCAGCTCAAAATCTGATCAAAGGACACTTTTTACCAACACGTAAATATAACTAAATGCATGTACAAGCATGCAAACACAGAAAGAGAGGCTTGTAATTGGTATATTCAATACCGTGTAATTAAAAGGCATAATTCGGCAGGCTTTGGATAAAAAATGGGGTTAGAAGTGGTTAGAACGTTCCTGAGTTACAAGCTGTCTAATCTATTTAAAACCAATTCATGAATGCATGCCAAAGCACAACTGAGGATTAAGTGTTCGAGTGTGAAATTTGGAAAGAAAATATATACAGTTATTTTGGGGGACTGTTGTATTGAGATCTGAGTGATTTTAAAGCTTTTATTTCAGGAAAAGTTCCAAAAACAGCAGAATGACTGATGCTGAATGTGTGACTAATGTTGAGCCAACAGAAAAAGAGTCTGTCTAAGAGAATCACAATGCAAAACAGTCACCACACGGTCTGTGGTTAGTCACGTTTATGAAAGGTACCGTAAATCTATTCAGAATCTCTTGAGTCAGCAGTGAGATGTTAAGCAATCGGTGTAAAGATTTGCTGAAATGCAAACTGTGAGAGACAGAGCGACAACAAACACGTAAACAGTCTGGCAGGAGCTACATTCTTTCAAGCCACTTTTAAGAATTGATTGTTCAACATTTTGACAACAATTACAGATTTCCATAGAAGTCAAATCTGTCAACAAATGTCAGGTGTGAGCATTGTTAGGCGGAGTACATAATAGTAAGCACCCTCAATATTTCCAAAAGCACCCTCAGTGATTTGGTTTTGGAACCGGGCCTGTACTGTCGTCTTTTATTGAGAACTCAAATTTCTTGTTTAGAGAACAGTGGTTTGCAAAGGTGTGGCATTAGCGTGAAAAGTACTTCTATATCCGCATCTTACTGTAGAAATGCGTATTAGGCTGTTTTGTCAATTTTCAAAATTGGTGTTGACAGTGAAACTGTATTGTTTGATAGAAACATTGTCCGTTGACACAGCGTTTTTGTAATGAAACAAACATGCATGCAGGTATTGTTACATGTACACAATAAATGTACCACAGCCACCCATTATTTTGATATTGAATCCTACACTTTGATTTTATTTGTTTTAAATTAACAATTGAAGGTTCTAACACCCTTAGGAGGATCTATATAATATACATAACTATATCTTCAGGGGAGACCTTACATAATGAAGCGTTATGTGTTTACAGTATTCGGGTCCCCTTAAATATAATTCACCATGTTGTTTCTACAGTAGCCCTAAACGGGCAAACTGCTCTACTGAGGGCATTTCGTAAATACGTTGTCTCCTTTTGCAAAGAAGCTAAAGTGTGACGACATCTTTGTCCTGTGTCGGCCACCGTAGTGCTTTGAAAGGAAAAGGTGAGCGGTGGAGTGAGCCGTTGGTTGCAATTCGCAACCTCACCCTTAGATGCCGCCCAAATCTCCACATTGCTACTTTAACATATTCATTTGTATATTAACATTGTAGCACGCATATTTTTAAACAAGTCACATAAATAAAAATTTAAGCCATTTGAGGTTTTTAAAATGGTTTTAACAATTGTTTACAAAACAGCTTTACGGAGATCTGTCTGCTGTTGGTCAAACAAACTGTAATTCCTGACTCAAATTCACACTATTCATGAGTCAATAGGGTTAGACTGGTCCGTCAAAACAAACAGGTATTTATACAGAAAATAAATACCTAGTGCCACAGAATTGAATTTAAAGAAATTCTTGGAAAGTACTTTGGAAATTCAGAAAATAGAAGGATTTCACAAGACAAAAACGTAAAGAGTAAGTATCTTGTGATTTTTAAGGTCCTACTTCAACACGTTTACGTACATACAAGGTGTAAAAACACTTTAATTTTCTAATAGGCAGTTATTATCACATTACTTCTAGACTGACTCTCAAATGATTTGTTCGGTGATTCATCTTTCTAATCTCCTCCTTTCTGTGAGTCTACTGTGATTTGATTGGTCAGATGGTTTAGTCTGCTGTGATTGGTCTAGCGCGTACAGTGTGTGTTCAAGTTTTCGCGGGTGGTCCAAGCTAAACGCAGGCGGTCTTTGCACTGAGTGACGCAAATCAGTCACAGAAATAAAATTAGAACGTCCGACCATGGCCGTAGCCAGGAAGATTAGTGAGGTCCGGGGTGGGGTGTCAATAATTCTACCTAATAATAATATTAAATTCATTAAAATAATAATGGCTTCTGTTACACTAGCCACTCAGCATTTTCACTGTCAACAATTTTGTTTTTGGGAAATTATTTTATATGATTAAAGTTGGCAATGGCTTGCTGTGAGATCAAGCGTCGAATAAAATGGCCAATATCAAAACAAATGTTCTCATATGCATCTCTCCACTATATTAAAGTGTGTCATTACTTGAAAACATGCTGCGTGCGGAGACTGCATTCCCACCCACCCGCACTCACGACTCTCCCACATCAAGTAAAATTAATCCATCTTTTACATCACGGACAATAAACAACTTTGTAAACTGTATAACCTGAATTATATACCTGAAACGCAGACAGATGAAAAAATTAGCTGGCTACGGCCATGTGTCCGACGACTCGTTCAAGTGAATCAGAGTCGACTCCTTTTTTTTTTACAACCCAATAACTTTGTTATTTGCACTTGGAAGACTGCTTACACACACAGCAACACTGCACAATGCATGAAATGTATTTTTAATGATATCAAAATGAAACTCCTGTCACGTATCTTATGTGAGATCACTCTGGTCACTAGATATAATACAAGTTGTCCACTTAATTCATTTGTTCTCCATTCACTGTTTCACAGCGAACAGAATGCTTTCTGTTATGTGGCCAACACGAGAGTAGACACGAATCTGCCAAAAAAAGTGAAACGCAGTGGAATGCGGTAATACTGTAGATCTTTACCAGTGGACACGTCTACTAGAATGACTCTTCTGTTGGTGTCTTCAGAGGGGTGCATAGATGACACATTGTGAATGCTACCCGCCTAGCCTCCGTATTCTCTAGCAGTCCAATTGGCACTGGCCATGTGCCTCAACAGTACAAAAGAGAAGGAAGAAAGTGTCTTTTCATCAATGCAAACTGAAAGCAAGCACAGGAACTGGGTGGACGAGTTCTCATCAGCCGGCCTTTGTGGATGTTGGCAGTGGCTGATTTGTTTTCTGGGTTCTCTTATATGTTCGGAACGGGGTGGCTAGTCCCAAAGCTGGGTAAAATGCACCTCACATTTCTTGGATAGGTCCTACACCTAATGGATTTTTGTTTTCACAGTTTCTTCTGAAGTTTAAGAGGAACGTTTACACAGAAATTAGAAGGCTGTCATTATCTACTCTCAAAGAATGTTGGTGATTTTAAAATCGTGCATTGGATGGAGACCAAAAATGACAAAACGTGCTCTTTTAAGTCATTTAGCAGCTGTATTATGACCCACCCGTGGAACATTGCAGCAATTTACCAAGTGTCCTCAATATTTGTAATACAGCAGTTTTGTGAATAATTTACTATGTTATAAATGATTTTTTTTTTTATATATTTTTGTCTGAATAAGTTAACAGTACCTCTAGAGATTAAGGCTAGAACAACCTTGCATGTTTTATTATTAAATAAAGAGCAGTCCCTGATGTCAAAGGATATTTTAATGCTCGACAGGGCGTGAATGAATGTGAATTAACATTCAAATTGTTTAGTTCAGGTTGTTTAGTATAAAAACAACCCTGCTGTTTGCTTTGACAAAAATAACAAGTCTACTTTTTCAGAGCAACACTAAAATGATAGTTTAGTGTGAATCTGATAGCTCTGGGTAAAGAATAAAAAACTGAAGCCAAACTTTAATACTGTTCGCAGTGTAAAGGTTTCATCAGAGCTATTTGATCCGAGATCGACATGGGAAAGCTGACAAAAACAAGCTTTGTGGCTTGTCGTCACGTTTTTTATAAAGTTCTCCAGAGAGGGCTTTGATTTGACGGCTTCCTGTTAAAAGCAAAACTATGTTTTTAAAGTGATAAAACCTGAAATCATCTACATTGTGGCATGAAGAAATTGTCTTAAATGAAAGATTTCACATGTATAAATATTTGTGAGTATAAGGGGATAAAACATATAACTGATTCGATGTAAAAGATGTCTTTGTGATATACTGTGTGCATGTGCATATGTGACCCTAGACAACAAAACCAGTTCGTTTTTTGAAATTGAGATTTTTACATCATTTGAAAGCTAAATAAATCAAATTTGATGTATGGTTTGTTAGGACAATATTTGGCTGATATATACCTATTTGAAAATCTAGAAACTAAGTGTGCAAAAAGATCGAAATAATGTGAATATTGCCTTTAAAATTGTCTAAATGAAGTCCTTAGCATAGCATAATACTCACAAAAATAAAGTTTTGATATATGTAGGTAGGAAATTTACAAAATATCTTAATGGAACATGATCTCTACTTAATATCCTAATGATGTTTAGCATAAAAACATGTATAATTTTGATTATAGATATATATTTTTGGCTACTGCTACAAATGTTCTCGTGCTACTTAAGTGGTTTTGTGGTTCAAGGTCACATATGTGTATATTGGTGCTATCTTAATAATAATCATTTTAATCATGAAAAAGATTATGATCGTTTATTCTCATTGGTGTTCTTTCGTGTCCAGATTCTACATTTCGTGACTGATGCGGTAAAACTGGATTGTGGTATATTATGTGATTTTTCATTCAGTTGATTCTCAGTTTGTGTACATTCCACAATAATAGATGTGAAAGCTGTGTGCACTGTGTCATTGTTAATTGAAGAACATTCGACTAAATTGTGTGTTACAGAAAGTGTGATGCGGGAGAAGAATGATGTACAAACAGAGCCAGTCATAACATGCTGTTCCTCATGTGTGAGGAATTGTTATTGAAACAATAAAAAGCCTAAATTCTCAATCAAAATGAATAATTTCCAGTCTGACCAGACAAGTCGAGACAGTTACATCTTTCTTTTTATCTCTCTCGTGCTTCTTTATCCTATTGTATGCCATCCCTCACAGCCCTGGTTGCGCAACACTTTTGGCTGCCGAGCTTTCTCTTCTTTGTGGTTTTGTGACACAGTGTTCTGTTACCATGTGTTACGAGTAAATCTCCTTCACCAATGTGCCGTAACTTATCAGGCCAACCCACCCTCCCATAAGCTGCTTACATAAAATGGTGGAGTGTTACACCACAAGCTGGTGAGGTTTACAAAACGTTTTACACATTGACCCCTGCATTGGTTCACATTGACTGAACATAAAACCACAGAGCCATTTTGCTACTTTTCTAATATGTAATATAGTGTCTGTAGCTCAAAGAGTAAAGCATACTGTAGTGCTTAAGACTCCAATGTGGTGTTTAATTCCAAGGACACAAAAATGTTAAATATAGCATGTGAGTTGCTTTGGATAAATGCATTGTATATCGCTGATTTCACACAAAAAAATGGTTTAAACATACTCAAGAACATTAGGATACACCACAAAAGGTTCATATTAGGTGCATATCAAAAAATGTGTGTCTGTGCATGATCCATTTAGAAATCCATTTGGGTTGTATCCTCCTCTCCCTCCGACACCCTTCCGCCCTGCTATTCTTGGGATGTGGTACTCTGTGTGAGGTGACACCCGACATCTGTTCTGCTCCTGTCTCACCTTGGGCGTGTCTGTAATAACATGGCTCATATCCTCCCATCTGAATTATAGGAAGGAAGCTTCTGACGGTCGTGGACTCAAACAATCCATCTCCGTTCTTCTCTCAGGTCTTTCCTCAGAATGGGAAAGACATTTGATTGCCTTCTGAGTATCCGCGGGTGACAGGACGTCGGTTAATTTTGGAAATGTGTCCTGGGGTGAGTTTAAAGCCCCCCAACGCACATCAGGAATCCAGTTCATGGTTTTAGAAAGCATCAAACACGGTTCAGTATCGTAGTGATTTAAAGGGATAGTTTGCCCAAAATGTCATTTTTTTCATCATTTACTAACCCTCACGTCATTCTAAACCCTTTATGACTTTCTTTTCTAAAAGATATTTTGAAAAATGTTGGTAGCCAAACAACAATATAACTCCTATTGACTTCTATTGTATGAACACAAAACCACTGAGACATTTCTCAAAATATCTACTTTTGTGATGCACAGAATAAAGAGTCATATACAGGGTTTGAACAACAGTGAGTGCGAATAAATTATTACAGATCATTACAATTTTATTTATTTTATTTTTTAACGTGTGCATTAAAAAATCTTTTTAAAACTAGAATGGCCAACTGGGATTTTTGAGCCTTTTTGAGTTGAATGCTTTTATCTTAAACCCACCTCACTATCTATACTGCAAAAATATGATTTATTTATCATTTTTATTTATAATAAATATTATTTATTTATTATATTATTCTTTTATATTATAAATATATTTTGGTATTACGATAGACTGATTAAACTATGAAACATTTCTGTAGTGTAGCAAATTATATTTTTCAAGTTAATGTTTTTTTACCATACTAGATTTAAAAATTATGTAGTAAAATATATTAAATTAAACCTAGGCATCGGCTTCCCCTATACACACAGTACATTAAAAGATACTGGAGATCTATATAGCAATTGACAACATAGCACAAATCAGCAAAGTGCTGTAATGCTAGCAGTGGTGCGTCCCGTTCCAGGTTTCGTATTGGACAGGGAATGTCATCTGAACACTTCACCTTTACAGCAATGCACACGTCACCACTTTTCCACTAGCTAGCTTAGAGACGTACTGTACAGTACAGAGATGGGTAACTTGTATTAAAATGATTGCAAGAAATTGAAATGCTTCACTTTAAGCGTGCATACACAATACACATACACTAACCTGGAAAATTATTTGAGTTCATGATAACATATGTGTCAGATTTATTGCTACATTGAAATATGATAATACACTGTAAAAAATGTTTCTGGATTGTAGTCAGCTGAACTTAATTTAGTAAGTTAATCCAATGGTTTTGTCTAATCTTGTTAAGTTGACTCAATTATGTAAGTTATCTCAACTTTTGGAAGTCATTACAACTCAAAAAATCCAATGCAAAAAAGAAACTTAAAAAGATGAGTTTAAAAATTGCAGATTTGTTACAGTGTATAATATAAATTTGTTTGCATTGCTGAAACAGTTCTTGGCCACCATTGACTACCATAGTAAGAAAATCTGCTTTATAAATGTCTTTGTTTTGTTAAACAGATATTTTGAAGAATGTAGGAAAGGAAATCGTTTTGGGGCACTTTTGATTACCATTGTTATTTTTCCTATAGTAGTCAATGGTGGCCAAAAACTGTTTGGTTACAAGCATTCGTCCAAATATCTTTCTCTGTGTTCACCAGAACAAAGAAATGCATACAGATTTGGAACAACTCAATGGTGAGTAAATGATGACAGAATGTTTATTTTTGGGTGAACTGTTCCTTTAAGTCCCACTGTAAGTAAATTTGCTGTAGTTCTGCAGCAGTTTTACTTACTGTAGATTTATATTTATGTAATTTATTGGCAACAGTTTGTTCAAAGATAAATTAAACATGAACAGTTTTTAACTCTTCACAGAAACAAAACTATAAAGTAACAGCCTCATGCAAAGCATTCTGGGAACTAGAAATCCTCATCAACTTTTT
The DNA here is from genome assembly GCA_026939265.1 of Oreonectes daqikongensis. Taxonomy (NCBI): domain Eukaryota; kingdom Metazoa; phylum Chordata; class Actinopteri; order Cypriniformes; family Nemacheilidae; genus Oreonectes; species Oreonectes daqikongensis. The sequence continues at coordinate 2,424,554 of JAOTQM010000031.1, forward strand.
TCTAGGGTTTTTTTTTTTTTTGGTTCCCACAAATGCATGCATGATGCTGTTATTTTATCGTTTTTTTTCTGTAAAAATAATGACTATGTTCATTAATATTTAATTAAACTGTTGCCAATAAATTAGATAAATCTAAATCATTTAATAACTTTCTATATAGGTTTTTAGCTGTATTTGTTTATAATCAACAGTGGCATAGTATTAGAAGCTAAAGGTCGAGGTGTTCTTACCCCCTGCCTCTGTAGCATGCTGTAAAATGATACTGTAAACAGTCCATCAGCTGGGTTAGTCAGCATACCTTCACAGCCAGACAGATCAGACCCTGACCGAGAGACACGGATCATATTATACATAAACACACACTCACAGTAACCGGGCTGAGGTTATAGTGATCGAATAAACCCCAAAGAACACACACACAGATGCTCTGAACCACATTTAATGGACTCTTGTTTAAAGAATATTTGCTCTGGGGTATTTCACACAGTTGTTTTACAATAGATGTGTGTACAAGCCTACCAAAGTCTGAGACAGAGCGAACAAATCCCTGCAGTTTCACAGACTTACATTTACAAAAGCTTTAATGAAGACTTTTCCTTTGCACCAGCTGGGTTGAAAATAGATCGTTTTAATGTACATAAAATGATAAATGCGTCAGTGTTAGAATAATAATAATAATTATTAATATTGTTGTAGACTTGTCAGTTGGACCTCCTGCTGTTTCTTATGTTACTTTTTGTTGTCATGTCAGTGTTTGGGTGTAGTGGGGCTGGTCTCAGATCAGAGAAGATGGACCACATCACCCAGAACTAATGGCCGCACATGGCCATTCATATTTTCCTAAGCGACCTGTCTGTCATACAGCAGATGGACCGGCAGCTGTGAGTCTCACAGATACATGCTGTTATTCTCCAGTCAGCCAAGATCTCCAAACAGGCTCAGATCACAGAGGCAAGAGAACTGCAGATGTACACGATGGGATTCTCAAGCTCTGTCCAATTCTGCAGTTGTCTCCAATGAATTTACACAGGTTCTGCTAAATGCTCTATAGCCTAAGTGATTTTAGAATGCAGGGATTTCAGCTATTTTAGCTTTACTGTACTGTGCAATACATTACATTTGTTTAATACATACTATAATAACAAATAATGTTCTTTGCTAAAGAAAATACTATAATAGTCAATGGTGGTAAATGGTGCTGCAGAACTGTTTGGCTTTCCACGTTTTTGGTGTTCAACAGAACAAAGAAATGACATTGGAACCATTTTTAATAACAGAATTCTCATTTTTGGGTGAACTACCCCTTTAATTGATTACAGTATTATTTGCAAAAATAAATATTAAAAATGGTCAGGCTTTTTATTAATTAGTCAAAATATGGAAGTTAAGATTGTAAATGGACAAAAGGCACTTGATAATTTTGCTGTGGCGCAGCATGAAACTGTAAAATTACTATTCTCATGGCTATTTTCTATTGCAATAAGATCTCTTACTGAGTATTTATATATATATATATATATATATATATATATATATTTATATATATATATATATATATATATATATATATATTTGCTTTTTTCATGTGACATTTTCAGACTGCCAAGCACCTGCTCCTTTTCAGCCTCAAAACTTAAACACAAGATGCCAACATATGCATAAAAAGATAGGGCCTATACATCATAGATACCAAATTTTATTAACATGTCATGTGTATAATATTCTAACAGCAATGTAAGTGGTTTTCTAAGTGCTATTGCATGCAACCAGAACAATATCATTGGTAAAAGAGGCCATGTTACACAACTGTTCTCTAGCTGTAAGTAATGCCACAGGCTCGACTGTGTAGTGACTGAAGGAGTTCTAGCAAACAGCTCATTTGTTTGGGGAACATTAAGAAGAACTGAAGGATGCAATGCACAGAATAGCTATACTTTCACTTCACTGAACCAGTTTACTCTCCCTGAACTTCATACATATCATCTGCAAGTACTGAAGTCATTTAGATATTTCTGCTGCTTGTGTAGAAACAAGATAAACTCTGTGTCTTATGGTCGACAGAAACCATGGCAACTTCATCCATCTTCACTTGCTACTGACACAAAGACGATCTGTGATTCACACTTATGAGCTACATCAGTGCAGCTCTGAATATGAAGCAAAAAAGTTATTGAAATTTTCAGCTCTAGACATTGATATATAAGACATTGTCAATAAAGATAAAACATTACTCACATTCAGTTAAGCTTAAAATACAGATGGAGAATCACATCAGGTAGCCGGACAGTCAGAAGCATGTTAGGACAATAAGTGTATATACTGACACCTAGTGGAAACATAGATGTATTGCTAAAACAAGTTCTTAAGTGTATTACTGTGAGTTATTTTAAAGTGACAAATCATTTTAGATAAAAGAATATACATTTATTTGAATTATACAGATGCTCTTGCAAATGTACCATTGGGCTATGGAATGCTTTTTTATAAATAATGGCGTTATAACAAATTACAATAAAAAACTATTGCCAAACCATAAAATGATTCTCATTGATTCACTATAAAAAACTATCTAACTGTGTGACTAGTTTCACTATATTCCAGGCAGCTTTTATCCATCCACACCAGATAACTTTGTATAACTCTCAACAACATTCAATTTTTCATCCCATATATTAAATTCAGAGCTGGATGCTTTTCTGACTAATACAAATGGATTAGATTCTTAATAGAGATAATAGACTTTATCTTTGACATGACATCGTCTTTTTTTCTCTTGGTTAAGTTGTCGCCTTCAGGTGTGTAGTAAATAATACTCCTGAATCTGATGCTCCATGCACATACATTACAGAATCACTATACACACGGTGTGTTTGTTATGTCAACTTATCTTCAAAGAATCATCCGTAGTAAATAAACATTAGACAGTAGCACACTCACTAAGTATTTATATAGAAGCAACTTGAGTAGAACTTTTACCCAATTAATGGACTGATGTCATTAAACTATATAATACATTTCTTTTGTAATTACTAAAGAAGCTGCAAAGATTGAGAAAAATTGGGTTTTATCCATCCGTGTTTATTTTTAAAAAAACACTGTGCATATTATCCGGCCAGTTGTCTCTTAAGACATACTTATATATACCAGTGGAAAATGAGTAATTTTAGTTAGACACTTGCTTAAATGTATAAATGTATTTTCACAGTCAAATGTTCAAATATATGATAAAAATGTTGTTTATTTCTTTATCTGGCACTGCTGTTTTTTTCCACAACCTTTGGCTTCTTTATTACTCTGCCACAAATGTAATGGCAACTTTTAAACACTAGAGGGCAGAAATGATTTTGGGCTCAAAAGTGGGCCTGCAGAATATTCTAAACCCAACTTTGATTTCATTCTCTCTGGTGACCATGGAGATAGACTATAGATATAGCTCCCTTGTTACAATTTCCTGCTCTCTTTTGACTCTTTAAAAATGATTCATAGAACACCACCTACACATCCTACTTATAAAAAAGTCAAGTGGAAACCTTCCTCACAGTAAATTGCAAAAGACTGCAATTGTTCTGCCTCAAGTGTCAGAGATGAGTGTTTCCGAAGAATTCCTACAATTCAGATCAGCAGGGTCAATGGATACTCTTTCTGTGAAGTCTGACTTCCCAACAGCATCTTTGAACTCCTGTTTCGTGGACCGCTTCACAAATCCCAAGCTATGAAATAAACTGTTTTGGACACTTTGTAATCGAAAGCTCATTGTGAATTCAGCACTCATGTGTCATTGCTGCTTTATGAATTGATCTGTGCACATTGAATAGAGACATTCATTAAAAACTCAAGCGAGGACATCAATGAAGGTTATAACTGTCTTAAAGCGAAGACATAAAAACAAAACAAACAACAATAAATATATAAATAAATAGAAAACACCCCTTCCCGGAAAGGCTCCAGCACTCCCTGCTATAGGGAATACAAGGATAAGCGTTATAGAGAACAAATGGATGGATAGATGAAAATCAGTGGATGTTTAGGCATCCAGTCAACCATGATCAAAGTCAGACTCTTTTACTTTATCAGTCTGTAGCAAGTGTAATACCTCCCTGTACTCTTTATACCTCACATATCACTTGATTCTGTGCCAGTCTAGTGCCCGGTGTGGCAATCTCAATAGTGCTTTGTAAGTGCTGCCATCCTGGTCTCCCGATCCACCCCCAGGAGGCTATTCATGAATTCCCATGATTCCGCCAGTTGGCTTTGGTACAATATGTGTCTGTCAGTGGCACCTCATTGGCATGCATTGGCACACGCGCATGAATGTCTCTACCAAGCGTGCCCACACGCTGTGCTTTCCAGAGACGGTTCAATCTGAAATGGTTTGCACAAATCTTGGCAAACCCAGATTCATCTAATATGAAGAAGTTGCATTATATACATGTATGCATTTGGCAGATGCTAATATCCAAAGCGACTTACATTGCATTACACATTATACATTTGTTTCTGAGTATGTGCAATCCCCTGGGATCTAACCCACGACTTTGGTGTTGCTAGCGCCATGCTCTAACCACTGAGCTACAGAAAAGCTCAATGTGTATGACAATGTTATACACAACATAATTTAGTTTTTATATTTTCTTGATGAGCTTTTGTTTTTTTACATAAGAATAGTTTGCATCTTGTACATTATTTGTATTATTATTACAGTTATGTTTTTGGCAGATGCTTTTATATAAAGCTATACATTTTTCAATAGGGTGTGTTCCTTCTGAACCTGTTAAACTGCAATGCTCTAATGAAACTAGTTACGTGGACATTAAATGAACCTTCTTCTTACTCATATATTAGCTTTATTTTATTATATATTTGTTTTGGTCACACCCCAAACATGCATCACAGAAACCCACCGCCAGTGTATTTCTTTATAAGAGGTCATATTCACTACAATTCACAAAAATTGACGTATAGGAGGATATAATGCTCATATAGTATATTCTATCGATTTAAGGAGATAAACGTATAACTGAAACTAATGCATGTCCCCCTCTCTCTCTGAGAGCATCCGCATCGCTCCCCGCTCGCGCTCAGACCGAACTGAACTCATCTCTGCGTGATGCAGGAGGAGGAGGAGGGACGTATCGTGAGCTACGTGCAGAGTTCATATTAACCACCGAAAACCTCAATCGACAGTCCCGTGCAGACGTATATCAGCTCACACACATCGCTGCAATTTCAAGCCATCCGATGCGCGATCGCGGTCTGAACCTAGTTTGTTTTACGAGCATCTATGCGCTTACGGTCCGCGATGCTTGCGTTTAGATGAACGCTTATAGATTTGTTCACTAGCGCCCCAACGGGTTTACGCGTGTAAAGAAGACGTGATTGATTGATTTATTTGTAAATTAACCGATTGTCAGTGAAGGGTGCAGTTTAATCCGGATTTAATCCGAATTTGGCCGCTTTTCATCAATTCGGGTTTGTGATCGAGAAGAAGTGGGGGACGAGCGGCTGGTAAGTCCTCATTACACCTCTACATTTCTCATATTAAATGTGTTTATTATTGCGTACTTTACTCTAATGGACATATATGACTTTTTTGGTATGTTTATCATTTAAGTGTACCGCGTGAAATATTAAAGCATTATTGTTATTTCAACACCTTAAACCGCTTGTAACTGTTAGCTCCTGTAACGTAACACTCTTCCGTTAGCCCGCTGATAGCAGGGTGGCTAGCGGCTAATGTCAGCCTGTTAAGTGGAGTTAATACACATCTGATAACTTAGTTAAGTTCATCACAGTTATGCATAAATGCTCTTCACTGTTAAAGTGACGTAGGTGCCATATTTAGACTGAGACGGTACCGCCTACTATTAGACTAATACAGATTATACAGATTACATATCCAGCAATAATTGATCTAACGCAACTCAAAATGACTGTAATATGGGGCTTCATACAGGTCTCTGTACAGTTAGTTACAGAGCATGTTATGATGAATGTTCGTTCATTCATATGTGGTGTCAAACTTCTCGACGTCACGATGTGGATAAAAGGAAGCTCACGATCAGAATGTTCGAGGCGCGTGCTGTTTGTTTACCACGTGCTCCTGTTGCTCAATGTAAACACAATGTTAACACTCTGTTATGAACTAAAGCGTTAGTTGTGTCGCATTGATGTGTGATTTTAATACATATGAATATATCTAGGATTACAAGTTAAACTTGGATGACTTGCATTATATTGTAAATGTAAAAATGTGTACCGTTACGAAAATTAACCATGGTTTTTTTGTGTGGTAAAATTGTAGTAACCATGTGTTTTTGGTGCATTGACTACTATGGGCAAAACCATGGTTTTACAACAGTAACCATGGTTATTTTTCGTAAGGGTAGTTGTTACCTTTAAAGAATAGTTCTCCCAAAAATGAAAACTTAAGGCGTTTTCCGACCGGATAAGTTCAGGAACAAAATTCCGGAATGAGTAAAGAGGGCTGTCGTAAGTTTTCCCTCCCTTCCCATTCACACCGGCAAAAGGAACTATTTAGTGATGTAAACGGGTTGACAGCGACGTAATTTAAGTGCGTTTGTCAAACGACGGCCAATCAGTGTTGTTTAGAACTAAAACTAAAATCCCGGCCGGTTCCTGCGGTGCGAACACAACAAAAAGCAAAATCGTCCCAGAACTATGAAATCGTTCCTGCGGTGCAAAAGCCCCTAGGGTTATGTATATGAAGTGCCAGATATTATACGGATATGTTGTTTTACTTCAGTAACCAGTAATCTCATGTAGTTCTGGTTAATGAGTCATTTTACAGCATATTTAGAACAAAAATGTCTTCTCGACTGGATTTGCCTCAGTCAACAACATTTTAGCATAGGTTTCCTCAACCCTATATGTACAACCTATTCTGGGTTTTTTGCATTGTATGTGTAACTTGGTAATATTGTTTGTACTTCTGCATTATGGAAATCCAAAGCACAGCATTCATTTTGATTCGTCATCACCATCAATAAATGAATTTACTAAATGAATAATTGCTTCTCTCACGTCATCAAGTGGCAGGTCTGGTCTTCGCTTCCGGTGTAACATGCCAAGCTCGTGCATGCGATTTTTCAGTCTAGTTGGCTGATCAGCATCTCGTAAGAACTATTCAGGGACTTGTTTTTGTGCACAATGTCCAGAGATGTCAGTCTGCCTTTTGCTGTCCTGGCTGTGAACAATGAAAAGAACAGTCCCCTGTGGTGAAAAGGTCATCGATGTGACCTTATGTGAAGCTTTACTCAAAAACTACGAACACTTGCATACATGTCACTGTTGAAAGCAGTTTATTCCTGGATTCCTTGACCCTCTAATCTCATTCATACTGCATTCAGATGTATGTTTGTTTATACATTTTAAATTAATTGGTCATTTGTAGTGTTTATGCTTTTTAACCATTTGCAAAATGCCTTGTTTGCTTATGACTTACATGAATTCAGCTTTTGCTAATGTAACTGTGAGGCAACCTAACATGCAAATGAGCTGTTGAACATATATTAGCCGGTCGTGTGTGATGCACAATAGTTCAACACAAGCCAGAAATGACTCATGGGTCATTTCTGGTACGTAACGTGTAATTAATTCTAAGACTAATCCTTTCCCTCGCTTAAAAAGGCCAGAAATGGTTTTATTCAGGTAGAAAACGTGTGGACGAATGTCATGGGTATTGAGGTGTTTTGACAATTTTTCATCAGCTGGATTTGCATGTTCGTTCCCCTCATTCTCTTTGATGTAAAAAGAAAGATTATGTAAGTTTTAAACAACACAGATGTGAATTAGTCATCGTGTTTTGCAGGCTCCTGAATTCTGAATCCTGCCTAACATCCACAGAGATGCTATATCTGCCAGTGTAAGTGTTAGAGCACAAACTTACCTCTTACAAACACAAATGATTTTCATGATTTACATGTAAGATTCATTGAGCAGTGATTCTTGACATTTTTAACAAATAAACTCTCTGTTGTATACTCAGCTGAAGTAAATCTTTAAAATGAACGTTTGACTGATAAGGGTTTTTTTCAGTTGTGTCCGACGGCTCTGTCTGTGATGTAAAGATATGAAATGATCATTTATGTTGACATTTACTAAATACTTTATGAATATGTGCAGTATTATAACAAAAAACACAAAAAATATATAAAATAAGAAACCGTGCAGTATATTGGTTAAGTTAAAAGTAGAATTTAGAACCATCCCAAAGAAGAAAGAACGCTTCTGGTATGAAGCCAAGTATGAATTTTTGTCCAATGCCAATATTCCCTTTTGGGTTTCTTTAACAAACAGTTTCTATTGTATTTCCACAGTATCTAGTATTTTATAGCCTCATTGAAAGTCCTAATCCTGTAGACATACAGTAGATACGATCTCTTTATATCAAAGTGTGCGTTTGTGTGTGCGCATGTGATTACAGGATAAACGGGAAGATGAGAAATGAATCCATGAGAAGTTGTTTATGAGGGTTGGAGTCAGGGCGGGGGTTTGTGAGGGAAAGCCATTGAGGAATGCAGGCTGAGGGGTAACAGCTGCTGTTGTCACTTCTGAAGCTTGTTTGTGACATCTTATGTTACTGTTTAAGCTCACTAGACAGGATACTTGGCCTCTAATGTAGATCTAGGATCCCCCTCTCCGATCCCCCTGATCAAACCCTCCATAAAAGCATGGCAAAGGGTAATGCAAAGATCATTCATTTCATATTAGCATCGTGTACAGTATTCATCTAAGTTCTCGAAATAAGTTACATTCTTTTTAGTTACTGAATGCATATTCAGTTCAGTTTTTCTAATGGGGCTCTATTCCCAACTGCATTCATTTGACTTCTCTTCAAAGCTGCCTCTCCTCCTACCTGTCTGATCTTTCATCCGCAGCTCTGATTCTGCTTAAACCGGATTAATTGACACCCTGACCCTGAATTAAACACTGCATTAATCTCACTGCCCACAATGAGCTAAGACAACTTTGATAGATGGTAATAGAGATTATTTAGATAATATAAGGTGCCTCTCCCTGCTGTTATCATGCGTAAATTGAAAGTGTGATTTAGTTTGATAGAGGTCAATAGGGCTAAACTGGATTCATAACCTTAAAAGATCAACAAAGATCACCTAGAGGTCAGATGAAACAGGTATTACAACATTAAACGCACATTTCATTAAGCCCAAAGTATAGTTCCTTTTTTACGCGTACGCGAGGGACAGCATACAGTGCAGGTGACACAAATTTTGTCATCAAAATAGTATGCGCGTACTGTACACGCACCGCCGGAATGTTGTTACCTCCCTGTAGGCTCGGAGAGGTATTGCAATATGTCGTAATGCACACGCGTCAAAACCGGCGTGTACGCGTATGATTTGAAGGAAGTATACTTTGCAAGGCTGTGCTTACACATAAAAGAGAAGTATACCACGGGCATTACTCTAAATTTATGGTATGTTTTTATAAAGTCTAATAAATATAAATCAAAGCTAATCCTTGTAAGATAGGATAGATTCCACAGTGAAGTAAATAATAATATCAATAGCTATGTTTTCATCCACCAATTTTAATGCACATTTTGGAATATCGCGTTGAAAAAACGCTGGATGGGAACACAGAGATGCGCACAAAGTTTCAACCTGTAGGTTGATTTGGCCACGATGTATGACGGATAAACACTGAACCTAAAAGTGTTTATGCAGATGTTGACACATTCATCATTTGATGCTGTCTAATATCACACAGCTAAGCTGAGCACTTTGTAATTTTGAGCTCTGTAATTTTAGGGAATTTCCAGAGGCGTAGTGGGATTTTTACTTTTATTTAGAAATTCTTCAGAATTGTGACATTGACTGCTGCTTCAATACCTACAGTATAGTGTAGTAAAGTCCTATGCTATACTATATGTTAGATGAGATAATAGACTTGTGACCACGTATTTTCTATCTAATCTGACACTGAAGCTGTCAAGACCCACATCACACCCGTTACGGTGCCTGAGGCCCTCTAGTTTTGATGTAATATTAAGTTTCAAATGTGCAACTGGGATAACCAGGGCTCAAGGCTCAGTGGAAATTTCCATTTCAAACTCAGACAGCAGTCTTTGTTCTGGTGCAGGGCCTCGCCACAAATTGCTGGAAACCAGCTTGGGACATTGTTGTGAAAGAGTGCAAACAGTCAGCTTTCTCCCAATATAAATAAAAGACAAAACCAATATAACCTATGATAAATGGAAAATCTGTCATGGCCTCTGAATGAGCAATGAACACTTTATCTCAGTTTCTGCCTCGAATGGTAAAAATATTAGCTAATCATTTCTGTTAGTATGCCCCTGACTGCAGTCAAGAATCAGGAAGTAGATGTCTTGTAACGGATTGCACGTTCTTTCATCATGTTGGTGTGCATACGTCTGTTTACACAACAGCAGCACTATCTTCTCTCCCTCTGTGGAAGTGACCCCCAAACATACTGATCATGTTTGGGGTTCAAATGGTTATGAAGGGGCGATCAGCTGATAATGTTTTGGTGTGGGAGCAAACATTAGCCGTTCAATAGGGGCATGTTGCCAGAGTAAATACTTTCAAGGTTTTATGGTTCTTGGCCTTGGGATATTGAACTCCACCTTTGATGGGGTTGAATAACTCCCTGTGTTAAATTATTACAAGAATTACTCAAGGAGTTTGCATGGACTTTTCAGTGTCTTGGATGTTGCATGTTTTGTGACGCCCAATGTGTGAAATATCCGTGCAGTAAAATGTGCCACCGGGTTTTGCTGCCAGGCAACGTATGATAGACCATTGTAGATGTGTGCTGAGGGTCTGCTTCAGTGACTTTCACAACATGATGGCCTATGCAAACACTTTAGCAATCAGGCTTGCACATTGAGTATGTAATTATAGCTCTTTCAACTGCAATAAACACTTCCTTTTGCGTCTGTGTTGAGCATCAAAGTGAGACGTGACTCATGAGCAAATTCAAAAGTGATGGTAAACGTTGGAAAGTTGTTCTAGCCATATCCTTGGCTAGTGTTGTCAATTGTTTCAGTAGAGAGAACAGAAAATTGTAAAAGACTGTGTGGGATATTTTAGAAAATCCCGGGTGCTATTTCTTACCATCGGAAGGTTCCTGGTTTTGCTGGTAAAAGACTTGGGTATAAATTGTTTACTCGTGTAAAATGTTAAAAGTTTCTTCTTTCAGGTCAACACTGTCAGAAAGTTAGTTAAAGATTCTTAACCTAATAATCATTACCTTCATTACCTAGCAAAACCTAGTTAAACAACGAGTTACTAGTTAACTTGCTTCAATATTGATGTTTTCACTGCTTCAGTAGCACAGGAATCCATGTTAAATATGTACAACATGATTGCAAGTTTGCATATTTGTTGAGTTTAAATGCTTTTTTGGTTGATCGCACAAAACGGTTTGAAACTTTGTGCTTAAAACTTTATTGCGGAGCTAAATTTCCTTCCTGTCCTGTCCCGCTCTTAACCTTGACTTCATGTTTCAAGCTGAAAATCTCTTTAGCTTGTCTCTTCATACAGAGGCATGAAACTTGGAGTCCCTTGACTCTCTGTGGCTTATTTAAGCACCCTTACATAAGTTTTCTCAAGACAGATGTGTGGGTGTGTTGAAACATGACTATGTAGAATAGCTCTGTCTAAATGCCCATTGTCATCTATTGAGATGAATGACGAACACACAGGGTTAAACAGGGTATTCTGACTGATGCAGTGTTGGGTTTCATTGTAGTCCTCCTGACACAAAGCCTACATAGACTTCACTTGTGAATGTGTGTGGTGAACACTGCATTCTTTCTAGGGTTGTTTTGCCCTGGGTGGAGTTGTTAAGGGTTTAGCTATCTTTTTCTTGGCTGTCAATGTTTATATTATTCTTATCAATGAGCAAACGGTTGTATTAGAGCTCAGCCGAGGTGCATACATTGGAATGTGGCTTTGTGGTCTGCGATTTTGTTATGTAATATTGCGGCGAGAGAAAGCATAGGATGCTCATAATTGCAGTATGTACTAAGAGTTGGAACAGTATTGAGTTACAGTACTAAAGTATCTTCGGATATGTTTTCAAATTGCATTATGGCTTGACCATTGAAAATTTCAAATGTATGTTGATGCACAGTAACGACAGAGTTTCTACAAGATCTTCATTTGGTCGATAAAAGTAAATAGGCAGACGGATAGAAATTATGGATGGATGGATGAATGGTTGGATTTACTCAAGGGATTTCAGCTGTATGTGTTTTATAATTTAAGTGCTGCTCTTATGTTATTGAAGCTGTTTCTTGATATCATTTATCTCTTGAAAAATCGAATAGAAAACAAGGTAGAGGTGAATAGGCCACTAGATAATGGGTTTGGTTGCTATTTTATTAAAACCAAACACAGTGTGATTTACTGTACATGAATGCGGTGTTTAGTCATTAGCCTTATTAAAGAATGAAAGTTTTCTTTTCATAACCCGACTGAGTACACAAGGAGTTGCAAAACACATTTCGAATACGCAAGAGCTACTTTAGACTACATATTCTTTCATTACTAAAAGTCTCTATTTAAAATGCGTTTCCTCCTCTTTTGGAAGTGAAAATACCATTTGGCAGCAAGCAGAGGGTCTTAGAATGACGTTGTCTAGTCAGTGTGGTAAAAAGGCATGATGGGAAGGATAGGGCAAAGGGATAAGATCTGGCACCCTGTGGTACAAAAGAATAGACGAAAGAAGCTGTTTTGTTTTACTGGCCGCCTTTTGGTTGGTGGACACCTCAAAACGCTTTTGTGGTTGGAGTTTCATCCACAGCGGGACACTGGCTCCAGGACACATTTGTTCACATTTGGTCAGACAGCTCTCTTGTCCAGCAGATCATGAGATTGAGGAAAACGGTGACTTCTGTATAGATGGTGGCTCTTGAAGCTTGAATTTCCTCCTACTGCGATCTGCGAAAGCTGCCGTTATTATCCCATTAATATGTTGACGAGTACTTTCAAAGCTTTTAAACCCTTTGACCTGTTCAATATAGGATATTCCCTTCACAGGCAAAAGTTACATAATTGTCAGACTGCAGTCTGTCTATCAAGCCTGAAACAGGAAGGAAGCATGTCTACTTCTTTAAAAAAAAACATTACAGGATCACATAGGGGAAACCCTTTACAGTAGTCAATTTACAAAGTAATGTCATTAGCAAACAAGGAATTAAGCCATAAACGGTGTCGTAAAAAATGATAAACTATCATGTTGTAAATCAATCTTTTCTTGGCATATATGGGTCTGTATCGATCGGTTATCGTATAGTGTTAAAGCAATATTGATTGATTTCTGTAATGCCATGTGGATGAGACAGTTGTGTCTGAATGTTCCAACCAGTGCTGGACATACAGTAGCAGAGATTAACTCAGGGGGGGCTCCAGTTGGGGACTTTTTTAAAATATTTAAATATGTATACATAAAGTGCCACTTTATGTTTGTTTGAAGTGTTTTTAGCATTTGGAGACTAATTCATGGATTAAAGATGGAAATCCCCTACATTTTGAGATGAAATACCATCCCCCCTTGAAAATCACTCTCTTGACTCCACTCCCCCCCCCCCATGTGACCCCCCCCCACTTCCAGCTCTGCTAATAACTTTAACTTTCTTTTTGTTTCCTTGTGATAACAGTGTTTATTCTGAACCTTTTTCCAATCGCCTCGGTCATCAGTGAAATAAGACACAATAAAAGATCAAAGTAAGATAATAAAAAGAAAATATTCAAAGAGAGAGGTATTTGATCTGATGTCTTTCTAAGTTTTGGCACGCATCCTGACTATGAGATGTTGGCTTCAGACTGCTAGATACTGTAGCATGCATTGAGGATTGAAGTATATTGTCAAAAAGTGCCACAAAGCGGTGCTCTTTTGGTCTATTTGACATATGCATGATTTTTTTCAGTAGGGTAGTCAAAGTTTGCTAACAAAGTGCATAAAATGACAATGTTTTTACCATTTTATACCAAAGCCATTTCACAACCAGAAAGAAACAAGAAAGTGAAACAAATCACAGACAAAAGGCCTACTTACACCACAAGTGAAACAAAAATGTGTATACGTTCACATTTATGTCTGAGGATGTGTAAAATGTAAATCTATTTGGTTGATGTGTGTAATAACCATCACCAAATAGGCAAGAGAGTGAGTTAACTAGCCCAGAATCAAAAAGACAGCATGGACCGGACACATTTAGCCCCCCAACATAGACAAGAAAACTTGCAGTGCTGTTTACCAGTACATATCAGTACACTGTGAATGTTGTTATTGAGATAACAGTGTTTGTGTGTGAAAGCTGTTGGTTATTGATGTTCTGTTTGAATGTTTACAGTCATTGATCAGAAAGCTTGGAAGTATCAGAGAGGAATAGAAAGAGAAAGTAAATATCTTTATGTAAAACTGCAGTAGGTATCTGGGTGAAAGTGGTGGGGTTTTGTTTGCCAAGACAAGAAGTAAACATTTAAAAGAAAAAATGAAGCCCAAGTATGTATGTGAAATAGTAAAATATGATGGGTAACACCCAGCTGCATGCTCTTTCTGTATGCTCACACATTCTCACGTGGGCCGGTACTCTGGTCTTATCTACTAAAGGCATGTCCAGACATGAACATATTGGGGAAGTAAATCCTAAAGAATGTATCCTACTGTCACACATATACATAAATAAACAAAGACACATGCACACTTGCATCATGAGTGGACCTTTTAAATTCTTAAAAGAAAATGAGTTCTGAGAACAATTCAATGCAAATGTCAACCTTAAGATAAAAAATGTTTTACCAAGGGTTTTGATGGCTCAGATGTCAATATTTGGTGGTTTAAATACCATACCAAGTTTTCCATAGTCAGACAAGTGAATTGTCACATTCATAACTGTCTATATTCCTCAAAAATGTGCACATGAAAATTAAAATATAGTAACTATTTTATGTTGTATAAAGAGCCATCACTTCTCCATTTGTTGGGTATTGTCTCTTCCGGTTTGTACGGTTTTAATAAAAAAAACTTACAAAGTATGTGAATTTTTTTTGTCACATCCATAATGCATGATTTTTTCCCCTCTTTTAAAATAGAAAACTTGTGCTTAGACGGATATTTTTCTGATGTCTTGACAGGAGTTTAGTAAAATATAACTAGATGGTTCAACATATTGGTAATAAATACATTCTCTGAGAATTTTTATTTTGAGTTTTGACTGACAGTGTCACATCCATAACCCTGAAATTGCCCATAAGACGAGCTCAAATCTGTTTAATTTATTTACATAGATTATATTAACATTAAAAGCCTAAAACACTTTTGGGGGGTACTGTCACCCAATGTATTATTGTATTATTGCTTCTGGTTTGTATATTGTAATTCACAGAAATCCTACAAAGTGTGAAGTCTCTCAGTAACATGCATACTTTTTTTGTTATATCCATAACGCAATTTTTTATTTTAAAATAATACTAAAATTAATAATATTCGTAGTTTTTACTGAAAATAACTCGGGAATTGCCCGTTTTTTTAATTTACAATGATTTAAAAACGTTACCATTATAATTCTTGTTATCATTCTTGTTGTAAAAGGGCCTTTCATTTGAGTATTTCTTCATTGTGAAATACATATTTT
This sequence comes from Oreonectes daqikongensis, assembly GCA_026939265.1. NCBI lineage: Eukaryota > Metazoa > Chordata > Actinopteri > Cypriniformes > Nemacheilidae > Oreonectes > Oreonectes daqikongensis. The sequence continues at coordinate 2,440,200 of JAOTQM010000031.1, forward strand.
GCATATTAAACATAAATTCAGTTGCGCTGAATCTTAGTTCATTATTTAACACTAATTTCCCACAGATACTCGGTGTGGGTATTACTTAATAGCTCCTGCAGGACCAATGTTCTCAAACTCTCTCCTCTGGAATATTACATGCACTGCATAATGCATTAATGAGTTTATTCATTGGTCTGCCGGGTCCACAAGCAGTTGTTGTAGAAACGGTCCAGAAGCGAAGTCTAATCGTGTATCAGATCGTAATCGTATTGTGGAGAGCATTTACCAGTATATGCACTGGTGAGGGAGATTTTTCTTTTCTTCTCTATAAATGGATCAAAGCTCTTAAGGTTGAGCTGGCAGAGCAATGATAGATTACTGCACTAATGACCACTTGGTCTGCAAGCCCATGCACCGGCATTTAGTTTTGCGATCGATGAATCACTCTCTTTTGTTTCTCATGTTCGCTCCAAACCCCACCCCCTCTCACTTTCCTTTCTCCAGATTATCCATGACCTCAGATTTACAGCATTACAGTTTCAGGATGCCGAATATAGGGTTCCAGAACCTTCCCCTGAACATCTACATTGTCGTCTTTGGGACGGCCATTTTCGTCTTCATCCTTAGCCTCCTCTTCTGCTGCTATCTCATTCGGTAAGACTACCTCGATTTCCTATGTGTGTGGATGGAGGATGTGTTTAAACAAGCTATGAAATGCCATACATTTGCTTTGCATCCTCTTCATGGTGTAATTGGGTTTGGAATTTGCTAGCATACATTTGAGTGAAGTTCACATCATCATTTTGAAAAGTTTGTTGCATTGATTCATCATTTGATCGATATTAAACTTCAGGAATGTCATATGCTGACTGTTATTTCACTGCTTTAACTCACGCCACAAACACCGGGGCTAATTCTGGGCCACTGGCGTTCATCCATCCCAATGTGTCATGCACTGTGCTCAAAGTAAAACGTAGAAAATGAAAGGGAGTTTAAAGACTTCTGCGAGAGGATAGAGAAAAGCCGACAGATGGTGGCGGAGAAGAGAAGTTCTCTTTCATCTTGGTGTCCGCACCACGCGGGGCAGCTTTTATCATGCTTACTTTGAAGACTAAACCAACGTTGAATTTCACAGCCATACCTTAATTAATAGCGGTTGCCCAAACAGGAAGTGGAGATAAGTGAGCAACTTCATTGAATTCTACAATATTGCTTTTTTCTCTAATTACAGAGTAAAAGGATTTAACTGGAAATAACTTCTTAACATTTAATTTAGACGCTAACAACGTACAAGCTAATCCCATTTATTAACACAGCACCAAGTTTGTTAGGTGCTCAAAGTCTGTAAACGTTCTTCAAGAAAATGATGATCGGAAAACAAAGCGATTGTATGGCATTTCGGACGAAGACAACGATTATTTGTTTCTGAATGGTTGTGTTAGGTTTGATGGTTTGGTGTGTGTTTTGAATGTTTTCACCATAAAGAGTGAGAAGGTCAAACAGCACAGTTTGGAGAAGCTAGGAAACTACTGACTTGATAATCTGAAATAAAATATATATATATATTTAAAGTCTTATTATAAACTTCACTTTGAATTTGGCTTGTAGTTTCAATACGGATGCACATTCAGCTTTGTAGATTCACAAAGCAGCTTCGTTGCACAATGCATCTTTGAGGAAGCTTCGGTGTGGCAACAACTTCTTTAATAGATCGAGTGAGCGTTACAGCGGCCGCTCCTGTTAAAAACATCATCTGAAAGACATTGATCAACCGTTCAAGTGAGAATAAACAACCAACCACTTGACCGTTACAGAATTGGGAATATTTGGACGTCTTTTTTGTCTGCCAGGGCAATCCATTCTCCATTGGCTTTTGAGCCCATCTGAGCTAGGTTATGACACAGCCTAACGTGCAATTGTATAGCATTTCTTACATAAAACAGTGAGAACCAGCAGCGCTTATCCAAATTCACCCTAACCAGCGGGGGAGATGGTAAGTTCCAGTTCTATTCTTTTTTACATTACCTCTCCCCTCACTGTGTATATATAAGGTGTATCGGTATATGTTCATATTTATTATCAAGTCTTGCCAGTAAATTTAAAAGTACTGGATACTTTTGTCAGATTACCAAATCATTTATAAGAAGAGTTTGCATTTTCAGACTCCATGCTTCTAAAGATACAGGCTCCCTTGCATGTGGTCAGTTTACACAGATGCAGAACTCAACAAACAACTCAATAAACCCATAATAAAAAAATACATTCGATTTTTACACTATTAAAAGGGAACAAAATATAAAAAAGAATATTTCTTCATCATGGACATGCACGTGACTTTTCTTTTGTGGAGCTGGAACAGAAGATATTTTAAGAAGTTTTGGGTCCAGTGTTGTTTGGTTGCCAGCATTCTTTAAAATATCTTTTGTGTTCTGCAGAGGAGAAAGTCATACAGGTTTTAAAGGACATGTGGGTTAGTAAAGGATGAAAGAATTGTCATTTAAAATGTATAAATGTAATAACATTAAGATGACAAAATAACCAGGTGGCATTTATTTTGATAAGAATGGCACACCATTGAAATAAAACATTAAACAAAAATAGATACATGTTTAGTTTTGTCAAATATTACTGGAACATTTCGTTCCATTACTGTGATGACCTACACCTTTAATTACTTTTCCAGGACAAAGTATCTGCGTAAACGAGTGAAACTGACCTTCTTCTAAAAGTGAACTGTTAGTTACACTTAATTTAAAAATTGGTTATTTCTGAGAATTGTTTGCTTGCAATTGCCACCTGGTTGGATGTTTTGTTATCCAGTGCAATGAAAACACCGTTTTTTAGTGTGGCATAACGTCCGAATACCTTACACAGCCACTGCACACATTTGTATATAGAAATATTTAAAACCGCACACCAGCAGTGCGCAATGGAAATGACAACAACTGCAAATTCAGCAAGTACCAAAATAGCACCCGCTCACAGCTACATTTCTCACCACATTTTTTGCCGGCTATTTTTATATTTACCTGCTCTTGAAACAATAGGGGGGAAGAGTGCTTGTAAGCTACTTTTTATGGCATTTAACATTTGCTTTGACATTATGGAGTCATTCCAGTGTAAAGAGCACGAGCGTTTATTTATCAACATGAGCGGCTATTTTATCGGGAACATCGCATCTCCAGGTCGGAGAGTCGTGAGACCCTGTGGATTCATTATGTGAAAGACAAGCTCGTCGTGAGATGGAGTACATCTGTGAAGGACGTTGTGATTCGAGACAAACACGAAGCCTGACACGAAGCCACACGTAGCAGCCGTGCATCAGCTACGACACACAATTGTGAAATGTCCCTGTATCTGGCAAACACACACACACTTAGATAAAGGGTGGGTGGGCAGTGTTTGTCTAGCGCAGTCATCCCCGGGGGGAGGAAAATGTAAATTCACATGTCAGTACAGCTATTATGGTACTGTTAATTTAACACATTATGCTATATACCCGGTTATTTTACAACAAAAAGAAATGGTCATGAGGTTTTCAGCATGATGAACTGTAACACTAGACTGAATGTTTCATCAGTATTTTGCACACTCGAAATAAGATTCATCGAGTTGTTAAGTAAAACTGTGTAGCATGTTACGGTTTATTATTAGTGAATGTGTTGCGAAATTAAAAGTATTGTTCACCAAAAAAGGATTTATTTACCCTCATGCCATTCCAAACCTTTATGACTTTCTTCTGCAAAACACAAAAGAAGATATTTTAAAGAATGATGGTAACCAGACAACACTGGCCCACATTGACTTCCACTGTGCAAACACAAAACCACTAAACATTTCTCAAAATATCTTCCTTTGTTTTCCACAGAAGTGTGTTGTATACAGGTTTTGGCTAAATAAACGTTAAAAGAGATACTTAACAAATTTGATGAAGTACATAATAATAACTCTGAAAGACATGAGTAATACTGACCAAGTTTATACCAAAAATCTACAAAAAGTTCCCCTAAAGCCATTCTGCTTACCCCCTAACCACCCCATCCCTCCAGCAAAGAGTCTCTGTAGCTTTACCTGCAGGTGTTTTTAAGAATGTCAGATTTTCTCCTAGACTGTGCTGCCTGTTTTACAGGTTCCTCTCACTCTGCTGCGAGAGGTTAAGCTTACTTGTAATGGAGGTAAATCATTTGTCTCCATTCTCATATCTGTCTAGCTCTCTCTTCACTTTTTCTACATTGTCTTGAATGGATTTCTGCCAAGAAGGCTGTTGTATTATACTGTATTATGTGTTCACCAGCTGCTTTCCTTTGTACAGGAAATAATAATGGTGAGGTCTGAAGCTTTGTTTATTGCTATATTGTATCTCAATTAAATGAATTCAGCAAACAAGCGAGCAAAAAATAATAATAATAACAGTGAATTATTACAATGCTAACTGGACTAATACAAATGCCTGTAACACAGTCACAGGCATTAGGATTGCAGAATGCATGTTCAAAAGTTAGAGACTTAACACTGTCTGTGGTGTTTGCTGGTTTTCTTTAAATAGCCTTTTTCTTACACTAGAGACTCTTCTATCATGCCTGACGCATTCCAGTTATTTTCCATTAGGCTTTCTCTCACTCTTACACACACACACACACACACACACACACACACACACACACACACACGCTTCCTCAACATCAAAATAGTTTTTAAATGTCCAGCACTTGGCTGCTTGTATTCCTTATGTTCCTGCCAAGATGGTCTGTATATAGTTTTTAAATCACACGGAGTACAACATAGCAGTGTTGTGGGTAGAAAGTGATTTAGATGATCAGACAATAAAAGAAACAAACCATCGTAAGAAAGAACCTCAGTTTAGAGCAGTTTTTTGAACACACGAGCTCTTACAAGCTTACAATCTTTGATTCAAAGAGAAAGTTCTTAATGTTTGTTAGTAGTTATTTACACAGTTTTATTAAGATATTATATTAAGTTTGGCAGCATCCAGTGAAAAATAGTAACGCGTATTTCATACGTGGAATTTTGATGGTTGAATAATTTTATTGTTATGGTTCAAGTGAATGGTTTTGGTGTTTATGTTTAGATATGTTTTTAATGTCTCTCCACACAGGTGTTAAATAAGATGTTTCTAGTCACTACGCTAAACTAAAATGAATTTCTTTTCTAGGTTACGGCACCAGGCGCACAAGGAGCTTTATGCATACAAGCAGGTGAGTATATTTTTAAACTCTTTGTGTTTTTATCCCCCATCATAACTTTACTGTATTGTATAAATGTAGACCGTCAATGTACATGTCTGTAAAAAAAAATGTGTTGCTTTTCACAGGTTATTCAAAAGGAAAAAGTCAAAGAATTAAACTTACATGAGGTGAGTGCCTTTTGCCTTTTCTTATCCACCTGTACTGACACACACACTTTTTATTGGGACTTTCCAGAGATGTAATGGGTTTTATACAGTTAGGGCTGTCACAATTATTAAATAATCTTCTCATCGCAATTATTTCACGATTTGAGCTGGTTTAGAGACACGACACAACGGACCATTGAATTATCGCAGGCTTCCTCACATACTCTTTTATCTGAGAATTATTCTCATCACTGCCTAGTTACACAGTAATCATGGTAACCGATGTCAGCCGTGACATTAACAAATATCAGTTACATTTTACCTCTCGGTGGTTACAGAATATTAAACCTAAATGACACGTTACATTGAAAACAAGGACCTTTACAAAGACATCTGCGCTCTGTGTGTTTAATAACATTGTGTGCTAAAGATAGTCTATGACACGTTTACCCTTCACCTCCATCCCTTGTATACAACTGCTGTCATTCAACTGGTGTTAACTGGCCACTGTCACGACATCGTGCGCAAGTGCTAATGAAAAGCTAGCGACGATATAGAGGTGCGAGGGCAACGGAGGTCTCGCTCGCCGATCTAACGCTCCTGGAATTTCCTGTAGCTCGCAGGTATTTCTGTGCTTTAACCGGATGTTATTCTATCGTGTCCCTTCTGGCTGCGAATGTTCATAAACATATTTAAGCAGTGACACGATCATAACTATAACGCCAGTGTGTTGTGCTACACTGAGTAATGATTTATTGGAATTCTGTGGCCCACTTGTTGCTTCTGGCGTTTTTTCTTTTGTATTTGATATAACAGCACAGCAATTCAAAGCATGATTATGAAGTAACTACATTGTGGTGGCATATTATGTGCGATTTTATAACAGTGTCACATGCATCAGACACGTTTGCTTGTCGCGTGAAAAGCATTGCTTTCGATTATCTTCCTTTGCCTTTTAGAGACAAAGACAGATAATTATTGTTTATTTAATAGATGGTTTAATCGAGCACACGCACCTAATTATATTTCATTTATATTCATATTTTATTGTATAATAATTGTATTACATAAACAACTTGTTGAATTTTATTGTATATTAATTTTATTAAATAAACAATTTGGGTCGTGTAACTTTGTCGCATTGAAGTTTATTCAAGTAATGGTTCTTCTACTGATAACCCAAAATAATACTTTTAACTTGCTAGCTAATGTCATTTACTTGTCTGTTTGTTCTGGAAATGATACAGTAGCATAAGAGTATTTAAGCCTCAGTAAACGTAATTAAACAGAAGCTGGTATGTTTAACGTGAGGTCACCTGAGGTTTCTAGATCCTGCAAAAGTGTTTGTGTGGTGACTTCAGGTATAAATGTTTGTTGTTAGAAGCTATTAAGCTAAAGTTCATGCTTTAGACAGGACAGGTTACAACAAAACAGGCTACTGTATGGATTTAACAGAAAGTAACATATACAGCGAGTCACGTCTGCTGGTTAAACTGGTTCCCATTTGCATGTGTGCTCAGACATAAAGAAAGGTCTTACATACGTAAGCCATGGGGGAAAAACAATGTTATGTTTGTATGCTCACACATGAGTTTCTCATCACCAGCGGCGCTAGGTTCAAGAAATGTTTAGCTATCTGCTTTACATGCACATGTCTTACATAAGCAGACGTATAGGGCTTCACGCTGAGCTCCCAAACTTGTCCTTGATCCTCCGCTACGTCGGGCTGAATACAACGCAGGCCTGGGAACATTAGGTATCGTTCCCGTATAGAAATGATCGACATGCAAGTGCATTGCTGCAGAAATCTAGCGTATACGCCAGACGGTTGCCATGATAGCTTTAATATAGATTAGATCCCCGCTTGGCAACAAATGAGAACACGGACATAAATATCACAGCGTCAGCGAGTACGATTTATTGCTCGCAGTGACTGAAAAAAGACGCACGGTTTATATTTCGTGAGGCTCACGCGTAGCTGCTGTTCTCTAGGTGAGAGATCACGTAGATGAGAGCGACGCAGTGAAAATGACAGAGCAGTGAACTTAAAGGTTTATTTACATTTGTTAAAAATCACCGCGGGGAGTCGCTTTTGAACCGAAGAGGTGGCCCTTTCAAGTCAAAAGGCCAGCGGGAAAGGGGAGGGATGGAGAGGAAAGCGCATAGCAAACTCTGGTGACATACCAATAACTATTTGCCTTTAGTGTCAAATGAGAAAAAAGGTTTTGGTGCAAAGTTAAGTTAAAGTTTTACAACATTTACTCACCCTTATGTCATTCCAACTGTATCAACACAGAGACATTTTACAAAATATTTTGAATATACAAGTTTTCAACATCATGAGGTTGAAAAAATTATGGCATAATTTTTATTTTTGGCTGAACTATCCCTTTAAATTGTTGGAGACTTACTGATACTGTATGAATAAATCTATTCAGCTCAAACTGCTATGGAAAACATGCTATGTAATCCAATAACTTATATATTTTTAAATGGTAAATATTTAATTATAAAAAGATACTGTATGTCATATTTTTTCTAATACAAATTGCAGAACGTACAGAAAAGTTGCCCCTCACTGTTCTGACTTTGTTTGTTCCACTGAAGTTAAGGCATTATCTGTTTTGTGCAGGATGCAACTACATTTTACACACACATGAAAACAAATGTGTTGTTTGTCCCATCTCCGACCTAGTTGCTGTTGTTATCTTACAAAACCCAGCAGTGTGCATTCAGCGGTCTCTAACGCCGTGATCTGAAACAGAGAAGCATTGTCTCTCTGTCATTCTCCAGCCCCCTCGGCCATAGTCAATGACACCTAAAGCACTGCATACAAACTATATTGTTAAATGATACACACTGAGTTGTATAGAGCTGTAGTGACACTCCAATGATAAGCACCGTTTGTGTGAAATCTCTTTTGTTTTCGTACAGTTACTACGGTTGTTCATTCACTGTGTCTTTATTTACTCAAGTTAGTTTAATGGAGTATTTACATTGTAAACAGATCGTGCTATCTAGGAGGTCCTACAGAAATGATAACATAGATGTTGACTATCAGTCCTTTATTTCCATTGTTCATGTCAAATAAGTCATGAACATGTCATTTACACATCTGTCTGTTGTCTCTTGCATTAAAGGGACAGTTCACCCAAAAATGAAAATTCTGGCATGAATCTGTATACATTTCTTTGTTTGGTTGAACATAGAGAAAGATATTTGGATGAATGCTTATGACCAAACAGTTCTTGAACCCCATTGACTACCATCGTAGGACAAATGACAGCGGTAGTCAACTTCCTGCTGTACTACATTCTACAAAATATCTAATTTTGTGTTCAACAGAACAAAAAAATTATAAAGTAATTTTTCCTACTATGGTAGTCAATGGGGTGCAAGAATGGTTTGGTTCTAAGCCTTCATCCAAATATCTTTTTCTGTGTTCATCAAAACAAAGAAATGTATACAGAATTTTTTTTCTCTTACCTTGGATCACTATTTGCTTTAATCTCTTCCTCTATCCACTTCACTTTCTTGTACGTTGCTCTGGAATTTCCATCACTTATCCAACTTCATGCCTAAATAGAGGCCTGAATTACATGAGTGATGAATGAAGCCCGTCTGTCGCGAGACCGGTCATTAGTCAAAGTGTTTGCCCTGCCTCTTATCGCACCAGGTCTAGACACGTCAGGCAGCAATCTGAAAATATTTCAGTGACGTCTACATCCAAGAAATGTTGCGATTTGTTGAGATTGAAGTAGACCCCCAAGTGCTACATTTCACAGCTAGATTGGAAGGGAAAGTGTAGAAAAGCCATAGGACATCATCATCTCTGCTCATATTGACTCGTGATCCTTCAGGATGTAAATCATCATGCAAATGACATGTTGAAGTGTGCAGTTTTTCTTAACGTTTATCTGTAGGTTGATTTAAAAAGTGATGTTTTCTCTTCCCAGATTTGTGCGGTGTGTTTGGAGGAGTTCAAGCAGAAAGACGAGCTGGGAATCTGCCCGTGCAAACATGCTTTCCACAGAAAGTGAGTATCCTGTGTCACGACTGAAAAGCACATTTTATCTTTAAAAATGAATTATGCAATTTATGCAGCAGTAGTGGCAACACATGCAATTCCAGTGCGATTGTTTGAGCGGGCGACTAGTTCAACTATGACGTGAACTTGGGTTGGAGCTTTGTGGTAGCATTTGAAAAGATGTCAATTATGTCATTGCAAATATACTTTTTTTCGCCAGTAGTGCAGAAACTGTTTGTCTGTAAAAAAAAAAAAGTTAAATTTCCAATGCTTTGTATAATTTGTATTTACATTGTCTATATGGGGGTGAATAATTGATCGGCCATTGAGCAGGAGGTTTAGCGGAAATAACTGACTGCCTCACCATCTCCTTCTGTGAGACATTAGCTGTATGTCAGAGTGAATCCTGTGACCCGTGTTATCAGATTCCTGTCTTAACTTCGACAGGACACCAACTTCGGTCTGACTATATCACTCACTATGCTAGTGTATAAACAGAAGTTGTTGCTGTGCCACGAGGGCGCTGTCTGATTTACATAAGACCCCAGATTGATAACACGACACTAAATCATAAGATGTGTATCATATGATTTTGCATGTCTCACTGCATGATGGATGTTACAGGCATTTCCCCTTACATACAACATAACATACAACACTCTCAGTCAGATATGTAGAGAGAAACTACATAAATTGACTATAGGCTATGTACATAAACCAAACACTTGAAATGAACAGATCTGTATCTACATAATGCAGATTCAGTGGTTATGTGGACTCCTGTATCATAGATCTGTTTGTGTTTCTGACGGGGACCAACAGCGCCTAAAATAGATCTGTGCTTACAGTGAATTATTCATCAGCACCGGGATCGCAGCGTCGCTCGGAATAACCCGAGATTTAACTCAGTTTCAAATTGCACGTCAGCTTCAGATTTGTAATAAACACAATGATGTGAGATTATCGTCAATTTCGAAGGAAATAGAGAAAAGTGCCTTTTATCTCCCACATTGCTCTCTTTGTGTCATTCTCAGATGCCTTATCAAATGGCTGGAAGTGAGGAAGGTATGCCCGCTGTGCAACATGCCCGTCTTGCAGCTTGCCCAGCAGCAAAGCATGTCCGATCCCGTGCCGCCGTCGCAGCAGCCTCTTCCCGGAGTGGAGAACCTGGTGTAGCTTCTCTTGTGACCACCTTCACACTCCCTTCTGTACAGGTACAAGCTCACATCCAAGGACAGACTGCAGGATTTGTCCCCGGAGACACAGAGACCTTTGACCTGCCTGCCTTGGTGGCTTTACAAAGAACTCTCTCAAAAAACTGCAGTAGTTGAATTACACTTGTATTTGGATTTGGCTCTTTTTCCTGTGGGATAATGAAGACGAAGCGAGATCACGTGGCCAAGCCATGTTTATAATAACCGTTCCACACCAAAGCACTTTTTTGAGGACAATAAGAGGCAAAAAAAGAATACAAGGACTAAAATATAACATGTTTTTTAACAAGCACTTTAAACAAATTCTAACCTAGTTGCTTGTGATAGTAGCAAAATTTAGTTTTTTATTTCATTTCTGACTTTTTTGTTTGCACACAGAGCAAACCGTTGGTTTTATCTTGATTCGGGAGGGTAACGTTTATACTGTATATTTAAGGGACATCAGCTCTCCATCGTGTATATGTCTGTCTGTGTGAGTGTTTATGTATTGACAGTAGAAAGCAACTTTGTACCAACTTATGAACATTATTATTATTTTTATAAGGTGAATATGGCTGAAAAGAGTCTACAGGGCTGTATCGATAGGTACGGATCACTGTGACTTTTAGCTGGTGGCCAAAATAATATGAATTAGGTTTGGTTGTGACTCACTCATCAGTATTTAATTTAAAGCAGGTCACACACAAACATCAGAGCCGTGTTAAATACACACATCCATACACATTTGGTACGTTTATTTTATTAGGAACATCCAACTTTGGGTTAAGAATAAAAGGGTGATCCAAACATAGAAAGAAACTTCAATAGGAATTTGAGGTTTTACAGAATATGCCTGAATAAAATTGAATTAGACTGATACATATGATCATTCATGACAACTGAATCATTTGTGATGGTGTTGTTAATAAATACAGTGGTTCAGATGTTTAGGGTCACTTACTCGTTCTTTATTTATTTTCCCCTTTGAATAGAATTTGTAAAAATGTTTACTTGGCATTTTATCAACCAGCTTTTTAAGGTCTTACCCTAAGATGCATTTAAAACACTATTGGAGTTCCCATTTATGTTTAGTCCAATTTATCCCAAGGTTGCTATAGTTTACTATTAAAACATTTCTGTTTACTGAAATCAAATCAACATTTTTTAATCTTTTAAATTTCATACTAAATTAAAATTAGAAATGTTATTAATGCTATTATTATTTGGAATAAGCAAAAAAGTTTAAGCTGAAACTATATTAACTAAAAATAAATAAAAAATAAAATAAAATCTAAAATAAAAATCTATTTATATAGCAACATATAAATAAATACTTAAATGACAAAAGCACAAAACAAAATTCTGAAAGCAAAACTATAATAACTCATCCATTTTAACATTGATAAAAATGTTTAAACATGTTTTGTAATGAAAATAATAATGCGTTGGCTATACTTTTGTCTACAAAACTAATTTACCATTTCACCTTTATATGAAAAACATTTCAGTCAAGTGACCCTAATCTTAAACTAAGGTAACTAAACCTTTGAACATTTTGTTTCTACAAAAGACTTTTATTGCCCGTCCCAAATCTTGTTTTTAGTTGAGTTCTTCAGGTTCAGAGTATTGCAGGTGTAGTCATGTAAATATTTGCCGAGGAAGTCAAATATTTCACATTTAAACAACTAAATATCCCAAAGCATTCATGAATTAAAATATAAATTATGTTAGACGACGTAGATACTGTTGTTTTTTTATTGTTTTTCTGTTTACATCCAAATCAGACTTGGTGTGTATGCCTGTGTGTTTTTATCCTGTCTCTCATAATCTAGCGCTCCATATCTTTCCAATAGATGGGAAAGTGAAGTTACCTGCCAGAAAGCCCCAGGTGTCTCCAGCAAATATTAATGTTCTAGTAACGCCAATCAAACCAGAAACAAACTGGAATCTGATGTGATGATGTCATAAGGACTGGTGAATACTCTTATTATAGAGTCATAGAGAGTCTGGTCTAGTATCATTCCAGCATCTTTCAGAATGAGCCACACTGAATCCGTTTTTTCACAAAGACACAAAAGAGTCCTCAGCCATTATGATCAATGACCACCACCCCACATAGAGACAGCGACAGGTCTCGGCTCAGAGCCTACGGGTGGCTGCAGTCAGCACATTGCAGCTTTATTCTCTGTATTAAAATAGAAGTTCTGGCTCTTTCCCCACTCTACATTGCCGCATTTTATTCAGAGCCTCGTGCTAGGTCTCTGTGCCCTCCGTGTTAATGGCACCCCTTCTACACATTGTGAACTTGAGTTAAGCCTGTTTAATGTGAGATTGGTTTATTTATTTTTTGCATTTGCTACGTGTGTGAGGCAACTGTTGTGATATCAGTATTTCCTTAAGAGAAAAGAAAGTATGATTTTTTTGATTGGTACATTGTGATACTTTGCCTTTCCGATGTATAAAACACTGATTGTTCACACATGTTATGGACAAGTATTGTTCAATTCAGAGTCCTAAATTAGGATCTCAATTTGGCTTTTTTAACACAGCAGGTCTTAAAGGTGTACAACGAGTCACTCGGATAATGAACGTATGCACATGAGAGCTGTGATTTGACTGTCATTATAATGTGAAAGTAGTTGTTTGTGTGCGTCTCTGCACTTTTTATATTCGTCCCTTTTGGTGGTATCACCACACAGTGGGAAGTGATTTAATTTATTGTGTGCTAAAATGTAAAGCTCTAACATTTCAGTAGTTATTTCTAACCTCCATAATTTAGGGAAATGGGGATTCCCACATTGTTGAAACAGCCACATCTAATAAAGCCACGTCTTACATTTTAAAGCATATCCAGAAAACGGGAAAGATTTATATGAGTAAAATTAGTAGGGATGCACAGGTAAGTCAATTTTGGCCGATAAATGATCATTCTTTATCAATGGAAGCCGATAACCGATATATTGACGGATATAGAGTAACAATGTTTATTTTTTTAAACATTGACTACAGAAAACAAGGTAACATGTAGTTCTCTTTTTTCCCGAAAATTATGTTCAACGCCTACTTTACACTAAACTGTAAAAAAGAGAGACAGAAATATACTGTAAAATATTTTTTTCCCACCTGTAAAATTACAGGATATAAGGATATTTAATAAATAGTTTTCCCCGGTTTTCTTGTAAACTTCTGTAATTTTACAGTTTTTGACCATATTTAAAAAATAAACTACAAAAAAATTCGGTCTTTTTCTGTAATTTTTAAGCTTTTTGATCGTATTTTAAAAAGACATGAAAAATTTGTAAAATAAAAGAGTAAAATTGTTTTTTTTACTGTAAAAAAAAAAATAGAAAGTCCAGAAAAGTATGTTTTTTTTACAGTGTGTAATTAAAGATTCTTTAACTTTTAACTTTTCTGATATAATGTTTATTAAATAAATTATAGATGTTTTTCCAGTGCAACCCAGAAAAGTGTTCTCAACAGTTACAAGTCTTAACAGGTCTCAAGACAGAAATCATTCAACCAGAGGAAATGATTTATAATTTATCGGTTTTAATATATCGGCCAGATTTCATTATCGATACCGATAACATTAAAAATGTCCATTTAACGGCCAATACCCACATGGCAGATAATATATTGTGCATCCCTATAAATGATTGTTTATAAACAGTAGTAAAAGTAGGTAGTCTTACAGCACGTTGGGAATGTTAAATGATAGACTAAAGTATATCTTTACTCTGCATATTCACAACTAATGTTTTCTACAGAGCATTGCTGAGAGTGCCATATCCAGTTAACCAGTTTTTATTTTAAAAAGGTATAATTGAGATTTTACTGCAGTTGTGATCCTTTTTTCATGTTAGTGGTTCCCAGTTTCAAGTAGGCTTTTATTAAAATGCTGTTGGGCAGGATTGGCACAGTTTATTGTACAGCATCAGTCATTTTAATGTGATCAATGGCCACTAAGGTACATCATTAGAAAAAGTTTGAAGATTTAATTATATGATCAAATACATGGTTACTTTGAAAGCTGAACTGCCAATTTATATGTTATAGGGTCTCAATATCCCAAAGTCATTGTCAGCCACATTGAAAATGCCAAGTATTCTTCTTGATGTTTCCTACTTCACCTAATGTGGCCACACCCCCTCACCATTCCCTTCATTGTGACCTCACACATGTAAGAGCCCCGCCCCTTCTGAACACAACGGTTTTAACACTGCTAATGTTTGTGAATCTCACAAACATGTTTGTAAAAGTAAGAATTCTGCAACAGAATATTTTCTGTACAGTATTTGTAAACTATATTTTTGTATATTTAATCGACATTTTGAAGAAAAGAAAAATGCAAAGATGCTTTTTTTTTTGCTAATTTTGTGTTATATTCATTAAAATATGTTGCATGTGACTGACTTGAATTGTAAATAAAGTTTTTGAAATAAAGGATATTGCTTGTTTTATTTAAACCCAGCATTCTTATTGAAGCTCAGACAACAGAACGTGTGCGTGTGTGTGTGTGGGAGGAGCTACATTACTCAACGTGGCCTCAGTATGAATCCAGGTTTAAAGCCACAGTAAATGCAGATGTTCATGGTATTATTTTTAAGTCTTGCACTGCTTTTATTTACTTTTAAGTACATATATACAGTTGAAGTCAAAAGTTTACATCCCCCTTGCAGAATCTGGAAAATGCTGAAAATTAAGGTTTATTTTTAATTTAGTCCTGCCCTGAACAATTTCTTTTATGAAAGAAATGTTAACAAAGTTCTGACCTAAGAATAATAACAGAATTTCTAAATACTGGCTTTACTGTAGCACAGTGGTTAGAGCAGGTCATGGGTTCGATCCCAGGGATTGCACATACTCCGAAACAAATGTGTAGTACAATGCAATTTAAGTCGCTTTGAATAAAAGCGTTTGCCGAATACATACATGTAAATGATTCGTAATACTGTATGATACCTGAACAAAGGAAGATATTTGGAAGAATGTCAGTAACCAAACAGATCTTCTCCTGCCATAGTAGGGAAAATAAATACTATGAGGGATGAGATCTGTTTTGTTACTGACATTCTTACAAATATCTTCCTTTGTGTTTAGCAGAACAAAGACATTTATACAGGTTTGGAACAACCTGAATTTTTGGGTGAACTCTCCCTTTAATGATTATGGCTTGTTTTAATGCAAGTAGCCCGCAAATGCAGCAAATCTTCCCCCTTACATATTGATTCGCAGGTATGACAGAAACTGGCCTCAAACCCACACAAGCAAAGAGCATGTGCGCCCTGGCTAACTGATCCTGAGGACCTGCTTCTGTAACTGACCTTGATCTAAATAAAGCAAGCATTAATATATAACATAAACACACTCAGACCTCTCTTCAGCAGCTCACCGAACCTAAACTGAGGTGATTCCTCTGTGTGAGACGTTACAGAATGTGCTTGAAAGCTTTTCGTTTCTTTAATCACATAATAAGATATTTAAAACCTCTCGCAGTATGAGGTCACAAGCGAACGCCACTCACATTATTTACATTCCCCTTCGTCCTACTAACCCACTGACTTTATACTGCCAAGCAAGTTTCGACACAACTTTCTCTGAAGATAAGCTGATAGGAAAGCAAGTAAGATCTTGATGCATGAGAGGGTCTTACTGTATAAATATACACAGCTATCGGTTTCTTTCTCGAGGGGAAATTCCACCTGAAAATTGATGTTTATATCATATACAGACTTTCACAAAGGCGCTAACATAATGTGGGTACAACCAGCTTTATATATAAACAGTTATGTTTGCTATGCATGGTAACAAATAATAGTCAAGTATCTACCAGAATACACACATACATTTTCTTGTTTTAAAAGGTTACTTTTAGATTTAGGATTGTCCGTTTAAAAATGAGCTGACAATATTTATGAAAGAATGAGACCACAAGTGGATCTTTCGGGCTGTGATGGACTGAATATAGTTTGAATATGGAGAATAGATATCTCTCTGTATTTACATAAGTATACATAAGCACACACACAAGTTATACATTAGTGACCTCTGGTGGACTGCAGTGTGTTTACATAATTGTATTAACTCAATCTGCAAAAACCATTATTAATATTAAAGAATTAATATTGAATTTATATTAAATTGGTTATTCTCAATATTTATCATCTTTATTAATCATGATTATCTGTCGTAAGGGAGAAGTTCTGCAAACATGAAATGTCAACTGAATACTGGAGGGCACCTTTATTGAGGTTTTATTAAACAAACTAATTTTTCTATTAATTTATTTACATATGAAATCATACTGGATGCATGAAACGCAAAGATCTCACACGATATGAGTATATGTATCAGGTTTTTATTAGAACTCATAGGATTATGCCTAGAATAAAATGGCATGAGATTTGGAATGTAAACAATTCCATCACACTCTTAAATTCAGCTTTGAGCAAACTGTGATAACGGATCGAACGGACAATAAGAAATGCTAAGCAGACCACAACAATACAACCAATGGTAAAAAAAAGTCTGCAGTCAGTTGTTCCCACAGGCAAAGAGAAAAGTTTAAACATGAACATTTATCAATAAATATTAAACCAACTAGCTTCGGGTAATGAATTACTACCTTCGTGTGCAATGGAACAGGATATGCAGGGTATGTGCATTAAAGAATGTCAATGCAATTCACTCCATCGGCTGATATACTGTAGAAAAAAGCAACACAGTTCACATTGTTGCCCGAAGATGTCTGAGGTAATGCATAAAAGCAGCTCAAACAAAAATACAATCATTCATTCAAGCAAGAGCCAAAGAGGTAACGCCAAGCTGCTAAATACATCTTAGCTAAGAAAGAATGGCACAAAGCTGGGAAAGGTAGCAGAAAGTAAAAAAAAAAAAGACTAAAATAATTACAAAAACAGACAAATGAAAATCACTGTACATACAGAAACATATATTTGTTGTATAGTCATCCCAGGGCGGTAGGGTTTGAATATGGCTGTATAGAAATGCTAGAAATGCACATACAGCATTTTGTTTCACTGCAGGCTATTCCAAAAAATAAACTTAAATGCAACCATAAAAGCTTCAAATGATGATAGTACTCCACTATTATTAAATAAATGTTTGCCTCGTAATAATAGTTCATTGTTTTGCAATGGTTACAAATACAGCTACACGTGGAATGTCACAACACCTGGCACCTACAATAGCTAACACCACTATAACTGATTGTTTCAAGACGTTCTGGTAGAAAAACGACTGGTTATATAATGAATATATTTATCTTTCTGAGTGCTTCAGGTCTTTCTGGGTAAAGTGGCGTTGTGTTTTAACTAGATCTGGCTACAATCATATTGAAATCAGCCTGTTTACAGTAGATCATATTTTTCGTTCGCATTTTTGTCTGGTCAAGTTCTGAATTTCTTGTTTAACAACCATACGGACTCAGTTTAAAAATGAAGTGCTTAAATTTGGCCTGATTTTGAGAAATCTTTGAACTCAAAGTGCTCTCCGCATTATTCCTGGCACCTCCTACCGACACCAAAACAAAAGAAAACATGAGCAAGCATTACAACAATATTTTGTTACAATTTATTTATGTGGCAGAGGTAATGCTCCGATGATTTCCTAAAAAGTCACAAACGGACATTTGTCATGGAAAGCTGATAGTCTTCTGGTGCAATAGAGGAACGTTTAAAAACGGAAGAATTGCACATGATTCGCAAATCGTCCGATTCAAAGAAAAGTGCATTAGGCATGTCCAATTCATTTAAAAGGTTCAACATGAAACAAAATATAACATCAACAGCTTAATACTAAACATCAGCAGTTACTTTTTATTGTAATGGTGCAACTCGGTCTAAGAATGAAAGGCAGCAAGCAGTAATCCAGAGAGAGCACTCAGATCTCTAATAATCTAATAACATCTACAGCAGAACAGTTGAAAAGGCAACATGATATATATAATGCTTTAGCACAAACATGCCATCATCATAGACATCTCTTTTTATAGAAATAAATAGCTGAAATAAACTTCTCTTTTTAAATTATTTCCATCTCTATAGGACTCTGATACACTTTCCTTATAAAGCATCTATCATACACGGCAGCGTACTGCAAATACTTTGAAGGTCACGTTTTATCTGGTCGATACGAACACCACACCGAACATCTTTCGCCCGTACGCTTAAACACTAGAGATTATCTTTATTTTACACGTCGAATATTTACACCCTAATTCCTTTCTTATAGAAACAACATATACATACAGTTTTTACAGTCCTCAGAAGACAGGAGTGCCAGCACACTCGGTCATTGCTTCCAGTCTCCTCCTGGTGAGGTTTCCATTCTGGTCCACTGTATTGTGAATTTCAGCAAACGAAAACCACCGCGAAAATCACTTCGCTCATCTTCGCCAACTGTAAAAATAGAAACACTCCCAAGTTGAAGCTCCATGATGTGATTTAGGAAGCAGAACATTGCACGAGAAGTGCTCGCAGCAATGCCTGATGGGTAGTGGCAGAAACCATTACTTTCATCAGTATTATTGCATTGGCGCATTTTTAAAGAAACATCACGAGACGTTTCTCTGTATCGTTTCAACAAACCTAAACACATTTAGGTCTATATCAAATAACCACTGGCTTATAAATATTGTCATAATGTATTCCAGAAGTCAGGCCAATAAACAGAAGTTTAAACCTAATATATCAGTAGTGAATTCGGAAGACCCCATGCGATTTCATTTCATCCCTTCTAGGTGCATATACAAGCCACGGAAAAAAATCCACGTTTGCTTTTAATCTGCATGTATCCTTCAATACCAGTCAAACAAAGTAACCGAACAGCAATGTGAAGGCATACAATCTGTCCTATTCCATCATATATACATTTTTGAACTGATCCTAAAATGTAAAAACATTAGTATTGTGTTGTTTAAACATGGATATGAATGTGTTACGTCTTTGCAGTATACAAGTACATCTGCAAGCATTGCATCTTTTTTGTTATTTTCACCAGTTTCAATTGCTTCAATTTGTTTCATAAAAATGTGGAATTCGTGAGAAATGTTGTTACTAAAACAATATTTTTGTAGTGGTCTCTTATTCCTTTTCCGTGGCTGTATATTGTTCGCAACGGCATTTTCACTTCTGCTTGGTCCACACCTAAACTATATCATTCCCCCCCACTGTTATATTTATGTTTTTCCCCCGAAATGTTTCATGCACAGACCTTGTGTTTGTCTGCCGCAGAAACGTCTACACAAATGCAAAAAAATGCTTCGCGAATTCCAGATATTCAGACAAGCAGCTGTGAGAAATGCACACCTGCTATTGTGCACATTGTAAAATGTTTTTGCTTTAGTCATTTCAACTTTCCATTTAATGTTTTAACATTACGTAAACTCATCAAAATAAGTTAAGCAATTTCAACTTATTCGTTTAAGTTACAGCAACTCATCACGGCTCAAATTGAAAATGTTAAGTTGAAATGATTTGTAAACCTTTTACAACAGGTGTGACCGAGAGTGTGCGGTGATGTACATTTGATGTCACCGATAGCAATTCACTTCCGCTAATATCTTCCATACCAATTCTAAACAAGAGCGCATATCACATAAACTGGACACCTGAGTTCGGCAAACCAAACAAATGAAATCAAAACCGGTTTGGATCGTCTCCAAAAGCTCGAGTGTGAAATCTAATTCGTAACTGGGTTGCGCAATGTCTACATTCATAATTCACAAGCGGAATTCCTCTTTCAGCAGCATTCACATATACAGCAGGTTTTTTCTGAGATTTAAATGATAATGGAAACACGTATGAGACATCGAAGTACAGCACCCTCACTACATGAATTTGCCCTTAAAATCTCTTTAGATAAGTGCACACCTGGCATGGTACTGTATGACGTAAAAACCTTTCAGGTTCCACTAAAAAAGTTCACTAATGGCACATCGGGAACAACCAAAACGGTAAAGAGAACACAATGGAGCTATGGATGGCACGTTACGGAGCCACAACCCTCAGTGGTCTTGGCAATATGACTAAATCTTGACACAAACGGGGACAGAAGAGCTGATGAAAGACCGTCTTGCCAGTGGAGAAGTTCTCATGTTGTTTCTCTTCTTCATTCTGTATGAACTCCTGCTTACGGACACAAGATAGCTGTATGTAACAGTAGTTTCTATGGAGACAAGGCATCCCTAAATAAGGATCTCAGTAAGCCATGTCTGAAGCTGGTGATTACGTTGAAATTGTCCTAGTATCGTGATCGACCGAAGCATCTGGTCCGAAGCGTAACGCTCTAACTAATAAATCATCCTCTCGCCTTGAGTTGCTCAGGACGGGGGAAGCAAATGTGCATTTTTAAATTTGTGCTGTTTGGATTTCATGTTGATGGTCACATTTCAAAAATGAGACGTCTTCCACCTGCAGCTTTGTGCTCTGAAGTGAGACAAGACGTTCTCGAAGACCCTCGTAAAGTTTCGTGTGTTTGGCCAGCAAGAGAACACACCTGTCGTCCTGACCTGTTTTAAAATGCGTAGGGTTTGGTTGGATCCAGTCTTAACTCCTGCGTCACATCAAAGCTATCTCGATATGGTTGACCGGTGGTTGGAGTGTTTGTTTCTTCCTCGTTTCATCGAGGACACGGTGACTCGATCGGTTTGAAATGTTCTGTGAACCTTTATGTGGCTCTGACCTCGACACAGCAGAGTTAGCACAAGCCATCGGCCTTCACGTGGAGGATTTTGGAGAAACCAGGCCTCTTCTTCAGTGCCTACAATGAGGAACAAGAACAATAAGGAATTAAATAAGGAATTGTAACTTTATTGAAGCTTTTGTCCGGAACTTTTCTACCTCAGATGGATAAATACATCAACACTTTAATACTTTAATACAGACCGATAAGTTTTGCACTACATTACATTTGCACTGTTGATATTTTCATCTACACTGTTGTTTATTTCATCTGCACCATTTGATTTGATTATTTCATCTGCACTGCTGTTTATTTCATCTGCACGGTTGTTTATTTCATCTACGCTGCTGTTTATTTAATCTGCACTGCTGTTTATCTCATCTGCACTGTTGATTATTTCTTTGGTCTGCACAATTATTTCGGTTACATATCCCTTGCTTGTAAAGTTGTTTTGTGTACATATATAGATTTTGTATTTATTTGTAATTTGATATATTTTTTTTGATATATGTTATTCTATGTTATCTGTATGCACCTATAGGGTCTGAGAGTAACGCAATTTCAATCCTCCACTTGTATGTACTGTACATGTGGCAGAATTGACAATAAAGCTGACTTTGACTTTGACTTGAACACGTAATAGGTTTGTTTTGTGACGTTTGTGCTTGGAGGTTTACGATCACTGAAATCTTGAAAGCATGTATCTGAATGTTTTCTGAAAGTTATGCATGCATGCGTAATGTTATTTTATACCAAACTTGTAAATTTGGAGTAAATAATACAGTTACATATATTCAGATATTTTATTCACTTTTTATTCACAGTTGTCATCTTAACTTTTTGAGTAAATTTCGTAATTTGACATTTTCCGCATTTTATATGTTAAAATTCTATAAAATAATCCAGTAAAATTCTGTAAAATTTTAACACTGTAGTTTTGATAAATTTACAATTATGCCAAAAAATACATTTCTTTATTCCAAAACAAAAATGTTATTTAAAAATTGTTTTTTAAATTGACAGAAAATAAGAGCTCAGAACTGAAGGGAATTAGTAAAAACATAATTCGCATAGTTACATTTGTGTTAAAAAATACCTGTAAATTCCGGCAGTAATATTCCGGCAGATGGGACACGTAATGAATATTTTTTTTGTAATGTAAAATGACATTTTTTATATTATTTTACACCCAACATTTACTGCATTCTGTAAAATAATACAGTAAAATTCTGTCAAATTAGTTTTTTTACAGTGTAGTTTTGATGAATTTACTATTATTCTAAAATGTCGAGCAAAAAATTAAAATAAAGAACCAGTAAGTGACCATAACCTTTTAGTGTATTGTGTCCAACAAAGTGAGAAAGCTGGATATAAACTCTTATGAGCAAAACAATAAGGATCTTCATGTTAGAAATGAGCAGAGAAAGTTTATTCAGAATGGATTGTTTTAAGTTGAAGTCAAAAACTACATTTAACATTACAGCAAACCCGTTTTGTTTTGTGATCAGCCCAAACCACTGTTTTTACATGATTTCTAACAGGCACAAGAGAAAAAAGAAATAAAAAGTGCAAAATAAAAGTCCTTTGTAAACACGAGTAACTTGGGGGAAACATCCGTGATATGATCTTTAACCAAAACTAAAATATCTATACATGATAGTAATATGTATTTGTATTCTGGTCCAACCAAACTGATCTGAGATATAAAAATATTTGTGACCAAATATCCTTAATCATAAAATTCCTCAGAATATATAAATCTGATGACACTAATTTTACATCTGCCTGATGCTGGAAAAACACTGTGGGCAAGAACTAAATATTTTGAGATACAATGATATAATAGGCAGCAATGCTCCGCCATCCACAGCAGGTCTGTGTGCTGTAAGTAACTTTCAACTTGAGTTTTAATGTGGGCTGGTGTCAAATTTCCTCTCCCAGTTCATCTACAGTCAGATGAAGTTTCCGGTGCCCTCAAAGAAACCGTACGGATGAGATGAGTCAGTTTTCTTTGACTCATGGTTCCTCATAACATCGGTGGTTGAAGCGCTCCTCTGATTTCACTTACTCACGCTGGATGATGTTTCAGACTTTGGCCTGAGAATAATTTACTACAGAACAACTTTTAGTCTGGCAGAGAGGTTTTTTTGGTGCCTACAATGTATTCGCCTCCGAGCCCTAAAATAGAAAATAACTGTACCATACCTGCAGCTTAATCACCATTTCGTCGAACAGTTTCCTTGCCTCGGGACTGTTGGGGTCTTCAAAGTAATCTTCTATACCAATCTGCACTACGATGGACTTTAAGTTACGACACACACCTGTGAAGAAAGAGAAGAGTGGGTGGAGAAATAAAGGAAGAGGGTTCATTTCACAGGAAGTGTGGGAGTACGTGCTGTTTATAAGAAATCATACTCAATGGGCCAGAGATGTGAAATCCATTTTGTTTTCACATTCAAATTACATAAATATTTGATCAAACTTGATCAAATGATTTGCAAAAATATTAAAATAATACGTGGCTGAAAAACAAACAATAATGAAATCATGCCGTCTGATGCAAATTACAATTAACGCAAATTATATTCATGAGACATCGTGTTAACAAAACATGTTTGGCATCAAGCTTTAATTTGGCTGACGCTTGACATGTACCCGTGCAAAAATAGGCCGAGATGATGAATCAGTATGCGGACTCACTGTTAAAGTGCAGCAGGGCTTTGGGAGTAACGGGAGTGGATGTGAGCACCAGCATCTCCAGACCCTTCAGTCCCTCACGACACATCTCGGCGGCCACTTCCTGATTTATCTCGCTGACATGATCCAACTCTAACACCTGCAGCCTCATGCAGTTCCTTGCTGAAGACAGACAACACGAACACACAGGGTTATTGCAGACTTTCTGGAAATAGAAACAAGAGGGCCATCTGGCAACTCTCACCTATTCGGCCAATGCTGTGCTTTTACTATTATCTTGTGTTTGTTGATCGTATACAAGTTTTTTATCTTGCAGACTTAAACATTTGGTTTTGGTTGTCTAAAACATGTTAACATCTAGTTAGTTAACATAACTAAACGGTGAGAATTATTACACAGCCACAAGAAAAAATTAAAACCATTTTCTGTTTTCTGATTTTACTATTTATAGGGATGTGTTTAGGTAAAATTATCTATTTGCAGAAAATGAAAACTGGAGAAAAAGGTCAATAACAGAAAAGATGCTCTGTATTTTTTCAGACCTCAAATACTGCAAATAAAACAAGTTCATATTCCCTTTTAAGCAACACAACAGTAATATTTGTACATGTATTTAGGGAACATTCAAAAATATTTGTTTTATGTGATAACCTCGATTTTTATCACAGTTTTCATGTGTCTTTGCTGTGGAATGACTTTGTCACTCCTGAAGTTTGATTTTGTTGAAATTCAACAGACACTGGACTGAAATGACCACAGTACATGCTGATGAAAGGAAAATTTAAAGAGATCTCTTATTTTTATATATACTTACAATGAAAAATGTGTATATATATATATATATATATATATATATTGTCCCAAAACATGAAAATCCAGTGCTAACATGTAAATAACAATTATTAAATATTTGGTGGGATTCATAAAAACATAATATTAAGAATCTGCAGACAAGGTTTGTGAGGATTCAGAACATGCGGTTTCAATGCTGCTGCTCCATAAAAGCAAAAATGTTTTTTTCAAACATTACTTTATTCTCAACGACACAGACCTGTAAATGGTTTTCAAAAGTGCCGCTGAGCCTTTTCTGTACCAGCTACACTAACTGCAGGAAGTCCTGTGATTTTCATAAAGGCCAAAGCCATTATATCTAAATGTAGATGGTACAGTAAAGTAGATAAAAATGGTTCAAAACATTTATTTATAGCCGAGTCATTTTCTTCTGGTTCAATCACAGCAGCATGTTAACCTAAAAGTGTCATTTAGTGTAATTGCAGGAGTCTCTGTATCCCAGAGTGCCATGTGAATGTCAAATACACACAATAAATGTCTATGCTGGAAACAGGGTACAGGTACCACTTTGCACAAAAACAACATACCCGATGGCTTAAACAAATAACAGGTCTGCCTTTTTGCTTTGTTATAAACAGGAAGTAAACTCTCACTCACCCAATGATGCCAGTCCCTGTACGCCACAGCCCGCCCCGCCCACACCGAGAGCTCGCAGGTGTGGCCAGCATCTGCCAATGGTCTGCAGGCACCGGTTACTGAAGCGTGCCGGCTGCTGACTGCAAAAAAATTCAATCTTCATAAATAATCTAAGCACAAACGTCACATTTCACGTAGAATCTTTGCTGTATGTTAACAAAGTTTGGGGCCAGTATCAATGATAAATGCGTATATAGTCTGTATTAAAACTAATTCAATAGTTAGCCATTTTAAAGTAGCAAATAGCAAAAACATACAATTGTCTTCAAAATAAATTAACATGCATTCATGTCTCACCATGGATGTAACGGCGCCACCTGTAGTGAGATGATGTCTCTGCAACCAGCTCCCAGTGCCCAGATAACCTCCTGTCCCACAGGGTCTGTGGCGCTTCTAATACACACATAACATGTGAGAAACAGTATCAAATAATCCAGAACGTTTTGTGATAGGAAAGGTTTTATTGCGCCCCCTTGTGGACAAACCTGTATGTGACAGCCTGCAGCGCTCGGCAGTAACAGCTGGCCAACCACAGAGAGCGATCAGTCAGTAGATTAGGACAATGAGACACCTTCAGGATGAGTAGATTACTGCCAGTTGCTTTCAGCATGGCCTCCAGACCCTCTTCAAGACACCCACTAAACAAAACAGAGCAAAGGTTTACGTCTAGCCGGCATCCTTAAAGGGACAGTTCACCCAAAAACAAAAAATCTGTCAACATTTACTCCCCCTCCAGTGTTTCCAAATCTATATAAGTTTCTTTGTTCTGATGAACACAGAGAAAAATATCAGAAAGAATGTTTGTAACCAAACAGTTCTTGGCCTCCATTGACTACCATAGCAGGAAAATAACAACGGTTGTCAACAGTGCCCCAGAAAAAGTGTGTTCAACAGAATAAAGCAATTTTTTCTTTTTGAGCATCACAGAAACACAAAAAAGACACGGTAGATACACGTAAAGACATAATTTTTATATTTAGGTGAACTGTCTCTTTAAATCCATCCACACACAACTCCATTATGTCTAATGCAAGCATCAATTCAAGAGGCTTTGACGCTGTCACTCTGGATGAGGCGATTTAGCAAAGCAATTAACAGGCAGCTCATTCTGTTGGCTTCTCGAGCTGGACAAGCGCTTCACAAGTGTAAGATTGTGCGAGCGTGTATCTGTTTGGTGTGAAAGAGCAATCGTGGACGGGTGTAATGAAACAGCGACGAGAGAAGGCGGAGGTGTGCGGAGCCGTGGGAAGTCTGTACAGAAACGGCAGGCGTGGTGGAGTGCTGCGGTTACCGTGTGCTCTTCAGATATTCCTCCTTCGTTTCTTTTTTGCCTCTCTGTCTGGGTTTGAGGTTCTGGAGGATCAGGGAATGGGTCTGCGTGCACCACTGAGACAACGTGCACAAGAACTAAAACACAGTGAGAGACGCAGTTAGAGAGCTTGGCCTTAAATGCCTTTTTATACATAAAGATCTCCATGACACTATAAAGTGATGCTGTTAACCTTTGAAGAGATGCGAGCGTTCTCCAGCAGCACTCTGGTCCACACCGCTGGATGGCGAGCCACAAACCTCCAATCCCGGCACACCTCGGCCGCCCGCAGGAGCGTCTTCATATCCAGGTAGGTGAAGATGCAGAAAAGAGCGGCGCGTATCTTAAGCACCTCAGGACTGATCACCTCGTTGACTTTAGAGGGACTTTTCTCGTGTCTGCAAGGCTTGTA
Organism: Oreonectes daqikongensis; assembly: GCA_026939265.1. Classification (NCBI taxonomy): domain Eukaryota; kingdom Metazoa; phylum Chordata; class Actinopteri; order Cypriniformes; family Nemacheilidae; genus Oreonectes; species Oreonectes daqikongensis. The sequence goes on from JAOTQM010000031.1 coordinate 2,467,365, forward strand.
TCCACCTTCAGAACGACCTGGTGAAAAACGAATGAAAAAGGGATAGTTCACCCCAAAATAAAAATTCTGTCATCATTTATGCACCCTCATCTCATTTCAAATCTGTATATGATGCTTTCTCCTATGGAACACTAAAAATTGCACTTGCGCCATCTTGCATTACCATACAAAACACGTCCATATGGTGGCGCCAAAGCTTCATTAAAAAGAACATTCATAAGGCTCCATGGGCTGTTCTCACTGCCTCCCACAGGTGCTGTACATCCTCCAAATCATGCATCCACAGGCCACATCTCCATCTCACAGTTCAGACTCGACAGATGAGTCTCCTGAGTCATACAAGCTATATTGAACATCTAATGAGATTGAGCCTGTGAAAAAGGTGTTTGCATCATTTGCCTAAATTTACACTTAAATCTGCCAAAAGCCGTCACGCCAACAGGCTGTTGTCTCTTTAAAAAACATCTAAGGGTGCAAAACAACATGACAGAAGCTGTAAACTGAAGGGTGGTTGATGGTGATTTCACTGGCCTGCTTTATCTACTTGTCTCCTGGCCATGGAATCTATTCTGTCTCCTTTTAAAATAAGATAATAAAGATGCATCCTGTAAAAGTTATTTTTGCATTTTTTAATCCCACAAAATCTACAACATGTAAACTAGAGGTGATCTGAGCAGCACAAAAAGGTTTCATGTAAATTAAAGATGCACAAAACGTATACAGAACAGAGCGGGGCTAGTTGTCACATTTTTTCAAGCATGAGAATATTTCTCAGGACAGGTTTATTTTTTAAAGCGAACTTGTATGTAGTCACACAACTTACAATCGTGGCTACAAAAATGCTTAGCAGCACTGGGGCATGTTGTCACAATCTACATTTATACTCAACAAATATAGGGTTTAAGAAATTTTTGACCTAGCCTAGGTGTTTGAAACTAACACACAAGACACTTTTTTGTAGCCTTTGTGACAGCTTCCCCTTGTGACAACTAGCCCCGGTCTTATTCCTATGACGATGACCTTAGGTTAGACTCTTGGATATGATTTGTGATTCAACATGCGAGTGTAACGTAGATTTTGTTACTCATGCTACACTCCTCCCACGCTGACCTGGAGTCAGTAGGTGTAAAACTGTGATTATTACTCATGGCTTTCTGACACATGCTCTCACTGCACCCTGGCCTGTGTTCCTTGCGGCATTTACGTTCACGCTGACATCCTTCGGCTGCCATCCTGATCTTTTGACATCACAGTTTCGTCATTGTTTAGACAGAGAGCGCAGTGGGACCCGAGGCATTGACAAACTGACGGACACACTGAAATTTCAACCCTCATCTTGCCCCCACAGGTCAACGCACCTGAAGTCAGTCTGTATCCGCCACGGACCGGCCCGTGCTGCTGGCAATCCGCTCTCCTGTCCTGCTCCCACAGCTCCGCTTCGGACTCGGTGGTGCGGGAGCCCACATCTGACACGTCGCCCTCTTCCCCCTCCGTGCTGTTCCGGTACGGCCGACGCTGCCAGTTCTGGATGGCCTGTTTGCGGAGACCCCAACTCCGGGAAGCACCCGCTCTTTCGTAGCCTCCTCCGCCTCCCTCCCCGAGCCGGCACTGGACGTGATAGTACTGAGCATCAGGGCAGTCCTCCAGAGCATGGAGGTCCACGCTGTCACTGTCATAACCGCCTGAACCTTGAGACACGGACTTTCCTCGTCCTGATGCTCTGTTTGGGAATAGCAGAGAAGGATGAATAAAAAAAGAGAAAAGTCAGCCACAGTAATGCAGGTAAAAATTCATGAAAGCGTGTTATTGCGTCTATTCAAGCCATTGGCACATGAATATCTATCGAGGGTCTTTTAGAAATCAGACTTCGCACATTACACACAAACACACATTTCCCGTCATCACCTTATATTGTCGACAGAAAATTATTTTAATTTGACAAAATCAAAAAATATTAAAAACAACACACATTTCTTAAACATTCAGCCTGCAGTTTGTGCCATTTAGATTCGCAGAGCCACACGTTTTAAAGGTATCAACTTGAAAATAACTTGACTTGTTAGATCTCTGATCTCTGCATATTAGGTTGAGAAATTATTTTAACAAACAAATGACAGGATACAGGATTGTAATGATTTCTCATTACGAGAGACATCACTAAACTTAATTCGGTGGTGTAGTTTGGCCATTCGCATTGCATTGTGGGTAAGGAATGTTCTCTTTCAAGCCTTAAAGGAGGGACAGAATTTCCACTGGGGATTCCAGCCAGACATTCAGTCACTCTCCAGATGTTACATCCAGAAGCTTTACTGAGCCTTAAAGAGACATGGTGCTACTGTAGTCACTATTCACATTTTTTGTGAAATGTCCTTAAAGATTAATGCAACTGACAGCACAAAATAAAGGCAACCTGAGGAAAACTTTGAGACTTATTTGTATTTTTCCCTAGTGTTATTTTTCAATTGGTAAAGCATTGTGTTGGCAACAGAAATGGGTTCGATTCCCAGAGAACACAAACTGATTGAAAGTGTATAATAAGAGTTTTATACTGAAACTTCACCATTATTAAATCTATAAAATACATCCGGGGGTCAGTCAGAACCATCAAAACACTTAATACTGAAGCCTTTGTTCTTTAATACATCTATGGATAATGTTAAATCGTATCTTCTAGTTCATATTTATATTTAGTAGAGATGAAGTTAGTCTGAGTTCACTCAGACAGCACATTAAATTAGGATGATGTTAATACCACTTAAAGTCTTTATAAATAACTCGGATGGAGGATGGTGCTTATGTCATAATAAAGGAACAGCAGTGTTTCCATGCTATCTGGTCTGATTCATGAGGAAGACCTGTGGCATGTGTGATGTCAGTTTTTAGGGATAACAGACTCTGGGCCAACCCACGCTCCGTTCCTTCCCTGTCAGAGCACCAAATGACTCGCACGTCTGCCCATGCGTGCACACACAACAGATGGATGTTGCCGTTTTATTCACAGATCAGAACGCTGGTAAAAGATCAGCGATACAAAGGTCAGATATGGTGCTTTATGGAATAACATTAAAGGTCGAGGATCTAAAAATAAATAGTGTCATTTGTTTGAAATGCATATGAATTAGTGTCTGTCTGGTTTTAGACATGTTCAAATTATTTTTCCTAAACCTATTTTTTATGAATTAAACAGGCTGTTTTCTTAAGAACTCTAACCTTGTAGTATTTTATTATTCATAAATATTTATATAATTATTAATATGAAAAATACAGTGCAAAGAATGCACCTATAGCTATTACTTCAGTAGCTTTTGATACTGCTTTACAGTCTTAAGGCTTCATGCTTTGAGATGCTTGATTTTGCCACGGACATCAGTGCTTATGTGTGTGTGTGTATCTGTGTGCAACAGGAATCTTTCAGCATATTTTTTGCACGGCTGGAAGATTACAGTCTGGTTTAACCCTGAGGTAAATACCCTTGGTTTTTCCAAGACACAACAAACCAGACAGCAAACTCAAAGCAGATAACACGGGCAAACTTACAGCTCTGCTATACTGCATTTAAGATTTACCAGCAAAATTGTCACTTCATTAGTTAAATTGTACACTTCCAAGACTGAAATAAAGCTCAGAAGGGACCTGGTGGTGTTACATTTCAAAAATATTATTTTAATAGTTATTTCAACTGCAATATATTGAAATACAGCTAAAGAAAAAATGAAGAGATCTTTCCAAATGTTAGTTTAGCATTTCTAGATGTCAAATGTCTGTTGAATTTCAACAAAACCAAACCTCAGAAGTGAAAAAGTCATCCAACACAGCAATGTGAAAGACTGATAGAATGACAAAACATACAAAAACTTATTAAAGAAACTTATTAAAAAATAATTGTATAACTTTTCCTAAATACATGTACAGATATTACTGTTGTATTGCTTTAAAGTGAATATGATCTTGTTTTCTTTGCAGTATTTGAGGTCTGAAAAAACATATTTCCTGTTATTTTGACCTGTTTTTCCAGTTTTCATGTTCTGTTTATAAATGCAAATAAATACAATGTTTTTGTTTAAAATTTGGGAGAAATATTGTTAGTAGTTCACAGAATGAAACAAAAATATTTTTTATTATACCTAAACACACACCTATAAATAGTACATTTAGGAAAACTGAAGATGGTATTTGAAACGGTTTTTCAATGGCTGTATTTCTCATTTATCTCCACCCTGACCTCAGTGCAGTACTTCGGAAAAATATATGCATAATTTTTTTGGGCACATTTCGGAAGTTTCCCCTGACCTCTAACTTGCTATAAACAACCATTATTGCCTTAACTAACTAGAGAATAAAAAAGATGACTGGCCAATGTAAAAACCTAACTTTTGTATCCCGCTATCCCCACACTTACGCTGTGCTTGGGGAAGAACGTCGATCGGACACTTGGTACATTCCCCTGGATGCCCCAGAGATGCTGGAATTCCTCTGTGTGAGAAACAGAGAGAGCGAGAGATTGTGAATAAATATAGCATGAAGATATATTCCAACCATGACTCTCAATGAACAAATCATCATTTAAACACTAAATATAAACAGAATCAAAGCACAAAGAGCAAAGGGAAAAACCCAGAGCGGTCTAAAATGTTCATGGAATTGATGGAGATGCATGACAATAAGTACATTTGTAAATAACAAACTGTATATTTTTTTACATCTATAATGTATTAACCATAAGCCACTGTGCTCTCTAGATATGCCCTTGCAAACCCATATCGTCTGTCACTAATGACATCATTTATCATATGCATGCATTGGACTCAACAGTGAGAGGAAATACGAACACTGTGCCTTTAAATAGCTGCTCTAGATGGCTAGGTGATAAACCGAAGACAATGTGGGCCAAGCAAGATACCAAAGTGCTGACAGGGCACACCTTCACATTGCACACTGGGCGTGGTGCCCACAAAAATTAGGCCAGAAAAGTGTGCAGTAAATACACAAGGGCCGATCGGGGTTGCGGGCGATGCTTAAGAACTAGAATTAATGAAATCCCTCCTTTCTTTCTACCCCCTGTTGTCATAAGCTAGTACAGCAGTTGCGTGCGCCTCTAATTTAGGTCGAAAGATTCAGAGCCTGCTCCCTCAAAAACGATGCCCCCGTTCTGACACCCTTTCCCGATTACAGGAGACAGGAGGCATTTCAAAATGAGGACTAGTAACTCACAAACGTCTATTTCTGTGGCTATGGTAACCAAGGGGGTCCCATTGATGTCAGAGGGTTAGTCGTCTGAACGTGTCGTCTGTAGTGAGAAAACTTCTAACATGAAAACCCCCGACACACACGTTTATTAAAATATTTTGAAATCGTACAAAAACATGACTGGCTGCTATACTTTGCGTTTCCTACGTAATAAAAGCCAAATAGGTCCTTGGCGATCTCCGTGCACTCTGTATGACTTTTATGAGCGTCATACTTTAACAGTCTCTTGTACTGAGAAAATAAAACTTGTGTGTTAATATAATCTATCGGCACATAAAGTGCTGAATTCAGTATTATTTACCCCAAAGAATCTGTAGATCACGCAACCATTACAAAGCACTTTCAGGCAATTTCCACTATCTAGATGACTTTACAGGACACAGCACAATATCTGTACATCAGTGATGTTATATAATCTTCTGCAAATCACTGGATTGTTTATGGAATAGGAGTCCATAAAAGATTTTCCTGTTACCTGATGGTTATCGCTGAATCGGGTGTGTTGAAGCCAGTCGAAAGACTTAAGGCTTATACTATCTTGACGTTGTATTTGAAACCTTGTATTACTAGCACCTCTCGTGAATATTGCTTACTTAGACGAATCGCTTGCTGTTTTCCTCAATTGTAAGTCGCTTTGGATAAAAGCGTCTGCCAAATGAATAAATGTAAATGTAAATGTAAGGCACTCTATCATTTATTTGGTTCAATTACAGGAAAGAAAGAAAGCAAATTTCACTGAATTTGTCATGTTGTTTCTACAGTATCACTAAATGGACAAACTGCTCTACAGAGTGTTTCGAAAATACGTTATCTTCTTCGGCAAACAAGCGAAAATGTGCCGACATCTTTGTCCTGTGTCAGCCACCGTAGTGCTTCAAAAGGGAGGGGCGAGCGGTGGAGTGAGCCGTTGGTTGCAATTCATAACCTCACCACCAAATGCCACTAAATATCACAAACTGGATAAACTAAAGCGCTTTTATTGGAGCTGGACACAGCAAGTTCACTCTGTGCTATCTATACTTTAACTCTAATGTTGAAATGAAGTCTAGGTTTTTCTCTCTGCGACTGTACCTGCCGTCCATTAGGTTTGGATCCCTGCAGGCTGCAGTGTCCCAGGCTGCCGTTGGGAGTGGTGGCACAGCTGCTGATGATCTGGAGCTGTTTCTCAGCGCGGTCGGCCCGGTCCAACAGCTCCTCAATGAACTGCTGAAGACGCACTTTGGCACTGGCTTCACGCACAGCTGTTTCCTGCAAGAACTGGTCGATTTGGGAGACCTCTCTGAATGAGAAGAAAGTGAATGCGTGAGACAGAAATTCAATGGCGCTAAAATGACATTTCTATTATCATTTATTCACCCTGTTGACATTTTAAACCCGTATGACTTTCTTTCTTCTGGAAAACACAAAAGTAGATATTCTGAAGGATTTTGGTAAATGAAAACCGTTGGTCCCCATTCCCTTCTATTTTATAGACACAAAACCAATGCAAGTCAATGGTTGACAGTTACCAACATTCTTCAAAGTATCTTCTTTTATGTTCTGCAGACGATACAGGTTTGACAAGGGTAGGTAAATAATTTTTTCAGGTGAACTATTAATTTATGTAAAGTATTCTAACAATACACCAATGGCAAGTGTTGTTTGTCAACAACCATTTGCAAGAATGCAAGTGTTTCCTGTACGTGACCGGATTTATATTTCGTATAAAAAAAATGAAACGCATGCTAACGTGAAACCTGACACACCTTCCCAAAACGGAAAAGGGCATCTACTGTAACACTCATCACCTTCTGCCTCCCATTTGTCCCTTTTCTCATGTTTGTTTAGCATTCTGCAAATCCCCGGAGCATCTGGACAGCCAATGAATGCGCAGCGAGTGTTATCTTTGTGTAGGAAATGTCTGTGTACACATAAACACTGTGGACATCATCACCTCGGCTATTTCTGCCTGCTTGTTCGTATCTGTCCCCATGAAAACTACATAAGCTGCAGTGTGAAACAAAACAGTTACTGTACACGGGGTGGATGTTTTAATTATTCACGAGAATTGAAAGCAGCATTTTATAAAGCAGGAAAACGTGTGCGTGTAAATGTAATCTTAATGACATTTATGTAATTTCAAATGATAAATAACAGTGATACAGCTGAGACAATATAAAATTATAATGTCAGACTGCAGTCTGTGCTACAGCTTTTTGTAATTCAGGGATACGGAGTCCATCGCTCGAGTATTATTACTTCAATAATTAATTGTGACCAACTCAAGGCTCATATGAATGACGAATGAATCTTCATTTAAAAAGCATAATGAAAAATAACAATATATGAAGAACACAGTACAAAACAGAGAAACACTCTACCAGCACTAAGCTTTTATTGTAACATATAGACGATTTCATTGGACACACGCGCCTGGCCCAAAGTTAACTTCCGCTCTGTGTTTGTTGATCAGTCTGGCTAAAAATATAACTATTTATACTTTATTTAATTTATATTAATATTTTAATGTATAATAATTTGTTGAATTTTACTGTATATTCATTTGATTAAATAAACAATTTAACTTTGCTAATGTCATTTACTTGTTATTTCTTTTGCTTCAGAAATAATCTGCAGGGACTCGATTCTTTGTGGATGTATACCGAAACAGAAGTTAAGTTCATGTGCACTAACGTTTGTTTATGTTGTTGCTTTGAAACCGTCTATAGGCTATACCTATAGTGCTCATTATTGTTTCTATTTACTAACAACAGACAGAATAACAGCCAATTAAAAGAGTATAAATTAGACTAATTGCAGGCCTGGTAATGTTGAGGCAGGGAAGTGTGTGTTTACCCATACATGTACCCTCCATGTGCATCTATCAGTCTTACTGTAATAGTCTCTCCTGTAATTAAAGAGCCAGCATTTAATCTCTTTAAAGTATGCATTGGACTTTAATGTTTGCTATTATAGGGAGAGCAACACTGTAATTAACATGCGTAAAAAAAACAATCAAGCATGATTATTAGATACGATTAATGTGCACATGTATTCTATGCAGATGTCCAACAATCACGTTCAGCATATGTTTGCTTTCACAGTAAGATTCTTCTTATATGCAAAATTATGGTAACACTTCAGTATAGAGGGCAATTCTAGCTATTAACTAGTTGTTATTAGCATGCCTATTATTGCCATATTGGCTGTTTACTAGCACATATTTCTTTAAATACGCAAGTACAATCTCAAATCTAGTACTTTCTTTTACTCAAATATTTTTATTTTTAAAAGTGTGTAAGGACTAGATTTTTTATGTACTTAAATACCGTAATAAAGATGTAGAATATGTCTTTACAAAAACACTCTCATAAAATACATATGAAAAATGCTTTTTTTAAGAGTAAAAGTTAAAATACATAAGTATTTTCCACCTCTGCCCCAACAAGACTAGCAATAGAAAGTACAGTAGCATATCATAACCCATCAATATTTCTGGCCACAACTTCCTGTTTCAAAACCAAAATTGTCAACATAGCAAAAACAATTGTGCTCATCAAATGATTTTATAGAGTTTTTAAGTAGCTGTTGGTGTTTCTAAACTACTTTAGGCAAAACAGATGACTTCCTTGATATTAACATCCTGTTCAGATTCCTTTATTGTACTAAACTCTAAAATGCTTCCTATTACTTGTTATCTGCCAGATGGTATGTAAGAGGCTAAAGAAAGAAAGGAGGAGCCTGCTGAGCTAAATGAACGGAGCAGATGAGCAGTTGTGCTAGTTTAGCTGCAAAATTTCTTTACTCTGGTAGTTGAAAGAAAATGAGTTCAAAGCAGCCTTTGGGTCAAACTTTCTTATTTATCAAATTATTTTTCTCTATAGACACTGAGCTTGAGCGGATCAAGTAAATGTCTTTAACTGTGTTCCTCTAAACATATAGATAAAATAAAGTAGGAAAACCTACAAATTAAAAGTCCTGGCCAATCTCTCTGTTTATGAAAAGAGACCTACAAAACCAACAGAGTGAGTGAAACAGCACGACATATTTTAGTGCATCTCCTGCTGTCTGCCCTCATCATAACAGAAACCGGAGTATGCGGTGTCGGAGCTGACTAAAGCATCTTCACGGGGGAACATAATTACAAATAAGACCACCTGCTCAAAAAGCCGATGTCTAAATTCCAGTGGTACACGCAAAGCATGCTGGGAGAGCCAGCCTGGGTTGTGGATTTTGCATGGTCGATTGCAAGATCATAAGTACGGCTGAAAGTGTACAGTAAGACAAGTTTCTCTTCTAGCTTATTATTACAAATAAACCATCACAACTACTGCACGGTTCAGAGAGACTGACTGACATCAGACAAAGTGTGTGCTTGGGATCTTTCATATGGCAGATTACAGCTGCATTAGATATGACGTTATGCATTCACAGACTCCTAGATCAGCGAGAAAATGCTTAGAGAAACCTTGATCTGTCACTGACTACAGAATGAATTCCAGACTGGTTGCCATGGAAACAACTACTCAATGGCTGTCGGATTTGTGCTTTACAGCTACAACTAACATTACATATATATTGCGTTATACTGTACTATTATTTTGTGCCCAGCCATGTGCAATGCTTGGGATCGAACCCATGACTTTGGTGTTGCTAGCACCATGCTCTAACCACTGAGCTACAGGAAAGCTAAACTGACAATACACCATGAGTTTTACAGTGATTTCATAAGCCATTTCATTCAGTTTGAAGGACAACTCAACCTGGAAAAGATGACTATTCTGGGATATTCTTGGCATGATACAGAAATTTTGATGAGGTGGGTGAATATGAAACACGGAATGCTTCACACAAACAATATCTGACGGTATGCAGTATCTTTATGACTTGTATACCGTGCTGCCACGTGATCTGAAGCCTGCAGTATTTACGGATATTCGTGATTTTCAAGCTGAAACAGAAAAACCCTGTGGGTGTTGCATGCATAAGGAACCTTCACAAACTGAATTTAGATTGCATACACGTTCCTTACAATGATACAAGAACTTACTGTATAAAGCTTTCCTGTATCTTAGTGGTTAGAGGATGGCGCTAGCAACGCCAAGGTCATGGGTTCGATCCCTGGGGATTGCACATACTCAAATACAAATGTACAATGTGTAATGCAATGTAAGTCACTTTGGATAAAAGCGTCTGCCAAATGCATACATGTAAATTTAAAGGTATTTGCAACACAGTAAGGGACAAAAACTGCTTTAAAGTGTTATTTGGCCCAAAAATGAACATCCTGACATCATTTGTGATACTTGGATTTTAATATTATGGAAAAGTGTGGCCAGAATATTCTTCCACAAATGACATGGAAAAAGACAATCATGGGCGTGAGTGAATAATTATGCTGTGTATTAATCATTTTGGAATAACTAACTTAAACATGAATTTTCAAAACTTAAACTTTGTACAATTATGCAATGCAATGCGGAAACATTGTTGTTTTAGACGTTTTAAAGCAACAACATAAACAAACGTTACTTCCCGCTTTTGTGGCCCGAATTTATCTTCCAGTAAACATTCACAAAGAATAGAGTCCCTGCAGATTATATCTGAAGCAAAAGAAATAACAAGTAAATGACATTAGCTAGCAAGTTAAAAGTCAGTATTATTTTGGGTACTTGGCTAATCTTATACTCAACAAAGTTGCACAACCCATTCAACAAATTCCTTATTTAATATAATTAATATACAATAAAGTATTCATATAAATTATTATTAATATAAGTCACTAGCCAGACTGATCAACAAACACCAGACCGGAAAGTTTACTTCGGGGCCATGTGTGTGCGTCTGATAATTTGAGAACTGTATGTAACCGCTTAAATATATGAAATATCGGCTATATATTGATTTTAGACAACAGATGAAATGCATCATAGGACTAAGACAAGTGGAAGCCATACATCTGACATGTATGTAACATTCATATTCATCACAGTGTATACATGATAATTAGATACAAGAAACAGAAGAAAGAAGATGCGAGATGAGTGTAAAGTGTTTTTGGAAATGTTTATGACAATTTTACATACAATTTATTTGTGTATATATATATATATATATATATTAGTTGTCTAGGGACAACATTTGAAAAATGTTATAAGTGGCTATGGTGGTAATTCAACGCTCTCCGAGAAAGAAAATAAGAACTTTGTGAACAAACAAAGAGAAGCTATATGTGAGCACCATAATGAACCGACTCCTGAATTACAATCCACAAACCTCACATTTACATAATAATGAAAGCAATGGACACCCACTCTATGAATATTCATAAGTAAAACATCTGAATAGGGCTTTTTAAACACAAATGAGCATGCAATGAGTATAAGAACAGTCATATCTGGAAGTGTGACAATTGCTTTAGCAAGACAAAGCTACACTTTTAGAATCAGGAGTGTCATGCATCTATTTTTGTTTCCTGCAGACAACAGTAACAATAGACATGATCTTCCACAACATTTTATGCTTACGATAATCATCCCAAAAAAACCCTAAATGAATAACTAAAACTAATTCAAGACCCTGCACACAATGCAGAAGAGGATCAGATCAGAGATCATTATGGGATGCTAACATCATCACAGTGACAGTGAGGGGGGAAGAGAAGAAGAGAAATTGAGGAATGGTCTAAAACAGAGACAGTGTTTCAGTGAAAGAAATGAGGCCTCTTTCTCTCTACCTGCCAGCGGTGCGTGACAGGATTCTCAAGAACGCTTTAATCCATGAGAAGCTGCAAATCAATCACAGCGGGTCTATATTTCAGATGAAGCCCTGCTGAGAATATCCCACTCCATATGACCCTTTAAACTCGGACCACTCCACTGGCTGAATGCCCCTCTTTATTTCACTTCTTTGTTCAGTATATTGATCAGAAATCATTTTGGGTAACGTGAGATAGATAGTGAGCAAAGATTTAACCTGTTAACAAAGCAGGATGTCATTCAATGGTGTAGTTTTACTTTGTCATATTTATTACTAGTTTATTTATATTATTAATATTTTATTGTATAAAAGTTGCATTAAATAAACAATGTGTTGAATTTTATTGTATATTCATTTTAATGAATAAACCATTTGCTGTAACTTTGTCGCATTTACGTTTAGCCAAGTAACGGTTCTTCTACTAGTAACCCAAAATAATACTGACAAGATATACTTATAACTTGCTAGCTAATGTCATTTACTTGTTATTTCTTTTGCTTGTTATTAGAAATAATCTGCATTGACTCTATTCTTTAAGTTTGGGTCACAAAAGCATGCATGCGCAGTAATGTTTGTTTATGTAGTTGCTTTGAAACCGTATAGATCGTGCATGATGGATTGCTTACTGTATCTTTGAATTCTCTTTCAAATAATGTGTTCATCTGTTGCCTACCACAATATGTGCATGTGAATTTTGACTTTTTATTATAGTTGTAACAACTGAGAAATTTTGTGAAACACCCAGCAAACTGGAGGAAATGGGCCATAGGGTGAAGTTACGTTTGCATCAGCTTAGACAGAATCAGGAAAACTTGCACCATTGCAGCCCACAAGCCCCTAAATCTTATATTAAACAGCCCACCTATGCATGAGAGTTAATCTGGCACACAAGGCAACATAAACCCAAAACTTGTTTTTCCACAGACTTTGACCATATATAGACAGTTAGAAAAACAGTCTGGAGCTCAGAAATGTTTCTGGATCTGGTATAGAAGTTTTAGACATTTTGGTCTACCACAGCTATGATGGCCTTTCATTAACATGATGGGTCTTGTGCATACAACCTTTGGGAAAATACATTACCGTCAATTTAATGTCAAAGTTGACAGATTTAAACTCAATTTCTGCAAAATGCAGCATAACTTTGACTGTTTGTTTCTTGGCAATCAAATTACTGCCCTTGAGTTTAAAATTTAGGACAGACTGACGTTGACATGCTAACAGAAAAATCTTACGTTAAAATGCATTCATGGCCAGTGTGTGCCTGTAGTAAAAGGACCACCTGCCATACAGCAGATTCTGGCTGGACATACTACAGGAACACAGTCCCTGGATTGTTAAATGTCTTACTAACTTGGCTTTTCTGAATGAGACTTTTCAAAGTCTTGTGTGAAAGCCCTTCAAGGCTTTAAGCCCTCACAACCAAGAGATCCATTTGAGGAGAAACAATGAAGTTCTTGCACATTTCTTCTCTTTCACTTTTGAAATGTTAAAATGTTAACATGGTGGTCATTTTATAAGACATAACTTACTGTTGTTTGTGTGACAGCTCCTGCTCCTTGTTAACCAGATCCTGCTTAAGACTGGCTAGCATCTCCACAGACACGTCCACCTGCCGCGAAAGCTCTGTGGCCTTGTCTTCTAGATCTAGTTTCTCCTGACTGAGCCTCTCGCTCTCTATCTTGGCCTTTTCCAGCTCTGTGCTTTTCCTCTCCAGCTCCGCCTGCAGCCGGCCGACACGTGCGGCGATCTTTTGCTCCACCTCCTCCGAGAGCTTCTCCAACCTCTCGTCTAGCTCGAGCCTCTCAAACGCCCTGGCTTTCAACCGAGCCAGGCCCTCCTCGTAAGCTGCCTCCACGGCGCTGGCGGCCACGTTAGCGGCCACCGCGACGGCGTTGTTCCCTGTAGAGGTCAAGGCATCGCCAGAGCTCATGGCTGTCTTCACCAGAATCTCGCCAAGGGGAAACTCCACATTGGGCAGGTAGCAAGCGGTAGAGGAAGGGGCGAGACCGAGTTCCTCGCCAGAGCAGGGAAGCTCGCGGTACGGAAAACGAGATTCGGCGGTGAGGGCTCCGTCAGCCACTAGGGGGAGCAGCGCAGCGGCATCGCACACGCTGTTGGACTTGGATAGCACGTACAGGGTCTCGTAGGTGTGGTTGTACTCCAGATGGGCGCGCAGGGAGGACAGACTTCGAAAGCGCTTGTGTTCCCCACAGCGAGGACAACGGTACGGCAGGTCCAAAGAGGCCATTCCACGCTCCTGCGGCTGCCAGGATGGAGCAATCTGCTCACGCCACCAAGCACTGCCAAGAGCAGGCAGGTACAGTGGCCAGGCACCCCAGAGGACCACTCATCTCAGAAACACTGGGTTTGCGAGCGGCTGAGGAAGGAATAGAGGATTTTCATGCATTCTCCTTGTAATTGGTTCTTCAGCAAAATGTCTTGACTACCGTCTCCTACCGCTGCACCTAATTTGTCTTCCTTGGAATCCCAACCTTTTGTCCTAGAAAAGAGAGAACATCAACATTTTATTAACAAATAGTAAATAGTTGTTTGAACATAGACCTTTATTCTTTGATAGCAAAATATACAGCAAACTTAATGAGCTGAAGGTGCACAGACATGCTTTGCTTGCAGTCTGACAAATATAAAATAAGCTCACTGGAGGTACACAGTTATATTTGTGTAATTCAATGTGCTGGACAGATAAGAGAAAATAAACATCTCTTATAAAATAAAAAGCTGCACAAACAGAAAACCATTTCTTTTATTGACATAATGCCTGCTAAAGAGAAAGCTGAATTATGTCTTTGGATAAGTTTCAATAAAGGATAAGTTATAACTAAAGTCTGCAGCACAATAATAATTTGACCCAGAAACCAAGACAACAGCTATATACACTGAAAGTCTTGGATGCTGTTCAGTTCTTCCAAGTATGAAGAGCATCTGGATGCTAACCCTTTCTCTCTCACTGTCAACATACATCAACTAGAAAAATAAACCAAGTCCATCCAAATGATCATTAAAACCGTAAAAATACAGTATTTTTTTATTTTTAATGTCTAGCTAATTTACATTAGGAGAGAGGTAAAACAGAAATAGGTCAACTAATGTCTCTGATCTCATTCTCTATGGCGCAAAGAACGGTCTCAAATGCAGAATGTGCTGAGGGTGCACTCATGTGCTCTAATGGAAAGTAAAATGTCTCATGCGTTCCTCCATCAAGCTATGCTGCATCTGTCAATATGCCACAATACAAGGTGAGTACTT
Organism: Oreonectes daqikongensis; assembly: GCA_026939265.1. Classification (NCBI taxonomy): domain Eukaryota; kingdom Metazoa; phylum Chordata; class Actinopteri; order Cypriniformes; family Nemacheilidae; genus Oreonectes; species Oreonectes daqikongensis. The sequence goes on from JAOTQM010000031.1 coordinate 2,482,620, forward strand.
ACTGTAAGTTGGGCAACAGGACAGTTTAACAGGACAGCAAAGAAGGAACCAATTATTTCAAATAACTGAAATAGGTTCACAAGACATGATAATTCACGTAATACTCTTCTTCCAAACAGACCCTTTATCAACGCAAGTATAGACACAATTAATCCCTATTAACGTTTCACATCCTCCATACCGCTCCAATTGCCCGTCTTTTCATTCCCACAGTATTGCACACAGCGCAGATAAGAACGAGCATTTAGCTGAAATGATGAGAACCTGAACCACACACATGTTCCAGGAATGGATTTTAGCCCGGGTCCCAGTCAACGAGCCAGTCAGGCTTAATTCATACATCTGGAGATTACGTGAGCGCAATTCCCAAAATTAATCTAAGAGCTTGAAGCGAATCCTCTGTTGTAGTAGGAGATGCGCAGTTCATTTATCTCCAAAAATACTAACCATGACAGCCTACTTAGTGTAGTATAGAGAAAGTGAAAAAAAAGGTTATGACTCTAAATATTTAGTTTTTATCAAAGCAACAGCGTAAACGTTACTGAGCATGCACGCTTTTGTGACCCAAACTTAACTTCCGGTACACATCTGCAAAGAATAGAGTTCCTGCAGATTATTTCTGATAACAAGTAAATGACATTAGCTAGCAAAGTAAAATATGTCTAGTCAGTATTATTTTGGAAGAACCGTTACTTGACTAAATTTAAATACGACAAAGTTTCATTCTACAAATTGTTTATTTGATAAAATATTATACAATAAAAATTCAACAAGTTGTTTATGTAATGCAATGTTTATTCGATAAAATATTATTATACATTACCTTAAATTTAATAAAAAATAAATAATTATATTATTAGCCACTAGCCAGATTGATCAACCAACCAGAAAGCTGGGAAACCAGCTAGCCAACCAGCTAAACAGTCAAAGACCAGTTTGGCCAGGTTGGAAAGCAATTTAGGCAGGATTCAACCAACTAAGACCAGCAAATAAGATTAAGCCATTTTTTCAGGAGAGATACATTTGGTGTAATGGTAATAATCACTAAAACAGTATATGTCAATTTTGTAAAGATCTGAACTTTAAAATCCATCTTGTTGTTGGTAACGCGACAACATCAAAAACACCAAAATTGCATTTTTACTTTCTGCATGAAGCATCAACCACATTACTTACATACAAGTGATAGAAGTCAGTAAACTGAGTTAGCTAATGGATGGATACTCACCATTTCTGGACTACTCGGCTAAAGTGATCAGCTAAAAGGCCATATAAATAAATGTGGTGTAAAAACAAAAAACATCAAAATTCCATTAAAATTCCCGCTCCTCAGTAATCTCGAGTGGCTTTTCTAGAGTTTCAGAAGAGATCTCTAAAATCTTTCAAAACAAATCCTGCAGTCAGACTGGTCAAAAATCAAAAAACTGGCTCAAACATATCTCACAAATGAAAATAGATATTTTTTTAAATTATTATTAAAATAAAAAAACTATCTGAGCAAAGACAAAGAGCACACTGCATCAGTTACCAACATCATACTTCTGTACATAGCTCAACAAAAAAGGTGAGGGAAAGAAAAGAAATCTGACAACACACTTTCACAACCTCGCCAATATCCAGAGCACATCCGCTGTCATTGGTCATCAAATCACGTCCAGTCACCTTTGTGACATTTCTCTCCCACACAATACAAACCTGAGCTTTTGCCCTCGGGCTGCTTACATATATACCAACATCATCATTACATCATCTTTTAAGACACAAATCACGTGAATTCTCAATCTGTGAAATCTATTATGTCTACATATGTCATTCTGTCAAGACTGCACATCATTATTGGTGCATCCTGGCCTTTGTGCTACAAATGTCTGTCTGGGTTTGTCTGTCTCACTAACCTCCTTCATGCCAAGTTGAGCGAGACAAAGAAAACCTTTTCATTACTAATGGGGTTTGAAGACTCCGATGTGTAATGGCATAACAAAAAGGCTTTTGATTAGGGCCTTCTTTGCGAGCATTAAGTGGCTAAGGAGCAAAAACATAAATAAAACCATCTAATGTCTTTCTTGAACAGCATCAAGGCATTTAAGATTGAGTTATAATCCTGTGCTTTCAGAGGTTATGAATGAGGTCCTGCTATGATGCTACATCCCGATCAACATTCCTGAGATCGGCTTTGACCTTGATGAGCAGAGAGCCGTTCGTGTCTACCAAGATGGAGGTTTATTGTTGCCACGGATACGAGCTCAGAATGTGAAGCTCAGAGAGAAATGGATACAAACAAGCCAGCCAGCAATGATGAATCACTACAGAGAGGCAACGAGGAGAGAAGGACGGGACGGATAAGTCAAAGAATGCAAGAGGATTGTTGGAATCGACTGAGAACAAGGTAAAGTGGATACGTTTTCACAGACAAGGACATACAGTAGCAACTTCAAGGGAAGAACGCATAGCCCCGCCCACATCGAGAACTCATTGCATGTTGCTGGCACCTTGTCAGGTTAGCATTTTACTGATCTTTATTCTATTCATGGAAAAGATATTGGTTGTCAAATTATCATTTTATCCAACCTTCTAAATACACTGAACAGTCAATATATATCCTTTACTATTATTATATAATATATATTATTTCACTTCTTGTTCTTGAGACATCTGATCATCCGACTTGTACTGGAACATCTTCTGCTGTTTCTTCACATGGTCAGCTGTGACGTTCAGTGTAGTCTGAACACATTGGAAAATCTTCAATGTGGAGATTTTAGAGGCATCTAGTAGCGAGGTTGCGAATTGCAACCAACGGCTCACTCAAACGCTCACCTCTCCCTTTCGAAGCACTACGGTGGCTGACACAGGACAAAGATGTTGTCACGTTTTCACTTCTTTGCCAAAGAAAATAACATATTTACAAAATGCGCTCTGTAGAGCAGTTTGTCGGTTTAGGGCTACTGTAGAAACAACATGATGTAAATAGAAATAGCTTAAGCTAAGGTAATAAAAAAATACGGCTCATTATGTAAGGTCTTTTTTCGTCTAACACAAATCGAGACTGGGTTGATCATTTGGCTTGGATGCAAATAGTCCAGGATTCAATACCCTCCTGCAAATACACCATTTAATAATTATAAAATGGTTTATGCAGTTCAATGGATATAATTTCAGATTTGGTTGTTTTGTTTTTGGTGATTTAGCTTAAAAAAGAGAGCAGGCCAAATCCAAAAGAGTTGTCCACAAAGATATTATCGATCCGTAGTAAAGTCTACACTCCACAGTACTGATGTGCTTGCCCTGCAGCTTCACTATTCCTTTTCTTTGTAGCTGGTTGTTTCTCATCATGCGTAAAGCTGGATGATGCACACAATGGCACAGCGTTAAAAGTAGAGATAGTTTGGCCTTTACAGACTGTCGTGTAGTGATTATAAATCAAGAAAAACAGCAACAATAAGCAACTTATTCTGACTACAGCACAAATGAAAAGCCTACAAGGCTACTGTAGCAGAATTCAGTAGTACAGGATGGCATGTTTCACAGTATGATAAGAAATAATAAAAAATCTGTTTGTTTTTCCAAAATCAGTTCCACATTTACTGACAGTAAATCATTTTTAGGGGATATCACACCTACCCATTATATCTTGGTCTGTTACACTCATCGATTACAGTAAAAAGGGAAGACACACTAACCGACTGCCTCTGAAAATTTACTCTGATTCCCAGTCACGTATTAACTGAATTAGGATGCAACTTCAATGTATGATCCCTTCAGGGGTTGCTGTAGAAACTATGTTTGTGCACAGCTTTACTGAACATTTTTCCATTGAATAAACACAGAATGTCCAGCACCCAATTTCTTTTTTTGTTGTTGTTGTACACCCTAACTTCCTCTGATTCCTCTGATGGAAAAATTACTTTCCAAAATTATTTTAGTAAAACTTGCCCTCAAGAAGCCAATTCACTAAAACACAAATCTGAAACACCAGTCCCTTTCCAGCCCCTCCAACCACTTGTCATGTGACCAATTTTCACGTTATACTATATTCCAGATCAATAAAAATTAACTTGTGCTATTTTTTCACACCGAATATGCCATTGTGGAATAATACAGTACTCAGTACATCTCGTTACTCGGGTTGAATACTGCACACAAAACAGGTGCGCTATAGTGCAATATTATACAAGCATTCATAGACACCAATGACAACTCTTGTGTAAACATAATAATCATGGCAAAAGGTGATGACAACTGAATTTAGCTGCAGTGTGTACATAACCTAAAAGAACCAGCTGGCAAAGATCCAGAATCACAAGGACAATGCTAATGCTAGTATGAACCAAGCAAAACAGCCTTGTAGCTGCCTTAGCAACACTAAACAAAGTGACGGCCACAGTGGGTCTGGATGTTCTTTTTCAAAAGTTGAAGCTCCAATAGCTTCAGACTTGTCTAGCTCATATTGATCCGTGGGATTTTCAGTGAGCCAATTATCCCATATTACCCCCAGCTCATCGCATGCTTCTAGTCTAGCGAGACATCAAAATAGAACATTAAAGGTTCTCTCACACTTCCCATCATGTACCACTAGCTAATGCAGGCCGATTGATTACACAATGTTTGACCTAACACAGGTTAAGCAAACAAGAAGTAAGAACTGTACAAATTTTGGAATTGACACAATTATGACACCTAAGGGGGGTCACACACCGGACGCGGAAGCACTGAGCCGCGCAGCGTAGCGCCATTTGTTTTTTACCATATTTACCAAAATTATTTAACAAAATTACCATATTGTTTTCTATGAGTGAACACACTGGCGCCACCATTCTCCGCTCCGCTACAACTCGGGACGCTGTTCTGAGTCCTGCAGTGACACAGCGTGCCACTCGCATAATTTATCAATTAACAATTAGATGTGATTTGACTAAAAATTATTTAATGTACAAACTGACTTCACCAAAAACTCAAAATGCATTTATCTTTTGGGAATAACGAAAAAACTGTGCATTAATCCAGAAAAACACTCATGAGTTACTCGATTCTACTACATTAATAACAGAGTTGTCTTAGAAGTGGCGCTGCGCGGCTCGTCGCCTCCGCGTCCGGTGTGCGATCCCCTTTAGATTATTACTATTGTTAAAAAACGTACAATTAACAAACATAAGCACAGTACTCTCTGGCCTCTGTTACTCTCCATTTAACTCAACCCCAAAGGCCTGCAGCTGTATACGGTGTGATTTGTGAAACATATTCATATTGTTTTCTGTAAAGCATCAAAAATAGGACTTTATGATGTAGTTTTTGTGAGACATTATGTGAAAACCCCAGCCAACTGGGTACTTCTCTAAAACAAGGTTTCAAAGTTCCCAGCATTTTCACACAACCATATTGGTTTTATTACCACTCCACAGCAACAGTAACATCAGTCTTTGTTTCTACAATTCAAGCAATTTTAGGTGATGGCATGAATATTAGTTGTAGACCGATACCAATATTAAAAAAGCACTGTGGCCAATATAACCCAAATGCAATTAAATGAGTAAATGGGAGACATAAAGAAAATTGGTAAAGCTAAATAAACAATGTGCAGCCAAACAGAATAAAATCAATTTGTAAAAATTAGGGCTGATGATTAATCGCGCTTAATCGCGTCCAGAATAAAAGTTTGTGTTTACATAATATATATCTGTGTACTGTGCATATTAATTTTGTATTCATAAAAACATACACATACATATGCATATATTTAAGAAAAGTAAAAAAAAAAAAAAATTAATAAACATATAATTATGTTATAATTATTATAACCAAAAATATAATTTCAATTATAGGTAAATATAAATAAATACATCTAAATATTTCCTAAATATATATAGGTATATAGGCCTACATGTATGTGTTTGTTTATACATGCAAAATTAATATGCACAGTACACAGACACATATTATGTAAACAAATTATTATATCACCATTGCTCATGTATTGATGTTTTTTGTCAATAGATTTGTCATACTTTCATAATGTTGCTGCATGTATATCACTTTTTGGATAGTGCTGCATTCTGGCGCATAATAAAAGTTATAAAACAAATGCAAATATAACAACATAGTTATTTAAACACTGTGCCAAAATGTTTAAACAGGTCTCCCAATCAGCTGCCTGAAGAGCAGAAATGAAGTCTTGGTTTACTTTGTAGTAATTGTTGTACTTTTATGATATCAAGCACTTAATCACGTCTTCTGTGGATTTCATGTGTGATACACTAAACGTGTACTTTACAGCACTGAAAATCATTTTGGATAAAAGTCCCATATGAACTCATAGATAAGGGTTTTAAGTCATTGGGGACTACATCAGCTTTAATTTCTCACATGAACCAAAGGTGAACCCTAAACCTCAGTCAAAAACGGGCACAGGGGCACAATGACAGACTTGCTGCATCCCAATTCGCATACTTTTTTTCTAAATAGTATTCGAAAAAGAATTACTATGTCCCAAATCGTAGTATGTTGAAAAGAGTACGCCAAAGATGGTCTACTACTTCCGGTAGAAATTCGAAGTGCAGAACGATGCACATTCCAACGACTAATACTACCCACAACTCACCGCGAGTAGGCGGAGTTTAGTGACGCTACACTGAATTATTTTGCTACGCACTAAAATATATATATTTTTCCATGTCAAAAACAGTACATACTTTGAGTGCATAGTATAAGTAGGAAAATTGAGATGCAGCAACTGGTACCAATAGTCTTATTTATGAACAAAAGGTCAGTTTTATTAAGCAAAATGCGCTGACATATAACATCTGAGAAAGCGACTGCATACAGGGCACAAATAAACCAATTAGGGCTGCAACTAACGATTATTTTTATTGTCGATTAATCAGTCGATTATTTTTTATTTTTTTCAATTAGTCGACTAATCTAACAATTATTTTTTCACTTAATCTAGTGATTATTGTTAGATTATCAGATTAATTTTTTGGTAAACTTTCCAGTAAAAAATAAGTACAGCTTCTACCATTATTGTTTCAAACTTTAAAAGTTTTATTAAATCATTTTCTAAAAAATAATACTTAAATTAAATTCATTTAATTCGAACATAAATACTGCTTAACACAGTGCAAAACATCCTGCACAAAGCTTTGCACCTTCGAATAAAACGAACAGAATAACAACATTAGTAACATATTTAAGCATATGAACTGTAACAATAAATTAGCAATATTTCTAAAAGGGCAGTGCATGACAATAATAATTGTATTTTAGAAAGGGTAGTGTATTTATGTTATTTTAAAGCATGACAAAATGTAAGATGTATAGTTACAGGTCTAATGAGGAAATTTGTTGTTTACAATCTGTTATGAATTACCATAAATGTAAGATTGATCTGACTTATGCCAATAGTATACGAAAATGCACTTGTATATGCACAATGTTTACATATAGCTTACAACCAGCGTAGAATTAATGCAAAGCGTAATGTTAATGTAAGTAACTAATTTTTTAAGTTCACATGTTCATAAGTAACTTCTAACAACTCGCAAATGCAATAAACCCGACTAAAGTTGAAGTTAAGTTTATGTCCACTTTACTGTAACGTTACATTAGCACCGTCAGCGGTTAACATTAGCATTATTACCGTATGTACTTCAGCTCTAGGGTGACGTACATCATTGCCCATAACAAAACAATAAAGGTCGGCGAGTCAAAGGATGTTTTCTCTAGAGGAGCTCTTGCATAGCAGTTGTGCTGCCGTGGTTAGAGTTAGAGCGTAAATTTTTCTCGCAGAGCATTGAGCGCCTTTCTGAAACTTTTGCTCCGCTCGCTCAGCCTTTTCTGTGATTTGCTTTTCGCTGCTAGATTGCTGTCTCATGACATGTACACTGAATGGGCCTAAAGTCTAAATAATAAAACAACGGCATGCACGTCAACTATAAACGCCTCGTCCGTTTGCGGAGAGGCGCGCGACCAGTAGAGGCTCGCGGTGCGGAGCAACAAAGCTTGATAAAGACTAATTTAAGATTTTTTTCCAATAAAATTATTATTTAATTCTCGTGAGACGTAGTCATTGCAGTGTCATACATAACCAATGTAACAGTTGCTTTTCTATAATGAATCCTGAATAATGTGACGTATTTTCGTAGTCGACGTAATCGATTACGTCGACGCGTCGTAGCAGCCCTAAAACCAATCCCGAGCATACTTGAGATCAATAAAAGTTCATACACAGGGGGCAACCGGTGCCTGAAGCAGTAAACAATATAATCACCCATTGCCATTTCTAATGAAGTCCCATTATTATTAAGTAAAGCTAAGAAACCCTGTATCATAACCAATATTGAATTCATAGACTTAGAATGGCAGACTAAAGCAATAATCCCTCTAAATAAACAAATGACACATGGCACATGTTTAGTCACATTTAGTTTGATTCAATCTTTCTGAGCTGTCTGGTCTCTGAATTCATCTAGAAACAACTTCAGTCACTCTGGACCTTCACTGATGCATCTCAGACCTTATTGTTCATTTCCAAATTGAACTCGATTAATAAGACAATCTCCACAAACAATAGGAACACATAAATATAAGAAACAATCACATCACCAGGAAAATATAAAAGCATGAGTGAAAATACACACAAGCAAGACTGAACTAGTAGCCTAGTCAATACCTTTTGTTGGGAATGGGGATGCTTTTTCAAAATATTAACAAATAATACAGATAAATAACATCTTGCTTTCATGTTATTGCAAACCTGACTGGAAGTTAAACTGTAAACTAGTACAAGTGATTACTTTAACCAACTATATATTAATTCTGCTTACTGACTAATCAAAAAGATAACACACCTGGGACATTATGGCAAAAAAATGCTGTCTAGGTAGGCAGCTCACTATGTTTCGAGTCTAACATTTCACAAGAGGATCGATGAGTCCGGTGTCATTGACAGCTGCTGTACTCATAGGCAAACATGTCACGTAAAATACGGTGTGCACGATAAGGGTGGAGACACTAAATGATAAGAAATGGAGCTCTATCTCGCTCTCTCTCATGGGTTCGAGGATGTGTGAATGATACCTCTTATTAACTGAAGAGATGCCACATTTTAATACGTAGAAAATATAACAACGCCTACTGCACCTCAAGCACATCGGAGATATGCTTATGTGCATATATTTAGAGGCATGTTACCTCGCTATAAATTCGTGCCCAACGGCGCAACATCGGTTCAACAGATTTTCACCATTTTTTCTTATAACGTAAGCGTGCCCCGGTGCGATTCCGTCTTCTACAGCCCCTACAGAATCGCCGTTCGCTAATACCACGCGGTGCCGTCCCTAAAAACAAGCCTGTGAACACGGCGTTCCGACTGTCACCCTCCAAAACATGTTACATGTGTCAGAAAGTGTGCCTCTCACCTCGCGGATCTGTGCCCATTTTCCGCCCGTGCCCAGCAGCCGATCCGGCAGGATGACGTCACGAGCGACGCTCTCTGCAGCAGAGGACGCGCGCGAACACGCGCAGAGCGGGGAAATAAAGGGGCGTGTGTGTGTGCGTGTGTGTGTGTGTGTGTGTGTGTGTGTGTGTGTGTGTGTGTGTGTGTGTGTGTGTGTGTGTGTGTGTGTGTGTGTGTGTGTGTGTGTGTGTGTGTGTGTGTGTGTGTGTGTGTGATGCTCACCGCAATGAACGAAATACATGCCCTACTTGCATTGGATGTGTTTTCAATAGGACGAGTACGAACTTTTTTGACGTGTATTCATGTTAATGTTAATGAACATTAGTGAAATAAATGAATTCCTCTTTGTTTCCTTAGCAGGGCTCGCATATTATAGTAAAGAGTCTCCTCTTGTGCAATTTAAGTGAACGCCCTGATGCAAAAAATATGCAAACATATTTAGCCTATTGCATAAATGTAACGCAAGCCAGTTGTGCAGGTAAACCTCACTCCGCGACCTGAAGAGGTGCCACAGCATCGACGGTTCGAGGCTCGTGAGGGTAGGACCGCTTATATCTAGTTTGACCAGTTGTAATATTTGCTGGTAATAATTCTAGAAATAAACTTTTGTGTTCTTACGAGTTTTAAGGCATTGGTTTACGAACATGCGCAGTGCAGAGATTGAAAAGCAGCCCGGTCTGAACCCTGAAACAGGTGCAGTGATTGTGAAGGACATTATGACAATAGCGTCATCTTGTGGTAACATTATAAATGCGCATAAAATACCCAATGTAAAGAAATCTGTATCGCAACTGAATTATTCAACCTAAACAGATTAAAGCAAAGGAATGTTTGATTTCTGGAAAGAATTACAGCTGTCCTTAAATGCTATAGCCTAGGAATATTTAAAACATTTTGCTAAAAAAAAACCTTTTGTTTTCCACGTAATAAAGTTACGTAATTTTCATTTTTGAGTGAACTAGCTCTTTAAAATATTGTCTAGCTGTAAACATAAGATTAAACGAGAAAATTAATATGCATCTGTGATTTAATGCTCCTTTCGCCAAATCTTCTCCAAACCAAACGGCCACATTATAAGAAAGACATAATTGCTGTACTCCCTTGATACTTCCCACTTTAAACGCTCTGCCCTTTAAAGTGAGTAGGGCATGAGTCATGCTCACTTCCGACTGGAATTCCTGTAGAGCTCGTGTTTTAATGGTCTGATTTAAGTTATTATGAAGTATTAGGCCCACATGTTGTCTGTAGTCAAGAAGCAGATCTTCACCTTTATTTTGTCAACCTGTGTGCATGTCTGCAGTGCGCATGCGTAAAAGTAGAACCTGTCGTCTGACAGCGCACCTGTCTGCAGTCACATCCCTCTCCAAGCAAACGAGCCAGCGTAACAACTATTTCGATAAGTGTCTTACACAAACAAAGTAGGCTACACATAAATTATACGACAGTCATTTTATCATAAAGCTCTCTTCACAGTCATGTGTGTGTGCAATCTGTGTCCCCGCATAGCGTTCTTAATACAATGAGTAATTTCTCAAACACCTGCTGCACATGAAACACTATTCTTCACCGACTCCCTCCACACATACACACAACACACACATTCTCCTCAGTCTTTTTAATTCAGACTTTTCAAAAAGTGACAACCACACTATGGGCTAATGACTAGCCTGTCATCTACCTTTGTATTTTGATGGATCCCATTCATGCCGTGCTGTGCTTTTCTGTAGCTTTTAGCAACAAAAAAAAATGCTAAAAATGATATTATTAGCCTCTGTTTGCTAAGCAACGATAGCATGGGTCTGGAATTTGCAGATTGCTCGCTGAAGCTACTTTAAACATTGGCACATTAGTGGTATGCAACAGAATCTGGGCGTAAATTCATGATAGTATATTTGTCTATATACGTCTGTTATGAAAAGTGATTACTGGGGTCAAATAAAGAGGATATATGCCTGCAAACCATATTTAATAATTAATATCCTGTATTGCAAGGACACTACCTACAGGGGGCGGCAAAAGCTAGAGCTTCTCAAAAAGAAAATGCCAAAACCTATTATTGTGTGCTCATTTACAAGCTATTATTTATTGTCGTTACATTTTATATTGTTGCATGACAATAATTCCTCATAGCAAAGATAAATACAGCCATGTTTAGTTCATTGTTATACGATGTGACAAGCTACTGAATTGCAATTCTACAGCAACTTTTGTGTCATTATGTGTCATACCTCACCCAACTGTACAGTCAACACAGATGCTTCCCTGATAGCACACTCCATCTACATCTATTTGACATCTGCATTTACATCTGCAATACATAATTTGCTCATCTGCAATACGTCTCGGAGACGTCCGCTGTCAGATGTCACATCTAATAGACATCTGTAAGATGTTTATGATTTAGAATGGATGTAAAACTGCTCTTTCTAACATGTTTGGCAGATGTTTTTACACAGCAGATGTTTTCCAGATCTTTAGCTGTATTTAGCTGGCAGATGTATTACAGACGTCTCTGAGACGTATTGCAGATGAGCAAACTATGCATTGCAGATGTAAATGCAGACGTCAAATAGACGTCATTCTAAATTCGTTTCCGAAGCTTTCCAGAATCCAGAAGCTAAACTACAGCACATGCTGAAAGTTTGTTTTCTTCATGAAATTTAATGAACCGAACAATGAGAAAGTAATTTCACTTCTGAAGTACCTGCCAGTAATATAACTCGAGTGGCTATTGAGCGTACTGAGAGGACAAAATAAACAAACAGGGTCTAAGTGAAGGGCATGATTGTGACCGGCACGCAATATGCATATCAACCTAGATTAGGCATGTATACGCCGCAAAATGTACTGATTTCAAGGATCATTAGCTTGCTAAAAACCGTCTTAAAGTTTCACATGAATGCAAATTTTTCTAAAACAGTCTAACACATCAAGTGAAAACCTGCAAAAAATGATAGTAATCTTTATCTGTTAATGACACTGTGCAGACAAATGTGTGAAAATCACGTTCGGCAATGACAATAGTACAGACCTCTGCATTCTTAGCTTGAGCCACAGATGTTGCCATAGTAACAGAGTATATCTTATCAAGTATGGCTCTTGTGTGTGTGTGTGTGTGTGTTTTAAGGAACTTATTTGGGCTTTCAGTGTAGGTATGACAACAGGCTGTTGAATTGTTACACTGATTTGCATGTTAATAGATTTAACAGCTATGGTGGTTTGTTTAACCCCTAGCCAGGGTTAGCATCAATTTGCTGTCATATAGCCTGAATTGGGATCAATATGAGCTTTTATGTAAATGGTATACGATACTTGTAAACCAAAAATAGAGTCGCTTCAGGGAAGGCTGACTCAACAGTGATTTCAACATTATACATGGTATTAACGGTAATGCTTACATTTTCACACTTACAAAAACATCCAATTTGGTACTGATGAAGGATCAACATTCAACATGAAGGAATGTACAAGAATGGCAGGTAAAACTTTACATCAATCCATGACTTTGGTTCTTGAGCTTTGCTGCGCTGTGATACATGAATTATTTCCAAGTCTTTTTGCCGTCTTTGCCTTAATTCAACAATCTCTGTGCACGAGACAAGGTGGGTGGCCATGTTACATATCCACAAAGATGAAATAGTTTGAACCGGTTGCACTTTAATCCCAGCTCACCTCAGGGAATCACCTGTCGCACAACCTATTGTCAAATATAATGAGAGTGTTTGATGTTATGGCACTGTGGTACGTAATGAGGGACATGCGTTGAAAGTGTGTCTATATGCTGGGTCACTGCAGGCGCAATGCTGAACCCTGATGGCCTGATCTTTATAGATCACGTTTAATGGATTTGATTTAGGGGACACGAAAATCATTTGCTTTTATAAATATGTTCGTATTTCTAAGAGGATTTTATTGCTCGGAGGTGGCTCTTTTAGAACTCAGGAGATATAGGGGTGGATTCCCAGACAGGGATTAGCTTAAACCTGGACTAGGCCTTAGTTTAATTGGGAAATCTAAGTAGTTTTAACACACATACCTTACTAATAACATTACTATGTGTGCATTTTGAGACAACACAGAGGCACTGATGTATTTTGAGATATGTCAGTGCAAGTTGTTTTCAGTTTGGACAGCTCTTACATTTCTTTTAGTCTAGGACCAAATTTTTATAAATTTAAAATAAATATTGTTATCGTTAACTCTTTCTTTACCGTCACTGTGAAGTAAAAATCTGCTATTGTGACAAACCTTGTTCATATTATAATTCTTCAATAATATTGAATTTTGATTGCAGATTTAAAAAATTACTTTTCTTAGATTTTTGTCTTTTTTCTTAGGAAAACATTGCAGGAGACATAAAGGGATGGTTCACCCAAAAATGAAAATTCTGTCATCATTTGCTCACCCTCAAGATGTTTCAAGTTGTGTTCTTCTGAACACAAATAAAGAAATTTAATAAAAATAAAAAATTATAGCCAAACTGTTCTTGGCCACCATTGACACCCATAAAAGGAGAAAAACTACCATGATAGTCCCCAGAATTGTTTTGTTTCTCACATATATCTTCTTTTGTGTTGTATACAGCTGAAACAACTTGAGGGTGAGCAATTTTGGCTGAACTATCCCTTTGAAAGGAGTTTTGCTCCCCATTTAATCTTTATGCATATAAAAGTAAATTATGGATGTCTAAGAGGAATAATTGAGGTTATACAGAGATGTCTTTCGTATGAAACAATACTATAACATATGATTAATTTACAGATACGTGAATGAAACCTCAACATCACAATGTGACATTGAGGTACAATTTTTTGGCGTTCAAACACATTTTTTAAATGACCAGCTCAACGCTTTTCCCATTGTGCCACACCACCACCAGCAGTGCCGTCTGACAAAGGTCCGACTTTGGGCTCAATGCGTTAGAAGCAGAGGAATATAGACACAAATCTCACATGACAACCAATGCAGACATCTAGTACACCACTGAAGGATTGAAGACAGACGTCACGCCTATGGAGATCTTTGACGTAGTCAATTGTTAGGCTGATCCATCAAGATGGCCATCACTTACTACAGGAATCCCAAACCACCGTATTTGGTTAATACTTAACCTGTACATCCTGCCACCAGCCTGTTAGACATAAAGAAGCCAACAGGGCAGAGATGCTTAGAGAAGGAAGAGGGTTTCCTCTTTGGAGCATGTGTCCCTCCTCGAGTGATTCCCAATGGCGATGGGCTGACGCTTCATGAATGCATTGAGCCATCAATCCGGCCCACCGCCAGAGTTTACTGAGAGAAGGACGAGAGAAACAGCAGTGCGATCTGTCTCCCACCGACTTCTAATAGGTCTGAATGGCCGGCCGCCTCTAAAAGGATGTAAACAAGCAGTGAACATCAAGGGATTAGAGGTGCTCCTGCTGTTTGATGCATGGTACCCTTTCCTTCAGGCTATAATCACATTCCACTGTATTGAAGGTTTGGGTTTTTAACATTTTCCACTTGTTTGATTTGTCAGCAAAATGCACTGGGTTCCAAATCAAAGTTGTGAAAGCGTCCGTGTTGTTGGAAAACATCACATTTACTAAGGTGAAGATTGTGTTGCGTCCGGGGAGTGACAATATCTTGGATTTGTACATACACATCCTAACGTAATTTCATACAGAGAATTGAGAAGCTAAATCTCCATCGGTAACACTTCCTCTCAGCAGTAAATGCTGATAATTACTGCCGAGGAGAGAATGCATCTGTCCTCCCAGTGGCTCACAAACACCTCACCTTATTTTCCCTCACGGGGATAAGAGAAGTAGGTGAGGAAGCGTCCACTGGTCCCTGTTATGCTTTTAAAGGAAATGTCCTATATTTAATTTGCACATACGCCACATCTCATCCACCTGTGTCATCGCGATAATCAGCATCCCTTAGATGAAGTCAAATAATTACAGTATTTATAATGGCTCTGTAATTAAGAGAGTAATTGAAGAGCTTTTGTAAATGTTCAAGCACTGCAGGATACTAGAGAAGGTCAGTTTTATCCTGTGGTACGGTCTTGCCTACCTGCTGGCCAAGTGGAGTCCTTAAAGAGCTACTGTGTTTTCACAGCAAGGTCCCAACTAGAGACCACAACCCCCCCCACCCCCTCGGTGACAATCCATTTTCAGTAAAAAGCAACAGTGGGAGGGACTGTATACACGATTTAAAGAAGAGGGGGTGGGGAGATAACAAGACTCTGCTGAAAACTGTAGAAAAAAGCGGAAGGAAAAAATATTTTGCTTCTCTGCACATATTCCCAAAAGACCAATAACAAATAAAACCTAGAATAAACCAAATTAAACAAACAATTTCATATTTTTCATGAAAAGGAGAATGTGCACCAGAGACTGTTAAAGCTAATTACTTTACATGCCCAATGATTTCAGTAATGCTTTGAAATCTCACATGTAATGTGTAATGCAGATGAGATCAAATAATGAAAAATATCAACTTTGAAATAATTTCGTAAGGCATTTTACATCAATCTAATATGCATGCAACCTTTTAACATTATCTCTGGCTACCCGAATTTAAATGTTAAAAAAATATGCATCATAGTCTCTTGAAACTATCACAATGTATATTAAAATATATATAAATATTCAGGTATACATCCACAAAGAATCCCTGCAGATTGTTTCTGATAACAAGCAAAATAAACAATAAGCTAATGACAGTCAGTATATTATTTTGGGTTACCAGTAGAAAAACCATTACTTAACTAAACTTAACACGACCCATTCAACAAATTGTTAATTTAATCAAATTAATCTACAATAAATTCAACAAATTGTTTATTTAATGCATACAATAAAATATTAATATAAATTAATATAAATCAAATAAAGTATAAATAGTTATATTATGTCTAATATTATTAGTCACTAGCCAAAGTTAACTTCGGGTCAGGCGATTGCGTCCCATGAAACCGTCTATACATGATCCTTCATATTCATCCCTCAAGTTCCCTATTTTTCCGGTAGACAATTCCTGTTAATAATATAACACATTCTTTTCATTTAAAGGCAAAAGGGCAAAAATGACATTTAAGGGAACTTCTTAATTATGGGTCTATCTATAGTAATAATGTGATAATTTGAAGTCAAGAAAGAGCAACTACATCGGAAATAAATGTCACAATTCACGAGTCCCGTTACAGGGTTTCGGTAATACAGCTAGCAAATTTGATATGAAGACACATTGTGAGAATGCAGCAGACAGGTGTCCATATGGTGTTATGATATGTCTGAAAATGGCCTTGCAGCTTCACATTAAATTGTTAGAATGATAGACAGGCAGACAGTCAGATTGCCACACACGAAGTTTCAACACCAATGTTCAAGTCTGTCATGAATGTTAAAGGGATAGTTTACGTTATAAAATGAAAATTACTCACCCTCACGTTTTTCTGTGAGACTCAAAAGATGTCAGTCAGAGTGTTGACCCGAATCACAATACACATCAATTCGAGAAAGAGTTGATGTTTTTTAGAAGAATATATGTGACCCTGGACCACAAAACCATAGCATAAGTATATATGTAGTAAAAGCCAACAATATGCGTCAAAATTATAGATTTTTCTTTTCTGCCAAAAATCAACTTTCTTTTTCTTTTCTGCCAAAAATCATTAGGATATTAAGTAAAGATATTTTGTACTTATTTTGATATATTTTGTAAATATATCAAAACTTGATTTTTGTGAGTGGATGCAGCAAAATCTTGAACAAAAATGGCCATAAACACATCTACAAACTTTGGGAATCGCTGCTGTTTGGGAATTTCTCAACTTTGGTATCTATGTACCAAACGTGGGCAGTCGTGGTCCAGTGGTTAGAGAGTTGGACTCATGATCAGAAGGTTGTTGGTTCGATTCTCAGGTCTGGCGGGTAACGGCTGAGGTGCCCTTGAGCAAGACACCTAACCCTCACTTGCTTACTATACAAAAATGTACAAATGTATAGTACAATGTAATGTAAGTCGCTTTGGATAAAAGCGTCTGCCAAATGCATAAATGTAAATGTAAATGTATGTAAAACTTAGAATTTCTGCTCTCAGATCTCCACAATGTCATTACAGCGGTAAGCCAACAGAGAGTGTTAAAACAAACCTCTGTTTCTTCTACTACAGCACCTCTGATGGACACCTCAGATTCCAGGTTTCCAAATAGTTGTATCTCAACCAAATATTGTCCAACAAACAGTACATCATGGAAATTCAAAACTTTATTGAATTTTAAAAAATGTGCTTGTATGCTATGTTTCTGTAAAGCACGTTGGGGTCAGCTTGTGCCGTTGTTCAAAGTGCCCTATAAATAAAGGAGGACTTGACACAGGAGAGCACAGTCACTCCTGTACTTGTGTGTGCAAGCACATTGCTGCATTTTTGCAACAAACCTGTTAGTTGTCCTATTCCACGTGAAACACATGAAAAGCGATACCTCTGTTCATACACAAATGATATATGTGCACACGGCTCACGCACATATAATGGCACATGATTCATAAGCGGAGTGTTGAGGAATAGTACTGAAAGTGTATGTATAGACTAGTCCCGCAGAGCCCTGACAGTGAGAGTTAAGCACACCCAACCCACTCATTTGCTAATGCCCTTTTGGAAAAAGGATTTCAACTATTACATTCTGATAGTGTGGGGGTGGAGGGGGGCTGGGGGGTGGCAAAAGAAACAGAAAACATGCAGAAATGTATTACTATATAGAAATGCTCCATAAACCTAGAAATGTATCAAAACTCTGAGACCAAAATCATAGGCTATAAATAACAGAAAATGCCTTGCAATTCATAAGCACCACAGCACTAGTTCCAATAGCACATTCACGTATGAATGTGGTAAACTTCATTTGATGTAACCGTTGCCTCATTGTGACACTCATGTGCGAGTGTAACAGCCCATCTTCATCTCTTAATTTTAATCACGCTCCCTCAATATCTTTCCATATATGCCACGCTGTTTCTTTCTATTCATCTTGCGCAATTTCATCCTCTTTTTCTCTTTCTTCACCTCTTCCATTCTTTCTCTGACACACGCTGACATGGATGGCCCAATATGACATAGCCGTCGCTGGCCAAGCCTCATTACCGCAGCACAAATGTCAGCCACACCACAATCACTGTCCCACTGAGAACAGGGTAACAGTCTCGATTCAAGGCTTTTCCTGCCTTACGACTACAGAATGTGCTGTATGGATACATGGGTATTTTTGTATTTTAGTTTAAGGTGAATTGTTGATTAACCATGATGGTTATCATAACGTTGGGTTTCGAGATAAACAACTTGTAAGTTGTAAGGAAAGTGACTATAATTTGAGGCAGGCTAGAATGCGGCTGAAAGGTTAAAAAGCTGAGCAGCTGGAAGTAAATCGCACATCAGAGAAAATTCACATATGTGATCCATGAATCTTTCTAAATGTTTTCCAACGTGCAAAGTAATTTTATACAGTAGGCCCAAAAGTAAAAAAGGCTGCATAGAAAATCTACAATTTTATCTTTTTATTAATAACTATCTTTTTAACCGTATTATGTAATCGTGTTTTTAATATTTGGTTGTTCAAATACCCAAGTGAAGTCTCAACATTTTTGAAGCATAGTTGTCCATAGTCAGTGAATTGTCACATGCATAACGGTACATATTCCTCATGAAAAGGCTCAAATATAGTTACTATTTAACCATCCCTTCTCCATTTGTTGGGTATTATTGCTACTTTTTCGTCACATCCATAATGCATTCATTTTTCCATCTTTTAACATCGAAAACTCGTGCATAGACTGACACTTTTCTGACATAAACATATAAGTAATTACATTCACATTCTCTGAGAATTTATATTTCAAGGTTTGACCGAAAATGTCACATCCATAACGCTGGAATTGCCCACTCTAAATACACCAATGTGACGTGCATAATATTCCAATGCGTTTTTCACTAAAGAGCAAAGATGCCAGTTATCCAAAGTTGGACATCACGTTTGGCCTCGTGAACCACAAACAAAACATGAAACTATCACAACATTGTCCTTCGGCAGTACTGGAACTATAAAAAGACATACTTGTTTGTTTGTAAGAACGTTCTTCTTCACCTGCTTCAAAGCGTGCGGTGTTATATTGACAGCATTGCATTAACAGTTTTACAGTTTAACAGTTTTGAACTGTTCTGGGGTCTAAAGGCTCTTTGCCTCCACCGCACCATCAAGGACAGCGCTGAGCCGTTCTACCATGTGATTGAATTGCTTTCAGGCAATTCATCTCACTCAAAACGTTCACCTCTCCATTCCGTTTTGGCGCACCGTGACGCTTAACCCTTGTTGCCATAGTGATGTTTCACCGTGGAAAACAGCGGTAGCCTGGACGAGACTCCTTGACCCCTTGGATTAACTTGCCATTTAGTGCGGAATAAAAACACCTCGGCAAGTTCTCGAATCCCTCCACTAGTGTCTTTCCTGACCGGTAATATTAATGAAGAAATTCACTTTCGGAACAATGGTAAGAATCAAACACTTAAATGTTTGCATAACGAGCTCTTTTACCTCGCCACTTCTCCGTCTTAATCATTTGCACTCTCCAAAACACCCACACCCTTCTTCAGGATCGGAGACAGGACCGCCGGGCCAGGGAGCCATCCGACGAATTAATCCGCTAAGGCTGATTGCCATCAGTGGTTTATGATTATGCACCCTGATTACGAAGCCCACCCGAGGACCGTGCTACGCCGGCTACGCATCGTCAAGGTGGATATAAAATCACGCAATGATTGCGCTGGGACGGATCAATCTCGCGGCCGCATCGTCTTTTAGCTTAGTCTGAAGTGCAACTATGATTAATAAGGTGTACTTGAGACCTATATAGCTAGTAACACTTAGCGAGACCTCCGGCTTTTAAAAGTCGGGCCTTAACACGTCATAAAACAAACACTTAATTTGACCGGCATGGAGAATTTCATGCAACTAGAAACCTAGACGGGGCGATGAACCTAGTCCTTCACAGTAGGCTCATTTTAAGAGAGATGACACTCTTAGCGAACAACCCGATCAAAACTTTTGTAAGCAATGTAGGACTATGCTCTTCGAAGTCATTACGTTAAGAATCTATTTCTGTCCAATTTCATATGATCCTTTACATTACGTTGGTTGGTTAAACGAACGTTTTCAGGTCGAATTCGTCACGAAACGGAAGTTGAGATGAAGTTTTTTTGTTTTTGTTTTTTTAAAGTTGAGATGATGTGTTCTTCTTGAATGAGAAAAATGCTGGACGGGGCTTCATTTCCACCTTTCAGAAGTGATTGGACAGTCAGTATAGTCCCGCCCCCAGGCTAAGACATGCGTCATGCAGAGAAGAGATGTCTACTGAGGGGGACGTTTCTGACTTTGATTGAAGATTATGAAGGCACATGAATTTAAAAAACAACAACGACCAACACAAATAAATCACGGATAATAAACAATGCAATATTACATGGAAAAATAAGAACTGTAAAATTTGATTTCATGGTGACTTTAAGTCAAAAATATGACTTAAAATTTATCATTTATTCACCCTCAACCTCATATACATTTTTTTGTGAACAATTACTTTACAATATTAACACAGTAAATTCTGAACCTAGTTTACTCCGTAGAGCTAAATATATACGAGATTAAGATTATGGGCCAATTAGAGTGTATGTTTAGGTTGTTTATTGTCATTTTTAAGAGGTACAAGCCTTCGCATACGCTGCTTTATATTAAATGTAAAATATGAATGATTTTGAGACTTTATATAGGAAAAATGATATGTCTCATATTACACAAACTTAAGCATTTACCCCTATTTTCTGTAAGTTTTTTTTTCTGTGAAGAAAGTAGTAACTGTTGAAAAAACTGACTCTTATGATCTTGGTTGCAAGCCATCAAGTACGCTTCCTGCTGGTTGTGTTTAGAAAACATGGTATGTATGAGTTTGGCATGGTATGAATATCTGCTTCCATCTGGTCCATCTGAACATTTCTGACGAATTTAGACATTTCGCTGAACATTCCTTTGTAGATTAAATGTTGCACATAAATCAGTATGCCCACTGTTTTACAAGGCAACATTTAACCCCTTATCATCCATGCTCCATCTCAATCTACTTTTTAAAGAAATCTATTCCTCTTTCTGATGAAATGCATTGTGGCGTAATATAAAACCATCACATACTGATGGCTGACAGTGCCTGAGCGTCAGTAAGACAGCACAGGCTCTTACACATGGGAGTTGGAGCCAGCGATGCACTGCCAGTGGGACGCGTCATGTGTGCTGGGCAGCCTACATGTTGTGGAGTCCCTATTGCTGCTGAGCTCTTGGCGACAGATTGCAAGAACTTGAAACATGTGGGTGTGTCTGCATAAGACATCAGTGGAATGTATACAAAATTGCATTTTGAATGCATGGGTAAATGACCACTTTCAGAGAACAACCGTGTCTTTAAACACCTCGAGAAATGTTTTTATTTGTAAATATTTGTCATAAAAATAACAAACATCAATTTTCATTCAAAGTATTGCGTATAAACTGTCTTGATATGTACAAATTCAGTTCTCCAGTGTATAATCACTATAACTTAAGGCAAGTTCAC
Source organism: Oreonectes daqikongensis (assembly GCA_026939265.1). Lineage (NCBI taxonomy): Eukaryota > Metazoa > Chordata > Actinopteri > Cypriniformes > Nemacheilidae > Oreonectes > Oreonectes daqikongensis. The sequence goes on from JAOTQM010000031.1 coordinate 2,504,706, forward strand.
ATTTTTTCTACATTTCCCCTATTACTGCGATTCATGAATTCAGCTATTACAATACAAAAGCTTTTAGTCTGAAAGGCATATCAAAATTGTTCTATGATGTAAAAGAGCTTGTGAAATCTGCAGCAATGTATGCGTTCTAATCACATAACAGCAATGTTAAACCCAGTGCTATTCTACTTTTTTTCTCATTACATCACAAAAAATAGGAGTCATGTGAACTGGATAATTAATTCATGAATCATAATTAGGGTCATAATGGCAAACAATACTAAAATACAAAATTGAGTACCTAACAGATACCTATAGGGCAGACAGGGGTATTAAAACCTGAATAATACATTCAAATAGATCATAATTATGGAACTTCAAGACATCTTTTGGCGTGACCTGTGTTTTCTGTAGCACACAGGAGACGTTGTAAATAAAGATATAAATCATTTCTCAGATCAAAATTAAATGTAAAAAGTAGCAGTTGTTAGAAAAATACAAATGATCATTGGCATATAAATGTATTTATTTCTTCCCATTGCTATGTAGATTTGACAATAGTAGAACTGAAACCTTTAATTGTACAACACGATTACCATTCGATAGCATAGCAACAAAATGAAACATTTATAAAGGGGAAAATACGTTGTAAAAACCTTGGCACAAACTAACCAATAATGCCACCATGTTGTAAAACGAGGTAAGTCTGATTTCTGCGTCGAAGCATCCGTCAGAGATTATTAATATCACTCAAACATATACATGCATTTTAAAGAAGTCTTATACAGGTGACGGCGTTAGGATATAAAAGACCAAAAAAGCACGAAAGAAAACACTTGAAGTTCGAAAGTGGAGATAAGTGCAATACATTCCAGCTGTGCGTTTTACCACCGCATTACAATGCAAGGTCGAGGTTGGAGCTGTTCCATAGTCAAAGTGCTGAACTTCAGTTCATGTGTTCTGCAACACACGCTCCCCGATTTAGAAATATAATATGGCCGAGGAAAACAATACAAAACCACAATATTACGCACTTGCTGCACACGCAGCAAGGTTCATTGTGGGAGGTCCCGTTTTATGATTTTGACCCCCTATTTAGGCAACCTGTCACCTTTGCGCTCGTACGGGTCGCTTGCAACAATTGCCACAACGTTCGTGTTGAGCTTTGGAGTCGTAATCTGTAGCTTAAATAACAGAAAGCTTGAATCTTCCAAGACGGTAAGATTTAACATTACGCACAACAAGAGCCCATTACGCCCTTCGCAATTCTCGTTCAAATGGCTTCTGGCAAAGTGAACGGCCACGTATTAACTACTTGTGGCTTCAACTCCATCTTTTCTTTTTGTTTGAGGTGCACGCGGCCGTGCCGTTTTCTTTCGTCGCTCCTGGCAAAGCGTTTGCCGCATACGTCACAAGAAAAAGGTTTCTCGCCCGTGTGAGTGCGAGTGTGCGTGGTCAGATGGTCGCTTCTGCTGAAGCTACGCAAACAGATGCGGCACTGGAAAGGCTTGTGTCCCGTGTGGATACGGATGTGCCTGTTGAGCTCATCCGATCGAGAGAAACGCCGGTCGCAGGTCTCCATCGGACACGTGAAGGGTTTCTCCTTCGCGGGCCCGGTGGACGAGGCAGGGCTCTTTCTCGCTCTGTTGGGTTTCTGAGCCCTTGTGTAAGTTTGACTAAAGGACTCCGGTAATAAAGACGAATACAAGACGGAGTCTATCGTTGAGGTCGAGTAGGTTGTGTCGCAGCCAGACTGAAGGTCAATATTTGGAAATATGGTGGGTTTTAAAAGACTGTTGGATTGGATATCCATAACGGGAGCGGAGTAGTTAAACATGGGGGTGCTAAAACCTTGCGTGCAAGTATCTCCAAAGCACTGCTCCTGTTTAAGGGCGCCTTCCACCTTGAACTCAATCTCTGGGTTTGGGCACATGGGAGAATAGGAGTCCAAAAGCTCTTTCACGTCCATCTGTTGATCGGTTGAAAAACTACTGGACATTGCGAACGCCTCCGACTGGAAGCCAGCGTCCAGATAGTTATCAGACTTATTAAAAGTTCCCCACTCATAACAGCTGCTCTCGAATTCATTTTTAATGACCACAGGAAACGTAGCGCTTTCTGACAGCGGCTCCGCGTCGTGGCTGGACGCTTGCGCTGACGAGCAAAAGTTCAGATGCGACGCAGCGGGGTCCTGGGCCTGCGTGGTGGTCTGGGAGTCGGGGTAGCTGTGGCCTGCCTGTCCCGGGGAGTACAGCGGCGGGGTGGCCCTGCCGATCGAGCACGTGGAGGCCTGTCTCTGGGCCGCCTCGTCGCCAAAACTGCTACTGCCAGTGGCCACAGTGGAAGGAGTGCCATTCATCGTGCCGTCCGCGCACTGACGGGCGTCCGACACCGGGGTTGTTGAGATGCCAACGATTTCGGTTATCATGTTGAGCAATGTTTCCGTGCTGCACGGCGCACCTTGAGATGTTTCCACGTAGAAACTGCCTGAGTAAGCCAAGGAGGTTGCGTAGCTTTCTTTTGGACCATGACAAGAGTTGTACTGGTCTGTACTGGTGGGCTCCGTTTTGGGGGTTATAGGTGCACCTGCTTTGGAGAGAAACAGCCATGCGTCAGTATTCGAAAAGGCTTTGGTGGAACGCGTAAAGCAGTTATGTAACAACACGTTATGCAGTTTGAGGAGTGGTCTAAAATGAATGAACTTCCTTTACGTATGACATATTTTTAATGCAGAAGCATGCAAAGATTGCAAATCCCACAAATGGTCTTTAATAAATACAGCTTTAGAAGCTGCGGTGCAGAAGTCCGTCAGAAACTCACCGTGTGCAAACTGGGCAGGTGCTGTCCTTCCAGATTCCACGAAGGCATCCTGGCTTTCTTTCGAGCCGCGAGTTTCCATCCCGATAGCAGAACTGTTACAGTTTTCAAACTGAGAGTAGAAAGAATCTTGAGAGTTCAAATCCATGTTGTTAAGCATCTTTCCGTAAAACGATGGCTGTCCAATGGCTGTCAGTCCAAGCGGTTTATTAAAAAAGGTGGTATGCAAACACAAGAGTGAACAGAAACGGATCCGATAGTTAAGTCCGTAAAGGTGCTCGTCCAAAAAGAAACGTAAATGATTTGGAATTCCCCTTTTTTGAGATATGCGTCAAGGTATTATAGCTCTCCAGCTATCTGTTGATGTGTAGATCTGTTGATTCTCACACCAACGGCTTCCCTTCGCTCGCCTTTTATACACTCCGTCTAACCGATCAGCCCTCCTCCCCATTCATTGTCTCCAGTGAGAGGATTCCCCGCTGCGTGTCATCTTGGTGACCATATATGGACAGAGGATATGACGGGCTTCCCCAAAAAAGGAGAGTTACGGTTCTGACGCTTCAACAAGTTTGTCGTTCAGTGTAAGGGAACGAGGGAGAGCCAGCCCTCCGCTATATGGCTAATTCAAAATAAATGCTTATCCTTTATATTACGCTTTCGTATACATGCTAGGGATGTTGACAAGAACAAATGCATTAATAGGTGTACGTAACATTATATTCTCACCAGCAGGTTCTGTCGATTAAACCTCAAAAATATCTTTTTTTTGTGGTTATTATTCAGATTTATGTGGTAGGCTTAGTTTTGGTCAGAAGTTAACCAGATGAGCAGTGATGACTCAAAAACTGATATATTTTTAAAATGTCAGATTCTTCTTTGTACAAAAAGTATAACTAAATTAAATTGACTTTCTAATTTAATGTCTATGAATATTTCTTTTCTTTACATAGGCTACAGGAACATTGTGGGCAGTCGTGGCCCAGTGGTTAGAGAGTTGGACTCATGACCAGAAGGATGCTGGTTTGATTCTCAGGTCTGGCAGGTAACGGCTGAGGTGCCCTTGAGCAAGACACCTAACCCCCACTTGCTTACTATGTACAAATGTATAGTACAATGTAATGTAAGTCGCTTTGGCTAAAAGCGTCTGCCAAATGTAATGTAAATGTAAACATATGTACAAAAATGATGCTTTGCAACTCATCTCAATTGTGTCTCATGTTTCCCTTTAACCATTTGTGCTTGGCCAAGCCTACTTTAAAAATAAAATTCTTCACAACAAGACATCGTTTATACATTGTTTAACAATATCCTGGCTGTTCCACCCTTTATTTTAAATAATTCAATTTCACACTTATTTTACTTTGTGTAGACTAATTATTATAATGATCTTTTTTGTTGCAAAAAATGCTGGGTTATAAAAGTACAGATACAACACTAGATACAATTAGATAACAGAAAACAAATGTAATTAAAGTATATAATATAAACCAGTCCTGACAACATGAGCATTGCACTATCTTCGAAGGCTGGCGGTAAAAGTCCAGATTTCAGCACCATGGAAAGCTCCACTTAGTCTTTGCAGCCTACAGTTCATTTTCAGAATTAGGATATTTCCCACCTCAACCCGGAAATAATTTCTGAAACTGCGCTTTTTTTCAATGTCACTTAATACTTTTGCAAGCAAGGATTTGAAGCAGAAAATATCCTAAATACGATGTGTTTGGAACGCAGCAGTGAAAGGAGCCGACCTTTATATTCTATGGTCACTTGTACTGTAGTCAGGAGGTTGAAACTTTTAAATTCACGTGCTTTCAAAATCACTTCATAACAAAGGCTTATCCCGTCTTACTGGGCAGTAATATCCGTGACCACCACTCCTGTGTGATACTGCTTTGCTTAGGCCACTGGAGCACCAATGGAGGATGAACAGAGAGACGAGGAAGAATTCGTTCTGCAGTGGGCTGGAAAAAAGCGAGGCACTCATTTAGCACATGCCTACTCAAGTATCTTTTGTTTACCCAAACTATTTATGTATTTATTTATTTTGCATATGTGAAAATGTTAGGATGGTGGAAGATATTGGCAGTTGGTACTTCAACGCTTTATTTATTTCATAACTTATTTTTAGGGATGCATGTGCACGATGACAAAAAGCAGCCATATCCCTGATGGAACTGTATTAGAAAGCGCACTAAATATTCCTATGATTATGCTGCTACTTAACAAGGAGTTTGACATTTTCTGGAGATAACTCTTCGTGCTACTTTCCCCTCATTCAAGGCCCTAATATCCCCCTTTCCAGTGGTCTCTCCCAGTTGACCTAAACGTATTAAAAAGCTCTCCTCTTTAAGAGTTCATAACACTGAGACGCTGTTGTGATAACTGCCGAGTAGCGCTCACCTCTCGCCTCTGCAAAATGCCACGGAGCTCAGTAATGGCTTTATGTAATTCCTGCACTTACCAAGATTATTATACCGAAGAAATGCAATGTAAAAGTGTAATGAGACCATCGATGCATCGGTATTTTCTCAAAAGTTTCTTTAAAAGGAAACGTCGGAGGATATATCTCGAGCCCATTCAGATGATGGGTTGCTTAGAACAAATCGAATGGCAAAATAGATCACGTCTGTACACATTGCTTGGTCACAAAGTATTAAAAACGACTTACAAACATAAAATGAAAACTGTATCTGTTTGAATTCTCCAACTCTCAGCAGCCCCATTAAAATGGTATTTTTCACATTCAAACCGGTCTAATTCCCAGGGCAATGGTTATAAAATATTGCATCTCATGCATGCATCTTACATAATAACATAAAGTATGCTGCAAACATTCCCATACAGTATTACGAACGATGCATTTTTATTCTTGCTATCCAAGTATATTAATAATACGTACTGTAAAACATTATGGTCTTTCAATGCACGATGCATTCAGAGAGGCAGAGAGGAGGTTTTTGGAGCACTTTCAAGGATGCCTGCAAGGTTTTCAAGAGGCAAAAGAAACCGCAAGTCACATTACTGCAATATGTCCCATATTACAAACCCCCCAATGGCACCAGATGAAGGCTCAAACCATAGCAACAATAAAGCCTCTAAGAAACCGAAAAAAGAGAGATCTTCAACCGGAAACACGACTTGACACAATCTCGTACCACACTTGTCTAGGCTGCAAACATTTTTCTTCTCCTGTTCTCGCTTGCTTTATTATCCCTGCTTATAGCAGGTGCCAGAACCCCTTACAGAGAAGCAGAAAGGTAACTCAGCCTTTGGATTGTGGGAGTGGGGTTAGGGAAGCCCGACTGCAGATGCAAAACCCCACTCATAGCTGCAGGTTTCCCTTGCGCTCCAGAAATACACCCGCTCGCCCACCCTTGTGCCCGGACATCCATCCTCGCCTTTCAGGCTGGGAGGGGCCGGAGCTCAAGCTTTCTTCCTGATCGTGACTACGGAGGGTTCCAGCAGTTCCCCGCCCGCTCTGACTGACTCCCCCACATTCCCAGCAACCTCTTCTCTACTCCGAGGCGCAGCTACAGAGCACACCAGCAGGCCAATCTGGCTCTACTCCAGCTACCTGTAGTTATCTAATCACTATCAATGAGAACGTGTTCGCTTTATACGACGCAGTTCGCGTTACGCGGCAGGGGGCTCATCGATTTTGCACTTTCGCTTGTCACGGGGATGAGGCCCGTTACTTTCTCTCAAACTCGCAGCGGGACGTGGCTTATTTGGAGAAATGAATGAACTCATCTTTCATTCGGAGACAAACTCTTAAGGCAAACAGCCTGTTCACATCGGAGGCCCCTAGTTTTCTCCTGCTGTCTGTTTTAAACGGTCTATTTCCTCACAAGGCGGACTTTATAACCGCTGACCCCATCAAGGTGATTCGATAAAAACAAGAATTCATCACCTTTTCAGAAGGGACAACTGCAGACTGAAAAGGGATGAGTCTATTCAAACAGATCGCAATGCTGCTATGAGGAAAAAAGCAACTAAGAATGTGGCGTCTCTCTCTCCTCGCTAACATAAGTAACTATGGTAACAGGCGCTCTGCATGGCACTGCTTCCACAAGCTCTCCAGAAATAAAACTGTTGGGCTAAGAGCGAGCAGGTAAAGACAAAAGATCCCGGGTGCCACTATTTATAGAGGCGGGCTTACATAATCTCCACACAGACCAGCGCTGGCCGAGGGAGGCTGGGTGTTGGGGCGAGAGTGGGACAGGGCCACTGGCCCTGGAATCGAGTCATGTCTGGAGGTTATATTGTAGATTATAAACACAAAAAGCTTCTGGAGGGGGAGGAAGTGCAAGCGCAAACGAACAGAGAGGGGGAAGAAAAGATGGCTGAAAGAAATGTGTGGATTGGATTTTACGGCGGTCGTTGTGCCAAAGGGTGAAAGCTTGGATAAGCTCGGCATACGCGAGCGCTTCAGCAAGCGGGGCTCCCATGGGAGACATACCGCCGTGCGGTGGTGGGAGACGATGCCACTGAACGTCACTGACAGATTCGATAGTGATATGACCAAGAAACATTACACACATATGTGAAGTGTCAGATCATGACATCAACAGAGAACCCAGCTGAAGGGGATTAAGAAACGTCACAGTGATGCAACGGTGTTAGCAGGTGCGAAGTAGCAGCACTCGGATTTGAAAACATTTCCATTGTTTAAACACAGCACTGTGCAGATCTCAAGTTAAAAATATATATATTTATATACATCCATATAAAAAAAATGGTGAATAAAGCATGACTCAATGGCTCCATCTAGCAGGCAAATGCCATCATTACACTTTCCACACTACGACGTGGATCCTTCTGAGCAGGCTGAATGAAGTGTGAATGAACAGCTCCATTCCTATCCACTGCTGGATATAATCATCAAATGAAACACTTCATAACGTTAAAACAGAAGCCTTTGAGAATTTAATGTTATAATTGCTCCATTACAGGGCAAAAAAGTGTGACTCATATGAATAGGCCCCCTACCACTCGTACCAATGGATGCAAACAGAGGCTCAGGAACTCATCAATGCGCAAATGGAGGAACTCTGACTCATCTATTTATGCCTGCGCGTTAGATCTCGCTAATGCTGTTTTGGCTATTATCCCATTGTACCGTGCGTCTGTGGAGGGGGGGATTGCGCATTGAATGTTTTAGTCACACTGATCAACCAAAAACTACAAAGACGGGAAAATGCATTTCAAAGGGCGATAGCGATGAGGGCTACATACTATGATGCCCATGGGGAATGCAAACAAAGCGCAAGATGCGTGTTTATCTCGTTTGTCTGGTTGACCATGTTTCGCATTTTCTGCCTAAAAAGAAAATATCAAATAGAGAATGACTCAGATCTCCAAAACACTGCTGACGCAACCAGGAGCGTGTAAACAGAGAGATGACTTCACTTTTGAACTTCTCCCCAAACAACAACAGCAATACATTTATCTCACGGACCAGATAAAAAAAACTGTTGCCTCATTGCAAACTCGTTTACTAAAGAAAAATACACATAATCTGATATTTCAGTAATTCTAAAACATATATAAAGTTTATCTATCCATTTTTTAAAACACGCTTGTCCTCTGCAAGAGCACAGGGGGATGAAGCCTATGCCAGCATCTTTATATATAAAGTTTTCATTGTAATCACACAGACGTTGTTCAGGTTTCTGTAGGAATTTACTTCACTTAATCTTTACAAAACGTGCGTGCAACATCAACAACAACGAAACACTTTGCAAATGTGACATCAGCCAATAGCCTAGGGATAATTATTTAATCATTTACTCACCCTCATGCCAAACCTGTATGACTGTCTTTCTTCTGCAGAACACAAAAGGAGACATTTTGAAAAACGTTGGTGCTCAAACAATTTGGGACCCTATTGACTTCCTTTGCATGGACACAAAACCACTGAGACATTTCTCAAAATATCTTCTTTTTGGTTCCACCGCAAAAAAGAGTCATATACAGGTTTTGAACAACATGATGCTAAATAAATATTGATCATTTTTATTTCTCAACTGTTGAATGAATAAAAAAGCACATGCACATACTAAACATATACCACAGCTTTGAGTGTATTGCCATGATTGATCAAAACTTTTAATACCATCGATTCAAGTATTCAAGTACAAGTATTTAGAAAAAGATTTTGATTTATTTTGTTAAATTAAGCCAATGCGAAGAAAGAAAAATGGCGCACCGTCTTTCCTGAAGTAATACAGATAACATAGCTTTACCTGATCCAGGAAAATCCTGTGCCTCTTAAACCTGAGGATCCACATTAAATCACATTAAACGATATGTAAAATTGAAATATTTAAACCGTTTGGAATTTCATTTATGATAATAAATGAGAAACTAAAACCAAAATCACCAATTTGCTTTTTTGTTTTCAAATAAAGTAAAAATGAAATACATTTCGTTAGAACAAACATATGGCACCGTTTGAACATCTTGACTCTGAACGTCATGCTGAATCCTGCTACTGATTTTCAGTATTTTTCGGCTAATATTAGTACAGTCAGAGCTGACCAGCCTGTAAAGGGGTGGCTACCCTGTCCCCTGCCAGTACTATCGCTATACTGTTCCCAAATGTATCCGGTTTCCAGATACTGCTTGTAAACATTATTGATGAGGTTAGTCCTGAGCTCTTGATAGATGGCGGCTGCTTTTTCCTTGTACGGCCCTTCAACGCTGCCGTAGTGATGGAGTGCTCTAACAGCCAGGTAGTTGATGTTGATCCAAATGGGACCTCGCCAGTAGGGGGCGTCATGTTCCGTGTTCCTCTTCATGTAGAGAGGATCGGCACGCGATAGCGAGCGCAGACCGTAGGGCGTCCAAAGGCGTTCTGGATCTTGAATGTCTTGTAAAATATGCTCCAGTTTCGGAGAGTCCGGTGTCAGAATATGTAGCAAGAAAGGAAAAAGGCTAACATAGCCTAGCGCATTCACATACTGCAGCTTGGGGGCCCTGCGAACCGAACGAACCAGTCGGGTGACCGGAAACTGGTGCCGTGGTTGTCCGGGGGGCACATACACCTTTTCCTGCTGGAGTGACACAGCTTGGGTGTGGTTGCCATAATCGCCAAAAGCCCGCAGATTATCGGACCAGTGCAGTTCATTTAACAGCTCATTATTGCTGAGGGTTTGATGGGTGTTCTCGTACACCTTATGGGGCTCCCCAAGTATTCTCGCTACATTTGCCATAATCCCGGAGGCCAAGGCCATCCAGCAATACAAGTCCACGTGCCTCTCGTCAGCAGAGGGGTGGGAAGCTCGTGGGTAGTCATCCAGACCGGACGTCAGGGTCTTGGGATTTAGAAACAAGTTGGTGTCTTTGTCCCTCCCTCGCCATCGGTAGGAATTGGACATCGGTCCAGCTTGCGTCGTGTTAAACCACTCGAACCACGTCTGCAGTTTTGGGTAAAGCCTTCTCAATGTAGGAAGATGAGAAGACAACCTATCCGGCTTGGCCTCCAGCTGCTCCACCAGCTTTTGCAGAACCAGGAACAGTGTGGGTGGGTTGGCGTTTTCATTATGCTGCACTATAAATTCGGACGGTACTTTGCTGCGCGCCTCGTCGTCCAAGATCTGCTCACGTGGGATCCAGCCCTCGACGTTGATAAGATCGAGCCAGTGTGATACGACCTCCAGTGATAACGGTGGGTCCCATTTGCTCAGAAGAAGCTGATGAAACCCTTCGTCCCAGAGAAAGCCCCTTGGAAAGAAAGAGCGAGATGGTACCGCCGTGAAAAGCGGGCTTTCGGGGTAAAGCAAAGGATGCTCGTTGTACACTGACTGTACGACCGACTGGCCGTAAAAATATCCCATACCGCCGAGCATGTTGCTTAAAGCTGCCTTGGCGAATTTTATCTGCGATGATATGAACCCTTTAGCTTGGAGGCCAAAGGTACCCTCGAACTTCTCATCGAAAGCCCCCTTGCGCTTCTCCAGCTCGTCTGTGAGAACAGAGCCCGCGAGCTGATTCGGACGATCGCGGAAGCTTCCGGATTCAAACAAAACTTCAATTTGGAAAGGTGTCTGAACGGTCACCTGATGCACCACAAAGTCGCTCTCTGTCTTGGGATCTTGCTGCTGGTTGTGATGGGTCGTGACTTTGTGAGAATCCACTGCAAAATAAGATCTTTTTTCACTTTTGGTTGGACTGAAAATGAACTTGTAGTTCAGGCTGTTCTTCACTATATCCGTCAGCTTATCCAGGCCAGGGCTCCTGGTCTGCAGGTAATTATATCTGGGAGGAGAGATAGCATATGGCAAATTGAATTTCGTTCTTTTCGCTCTACACCGAAAATATTACAGTAAGTATTAGCAAATATTATATTACCATAAACTATGTTGCATTGCTATTACAAATGTTCACAAGTTTCACTTAATGCGTGTGTGTATAGTGCTCAGTTTACTAAAACAATCTACATTTGTGTGTCGACACATAACATACTTGGCATATTTGCCAGTAGCACCTTCCCCTGCAGTTGGTTTTCCAAAAGTAATCTTGAAGTTGCCCAGCTCTTCAGATGCTCCTGTAACAGAACTCAAGTGATTTTTTTCTTCTATGTGAGCTTGCAAGGAACCTTGAACGTCGGTGGCAGCGTAGAACATCAGTGAGATCACCGGAGCCGTGGCAGCTGAGCTCTGCCAGACAAAGACAAATGTGATGAAGCATTTTAAATGTTGAAACATTTTTGTGTTCATCCGAATTAGTCACACTTCATTCTAGTAACAATGAACTTGACTTCTTATATTGTGATTTTCTTTTGTAAAATGATTGAATAATACATGAAAGGCATACAGGTGAGTAGGCGAGCAAATAACATTAAAATTAAAATTGTTACAAACAACTGTGCATTTTAAACAGAATACTGGTATTACTGGTTTAGTTGATTAAGACTCAATATAACCTAAGCTCTTATTAAACACAAATTACATTGTTTTGCTTCATAATACTCCCCAGATTTCTATATATGCTCCTAAATGCTCTGTAAATCTCTGTTTTTAGTAATAGCCATCTGTATATTATGTTCATAGTATATATCTATCTGTAAATCTCTGTTTATAGTAATAGACATCTGTATATTATGTTCATAGTATATATCCATCTGTTAATTTCTGTTTATAGTAGAGACATCTGTAAATCATGGTCATAGTACATATCCATCTGTAAATTACTTCTATAATATTTATTTATGTAATTTATGCAACCACTGTATATCCTGCACTTGCTGCTATTGCACTTCTGGTTAGACCTAAACTGCATTTCGTTGCCTTGTACTTGTACACGTGTAATGACAATAAAGTTGAATCTAATCTAATCTAATCTAATCTAAAAACATGCTTTTTACTCACATGTTGCTTTGCAGTAATCCTCCATGTCCAGTCTCCGCCGTGATCTCCACCCATACGCTTCACAAACTCTGTAGTCAGGGTGAAATCGCGGTCGTGAATCTCCTGGACTCCAAAAGAGACGCCGTCATGCGTCTGCCATCCGTAGCCCTGCAAACGGTCCCCTTGCTCACAAGTGTGCCTCAAATTTCCATCCACATCAGCAAACTGACGCATCCACATTAAACCTAAATAAAAACAAATAATTGTCGTAACACGTCCCAAATTCGCCTATAAAAGACAACATTTGCATTTGACATGCATTTAAAATGTAAATGTAGATGATGCACACTAATGTCCGAAACGACATTATATGCATTTAGGATATACATTTTATTAGTAAGTGTGAATAAACCCATGACCTTTGCACTAATATAATGCACCACCACATGGACAGAAAAAAATCACCCACAATATCACAAAGACAAGCAATACAATTCGGAATGGTGTTAATAAAATACAAGCAAATGTTAATATGAATGTGCAACACGCTACCTGTCACAACAGATCTGGGACTTCTTGTTTTCATTCCAAAGTACACCTGGGGTCGGTAGGAACCCCAAAATTTCTCTGGAGACACCGCCGGACTTGAGCTATTCGCATTCAGAACCCGTGGAGATGGGTGCAAGGTCACGACCCTCCTGGCCAAGGCTGAACGCATATACAGAGCATAGAAAAACCAGATGAGGCTGAAGATGCACAAACCGATGGATATATTGATGAACACCTTTCCGATGTCGGTTTTCTTTTTCTTTTCTCGGCGTGGTGGAGCAGGTGCTTTCTCTTCTCGTGGACTAGGCACTCCATCACCTGTCGATACCCTCTTACGTCGCTTACCCATATTTCCTTTAACCTAACTTAACCATTCAAATGCACCTGTAAGCCACCAAAAAACATTTTTTTTAGAATTGACACTACATACTTTACGTGTGTTATAGTACATTTACTGGAACATCTGACACCATAACATGACTGCACATCTGCGCTTCAAACTGACAGTATAGCCAGCTGAACGAATGAATGAAAGATCGTCCGTGAGTATTATAAACATCTGCGCTAAGAATTCTTTCTAAAATTTATATATTTCACAAATGTAAAACTAAAATATTATACTTTGGTTGACGTTACCTTATCTACGTGTCGCTACACTACTGGGAATCGTTATCAGCAGTATGGACACTTCCGCATTTCCTTACAGTGAAACCAGAGGGAAGCTAACGGTAAAATCAAATTTCTTCAAAATAAAAGACCTCCTGCGTTGCTCAACTACATTTGCTACGCATACAAAAACGCATAGCTCGAGATTTAAAATATATATATTGTATACTTATCAAAATACACTTTATACTTTCTAAGTCAGCAAACTTGTCAGTAACTTTTGCCTCTATCTCCATCACTGTCTGAAACATACTTTCCTTAAAAGTTATTTACGTATTTATCTTTATGGGACAGTCCCGGTTTTTGGTGTTCTGTCCCTGACTGTCTGGAGCTACAGCAAATACACTGAAAAAGCCCGATCAAGAGCAATCATGTAGTAATTATTTACACCAGCAGAGGGGGGCTGTGAGCGACACTAATTACGCGCCCCGCTGCATTAGCGATTAATTTACGACGAGACCTGAGAAAGCATCATAAAAAGTCTTAAAAGTTTTAATCACTGATTGTAATGACTATACAGTTTGTGAAAATATATAAATACAATTAGAGAATGTTAAAAATGGTAACTAGCCTACATTATTATTTATCATAGGCTTTCATATTTCTTATATTTTTGTAGTGTTATTGAATTTTGTCGTCTGTGAAATCAGGCCAAAATGTTTTTCAACACTGGGGTCGCTATATCACTTCACTACTAATAAGAAATGTGATTAAATTAGCTTTGTCATTTTCTTTGCTGCTCAACCGCATTTGGATTGACACCTAGAAAGAACGGCGCTCCTTTGTTGAGGACAAGATATTTGTATGAGTTAACTGACGCCATTTCCTTCCATTGGAAAGAATTGAGCGTAAAACGTCACCACACAGACAGGATATGTGTGTCCGGTATATTATTTGATACAGTTATGACGTCAATATAGGCTACTGCTTGTATTGGCCATTTTAAATACAATTATACAATTATAGGCTACCTTGCCCATCCTTTGTAAGAGAAAATGAAAGTATGCAAAATACAACAGATTATTGTGCAACATAGGCCTATACACATAACAGGTGCTTCTTGTAAATAGGACACACAACGTCACAGATTATTGTGTAACATATAGACATACCAGGTGTTTATTGTAAATAGGACACACTTGTATTGAAAGGCTGCTTCCTGGATTGAAATATATAAATAGTCCTTCTTCTGTAGGCTAACAAACACCACATTGTCATTTCAAGCTTTTTAGCCAACATCAAGGATTAAGGTATGACAGCCATTTTTTCCTCATATTCTTCTGTAAATTTGTGATATCGATCAAAGGCCTCATGACAAGAGCTGTAAAACAGAATAGTTGAATGGGTGTAGTATAATTGTGATATCTTGCTTTATAGGTTGAGCCATAATGTCTCACAGTTCATTTTGTACATTCATCCTCTTTTTTGCCGTGCTGCAAAATGAAAGAGGGACTTTGGCATTCAAGACATTGTTTACTAGTTCTACTAAACACCAACAAATTACGCAAGAAGCAATCTTACAAACAACAGCAGAAGTGTGCAGGGTTCAGGCCATTCAACAAGGGAAAGATTTTGTCTTGGTAAGCATATTAACGGGACAGTTTACCCAAAAATGAAAATTCTGTTTTCATTTACTCACCATGGTTGTTCATTTGTTCTGAATCTGTATGCATTTCTTTATTCTGATGAACACGGAGAAAGTTTCTTGGAAGAGTGCTTGTAATCAAACAGTTCTTGGCCACCATTGACTAGTAGGAAAAATTGCTTTATGAATTTCTTTGTTCTGTTGAACACAAAACAAGATATTTTGAAGAATGTAGGAAAGCAAGCAGTTCTGCGGAACATTTGACTACCAACTTTTCCTGGTAGTCACTGGTGGCCAAGAACAGTGTACAGAAACACACAATGAAAAGATTTTTATTGCCTAATATAGAATGCACTGTAAGTTACTTTAAATAAAAGTGTCTACCAAATGTGTAAATACAGTGTGTATGTACAAATTAATTGCACGTCTCTTCTTTTAGCCCATTGTTTTGACGGTTGAGTCAGTGACAAAAGCTTGTTCGTCTCCTGAATCAGCCAAAGGATTTCAACAAGCTATTAGTAAAATCAACCACTGTAATGCCTGGGTAGACTTTTGGCATGTGACCCATAAAGAATACCATTTTGATTCGGAGTCATTTTTGAAGGGTCGGGACCTCATTACAGAAGGCGTTAAAGTTGTTAAAGCTGCCGCCCAACAGAAGAACTACGGAACCGCACGAGAGAGGTTGGGTACAGCTCTACATACTCTTCAGGTAGAAAGACCAAGTTCCTCTCCTGCAATATTTTAAAATTGTTCATGTGCAAAGTGTTTAGGACAGTTATCACACAAAGTAGCAACCAAAGGAAAATAAATGAGAATGGTTAAATATGTTATATTCAAAGAACTGCTGACTTTACAAAGTGAAAACATTTACCATGTCATGAACCAGTTTACAGTGATGTTTGGCAGTTTGAAGGTGGGGCTACAGCCTAAAATGTAACCAAACATTGAAGTGTGTGATGTTTTATGTATGTGAATGTTTGTGTCATTGATCCTGTTCAAGGATTTCTACAGTCACAGCAACTGGATAGAACTGGGGAACCAATTTCCCTACACCAACCTGATCCGACCTGATAGCAAAATAGAAAACATTGCAGGTACATTTATTTTAATCACTGTGGCTATTCAGTTAGGCTAAACACAACAAAAATATTGTTGGTTTCTTTTAAGCTTTTTTTCTTCGGAACGTTCAGAACGGGTAAGGTTCTAAAGAGGAGAAATATATAAACTAACCATAAACAATAGCAATTAACAACTGAATAAACAATAACATCCAACAGCAATAACAAGCAATAGACATACTTTTAATATTCATATCAGTGTCATTCTGATGGTTAGGGTTTTTTCACCCCCTGTGGTGAAAATTGAGGTTTTAATGTTGTTTTATGTTTATCTGGTGTTATATGCATAAGAGAAACCATTTTAAATCATTGCTGAGTATTTTCTTCATAAAACTGCAGTTTACCAAGAACCACCACGGGTTAAAATTGACCTGTGGATGTATTTCAAATGTACATAACTAAAACGTACAAATGTAAATATTTACAATCCCCTGTTGTTAAAAATGGTTTAGATCAAACCAGATTAAAAAGCAGGGCATTTCTATCTGTAAGCGCCGTCGGGTCAAATTGATCTCATGCCTTTATTTTTTATGATTACCCCATGTTTTGTTCTCTTGTCCGACTTATAAATGATATAACTAAACAAATGAATAATTATTTAGGTGAAACTGTGCGCTTGAATTTGTCGTTGCATCAATAATTATACCGCTAAGAAAAGTGATTTTCTTTTTTATAGATGAAACCAACAGTATTACAATTCAAAATATGAATCACAGTCTTATTTTCTGTCATCAGAATAAGTTATTCAACGTTGCAATACACTACTTCCACCGCTTCATCGGAAGTTGTGACTTTTTACTGCACTTGGATCCAGCTTTCTAGTCTTCACTTAATAGCCTGTAACCAATCACATCAACTCATTTGACCCCTGCGGATCAGCAGTTTGAGACATAAATATGCAAAGATGGAACGTCATGATGAGGAAACAGCTTAACGTGGCTCAAGGCAGCAATAACCTAAGAACACAGAATTTTCTGTTATTATGTTGATGTTTGATATCAGTGGTAAAGAAATGTATTTAATAATTTGGTTATACATGCCATTGTATTGGTACATTAAACCACAAAGCTGTTTTCTTATAATGGACATCTATGGGGAGGACAAAAGTATGTATACGGGTTATTTTAATTAAATAACAGTTTAGTATTGCAATAACAAGACATGTAGCCTAAGTAGCCCATAATATAAAGTAGCCTTTATATTATATAAAGTTATTATTAGCTATATAACTACACAATTATCCCGGAAGAGTGTAAGATAATAACGACCGAGTCCCAAAAAATATCCCAAACTCGAGGTAGCCTACAATTTACCAAATCACCAAAGCAATGAATGAAAAAGGGTTTTTCACGTTATATGTTTTAGAAAGTCCACTATATTGCGGTGCATGGGGACGGGATGGTCTGTTTTTTTTTACCAAAGGCCATATAAAACTTTAGATCAGGGTTTTTTAACGTAGGCTATTAGAGATTCAGAACACCGCATAGCAACTTTTCAATACTGCACCAAGCAAAAATCAATCGGATTTGTAATCATTACAAAGATTAAGCACCTAACAAGGTTTACACATGTTAAATCTAATGAAGTGTCTCCCCCACGACATAAATGGATATGGCGTTTTTGTGGGCGTTCCCAGCTATGCCGACCAAGTCTATTGGACAGTCAGTATAGTCCTACCTCTTTTTTGTTGCTTACATCATGTGGTGAAGAATTGTCGTTGAGAGGAAAAAGGTGTGCACGTAATGGTGTGCACGGATCAATAATTTCTAATAATCACTGCAACACTGTGTAAAACCCACTTTTTTATTTCATAGTGACTTTAAAGGTAAATATAATAAATGCCATCATTGTACAGCGATCGACTTATTATTAACTTTCAGTTTATTTTTATGTTCCTTCTATTTTAAGATCAAGCTACTTGTAAAAATTGTGATGGAGGCAACTGTATAAACAACATACTGGAGAATGTTATAAGTGAGAAAAAACTGACATCAGGATACTTTGGAATCTTCAAACCACCTGGTATTAAGCTTGTATTATCACCATGTATAAAAATAAACATCTTTATTACGATGATTAATTTATATTGAGGTCAGCCGTAGAATATACCTTTTAAAGATGTGAATGCACAGTCAGAAACTGAGTACTGACTATTGCAGGGAAGTGTAGCCATGGAAATTTGGGAGATTTTTCAAGTTTGCTAAGTCCCAGAGGTGGGATTAACAAAGATGCACGAACATCCAGCCATGGACACCTGCACGACAAAGCTGCAAATGTGGCTACTGCTGCAACCAGAGAACTACTGGAAGACATTAGGGGTGTGGTTGGAGACTCCGATTTCTTGAGGTTTGTGCACTATAATATACTGTATGTTAAATGAATTGTATTTATTTTATATTGTTGTTAGGTCCAATATAGTTTTTAACTATGCAATCCACAAACCTCTAAAACAACCCACTCCCAGTTATATACTTGATAAATAACTTACATTACTTTTTGTCTCACTCTTAGATTGATGGGATTCTCACAGAATTCAGTTCTGTGCTTTGCAATAGACACCACAGGAAGTATGGAAGATGACATTAAGGAAGTACGACGGGTCACGTCTTACATCATTGACAGTAAAAGAGGCACAGCAAATGAGCCCCTGGAATACATTCTGGTGCCATTCAATGACCCCGGTTAGAGACACTTTTCTACTTTCACAAAGAATGTGTACGCATTTGGAAAACAAAATAAAATGCAGCTTGTTTAAATGACACTTTTACACTTCCAAAGACTTTGGACCACTCTACAGAACATCAGATGCTGACGAATTCAAACGACAAATCAATGCACTACAAGCTACTGGAGGAGGAGACGAACCAGAGCTTTGCCTCTCAGGACTTTTGGTACGAAAACTACCGATTTAAATGATAAATCATCTTTCAAAATATATTTAAAATGTTTATCTTTTTTATGGGAGGTGGAGCCTTAATGTAGGCCTATATGAAAACACCAATGGATTGTACAAATATAAAAAGAAAGTGAAGACTGTAAACTATTTCTTTTTCTTTTTCCAGCTGGCTCTCACCGGCTCACCCCCAAAGACTGAGATCTTTGTTTTTACAGATGCAAGCGCAAAGGATATTGAGTTGGTCAATACTGTGAAGGCGTTGATTGAGAGCACAAAGTCTGTTGTAAGTATACAAATATTATTTCAATTTCATTCTCTAAATCTTTATTTCTTAAATCTTGTGTATATTAATGTACATATAGGCTAGGTATGTTTGCATATATACTGAATATTGTTTACATTTTTTTTATTAGAACTAAATCAGAAAATGAATTATTTTGTAAAGATGTGCTTTGTCCAATAGGGTGCAAATTTTGTTTATCAAACAAAACTGATAAAAATTTAAACTTGAAATTTATACTGGGGCACGTAAAAGGTGTAGCGACGCACCTGTCTTTAAAGTTGTGATCTCGACGCTAATCTCGCATGTTTTTTACTAGACATGTAAGCAACTGTTTTAGATTCCTTTTCTGACAGAAAACTTATGATTATTATATCGATCAACAATGTTAGTCTTATTGTTTGAATGTCTTGTTCTTAATTTAGCACGAGTGTCATGTATCGTTATATAACGTTAGGCTATTTATTGAACAAGCTAACATTTTCAGATCATCTGTCTAAATAGCAATAGGCTAAATTAATTTCATGAATTAGGCCACGTCTAATGCATCTCATTCATTATAATTAAATAAAATCACGTCATCAAACCCAACATTTATGAAACTTTATTATTTTACATCATCCATGAACATGATTTTTCATTCACGTACCATCAGCGATGGAGTTGAAAACAACAGTTCCCATCATTCCACGCTCCTGCATTGCGTCATCAAGCTACGTCGTTGTTTTAAACATATCTGTTTTGAATGTGCGTCCTCTAGTGGCGGATTTAATAAACCTTTCTTGATAATTGTCTTTTCAAACGTGTTTGTATTACATCACTCCTGCGCTTTATTCATTTTAAACAAGAGCATGGGTGTGTCGCAGTTTGTAACGCAGATGCGGAATAGAATCCAAATATCGCGAGAAAATAAAAATAAACGTCTGTTCCATCCCAGTTTATCAGTGAAATGTTAGGAATCACTTCATTATAATTTTTACATATTTGGGTGGAATAAAATTTGATGTAGGCCTACTTCATTAAAGTGTGCAATTGCATTAATTCCCCCATGAGCTTCGTTTATGAACCTTTTTCCTGCCTTTCTTTTGTATAGGTGACATTCATGCTGACTAATGTGTTCAGTGCTCGTCGGAAACGGAGTGATGATCCTAACCAAGGGCAGAAGCAGCATGTCTCCAACAGAATGTTCAGTCTTTCTAACGAGATCTATATGGATCTGGCTCTGGCTTCAGGGGGACAAGCCATAGAAGTCACCAAAGAGACACTTCCTCAAGCCACTAGCATTATAGTGGAAACATCCACACCAACCCTAGTAAGGAAATTTAAAAAACTGACAATGTAGAGTTATTTACATGTTTTACTAATTTGTCTCATCAACCTGTTATTCAAAATAGTGTGTAGTATTTGCGAGGAGTGCAATTTGTTTCAGTATATTTAAAGTATTCATGTATTTCAATATGACCACAATATCAATATTTGATTCTGCAGTTTCGCTTTTGCTTCCTCAGGTTACTGTTTTCCAGGCTGTAAGGAACCCAGGAAAAGTGGAAAACTTCTGTTTCATCGTAGACTCCTCATTAAAAAACTTGACAGTCTATATTACAGGCAATTCTCCAGTATTTAACATCACAAGCCCGTCAGGTATGCTTGACATTTACTGGGTCAATGCACACAAAATACAGCTGTGGAAAAAATGAAGAGACCATTTCAAAGACCATTTTCAAACTTTTCTTGAATTTACTATTTATAGGTATGTTGTTAGGTAAAATTATGATTTTTGTTTCATTCTGTGAACAACAAACAATATTTCTCCCAAATTTCAAAGAAAAATATTGTTTATATTTGCATTTATTTGCAGAAAATGAAAACTGAAGAAACAGATCAAAATAACAGAAAAGATGCTCTGTATTTTTTCAGACCTCAAATACTGCAAAGAAAACAAGTTCATATTCACTTTTAAGCAATGCAACGATAATTTCTGTACATGTACTTTTATGAGGTGCCGTAGGGTTTAAATGAAACTGCTTATGAATACATATATAAAACATGTGCATAAACATATATAAATTACTCACATATAAAGGTATACAATAGGATGTTCAAGCAAATACATGTGTGTTCTTGTTAGGTATATATGCCCGCATAAAGATGTGTGCATGCAGGAAGTATATATGTGCAAATGTTTATATGTATATGCATCGAGTTTATATGTATACATGAGTGTCTATAGGTGTATGTGTGCATCAAGTTTACATGCATATGCAAGTTATTCACAAGTGTATATGCATGCATTAATAAAATAGGATGTATTGGTATGGATTTCATATTAGTATGCATATGTATTTGCTTGAACATCCTATAGTAGACCTATATGTAAGTAATTTATATATGTGTATGCACATGTTTTATATGTATTCATAAGCGAGTTAATTTAAACCCTATACGGCGTCTGATATTATTTATGGGATAACCTTGATTTGGATCATAGTTTTCATGTGTCTTATCATGCTGTCAGTCTTTCACATTGCTGTTGGATGACTTTGTCACTCCTGAGGTTTGATTTTGTTGAAATTCAACAAACACTGGACTGGAATGACCACAATACATCTAGAAATGCTGCATAGATAAAGATTTTGAATGGTCTCTTAATTTTTTCCACGGCTTTATATGCACTTGTTTAATGGTGTTGTTTACCTTCATAGGGTATTCTCAGACCAATGATGAATTAAGTGGACAGTTGGGGCTGGTTAAGCGTGTGGGTAACTTTTACACAGTGCGGCCGACTGTACTTGACTTGGTAGGCATGTGGAACATAAACATTAGCTCATTACAGTCCTACACCGTCAAAGTCATTGGTAATTTTTAAATATATACATATTCACTTACTAATTACTGCTAAAATGTCATTTACAAATGCATAAGCCGAAGCACATCAAGAAAATCTGTTTTTTCTTTATTTCAATAACCAGGCCAAAGTGACATTGACTTCCTTTTTACATTTGTTGAACTTATGGAGAGTGCTCATTCAGGCTACAGTGAATTAAGTGGCAGACCCCCAGCAAGTAGGTGTTTGTACATATATAACCAGTAACTAACATCTTGTCAGTATTTCCCCTAATCTCCTCTCTCTTTTCTTCTACAGACAGTAATATCACACTCTTGCTCACTATGGTGGGTGGGGACTCTGTTACCCCAACAGAGGTAGCTCTTGTGGATGCAGTGGGATCTCAGACAATTAATGGAACTCTAGAAAACATTGCAGGTGGCGATTACTTCATCACAATAACTAATGTCCCAACTGGAGAATTTGTTGTTCGTGTGATTGGAGAGAAAAGCTCCCTGCGTTCATCTATCAACAGTTTTCAGAGACAATCTGTCACTCAGTTTAGAGCATCCAGTGTGGTTATTACTGTAAGTACTGTGCTGTCATTAGTTCAAAACAAAGTTACGCCACTGCTAAATTGGCAAAACGAAAAATTGGTTCCAGACCAGCAGATGTCACCATGTAGTTATGCTCTTAATGGATTCACCAAAACATTAAATTTCCATCATTTACTCACCCTAACGCCACCTTCCTCCAGTTGACACAAACTAATAATTTTTTATTTAAATGTTATCTTCTAAAAAACAGCTTTTATCTTTATAAACAAAATAATTATTTGTGAGGAAATTGATTCCAGTGTTGTCGTCTTGGTGAAGCTACTCTAAAACTATAGTTTGACACGCTACACATAAATTTAGATACAGTTAAACTACTCTTTTAAAAGTCCGAAAACTTTCAGAAAAAAAGGTTTCTTTGGAATTACTCAATTTAATCATGTACAGCGATTCCACACAATTTAATACGTTTGTTTTCTTCTTCAAGAAAAGTTATGTTAAAAAAAAAAATCATGTGTAACCAATGTACATGATTAAATTGAGTAATTTCAATGAACCTTTTTTCAGTGTAGCTACTGTTTTTACAGAACAAAGACATTTATACAGGTTTGGAACAGCTAGAGGGTAATTCTTGATTCTGTGAACTATCCCTTTATGCGTTTTCCCTCAAAAACATTATTTCTCTTATATACATTTATTAACCCACTAGAGTCATTTGGATTACTTTAATGATGTACAATAGTGGTTCTGTCATTCTAAGTACCTCATAAAAAACATGATGGCATTTTAAAATAAAATAATTAAACCACTGTTTTTATCTTCAGGCTCAGACAGATATTGTGTGGGAACCTGGAAAAACACTGAGCATCCCTTTCACAGTAATGCACAATGGCTCTAATGAACGCCTTAACATTAATGCCAGGAATGATCGGGAGTTTGTCACAGAGTTTCCCAGCACTATGCGCATTGAAAGTGGGAGCAGCAATGGCACAGTCAACATTACTGCACCCTCAGCCACTCTTTCAGGCACCGAAGTGACTCTCACCATAGAGGCTACAACACCAGAGACAGGGGATTTTAACTATGCTGTACTAAGGCTCACAGTTGTCACGCCGGTAAGGACTTTAGGATCAGTTTTGAGTTCTTAAAGTTTGAGTTTGTATTTATCTGAAATTGTTTTCCCCCCTCAAGATTACAGACTTCACTCCTCCAGTATGTGAGATTGTTAGCATAAATGCCAACTGCACAGGTAACTGTAGCTCATCCTCATGGGAGCTCATGGCCAACCTTACTGATGGAAATGGTACGGGAATTACAAGTGTGACAGTCCGGCAGGGTCTTGGAAACCTCAACATTAGCACCACGCTCGGGGACAGAGGTGTAAACGTGACTCTGGCATACTACAGAGCTTCCTGTTGCTCTCAAGAAATGGAATTGGTTGCTGTAGACGGAGCTGGTAACGTTGGCACATGCTCAAAATCAATAAGGCCCAATGTTGCCCCCACATCCAATACCTTTACTTCAACTACATCACCAAACACCTCCTTATCTACTTTTACTACAACTTATATACAAAAAACAACTTTTTCTTATACAAATGCCACTACCAACAGTGCTGAACACTCATTGTATGTCTCTTTGTGGGTTAGCGTGAAAGCCATCTTGCTTTTCCATGTATTATGCTTTTATTTATTTTAACTTGGTTGCCCTTACTGTACCTATAAAGCTTTCTGCAGTGAACAAGCAATTCCCTAGTAGCAACAAAATACAGTACAACAATAATGATTTTGTCTAATGATTTTTAAGGATAGCCTATCAATTAAAAGATCAATTAAAGTCTCAGTGGTTTTGTGTCCATACAATGGAAGTCAATGGGGACCAGTGTTGTTTGGTTACCAATGTTTTTCTAAATGTCTTCTTTTGTGTTCTGCAATAGAAAGTCACAAGTTTGACAGTAAGTAAATAATGAAAATCCTTTTATTTAATAATGCACAATAAAATGAAGAATAAACAGAATTAAGTCTCATGGCATGTTGACTTTAACACACTTTAGTGTGTATTGCCACAATGTCCCAAACTATTTTTATTGGCTGTTTATCAGTTGGAATAAAAATCAGCCTGCAAGTGATTTCAACAACATTGTTCCTCTGTATTATTATTATAGCTTAAGTGTGAACTCCCACATTCTCTCTGTTATTTTTCTTTTAACTTTAGTTATTGTTCTTGGTGTGAAAGTGCCTTAAATATAGACAGAAACTTCTTTTGCACTTTTTGACTACACAATTCTACATCTGTCCATCAAGACAAACAGTTTCTCTGTTGGTGCTTTACCAGGATGTACTTATGTGCAAACATTCGTCCACATTGTTCGCACGTGAAAGGCTTCTCACGTGTGTGGATCTTCATGTGCGTTTTAAGGTTAGATGACTGGTTGAACATTTTTCCACACTGGTTACAACCATAGGGCTTCTCGCCTGTATGAACATTCAGGTGCTTTTTAAGGTTACTCTGGTCAGAAAAATGCTTGCCACAGTGCAGGCATCTGAATGGTTTCTCTCCCCTATGAATGCTGTGGTGTCTTCTGAGACTGGATGCCTGACTAAATCGTTTTCCACACAGTGTACAGCTGTGAAGCCTCTCCCTCGTATGTAGCTTCTGGTGCAGAAGCAGGGTACTGGGTTGAGAGAAAGCTTTCCCACAATGTTTACACAAAAACTTGTCTTTCCTTTGCATCTGAGCACTGTTTGGCTGTTTGAAAGAAAGGGAAAATGGGGATGACTCAGATGGAGAAATCATCACTTTCTCAAGTCCAGCAGCAGCTCCATCGTTGTGCATTACGTGATGCTCAACATCATGGACAGGCAAGTCATTAGAGTCTATGTGAGATGCATAGGAGCGTGTGGGATCTCCGCTCCCTCTGTACAGCAGAAACTGATTCTCAGAAGGTCCGGCATTGCAGTCAGATTCTGCGTAGGAGTGATTGTTTGTGGCTACGTCAAATGTCCTGGAATCCCATGAAGCATAGGAGGCGACCGTATGCAGGTTAGACTCTGACGCTCCCTCAGGACGTCTCTCCATTCTGGGTTCACCTATTATGAAACATAAAAAATATACAAATAGGAAGGCAAATATCTAATAATTAAATACAGCAATTGTTGAATTCCCCCTTTAAAAACACAAAAAATATTGTAATTACCGCCAAGCATGTGCACGCCTGGACTTGTGACAATCATGTCTGGGTTTTCATTCTTTAGGAGATCAGTTTGCATTCCACTGGTCTGACAGGGGAGCAAATAATAAATAAAGAATTTGTAAGATCAAACATAATAAAAACAAAATGGATACAAAATGGGACAGTTTTTACCATTTATTTAATCATTTAATTTTTTCCATAGAATAAGAAATGGAACATTTTAGATTATTGGATTTTAGATATGATTTCATTTCATGGAAATACATAGTGACCACATAAATATTGTATTTTCACTATTTGAGAAATACAAAACCCTTAGCCAGTACACTGTACACTTACAGGTGTGTTCAATAGTTGCCTTATCTCGTACTGACCTGTTGATGGCATAGTTGGACACTGGTAATGTTCTGGTCTATGAAATTATCTCTGTTGACTGCTGCAAAAATCCCTGCATTTCCATACTGGGTGTCCTCTTTTTCTACAAAACGGATGAACAAGAAAATATTAAATAAAAACAATGTACCGATGTTGAATTATTTTGTCAGTTTTATTTTATTATACATCATGTTAACACCCTTTATTTATAAAACCTTACCTAGCAGATTTTGTGGCTTAGCAACATGAAAGACGAAAAAAAGATTTCGTCCTGACAAGCAGATTATACACTTAAATGGGTAAGACAATAATTACACAAAAACCACACATTAAATGCTTCATACTCACGATTTTCAGTAGTAGTTGCCTCTTCTTCTGACTCTTCACCATTGATGTTGTCAGGTTTTTCCTCTTTAATGATGAGGACATCTGGCTCCTCATCCCCTACGGACTGATAAAAGTCACAATACTGCCATTATCTCACTCACAAAAAAGGTAAACAGCTGCCTGTTTGTTGCCATAACAACATAGACGCTGTTATGGCAAGACACAGAAACATTAAGGTAAAGAAAACTTATTAAAATAAGATTGTATTTAATTTGTTCTACACCAAACCCATTTTTTATGCCTTCAGGACACTTGAAATACACAGCATGAGTCGTGTGGCATTAAACCCTGATAGCACACTCCATCTGTTTTACGTCTATTTGACGTCTTGCTGATGAGCAAACTATGTCTTGCAGATGTAAATGCAGACGTCAAATAGACGAAAAACAGATGGAGTGTGCTATCAGGGTATCCTTTTGTAAAGCTTCAGAAAGAATTATGTTATGCTTCCCTTCTAGCACACTCCATCTGTTTTACGTCTATTTGACATCTGCATTTACATCTGCAACGTCTCGGAGACGTCTGCTGTCAGATGTCATATAGACATCTGTAAGATGTTTATGATTTAGAATGGATGTAAAACTACTCTTACTGAGATCTCCAGCAGATGAATTACGGATACGGACGTCTACGAGACGTATTGCAGATGAGCAAACTATGTCTTGCAGATGTAAATGCAGACGTCAAATAGATGTAAAACAGATGGAGTGTGCTATCAGGGATTCCCATTCACTCCCACAGTGTATGACCTCAGCGAAAGCCATAGCAGGTTTCAACAACATAGGGTGAGAAAAAATATAAATGACATTTCCAATTTTGGGTGAACAATCCCTTCAAGCAATGAACTGCATGAAGTGTAGTTCATTATCACTAGACAGCTGTAAACTGGCTTGTTTCTAGTAAGTTGCCAAATGTAAACGTATACAGACCTGGTGGATGTGACGTATTTCAGGTTGAAGCGAGACCACCTCAGAACGGTCTGGCCTCTCTTTATCACTGCGCTCATTATTCAGCGAACCCACTGTAACTCTGACAATGTTCTCTGCGAAAATGCACAGACTGTGTTCTTTATCAATGTCTACGTTTTTATATACGGTTACATTACAGAGCATTTAGTTTAAAACGAGTCTATACTGTGTGAGTATTAACAATGTTTTACCTGATACTTTGTCGGTTGTTTTGGTATAGTTAGTCGACACGTTCCTCAGTTTGTGGGCTCTGCGATAAAATGATTCCCGAATTTCTATGATTTTCAATTTCTTTTTAAGGAGGCTGTTTTCCTTGCGGCTTTGTGATATTTCAAGCTGTAACTCGTTATAGCTGTCTTCAACAAGTCGGCAGATTTCTGCCACAGCGGCGTTTGCGAGTACTTCCATAACGGACGCTATCTGCGTTTGAAACGTTAAAACGTTGGCCATTGCGCGGATGTCGACACGCAATGCTATAAAGGTGATACGATTTTCTTATAATATAGGTGAGACAACTCGTACAAACAATCCTTTCACATGAGTGTGTTTACGATCACTATCTTGTCGCGAAAACAATGCGTCGACGACATTTGCTTGTGGTTTTCAAAATAAAAGCTCACGGCCATAATGTCATTTTTTTACACAATATAACTTTAGAATAAAAAATAGAGTTGCGTTTAAAATATAAAATGTATAGTCTTCAAAAAAACATATACCAAATATGATTAGGCTGTGATCACACAGTCAGATGTTACTTGAATGGGGCTTAATTGTTTTTTTTTTTTTAGACTTGAGCTTTTCTGTTCGCCTATCCCAGAGCCCTTTAGTACCAGCAGTCGCGTCATCTTCATTCACTCCAATGGAACCGTTTTTTCACAGCAAATGTCCCGCCTATTACAATTTAGTATTTTTTGTTTTCTTTCTGTTTATGCATTATGTACATATTTATGTAATTGAATTTTGTTTGTGGGAAGAAGTAGGAATGATTTGTTCTTCTTTTTTTTAAGTCTAATTTGTTTATTATTGTTTGTTTCTGTATCTTTTGATCATGTGAAAATATTGTATTGCGTTTGCTGCAGCTCCATGCGTTACTAGTAACTTCCGGGAACTATTGAGAGGCTCCATCATGCGCTACCTCTGGTTCTACATCATTTATTGAGGTGGTAGGTCATTCTGAGAAGGAAGCTCATATCGTTAGATTAACATAACAGCTTGAACTACTGGTAGCACATCCTGAGCGGGTAGCACACACCAGCAAAAGATGCTACCCATTGACCCCTATGTTAAAAGTGTGTGATTTCTATCATTTAGTTTAAAAAACGGATTGTTGTGCAATAAAATGCATCAATCGTTGAGTAGACAGGCCTGAGCAATGCACATACAAAATCCCCAGAAAAGAGGAATTTGTGAATCTGTCCCCAGTGATGGAAAACAATGGCAGACCTCGTTAAACACTCGTATTTGCAGTGAACACTTCATCAGAGGTAACCGCATGTAAACACTGGAAATAATCATTGTATTTTTATAGTATTTACTCAGTTCTTAAGCAGTTCTTCACCTTACAGTGGATCGTTACACTAACTGTTAGCTTAAGTTAGCTAAGTACAGTACAGTAAATAAACTATAAATGCAGTGACTTGCAAATCCTTTTTCAATCTTTATTCGACCATTATATAGTAGCCTACGAAATAAAGAGTATTAAAGGCGGTGCGTTTCAGAAGGCGTGGCAAAGAAGATCGAGCAACAGTATGCACGGTATGTGAAAACTTGTCTTTGTAACCATAAACCGTGTAAACACACTGTATTACACCAAATACATACAATAATGTTCGTTTTAGCCACGTCATTTGACCCCTTTAAATATTCGTGACTTTAAATAGAAGGAAAATTGACTAGCTTGTGCTGTCTCTGTCTAGCTCAAAAGCTGCCACCTTTCTTGCCCGCCAACCCCCCTACGTTAAATATCGTGACATTTAAAAAAAGAATAATACTAGCTAATGCAAATCAGATAAATAGAAAGAACATACTGATAGTGTCCCAAATGACATACTATACACTATATGCACTCAACCATTTAGCGTATTAATTTTAGAACGATAGTATCATCCCAAATGGAATACTAAAGGGTTTTATACTAACCGGAAGTATATCGGTTTCCCAGAGCAGCGCAAATGACGTCAATCGCACAGCGAAAATCAATTTGTACATACTGTAATTTTCATCTGTTTTGCACAGCATGACTTTATTCACTATCAGATTGAAGCGTAATCACAGTGCGATTGCTGTGCGTGAAGTGTCTAGTTCCACACTTCATATTTTCGGTTAGAAAAGTGCATCATCCGGGTAGTTAAAGTGCACTTTTTTTTTTTTTTTTTACAAATTTCATTGTGAACGCACTACTAACACTACAAAATGGCGTAGAATAGTGCATAAGTGCGCAATTTGCGATGCAGCTTGGATTGTTGACGTCATGCATGCAGAATTTTCTTTAAGAAACACTCCACTATTTTTGGAAATGGGCTCATTTTCCAACTTCCTCAGAGTTAATAAGTTGAGTTTTACCTTTTTGGAATCTATTCAGCTGATCTCCGGGTCTGGCGATAGCACTTTTAGCATAGTTTAGCACAGATCATTGAATCCAATTAGACCAGTAGCATCGCGTTTAAAAATGACCAAAGAGTTTCGATATTTTTCCTATTTAAAACTTGTCTCTTCTGTAGTTTAGTGTGTGCTAAGACCGGCATTTTTCTATATTTCAGAATTGACTGATTATATATATCTGTCGATCTATATTTCCTGAGTATTTTTGTGTACACTGCTGAGTAACTGCTGAATAACTTAAAAAAAATAGTTAATCGTGTAATTTGACCTGTTTTTTATTTTGAGAACAGCTATTTTCAGATTTTCTGATACCCTTTTTCCCTTCCCGATACAGATTCCGATAACTGGGTGTGTATCTGTATACAGCTGTATGCTAGCCCTGTTTGAATTGATATAATTATTTTATGCTGTGCTTCAGACTTATCCCTTAATAAAACATGAGCAAATACATACAGTAAACTAGAGTATTTTTATTATATGAACTTATTTTTAAGTCGCAGTTTTACTGGCTGGTTGGTCCACTCTGAAATACTGCCAAACAGCGAACATACTGCTAGCACGTTTTCGAAGAAGTGATTTCCCATTTGCAGAGTTAAGCAAAATTTGGAATCAAACAGCCCTAGGTAAGGACTTAGGGCATAGGGATGAGCCTATTGAAATGGAGCGCAGGGTTAGCAAATAAATTTCTATCGGCTGGTGTGCAGGTGTCACTAGAGTCGTTCCATTTTTTTTCCAGTTCTGTCACGTATTTCTTATTTCTAACATCTGCTTAAAGACGCCAATAAATGTCTACTTAAACACTTAAAAAGCGCAAGTAAATATTTGTATAATTAGTCTGCGCGGGATGATGACGCAGAAGGGCACTTCAAGAAACAGTTGTTTGGTCCCCTACACCCTTAAACCTGTTGACTTTCACTCCGGAGGGTAAACCTACGTTTGGGAATCGATTCCAATGCCTTAGAATCGATTCTTCTTGGAATCCATTTGGAATCGACTTCTTTACTTCTGTCACCAATGACTGATAATATGCACTCTTTATTTACATTTGTTTATTTCAAGCTAATGAAACAGCTGAGACCCAATGGCTTTGAATAATAACAACTGTGTCAGTTTTGTAAATTGCTTCAATATAAAAAAAGGATCATGTTCGAATTACATTAAGAAACAAAATTATGCAAACAGTCTTTTATATTGTTACATCTAGTATTTTTATTGAAGTTTATGTAGTAACATAATATTTGTATACATTTGCTTCATTTGGTAAATAATTTAAACATTCTACAGCTGTCCATTTAAATTAAATATATAATGTTATTTTAAGAGAATATACATTTTCATGCTGTTAGCAGAGTATTATACATAAATAAAAATAAATATTTATTCATTTTGTACTACAAAGAAAGTGTGTCACAGTTTATGGCTTTGTTATGAAGATCCTGTATGTCCAGCAATACAGACTTTTTAAAATAAATAATTCTTGAAGAAAGCTTAGTATGTTCATTTTTAGATATTGCAAAGCATAATGAAATATTGCAAAACATAAAAGAAGCTTATTTCCAGTTGTCATCAATACCTTTAAAATAGTATATGATGGTTTTTTATTGCTGAGTGGTGCCCATTCTTGCTTTTCCTTACTGAATATTTCATATTGTTTTAGAAGAGGCTGTGTCGATTGTGTACTGGACATTGTATGACTGTCTCCTGTGCCAGCGTCGTCTTATTCGAGCACAGCAACCACAGAGCAAACACTAAGGAGAAAGGCTGTCCATTTAAATTAAATATATAATGTTATTTTAAGAGAATATACATTTTCATGCTGTTAGCAGCAGAGTATTATACATAAATAAAAATAAATATTTATTCATTTTGTACTACAAAGAAAGTGTGTCACAGTTTATGGCTTTGTTATGAAGATCCTGTATGTCCAGCAATACAGACTTTTTAAAATAAATAATTCTTGAAGAAAGCTTAGTATGTTCATTTTTAGATATTGCAAAGCATAATGAAATATTGCAAAACATAAAAGAAGCTTATTTCCAGTTGTCATCAATACCTTTAAAATAGTATATGATGGTTTTTTATTGCTGAGTGGTGCCCATTCTTGCTTTTCCTTACTGAATATTTCATATTGTTTTAGAAGAGGCTGTGTCGAGTTGTGTACTGGACATTGTATGACTGTCTCCTGTGCCAGCGTCGTCTTATTCGAGCACAGCAACCACAGAGCAAACACTAAGGAGAAAGAGTGTGTGAGAGTCAATGTCACAAGCAGAACACATCCCTGCAATACTCAAATCACAGAGTACCTAATACTAATTTTACCTTCAGTCATTGTGATACTTACACAAAGGAGAATCCAGCAAGGTACGAGCATAATGGCTATAGCACAGGGTACAATTATAGCCACAACCCACGCCGCACTGCTGTTGTTTGGTCCTGTAGTGTTCACCACTGTTGGGTTAAAGGTGGTCGCAGGTGCAGGTGTGGTAATGACTCCATTAACTTTGAGAAGTGCTTCAATGAACGGACTGGGTGTACTGACGTCACCTTCTTTGAAAATGTACTCTACATCAGCCTGAATCAAAGTTGAATTACCCCTGTTTGGAGATTGAAATATATAAGATAGATAAGACTTATGCCCATAGAGTCACAAGCTACCATATTTAAAAACCCACTCACTTAAAAAGCAAAGATTTCGTAGGCAACTACAAAGTTAACAATACTAGTCAGGACTTACGTGAAATTTGCTGGAAACTTAAATTGAGCCGCTGAGGGGTTATTAAGAATCTTGCTCAGCTGAAATAAATAAATACAATACAGTCATTTGTAGAAAAACAGTAAAAACCGGGCAAACATAAATGATCAGTCAGTCAAGTGCCCATACTTACCAGTTCATTTATTTTGTCTTGAATTACTGTGTAATTCCTGAATTCAATTTTCTCAGACATAGTTACATTGTCAATCGCAAATCCAAACGTAATGGAATATTGATTCTCAGCAATTCCTTAAAACATAAACAACAACATTTTGTGATGTGTGGTTTGACGTGGTTGTTACAATGTCACTTACTGTATTAGGTGATTAAAAGATTTGAATCATGAATCTTGTCTGCATGGTTTACCTTCAAATTATATATTACAACAAACAGGCTAAAATGTTACAACAGCTGTTGTGTCTAAAAGGGAATAAAAACTCACTGTTATATTTGATATCCATAAAGCTGACAGGATCTCTCAGGGGTAGCGATTGAACTGCTCGTTTCATTCTCAGTTGTGGGTCTAGAAGACTGTTAGCTAGCTGTAAAACACTGCTCTCATTTGGAGCAGGGCCCAGTGTGATAAACACCAATTTAATAAAAATGGTCGCAGTTCCATACCTGCAAAGACGACAAATAACAGTAAGTTTAGACACAAAAATGGAAATGACTGAACGTGCCATTTCTGAATGCCGGGTTCTCTGGCATGATGATGTTACTCAGGGTGAATGTTAAGATGACTGCATAAGATGTCTCTGAGATTTCTGTTTGGAAAGATATATTAATTGCTGGTTCACAACTTTATACCAATTAGAAATTCCTTTTAACTTGAAACTGATGACACTTACTTTCATAGGTGACATTCCTCACTTTGATTGTTTCATTGAGTTTTGACTCTCTGGAGTTCCTGAGAGTGGTGATAGCACTGAGCACCAGATCTTCACTGGGGACTGGAGATGAGGAGGTGAACACCAGTCTGCTTGTCACCACTGCTGAACCAGATCTGCAAAGATCAACAATTTCATTAAATACATTTTAATACAGTGATTATATAACTGATTTTTTATTTCTCATAATAATAGTCAATGCCTTACACTTGATTTAGAGATGTCACTGGGAACATGCTTGTTGCCAGTGGAGACAGTGTTGTAGTGGTTGATCCTGCAGTTAAAATCAGAAAGAATCAATACCATTGAAATGATTTAGATGAAACAAAAGTTTGTTTTCAAGATATTCAGCCATCGGGTGCTGATAAAGGACATACCTATAGGTAACTGAAGCAGATGTAGGAAGCTGACTGGTTGTATGGGATCTCCATTTGGGAAGGTGTAGTTTATCATGCCATTAATTGGTCTGATGTGCTCCTGTAAGATCAACAGAAATTAGTTTTGTAAAACGCTTTAAATAGCATGTATGAAACAAGTTTCTAAAACATTTTAAGCAACTTTTAGAGAAACGTTCAGTATCCTAAAATGTTTTTCTTGCATTTCTCGAATAAACAAATTTAATTTAGAAACAGAAGTGAAATGTCATCTTACGTTAAGTCAGAGGTCTTGGGTTGAATACAGCACTGGTAGGCTCATTCAGAAGAGTGTTCAGCTGTTAGTAAGAATCAAATCATTCATCAATGCCAGGGAAGATTTTCATTGAACATAACTTTTTGATTGGATGAATTGAGAAAGCTTACCGCATTGTTGACACTATTTTGCACTTGACTAAACGTGTTGTTTTCTGAGTTCTGGGATCACTGGAATGCTGATGTTACTCAGAGAAATTGTGATGATGAGAGCATAGGAGGTGTCTGAGATTTCTGTTTGGAAAGATTTTTAAAACCTTTAAATAGCATGTAGAAACAGTTTTAAAACATTTTAAGCACTTTTAGGACGTTCACCTAAAATGTTTCTTGATTCTGAATCTTTAATTTGAGAGTGAAATGTCACTTAGTTAAGTCAGGGTCTGGGTGAATAACACACTGGTACCATTCAGAAGAGTGTTCAGGTTAAAATCAAATCATTCATCTGGGAAGATTTTCATTGACTATTTTTGATATAATAGAAAGCTTACCGATTGTGACACTATTTTGCACTTGACTAAACGTGTTGTTTCTGAGTTCTGGGATCACTGGAATGCTGATGTTACTCAGAGAAATTGTGATGATGAGAGCATAGGAGGTGTCTGAGATTTCTGTTTGGAAAGATTCATTTTAGATTAACCACTGGTTCACACCTTTATATCATGTAGAAATAGTTTTTTATTTGAAACTGATGAAACTTACTTTCATAGGTGACATTCACCACTTTGACTGTTTCGTTGAGTTGTGACTCTCTGGAGTTCCTGAGAGTGGTGATAGCACTGAGCACCAGATCTTCACTGGGGACTGGAGATGAGGAGGTGAACACCAGTCTGCTTGTCACCACTGCTGAACCAGATCTGCAAAGGTTAACAATTTCATTAAATACAGTTCAGGGCTTGGGATTAGAATAATGACCGTTTGACTGATTTCTCATAATAATAGTCAATGCCTTACACTTGATTTAGAGATGTCACTGGGAACATGCTTGTTGCCAGTGGAGACAGTGTTGTAGTGGTTGATCCTGCAGTTAAAATCAGAAAGAATTAATACCATTGAAATGATTTAGATGAAACACAAGTTTGTTTTCAAGATATTCACCCATCGAGTGCTGATAAAGGACATACCTATAGGTAACTGAAGCAGATGTAGGAAGCTGACTGGTTGTATGGGATCTCCATTTGGGAAGGTGTAGTTTATCATGCCATTAATTTGGTCTGATGTGCTCCTGTAAGATCAACAGAAATTAGTTTTGTAAAACGCTGTAAATAGCATGTAGAAACAGTTTCTAAAACATTTAGGCAACTTTTAGAGAAACGTTCAGTATCCTAAAATGTTTTCTTGCATTTCTCGAATAAACAAATTTAATTTAGAAACAGAAGTGAAATGTCATCTTACGTTAAGTCAGAGGTCTTGGGTTGAATAACAGCACTGGTAGGCTCATTCAGAAGAGTGTTCAGCTGTTAGTAAGAATCAAATCATTCATCAATGCCAGGAAGATTTTCATTGAACATAACTTTTGATTGGATGAATTGAGAAAGCTTACCGCATTGTTGACACTATTTTGCACTTGACTAAACGTGTTGTTTCTGAGTTCTGGGATCACTGGAATGCTGATGTTACTCAGAGAAAATGTGATGATGAGAGCATAGGAGGTGTCTGAGATTTCTGTTTGGAAAGATTCATTTTAGATTAACCACTGGTTCACACCTTTATATCATGTAGAGATAGTTTTTTATTTGAAACTGATGACACTTACTTTCATAGGTGACATTCACCACTTTAACTGTTTCGTTGAGTTGTGACTCTCTGGAGTTCCTGAGAGTGGTGATAGCACTGAGCACCAGATCTTCACTGGGGACTGGAGATGAGGAGGTGAACACCAGTCTGCTTGTCACCACTGCTGAACCAGATCTGCAAAGGTTAACAATTTCATTAAATACAGTTCAGGGCTTGGGATTAGAATAATGACCATTTGACTGATTTCTCATAATAATAGTCAATGCCTTACACTTGATTTAGAGATGTCACTGGGAACATGCTTGTTGCCAGTGGAGACAGTGTTGTAGTGGTTGATCCTGCAGTTAAAATCAGAAAGAATCAATACCATTGAAATGATTTAGATGAAACACAAGTTTGTTTTCAAGATATTCAGCCATCGGGTGCTGATAAAGGACATACCTATAGGTAACTGAAGCAGATGTAGGAAGCTGACTGGTTGTATGGAATCTCCATTTGGGAAGGTGTAGTTTATCATGCCATTAATTTGGTCTGATGTGCTCCTGTAAGATCAACAGAAATTAGTTTTGTAAAACGCTGTAAATAGCATGTATGAAACAAGTTTCTAAAACATTTTAGGCAACTTTTAGAGAAACGTTCAGTATCCTAAAATGTTTTCTTGCATTTCTCGAATAAACAAATTTAATTTAGAAACAGAAGTGAAATGTCATCTTACGTTAAGTCAGAGGTCTTGGGTTGAATAACAGCACTGGTAGGCTCATTCAGAAGAGTGTTCAGCTGTTAGTAAGAATCAAATCATTCATCAATGCCAGGGAAGATTTTCATTGAACATAACTTTTTGATTGGATGAATTGAGAAAGCTTACCGCATTGTTGACACTATTTTGCACTTGACTAAACGTGTTGTTTCTGAGTTCTGGGATCACTGGAATGCTGATGTTACTCAGAGAAATTGTGATGATGAGAGCATAGGAGGTGTCTGAGATTTCTGTTTGGAAAGATTCATTTTAGATTAACCACTGGTTCACACCTTTATATCATGTAGAAATAGTTTTTTATTTGAAACTGATGAAACTTACTTTCATAGGTGACATTCACCACTTTGACTGTTTCGTTGAGTTGTGACTCTCTGGAGTTCCTGAGAGTGGTGATAGCACTGAGCACCAGATCTTCACTGGGGACTGGAGATGAGGAGGTGAACACCAGTCTGCTTGTCACCACTGCTGAACCAGATCTGCAAAGGTTAACAATTTCATTAAATACAGTTCAGGGCTTGGGATTAGAATAATGACCGTTTGACTGATTTCTCTATAATAGTCAATGCCTTACACTTGATTTAGAGATGTCACTGGGAACATGCTTGTTGCCAGTGGAGACAGTGTTGTAGTGGTTGATCCTGCAGTTAAAATCAGAAAGAATTAATACCATTGAAATGATTTAGATGAAACACAAGTTTGTTTTCAAGATATTCACCCATCGAGTGCTGATAAAGGACATACCTATAGGTAACTGAAGCAGATGTAGGAAGCTGACTGGTTGTATGGGATCTCCATTTGGGAAGGTGTAGTTTATCATGCCATTAATTTGGTCTGATGTGCTCCTGTAAGATCAACAGAAATTAGTTTTGTAAAACGCTGTAAATAGCATGTATGAAACAAGTTTCTAAAACATTTTAGGCAACTTTTAGAGAAACGTTCAGTATCCTAAAATGTTTTCTTGCATTTCTCGAATAAACAAATTTAATTTAGAAACAGAAGTGAAATGTCATCTTACGTTAAGTCAGAGGTCTTGGGTTGAATAACAGCACTGGTAGGCTCATTCAGAAGAGTGTTCAGCTGTTAGTAAGAATCAAATCATTCATCAATGCCAGGGAAGATTTTCATTGAACATAACTTTTTGATTGGATGAATTGAGAAAGCTTACCGCATTGTTGACACTATTTTGCACTTGACTAAACGTGTTGTTTCTGAGTTCTGGGATCACTGGAATGCTGATGTTACTCAGAGAAAATGTGATGATGAGAGCATAGGAGGTGTCTGAGATTTCTGTTTGGAAAGATTCATTTTAGATTAACCACTGGTTCACACCTTTATATCATGTAGAGATAGTTTTTTATTTGAAACTGATGACACTTACT
Source organism: Oreonectes daqikongensis (assembly GCA_026939265.1). Lineage (NCBI taxonomy): Eukaryota > Metazoa > Chordata > Actinopteri > Cypriniformes > Nemacheilidae > Oreonectes > Oreonectes daqikongensis. The sequence goes on from JAOTQM010000031.1 coordinate 2,543,058, forward strand.
TTCATAGGTGACATTCACCACTTTAACTGTTTCGTTGAGTTGTGACTCTCTGGAGTTCCTGAGAGTGGTGATAGCACTGAGCACCAGATCTTCACTGGGGACTGGAGATGAGGAGGTGAACACCAGTCTGCTTGTCACCACTGCTGAACCAGATCTGCAAAGGTTAACAATTTCATTAAATACAGTTCAGGGCTTGGGATTAGAATAATGACCATTTGACTGATTTCTCATAATAATAGTCAATGCCTTACACTTGATTTAGAGATGTCACTGGGAACATGCTTGTTGCCAGTGGAGACAGTGTTGTAGTGGTTGATCCTGCAGTTAAAATCAGAAAGAATCAATACCATTGAAATGATTTAGATGAAACACAAGTTTGTTTTCAAGATATTCAGCCATCGAGTGCTGATAAAGGACATACCTATAGGTAACTGAAGCAGATGTAGGAAGCTGACTGGTTGTATGGGATCTCCATTTGGGAAGGTGTAGTTTATCATGCCATTAATTTGGTCTGATGTGCTCCTGTAAGATCAACAGAAATTAGTTTTGTAAAACGCTGTAAATAGCATGTATGAAACAAGTTTCTAAAACATTTTAGGCAACTTTTAGAGAAACGTTCAGTATCCTAAAATGTTTTCTTGCATTTCTCGAATAAACAAATTTAATTTAGAAACAGAAGTGAAATGTCATCTTACGTTAAGTCAGAGGTCTTGGGTTGAATAACAGCACTGGTAGGCTCATTCAGAAGAGTGTTCAGCTGTTAGTAAGAATCAAATCATTCATCAATGCCAGGGAAGATTTTCATTGAACATAACTTTTTGATTGGATGAATTGAGAAAGCTTACCGCATTGTTGACACTATTTTGCACTTGACTAAACGTGTTGTTTCTGAGTTCTGGGATCACTGGAATGCTGATGTTACTCAGAGAAAATGTGATGATGAGAGCATAGGAGGTGTCTGAGATTTCTGTTTGGAAAGATTCATTTTAGATTAACCACTGGTTCACACCTTTATATCATGTAGAAATAGTTTTTTATTTGAAACTAATGACACTTACTTTCATAGGTGACATTCACCACTTTGACTGTTTCGTTGAGTTGTGACTCTCTGGAGTTCCTGAGAGTGGTGATAGCACTGAGCACCAGATCTTCACTGGGGACTGGAGATGAGGAGGTGAACACCAGTCTGCTTGTCACCACTGCTGAACCAGATCTGCAAAGGTTAACAATTTCATTAAATACAGTTCAGGGCTTGGGATTAGAATAATGACCATTTGACTGATTTCTCATAATAATAGTCAATGCCTTACACTTGATTTAGAGATGTCACTGGGAACATGCTTGTTGCCAGTGGAGACAGTGTTGTAGTGGTTGATCCTGCAGTTAAAATCAGAAAGAATTAATACCATTGAAATGATTTAGATGAAACACAAGTTTGTTTTCAAGATATTCACCCATCGGGTGCTGATAAAGGACATACCTATAGGTAACTGAAGCAGATGTAGGAAGCTGACTGGTTGTATGGGATCTCCATTTGGGAAGGTGTAGTTTATCATGCCATTAATTTGGTCTGATGTGCTCCTGTAAGATCAACAGAAATTAGTTTTGTAAAACGCTTTAAATAGCATGTATGAAACAAGTTTCTAAAACATTTTAAGCAACTTTTAGAGAAACGTTCAGTATCCTAAAATGTTTTTTGCATTTCTCGAATAAACAAATTTAATTTAGAAACAGAAGTGAAATGTCATCTTACGTTAAGTCAGAGGTCTTGGGTTGAATAACAGCACTGGTAGGCTCATTCAGAAGAGTGTTCAGCTGTTAGTAAGAATCAAATCATTCATCAATGCCAGGGAAGATTTCATTGAACATAACTTTTTGATTGGATGAATTGAGAAAGCTTACCGCATTGTTGACACTATTTTGCACTTGACTAAACGTGTTGTTTCTGAGTTCTGGGATCACTGGAATGCTGATGTTACTCAGAGAAAATGTGATGATGAGAGCATAGGAGGTGTCTGAGATTTCTGTTTGGAAAGATTCATTTTAGATTAACCACTGGTTCACACCTTTATATCATGTAGAAATAGTTTTTTATTTGAAACTAATGACACTTACTTTCATAGGTGACATTCACCACTTTGACTGTTTCGTTGAGTTGTGACTCTCTGGAGTTCCTGAGAGTGGTGATAGCACTGAGCACCAGATCTTCACTGGGGACTGGAGATGAGGAGGTGAACACCAGTCTGCTTGTCACCACTGCTGAACCAGATCTGCAAAGATCAACAATTTCATTAAATACAGTTCAGGGCTTGGGATTAGAATAATGACCATTTGACTGATTTCTCATAATAATAGTCAATGCCTTACACTTGATTTAGAGATGTCACTGGGAACATGCTTGTTGCCAGTGGAGACAGTGTTGTAGTGGTTGATCCTGCAGTTAAAATCAGAAAGAATCAATACCATTGAAATGATTTAGATGAAACAAAGTTTGTTTTCAAGATATTCAGCCATCGGGTGCTGATAAAGGACATACCTATAGGTAACTGAAGCAGATGTAGGAAGCTGACTGGTTGTATGGGATCTCCATTTGGGAAGGTGTAGTTTATCATGCCATTAATTTGGTCTGATGTGCTCCTGTAAGATCAACAGAAATTAGTTTTGTAAAACGCTTTAAATAGCATGTATGAAACAAGTTTCTAAAACATTTTAAGCAACTTTTAGAGAAACGTTCAGTATCCTAAAATGTTTTCTTGCATTTCTCGAATAAACAAATTTAATTTAGAAACAGAAGTGAAATGTCATCTTACGTTAAGTCAGAGGTCTTGGGTTGAATAACAGCACTGGTAGGCTCATTCAGAAGAGTGTTCAGCTGTTAGTAAGAATCAAATCATTCATCAATGCCAGGGAAGATTTTCATTGAACATAACTTTTTGATTGGATGAATTGAGAAAGCTTACCGCATTGTTGACACTATTTTGCACTTGACTAAACGTGTTGTTTCTGAGTTCTGGGATCACTGGAATGCTGATGTTACTCAGAGAAATGTGATGATGAGAGCATAGGAGGTGTCTGAGATTTCTGTTTGGAAAGATTCATTTTAGATTAACCACTGGTTCACACCTTTATATCATGTAGAAATAGTTTTTTATTTGAAACTGATGAACTTACTTTCATAGGTGACATTCACCACTTTGACTGTTTCGTTGAGTTGTGACTCTCTGGAGTTCCTGAGAGTGGTGATAGCACTGAGCACCAGATCTTCACTGGGGACTGGAGATGAGGAGGTGAACACCAGTCTGCTTGTCACCACTGCTGAACCAGATCTGCAAAGGTTAACAATTTCATTAAATACAGTTCAGGGCTTGGGATTAGAATAATGACCGTTTGACTGATTTCTCATAATAATAGTCAATGCCTTACACTTGATTTAGAGATGTCACTGGGAACATGCTTGTTGCCAGTGGAGACAGTGTTGTAGTGGTTGATCCTGCAGTTAAAATCAGAAAGAATCAATACCATTGAAATGATTTAGATGAAACACAAGTTTGTTTTCAAGATATTCACCCATCGGGTGCTGATAAAGGACATACCTATAGGTAACTGAAGCAGATGTAGGAAGCTGACTGGTTGTATGGGATCTCCATTTGGGAAGGTGTAGTTTATCATGCCATTAATTTGGTCTGATGTGCTCCTGTAAGATCAACAGAAATTAGTTTTGTAAAACGCTGTAAATAGCATGTATGAAACAAGTTTCTAAAACATTTTAAAACTTTTAGAGAAACGTTCAGTATCCTAAAATGTTTTCTTGCATTTCTCGAATAAACAAATTTAATTTAGAAACAGAAGTGAAATGTCATCTTACGTTAAGTCAGAGGTCTTGGGTTGAATAACAGCACTGGTAGGCTCATTCAGAAGAGTGTTCAGCTGTTAGTAAGAATCAAATCATTCATCAATGCCAGGGAAGATTTTCATTGAACATAACTTTTTGATTGGATGAATTGAGAAAGCTTACCGCATTGTTGACACTATTTTGCACTTGACTAAACGTGTTGTTTCTCAGTTCTGGGATCTCTGGAATGCTGATGTTACTCAGAGAAAATGTGATGATGAGAGCATAGGAGGTGTCTGAGATTTCTGTTTGGAAAGATTCATTTTAGATTAACCACTGGTTCACACCTTTATATCATGTAGAAATAGTTTTTTATTTGAAACTAATGACACTTACTTTCATAGGTGACATTCACCACTTTGACTGTTTCGTTGAGTTGTGACTCTCTGGAGTTCCTGAGAGTGGTGATAGCACTGAGCACCAGATCTTCACTGGGGACTGGAGATGAGGAGGTGAACACCAGTCTGCTTGTCACCACTGCTGAACCAGATCTGCAAAGATCAACAATTTCATTAAATACAGTTCAGGGCTTGGGATTAGAATAATGACCATTTGACTGATTTCTCATAATAATAGTCAATGCCTTACACTTGATTTAGAGATGTCACTGGGAACATGCTTGTTGCCAGTGGAGACAGTGTTGTAGTGGTTGATCCTGCAGTTAAAATCAGAAAGAATCAATACCATTGAAATGATTTAGATGAAACACAAGTTTGTTTTCAAGATATTCAGCCATCGGGTGCTGATAAAGGACATACCTATAGGTAACTGAAGCAGATGTAGGAAGCTGACTGGTTGTATGGGATCTCCATTTGGGAAGGTGTAGTTTATCATGCCATTAATTTGGTCTGATGTGCTCCTGTAAGATCAACAGAAATTAGTTTTGTAAAACGCTTTAAATAGCATGTATGAAACAAGTTTCTAAAACATTTTAAGCAACTTTTAGAGAAACGTTCAGTATCCTAAAATGTTTTCTTGCATTTCTCGAATAAACAAATTTAATTTAGAAACAGAAGTGAAATGTCATCTTACGTTAAGTCAGAGGTCTTGGGTTGAATAACAGCACTGGTAGGCTCATTCAGAAGAGTGTTCAGCTGTTAGTAAGAATCAAATCATTCATCAATGCCAGGGAAGATTTTCATTGAACATAACTTTTTGATTGGATGAATTGAGAAAGCTTACCGCATTGTTGACACTATTTTGCACTTGACTAAACGTGTTGTTTCTGAGTTCTGGGATCACTGGAATGCTGATGTTACTCAGAGAAAATGTGATGATGAGAGCATAGGAGGTGTCTGAGATTTCTGTTTGGAAAGATTCATTTTAGATTAACCACTGGTTCACACCTTTATATCATGTAGAGATAGTTTTTTATTTGAAACTGATGACACTTACTTTCATAGGTGACATTCACCACTTTAACTGTTTCGTTGAGTTGTGACTCTCTGGAGTTCCTGAGAGTGGTGATAGCACTGAGCACCAGATCTTCACTGGGGACTGGAGATGAGGAGGTGAACACCAGTCTGCTTGTCACCACTGCTGAACCAGATCTGCAAAGGTTAACAATTTCATTAAATACAGTTCAGGGCTTGGGATTAGAATAATGACCATTTGACTGATTTCTCATAATAATAGTCAATGCCTTACACTTGATTTAGAGATGTCACTGGGAACATGCTTGTTGCCAGTGGAGACAGTGTTGTAGTGGTTGATCCTGCAGTTAAAATCAGAAAGAATCAATACCATTGAAATGATTTAGATGAAACACAAGTTTGTTTTCAAGATATTCACCCATCGAGTGCTGATAAAGGACATACCTATAGGTAACTGAAGCAGATGTAGGAAGCTGACTGGTTGTATGGGATCTCCATTTGGGAAGGTGTAGTTTATCATGCCATTAATTTGGTCTGATGTGCTCCTGTAAGAACAACAGACAAGAGTTTTGAATAAAGCTGTAATTAACATGTGGGAAACAGTTGGGTTTTTTTTACATAGTGAACAAATGTTATTTAGAGACAATAGTCAAATGTCATCTTACGTGAATTCTGAGGCGTTGGGTTGAAGAACTGCACTGGTAGGCTCATTCAGAAGAGTGTTCAGCTGTTAGCAAGAATTAAACCATTCATCAATGTCAGGAAAGATTTTTACTGGACATAACTTTCTATTGGATGAATTAAGAATGCCTTGGATGCCTACCGCTTTGTTGACAACATCCTGTACATGCTTAAAAGTGTTGTTTCTGAGCTCAGGGTTCTCTGGCATGCTGATGTTACTCATAGTAAATGTAAATGTGACTGCATAGGAGGTTTCTGAGATTTCTGTTTGCATAAAATGTTTTATTATGAAGTTTAATACTGATATTTTTAAAAAATCTTTAAAGAATATGAATAAACTTACTCTCATAGATAACATTCACCAACTTCACTGATTCATCAAGTTGTGAATGTCGGGATAAGTTGAGAGTGTTGACAGCACTGATGACCAAACTTTCACTGGGGACTGATGTTGAGCTTTTAAATACCAGTTCAGTTTTTACTACAGCTGTTCCAGTGACATTTGTTGATGGTGGATTTGTTTGTAGTATGGTAGAAGTTCCTGGTTGCGAAGAGGTTTGAAATGATGATACACCTGCATTTGTCATAGTGTTTGAAGGTGTAGAACTAATTGTTGGTGTTTCAGTTTGTGTTTGTACTGACGTCTGTCCTGGAATTGGGGGAAATGGATATACAGTTGTTCCTGAAGGTTCTGTGCTGCCAACTGGAGCTGTGTTTGTAGTCAATATAGTCATTTTTATTAGACCCGTGGTCGTAGTGGTTATGGGAATGAAAGTGGTTTGAGGTAGAGCTGATGAAGTTGCTGTCATAGTTTTTGTTGTTGCAACTGTGGTAACTGGAGCTGTAGTCATTCTTGTTTGATCTGTTCTGGTCGTTTGAAATTCAGATGTGCTAGGAGCTGCAACAGAGGTCTGGATTATTGTGGTTGATGGAAGAGTTGGAGTAGTTAGAGATGTCATTTTTGACACTGGTTCTGTTGTTTTGGTGTAAGTAAGAGTGGTTGAAGCTGGAGCTGTGGTAGTATAAGCTACAGTTGATGGTCTTGCTGTGCTTGGAACATTTGTGGTTGTTGTGCTTGGATCTGTAGCTGAGATCTGGGATGAAACTGTAGTCCTTGGTACAGTCATTGTTGTAAAGGATGCAGTTAAGATTTTGGAAGCTCAGTTGTTTTTGTTGGAGTTAAAGTGGTTGGAGCTATAGTTGTCCTTGAAGTAACTGTTGCACTTGCTGAATATGTAGGCCTAATTGTCACAGCTAATGTTATGTTTTCTGGAGACACACTTGTGGTTATTGGAGGCATAGATGTTTTGGTAGAAAGTACAGCTTGGCTTAGAGCTGGAGCTGTGTTAGTGAAAGCTGTAGTTGTGCTTAATAAAGGTGCAGTTGTGATTTGAAATGCAGTTGTTTGATATGTGGGTGTGTTTGAGCCTGGAACCTTTGTTGAGGTTGTGGGATATTCATTTGCTGTAGTTGTTGATGATGAGGTTGCTAGTGAGACAGTTTTTATTGGTATGGTAGTTGTGGTTGGAGCTGGTGATGTTACAGTGGAAGCTGTAGTTTTGTCTGTTAGAATTTCATGTGTTATTTGAGGTACAGTTGAGGTCTTGGCTAATGTTGTGGTTGTTAATAGTGATGTTGTTTGGAAAGTAGTTGTTACTTGAGCTCCAGTTGTAGATAGAGTTTTAGGTGTTAAAATTGTAGTTGTTGTTGTGGGTTGAGTCGTTCTTGATGCTACAGTTGTGGTGGTTGCAGCAGCAGAAGTTGATTTTTCTGTAGGAGTTGTTAAGGAAAGTGTTGTGCTTTCTGTAGTCACAGCTGTTGTTGTGGGTGAAGTTGTACTTGATGCTTCAGTTGTAGTTGTTTGAGCAGTTGAAGTTGTTGTTTCTGGTGTGGTTAGAGTTGTTGAGGAAAATGTTGTGCTTCCTGTAGTCACAGCTGTTGTTGTGGGTTGAGTCGTTCTTGATGCTACAGTTGTGGTGGTTGCAGCAGCAGAGGTTGATTTTTCTGTAGGAGTTGTTAAGGAAAATGTTGTGCTTTCTGTAGTCACAGTTGTTGTTGTGGGTGAAGTTGTACTTGATGCTTCAGTTGTGGTTGTTTGAGCAGTTGAAGTTGTTGTTTCTGGTGTGGTTAGAGTTGTTGAGGAAAATGTTGTGCTTCCTGTAGTCACAGCTGTTGTTGTGGGTTGAGTTGTACTTGATGCTGCTGTTGTGGTTGTTGCAGCTACTGAAGTTGATGTTTCTGTAGGAGTTGTTGTTGAAAATGTGGTGCTTTCTGTACTCGCAGCTGTTGTTATGGGTTGAGTCGTTCTTGATGCTGCTGTTGTGGTTGTTGCAGCAGCTGAAGTTGATGTTTCTGTAGGAGTTGTTGAGGAAAATATTGGGCTTCCTGTAGTCACAGATGTTGTTGTGGGTGGAGTTGTACTTATTGATGCAGTTGTGGTCACAGCAGCTGAAGTTGATGTTTCTTTAGGAGTTGTTGAAGAAAATGTGGTGCTTTCTGTACTCACAGCTGTTGTTGTGGGTGAAGTTGTACTTATTGATGCAGTTGTGGTCACAGCAGCTGAAGTTGCTGTTTCTGTAGGGGTTGTTGAGGAAAATGTTGGGCTTCCTGTAGTCACAGCTATTGTTGTGGGTTGAGTCGTTCTTGATGCTACAGTTGTAGTTGTTGCAGCAGCTGAAGTTGATGTTTCTGTAGGAGTTGTTGAGGAAAATGTGGTGCTTTCTGTACTCACAGCTTTTGTTGTGGGTGGAGTTGTACTTGATGTTTTAGTTGTGGTTGTTGCAGCAGCTGAAGTTGATGTTTCTGGTGAAGTAGGAGTTGTTAAAGACAATGTTGTGCTTTCTGTAGTCACAGCTGTTGTTGTGTGTAGAGTTGTACTTGATGCTGCAGTTGTGGTTGTTGCAGCAGCTGAAGTTGTTGTTTCTGTAGGAATTGTTGAGGACAATGTTGTGCTTTCTGTAGTCACAGCTGTTGTTGTGGGTGAAGTTGTACTTGATGCTGCAGTTGTGGTTGTTGCAGCAGCTGAAGTTGTTGTTTCTGTAGGAGTTGTTGAGGACAATGTTGTGCTTTCTGTAGTCACAGCTGTTGTTGTGGGTATAGTTGTACTTGTTGATGCAGTTGTGGTCACAGCAGCTAAAGTTGATGTTTCTGTAGGAGTTGTTGAGGAAAATGTTGTGCTTTCTGTAGTCACAGCTGTTGTTGTGGGTGAAGTTGTACTTGATGCTTCAGTTGTGGTCACAGCAGCTGAAGTTGATGTTTCTGTAGGAGTTGTTGAGGAAAATGTTGTGCTTTCTGTACTCACAGCTGTTGTTGTGGGTGAAGTTGTACTTGTTGTTGCAGCAGCTGAAGTTGATTTTTCTGGAGAAATATGGGTTGTTGAGGAAACTGTTGTGCTTTCTGTACTCACAGCTGTTGTTGTGGGTGAAGTTGTGCTTGATGCTTCAGTTGTGGTCACAGCTGCTAAAGTTGATGTTTCTGGCGTGGTTAGAGTTGTTGAGGAAAGTGTTGTGCTTTCTGTAGTCACAGCTTTTGTTGTGGGTGAAGTTGATATTTCTGTAGGAGTTGTTGAGGAAAGTGTTGTGTTTTCTGTAGTCACAGCTGTTGTTGTGGGTGAAGTTGATGTTTCTGTAGGAGTTGTTGAGGAAAGTGTTGTGCTTTCTGTAGTCACAGCTGTTGTTGTGGGTGAAGTTGTACTTGATGCTGCAGTTGTGGTCACAGCAGCTGAAGTTGATGTTTCTGTAGGAGTTGTTGAGGAAAGTGTTGTGCTTTCTGTACTCACAGCTGTTGTTGTGGGTGAAGTTGTACTTGATGCTGCAGTTGTGGTCACAGCAGCTGAAGTTGATGTTTCTGTAGGAATTGTTGAGGAAAGTGTTGTGCTTTCTGTACTCACAGCTGTTGTTGTGGGTGAAGTTGTACTTGATGCTGCAGTTGTGGTCACAGCAGCTGAAGTTGATGTTTCTGTAGGAGTTGTTGAGGACAATGTTGTGCTTTCTGTACCCACAGCTTTTGTTGTGGATGATGTTGATGTTTCTGTAGGAGTTGTTGAGGAAAGTGTTGTGCTTTCTGTAGTCACAGCTGTTGTTGTGGGTGAAGTTGTACTTGATGCTTCAGTTGTAGTTGTTAGAGCAGCTAAAGTTGTTGTTTCTGTATGAGTTGTTGAGAAAAGTGGTGTGCTTTCTGTAGTCACAGCTGTTGTTGTGGGTGAAGTTGTGGTTGATGCTTCAGTTGTAGTTGTTAGAGCAGCTAAAGTTGTTGTTTCTGTATGAGTTGTTGAGGAAAGTGTTGTGCTTTCTGTAGTCACAGCTGTTGTTGTGGGTGAAGTTGTACTTGATGCTTCATTTGTGGTTGTTAGAGCAGCTGAAGTTGTTGTTTCTGTAGGAGTTGTTGAGGAAAGTGTTGTGCTTTCTGTAGTCACAGCTGTTGTTGTAGGTGAAGTTGTACTTGATGCTTCAGTTGTGGTTGTTAGAGCAGCTGAAGTTGTTGTTTTTGTAGGAGTTGTTGAGGAAAGTGTTGTGCTCTCTGTACTCACAGCTGTTGTTGTTGGTGGAGTTGTACTTGATGCTGCAGTTGTGGTCACAGCAGCTGAAGTTGATGTTTCTGTTGGAGTTGTTGAGGAAAGTGTTGTGCTTTCTGTAGTCACAGCTGATGTTGTGGGTGAAGTTGTACTTGATACTGCAGTTGTGGTCACAGCAGCTGAAGTTGATGTTTCTGTAGAAGTTGTTGAGGAAAGTGTTGTGCTTTCTGTAGTCACAGCTGTTGTTGTAGGTGAAGTTGTACTTGATGCTTCAGTTGTGGTCACAGCAGCTGAAGTTGATGTTTCTGTTGGAGTTGTTGAGGAAAGTGTTGTGGTTTCTGTAGTCACAGCTGTTGTTGTGGGTGAAGTTGTACTTGATGCTGCAGTTGTGGTCACAGCAGCTGAAGTTGATGTTTCTGTTGGAGTTGTTGAGGAAAGTGTTGTACTTTCTGTAGTCACAGCTGTTGTTGTGGGTGGAGTTGTACTTGATGCTGCAGTTGTGGTCACAGCAGCTGAAGTTGATGTTTCTGTAGGAGTTGTTGACGAAAGTGTTGTGCTTTCTGTAGTCACAGCTGTTGTTGTGGGTGAAGTTGTACTTGATGCTTCAGTTGTGGTTGTTAGAGCAGCTGAAGTTGTTGTTTTTGTAGGAGTTGTTGAGGAAAGTGTTGTGCTCTCTGTACTCACAGCTGTTGTTGTGGGTGGAGTTGTACTTGATGCTGCAGTTGTGGTCACAGCAGCTGAAGTTGATGTTTCTGTTGGAGTTGTTGAGGAAAGTGTTGTGCTTTCTGTAGTCACAGCTGTTGTTGTAGGTGAAGTTGTACTTGATGCTTCAGTTGTGGTCACAGCAGTTGAAGTTGATGTTTCTGTTGGAGTTGTTGAAGAAAGTGTTGTGGTTTCTGTAGTCACAGCTGTTGTTGTGGGTGAAGTTGTACTTGATGCTGCAGTTGTGGTCACAGCAGCTGAAGTTGATGTTTCTGTAGGAGTTGTTGAGGAAAGTGTTGTGCTTTCTGTAGTCACAGCTGTTGTTGTGGGTGAAGTTGTACTTGATGCTTCAGTTGTGGTTGTTAGAGCAGCTGAAGTTGTTGTTTCTGTATGAGTTGTTGAGGAAAGTGTTGTGCTTTCTGTAGTCACAGCTGTTGATGTGGGTGAAGTTGTGCTTGATGCTTCAGTTGTGGTTGTTAGAGCAGCTGAAGTTGTTGTTTCTGTATGAGTTGTTGAGGAAAGTGTTGTGCTTTCTGTAATCACAGCTGTTGATGTGGGTGAAGTTGTGCTTGATGCTTCAGTTGTGGTTGTTAGAGCAGCTGAAGTTGTTGTTTCTGTAGGAGTTGTTGAGGAAAGTGTTGTGCTTTCTGTAGTCACAGCTGTTGATGTTGGTGAAGTTGTAGTTGATGCTTCAGTTGTGGTTGTTAGAGCAGCTGAAGTTGTTGTTTTTGTAGGAGTTGTTGAGGAAAGTGTTGTGCTCTCTGTACTCACAGCTGTTGTTGTGGGTGGAGTTGTACTTGATGCTGCAGTTGTGGTCACAGCAGCTGAAGTTGATGTTTCTGTTGGAGTTGTTGAGGAAAGTGTTGTGCTTTCTGTAGTCACAGCTGTTGTTGTAGGTGAAGTTGTACTTGATGCTGCAGTTGTGGTCACAGCAGCTGAAGTTGATGTTTCTGTTGGAGTTGTTGAGGAAAGTGTTGTGCTTTCTGTAGTCACAGCTGTTGTTGTGGGTGGAGTTGTACTTGATGCTGCAGTTGTGGTCACAGCAGCTGAAGTTGATGTTTCTTTAGGAGTTGTTGAGGAAAGTGTTGTGCTTTCTGTAGTCACAGCTGTTGTTGTGGGTGAAGTTGTACTTGATGCTTCATTTGTGGTTGTTAGAGCAGCTGAAGTTGTTGTTTCTGTAGGAGTTGTTGAGGAAAGTGTTGTGCTTTCTGTAGTCACAGCTGTTGATGTGGGTGAAGTTGTAGTTGATGCTTCAGTTGTAGTTGTTAGAGCAGCTGAAGTTGTTGTTTCTGTATGAGTTGTTGAGGAAAGTGTTGTGCTTTCTGTAGTCACAGCTGTTGATGTGGGTGAAGTTGTAGTTGATGCTTCAGTTGTGGTTGTTAGAGCAGCTGAAGTTGTTGTTTCTGTAGGAGTTGTTGAGGAAAGTGTTGTGCTTTCTGTAGTCACAGCTGTTGTTGTGGGGGAAGTTGTACTTGATGCTTCAGTTGTGGTCACAGCAGCTGAAGTTGTTGTTTCTTGAGTGGTCAGAGTTGTTGAGGAAAATGTTGTGCTTTCTGTAATCACAGCTGTTGTCGTGGGTGAATTTGTACTTGATGCTTCAGTTGTGGTCACAGCAGCTGAAGTTGATATTTCTGTAGGAGTTGTTAATGAAAATGTTGTGCTTTCTGTAGTCACAGCTGTTGTTGTGGGTGACGTTGTGCTTGATGCTTCAGTTGTGGTTGTTAGAGCAGCTGAAGTTGTTGTTTCTGTAGGAGTTGTTGAGGAAAGTGTTGTGCTTTCTGTAGTCACAGCTGTTGTTGTGGGGGAAGTTGTACTTGATGCTTCAGTTGTGGTCACAGCAGCTGAAGTTGTTGTTTCTGTAGGAGTTGTTGAGGAAAATGTTGTGCTTTCTGTAATCACAGCTGTTGTTGTGGGTGAAGTTGTACTTGATGCTGCAGTTGTGGTCACGGCAGCTGAAGTTGATGTTTCTGTAGGAGTTGTTGTGGAAAATGTGGTGCTTTCTGTAGTCACAGCTGTTGTTGTGGGTGAAGTTGTACTTGATGCTTCAGTTGTGGTCACAGCAGCTGAAGTTGATGTTTCTGTAGGAGTTGTTGAGGAAAATGTGGTGCTTTCTGTAGTCACAGCTGTTGTTGTGGGTGAAGTTGTGCTTGATGCTTCAGTTGTGGTCGCAGCAGCTGAAGTTGATGTTTCTGTATGAGTTGTTGAGGAAAATGTTGTGCTTTCTGTACTCACAGTGGTTGTTGTGGGTAAAGTTGTACTTGATGCTTCAGTTGTGGTTGTTAGAGCAGCTGAGGTTGTTGTTTCTGTAGGAGTTGTTGAGGAAAGTGTTTGGCTTTCTGTAATCACAGCTGTTGTTGTGGGTGAAGTTGTACTTGATAATGCAGTTGTGGTCACAGCAGTTGAAGTTGATGTTTCTGTAGGAGTTGTTGAAGAAAATGTGGTGCTTTCTGTAGTCACAGCTGTTGTTGTGGGTGAAGTTGTACTTGATACTTCAGTTGTGGTTGTTAGAGCAGCTGAAGTTGTTGTTTCTGCAGGAGTTGTTGAGGAAAGTGTTGTGCTTTCTGTAGTCACAGCTGTTGTTGTGGGTGAAGTTGTACTTGATGCTTCAGTTGTGGTCACAGCAGCTGAAGTTGATGTTTCTGTAGGAGTTGTTGAGGAAAGTGTTGTGCTTTCTGTAGTCACAGCTGTTGTTGTAGGTGAAGTTGTACTTGATGCTGCAGTTGTGGTCACAGCAGCTGAAGTTGATGTTTCTGTTGGAGTTGTTGAGGAAAGTGTTGTGCTTTCTGTAGTCACAGCTGTTGTTGTGGGTGGAGTTGTACTTGATGCTTCAGTTGTGGTCACAGCAGTTGAAGTTGATGTTTCTGTTGGAGTTGTTGAGGAAAATGTGGTGCTTTCTGTAATCACAGCTGCTGTTGTGGGTGAAGTTGTACTTGATGCTGCAGTTGTGGTCACAGCAGCTGAAGTTGATGTTTCTGTTGGAGTTGTTGAGGAAAGTGTTGTGCTTTCTGTAGTCACAGCTGTTGTTGTAGGTGAAGTTGTACTTGATGCTGCAGTTGTGGTCACAGCAGCTGAAGTTGATGTTTCTGTTGGAGTTGTTGAGGAAAGTGTTGTGCTTTCTGTAGTCACAGCTGTTGTTGTGGGTGGAGTTGTACTTGATGCTGCAGTTGTGGTCACAGCAGCTGAAGTTGATGTTTCTGTTGGAGTTGTTGAGGAAAGTGTTGTGCTTTCTGTAGTCACAGCTGTTGTTGTGGGTGGAGTTGTACTTGATGCTGCAGTTGTGGTCACAGCAGCTGAAGTTGATGTTTCTGTTGGAGTTGTTGAAGAAAGTGTTGTGCTTTCTGTAGTCACAGCTGTTGTTGTAGGTGAAGTTGTACTTGATGCTGCAGTTGTGGTCACAGCAGCTGAAGTTGATGTTTCTGTTGGAGTTGTTGAGGAAAGTGTTGTGCTTTCTGTAGTCACAGCTGTTGTTGTGGGTGAAGTTGTACTTGATGCTTCATTTGTGGTTGTTAGAGCAGCTGAAGTTGTTGTTTCTGTAGGAGTTGTTGAGGAAAGTGTTGTGCTTTCTGTAGTCACAGCTGTTGTTGTGGGTGAAGTTGTACTTGATGCTTCAGTTGTAGTTGTTAGAGCAGCTGAAGTTGTTGTTTCTGTATGAGTTGTTGAGGAAAGTGTTGTGCTTTCTGTAGTCACAGCTATTGATGTGGGTGAAGTTGATGCTTCAGTTGTAGTTGTTAGAGCAGCTGAAGTTGTTGTTTCTGTATGAGTTGTTGAGGAAAGTGTTGTGCTTTCTGTAGTCACAGCTGTTGATGTGGGTGAAGTTGTAGTTGATGCTTCAGTTGTGGTTGTTAGAGCAGCTGAAGTTGTTGTTTCTGTAGGAGTTGTTGAGGAAAGTGTTGTGCTTTCTGTAATCACAGTGGTTGTTGTGGGTAAAGTTGTACTTGATGCTTCAGTTGTGGTTGTTAGAGCAGCTGAGGTTGTTGTTTCTGTAGGAGTTGTTGAGGAAAGTGTTGTGCTTTCTGTAGTCACAGCTGTTGTTGTGAGTGAAGTTGATGTTTCTGTTGGAGTTGTTGAAGAAAATGTGGTGCTTTCTGTAGTCACAGCTGTTGTTGTGGGTGAAGTTGTACTTGATAATGCAGTTGTGGTCACAGCAGCTGAAGTTGATGTTTCTGTAGGAGTTGTTGAGGAAAGTGTTGTGCTTTCTGTAGTCACAGCTGTTGTTGTGAGTGAAGTTGATGTTTCTGTTGGAGTTGTTGAAGAAAATGTGGTGCTTTCTGTAGTCACAGCTGTTGTTGTGGGTGAAGTTGTACTTGATGCTTCAGTTGTGGTTGTTGGAGCAGCTGAAGTTGTTGTTTCTTTTGAAGTTGTTGAGGAAAATGTTGTGCTTTCTGTAGTCACAGCTGTTGTTGTGGGTGAAGTTGTACTTGATAATGCAGTTGTGGTCACAGCAGCTGAAGTTGATGTTTCTGTAGGAGTTGTTGAGGAAAGTGTTGTGCTTTCTGTAGTCACAGCTGTTGTTGTGGGTGATGTTGTACTTGATATTGCAGTTGTGGTCACAGCAGCTGAAGTTGATGTTTCTGTAGGAGTTGTTGAGGAAAGTGTTGTGCTTTCTGTAGTCACAGCTGTTGTTGTGGGTGAAGTTGTACTTGATGCTTCATTTGTGGTTGTTAGAGCAGCTGAAGTTGTTGTTTCTGTAGGAGTTGTTGAGGAAAGTGTTGTGCTTTCTGTAGTCACAGCTGTTGTTGTGGGTGAAGTTGTACTTGATGCTTCAGTTGTGGTTGTTGGAGCAGCTGAAGTTGTTGTTTCTGTTGAAGTTGTTGAGGAAAATGTTGTCCTTTCTGTAGGCACAGCTGTTGTTGTGGGTGAAGTTGATGTTTCTGTAGGAGTTGTTGAGGAAAGTGTTGTGCTTTCTGTAGTCACAGCTGTTGTTGTGGGTGAAGTTGTACTTGATGCTTCAGTTGTGGTTGTTGGAGCAGCTGAAGTTGATGTTTCTGTATGAGTTGTTGAGGAAAGTGTTGTGCTTTCTGTAGTCACAGCTGTTGATGTGGGTGAAGTTGTAGTTGATGCTTCAGTTGTGGTTGTTAGAGCAGCTGAAGTTGTTGTTTCTGTAGGAGTTGTTGAGGAAAGTGTTGTGCTTTCTGTAATCACAGTGGTTGTTGTGGGTAAAGTTGTACTTGATGCTTCAGTTGTGGTTGTTAGAGCAGCTGAGGTTGTTGTTTCTGTAGGAGTTGTTGAGGAAAGTGTTGTGCTTTCTGTAGTCACAGCTGTTGTTGTGAGTGAAGTTGATGTTTCTGTTGGAGTTGTTGAAGAAAATGTGGTGCTTTCTGTAGTCACAGCTGTTGTTGTGGGTGAAGTTGTACTTGATAATGCAGTTGTGGTCACAGCAGCTGAAGTTGATGTTTCTGTAGGAGTTGTTGAGGAAAGTGTTGTGCTTTCTGTAGTCACAGCTGTTGTTGTGAGTGAAGTTGATGTTTCTGTTGGAGTTGTTGAAGAAAATGTGGTGCTTTCTGTAGTCACAGCTGTTGTTGTGGGTGAAGTTGTACTTGATGCTTCAGTTGTGGTTGTTGGAGCAGCTGAAGTTGTTGTTTCTTTTGAAGTTGTTGAGGAAAATGTTGTGCTTTCTGTAGTCACAGCTGTTGTTGTGGGTGAAGTTGTACTTGATAATGCAGTTGTGGTCACAGCAGCTGAAGTTGATGTTTCTGTAGGAGTTGTTGAGGAAAGTGTTGTGCTTTCTGTAGTCACAGCTGTTGTTGTGGGTGATGTTGTACTTGATATTGCAGTTGTGGTCACAGCAGCTGAAGTTGATGTTTCTGTAGGAGTTGTTGAGGAAAGTGTTGTGCTTTCTGTAGTCACAGCTGTTGTTGTGGGTGAAGTTGTACTTGATGCTTCATTTGTGGTTGTTAGAGCAGCTGAAGTTGTTGTTTCTGTAGGAGTTGTTGAGGAAAGTGTTGTGCTTTCTGTAGTCACAGCTGTTGTTGTGGGTGAAGTTGTACTTGATGCTTCAGTTGTGGTTGTTGGAGCAGCTGAAGTTGTTGTTTCTGTTGAAGTTGTTGAGGAAAATGTTGTCCTTTCTGTAGGCACAGCTGTTGTTGTGGGTGAAGTTGATGTTTCTGTAGGAGTTGTTGAGGAAAGTGTTGTGCTTTCTGTAGTCACAGCTGTTGTTGTGGGTGAAGTTGTACTTGATGCTTCAGTTGTGGTTGTTGGAGCAGCTGAAGTTGATGTTTCTGTAGGAGTTGTTGAGGAAAGTGTTGTGCTTTCTGTAGTCACAGCTGTTGTTGTGGGTGAAGTTGTACTTGATGCTTCAGTTGTGGTTGTTGGAGCAGCTGAAGTTGATGTTTCTGTAGGAGTTGTTGAGGAAAGTGTTGTGCTTTCTGTAGTCACAGCTGTTGTTGTGGGGGAAGTTGTACTTGATACTTCAGTTGTGGTTGTTAGAGCAGCTGAAGTTGTTGTTTCTGTAGGAGTTGTTGAGGAAAGTGTTGTGCTTTCTGTAGTCACAGCTGTTGTTGTGGGTGAAGTTGTACTTGATGCTTCAGTTGTGGTTGTTGGAGCAGCTGAAGTTGATGTTTCTGTAGGAGTTGTTGAGGAAAGTGTTGTGCTTTCTGTAGTCACAGCTGTTGTTGTGGGGGAAGTTGTACTTGATACTTCAGTTGTGGTTGTTAGAGCAGCTGAAGTTGTTGTTTCTGTAGGAGTTGTTGAGGAAAGTGTTGTGCTTTCTGTAGTCACAGCTGTTGTTGTGGGTGAAGTTGTACTTGATGCTTCAGTTGTGGTTGTTGGAGCAGCTGAAGTTGTTGTTTCTGTTGAAGTTGTTGAGGAAAATGTTGTCCTTTCTGTAGGCACAGCTGTTGTTGTGGGTGAAGTTGATGTTTCTGTAGGAGTTGTTGAGGAAAGTGTTGTGCTTTCTGTAGTCACAGCTGTTGTTGTGGGTGAAGTTGTACTTGATGTTTCAGTTGTGGTTGTTGGAGCAGTTGAAGTTGTTGTTTCTGTCGGAGTTGTTGAGGAAAGTGTTGTGCTTTCTGTCGTCACAGCTGATGTTGTGGGTGAAGTTGTACTTGATGCTTCAGTTGTCGTTGTTGGAGCAGCTGAAGTTGTTGTTTCTGTAGGAGTTGTTGAGGAAAGTGTTGTGCTTTCTGTACTCACAGTGGTTGTTGTGGGTGAAGTTGTACTTGATGCTTCAGTTGTGGTTGTTAGAGCAGCTGAAGTTGTTGTTTCTGTCGGAGTTGTTGAGGAAAGTGTTGTGCTTTCTGTCGTCACAGCTGATGTTGTGGGTGAAGTTGTACTTGATGCTTCAGTTGTCGTTGTTGGAGCAGCTGAAGTTGTTGTTTCTGTAGGAGTTGTTGAGGAAAGTGTTGTGCTTTCTGTACTCACAGTGGTTGTTGTGGGGGAAGTTGTACTTGATACTTCAGTTGTGGTTGTTAGAGCAGCTGAAGTTGTTGTTTCTGTAGGAGTTGTTGAGGAAAGTGTTGTGCTTTCTGTAGCCACAGCTGATGTTGTGGGTGAAGTTGTACTTGATGCTTCAGTTGTCGTTGTTAGAGCAGCTGAAGTTGTTGTTTCTGTAGGAGTTGTTGAGGAAAGTGTTGTGCTTTCTGTAGTCACAGCTGTTGTTGTAGGTGAAGTTGTACTTGATGCTTCAGTTGTGGTCACATCAGCTGAAGTTGTTGTTTCTGTAGGAGTTGTTGAGGAAAGTGTTGTACTTTCTGTAGTCACAGCTGTTGTTGTGGGTGAAGTTGTACTTGATGCTTCAGTTGTGGTTGTTAGAGCAGCTGAAGTTGATGTTTCTGTAGGAGTTGTTGAGGAAAGTGTTGTACTTTCTGTAGTCACAGTTGTTGTTGTGGGTGAAGTTGTACTTGATGCTTCAGTTGTGGTTGT
The DNA here is from genome assembly GCA_026939265.1 of Oreonectes daqikongensis. Classification (NCBI taxonomy): domain Eukaryota; kingdom Metazoa; phylum Chordata; class Actinopteri; order Cypriniformes; family Nemacheilidae; genus Oreonectes; species Oreonectes daqikongensis. The sequence continues at coordinate 2,562,079 of JAOTQM010000031.1, forward strand.
TAGAGCAGCTGAAGTTGTTGTTTCTGTAGGAGTTGTTGAGGAAAGTGTTGTGCTTTCTGTAGTCACAGCTGTTGTTGTGGGTGAAGTTGTAGTTGATGCTTCAGTTGTGGTCACAGCAGCTGAAGTTGTTTTTTCTGTAGGAGTTGTTGAGGAAAGTGTTGTGCTTTCTGTAGTCACAGCTGTTGTTGTGGGTGAAGTTGTAGTTGATGCTTCAGTTGTAGTTGTTAGTGCAGCTGAAGTTGTTGTTTCTGTAGGAGTTGTTGAGGAAAGTGTTGTACTTTCTGTAGTCACAGCTGTTGTTGTGGGTGAAGTTGTAGTTGATGCTTCAGTTGTAGTTGTTAGTGCAGCTGAAGTTGTTGTTTCTGTAGGAGTTGTTGAGGAAAGTGTTGTGCTTTCTGTAGTCACAGCTGTTGTTGTGGGTGAAGTTGTAGTTGATGCTTCAGTTGTAGTTGTTAGTGCAGCTGAAGTTGTTGTTTCTGTAGGAGTTGTTGAGGAAAGTGTTGTGCTTTCTGTAGTCACAGTTGTTGTTGTGGGTGAAGTTGTACTTGATGCTTCATTTGTGGTCACAGCAGCTGAAGTTGTTGTTTCTGTAGGGGTTGTTGAGGAAAGTGTTGTGCTTTCTGTAGTCACAGCTGTTGTTGTGGGTGAAGTTGTACTTGATGCTTCAGTTGTGGTCACAGCAGCTGAAGTTGTTGTTTCTGTAGGGGTTGTTGAGGAAAGTGTTGTGCTTTCTGTAGTCACAGCTGTTGTTGTGGGTGAAGGTGTAGTTGATGCTTCAGTTGTAGTTGTTAGAGCAGCTGAAGTTGTTTTTTCTGTAGGAGTTGTTAAGGGAAGTGTTGTGCTTTCTGTAGTCACAGCTGTTGTTGTGGATAAAGTTGTTGTTTCTGGAGTGACAGGAGTTGTGTTTTCTGAAGTCACACCTGTGGTTGTTGCTGGAGTAGTACTTGAAGCTGTATTTGGGGTTGTTTCAGGTAAAGTTGTTGTTTCTGGAGCGGTTTGAGTCGTTGTACTTGTACTTTCAGATGACACTGGTGTGGTTGTTGGTTGTAGTGTTGTGCTTGAACTTAAGTGTAAGCCATGATTGAATGACACAAATAAAAAGTAAATTAGCTATATATCCTAAGTCCTAAAATTATTTTTATTTTTAATTGTCATGTTGTATGTTAAACATAAGTTTCTAATTGACTCCATTCAGATAATCAATCAGTATTTACATACAGACCTGTTCAGAAATTTAGGGTCACTTTAAAGGCTTTTGCACCACAGGAACATGTTTGCAATAAACATCAAAACTTTTATTTTTGTAATATTCTCAAAGTAGTCAGCATTTGCCTAGAATGTGCAAAAATGCACTCTTGCTTTGTCTCTTTTGTCAAGGTACAACCCAATGGTGAAATTGTTTTCATTTATTTTGAAGTCCTGTTTTTTTTTATATATTTGGTCAAAGTCATTAATTTTTTTTAATTAAAATATTTGTAATGACAAAAATATGTTGGCAGATTTATATGTTTATTTACATTACTAATGTCAAACATTAATTTTTTTAAAATTATAAAAATCATTTCAGTGGAATGACCCTAAATATTTGAAAGGTGGGGTATGTGGACATATTGTATAAAAATTATTATATATTTATGCTAATGTGTCATTTTATAATTATATAAAATTGTGTTGTATTTAAAAATATTTTTTTATATATGTGCAAGTATGTGATGTTTTTAAATGAAAAATAAAGCAAAAATATTGCTATTATAGGTTCGCTTAATATTGTTACTGCACAATTACAAATACAAACAATTATTTATAGATTTACTTACTCTGATGCAGTTGTCGATAGAACTGTGCACCACAAGCACACTGTGAAAAGAAATACCATGCTTAATAGTTTTTTTTATTATTGTTGGTTGTGTCTAATTTATGTGGCTAACGGTATTTTTATTTTAGTAAAAAATCCCTCTTTAAACTTCATAATGTTTTTATACTTACATAAGGTGAATAAAATTCTCCTCGTGCCATCATGCTTAGAAAGAAAAAAACTAGAAAAAGGAAATATATACAGTTATTTTCATTGTTCTAACAAACAACATCTTGCAAAATGCTCATATTTTTTCTGATCAAGACAGAGATGAGGAATTTAAAGCAAAATGACAAACATTTTCTGATTTTCAACAACACCATATTTAAACTGTAACAGTTATAGGCTATGACAGCAAATAATTAGTTCAAATATGTCTGGAAGTAGCAGGATTTTCGCGCTTGATGTTATTTTTTTTAAATGTATTTAACTGCAATTATCTATTATGGATAAATGCAGTCCAATCGACATCGTTTTAAAAACATTAAAGAAAACATACGAAATTGAACCTAAATAAAAATAAAAATAATTCTATCATTTGGTCTTGAAGGAAAAGATCCATTGCAAGTAAATAGTAAAAATGCAAAAGTTAATCTGAAAAAACATGCGACCTCTATGTAGCCTGTTTGATTCTCGTTCACCAAATGCTTGTAAAAAATACCTTTAAATATTTACTTTCACAGGCTTTTAAATGCATTGTTTGATTTATATTATTGGCAAAAACGTCTAAAGCAGCGTGAATTGGTTTAAAATGTGTCTTCTTTCGTTTCTTAGATGTATAAATGACAAAGAATAAAGTTGCCTGTCAGTGTAGAAAATGCTTAGATAAAAAGCCTAATTACAAGCATGCTGCAATATTAAAAGCGACTGTCAATTGGTTTATAAATGATTATAAAAGGCAACAATTTATTATTGCTCATTTGATATTTCTAAATTCGTTATTAACTTACCTTCTTCTGCTTTTCAAAGTCATAACCATGTACAGTAACGGGTATAATATTCCTTGCAATACGCTGTGCGATGTGTTGTAGCTCAACAGTTAACAGACTAACAAGTGATGCCTTTGGTCTGTCATATATTAAAGGTGTGTTGACGTTTGTAAGGTGTGGTAACGTAATTTGGTGACGAATCTCTGCAGCGCGCAATACAGTGACGGTGATTTTTTCTTTAACAATAAAGGGTGTTAATGTACTGCTGATTAGTGCTAGTATGAATGTATGGAATTCAGCTCGGTTATGCCAGATCAGATTTCCCGATATACATAAACATTTCATCGAGAGAGAAAGAAAGATATCGAAGAGAGAGAGAGAGAGAGAGAGAGAGAGAGATTTGCTTTTATCTTTTATACAAATACAGAACTAAATCTTAACACATTTATGTGACAAACACAGATTAATTTAAATGATCTATTGATCTATATGATTTATAAAAAAATTATAATAACACCTGGACTATATGGCAACCTAAACAAAAACCTCAATATTAAAGTTGTTTTGTTCTTTTTTATCATTTATTGGCAACCCCATCCAACTAATTCCAGTTTACAAAGGCTGTGTTATGTGTGTGTAAATGTATACTTAATATGTGTTTTAGAAAACAATTTTTAAGACATGATTAATAAATATGAAGGCCTACTCCTTATTTTAAACCCTGGAAATCAAGGAAGAAAATATGTCTATAATAAAGTACATTATAGGGTGGAGGCTACAAATAATTTTGAATAGTAAGTTTGGTTTAAAGCACAGTTTTACAAGAGAAAAAACCCCATAAAAATTCAAATCTTTACAGTTTTTGATTACAGCTCTCTCTCTCTCTCTCTCTCTCTCTCTCTCTCTCTCTCTCTCTCTCTCTCTCTCTCTCTCTCTCTCTCTCTCTCTCTCTCTCTCTCTCTCTCTCTCTCTCTCTCTCTTTTCTTCCTTGCTCGTAAGATGGATTGTTGTAGGGTGTGAACGCATTCAGAACATGTAGTACTGAAGCACAAACACACAACTAGAAACAATCAGGCACTTCACGCACACAAAATCTTCCTCTTTCGCAATATATTGTTGAACTGCTTTCCTCCAGGGTGTGGAATGTTGCAAACATACACGCACAAACACACGCACAGTCTCTTATCATATCTCTATAATTGACAGACACAGACACACCTTCTTTATTATTAGGTCTAACAATGTACCCCTGTCTCAGACATGTTTAATTTGGACATATTTCCCATGGATCCTAAAATTCTATTGGACTTCAAAAAGCAACAGAGAGCAAAAGTCCTTTCAACGTCACTATTTATTGCTGAAAAATGGTGTGTTTGTTCATTTTTAAGCCAATACGCCTATTTTAGTTTATAAAATATAGGCTATTAGTTGTCTTAATTAGTTACATTAAACTAGTGTTATCGATAGGTTAATTTACCTAGCAGCTATTTAAAATAATTCAGACTGTACAGATCCAATATAACGTTGAGATGAATGACAAAATAATAAATATATGCACAGACACATAGTCATTCCAGATCTGTTTACCTGACTGCTTTAAAATACCTGATCTTCAGGTTTTTGTGTTTGAAGTCTACAGTCACACCCTTTTCTTTTAGTTCGTTATAGTGGTTTTAAAGGACTGAGTGAGACATCAAACCTGATGTGTCACTCTGGGTTATTTTTACTCTTTTCTTATTTGATCTCAAATTTGTATCTGTAGTGAATCACTCTTTTAGCCTTAACCCTGTAATATTATTATTATAATAAAATAATATTTCTTACCTCGACTGTTTAATAAAATAAACTTTTTTACCTGACCACTTAAAATATAATCACATCTGTTTGTCGGTAGATACAGGCCTGTGTGGTGTTATTGGTTGTTTTTAAGTTTTACTGAACAGGGACAGGTTAATTTAGGTTAGGACTTTTTAAAACATGGTTATTTTGTCCAAAAGATTTCATGTGAGCGATATTATCACAATATCTAACCTATTTAATTTATTAAATATATAAATAGGGTATGTACCTATTAAGCTCACCAAAATCTACATTAAGGCATTTTTTAGTGCACAAGATATTAATTTCAGTACAAAAAACAGACCACTAAAATAATTCATTTTTAAATATTAATAGCCTATTATATTTTCACAGAATGTTCTTTACATTATGTAGGTTACAATAGGATGATTTTATGTAGAAAATGTAGTAATGATTTTAGCAGGGTTTACAGTACAAAGACAGTGTGCAGTCTCTTATTAAATGGATGTGAACTTATTTATATCTTATGTGAACTTATTTATATTTTCTTGGATAGACATATGAGATATGTAATGGCTCTGCAGATAACATGCCTCTTTCATCTCTGGACAAACTAGTTCCATCTCAATTTTGTCATCTTAATGCTGCGAAAATCATTTATTCATAATTTTATAAAGATTAACTTAATGACAGCCATCAGTGAATATTTAAAGTCTGGATATGAAGTATTTACATATAGACTTTCAATGGGAGTGAGCTTGAAGGGAGCACACACTGAGCTAATTGAAGTGGCAACAATTTTAAATTATTTAACATTACCTTAAATTTATTGGACAAGATTTTACAAAACAAATATACTAGGACATGTATTACGTTTTTACATGATTAAATATGAACAACTAATGATTTTTTTTTCACACTGAAGCTCTTAGATTTTTATACCCTTTAAGCTCACCTTAAAATAATAGAAGATCTTGAAAAATTACAGCAGTGTGAAATCACAGACCATCAAAAAACTGTACATTTATAATATTCTGGATTGCTAAATACAATCCAATAAGGGCTGTAAAGTAACACACAATCTTATACAGGTATTTGTCTGACTATGTTGTTCTGTAGCATCTGCTGCATTTTGAAAAAACAATCTTTTGATTTAATTGTAATTATTTCCCATGTTCCAGGTTACAATACAAAAAAGTTTAAAGATTAATCTCCTAATTTAGCATAATAAAAAATGATATTTACTCCTAAGAAATGTCTAAATGTAAAAAAAACCTGCACATTTAAAGGGTTACTCTTCTGGTCAAAGTTTTCAGAGTTTTCAGAATGGGCACTGTCAGTGTGAACACATGGACACTCATATCTCAGTGTTTAATCATCTAATTGATTTAAAATTACAGGAGGTATTTAATAACAAACACATCAATTAAGTAGGATAATACATTCTTTTTATAATCTGAGCTCAAAAAAGGGAAGTGTGCATAATGGGTACATGAGCTTAATAGGGACGTTTACCCTAATTCTGTCAGTCATATTAATCTTTAGTTTGTTTTAGTGGTATTTTTTCAGTTTATTTGCCAATGAATCACACTCAAAATATGAATACAGGGAGAGAGTTTGTAACAATTGTGACTTAAGGCGAAATGTGAAATGACTGCTGTATTATTATCAAATAACACAATATCCACATCATGGCAGTTATTGTCAGTACCAGTGTCCTACTACGAAACCTTCAGATGAAAGATAACACGTAAAGCATGCGTATTTGACAGCTGCTTTGGAGGCTACACTTGGTGTGGAACATGATTGTGCTCATTTAGCAGTAGGCTAACGTTATCAAAAAAGGAAAGACAATACTGGAGCATTTAGTTCATGTGTTAAAATTCACAGAAATTGTACAGAAATGTACATATTTGTAATATTTTGGTGAAAATGTGAATTGAAAAAGACAAATGTACGTATTAAAATGATTGTAGCCTAATGTATATAAATCGTGAACGCATAGTGTCGTACATGAAGTCGTTTTGACGACACCCTTGACGGATATCTGATGATTCAGAGGCTGGGTTGACATTGTTGTAATCCTTAGTTCACAATGCGTAGTGCCACTTCATTGAACGCTTAAGAATCAGTCTCAGGCTTTTAAATGTCTTTTTAAGTGTCCTGAAGTATCCTACTTTTTACAAAGATATCCCCAATATTTCCAACTATTTGTTAGAAAATCAAGACACGGACCGCGTCCGGAAGTTGCCTGTCAATGGCGCCATATCCGTATTACCCTTGGTTTCAGCTTTTACTGACGTAAAAACCATGACATCACAGTCTTGTGGACAAATGCGTAAGTATTCGTTGTTGTTGTTTTTCTCAATTTGAGCTCACAGGAATTCTTAACTATTTTACAAGTGGCTAATTCGTATGATATGAATCGTACAAAAATAAAAAAAAACAAATTAATAGAAAATCTCGATGCTGAAGCCCCTCCCCTGAATTTAATGGCACGAAGCAAGTTTACAAATAAGATTACAATACAAATTAGGCACCTGGTAAAATACTTATGAATTCTCGTGATATTATGTTGTTTTTATCTATATTGTGCAAATGATAGTGAAGAAACAAAAGCCTACTTCAAGTAGGTGGTAGCCTAAGTTATTTCATCCCCGTAGCTAACTGGTTAAACTGATGGTGTTAGGCTACTGTTGTTACAACACACCTCATTCTCCCCTAGGTAATGAAACAAAAAGTAGGATTAAAAAGGATTATTTTCAATATCCAAATAATTGATGGTTCATCACATTTTTTTGCGATATGATATTAAAAAAAAAGAGGGGGGCTCAGTTAAATCTAGCTATGTCTGTAGGTAATTTAGACCTTTTTTTTACAACTTAACCTGAGTTCTGCTTAGGTCATTGTGTGTGTTTGTTGTGTCATATGTTCAGGTAACTCAGACCCATTACAGAACCAAGTAGGGAAAAATGTATAATAGAGACCAAACTAGTTTCTCATAATCTCAACATTCTTGGTATTTTGTCAGATCTGAGCAATTTGTGGATGTGAGCAATGAGCAGAGAAATGAGTGACATGCATAATAAAAGATATAAGCTGTATGCCTGAGGCCTTTACTTTTTATCTTAATTATAGACCTTTACATTATTAGAGTGGCTTATAGTTAACTGTCTGAAAACTAAGAGGGTGTTGGCTACAATAAGAACATTTTTAAATGCAACATGAATAAGATGATCCAAACAAAAAGCATTTCCTTTATTTATCAATTGCAGGTAGGGCTTCTTTAATCCGTCTAAAAATACCTTAAAACAAAAGCTAAGTGTTAGCCCTCATTAAGGATGTTGAATCGAGAATCTTGACCAGCAGATATTCAAAGCAACATTGTAGTGTAATGACGCCACAGGGTTTCATACAAATGCCCTTTGGTATTATGCAGCATTCCATGCCACGATGACCACAAACTCTCCCAAAAATAAGTTACATAAAAACAACACAAAACAAGAGACACTTGGGGGCTTTATATACATAGAGACTCAATGGGTAAATAGACACACCTCGGTGAGACAAACAAGGAGCAAACAATGACATGAAGATAAAAACGAGTTTCAATAAGACGATTCTAAACAAAGAAACCCTAACAAACAAGCATAGACATGAGACAACTTGTCATCTTGCCCTCTACAAAACCAGTTTGATATATTTATATTTTATTTATGAGTTCTAGTCTGTGACATGCTCATCTGGGTCAGAATAACAATAGGTTGCTGAGCATGTTAACGTTCGTCAGTAAATCAAAAGACATTACACAAATGTTACACAACCTATACTTCTATTGATAGAAATACACATGTGAATGTGTTTTCGTCTTTTAATAGGATAGTTTCAGCGCATAGCTGAAGGTGTCTGAGGGAAGTAAATTCCATGAGTTTTACGCTGTTGAGAGGTTGCTGAGGTCACGCTTGCGTAGGTCCATATTACACAATTTAGACCGCCTTTTGTCTGCTTTTCAGGTGCAAGCTCTTCAAAGAGGAGCTCTTTTGGTATTTGATCACACAGAGTCTGTAAATATACAAACGACATCTTATGTAAAGTGACATTTTTACACTACATGGGGTAGCGTGGTGAGGTGTATTTTTACATTTACGCACTCGGCATGCGCTTTTGTCCAATGCATTCAGAGTATACATTTTAACATTATGTATGTTCCCTGGGAACTTATTATGTAATGTGACATTAAAACATTCACGCCCAATAAGGCCCGGGGCATCCAAAGATGTTTCTGTTGATTTACAGTTTGTGTGTTTGATAGGTATGTTAGATCAAAAGGATTTATTCTGCAGGACCAGACGGCAGTTTTTTAATACCAGACAGCTGTCTGGTCAAGCGATGTTCTATATAAAATCACGTGCAAAATAATCTTGCATAATTACATAAGTAAAAAAACCCAAGATAAATCTTGAAAATGTAAAGTTTTGTAGCATCCCTGATTAAATGTATCCTAAAAAAATCCTCTAATTACTGAGTGTACATTTTTTACAAGGTAACTTCTAACACTCCTATAATACATATTCCTAACTCTATATTACATATGATTATTTCCTCTCTTATCTGTACAGAGCAAAGGATGTCATTCCCCCTAGAAACTCATATGTGGTCTATTAATGAATAAATGTTTCTGAAAAGTAAGATGCATTCACCTGGAATAAACACTGGTTATTGCATAGAAAAACTGTCTATTTGTTCTGCAAATAGAGACTCAGACCCAGATGTTGTAGCTAGAAGAAGAATTCTAAATAGTACATGAATTTAAATATTCATTCATTATATAAGACCCACAACAATCAAGTTGAAGTTGGTAAAAAATAACAGAAACATTTGAACAACTATGAGGCTTCAAAGTTAAGCACCAATGCATGATTTCCTCCAATATGAGCAATATGCTTTGACACGGGATAAATGATTATATCATCATTGTGACATTGAAACATTGCAAATTAAAAACAGAGGTTATAACAGAGGTCAATGTATAATCAAACATTTTGTCATAATCTGGAGTTCTGTATGTGTGACGTCACTTTGTTTGTGTTAATATGCTCTGGTTGTGTTTATTTGAATATGCACTTTTCAAAAAAGTTTCAAAAAAATCCACCATGAAACTTGGCACATTGACATTTAGTCATTTAGCAAACGCTTTTATTCAAAGTAACTTTCAAATTAAGTAAAGAATGGAAGCTATTATAACAACACAAGGACACCAATACAGAAGTGCAATAAAACTGGTCTCAGCAAGCCTATCACGAAGCTACGTGGCATTTTTTTTAAAGGGTAGAAAATTTGTATTAGTGGGTCAGGTGTTGGTGGAAAAGATGTGATTTTAGCCGGTTCTTAAAGATGGCTACAGAATCTGCTGATCTTGTAGCAACAGGCAGGTCCTATTCCACAGATGTGGAACAGATCTAGAGAATGTACATAATGGACCCAAGTGCTCATGTCAATTAAAGGGCATTGTCTTTTCAAGAAACATACAGAATAGTTCTTAAGATAGGTCTTCATTAGGAATATACCTTTATAGTCTAGATAAACCTTTGCATACCATTATAGCAAACACATAGGAATAAGAAAAATGTGCTTCGACTTGATGTGGAAGCAACTCAAGATCTGAATAGTGACTGTTTTATCGTGCTAATATGAAGTAGTCCAATCCAATTTAGAGTTTTCAGGAGCCAGGTAAAATTGTTGTGCTTTGACAGAAGTGTCTGATGCTCCCGATGTTTAGCAAATCTGGATGACTTCTGTCTTTGTAATGTGGCCGAGTTCCGGGCTGTCCAGTGTGGCATTATTGTCGGTAAGCCTGTTGTTTTGCATTCTTTAAGAAGCAATTACTACCTCTCAGTCTTTTCTGTGACATGTTTTTAGAAAGGAAGAAATAGTTGAGGGGTGGATTGCTGTAATGAACTGTAAATCACACTGACATTCATGGGTGTAACTTGACATTCTAGATATGGGGTGCACAAAGGTTGCAGAAGGATGTCATTAAAGCCTCGCAGACTACATAGGTGAAATTGCAAAACCACATCATGTCACTTGATACATCGTGATAAAATGAAAAATCATAACCATCATAATATATTTGATTTGATATCAAATAAAAAACAGCATTCATTTCCTTGCATACACCCTCAGTGGTTAGTCAGTGGCATTAATAGAAATTAGTCAACATGTAAATAGGGGAATTTATTTGGTGAAACAATGTAAAACACAAATAAAGAGCACGTGTTACTAATTTATTTCCTCATATTTGCTCAACTGCCTAAACATGGAATGCTTTATTTGTGTGTGTGTGCAAGCGTGCGCGTGCACGTGCACGTGTGCGTTTAATCTCAATATCTGATATTATACGTTTATTCTCGTATTGCTACAATCATCACTTTATTTTCATAACTTTGACTTCATTTTCAAAACATTGTGATTTTAATCTCATAGCTATGGCTTTATTCTAGTCATTATATCCTAAATATCATAACTGTATTCTTGTAATAGTATTCATTTATTTATAATTTATGGTTCAATGGGACAATGGGATACATTTTAAGAGGAGGCCCATTTTCACAAGGGTGGAACGTAAAGTTCAAGTTGACTTTTAATCCATCCTGTTAATAATATTTAATTAACAAAAAAACTAAAATCCTTTCAAACATATTCATTTGGACTTGCTCTCAACTATGGTATATGTATGTAAACAGTTAAATGGGTATTAAATGGTAGGCATAATGCCAAAAATCAACAAAGGAAAGGTGAACAAAATACATAGTTACATTTGTACTGTACAAAATCCGTCAAGCAGGTTTACATATGTTTTAAAGTTAACCATGTTTATGAAGTTTTGTTTTAAAATACTAACTAAAACTTTGGACATCTAATGGGCATCATAATAAAATTCTAAATTTACATCCTTTATTACCCTTTTAAAACAAACTGGTGTTTTGGGGCATTTGAGGACACACTTGTATTACTTTTCCACATTGCCAGATGATTCAAAGGTCCCAGTGAACCACAAACAAACAAGGAATAGCAATACTGCATGTTGCACAATAACTACCAGCTAGTGAAGATATCAGTTATATACTTTAATGGTTGATTCTTCACCTTAGCATGATTATTACATTTTGGTGTGAAGTGATTATACTTATACTATCACCACAAACAGACACACTTAAAAAATAAACTCTGTTGCAATAAACTCTGGAGATTCTGCACTTAAGCATGATTATAATAAAGTTGACTTCTAAATGTGTAATATAATATAAATATAGCTATTAAATCTGTTCAATTATATAGATTCACAATAAGAAAACAGGCCCTTTGTCTTAGCTAGCCACATTTAAATGTAAATTGTTTTGGTCGGTGTGATACAGGGACGCTTGTTTTGGTGGCACACTGGCGCCACCTATTGGCAGCAGCCGTGTCACCTAGCAACCACCTAAATGTCTCTCTTTACAGCCTATGACTACTTTTTTCCAGCAGAATAAAGGATTTTATTGACTTTACCTAATGAAAGTTGCATAGATAAATATTTTTAAGTGTTTTAAGTGTTTTGAGTTTATACCCAGCTTGCGTGTTATTCAAATGGGATCACGTCACTGTATTATAAGAAATTACTTAAAAAAAACTGGAACAGTGTTAACACAGTGTTTGTATGTAACACGTTAACATTTGTTAATAAATCAAATATCATAAAGTGCTATGGTAAGGTTATTTTTTATTAAAATGGGATTCTTTGTTTATTCATAAATCACCAAATGTAAAATGTTAAAACTTAAGTTGTGAAAGCGTAGTAAATGTAGAACTTTAAAATTAATCAAGGTTAAGAAATACATTGTATTATATTGTATTGCACAAGTATTATATTGCACTGTAATTAATATCAATAAATTAAAATGCTTACCATAAACGTATTGTCCTTCTCTAACGTTTGAATAAGTCCTTTTCAATACAGCACATAACTTTTTTTTTTAAATATAACTTATTTTAATATATACATAAACTATTATCAAGTCCTCTATCATAGTAGACAAAATAAACACAGAGCAGACAAAAAAAATGCAATAGGCTACATAATGTGTGGCAATAATCCAATGCACACTCTAAAGATGCTGGGTTGTTTTTGACCCATGCTGGGTAAAGACAACCCAGCATTGGGTAATTTTTAACCCAGCAGTGCGTTCTGTCCAATATTAATACAACCTAGCACCTTTTAGAGTGCAACGTCTGATATTATATATTTTACATTATTTCAATATTTTTGTCAGAAGCACCAGTGAGCACAGACAAAAGAAGACATTGTAGTTTTCTGCAACAGAAAGTGTGATGTGAGTCTAACGAGGGATTGGGTGATGTTTTTTCAGCACAACGCGCTGCCTTCATGTTGTTTATTTTATCAGTTTATATTTTGCTGTCTGCCAAACCAGACAGACATAAAGAATAAAATGACATACACCTAACTGACACATTTACTAAACGACTGCAAGTGTAATAGTAAATGTATTATAAATCATTACATACCCTTTAATATTAGTGCAGTACAAATTTACCTTGTTCAGTAGTTTCTACTTCAAAATATTTAAATGGGCCACATAACACACGTAAATAAATAGCCTAATTCTACCTCTACATCATTAGGATAACAAATGGCGACTTGGGCAGCCCAATGGCCTTTTATATTTTATGTGCCATGAGAAAAAGTCTTACAGAAATCATGTTTGATTGTATATTATAATATCTGTAAGAATTTGTATGACAATGTTTTTTTCAATATCACTGCTCAATAAAGTGCCAGCAGATGAGCTAGTCCAGCGCAAAAATAGTGCATAAAATAAATGTGTGCGAAAACTCATAGACTGTATAAAATGATAAAACTGCAACAAGGTCCACCCCTTTCACAAGGCAGGCTACCCCCATTTTTGTTTGGTTGTAAAAGCATTTCTCTGCATAGCATACTATATAGTTATGTATATGGCAAATGAAATGTGAATATTTTTTTGAACTGCTTTTAGTGCTAGCAATTTTTAGATCCAGTTATGATTTGGAAAAACACATTAAGATTTTAACACACTTAACAGGCCTGTGTGGTAAAGGGAAACAAGATCAGGCAGAAACCAGATAAATATGTCTTCATAAATTTTTATTGAAGAAGATATATTGTTCATGTTTTTTTTAGCATTTCAACTATTCATGTTTTTGCACAGACTTTCTGATTGAAATATATTTCACATGGCACAAATGTGGCTGGTATGTCTTTTGTATATGTGTTACAAAATTTTAGAACCCCCAGCACAGCAGAAATATGCAACCCAATTTGTGGGCATGTCAGTTTTACAGATTTGCTTTGCAAGCTTTTTATTATACACTATATTGTGTACACTACGATATTTGATTATATACACTATATTGTGTCACCCAATCTAATAAACAGGTTTGATGACATTAATAATTTCCATGAGTACAAATCTTAATGCTGCAGCATATCATGATATTCTATGAAACTGTGTGCTTCTAATTTAATAGCAACAGTTTGTAAAAGGATATTTTCTATTCCATCATGACAATGCCCTGTGTATGAGACAAGGTTCAGAAAGAAATAATTGATTCAGTCAGTGTGGAAGAACTTGACTGGTCTGCATAAAACCAAGTCCTGAACCCAGCTGAACACACTTTGGTGTCATTTTAAATGCAGTCTTTGAGCAACTTTTATTACGGGTAAAATATGTTACACACATGAATAATAACTAGAACATTTCATTTTTGTATTTTTTTTCTAGATAAAGTGCTTGAAGTTCAAATAAGTTATCATTGACACATTATACATTTGTCCCCCTGAATACATAAACTACATATTCTTAAATAAATAATTATTTGGACAACAGGATCAATAGTAATTTACAATACATTTATACTAGTTCTTAAATAAATAAATCCTTTAGTAGCAAAAAATAAAAAGTCACATCAATCACAGTCTTGCAGACATCCTGTTTGCCCCGCAATACAGGAATGGTATTTTTATCACATCATGAAAAATGTTTTTGTTTTGAATGTATTTGAACTTTTTAGAGGTTGTGAATATAGTAACGTATGTTGTATGATCGCCTTCTTTCCCAGCGTTGCCTTACTGCTGCACAACAACCACAGAGCAAACACTAAGGAGAGAGAAAGTTGGTGAATGTAGTAAAAGGCAATTGAAAACACTGAAATAATTGTAAACAGCATTCAGTCATTGTGATACTTACACAAAGGAGAATCCAGCAAGGTACGAGAAGGATGGCTATAGCACAGGGTACAATTATAGCCACGATCCACGCCACACTGCTGTTGTTTGGTCCTGTAGTGTTCACCACTGTTGGGTAAAAGGTGGTCGCAGGTGCAGGTGTGGTAATGACTCCAATAGCTTTCATAAGTTCAAAAATAAATGCGCTGGGTGTTGTGGTGTCATTATCTGAGAAAATATACTCAACATTGGCCTGAATCATGGTGGCGTTACCCCTGTTGAGAGATTACATTTGTACAATTAGAACCACACACAAAACTACCCACATTCCTGAAATACTGCATTTTACTTCTCATAGAAAATGTTATTTACTTCGATTTTACATTTTTTATTAATTTCTTAAAAAAAACAAAACAAACATTTTTACTTACGTGAAACTGGCAAAATTCAATATAGTAGTATTGGCTGAGGGGGATTTTAAGATCTTGTTTAGCTGAAAAGTAAACATTACAAATATTTGTTGGTTTCATGATATGTTAAGAATAATGTAAGGAAGACTTTTTTGCATCGTAATACATAAAATGGTAACACTTTACAATGAGAGGCATTTGTGATCGCAACATTAGCATTTACTAATGTTAACAAATACGACTTTATTGTAAAGAGTTACCCATACAATTTCTTAAACTCACCAACACATTTATAGATTTCTGAATTAATTCATATGTCTCATTCCTGACAACAGGGTTTTCAGTTATGGACACATTGGTGATTCGATATCCAAAATTGAGGGAAAACGCTGAGCTGTTTATTTCTAAAAAAAAAAAAGAAATAAAAATTAATAGCTGTCCATTCATTATAATAGATTTGGATTAAAACATTTTTTGTGCGTTTAATCATATTTTATGCCTGACAATAACCAGAAACCGGAGAAAGGAACTCACGCTCATATCTGACATCCACAAAGCTCACAGGATTGCTCAGTTTTTGTTGTGTTGTGTCTCGTTTGGTTCTGAGACTTGCTTCTAGAAAAGCATCAACAAGCTGCATAATATTGCTCTCACTTGGAGAGATTCTCACTGTGATAAACACCAGCCTGATGTAAATGATCACTTCTCCAAGCCTGCAAAGATGGCAAATGACATTATTGTAAGAACACGTACTGTACATCGATGGTGTCTCACAAAAGTGATCTTTAAAATATGGTATGAATCGTTATACTTACAAAGTTCCATTTGACGTCGGAGTCGTGGTTGTTGTTAAGACTGCAACAAAATAAAATAGTTACCTTAGAACCACCTTGACTTCGGTTCAGTTACGGTATTTGGGAAGATGATTTTTGATGATTCAAGTTAGACCAGTCATATTGACTTCTCTGGGATATTGAGCTTTAAATATGATGAAAACTGACTTACCCATAAGTGTCTGGAGCTTTTGTATGAAGCTGACTGGTTGTATGGCATCTCCATCTTGGCTGATGTAATTCAAAGAACCATTGATTTGGTCTGGTGAGGTCCTGAGAGGTAGAAAATGTATGTTATAAGCTTCAGTTCATGTATATGAATTGTGATCCAAAGAAAAAGTCCATTGAAATCTTACTGGAAAATATAGGAACTGGGACCCAAAGCTGGTTTGCCAGGTTCATTCAGAAGAGTGTTCACCTGCGGGGAATAAAACCAAAACGTTCATTAAATTCTGAACAAGTCTTGCATTGGACGAACACACTTTCATCGGTTTAAAGGTAAGTTTTTACCGCATTATTGACAACATCCTGCAGATATTTGATGGTGTCATTCTTTTGCGCAGGAGCCACTGGAATGCTGACGTTACTCACAGCAAATATTAATTTGACATCATAGGAAGTTTCTGAGATTTCTGTTTGGAAGTGAATGTACATTTGTAACCTAGTATTCATTTATGTTTGACACTTGCATATTGTGAAACCTTTCAAAATAATATGATGCCACTTACTCATATAGGTGACATTCATCAGCTTCACAGAGTCATTGAGTTTTCTTTCTTTTCTGAGATCACCGATAGCATTCAGGACTAGATCTTGATTGGGGACTGGATATGAGGAGTTGAACTGCAGTGTGCTTGTAACCAATGCTGTACCAGATCTGTGAAAGTCGCCGCTTTCATTTAATATAGTTTGTGATTTTTGGATAAATAACTACTAGTTGATCAATTTTTTAATTTGAAGTAAGAAAATAAATACTTACACAGGGCTTACAGATGTCACAGGTGAGCGACTTGTTGTCAGAGGTGATGTGGTGGTCGATACTACAATCAAAGGCAGATCAAATAATTAAAGAGTTTTAATCACATGAATTATTTACTGCTTCAAGACATTTAATGGAGATCAAATTTGTCTTACCTATAAGTTTTTGTAAGAAGCTGACTGGTTGCTTGGCATCTCCATCTTGGATGATAAAATTCAGAGTGGCATTTATTTGATCTGGTGAGGTTCTGAACGAGAAGCAAAAAGACAAGAGCTTCAGTTCTGCTATGCAGCTTTCAATGTTCTGAAATGTGTTGTTTTTAAAAAGACAAACAGATTTGTGATCCAGGGAAAAAAGTTTCATTCTTACTGGAAGTTAGTGGAAGTGGGGCTCAAAGGTGCTTTGCCAGGCTCATTCAGTAAAGTGTTTACCTGCAGAGAGTAAAACCATAACATTCATCAAAGTCTTGCATTGGACGAACACACTTTCATCGGTTTAAAGGTAAGTTCTTACCGCATTATTGCCAACATCCTGCAGATTTTTCGTGGTGTCATTCATTTGCGCAGGAGCCACTGGAATGCTGACGTTACTCACAGCAAATATTAATTTGATCTCATAGGAGTTGTCTGAGATTTCTGTTTGAAAAGAAATGTTCATTTGTATTTTAGTCTTAGCATTTATATAAATACAAAATATTTCAATTTAATATGATGATGCTTACTCTTATATGTGACATTCATCAGCTTCACAGAGTCATTGAGTTTTGATTCTCTTTCTTTCCTGAGATCATCGATAGCATTCAGGACCAGAGCTTCACTGGGGACTGGAGATGAGGAGTTGAACTGAAGTTTGCTTGTAACCAATGCTGTACCAGATCTGTGAAAGTCGGCACTTTCATTTAATATAGTTTGCGATTTTTGGAAAAAAGCTACTAGTTGATCATTTTTTTAATTTGAAGTAAGAAGATACAAATACTTACACAAGGTTTACAGGTGTCACAGGTGATGCTGATGTAGTGGCCGATACTACAATCAAAGGCAGATCATTACGATTAAAGGGTTTTAGTCACTGTTCCAGGGTACTGAAGCTTTTAATTCAATGAACATTGACATACCGTTGGGTGTCTGGAGCTTTTGTAGGAAGCTGACTGGTTGTATGGCATCTCCATCTTTGATGCTGTAATTCACGGTGCCATTGATTTGGTCTGACACGCTCCTAAAAGAAAGCGCAAACATCTGTGGTTTTAATTTATCTATAAAAAACATTATACTGACTTGCTTTTAGCAAATGCATTTTTACGGTATGTTGCTTAATTTTTCTGGTATTTTCTTTATCAGATTTTACACATATAATGTAAAAAATGCAAATGTACCGTTTTTTTAAACAGGTTTTTTGTGTAATTTTTAAAATAGGTGAAAAAAATGTCAAATTTACAACAAAAAAAACCCTGTCATTTTACAGTTTATTTCTGACAGAAAATGCCTTTATTTTGGTAACAGAATATTTTTTACAGTGCATCCTAATATGTTATTATGTATTAAAGACAATTATGCAGAAATATAATGAACAGATAGCAATTGATTTAAATCTTACTGGAAACTGGTGGAGGTGGGGTTCAATGCTGGTTTGCCAGGTTCATTCAGAAGAATGTTTGTCTGCAGAAAGAAAACACTGATCAAGCTCTGAACAAGTCTTGCATTGGACGAACACTCTTTCATCGGTTTAAAGGTAAGTTTTTACCGCATTATTGACAACATCCTGCAGATTTTTCGTGGTGTCATTCATTTGCGCAGGAGCCACTGGAATGCTGACGTTACTCACAGCAAATATTAATTTGATCTCATAGGAGTTGTCTGAGATTTCTGTTTGAAAAGAAATGTTCATTTGTATTTTAGTCTTAGCATTTATATAAATACAAAATATTTCAATTTAATATGATGATGCTTACTCTTATATGTGACATTCATCAGCTTCACAGAGTCATTGAGTTTTGATTCTCTTTCTTTCCTGAGATCATCGATAGCATTCAGGACCAGAGCTTCACTGGGGACTGGAGATGAGGAGTTGAACTGAAGTTTGCTTGTAACCAATGCTGTACCAGATCTGTAAAAGTCGGCGCTTTCATTTAATATAGTTTGCGATTTTTGGAAAAAAGCTACTAGTTGATCATTTTTTTAATTTGAAGTAAGAAAATATAAATACTTACACAAGGTTTACAGGTGTCACAGGTGATGCTGATGTGGTGGTCGATACTACAATCAAAGGCAGATCATTACGATTAAAGGGTTTTAGTCACTGTTCCAGGGTACTGAAGCTTTTAATTCAATGAACATTGACATACCGTTGGGTGTCTGGAGCTTTTGTAGGAAGCTGACTGGTTGTATGGCATCTCCATCTTTGATGCTGTAATTCACGGTGCCATTGATTTGGTCTGACACGCTCCTAAAAGAAAGCGCAAACATCTGTGGTTTTAATTTATCTATAAAAAACATTATACTGACTTGCTTTCAGCAAATGCATTTTTACGGTATGTTGCTTAATTTTTCTGGTATTTTCTTTATCAGATTTTACACATATAATGTAAAAAATACAAATGTACTGTTTTTTTAAACAGGTTTTTTGTGTAATTTTTAAAATAGGTGAAAAAAATGTCAAATTTACAACAAAAAAAACCCTGTCATTTTACAGTTTATTTCTGACAGAAAATGCCTTTATTTTGGTAACAGAATATTTTTTACAGTGCATCCTAATATGTTATTATGTATTAAAGACAATTATGCAGAAATATAATGAACAGATAGCAATTGATTTAAATCTTACTGGAAACTGGTGGAGGTGGGGTTCAACGCTGGTTTGCCAGGTTCATTCAGAAGAATGTTTGTCTACAGAAAGAAAACACTGATCAAGCTCTGAACAAGTCTTGCATTGGACGAACACTCTTTCATCGGTTTAAAGGTAAATGCTTACCGCATTATTGACAACATCCTGCAGATATTTGATGGTGTTGTTTCTTTGCTCAGGGTTCATGCTGACGTTACTCACAGCAAATATTAATTTGACCTCATAGGAAGTGTCTGAGATTTCTGTTTGAAATGGAATGTTTATTTGTCATTTAGTCTCAGATCTGATATATATTTGACAATGTGTTTGACTATTGCAAAATCTTTCAAACTCGAAAGACGTCACTTACTTTCATACGTGATGTTTACCAGCTTCACCGAGTCATTGAGTTTTGATTCTCTTTCTTTCCTGAGATCACCGATAGCTTTCAGGACCAGAGGTTCACTGGGGACTGGAGATGAGGAGTTGAACTGCAGTTTGCTTGTAACCAATGCTGAACCAGATCTGTGAAAGTCGCCGCTTTCATTTAATATAGTTTGTGATTTTTGGAAAAAAAGCTACTAGTTGATCATTTTTTAAATTTGAAGTAAGAAAATAAATAAATACTTACACAGGGCTTACAGATGTCACAGGTAAGCGGCTTGTTGTCAGAGGGGATGTGGTGGTCGATACTACAATCAAAGGCAGATCAAATAATTAAAGAGTTTTAATCACATGAATTATTTACTGCTTCAAGACGTTTAATGGAGATCAAATTTATCTTACCTATAAGCTTTTGTAGGAAGCTGACTGGTTGCTTGGCATCTCCGTCTTGGATGATAAAATTCAGAGTGGCATTTATTTGATCTGGTGAGGTTCTGAACGAGAAGCAAAAAGACAAGAGCTTCAGTTCTGCTATGCAGCTTTCAATGTCCTGAAATGTGTTGTTTTTAAAAAGACAAACAGATTTGTGATCCAGGGAAAAAAGTTTCATTCTTACTGGAAGTTAGTGGAAGTGGGGCTCAAAGGTGCTTTGCCAGGCTCATTCAGTAAAGTGTTTACCTGCAGAGAGTAAAACCATAACATTCATCAAAGTCTTGCATTGGACGAACACACTTTCATCGGTTTAAAGGTAAGTTCTTACCGCATTATTGCCAACATCCTGTAGATTTTTCGTGGTGTCATTCATTTGCGCAGGAGCCACTGGAATGCTGACGTTACTCACAGCAAATATTAATTTGATCTCATAGGAGTTGTCTGAGATTTCTGTTTGGAAAGAAATGTTCATTTGTATTTTAGTCTTAGCATTTATATAAATACAAAATATTTCAATTTAATAATATGATGCTTACTCTTATATGTGACATTCATCAGCTTCACAGAGTCATTGAGTTTTGATTCTCTTTCTTTCCTGAGATCACCGATAGCTTTTAGGACCAGAGCTTCACTGGGGACTGGAGATGAGGAGTTGAACTGCAGTTTGCTTGTAACCAATGCTGTACCAGATCTGTGAAAGTCACCATTGTCATTTAATACTATTTCATAAATACATGAAACATTTTTTTAATGTTTTTGAGAAGATACAAATACTTACACAAGGTTTACAGGTGTCACAGGTGATGCTGATGTGGTGGTCGATACTACAATCAAAGGCAGATCATTACGATTAAAGGGTTTTAGTCACTGTTCCAGGGTACTGAAGCTTTTAATTCAATGAACATTGACATACCATTGGGTGTCTGGAGCTTTTGTAGGAAGCTGACTGGTTGTATGGCATCTCCATCTTTGATGCTGTAATTCACGGTGCCATTGATTTGATCTGACACGCTCCTAAAAGAAAGCGCAAACATCTGTGGTTTTAATTTATCTATAAAAAACATTATACTGACTTGCTTGTAGCAAATGCATTTTTACGGTATGTTGCTTAATTTTTCTGGTATTTTCTTTATCAGATTTTCCACAAATAATGTAAAAAATGCAATTGTACCGTGTTTTATATATATATTTTTTTTACAGTTTTTTCGTGTAATTTTTAAAATAGGTGAAAAAAATGTAAAATTTTCAACAACAAAAAAACTGACATTTTACGGTTTATTTCTGACAGAAAATGCCTTTATTTTGGTAACAGAATATTTTTTACAGTGTATCCTAATATGTTATTATGTATTAAAGACAATTATGCAGAAATATAATTAACAGATAGTAATTGATTTAAATCTTACTGGAAACTGGTGGAGGTGGGGTTCAACGCTGGTTTGCCAGGTTCATTCAGAAGAATGTTTGTCTACAGAAAGAAAACACTGATCAAGCTCTGAACAAGTCTTGCATTGGACGAACACTCTTTCATCGGTTTAAAGGTAAATGCTTACCGCATTATTGACAACATCCTGCAGATATTTGATGGTGTTGTTTCTTTGCTCAGGGTTCATGCTGACGTTACTCACAGCAAATATTAATTTGACCTCATAGGAAGTGTCTGAGATTTCTGTTTGAAATGGAATGTTTATTTGTCATTTAGTCTCAGATCTGATATATATTTGACACTGTGTTTGACTATTGCAAAATCTTTCAAACTCGAAAGACGTCACTTACTTTCATACGTGATGTTTACCAGCTTCACCGAGTCATTGAGTTTTGATTCTCTTTCTTTCCTGAGATCACCGATAGCTTTCAGGACCAGAGGTTCACTGGGGACTGGAGATGAGGAGTTGAACTGCAGTTTGCTTGTAACCAATGCTGAACCAGATCTGTGAAAGTTGCCGCTTTCATTTAATATAGTTTGTGATTTTTGGAAAAATAACTTCTAGTTGATAATTTTTTTAATTTGAAGTTAGAAAATAAATACTTACACAGGGCTTACAGATGTCACAGGTAAGCGGCTTGTTGTCAGAGGGGATGTGGTGGTCGATACTACAATCAAAGGCAGATCAAATAATTAAAGAGTTTTAATCACATGAATTATTTACTGCTTCAAGACGTTTAATGGAGATCAAATTTATCTTACCTATAAGCTTTTGTAGGAAGCTGACTGGTTGCTTGGCATCTCCGTCTTGGATGATATAATTCAGAGTGGCATTTATTTGATCTGGTGAGGTTCTGAACGAGAAGCAAAAAGACAAGAGCTTCAGTTCTGCTATGTAGTTTCAATGTCCTGAAATGTGTTGTTTTTAAAAAGACAAACAGATTTGTGATCCAGGGAAAAAAGTTTCATTCTTACTGGAAGTTAGTGGAAGTGGGGCTCAAAGGTGCTTTGCCAGGCTCATTCAGTAAAGTGTTTACCTGCAGAGAGTAAAACCATAACATTCATCAAAGTCTTGCATTGGACGAACACACTTTCATCGGTTTAAAGGTAAGTTCTTACCGCATTATTGCCAACATCCTGCAGATTTTTCGTGGTGTCATTCATTTGCGCAGGAGCCACTGGAATGCTGACGTTACTCACAGCAAATATTAATTTGATCTCATAGGAGTTGTCTGAGATTTCTGTTTGAAAAGAAATGTTCATTTGTATTTTAGTCTTAGCATTTATATAAAGACAAAATATTTCAATTTAATATGATGATGCTTACTCTTATATGTGACATTCATCAGCTTCACAGAGTCATTGAGTTTTGATTCTCTTTCTTTCCTGAGATCACCGATAGCTTTTAGGACCAGAGGTTCACTGGGGACTGGAGATGAGGAGTTGAACTGAAGTTTGCTTGTAACCAATGCTGTACCAGATCTGTGAAAGTTGCCGCTTTCATTTAATATAGTTCATGATTTTTGGATAAATAACTTCTAGTTGATCATTTTTTTTATTTGAAGTTGGAAAATAAATACTTACACAGGGCTTACAGATGTCACAGGTGAGCGGCTTGTTGTCAGAGGTGATGTGGTGGTCGATACTACAATCAAAGGCAGATCATTACGATTAAAGGGTTTTAGTCACTGTTCCAGGGTACTGAAGCTTTTAATTCAATGAACATTGACATACCGTTGGGTGTCTGGAGCTTTT
Source organism: Oreonectes daqikongensis (assembly GCA_026939265.1). NCBI lineage: Eukaryota > Metazoa > Chordata > Actinopteri > Cypriniformes > Nemacheilidae > Oreonectes > Oreonectes daqikongensis. Next base: position 2,585,966 of record JAOTQM010000031.1, read on the forward strand.
GTAGGAAGCTGACTGGTTGTATGGCATCTCCATCTTTGATGCTGTAATTCACGGTGCCATTGATTTGGTCTGACACGCTCCTAAAAGAAAGCGCAAACATCTGTGGTTTTAATTTATCTATAAAAAACATTATACTGACTTGCTTGTAGCAAATGCATTTTTACGGTATGTTGCTTAATTTTTCTGGTATTTTCTTTATCAGATTTTCCACAACTAATGTAAAAAATGCAATTGTACCGTGTTTTATATATATATTTTTTTACAGTTTTTTCGTGTAATTTTTAAAATAGGTGAAAAAAATGTAACATTTTCAACAACAAAAAAACTGTCATTTTAAGGTTTATTTCTGACAGAAAATGCCTTTATTTTGGTAACAGAATAATTTTTTACAGTGTATCCTAATATGTTATTATGTATTAAAGACAATTATTTCAGAAATATAATTAACAGATAGCAATTGATTTAAATCTTACTGGAAACTGGTGGAGGTGGGGTTCAACGCTGGTTTGCCAGGTTCATTCAGAAGAATGTTTGTCTACAGAAAGAAAACACTGATCAAGCTCTGAACAAGTCTTGCATTGGACGAACACTCTTTCATCGGTTTAAAGGTAAATGCTTACCGCATTATTGACAACATCCTGCAGATATTTGATGGTGTTGTTTCTTTGCTCAGGGTTCATGCTGACGTTACTCACAGCAAATATTAATTTGACCTCATAGGAAGTGTCTGAGATTTCTGTTTGAAATGGAATGTTTATTTGTCATTTAGTCTCAGATCTGATATATATTTGACAATGTGTTTGACTATTGCAAAATCTTTCAAACTCGAAAGACGTCACTTACTTTCATACGTGATGTTTACCAGCTTCACCGAGTCATTGAGTTTTGATTCTCTTTCTTTCCTGAGATCACCGATAGCTTTCAGGACCAGAGGTTCACTGGGGACTGGAGATGAGGAGTTGAACTGCAGTGTGCTTGTAACCAATGCTGAACCAGATCTGTGAAAGTTGCTGCTTTCATTTAATATAGTTTGTGATTTTTGGATAAATAACTTCTAGTTGATAATTTTTTTAATTTGAAGTTAGAAAATAAATACTTACACAGGGCTTACAGATGTCACAGGTAAGCGGCTTGTTGTCAGAGGGGATGTGGTGGTCGATACTACAATCAAAGGCAGATCAAATAATTAAAGAGTTTTAATCACATGAATTATTTACTGCTTCAAGACGTTTAATGGAGATCAAATTTGTCTTACCTATAAGCTTTTGTAGGAAGCTGACTGGTTGCTTGGCATCTCCGTCTTGGATGATAAAATTCAGAGTGGCATTTATTTGATCTGGTGAGGTTCTGAACGAGAAGCAAAAAGACAAGAACTTCAGTTCTGCTATGCAGCTTTCAATGTCCTGAAATGTGTTGTTTTTAAAAAGACAAACAGATTTGTGATCCAGGGAAAAAAGTTTCATTCTTACTGGAAGTTAGTGGAAGTGGGGCTCAAAGGTGCTTTGCCAGGCTCATTCAGTAAAGTGTTTACCTGCAGAGAGTAAAACCATAACATTCATCAAAGTCTTGCATTGGACGAACACACTTTCATCGGTTTAAAGGTAAGTTCTTACCGCATTATTGCCAACATCCTGCAGATTTTTCGTGGTGTCATTCATTTGCGCAGGAGCCACTGGAATGCTGACGTTACTCACAGCAAATATTAATTTGATCTCATAGGAGTTGTCTGAGATTTCTGTTTGAAAAGAAATGTTCATTTGTATTTTAGTCTTAGCATTTATATAAAGACAAAATATTTCAATTTAATATGATGATGCTTACTCTTATATGTGACATTCATCAGCTTCACAGAGTCATTGAGTTTTGATTCTCTTTCTTTCCTGAGATCACCGATAGCTTTTAGGACCAGAGGTTCACTGGGGACTGGAGATGAGGAGTTGAACTGAAGTTTGCTTGTAACCAATGCTGTACCAGATCTGTGAAAGTTGCCGCTTTCATTTAATATAGTTCATGATTTTTGGATAAATAACTTCTAGTTGATCATTTTTTTTATTTGAAGTTGGAAAATAAATACTTACACAGGGCTTACAGATGTCACAGGTGAGCGGCTTGTTGTCAGAGGTGATGTGGTGGTCGATACTACAATCAAAGGCAGATCATTACGATTAAAGGGTTTTAGTCACTGTTCCAGGGTACTGAAGCTTTTAATTCAATGAACATTGACATACCGTTGGGTGTCTGGAGCTTTTGTAGGAAGCTGACTGGTTGTATGGCATCTCCATCTTTGATGCTGTAATTCACGGTGCCATTGATTTGGTCTGACACGCTCCTAAAAGAAAGCGCAAACATCTGTGGTTTTAATTTATCTATAAAAAACATTATACTGACTTGCTTTTAGCAAATGCATTTTTACGGTATGTTGCTTAATTTTTCTGGTATTTTCTTTATCAGATTTTACACATATAATGTAAAAAATGCAAATGTACCGTTTTTTTAAACAGGTTTTTTGTGTAATTTTTAAAATAGGTGAAAAAAATGTCAAATTTACAACAAAAAAAACCCTGTCATTTTACAGTTTATTTCTGACAGAAAATGCCTTTATTTTGGTAACAGAATATTTTTTACAGTGCATCCTAATATGTTATTATGTATTAAAGACAATTATGCAGAAATATAATGAACAGATAGCAATTGATTTAAATCTTACTGGAAACTGGTGGAGGTGGGGTTCAACGCTGGTTTGCCAGGTTCATTCAGAAGAATGTTTGTCTACAGAAAGAAAACACTGATCAAGCTCTGAACAAGTCTTGCATTGGACGAACACTCTTTCATCGGTTTAAAGGTAAATGCTTACCGCATTATTGACAACATCCTGCAGATATTTGATGGTGTTGTTTCTTTGCTCAGGGTTCATGCTGACGTTACTCACAGCAAATATTAATTTGACCTCATAGGAAGTGTCTGAGATTTCTGTTTGAAATGGAATGTTTATTTGTCATTTAGTCTCAGATCTGATATATATTTGACAATGTGTTTGACTATTGCAAAATCTTTCAAACTCGAAAGACGTCACTTACTTTCATACGTGATGTTTACCAGCTTCACCGAGTCATTGAGTTTTGATTCTCTTTCTTTCCTGAGATCACCGATAGCTTTCAGGACCAGAGGTTCACTGGGGACTGGAGATGAGGAGTTGAACTGCAGTTTGCTTGTAACCAATGCTGAACCAGATCTGTGAAAGTCGCCGCTTTCATTTAATATAGTTTGTGATTTTTGGAAAAAAAGCTACTAGTTGATCATTTTTTTAATTTGAAGTAAGAAAATAAATAAATACTTACACAGGGCTTACAGATGTCACAGGTAAGCGGCTTGTTGTCAGAGGGGATGTGGTGGTCGATACTACAATCAAAGGCAGATCAAATAATTAAAGAGTTTTAATCACATGAATTATTTACTGCTTCAAGACATTTAATGGAGATCAAATTTGTCTTACCTATAAGCTTTTGTAGGAAGCTGACTGGTTGCTTGGCATCTCCGTCTTGGATGATAAAATTCAGAGTGGCATTTATTTGATCTGGTGAGGTTCTGAACGAGAAGCAAAAAGACAAGAGCTTCAGTTCTGCTATGCAGCTTTCAATGTCCTGAAATGTGTTGTTTTTAAAAAGACAAACAGATTTGTGATCCAGGGAAAAAAGTTTCATTCTTACTGGAAGTTAGTGGAAGTGGGGCTCAAAGGTGCTTTGCCAGGCTCATTCAGTAAAGTGTTTACCTGCAGAGAGTAAAACCATAACATTCATCAAAGTCTTGCATTGGACGAACACACTTTCATCGGTTTAAAGGTAAGTTCTTACCGCATTATTGCCAACATCCTGCAGATTTTTCGTGGTGTCATTCATTTGCGCAGGAGCCACTGGAATGCTGACGTTACTCACAGCAAATATTAATTTGATCTCATAGGAGTTGTCTGAGATTTCTGTTTGAAAAGAAATGTTCATTTGTATTTTAGTCTTAGCATTTATATAAAGACAAAATATTTCAATTTAATATGATGATGCTTACTCTTATATGTGACATTCATCAGCTTCACAGAGTCATTGAGTTTTGATTCTCTTTCTTTCCTGAGATCACCGATAGCTTTTAGGACCAGAGGTTCACTGGGGACTGGAGATGAGGAGTTGAACTGAAGTTTGCTTGTAACCAATGCTGTACCAGATCTGTGAAAGTTGCCGCTTTCATTTAATATAGTTCATGATTTTTGGATAAATAACTTCTAGTTGATCATTTTTTTTATTTGAAGTTGGAAAATAAATACTTACACAGGGCTTACAGATGTCACAGGTGAGCGGCTTGTTGTCAGAGGTGATGTGGTGGTCGATACTACAATCAAAGGCAGATCATTACGATTAAAGGGTTTTAGTCACTGTTCCAGGGTACTGAAGCTTTTAATTCAATGAACATTGACATACCGTTGGGTGTCTGGAGCTTTTGTAGGAAGCTGACTGGTTGTATGGCATCTCCATCTTTGATGCTGTAATTCACGGTGCCATTGATTTGGTCTGACACGCTCCTAAAAGAAAGCGCAAACATCTGTGGTTTTAATTTATCTATAAAAAACATTATACTGACTTGCTTGTAGCAAATGCATTTTTACGGTATGTTGCTTAATTTTTCTGGTATTTTCTTTATCAGATTTTCCACAAACAATGTAAAAAATGCAATTGTACTGTTTTTTTTAACAGTTTTTTCGTGTAATTTTTAAAATAGGTGAAAAAAATGTAACATTTTCCACTACAAAAAAACTGACATTTTACGGTTTATTTCTGACAGAAAATGCCTTTATTTTAGTAACAGAATATTTTTTACAGTGTATCCTAATATGTTATTATGTATTAAAGACAATTATGCAGAAATATAATGAACAGATAGCAATCGATTTAAATCTTACTGGAAACTGGTGGAGGTGGGGTTCAACGCTGGTTTGCCAGGTTCATTCAGAAGAATGTTTGTCTGCAGAAAGAAAACACTGATCAAGCTCTGAACAAGTCTTGCATTGGACGAACACTCTTTCATCGGTTTAAAGGTAAATGCTTACCGCATTATTGACAACATCCTGCAGATATTTGATGGTGTTGTTTCTTTGCTCAGGGTTCATGCTGACGTTACTCACAGCAAATATTAATTTGACCTCATAGGAAGTGTCTGAGATTTCTGTTTGAAATGGAATGTTTATTTGTCATTTAGTCTCAGATCTGATATATATTTGACACTGTGTTTGACTATTGCAAAATCTTTCAAACTCGAAAGACGTCACTTACTTTCATACGTGATGTTTACCAGCTTCACAGAGTCATTGAGTTTTGATTCTCTTTCTTTCCTGAGATCACCGATAGCATTCAGGACTAGATCTTCACTGGGGACTGGAGATGAGGAGTTGAACTGCAGTTTGCTTGTAACCAATGCTGAACCAGATCTGTGAAAGTCGCCGCTTTCATTTAATATAGTTTGTGATTTTTGGAAAAAAAGCTACTAGTTGATCATTTTTTTAATTTGAAGTAAGAAAATAAATAAATACTTACACAGGGCTTACAGATGTCACAGGTAAGCGGCTTGTTGTCAGAGGGGATGTGGTGGTCGATACTACAATCAAAGGCAGATCAAATAATTAAAGAGTTTTAATCACATGAATTATTTACTGCTTCAAGACATTTAATGGAGATCAAATTTGTCTTACCTATAAGCTTTTGTAGGAAGCTGACTGGTTGCTTGGCATCTCCGTCTTGGATGATAAAATTCAGAGTGGCATTTATTTGATCTGGTGAGGTTCTGAACGAGAAGCAAAAAGACAAGAGCTTCAGTTCTGCTATGCAGCTTTCAATGTCCTGAAATGTGTTGTTTTTAAAAAGACAAACAGATTTGTGATCCAGGGAAAAAAGTTTCATTCTTACTGGAAGTTAGTGGAAGTGGGGCTCAAAGGTGCTTTGCCAGGCTCATTCAGTAAAGTGTTTACCTGCAGAGAGTAAAACCATAACATTCATCAAAGTCTTGCATTGGACGAACACACTTTCATCGGTTTAAAGGTAAGTTCTTACCGCATTATTGCCAACATCCTGTAGATTTTTCATGGTGTCATTCATTTGCGCAGGAGCCACTGGAATGCTGACGTTACTCACAGCAAATATTAATTTGATCTCATAGGAGTTGTCTGAGATTTCTGTTTGGAAAGAAATGTTCATTTGTATTTTAGTCTTAGCATTTATATAAATACAAAATATTTCAATTTAATATGATGATGCTTACTCTTATATGTGACATTCATCAGCTTCACCGAGTTATTGAGTTTTGATTCTCTTTCTTTCCTGAGATCACCGATAGCATTCAGGACTAGATCTTGATTGGGGACTGGAGATGAGGAATTGAACTGCAGTGTGCTTGTAACCAATGCTGAACCAGATGTGCTTGTTGGCACATTTGGATTTGAATTTCCGTTTGATGTTTGAGGGTTAATTACTGGTTCTAAAATCATAGTAGTTGGATATGCAGATGTGGTCCTGGATGAAGTAAGCACTGTACTTTTAGGTGTACTTTGGGGTGTTGTACCTGGAGTTGGAAGTGAGGTTTTAACTGAAGGTCTTCTGGAGAAAGCTGTAGTTTGGGGCATTGCTGTTGTGTGTGTTGTTAAAGGTGCAGTCTGTGTAGTGGAATGTAAAAATGCTGAGAATGAAGGCATGATTGTGGAAGTCATAGGTTTTGTTGCTGTACCAGTTGAGGAGTCTCTGATTGTTGTCATGATAGATGGCATTATGGTTGGGGATTTAGTTGATGTCACATTTGGCGCATTTCCATTTGGGTTTATTAATCCAGGGACAATGACTGGTTCTTGTGAAGTTTTGGTTGTCGTATATGCAGATGTAGCTCCTAATGAAGTATGCACATTTGAAGTTGAAGTTGGACTTTTGGTTGTTCTTTTGGTTATAAGTACTAAAGGTAGATTGGGAGTTGTTGTGGAGAAAGGTGTAGTTTGTGGCATTGCTGTTGTTGTGTAAGTGGTGAGATGTGCAGTGCTGGATGCTGCAGATGTACTGGTTGCAATTGGTTTTGTGGTTGGAGATGCAGAGGAGGTTCGATGTGCAGTCTGTGTCGTAGACGTTTTGGTTGTTGAAAACGCAGGTGTAGCTCCTGATGAAGTATGCACAGTTGGAGTTGAAGTTGGACTCTTGGTTGTTCTTTTGGATACAAGTACTAAAGGTAGATTTGAAGTTGTTGTGGAGAAAGGTGTAGTTTGTGGCATTGCTGTTGTTGTGTAAGTGGTGAGATGTGCAGTGCTGGATGCTGCAGATGTACTGGTTGCAATTGGTTTTGTGGTTGGAGATGCAGAGGAGGTTCGATGTGCAGTCTGTGTCGTAGACGTTTTGGTTGTTGAAAACGCAGGTGTAGCTCCTGATGAAGTATGCACAGTTGGAGTTGAAGTTGGACTCTTGGTTGTTCTTTTGGATACAAGTACTAAAGGTAGATTTGAAGTTGTTGTGGAGAAAGGTGTAGTTTGTGGCATTGCTGTTGTTGTGTAAGTGGTGAGATGTGCAGTGCTGGATGCTGCAGATGTACTGGTTGCAATTGGTTTTGTGGTTGGAGATGCAGAGGAGGTTTGATGTGCAGTGCTGGTTACTGCAGATGTACTGGTTGCAATGGGCTTTGTGGTTGGAGATGCAGAGGAGGTTAGATGTGCAGTGCTGGTTGCTGCAGATGTACTGGTTGTAATGGGATTTGTGGTTGGAGATGCAGAGGAGGTTTGATGTGCAGTGCTGGTTACTGCAGATGTACTGGTTGTAATGGGCTTTGTGGTTGGAGATGCAGAGGAGGTTTGATGTGCAGTGCTGGTTACTGCAGATGTACTGGTTGTAATGGGCTTTGTGGTTGGAGATGCAGAGGAGGTTTGATGTGCAGTGCTGGTTGCAGCAGATGTACTGGTTGCAATGGGCTTTGTGGTTGGAGATGCAGATGAGGTTTGATGTGCAGTGCTGGTTGCAGCTGATGTACTGGTTGCAATGGGCTTTGTGGTTGGAAATGCAGAGGTTTGATGTGCAGTGCTGGATGCTGCAGATGTACTGGTTGCAATGGGCTTTGTGGTTGGAGATGCAGAGGAGGTTTCATGTGCAGTGCTGGTTGCTGCAGATGTACTGGTTGCAATGGGATTTGTGGTTGGAGATGCAGAGGAGGTTTGATGTGCAGTGCTGGTTGCTGCAGATGTACTGGTTGCAATGGGCTTTGTGGTTGGAAATGCAGAGGTTTGATGTGCAGTGCTGGTTGCTGCAGATAAACTGGTTGCAATGGGCTTTGTGGTTGGAGATGCAGAGGAGGTTTGATGTGCAGTCTGTGTAGTGGAAGATTTGGTTGTTGTATATGCAGATGTAGCTCCTGATGAAGTATGCACATTTGGAGTTGAAGTTGGGCTTTTGGTTGTTCTTTTGGTTATAAGTACTAAAGGTCGATTTGAAGTTGTTGTGGAGAAAGGTGTAGTTTGTGGCATTGCTGTTGTTGTGTAAGTGGTGAGATGTGCAGTGCTGGATGCTGCAGATGAACTGGTTGCAATGGGCTTTGTGGTTGGAGATGCAGAGGAGGTTTGACGTACAGTCTGTGTATTGGAAGTTTTGGTTGTTGAAAACGCAGATGTAGCTCCTGATAAAGTATGCACATTTGGAGTTGAAGTTGGGCTTTTGGTTGTTCTTTTGGTTATAAGTACTAAAGGTCGATTTGAAGTTGTTGTGGAGAAAGGTGTAGTTTGTGGCATTGCTGTTGTTGTGTAAGTGGTGAGATGTGCAGTGCTGGATGCTGCAGATGTACTGGTTGCAATGGGCTTTGTGGTTGGAGATGGAGAGGAGGTTTGATGTGCAGTGCTGGTTGCTGCAGATGTACTGGTTGTAATGGGGTTTGTGGTTGGAGATGCAGATGAGGTTTGATGTGCAGTGCTGGTTGCTGCAGATGTACTGGTTGTAATGGGCTTTGTGGTTGGAGATGCAGAGGAGGTTTGATGTGCAGTGCTGGTTGCTGCAGATGTACTGGTTGTAATGGGGTTTGTGGTTGGAGATGCAGAGGAGGTTGGATGTGCAGTGCTGGTTGCTGCAGATGTACTGGTTGTAATGGGCTTTGTGGCTGGAGATGCAGATGAGGTTTGATGTGCAGTGCTGGTTGCTGCAGATGTACTGGTTGTAATGGGCTTTGTGGTTGGAGATGCAGAGGAGGTTTGATGTGCAGTGCTGGTTGCTGCAGATGTACTGGTTGTAATGGGTTTTGTGGTTGGAGATGCAGAGGAGGTTTGATGTGCAGTGCTGGTTGCTGCAGATGTACTGGTTGTAATGGGCTTTGTGGCTGGAGATGCAGAGGAGGTTAGATGTGCAGTGCTGGTTACTGCAGATGTACTGGTTGTAATGGGATTTGTGGTTGGAGATGCAGAGGAGGTTTGATGTGCAGTGCTGGTTGCAGCTGATGTACTGGTTGCAATGGGCTTTGTGGTTGGAGATGCAGAGGAGGTTTGATGTGCAGTGCTGGTTGCAGCAGATGTACTGGTTGCAATGGGCTTTGTGGTTGGAAATGCAGAGGTTTGATGTGCAGTGCTGGTTGCTGCAGATAAACTGGTTGCAATGGGCTTTGTGGTTGGAGATGCAGAGGAGGTTTGATGTGCAGTCTGTGTAGTGGAAAATTTGGTTGTTGTATATGCAGATGTAGCTCTTGATGAAGTATGCACATTTGGAGTTGAAGTTGGACTTTTGGTTGTTCTTTTGGTTATAAGTACTAAAGGTCGATTTGAAGTTTTTGTGGAGAAAGGTGTAGTTTGTGGCATTGCTGTTGTTGTGTAAGTGGTGAGATGTGCAGTGCTGGATGCTGCAGATGTACTGGTTGTAATGGGCTTTGTGGTTGGAGATGCAGAGGAGGTTTGATGTGCAGTGCTGGTTGCTGCAGATGTATTGGTTGCAATGGGCTTTGTGGTTGGAGATGCAGAGGAGGTTTGATGTGCATTGCTGGTTGCTGCAGATGTACTGGTTGTAATGGGCTTTGTGGCTGGAGATGCAGAGGAGGTTTGATGTGCAGTGCTGGTTGCTGCAGATGTACTGGTTGTAATGGGTTTTGTGGTTGGAGATGCAGAGGAGGTTTGATGTGCAGTGCTGGTTGCTGCAGATGTACTGGTTGCAATGGGCTTTGTGGTTGGAGATGCAGATGAGGTTTGATGTGCAGTGCTGGTTGCTGCAGATGTACTGGTTGCAATGGGCTTTGTGGTTGGAGATGCAGATGAGGTTTGATGTGCAGTGCTGGTTGCAGAAGATGTACTGGTTGCAATGGGCTTTGTGGTTGGAGATGCAGAGGAGGTTTGATGTGCAGTGCTGGTTACTGCAGATGTACTGGTTGTAATGGGATTTGTGGTTGGAGATGCAGAGGAGGTTTGATGTGCAGTGCTGGTTGCAGCTGATGTACTGGTTGCAATGGGCTTTGTGGTTGGAGATGCAGAGGAGGTTTGATGTGCAGTGCTGGTTGCAGCTGATGTACTGGTTGCAATGGGCTTTGTGGTTGGAGATGCAGAGGAGGTTTGATGTGCAGTGCTGGTTACTGCAGATGTACTGGTTGTAATGGGATTTATGGTTGGAGATGCAGAGGAGGTTTGATGTGCAGTGCTGGTTGCAGCTGATGTACTGGTTGCAATGGGCTTTGTGGTTGGAGATGCAGAGGAGGTTTGATGTGCAGTGCTGGTTGCTGCAGATGTACTGGTTGCAATGGGCTTTGTGGTTGGAAATGCAGAGGTTTGATGTGCAGTGCTGGTTGCTGCAGATAAACTGGTTGCAATGGGCTTTGTGGTTGGAGATGCAGAGGAGGTTTGATGTGCAGTCTGTGTAGTGGAAGATTTGGTTGTTGTATATGCAGATGTAGCTCCTGATGAAGTATGCACATTTGGAGTTGAAGTTGGACTTTTGGTTGTTCTTTTTGTTATAAGTACTAAAGGTCGATTTGAAGTTTTTGTGGAGAAAGGTGTAGTTTGTGGCATTGCTGTTGTTGTGTAAGTGGTGAGATGTGCAGTGCTGGATGCTGCAGATGTGGTTGGAGATGCAGAGGAGGTTTGATGTGCAGTGCTGGTTACTGCAGATGTACTGGTTGTAATGGGATTTGTGGTTGGAGATGCAGAGGAGGTTTGATGTGCAGTGCTGGTTGCAGCAGATGTACTGGTTGCAATGGGCTTTGTGGTTGGAGGTGCAGAGGAGGTTGGATGTGCAGTGCTTGTTGCAGCAGATGTACTGGTTGCAATGGGCTTTGTGGTTGGAGATGCAGAGGAGGTTTGATGTGCAGTGCTGGTTGCAGCAGATGTACTGGTTGCAATGGGCTTTGTGGTTGGAGATGCAGAGGAGGTTTGATGTGCAGTGCTGGTTGCTGCAGATGTACTGGTTGTAATGGGATTTGTGGTTGGAGGTGCAGAGGAGGTTGGATGTGCAGTGCTTGTTGCAGCAGATGTACTGGTTGCAATGGGCTTTGTGGTTGGAGATGCAGAGGAGGTTTGATGTGCAGTGCTGGTTGCAGCAGATGTACTGGTTGCAATGGGCTTTGTGGTTGGAGATGCAGAGGAGGTTTGATGTGCAGTGCTGGTTGCTGCAGATGTACTGGTTGTAATGGGATTTGTGATTGGAGGTGCAGAGGAGGTTGGATGTGCAGTGCTGGTTGCTGCAGATGTACTGGTTGTAATGGGATTTGTGGTTGGAGGTGCAGAGGAGGTTTGATGTGCAGTGCTGGTTGCAGCAGATGTACTGGTTGCAATGGGCTTTGTGGTTGGAGATGCAGAGGAGGTTTGATGTGCAGTGCTGGTTGCTGCAGATGTACTGGTTGTAATGGGATTTGTGATTGGAGGTGCAGAGGAGGTTGGATGTGCAGTGCTGGTTGCTGCAGATGTACTGGTTGTAATGGGATTTGTGGTTGGAGGTGCAGAGGAGGTTTGATGTGCAGTGCTGGTTGCAGCTGATGTACTGGTTGCAATGGGCTTTGTGGTTGGAAATGCAGAGGTTTGATGTGCAGTGCTGGATGCTGCAGATGTACTGGTTGCAATGGGCTTTGTGGTTGGAAATGCAGAGGTTTGATGTGCAGTGCTGGATGCTGCAGATGTACTGGTTGCAATGGGCTTTGTGGTTGGAGATGCAGAGGAGGTTTGATGTGCAGTGCTGGTTGCTGCAGATGTACTGGTTGTAATGGGATTTGTGGTTGGAGGTGCAGAGGAGGTTGGATGTGCAGTGCTGGTTGCTGCAGATGTACTGGTTGTAATGGGATTTGTGATTGGAGATGCAGAGGAGGTTTGATGTGCAGTGCTGGTTGCTGCAGATGTACTGGTTGTAATGGGATTTGTGGTTGGAGATGCAGAGGAGGTTTGATGTGCAGTGCTGGTTGCAGCAGATGTACTGGTTGTAATGGGCTTTGTGGTTGGAGATGCAGAGGAGGTTTGATGTGCAGTGCTGGTTGCTGCAGATGTACTGGTTGTAATGGGATTTGTGGTTGGAGGTGCAGAGGAGGTTGAATGTGCAGTGCTGGTTGCTGCAGATGTACTGGTTGTAATGGGATTTGTGGTTGGAGGTGCAGAGGAGGTTGGATGTGCAGTGCTGGTTGCTGCAGATGTACTGGTTGTATTGGGATTTGTGGTTGGAGGTGCAGAGGAGGTTGGATGTGCAGTGCTGGTTGCTGCAGATGTACTGGTTGTGATGGGATTTGTGGTTGGAGATGCAGAGGAGGTTGGATGTGCAGTGCTGGTTGCAGCAGATGTACTGGTTGTAATGGGATTTGTGGTTGGAGATGCAGAGGAGGTTTGATGTGCAGTGCTGGTTGCTGCAGATGTACTGGTTGTAATGGGATTTGTGGTTGGAGATGCAGAGGAGGTTTGATGTGCAGTCTGTGTAGTGGAAGATTTGGTTGTTGAAAACGCAGATGTAGCTCCTGATGAAGTATGCACATTTGGAGTTAAAGTTGGACTTTTTGCTGTTCTTTTTGTTATAAGTACTAAAGGTAGATTTGGAGTTGGATTAATAGTTGTGGGGGTGGCAATGCTTGCAGTTGTAGGTTTTGAGGATGTAGGTCTGGTTCTTTGAGGCACTTTGAAAGTGGATTTTTGAGCGGTTGTCCGCCTTGCAACGACTCTTTGCAGGATTCGATTGCTAGTTGGGGTTTTTGGGGTGTTAGTAATTGTTGCAGAAACATTATTGTTTATTTTCTTTAATTGTGGTACGTTTAGTGCTTTAAGGCTTGTGATGTTTGTTGTGTTTGGTTTTGATTCTGTTGTGGTTTCAGGTGGTACAGATGAAGGAACTATGCTTGTTGAGTTTGAATGTGCAGTTATAGAAGTTTGAGTTGTTGCTTTTAGACATTCCCATCTCTGGCTTCTATTTGTTTGATCTTGACCCGAAAATCTGGGATTCCTAATACATCTTGATGAATTCCAGTTGAGACCATTGGGACTAAAACGTGCATTTGATTCTCCACAGAGAATACCCCATAGGCACACTGTCAAAAAAAATATTATATTGAATGACGTTTGCAATAACTTAATAAGTAATGTATGTTGGCTTGATTTAATATTTATACAAATTTGTATCCTAATGCAAAAAATCATATTATTTTTTAAAAGTATATTTAAATGAATATACAAGTATGATGATCGATATGACTATTTTTCATTTGTGTGCATGTTGTAGCCACATTATAGAGTTTACTTACATGTGAAGAGTAAAATTGTCCATCTGCCATCATATTTTGAACTAAAAGACCTCCTAAAATAAAAAACATATATTTTGTTATTTTGTCATTGTGAATTACTGTAGGTGATTCGTTATCTTTATAAATTAAAAAGAAAAAAATGTTGTTTCTCATTGTTGTTTCAGATTGTACATGCTATATTCTGTTATTTCTTCTGTGAATAATGATATAAATTATGTCCTTTTCTTTCTTGAGAAAACAAACTATAGAAATTGTCAAACAAAGTTCCTGACATTTTTTTATTGTGACCTGTTTGCTAACACATTGTTAAATATGTCAAATGTAGTAATTTTGTAGTAAAAATAGCTTTCCTGTGGCTCAGTGGTTAGAGCATGGCGCTAGCAACACCAAGGTCATGGGTTTGATCCCAGGAATTTCACTAGGGACGCACCGATACCATTTTTTAAAGACCGAGTACGAGTACCGATACTTTATTTCTAGTACTTGCCGATACCGATACTGATCCTTTACCTGTATTTTTTCTTTATATTTTGGTGAGGTGGCAATTTTCCAAGCACAAAACAGTGATGCTAATAAAAATAGAGTAACGTTATAATTACAACTATACCTTAAACACATTATGAATAAAGAAATGATTTTATGTTCTTGTCATAAACTCTAAAAGCACAAATTTCCGTCAGTTTTGTCACATGAGGTATCGGTTTTTGGTATCGGTATACTTTTACGAGTACGAGTACGAGTACATGAGCTTTGTATACCAGTATCGGTATCAGTGCATCCCTAGATTTCACATACTTAGAAACAAATGTATAATGCAATGAAAGTTGTTTGGATGCTAAATGCGTAAATGTAATTTTGGGGTGCAAGAAAGTCGTCGAATTTTGCCACAAAAATCTTACTTTTTTGGGGCATACATAGACAATATAAAAAAATTTGGTGGATGTTTATATTTTTAAATGCTATATATTAAGTAAAACTGAAGCACATATCAATGTTTGTGCTTAAAAATAAATACAATCAGAAAAACTGCCAATTATAGAAAGAAGTCTGTATGGCTTAAACCGTCCTGCAGAGGGCACCCACACATACAACATAAGTCTAATGCATCTACAAAAAACAGTTAAAAAATCTCATACAATCTGTTTTCCAAAGTCTTAAAATGATAGCAAATTTAATTCTTAACTGTAATATCTGTTATATCTGCATGACTATGGAACAAGGACAAAATGCAAGTTTACAAGCAAAACCTGGAAGCTGTTTTCTGCCTAATGGTGTATAGTAGTTACTACATTTATCAGCAGAGTAATACAATTGATTTCAAACAAGCAAAACAAGAAACAACACTTCATAGGTCAGACAACAACAAGAGCTTAAAACAAAACCTAAAACCAAATAACATTACAGTCAGAAAAATTACATGAAAATAGAAGTGATACTTTGCTTCCAGGTTAGAAGAAAATAGGAAATTGTATTAGACTTCCTACATTAGACTTCAGACTAGGGTAGCACACACATGCAACATGGGTTATTTTTTTTACTTTTGCTATTAGCTATTAAAGCTATTAAATATTATCATTTAAGTAGGCTAATTAGTAAAGTTTTACAATTAATAGAGTTTTACAAAAAAAAGAGTTCTCTTTGCGTTTTTTATTACAATTATTACTATCATTCTTAATTATTTTTTATTATTTACTTTACAAGTTGTTGTCTAAATGAGTGTTGTCTTTTGTATGGTTTTTGTGCTTGATGATAATTTTATTTTATAGTATTTTTACAAAGTAATTTTTTATTTTTGTACAATATTCTGTTGCATCATGTTATGTCAAATCCCACAAAAAAGATTTGAATTTGGAGATTGAAAATGTGTTTAGCACAGAAAAAGTAGTTTTGCAAGCAAATTTCTAGGTTTTTATAGTCCCGGAGAAAATGGGTCTATAAAAAAAAATCATCATCCTGACCTATTCATCATTGACAATTTCTGTGATGTTGATGATAAAAATGATTTATGAAGTCATAAATGCGTAACGGCCTATAAACAAATGTTAAATAATTTAATTTGCATTCATTTACTTACCTTCTATGGCCGTTCAAAGTCATAACAGTGTATTGCGATATTCTCTGTGATTTGTCTCCTTAGATCAAAAGTAACTGACTGAAAAGAACAATTTTGGGTGATTGTATATTAAGGGTGTGTGACGCTTGTAGGGTGTGTCAAAGGTGTAGTTGGGTGACCGATCCCTCTCTTGGAATAGAGAACCATTCGGCTGTTATTCCCTATCAACAATAAGGGGTGTAAATCTAAAAGCATGAATGTAAAGAATTTGAATGAGCAAAAGAATAAAAAAGTTGCAGTGGATGTCTGAATTACCACACAAGAATTTATCAAATAAAACGTGTTGTACTGTGATTGAACAAACTAAAAAATGTTACGTTTTTAAACAGATAAATACTGAGGACATGATGCCACTAATTTAATTTATGGATTTATTTCTTTTTTTTACAAAACATATAATGTATTGTAATGTATTGTTAATGTCATTTTTCCAAAAACTTTTGGTTAAGTACATAAAAAGGAAATTATACAAATATATCACTAGCTGTAATACAGGTCTACCAGTCAAAATCATAGCAGCACAAAAAGATGACATTTACAAACAATTATCTCGATGAATATAAAAATCTTACACTTACATAATTACCTTTATTGACGAAAAAAGTCATACATGAATGAAAGGACTGTTTTCTTACATCTTTATGTTGAGAGATAGATTTACAATCAAGCGTTACTTGCTTATCTTGTACGCCACAAACTAATCTTAAAACGTAAACTTTTATGTCACGTTTCCTTTGTTTTCTTGTTTAAAGTTTCTTTTAGGCTGTGAATTACATGTAAATGCACAGAAAGACGTATATCAAGTAAAACAAATTATGATCTCACATGTTTTGGGTGTGTCTGTTTCATGCAAACACATTCATGCACACAAAGTCTTTAATAATTTGTATGAAACAAAACAATTGCATTTGTCATCTAACTTGTTTTATTAGGATTAGTCTTCTGTGTAAAATCATTCAAGTTATTTTACCTTGACATGCAAAAGTGCTCCAGTATGACACTGTAAAAACTGAAGTAACTTGAACAAATATATTTTAGTAGAAGTAGAAGAATGTATTATTTTGAGAAGGCTATAGTGAGCAAAATTAGCCTAAATGTGGTACTAACAAGGATTATTTTGTTGACTGTACTTAAATATTTAAAGAATTGCCCAAAGGTGTGTCAAGAAGTTTGACCAACTTGCCAAACTGTGTAATCTCAACAAACAATTCCAGTGTTTCCCAGCATGGATTGCGTCTTTTTTAATTTGCTGGTTACAATGGTTTAAATGATTGCTGATTTAGTGTTTGCTGGCTATATTTTTGTTGTTGTTGTTTTTTACAGTGGATGGAGGCGAAATTCAAACAATTTCAGCCGTGTAAATTTGTTGTAAACTTTTCAATCCCATTGATGCTGCGAATGTTTACATGCATAACCGAAAGATAAGCCATAGGAATGTAACCAGTAACGCTTTACAGCGGTGCACACAGTTGTGTTTTTTGAACTCTTACTATTAAGAGATTCAAAGATAAAATACATTTTTTCCATTTTAAATTATCTAATATATTTACAGAGATAAAATATACTGTTTATATTTTACACTATGTATATTCATTTTCCAATAGTTTTTATCCAAAAAGTAATGTAATAGCTTTTTTACTTTCTCGCTACAATAGCATGGTCTTTTTATGGTTAAAAAACATTTCGGTACATTTTGTATGCATTTGGTCATTTTTACTCATGTACAACATTGTATTTTTGGAAAGGGTACCACCCCACTGACAGCTTTTGTACCTTTTTTCTGTGTATATGCTCCCTTTGTACAGTATGTGATATTCATCTTTCAAAAATCTCATTCTGCCATATCTTAAAGTGCTACAAACCTAGTTTCTTTGACAGTTATAATAGTTGTAATTAGGCTTTGTTGACTTATGTGTAAATATAGGTTGTTGTGTCTTCAAATGTTCTATTATGACGTCCTTTCATTTAATTAGACTTACTTGTCATCATCCTAATCTGACTTTAACGCCAATGCACCCCAGGGTGGAATCCTACCAATGTCACTGTTTGACTTAAATTCACTGTTTAACTTAATTTGTTAAAAGCAGAGAGTGGGTGTGGGGCTACCCTGAATGCAATTATCTAGCTTGGGATGGGCCTGATGATGGTTTGTTTCACTTCATACATTTCACGCAGCTGCCAAAAGGCACTTTTATGTCATCATTAATCAAAATGATGGATAAATGTGGACTGTAGAAACATTTTTATGTTTTGCTTACCCACAGTCGTGGAAGCCCAGCTGTCACTATATACACTCTTAAAAATAAAGGTGCTTAAAGGGCTCTTCACAGCGATGCCATAGTCCATACCATTCAGTCAAAGCTTCTTTAAAGAAGCATCTCTTTCTTACCTTTTTATAACCTGAAGAGCCTTTTTTTGCTACAAAGAACCTTTGTGAAACAGAAAGTTTCTTCGAATGTTAAAGGTTCTTTATGAAACCATGTAGACAAAAAAGGTTCTTCTATGGCATCATGAAGCACCTTTATTTTTAAGAGTGTATACTATCCGATCACACATAAGGAACAGTCACGCTAGGCTTTGATGTTCTATTGACTTCCATATGCTTGAAACCTTCTGCTGTGTATGAAGAATCTAAAAAAGGGATTAACACGAAGGTCCTGGTCCAGGCTGAGTGATAATTTTCTTTGCAGTGTTTGCATGTTCTCTGTGTTTCTGAGTGTCTTCTTCAGGTATTCCCTACAGTCAAAAGACATGCTATCTGATTGAATCGGAGATTCTAACTTGCCTGTAGTTGTGAGTGAAAATGTTTCTCTTTCTGTGTTCGCTCCGGCACTCTCTGGACCCCACATATTGTGACTCTGGACCACAAAACCAGTCACAAGTAACACAAGAACATTTGTAGTAATAGCCAAAATTACTGATTTTTCTTTTATGCCAAAAATCCTTAGGATATTAAGTAAAGATCATGTTCCATGAAGATATTGTACATTTCCTCCCATAAATATATCAAAACTTTATTCAGCAGAATCATGAACCAAAATGGCCGGAAACACGTCTATAAACTTCACTCGCTTCCGCTCCTTGGGAACTACCCACTCAAGTTTGGTATCCATGTAAAGCTTAGAATTTCAGCTTTAGGGTTCGTCTATTCTCCACAACGTCATTACAGCGGAAAGCAAATAGGTAGAGTTAAAACAAACCTTAGCAACGACCTACTGCAGCACCTCTGAAGAACAACTTTAAAGAGGATGTTCAAGCAATTTCAATTGCAATTGTTTTATAAGCAATAGCTTTCCACGAGGCAAAAGCTGAAAAAGCTGAAAAGTTTTGTGAAGGCAAATCAAAGTCTACTTAGAAATTAAAGGCATCTGAAAAAAGGGGTCTGTTAAAACGCAGCAGTTAGTTCTGTCCATGTTATACAAACAAGACGTTCATGGTCCAATATGTGCATCTTGCTCTATAAATAGTTTAATGTCTAGCCAATATCATATGGTATATGCCATGTAATGTAAATAGTGTAAAATGTGATTATTTTGATTACTTTTATTGATTGACATGTGAAAATTACAGTTCCATTTGCCAGTGTGACCGAGGAGAGGTTTCTACGCTTTAATAGGAAGGTCACAAGCATCTATATTTCCTGAAAAGCATTATTTTATTCATTCTGAATAAAGCTAGCATTCATACTTTGCCCTTCATTGACTACACACCAGAGTGAAATGAAACTAATGTTCCACTAATGCTGTGAAGGGGCAGAATTAATGTGGATCATCATGGTTTAACACTATAGATCCCTTGGGTGGTACAGAAGTTGAAAATGATAGTGTTTACACTGAACTCAAAAGAAAGGAATTAAAGTCTGCTAATTACAGATGACAAAATATGAAGTACCACCACATAACAAAAATTGTTTGTTTTTTTACTTTAAAAGCTTTGTATATTCTACTTGATTTAATTCTGAGAAACAGTAATGCTTCTAGTCTTCTGATTTGTTTCTGTAAATATATCCGTACGTGTTCTCCTCCCAGAAAACAACTGGATGTTCTCGCCTATCAGCAAGGCCAAGCACATACCTTTCTATTCACAATCTTTTGTTTTTTACTGAGAAGCTGTTTTTGATTTCAGGTTTATAGGTAAGTGTAGTCAAACTCTGTCAGATTCTGTCTCCAGTCAGTGAGCCACAGTTTTAGTCACTGAATCAAAGTCTGGGTGTTCTTCAATGGTTGTTATGAGATTATTCTAGTCTTGTAGCACAAATAAAACAAACATAAGTAATTTCTGTTATTAATGGAACAAATGACAAACATTTAAATCATTCATCAGTCCATCATTCAATTCACATTTATAGCGTTTTTCACAATGCAGCTTTTCAGAAAATGCATGTGTCTATGTTACAAAAGCCGACTAGTTTTTTAGTTGTAAAATGATGTTGATGTGATCATAACTTTTACAATATATGTCAAATTCGGCAGTTTCGTACGTCGAGTGACATCATCTGAAGTCGTTGCAGAAGTTTGTGTCATCACAGGTGTTGGGTCACGTGAGGTCCTCGTAAAAGGTTGCATCCAATTGTAGCTCTTTCTGTATAACACTGCAAAAGACACTGGTGAAGGTTGTATATTTACACTAGCTTTCCTTGCTTAGTGAATTAATTCATTACTACTATATAAAGTATGATGCAATATTCAGTTCAGGCGAGAACAGTGAGTCTTCCCATGCAATCCCGAAGATCTCTAGTAAATCAGTTTGTTTCCATTTGCGCTCATGGTTATGAGTTTCTCTCTTGAGAGTGTGAATATTTCTGTTGCAGTACTTTTCTTGCTAACCTTTTTTAATTTGATGGGTGCATCCGTTTTTAACGTACTAGCACTGTAAAAAAAATCTCAACTCATCTTTTTAAGTTTCTTTTTGCATAACTTGCATAATTAAGTCAAATCAACTAGATTGGATTAACTTACTAAATTAAATTTAGCTGACTACAATCAAAAAACTTTTTTACAGCGTAGATACTATTCATATTGCTAGTCATTTCATTATCTTCCTTTGTGTTTACAAGAGCAGTATGGTTAACATTGACACAGTGCAAAGTGTGCACGCTACAAGATCAGTGTTCAGTGACATCATCAACGTAAGATTGATTCTTTATGATATAATTAAGTTTAGTGTATTATTAAAACAATGAGTGGATGTGTTCATGTTTTGCATATTCAAATTCAAAAAACACTTTTTCATGTAAATGCAACTTACAGCATGTAGCTTTACATTTATTGATGACACTGAAATTGATATCAGCACACCATTAAAAAAGAAATATACATGCTATAGAATAGATGTGTCAAATAGCCCATAAGAAAGAGCTGTGTTAGAGCATTCTGAATCTTTACTTATATGATGGAAAGTGCTTCTGTCAGGTTTATGTTATTTAATATAGTGAATATTACTGAATACTTTCATAGGCCAGTCCTAATGCATTATTCACATTTTCTACATAAATGCTGAAATCTACGACATTTAGTGCTTTTTAAACATTGACCAATAGGTCAGAGAAAAATTCTGCAAATTTCTTCAAAATCCATATGTGTATTGATGGAGTACAGAATTGTCGGTGAAACGATCACAGCGCTCTGCTTCAGCTTCAGCTCTGCTTCTGCAACACAAACAGCCTTAATGTGCTACAGAAAAATATGCTGCAAACACGCCGCTCACGTGTGCATTGTGAAACCGCCTTTAGCAGCTATGTGTCTGGAAATATGGAATACAGCATCTATGTATGTATAAATCTGTATAAATGTTTCGAGCTGATGCGAATGCATGGAGACTGGAACTAGATTGAATTTTCATATATAAATATATATCATCTGCATCCGCATTTAATGGACTGTCTATACATAACATTTATGTTCATTTGCACTACCAGACTGCTCATTTGCACTGCCAACTGTTCATTTACAGTACCGACTGTTTACTATGCATCTTGCACTCCTACACTTTAACTGAAATATGCAATAACTTCTTCCACTGCACTGTTACTTAGATAGCTTCTGTCCATAATTTATTTGCACTACTCGATATTCATCGCACTGCTGCTCACCATAGCCTAACTTATTGTATACATCCACCTGTAAATTTCTGTTTATAGTAATAGCCATCTGTACATTATGTTCATAATACATATCCATCTGTAAATCTCTGTTTATAGTAATAGCCATCTGTATTTATGTTCATAGTATATATCCATCTGTAAATCTCTGTTATAGTAATAGACATTTGTATATTATGTTCATAGTATATATCCATCCGTTAATTTCTGTCTATAGTTAGAGACATCTGTAAATCATGGTCATAGTACATTTCCATCTGTAAATTACTTCTGTAATATTTATTTATGTAATTTATGCAATCACTGTATATACTGCACTTGCTGCTATTGCACTTCTGGTTAGACCTAAACTGCATTTCGTTGCCTTGTACTTGTACATGTGTAATGACAATAAAGTTGAATCTAATCTAATCTAATCTAATCTAATATATTGTAAAGTAGGGGTGTTGTATACACTCTTACTTTTCAAGGGAAATCGACAGGATATATGTGACCCTGGATCACAAAACCAGTCTTATGGGTCAATTTTTTGAAATTGAGATTTTTACACCATCTAAAAGCTGAAGATACAACTATTTAAAACTCAGATATCTGAGGGTGCAAAAAAATCAAAATATTGAGAAAATCGCCTTTAAGGTTGTCCAAATGAAGTCCTTAGCATATAGTATATTACTCACAAAAATAAAGTTTTTATATATTTACGGTAGAAAATTTACAAAATATCTTCATGGAACATGATCTTTACTTAATATCCTAATGATTTTTGTCATAAAATAAAAATGGCAAATTTTGACCCATACAATGTATTTTTGGCTATTACTACAAATGTTCTTGTGCTACTTAAGACTGGTTTTGTGATCCAGGGTCACATATAACTAATTTTCTTGCTCTAAAACTAAACTGCAATACAATTCTTTACACTTTATGATTGATATGTGATTGACGGTTGCTCACTCCACCCACTCCCTTTCCTTGCCGCAATTGTCCACGCCCATTTAAGTTGTATTTTTCAAAATGATTCTGAGGAACACTTGAGCTGTGTACATGTGTAGGCTTCTACCAATCCAGTCAAATTCCAAAGAACAAAATCAAGACCTACATATATTTTTCAATGTAGGCCACTAAACTCGTGTCACAATTTGGAAATAAACACCATCTCAACTTTCAATGGCGACTTGACATAGTCGTTTGGTTTAAAATTATCAAAACTATTATCCGTGATCATATTATAGTAACCTGCTCAAGGTCTGTTTAAGAACCCATGGTTTAGAAATGGTTTTTGATTATTATTTTCTGGTTTAATCACAGGTTTTTACTGAACCTTTTAGGGCAGTTTCATAGGTAAAACATCCGGACTGAGGTCATCATAAATCATTCATGAAAGTGTTAATGTACATGAAATGTGAATGAAGTTTTGTCATTGTTCTGTCATCATCTAGCTTTCTTTGTGCTCCAGACCAGAAAACAGTTTGAAATAAGATAAACAGTGAACGATTAGGCTACACATAATATAGCTACTGTGATATTTGCGATATGGTAAAAACAAAGTACGACTATAAATAGTGTGAAATGCGGTAGTACATTGCCTCCTTAGGGTGAATCGAATCTTTGTTTTCCTCAATTTTATTAATAATGCCATCAGATGCATTTAGAACTGCTTTATTAAAGACTTTTGAATTATGATATAGTTGAAATGTCACTGTGAAGCATGATCACAATTAGTCACGAGGAAAACGTGATTACATGACAAAAATATGTAATCATATCGACACTGCCCGAAGAAAGAATGTTCTTATTTGTCACAACATGTCCACACCGGACGCAAACAATGACGTGCCACAACTGTTCTCTGTTTTGATATCATGCGCCTTTATTGTTTTGTGTCTCTGTCATTGCGTCTGTGACCGGAACCCAATCAAAAATGGCATCATGAGTAAAACATCATTTGTCTAAATGTGTAGTAAGGAAACAAAGATAGCGTCTGTTTTATGTGGAAAACTTTTTGATGGAAGCATCTTTGATGGCACAGTTTATGTCAACCTTGCAGTAAACTCTTATGTTTTACATAACAGTGTCTAGCTTAAAGAGATAGTTCACCCCAAAATGAAAATTCTGTCACCATTACTCATCATTTAATCTTTAAAATATCATTTTTTGTGTTCTGCGGAAGAAAGAAAGCCATACCGGTTCGACATGATGACAAGAGGGTAAGAAAATGATCACAGAATTGTCATTTTTGGGTAAACTATCCCTTTAAGACTTATTTAAATGTTCTGTTTAATAATCTTATTTTAGCACAATGACATACAATACTCATCACTTTGAAGTGAAAGTAAAAATAATAATGGCCTGTGGTTTTATCTTTTATTAAGCATATGCAACTGGGCTCAATTGAATAGTTTCATTGTGTGCTATGGGAAGTGCAAGAACACGAGGAACATATAGGCGACATGAAAAATAAATGCAGATGCAAAATACAAGAAAAGATAAGTGCTCCTATTCTTCTGCGACTGTTCCCCAATCCAGAGGGTAGATACTTCAAAGTACTCAGACTTTGAAGGCGTAGCCTCTTTGTCATCACCTGTTCCTGACCACTCCTCCTGAAGTGACAGCAGTCACCGGGACAGAGTTTTTCAGGGTTTTATTTTTGGGAGCAAAAATGTATTTTATAGAATACACACATTTGGTCTTGGAAGGCATCCTTCAAAGGATGCATCCTCTGAACTGGAACACACTTGGCATGCTTACATCGTTCACACAAACCAATCAACTGTGGACCCGATGTATAAGCTTCATGATTTTAACCAAAGTAAAATAGGTGAAAGGCTATGTCAACATACTTTTTTTTATAGAAATCAGGTATAAAAACTTAATATTAACCAATTATAATACAATAAAAATGATCAGTAAGGTGCAAAAACATTTATTGTAACATTTATTGTATTTAATCCTATTTTTTTCAAATAACTTAGGGGGAAGTTTTAAAGCCTTATATAAATGCATATGACTATGAATCAACCTGAACATTCACACCCGAATTAAAGACACTGACGATCAGACACAGCCTCCTATTGTACACACTGCACCTTTGCATGGGAATGTCACTACAAAAAGAATGCTATTAATAGTCAGCAACACGTCATATTCTGGGGGCATGGCTGAGCATTTCGAAAACCCATCCTGGTTACCAGTTATTTATTTATATACATTTATTATGTGATAAGCAAAAAGATTCTCTATTGAGTCATTTACAAATACGTAAAGGCCAAAGCCCACAATTGAATACAATGACTATTAAATTCGCATTAGCCTTAGTATTACAGTAAAAATTTAAAATCACAATGGATGACAGTTTCCGCAACTGTATGTACAAATATTCACAATATAGAGCTGTGTCTCTCACTAACCAATGGCATTATCCTCAGTAAGAAAGTAATCATACTTTACTCAGAGAAGAATATCGTGACACATTCATATTGGCCACAAAAACATGTTACTGATCTTCGTCAAAAGCTTAGGGAAAAAATGTAGTTATTTTTAGAAAAATACATAACGTATATAAAGTATATAATGCTTAATTAAAAACGTATATAATGCTTAATTAAAAAAAGTAATATCTTTTTAAATGTTTTCAATTAAAGAACAATATTAAATTACCATTATGCTATAGAATCTATAACCTATAGATTTTATTAAACTATATGACAGAGCAATAATAAAAATCACCCATTTTACCTGATGGCCCACGTTAACTTATAGTATCCTATATGACATAGAGCTCACATAAATTTTACAGTTACAGTAAACAGGTTTGTTAGGTTACAGAGAAGATGCTCTAAATCCCCGTTATGTTATTGTCCCTGCGCCCCCTGCTGGTAAACTTCTGATGAGATGCAATTACTCATTTTTAGCTTAAATGTTTTTACAGAAAAAAAGGAAATTCTTAGTTTAGAAAAACGAAACACTGTAAAAATAAGTAAAAATAAAATATATATTTCAACATGAAAATGGGTGTTTCAATAGAAATTGATTATTTTAATATATAGGCTGCTAACTATAGGTTAGTATATTACTATGTTTTACATTGCCAACATGTGTTTGTTTGGGAAGTTTTTTATGCTTATTAAATATCCAGCTTTTATTTTAGTTTTAACTTTTTAATTTCAGATCTTATAAATAGGCATAAATATACAATCAATTAGAGAACTTTTTTAATATCAAAATATTACAATGACAAAAATAGGTAAATAAAACATCGAGATAGGAAATTATGTACCCAGATTTTATTTTTAATGTATTTTGTGTTGAAATGTTTAAGGACTTTTATTTTGACATGTAGTAGAAAAATACCTGCGCATACCAGGAAAGATGGCGTAGCCTAGCCGGTTGGTAGTTTCTGAAAGCACGTGTTGATTCTGAGAATTCTCCAATCATGTTCCCTTAGAATGCAGTGGCTGTAAGTTTCTCGACTTATTACCAGTTTAACGTTAACATCTATGCATCTGTCAGTACCAACAGTTAGTAAAAATACTCTTCATTGCTTATGAAGTTTGACATACTGTTTGTGAACGCTGAAGCTGCAGATACTGGTAACGTTAGCACAGTAACATTACACATGCTGCACATCCATTAATGAACTAAATACTAAATAATCAGTTAGCATTTAGCTTGTAAAACAGCACTGTAACGTTAGCTTGAATTAGCGCAATAGTGTTTATTAAAAATGTAACTTTAATGCCCTCGTGAGGTGTTCCTTTGGAATTGCGGGTAAAGCAAATTATTAGGCTTGTTCAACCTGGTGCGGTGCTGCAAGAATCAACAGGCAAATGACATCATATTAACGCGAGAGTGAGTCAAAAGCGTATGGAGCAGTCTGCTCTCAACTCACTCTCGCGGTAATGTGATGTCATCCGCCTGTCGATTCTTGCGGCGCCGCATCAAGTCGAACAAGCCTATTGTGAGCATTTGTGCCGCAGGAAACAGGCATGTGATTGGCTAAAAAGCACCGTAGGCCACAACCACGACCACATCAGTCTTATTCTGATGTTAAATAAATAGGATTTAAAAAATGTCATCTCTATTAGGTTACAGTACATTTTATTTGTATGAGCAATAATCCATTTCACTAATCATTTGAGAGTTTCACAAACAACCGATGGATGATGATGCCAAATCATCAGCATGAATATTTTTAATACATTTTGTTCATGGCTTCAGTAAATGTATGCAGGTAGTTTTCTAAGGACAGTTAAAGGGTCAGTCCACCCAAAAATGAAAATTCTGTCATCATTTACTCCCCCTTAGGTTGTTCCAAACCTGTATACATTTCTTTGTTATGATTAACACAAAGGAATATATTTGAAAGAATGTGAGTAACCAAACAGATCTCATCCCCCGTTGACTACGCATAGTATAGGGGAAATAAATACTATGGGAGCCAAGGGGGGGATGAGATCTGTTTGGTTACTCACATTCTTCCAAATATCGGCCACAGCAATATATATATATATCGGTCTATCACTATTAATAATTCGGTTTATATGCTATAAACTATGGGTTTCTTGAAGGTTTTTGTGCATGAATACCCCATTTTTAACATATGCTTGGATGTGTTCCAGGTTCTCTGGGTGTAAGGTTGAAACCGGTTTTTGAAGGGTCCCGTCCCGTGACTTGATTACAGCAGGTACAGTAAGTTGAAACGTAAATGTCTCATCTTCATGACGCAGCAGATATAGTTTAATAGCATGTTGTCAGAAGTAAGACTCCGATTACAACTGTAATTACAGTACTGTATTTGTTATCAAAATAAAATATATTAACATACAAATCATCTCATATCATTATTTTTAAACATGCTATGTTTACCAGGCTGATGACAAAATTATGCATTTTTTTATATGTAATTGTTTATATTAAAATTAGTAGTTTTTTAATTTTATGAGGTGGCTAATTCGTATGCCTACTAGCTTATTTGTATGCTTTAGTACTATTTGCTTTTGCGCCAGTGATGCTGGGTTTAGGGGTGAGGTTGGGGGGATTCAGTATTGCTATTTTCTAATATTATTAGAATCATATGAATTCATTCAAATTCGCCACCTCGTAAATTAGTTACTGACTGTATAAAATAGGCCTACTATATATTTAAAAAAGATGTCTTAAATGTAATATATACAGGTACAATTATTGTTTTGAAGTAAGAAAAACTGATTTGATTTGCAGTACTGTATTGGCCAGAAACATATACTCATTTTTTTTCCTCAACCATTTACTCAAAGGTTTGTATAAGAACTGACTTTACACAGTTGTCAATATAGGAAACATTGATGTATAGATGTTTTAAACAGATGTTTTTGCATCACACAAGAATTTTGAGTCGGAGATAAAGTGCATAATAAGTTTAATTTGAATAAATAATTTCAATTTTGTCCACATTTGCCCATTATACTGAAATGTGTAACATTAAATAAATTAATAATTTGGAGGGAAAAAAATCAACATTATTGTAAACATTGCACAAGTATGAATAAATAATATGTTTTCATTAGATAATACAGTTCAGAAAATAAATCACATTCATTACAATTTTGTGCAGCTCCTGTCTGTCCAGCAATACAGGAAGAAAATAAATAGTATTATAAAACCTCTAAGTTACCATAATCATTACCTAAAGTTAAATATAACCATAAATTAATCAATGATAAAATACTATCTAAATGTTTAATTTGTAACAGAATAAGTATTTTTTAAGAAAAGTTGAGCTACAGTTGCTAAAAGATAGCATTTTCTCTTTTTTTTCTTTGCCTTTCAAGTTTATTAGAAGATGCTGTTTCGAGTGGTGTACTGTATGTTGTATGACCGTCTTCTGTGCCAGCGTCGTCTCATTCGGGCACAGCAACCACAGAGCAAACACTAAGGAGAGAGAGATCGCATTTTCATTTTCATGAACAGCAAAAACAATGCTTTCAATCCTCTTGACATTTCCATAGATATTTTACATTCAGTCGCGCCATAATACTTACGCAAAGGAGAATCCAGCAAGGTATTAGCATGATGGCTATAGCACAGGGTACGACTATAGCCACGACCCACGCCGCACTAGTGCTGTTGTTTGGTGTAGTGTTCAGCACGGCGGGGAATAAAGTGGTTGTAGGGGCAGCTGTGGTTGTGTCTATAAACAAATAAAGTAACGGAAGAAACGACATTAAGAAAAGGAAAACCAAAGAGCTATTCAAATTGAAATTGAAAGGAGAACAACTTACCACTATTAATATAGACAAGTAGTTGGATGAAAGGACTGACACCCGTGAAATCTTTTTGTGAGAAAATGTACTCAATATTTGCCTTAATCACAGTGGAGTTACCCCTGGGGTGGAATAAAAATGTACATTATTGGACATTGGAAATCCTCTGAAATGATCTCATTTGAAAATAACTCATCTCATTTAGACGATCATCTAAATCAGGTGTAAATAATTTGGCTTTTTGTGTAAAATACAAAGTCAGTAAATCACAACTTACGTGAAATTAGCCTTTTCGAACACAAATGGATTTGCTGTTGGGTCGTTTAAGATCTGGTTCAGCTGAATAGGTTGGCAAAAAAAAAAACAGGTTATTTTTTTTATCAAAAACTATGTGAATTCTATTCAAGATTTAATAAGTTCAGTTTCATTTTATTCTAGTGATTGTTGTCATTCTTATTGAAAGCGTTGCATATACTAGTTTTAAATAATCTCAAACTCACCAAACTATTAATGGAGTTCTGGATTACAGTATATGTGCTGTCCCTGAGTTCAAGTCTCTCATACATGCTAACATTGCTGATTTCAAATCCAAAATTGAGGGCGTATGAGTTATCAGAAAGTTCTTGAAAAGAAAAAAGCACACATTAGATATTAGTGAACAGACACATCTTTTCATGTTAATATGGAGCTATTGTTTCCAGGACACAAACTTACTTGTATAGGTGACATTCACAAAGCTCACAGGATCATTGAGTTTTTTGCGCTTTCAGTTCTCGTTTGGTTCTGAGGCGTTCTTCTAGCTTTGAGTTGGCTATCTGTAGAACCGCAGCCTCACTTGGTATGGGGCCTTTTGTTTTGAACACAAGCCGAATGAAAATGATTGCTTTTCCAAGTCTGAGAAAGAGGGTAAACCAAATGAATATTAAGAGAGACAACAAACCAAAACCAAAACTGTGCCCTTTTATGCACGTAAAGTTATTGCGCTTACTTAATCGGAGTTGTGTCTTTGAGAATTTCCTTAAGAAATGTACTGGGATTCTTGAGGTTGCTATTTGAGATATTGTAAACCACATTTGCCATGATATCTGCAATGCCATTCCTGTTTTAAGATTAAAATACACAATGATATACAAGAGAATTGGTCAGACATGATGGTTTTGAGCTTATTTTCTCCAATATGCAACATTACAAAAGTCAATTAATAAAATCAAAGAAAAAAATCGACATTAACTTACGTGAATGTGGCATCATCAAAGGGGATTGGTTCAGTTGAGTCGTTGCTTAGGATTTCACTTAGCTAAAGAGTTTAGAAATAGATACAGAGATTAGTTGGTATATAATTCACTTATGTCAATGTAATGAAAATGGGAATCGTAGGGCCGAATATCAAAAACAGCTTCAAACTCACCAATTTATTTATAGCAGCTTTGATGATTTCATAGGTCTGATTCCGGTTTCCATTCTCTGCCATTGAGACATTGTTGATCTCGAATCCAAAGTCGAGGATATATGAATAATTACTAATACCTTAATAAGAAAATATATAGCAAATTTAGTTTATTGAGGTGGTGCCACACGCTAACACATTTTGGATAGTACCAGAATAAAATAATATGTAGAGAGAACAGAGAGAGACATACCCTCAAAGGTCACATCCTTAAAGCTGACGGGTTCACCAAGCTTTTCTGTTCTTCCATTTTGTTTAGTTGTAAAGCGTTTATCCAGCCATTTGTAAACCATATCCAGAACTGCTTTTTCACTAGGTCTGGGGAGCAGCGTTTCAACCAGCATGCGAATGTGAATAACCGCCTTCCCTTCTCTGAAAAAGTCAAATAACAAATAAAGCAACAATGTAGAAAGTGAATAAAAATATTATTTTATTATACAAAGTATAAATTAATCATTTTTGCTCTTACATGAGTTTGATCTGAGATTCGACTGTTGGTGTAGCCGTTACACCTACAACACAAAATTAGAATTAAAAGATAAAGAGACAATATGCTGTGACAACCTGCAAAAATGCCATGAATGAACAATACATCATAGTGAATAAAAAGTAGTTTTTTTGGTGTCAGAAATTGAAAGGAGAATAACATACCATTATTAACATTGAGAAGTTCATGGATAAAAACACTGGGAGAGTTGATTTCATCTGAGAAAATGTACTCAACATTTGCCTTAATCACAGTGGAGTTACCCCTGGGGTGTAATAAAAATGTACATTGTTGAACATTGGAAATCCTCTGAAATGATCTCATTTGAAAATAACACATCTCATTTAGACGATCATCTAAATCAGGTGTAAATAATTTGGCTGTTAGTGTAAAATACAAAGTCAGTAAATCACAACTTACGTGAAATTAGCCTTTTCGAACTGAAATAGATTTGCTGTTGGGTTGTTTAAGATCTGGTTCAGCTGAACAGGTTGGCAAAAAAACAAACATTTTTATCAAAAACTATGCAAATTCTATTCATGTTTTAATACATTGAGTTTATTTTATTCTAGTGATTGTTGTCATTCTTATTGAAAGCATTGCATGTACTAGCACAGTTTTGAATAATCTCAAACTCACCAAACTATTAATGGAGTTCTGGATTACAGTATATGTGCTGTCCCTGAGTTCAAGTCTCTCATACATGCTAACATTGCTGATTTCAAATCCAAAATTGAGGGCGTATGAGTTATCAGAAAGTTCTTGAAAAGAAAAAAGCACACATTAGATATTAGTGAACAGACACATCTTTTCATGTTAATATGGAGCTATTGTTTCCAGGACACAAACTTACTTGTATAGGTGACATTCACAAAGCTCACAGGATCATTGAGTTTTTGCGCATTCAGTTCTCGTTTGGTTCTGAGGCGTTCGTCTAGCTTTGAGTTGGCTATCTGTAGAACCGCAGCCTCACTTGGTATGGGGCCTCGTGTTTTGAACACAAGCCGAATGAAAATGATTGCTTTTCCAAGTCTGATAAAGAGGGTAAACCAAATGAATATTAAGCGAGACAACAAACCGAAGCTGTGCCCTTTTATGTACGTAAAGTTACTGTGCTTACGTAATCTGTGTTGCTTTTTTGAGAGTTTCCAAGAGAAATGTACTGGGAGTCGTGATGTTGCTTTTCCTGATATTGTAAACCACACCTACTGTGATATCCATGATGCCATTCCTGTGGTAAGATTAAAATACACAATGATATACAAGAGAATTGGTCAGACATGATGGTTTTGAGCTTTTTTCTCCAATATTCAACATTACAAAAGTAAATTAATAAAATCTAAGAAAATAAAACCACATTAACTTACGTGAATGTGGCATCATCAAAGGGGATTGGTTCAGTTGAGTCGTTGCTTAGGATTTTATTTAGCTAAAGAGTTTAGAAATAGATACAGAGATGGTTAGGGTTAGGGTTAGGGTAGAGTTGGTATATAATTCACTTATGTCAATGTAATGAAAATGGGAATCGTAGGGCCGAATATCAAAAATGGCTTCAAACTCACCAGTTTATTTATAGCAGCTTTGATGATTTCATTGGTCTGATTCCTGTTTCCATATTTCTTTGCCATTGAGACATTGTTGATCTCGAATCCAAAGTCGAGGATATATGAATTATCACTAATACCTTAATAAGGAAATATATAACAAATTTAGTTTTATTGAGGTGGTGCCACACGCTAACACATTTTGGATAGTACTAGAACAAAATAATATGTAGAGAGAACAGAGAGAGACATACCCTCAAAGGTCACATCCTTAAAGCTGACGGGTTCAAGCTTTTCCGTTTTTCCATTTTGTTTAGTTGTAAAGCGTTTATCCAGCAATAAGTTAACCGCATCCAGGGCATCTTTTTCACTAGGTCTGGGGAGCAGCGTTTCAACCAGCATGCGAATGTGAATAACCGCCTTCCCTTCTCTGAAAAGGCAAATTACAAATAAAGCAACAATGTAGAAAGAGAATAAAAATATTAGTTTATATGCAAAGTATAAATTAATCATTTTTGCTCTTACATGAGAGATTCGTCTGTGGGAGCAGCCGTTACACCTACAACACAAAATTAGAATTAAAAGAAAGAAACAAAATGCTGTGAATAAACAATACATCAAAGTTAATAAAAAAAATTGACATACTGGGTTGTGACTGAAGCATGTTTAGGAAACTGACAGGTTTTGTATCATCTTTATCACTGAAGACATGGTCCATAAAAACCTCAATCTGCTTCTCTTTTTTCCTAATGAAAAAAAAGATTTAAAAAAATTGACTTGTTTGACCTTGACATATGATTGCTCATATGTACTATAACATGGTGAAATGTTATTTGATAAATAAAAATGAAAATTAGCTTTAAGATTTCAAAACTTACGTGAAGTGGGAGAGTTTGGCATCAAAAGGTTTTCCAGGCTCATTCAGTAGAATGTTGAGCTGTAAGCAAATCAAAGTATTCAACAAACTATCATCTATCTATGGTAATTTCATTTGTTTGGTTTTGTTATAAATGCTTACCGCGGTATTGGTAATTGCCACCACTTTCTGGACAGAGTCGGACTTCTCTATTTTGATGTCAGTCAAATTAAATTGAATGATGACTGCATAGGAGGCTTCCGTGATTTCTGTAACACAGATATGTTCATTTTGCTCATGTTCAAGTTTATTAACGTAATATTTAACTCTTTAAAAGTAGAAGGATAACACTTACTTTCATAGGTCACATTCTTCAGCTTCACTGATTTATCAAGTTTTGACTCTCTAGAGTCTTTGAGACTGTTGACAGCACTGAGCACCTGAGCTTCATTGGGTACTGGAGATGAGGAGTTGAACACCAGCCTGCTTGTCACCTCCGCCGAATCAAATCTACAAAGGACATCATGTTCGTTTAATGCTCTTTAGAGGTTTGGATAAAAAAAATTGCTGACAGTAAATTTTGAAAAGTTAAAGATCTACACTTACGTTTCCAGTACAGGGAAGCTGCTTGTCAGCGGAGACACGGTTGAAGCGCTTAGTTCTACAATCAAAGTCAGACGGAAGCAATACGATTAAATACATTTAGGACAAAACATACAGTCAGTTTTGGCACTTTCCTAATTTTCAGGCTGTAGGATTGCTGAATTTCACCAACAAGGACGTACCCGTCTGTTTTTGAAGCTCATTGAGGAAGCTGACAGATTGTATCTTATCATACTTCATATTGCCATTGATTTGGTTTGATGTGCTCCTGGAATAAGAGCAGAAAAGGTTCTTGAAATGAGCTTCAGTTCTTGTATATGATACAGCTGTATATATTTTAGATTTGCAGTTTTTAAGCTGAAGTTGTTTTAATATTCCAAAATGTGTCTAAAGCATAATGCATAGCATAGAATAAATATTTCAGAGACAGGTATCAGTTAAAAGCTTACATGAAGTTAGAGGAGCTGGGTTCAAACTTGTTATTTCCAGGCTCATTCAGAAGAGTGTTCAACTGTAATAGGAAAAACAAACATTCATTAAACTCTGGAGAAGATTTTCACAGGACACAAAACTGTTTCACTGGGTAAATGGTGAATGCTTACCGCATCATTGCTCATGTCCTGCACATGCTTGTAAGTACTGTTTCTGAGCTCTGGGTTCTCTGGCATGTTGATGTTACTCAGAGTAAATGTAAGGATGACGGCATAGGAGGTGTCTGAGATTTCTGTGTTTGAAAAAAGATATTCATTTAGATTCTATCAAAGCTTTCTGTTCATACTGTATAGCTTTTCACCTGATGACACTTACTCTCATAGGTGACATTCGTCAGCTTCACAGAATCATTGTCTGATTTTGTTTTGTTCCTGAGAACTTCAATAGCTTTCTTGACCATATCTTCACTGGGATTGGAGATGAGGAGTTGACACCAATCTGCTTGTCCCTCTGCTGAACCAGATCTGCAAAGGGTAACATGATTTTTGAATACACTTTAGGGGTTTGGATTGAAATAGTGAATATAGTAAAGTTAGGATCAACACATACATTTGCGGTACAGATGTCACAGGGAAGCGGCTTATCAGTGGAGGCACTGTTGTAGTGTCAATCCTAAAAAGTCAGACAGAAGCAATAAAGCTGATAAATTTTGAAAAGTTAAAGATCTAACAAGTTTCAGTACAGAAGAAATTGAATTAGTTGTCAGACAGTGATTAAATTTTCAAGTCAGTTTTGCAGTTTCCAATTTTCAGCTGTATTCTGAATTCACCAATATGGACGTACCCATCTGTTACGAAGCTCATTGAGGAAGCTGACAGATTGTATCTCATCGTACTTCATATTGCCATTGATTTGGTTTGATGTGCTCCTGGAAGAAGCGCAGAAAAGGTTCTTGAAATGAGCTTCAGTTCAAAGTTATAAATGCAGTTTTTAAGATGTGTTGTTAATATTCAAAATGTGTTAAAGCATAATGCATAGAGTAAACATTTCAGAGACAGGTATCAGTTAAAAGCTTACATGAAGTTAGAGGAGCTGGGTTCAAACTTGTTATTTCCAGGCTCATTCAGAAGAGTGTTCAACTGTAATAGGAAAAACAAACATTCTTAAACTCTGGAGAAGATTTTCACAGGACACAAAACTGTTTCACTGGGTAAATGGTGAATGCTTACCGCATCATTGCTCATGTCCTGCACATGCTTGTAAGTACTGTTTCTGAGCTCTGGGTCTCTGGCATGTTGATGTTACTCAGAGTAAATGTAAGGATGACGGCATAGGAGGTGTCTGAGATTTCTGTTTGAAAAAATATTCATTTTAGATTCTATCAAAGCTTTCTGTTCATACTGTATAGCTTTTCACCTGATGACACTTACTCTCATAGGTGACATTCGTCAGCTTCACAGAATCATTGTCTGATTTTGTTTTGTTCCTGAGAACTTCAATAGCTTTCTTGACCATATCTTCACTGGGGATTGGAGATGAGGAGTTGAACACCAGTCTGCTTGTCACCTCTGCTGAACCAGATCTGCAAAGGGTAACATGATTTTTGAATACACTTTAGGGGTTTGGATTGAAATAGTGAATATAATAAAGTTAGGATCAACACATACATTTGCGGTACAGATGTCACAGGGAAGCGGCTTATCAGTGGAGGCACTGTTGTAGTGGTCAATCCTAAAAAGTCAGACAGAAGCAATAAAGTTGAATACTTTTAGATCAGAACAAATGATTGTTGTTGTTTTTGTTTTTTTGCAGTTTCCAAATTTTCAAGCTTTGCTATTCCTGAATATCACCATATGGACGTACCCATCTGTGTACGAAGCTCATTGAGGAAGCTGACAGATTGTATCTCATCGTACTTCATATTGCCATTGATTTGGTTTGATGTGCTCCTGGAAGAAGAGCAGAAAAGGTTCTTGAAATGAGCTTCAGTTCAAAGTTAGTCAAATGCAGTTTTTAAGATGTGGTTGTTAATATTTTCAACATGTTTATGATGAATTATAAATGACCATAATGCATAGAGTAAACATTTCAGAGACAGGTATCAGTTAAAAGCTTACATGAAGTTAGAGGAGCTGGGTTCAAACTTGTTATTTCCAGGCTCATTCAGAAGAGTGTTCAGCTGTAATAGGAAAATCAAACATTCTTAAACTCTGGAGAAGATTTTCACAGGACACAAAACTGTTTCACTGGGTAAATGGTGAATGCTTACCGCATCATTGCTCATGTCCTGCACATGCTTGTAAGTACTGTTTCTGAGCTCTGGGTCCTCTGGCATGTTGATGTTACTCAGAGTAAATGTAAGGATGACGGCATAGGAGGTGTCTGAGATTTCTGTTTGAAAAAAATATTCATTTTAGATTCTATCAAAGCTTTCTGTTCATACTGTATAGCTTTTCACCTGATGACACTTACTCTCATAGGTGACATTCGTCAGCTTCACAGAATCATTGTCTGATTTTGTTTTGTTCCTGAGAACTTCAATAGCTTTCTTGACCATATCTTCACTGGGGATTGGAGATGAGGAGTTGAACACCAGTCTGCTTGTCACCTCTGCTGAACCAGATCTGCAAAGGGTAACATGATTTTTGAATACACTTTAGGGGTTTGGATTGAAATAGTGAATATAATAAAGTTAGGATCAACACATACATTTGCGGTACAGATGTCACAGGGAAGCGGCTTATCAGTGGAGGCACTGTTGTAGTGGTCAATCCTAAAAAGTCAGACAGAAGCAATAAAGTTGAATACTTTTAGATCAGAACAAATGATTGTTGTTTTTGTTTTTTTGCAGTTTCCAAATTTCAAGCTTTGCTATTCCTGAATATCACCATATGGACGTACCCATCTGTGTACGAAGCTCATTGAGGAAGCTGACAGATTGTATCTCATCGTACTTCATATTGCCATTGATTTGGTTTGATGTGCTCCTGGAAGAAGCGCAGAAAAGGTTCTTGAAATGAGCTTCAGTTCAAAGTTAGTCAAATGCAGTTTTTAAGATGTGGTTGTTAATATTTTCAACATGTTTATGATGAATTATAAATGACCATAATGCATAGAGTAACATTTCAGAGACAGGTATCAGTTAAAAGCTTACATGAAGTTAGAGGAGCTGGGTTCAAACTTGTTATTTCCAGGCTCATTCAGAAGAGTGTTCAGCTGTAATAGGAAAATCAAACATTCATTAAACTCTGGAGAAGATTTTCACAGGACACAAAACTGTTTCACTGGGTAAATGGTGAATGCTTACCGCATCATTGCTCATGTCCTGCACATGCTTGTAAGTACTGTTTCTGAGCTCTGGGTCCTCTGGCATGTTGATGTTACTCAGAGTAAATGTAAGGATGACGGCATAGGAGGTGTCTGAGATTTCTGTTTGAAAAAAGATTTCATTTTAGATTCTATCAAAGCTTTCTGTTCATACTGTATAGCTTTTTACCTGATGACACTTACTCTCATAGGTGACATTCGTCAGCTTCACAGAATCATTGTCTGATTTTGTTTTGTTCCTGAGAACTTCAATAGCTTTCTTGACCATATCTTCACTGGGGATTGGAGATGAGGAGTTGAACACCAGTCTGCTTGTCACCTCTGCTGAACCAGATCTGCAAAGGGTAACATGATTTTTGAATACACTTTAGGGGTTTGGATTGAAATAGTGAATATAATAAAGTTAGGATCAACACATACATTTGCGGTACAGATGTCACAGGGAAGCGGCTTATCAGTGGAGGCACTGTTGTAGTGGTCAATCCTAAAAAGTCAGACAGAAGCAATAAAGTTGAATACTTTTAGATCAGAACAAATGATTTTTTGTTTTTTTTTGCAGTTTCCAAATTTTCAAGCTTTGCTATTCCTGAATATCACCAATATGGACGTACCCATCTGTGTACGAAGCTCATTGAGGAAGCTGACAGATTGTATCTCATCGTACTTCATATTGCCATTGATTTGGTTTGATGTGCTCCTGGAAGAAGAGCAGAAAAGGTTCTTGAAATGAGCTTCAGTTCAAAGTTAGTCAAATGCAGTTTTTAAGATGTGGTTGTTAATATTTTCAACATGTTTATGATGAATTATAAATGACCATAATGCATAGAGTAAACATTTCAGAGACAGGTATCAGTTAAAAGCTTACATGAAGTTAGAGGAGCTGGGTTCAAACTTGTTATTTCCAGGCTCATTCAGAAGAGTGTTCAGCTGTAATAGGAAATCAAACATTCATTAAACTCTGGAGAAGATTTTCACAGGACACAAAACTGTTTCACTGGGTAAATGGTGAATGCTTACCGCATCATTGCTCATGTCCTGCACATGCTTGTAAGTACTGTTTCTGAGCTCTGGGTCCTCTGGCATGTTGATGTTACTCAGAGTAAATGTAAGGATGACGGCATAGGAGGTGTCTGAGATTTCTGTTTGAAAAAAGATATTCATTTTAGATTCTATCAAAGCTTTCTGTTCATATTGTATAGCTTTTTACCTGATGACACTTACTCTCATAGGTGACATTCGTCAGCTTCACAGAATCATTGTCTGATTTTGTTTTGTTCCTGAGAACTTCAATAGCTTTCTTGACCATATCTTCACTGGGGATTGGAGATGAGGAGTTGAACACCAGTCTGCTTGTCACCTCTGCTGAACCAGATCTGCAAAGGGTAACATGATTTTTGAATACACTTTAGGGGTTTGGATTGAAATAGTGAATATAATAAAGTTAGGATCAACACATACATTTGCGGTACAGATGTCACAGGGAAGCGGCTTATCAGTGGAGGCACTGTTGTAGTGGTCAATCCTAAAAAGTCAGACAGAAGCAATAAGTTGAATACTTTTAGATCAGAACAAATGATTGTTTGTTTTTTTTTTGCAGTTTCCAAATTTTCAAGCTTTGCTATTCCTGAATATCACCAATATGGACGTACCCATCTGTGTACGAAGCTCATTGAGGAAGCTGACAGATTGTATCTCATCGTACTTCATATTGCCATTGATTTGGTTTGATGTGCTCCTGGAAGAAGAGCAGAAAAGGTTCTTGAAATGAGCTTCAGTTCAAAGTTAGTCAAATGCAGTTTTTAAGATGTGGTTGTTAATATTTTCAACATGTTTATGATGAATTATAAATGACCATAATGCATAGAGTAAACATTTCAGAGACAGGTATCAGTTAAAAGCTTACATGAAGTTAGAGGAGCTGGGTTCAAACTTGTTATTTCCAGGCTCATTCAGAAGAGTGTTCAGCTGTAATAGGAAATCAAACATTCATTAAACTCTGGAGAAGATTTTCACAGGACACAAAACTGTTTCACTGGGTAAATGGTGAATGCTTACCGCATCATTGCTCATGTCCTGCACATGCTTGTAAGTACTGTTTCTGAGCTCTGGGTCCTCTGGCATGTTGATGTTACTCAGAGTAAATGTAAGGATGACGGCATAGGAGGTGTCTGAGATTTCTGTTTGAAAAAAATATTCATTTTAGATTCTATCAAAGCTTTCTGTTCATACTGTATAGCTTTTCACCTGATGACACTTACTCTCATAGGTGACATTCGTCAGCTTCACAGAATCATTGTCTGATTTTGTTTTGTTCCTGAGAACTTCAATAGCTTTCTTGACCATATCTTCACTGGGGATTGGAGATGAGGAGTTGAACACCAGTCTGCTTGTCACCTCTGCTGAACCAGATCTGCAAAGGGTAACATGATTTTTGAATACACTTTAGGGGTTTGGATTGAAATAGTGAATATAATAAGTTAGGATCAACACATACATTTGCGGTACAGATGTCACAGGGAAGCGGCTTATCAGTGGAGGCACTGTTGTAGTGGTCAATCCTAAAAAGTCAGACAGAAGCAATAAAGTTGAATACTTTTAGATCAGAACAAATGATTGTTGTTGTTTTTGTTTTTTTGCAGTTTCCAATTTTCAAGCTTTGCTATTCCTGAATATCACCAATATGGACGTACCCGTCTGTGTACGAAGCTCATTGAGGAAGCTGACAGATTGTATCTCATCGTACTTCATATTGCCATTGATTTGGTTTGATGTGCTCCTGGAAGAAGAGCAGAAAAGGTTCTTGAAATGAGCTTCAGTTCAAAGTTAGTCAATGCAGTTTTTAAGATGTGGTTGTTAATATTTTCAACATGTTTATGATGAATTATAAATGACCATAATGCATAGAGTAAACATTTCAGAGACAGGTATCAGTTAAAAGCTTACATGAAGTTAGAGGAGCTGGGTTCAAACTTGTTATTTCCAGGCTCATTCAGAAGAGTGTTCAGCTGTAATAGGAAATCAAACATTCATTAAACTCTGGAGAAGATTTTCACAGGACACAAAACTGTTTCACTGGGTAAATGGTGAATGCTTACCGCATCATTGCTCATGTCCTGCACATGCTTGTAAGTACTGTTTCTGAGCTCTGGGTCCTCTGGCATGTTGATGTTACTCAGAGTAAATGTAAGGATGACGGCATAGGAGGTGTCTGAGATTTCTGTTTGAAAAAAGATATTCATTTTAGATTCTATCAAAGCTTTCTGTTCATACTGTATAGCTTTTCACCTGATGACACTTACTCTCATAGGTGACATTCGTCAGCTTCACAGAATCATTGTCTGATTTTGTTTTGTTCCTGAGAACTTCAATAGCTTTCTTGACCATATCTTCACTGGGATTGGAGATGAGGAGTTAACACCAGTCTGCTTGTCACCTCTGCTGAACCAGATCTGCAAAGGGTAACATGATTTTTGAATACACTTTAGGGGTTTGGATTGAAATAGTGAATAGGGTAAAGTTAGGATCAACACATACATTTGCGGTACAGATGTCACAGGGAAGCGGCTTATCAGTGGAGGCACTGTTGTAGTGGTCAATCCTAAAAAGTCAGACAGAAGCAATAAAGTTGAATACTTTTAGATCAGAACAAATGATTGTTGTTGTTTTTTTTTTTTGCAGTTTCCAAATTTTCAAGCTTTGCTATTCCTGAATATCACCAATATGGACGTACCCATCTGTGTACGAAGCTCATTGAGGAAGCTGACAGATTGTATCTCATCGTACTTCATATTGCCATTGATTTGGTTTGATGTGCTCCTGGAAGAAGAGCAGAAAAGGTTCTTGAAATGAGCTTCAGTTCAAAGTTAGTCAAATGCAGTTTTTAAGATGTGGTTGTTAATATTTTCAACATGTTTATGATGAATTATAAATGACCATAATGCATAGAGTAAACATTTCAGAGACAGGTATCAGTTAAAAGCTTACATGAAGTTAGAGGAGCTGGGTTCAAACTTGTTATTTCCAGGCTCATTCAGAAGAGTGTTCAGCTGTAATAGGAAAATCAAACATTCATTAAACTCTGGAGAAGATTTTCACAGGACACAAAACTGTTTCACTGGGTAAATGGTGAATGCTTACCGCATCATTGCTCATGTCCTGCACATGCTTGTAAGTACTGTTTCTGAGCTCTGGGTCCTCTGGCATGTTGATGTTACTCAGAGTAAATGTAAGGATGACGGCATAGGAGGTGTCTGAGATTTCTGTTTGAAAAAAGATTTCATTTTAGATTCTATCAAAGCTTTCTGTTCATACTGTATAGCTTTTCACCTGATGACACTTACTCTCATAGGTGACATTCGTCAGCTTCACAGAATCATTGTCTGATTTTGTTTTGTTCCTGAGAACTTCAATAGCTTTCTTGACCATATCTTCACTGGGGATTGGAGATGAGGAGTTGAACACCAGTCTGCTTGTCACCTCTGCTGAACCAGATCTGCAAAGGGTAACATGATTTTTGAATACACTTTAGGGGTTTGGATTGAAATAGTGAATATAATAAAGTTAGGATCAACACATACATTTGCGGTACAGATGTCACAGGGAAGCGGCTTATCAGTGGAGGCACTGTTGTAGTGGTCAATCCTAAAAAGTCAGACAGAAGCAATAAGTTGAATACTTTTAGATATAACAAATGTTTTTTTTTTTTTAACTTTCCAAGTTTTCTGAATATCACCAATGTGGACATACCTATCAGTGACGAAGCTCATTGAGGAAGCTGACAGGTTGTATCTTATCGTGTCTTCATATTGCCATTGATTTGGTTTGATGTGGTCCTGGAAGAAGAACAGAAAAGTTTTCAAATGAGCTTCAGTTCAAAGTTAGGCAAATGCATTTTTAAGATGTGTTTTAATATTTCAAATGTTTATATGATTATAATGACCATAATGCATAGCGTAACATTTCAGAGACAGGTATCAGTTAAAGCTTACATGAGTTAGAGGAGCTGGGTTCAATCTTGTTATTCCTAAGTACTGTTTCTGAGCTCTGGGTCCTCTGGCATGTTGATGTTACTCAGAGTAAATGTAAGGGTGACGGCATAGGAGGTGTCTGAGATTTCTGTTTGAAAAAAGATATTCATTTTAGATTCTATCAAAGCTTTCTGTTCATACTGTATAGCTTTTCACCTGATGACACTTACTCTCATAGGTGACATTCGTCAGCTTCACAGAATCATTGTCTGATTTGTTTGTTCCTGAGAACTTCAATAGCTTTCTTGACCATATCTTCACTGGGGATTGGAGATGAGGAGTTGAACACCAGTCTGCTTGTCACCTCTGCTG
This sequence comes from Oreonectes daqikongensis, assembly GCA_026939265.1. Classification (NCBI taxonomy): domain Eukaryota; kingdom Metazoa; phylum Chordata; class Actinopteri; order Cypriniformes; family Nemacheilidae; genus Oreonectes; species Oreonectes daqikongensis. The sequence continues at coordinate 2,629,183 of JAOTQM010000031.1, forward strand.
AACCAGATCTGCAAAGGGTAACATGATTTTTGAATACACTTTAGGGGTTTGGATTGAAATAGTGAATAGGGTAAAGTTAGGATCAACACATACATTTGCGGTACAGATGTCACAGGGAAGCGGCTTATCAGTGGAGGCACTGTTGTAGTGGTCAATCCTAAAAAGTCAGACAGAAGCAATAAAGTTGAATACTTTTAGATCAGAACAAATGATTGTTGTTGTTTTTGTTTTTTTGCAGTTTCCAAATTTTCAAGCTTTGCTATTCCTGAATATCACCAATATGGACGTACCCGTCTGTGTACGAAGCTCATTGAGGAAGCTGACAGATTGTATCTCATCGTACTTCATATTGCCATTGATTTGGTTTGATGTGCTCCTGGAAGAAGAGCAGAAAAGGTTCTTGAAATGAGCTTCAGTTCAAAGTTAGTCAAATGCAGTTTTTAAGATGTGGTTGTTAATATTTTCAACATGTTTATGATGAATTATAAATGACCATAATGCATAGAGTAAACATTTCAGAGACAGGTATCAGTTAAAAGCTTACATGAAGTTAGAGGAGCTGGGTTCAAACTTGTTATTTCCAGGCTCATTCAGAAGAGTGTTCAGCTGTAATAGGAAAATCAAACATTCATTAAACTCTGGAGAAGATTTTCACAGGACACAAAACTGTTTCACTGGGTAAATGGTGAATGCTTACCGCATCATTGCTCATGTCCTGCACATGCTTGTAAGTACTGTTTCTGAGCTCTGGGTCCTCTGGCATGTTGATGTTACTCAGAGTAAATGTAAGGATGACGGCATAGGAGGTGTCTGAGATTTCTGTTTGAAAAAAGATATTCATTTTAGATTCTATCAAAGCTTTCTGTTCATACTGTAGCTTTTCACCTGATGACACTTACTCTCATAGGTGACATTCGTCAGCTTCACAGAATCATTGTCTGATTTTGTTTTGTTCCTGAGAACTTCAATAGCTTTCTTGACCATATCTTCACTGGGGATTGGAGATGAGGAGTTGAACACCAGTCTGCTTGTCACCTCTGCTGAACCAGATCTGCAAAGGGTAACATGATTTTTGAATACACTTTAGGGGTTTGGATTGAAATAGTGAATAGGGTAAAGTTAGGATCAACACATACATTTGCGGTACAGATGTCACAGGGAAGCGGCTTATCAGTGGAGGCACTGTTGTAGTGGTCAATCCTAAAAAGTCAGACAGAAGCAATAAAGTTGAATACTTTTAGATCAGAACAAATGATTGTTGTTGTTTTTGTTTTTTTGCAGTTTCCAAATTTTCAAGCTTTGCTATTCCTGAATATCACCAATATGGACGTACCCATCTGTGTACGAAGCTCATTGAGGAAGCTGACAGATTGTATCTCATCGTACTTCATATTGCCATTGATTTGGTTTGATGTGCTCCTGGAAGAAGAGCAGAAAAGGTTCTTGAAATGAGCTTCAGTTCAAAGTTAGTCAAATGCAGTTTTTAAGATGTGGTTGTTAATATTTTCAACATGTTTATGATGAATTATAAATGACCATAATGCATAGAGTAAACATTTCAGAGACAGGTATCAGTTAAAAGCTTACATGAAGTTAGAGGAGCTGGGTTCAAACTTGTTATTTCCAGGCTCATTCAGAAGAGTGTTCAGCTGTAATAGGAAAATCAAACATTCATTAAACTCTGGAGAAGATTTTCACAGGACACAAAACTGTTTCACTGGGTAAATGGTGAATGCTTACCGCATCATTGCTCATGTCCTGCACATGCTTGTAAGTACTGTTTCTGAGCTCTGGGTTCTCTGGCATGTTGATGTTACTCAGAGTAAATGTAAGGATGACGGCATAGGAGGTGTCTGAGATTTCTGTTTGAAAAAAGATATTCATTTTAGATTCTATCAAAGCTTTCTGTTCATACTGTATAGCTTTTTCACCTGATGACACTTACTCTCATAGGTGACATTCGTCAGCTTCACAGAATCATTGTCTGATTTTGTTTTGTTCCTGAGAACTTCAATAGCTTTCTTGACCATATCTTCACTGGGGATTGGAGATGAGGAGTTGAACACCAGTCTGCTTGTCACCTCTGCTGAACCAGATCTGCAAAGGGTAACATGATTTTTGAATACACTTTAGGGGTTTGGATTGAAATAGTGAATATAATAAAGTTAGGATCAACACATACATTTGCGGTACAGATGTCACAGGGAAGCGGCTTATCAGTGGAGGCACTGTTGTAGTGGTCAATCCTAAAAAGTCAGACAGAAGCAATGAAGTTGAATACTTTTAGATATAAACAAACTGTTTTTTTTTTTTTAACTTTCCAAGTTTTCTGAATATCACCAATGTGGACATACCTATCAGTGAACGAAGCTCATTGAGGAAGCTGACAGGTTGTATCTTATCTGTGTCTTGGAAGATGTACTCCATATTGCCATTGATTTGGTTTGATGTGGTCCTGGAAGAAGAACAGAAAATGTATTTCAAATGAGCTTCAGTTCAAAGTTAGGCAAATGCATTTTTTAAGATGTAGTTTTAATATTTCCAAAATGTTTATAATAGATTTATAAAGACCATAATGCATAGCGTAACCATTTCAGAGACAGGTATCAGTTTAAAGCTTACGTGAATTTGAAGGAGCTGGGTTTAAACTTCTCATTTGTAGGATCATTCAGAAGAGTGTTCAGCTGCAAAGGAAAATCAAACATTCATTAAACATTAAAGAAGATTTTCATTGGACAGAATGTGTTTCACTGGGTAAAATGTGAATGTTTACCACGTCATTGGTCATATCCTTTACAGTACCGTCTGTGTTCTCTGGGTCCTCTGACATACTGATGTTACTCATAGTTAATATAAAGATGACTGCATAGGAGGTGTCTGAGATTTCTGTTTGAAAAAATATATTTATTTTAGATTCTAGCAAAGCTTTCCGTTCATTACGGTTTGACGTGTTCATACTGTATATACATTTTCCCTGATAATGGTGACATTTTGTAAAATAGTTTCAGATGGTTCTGATTGTAAAGAAACATTCACTTGATTCACCAAAGCTTTATTTTCTAACTGACACATCTGTTTTTAAAAAGCTTTAGGTTTGATAATGACACTTACTTTCATAAGTGACATTCACCACTTTTACTGATTTGTGGAGTTGTGACTCTCTGGAGTTCTGGAGATTGCTGATAGCAGTAAAGACCATAGCTTTACTAGGAACTGGAGATGTTAAGTTGAACAGTAGCTTCGTTATGACTTCAGCTGAGCCAATGTGTTGGTCAAAGGTAAACTTGTGGCAAGGGTTGAATTTTCAGTGGGCAAAGATTCAGTGATTGGAGATATTGATGTCGCAACATTTGTGGTTTCAGGTGTTGTGCCAGTGAACACCATAGAAGTTGGAGAGACACCTTTTGGTACTGGAAGTGTTGTTGTGATTGCAGTCATACTTAAGGTTGTTGTATAATTTGTTGTCATTGAAGCCTGAGTAGCTGGAGACTCAGTCTCTTTTTTTTTGCAGCTGTGGTTAGAAGCTGTGGAAGTGTTGTTGTAGGTGTCTGAGGAACAGTTGTAGTGGTTGGAAGGACTCTTGTGCTTATACCCTCAGTCTCTGTTTTGCAGTTGTGCTTAGAAGTCTTGGAAGAGTTGTAGTGGTAAGAGATGTTTTTGTACCTGTAAGAAAACAGTTGTGGTTATTGTAAATGCTGTTGTGTTTACGTGAGCCTTAATGGCTGTTCTCAAAACAGTTGTTATGGTTATTGGAGATGTGGTGTTTGTTTTTGCAGCTGGGGTTGGGATTTCACTGTTTAACTATTGTAGTGGTTCGAGATAAATTTGTAATTGTCAGAGAAACACCGTTGTAGTACTTGAAGCATTTGTGGCAGTTATGGGAGTCTTCATGTTTTTTCTAACCACTGTGGCTGGGAGTTATAGGGTCATGGTTGTATCGTGTGGTTGTTATAGAAAGCTCAGTTCTTGTTTTTGTAGCTGTGGATGAGAGTTTGGGAAGTGTTGTATTGGTTGAATGTGTCATTGTTCCTGTTTGAGAAACTGTTGTTGTAATTGGAATGGGAGCCTTAATTGTAGAACTTGACACAGTTGTCATTGTTATAGGAGATTCATTGATGATCTTTGCAGTTGATGTTGAACGTTTTGGGTTTGTTGTTGTTGCTAAATGTGTTATTGTAGCAGAAGCAGTTGTTGTTGTTTTAGTGGCTGTTGTGCTTATGCGACCCTTAGTTGTAGTATTTGAATCAGTTGTGGGTGTTTTAGGAGACTCTGTGCTTGGTTTTGCAGCTGTGATTAAGAGTTTTGGAAGTGTTGTAGTGGTCGAAGGTGTTGGTGTAACTGTCTCAGGAACAGTTGTTGCGGTTGGAAGTAGTGTTGTGGTTTTGGAAGACTTAGCTGTAGTTGAAGGATTTAGAACTGTTGTAGTGCTTGATGGTGTTGTTTTAGTTGTCTGTGAAAAATTTGTGGTTGTGGGAAGTGTTGTAGTTGTTATGGGAGACTCTGTGTATGTATTTGCTTTTGTGGTTGGGAGATTTGGAAGTGTTATAGTGTACAAAAGTGTTTTGGCTGTCTGAGATACAGCTGTAGTAGTTGGAATTGTAGTAATAGTTATGGGACCCTCGGTTTTAGTATTTGAAGCAGTAGTGGCTTTAATGGGAGACTCAGTGCTTGTTTTTGCTGTTGTGGTTTCGGGTTTTGGAAGTGTGGTAGTGGTTGAAGGTGTTGTTGTACCTGTCTGTGAAACAGTTGTGGTGGTTGGAAGGGCTGTTGTTTTAATGGGAGACTTAGGGCTTGTTTTTGCAGCTGTGGTTAAGGAATTTGGGAGGGTTGTAGTTGTGGAAGGTTTTGTTGTAGTTGTCTCGGAAACGGTTGTTGTTTGGAGGGCTGTTGTAGTTATTGTTTCCTCAGTTGTAGTACTTGAAGATGTAGTGGCAGTAATGGGAGACTCGGTGCTTGTTTTTCTAGCTATGGTTGAAAGATCTGGAAGTGTTGTAGTGCTTAAAAGTATTGTTGTAGGTTTCTGGGAAACAGTTGTGGTTGTGGGAAGTGTTGTGGTTTTTATGGGAGAATCAGTGTTTGTTTTTGCTGTTGTGGTTGGACGTTTTGGAAGTGTTGTTGTGGTTAAAGGTGGTTTTGTAGGTGTCTGAGCTGTCTCAGAAACAGTTGTTATGTTTTGAAGGGCTATTGTAGTTCTTGGACCCTTAGTTATAGTACTTGAAGCAGTAGTGGCTGTAATGGGAGACTCAGTGCTTGTTTTTGCAGCTGTGGTTGAGAGATATGGAAGTGTTGTACTGCTTAATAGTGTTGTTGTAGGTGTCTGAGATACAGTTGTGGTTGTGGGAAATATTGTGGCTATTATGGGAAACTCTGTGTTTGTTTTTGCTGTTGTGGTTTTGTGTTTTGGAAGTGTGGTTATGGTCAACTGTGTTGTTGTACCTGTCTGTGAAACACTTGTGGTGGTTGGTAGGGCTGTTGTTTTAATGGCAGACTCGGTTGTTGTTTTTGCCGCTGTGGTTGAGGGATTTAGAAGTGTTGCTGTGGTTGAAGGTGATGTTGTATTTGTCTCAGAAACAGTTGTTTGGAGGGCTGTTGTAGTTATTGGACCCTCAGTTGTAGTACTTGAAGCAGTAGTGGCTGTAATGGGCGACTCAGTGCTTGTTTTTGCAGCTGTGGTTGAGGGATTTGAGGGTGTGGTAGTGGTCGAAAGTGTTGTTGTACCTGTCTGTGAAACTGTTTTGGTTGTGGGAAGTGTTGTGGTTGTTATGGGAGGCTGTGTGTTTGTTTTTGCTGTTGTGGTTTCGGGTTTTGGAATTGTGGTAGTGGTCGAATGTGTTGTTGTACCTGTCTGTGAAACACTTGTGTTGGTTGGAAGGGCTGTTGTTTTTGCAGCTGTGGTTGAGAGATTTGAAAGTGTTGTAGTGCTTAAAGGTGTTGTTGTTGTTGCTGTCTGGGAAACTGTTGTGGTTGTGGGAAGTGTTGTGGTTGTAATAGGAGAATCAGTGTTTGTTTTTGCTGTTGTGGTTGGGAGTTTTGGAAGTGTTGCTGTGGTTGAAGGTGGTGATGTATTTGTCTCAGAAATAGTTGTGATAATTGGAAGGGCTGTTGTAGTTATGGGACCCTCAGTTGTAGCACTTGAAGCCGTTGTGGCTGTAATGAGAGACTTAGTGTTTGTTTTTGCAGATGTGGTTGAGGGATTTGGAGGTGTTGTAGTGCTTGAAGGTGTTGTTGTTGCTGTTTGGGAAACTGATGTGGTTGTGTGAAGTGTTGTGGTCATTTTGGGAGACTCTGTGTTTGTTTTTGCTGTTGTGGTTTTGGGTTTTGGAAGTGTGGTAGTGGTCGATGGTGTTGTTGTACCTGTCTGTGAAACAGTTGTGCTGGTTGGAAGGGGTGTTGTTTTTATGGAAGGCTCAGTGCTTGTTTTTGCTGCTGTGTATGAAGGATTTAGAAGTGTTGCTGTTGTTGAATGTAATGTAGTAGTAGTCTCAGAAACAGTTGTTGTTTTATGGAGGGCTGTTGTAGTTATTGGACCCTTGGTTGTAGTACTTGAAGCAGTTGTGGCTGTAATGGGAGACTCTGTGCTTGTTTTTGCAGCTGTGTTTGAGAGATTTGGAAGTGTTGTAGTGGTTAAAGTTGTTGTTGCTGTCTGGGAAACTGTTGTGGTTGTGGGAAGTGTTGTGGTTGTAATGAGAGACTTAGTGTTTGTTTTTGCTGTTGTGGTTGGGAGTTTTGGAAGTGTTGTCGGGGTTGAAGGTGGTGTTGTATTTGTCTCATAAACAGTTGTGGTAATTGGAAAGGATGTTGTGGTTATGGGACCCTCAGTTGTAGCACTTGATGCAATTGTGGCTGTAATGGGAGAGTTAGCGCTTGTTTTTGCAGCTGTGGTTGAGGGATGTAGAAGTGTTGTAGTGCCTAAAGGTGGTGTTGTTGCTGTCTGGGAAACTGTTGTGATTGTGGGAAGTGTTGTGTTTTTAATGGGAGACTCTGTGTTTATTTTTGCTGCTGTGGTTTCGGGTTTTGAAAGTGTGGTAGTGGTCGAAAGTGTTGTTGTACCTGTCTGTGAAACACTTGTGGTGGTTGGAAGGGCAGTTGTTTTTATGGAAGACTCAGTTGTTGTTTTTGCCACTGTGGTTGAGGGATTTACAAGTGTTGCTGTGGCTGAAGGTGATGTTGTATTTGTCTCAGAAATAGTTGTGATAATTGGAAGGGCTGTTGTAGTTTTGGGACTCTCAGTTGTAGCACTTGAAGCTGTTGTGGCTGTAATGGGAGACTCAGTGTTTGTTTTTGCTGTTGTGGTTGGGACTTTTGGAAGTGTTGTCATTGTTGAAGGTGGTGTTGTAGGTGTCTGAGCTTTCTCAGAAGCAGTTGTGGTAATTGGAAGTGTTGTTGTAATTATTGGACCCTCAGTTGTAGTACTTGAAGCCGTTGTGGCTGTAATGTGAGACTCGGTACTTGTTTTTGCAGCTGTGGTTGAGAAATTTGGAAGTGTTGTAGTGCTTAAAAGTGTTGTTTTTGCTGTTTGGGAAACTGTTGTGGTTATGGGAAGTGGTGTGGTTGTAATGGGAGACTCAATATTTGTTTTTGCTGTTGTGGTTGGGAGTTTTGGAAGTGTTGTTGTGGTTGAAGGTGGTGTTGTAGTTGTCCCAGAAACAGTTATGTTTTGAAGGGCTGTTGTGGTTATTGGACCCTCAGTTGTAGTACTTGAAGCAGTAATGGCTGTAATGGGAGACTGAGTGCTTGTTTTTGCAGCTGTGGTTGAGGGATTTGGAAGTGTGGTAGTGGTCGAAGGTGTTGTTTTACCTGGCTGTGAAACAGCTGTGGTAGATGGTAGGCCTGTTGTTTTTATGAAAGACTCTGTGGTTGTTTTTGCCGATGTTGTTAAGGGATGTAGAAGTGTTGTAGTGCTTAATGGTGTTGGTGTTGTTGTTGTTGCTGTCTGGGAAACTGTTGTGGCTGTGGGAAGTGTTGTGGTTGTAATGGGAGATTCAGTGTTTGTTTTTGCTGTTATGGTTGGGAGTTTTGGAAGTGTTGTTGTGGTTGAAAGTGGTGTTGTAGCTGTTTTAGAAATAGATGGGATAATTGGAAGGGCTGTTGTGATTATGGGACCCTCAGTTGTAGCACTTGAAGCAGTAGTGGCTGTAATGGGAGACTGAGTGCTTGTTTTTGCCTCTGTGGTTGAGGGATTTAGAGGTGTTGTAGTGCTTAAATGTGCTATTGTTGTTGTCTGGGAAACTGTCGTGCTGGTTGGAAGGGCATTTGTTTTTATTAAGGACTCAGTGCTTGTTTTTTCCACTGTGGTTGAAGGATTTAGAAGTGTTGCTGTTGTTGAATGTGATGTTGTAGTAGTCTCAGGAACAGTTGTTGTTGTATGGACGGCTGTTGTAGTTATTGGACCCTTGGTCGTAGTACTTGAAGAAGTAGTGGCTGTAATGGGAGACTCAGTGTTTGTTTTTGCTGTTGTGGTTGGGAGTTCTGGAAGTGTTGTCGTGGTTGAAGGTGGTGTTGTACCTGTCTGTGAAATAGTTGTGATAATTGGAAGGGCTGTTTTAGTTATGGGACCCTCAGTTGTAGCACTTGAACCAGTAGTGGCTGTAATGGGAGACTCAGTGCTTGTTTTTGCAGCTGTGTTTGAGGGACTTGGAAGTGTTGTAATGCTTAAATGTGTTGTTTTAGGTGTCTGAGATAAAGTTATTGTTGTGTTCATTATGGGAGACTCGGTGTTTGTTTTTGCTGTTGTGGTTGGGAGTTTTGGAAGTGATGTCGTGGTTGAAGGTGGTGTTGTAGTTGTCTCAGAAACAGTTTTGGTAATTGGAAGGACTGTTGTAGTTATTGGACTCTCAGGTGTAGTACTTGAAGCCATCGTGGCTATAATGGGAGACTGGTGCTGTTTTTGCAGCTGTGTTGAGGATTGGAAGTGTGTAGTGCGAAGTGTTGTTTTACTGCTGTGAACAGTGTGGTAGTGGTAGGTTTTTGTATGAAGACTCTGTGGTTTTTTGCATGTGTTAGGGATTAGAAGTGTTGTAGTGCTTAATGGTGTTGGTGTTGTTGTTGTTGTGTTGGGAAATGTTTTTGGCTGTGGGAAGTGTTGTGGTTGTAATGGGAGTTCAGTGTTTGTTTTTGCTGTTATGGTTGGGAGTTTTGGAAGTGTTGTTGTGGTTGAAGTGGTGTTGCTGTTTTAGAAATAGATGGGAAATTGGAAGGGCTGTTGTATTATGGACCCTCAGTTGTAGCACTTGAAGCAGTAGTGGCTGTAATGGGAGAGAGTGTTTTTTTGCCTCTGTGGTTGGGATTTGAGTGTTGTAGTGCTTAATGTGTTTGTTTTGTCTGGAACTGTTTGGTTGGAAGGGCATGTTTATTAAGGACTCAGTGTTGTTTTTTCCCTGTGGTGAAGGATTAGAAGTGTTGCTGTGTTGAATGTGATGTTGTATGTTCAAACGTTTGTTGTTGCTGTTGAGAACTGTCGTGTTTGAGAAGTGTGGCTGTACTGGGAGACTCAGTGTTTGTTTTTGCTGTTGGGTTGGGAGTTTGGAAGTGTTGTCGTGGTGAAGGTGGTGTTGTACCTTGTCTGAAATAGTTGTGATAATTGGAAGGCTGTTTAGTTATGGGACCCTCAGTTGTAGCACTTGAACCAGTAGTGGCTGTAATGAGACTCAGTGCTTGTTTTTGCAGCTGTGTTTGAGGGATTGAGTGTTGTAGCTTAAATGTTTGTTTTAGGTGTCTGAGATAAAGTTATTGTTGTGTTCATTATGGGAGACTCGTGTTTGTTTTTGCTGTTGTGGTTGGGTTTTGGAAGTGTGTGTGGTTGAAGGTGGTTGTAGTGTCTGAACAGTTTGGTTGGAAGGACTGTTGTTTATGGACTCAGTGTAGTGTTTGCCACGTGGTTAGGGAGACTGTACTTGTTTTTTGTATTGTTGAGAATAGTGTGTAGTTTAAAGGGTGTTGTGTTAGATCAGTTGTGGTTGAAGTGTGTACTGTAATGGAGACTCAGTGCTTGTTTTTGCAGCTGTGTTTGAGGGATTTGAGTGTTGTAGTGCTTAAAGTGTTGTTGGTGTCTGAGATAAGTTGTGGTTGTGGAAGTATTGTGTTATTATGGGAGACTCTGTGTGTTTGTTTTTTTGTGTTGTGGTTTCGGGTTTTGGAAGTGTGGTAGGGCATTGTTTTAATTAAAGTCTCAGTGCTTGTTTTTGCTGCTGTGTTTGAAGGATTTAGAAGTGTTGCTGTTTTTGAATGTGATGTAGTAGTAGTAGTCTCAGAAACAGTTGTTGTTGTATGGAGGGCTGTTGTAGTTATTGGACCCTTGGTTGTAGTACTTGAAGCAGTAGTGGCTGTAATGGGAGAGTTAGTGTTTGTTTTTCCTGTTGTGGTTGGGAGTTTTGGAAGTGTTGTCGTGGTTGAAGGTGGTGTTGTATTTGTCTCAGGAACAGTTGTGGTAATTGGAAAGTATGTTGTAGTTATGGGACCCTCAGTTGTAGTACTTGATGCAGTTGTGGCTGTAATGGGAGAGTTAGTGCTTGTTTTTGCAGCTGTGGTTGAGGGATGTAGAAGTCTTGTAGTGTTTAAACGTGTTGTTGTTGCTGTCTGAGAAACTGTTGTGGTTGTGAGAAGTGTTGTGCTTGTAATGGGATACTCAGTGTTTGTTTTTGCAGTTGGGGTTGGGAGTTTTGGAAGTGTTGTCGTGGTTGAAGGTGGTGTTGTAGTTGTCTCAGAAATAGTTGTGATAATTGGAAGGGCTGTTGTAGTTATGGGGCCCTCAGTTGTAGCACTTGAACCAGTAGTGGCTGTAATGGGAGACTCTGTGCTTGTTTTTGCAGCTGTGTTTGAGGGATTTAGAGGTGTTGTAGGGCTTAAATGTGTTGTTTTAGGTGTCTGAGATAAAGTTGTTGTTGTGGGAAGTGTTGGGGTTATTATGGGAGAGTCTGTGTTTGTTTTTGCTGTTGTGGTTTCGGGTTTTGGAAGTGTGTTAGTGGTCGAAGGTGTTGTTGTACCTGTCTGTGAAACACTTGTGGTGGTTGGAAGGGCTGTTGTTTTAATGGAAGACTCAGTTGTTGTGTTTGCCACTGTGGTTGAGGGATTTAGAAGTGTTGCTGTGGTTGAAGGTGATGTTGTATTCGTCTCAGAAATAGTTGTGATAATTAAAGGGCTGTTGTAGTTATGGGGCCCTCAGTTGTAGCACTTGAACCAGTAGTGGCTGTAATGGGAGACTCAGTACTTGTTTTTGCAGCTGTGTTTGAGGGATTTAGAGGTGTTGTAGTGCTTAAAGATGTGTTGCTGTCTGAGATACAGTTGTGGTTGTGGGAAGTGTTGTGGTTATTATGGAGACTCTGTGTTTGTTTTTGCTGTTGTGGTTTCGGGTTTTGGAAGTGTGGTAGTGGCCGAAGGTGTTGTTGTACCTGTCTGTGAAACCGTTGTGGTGGTTGGAACGGCTGTTGTTTTTATGGAAGACTCAGTGGTTGTTTTTGCCGCTGAGGTTGAAAGATTTAGAAGTGTTGCTGTTGTTGAATGTGATGTTGTAGTTGTCTCAGAAACTGTTGTGGTAATCGGAAGGACTGTTGTAGTTATTGGACCCTCAGTTGTAGTACTTGAAGCTGTTGTTGCTGTAATGGGAGAATCATTGTTTGTTTTTGCTGTTGTGGTTTGGAGTTTTGGAAGTGTTGTCATTGTTGAATGTGGTGTTGTAGTAGTCTCATAAACAGTTGTGGTAATTGGAAGGGCTTTGTGATTATTGGACCGTCAGTTGTAATAATTGAAGCCATTGTGGCTGTAATGGGAGACTCGGTACTTCTTTTTGCAGCTGTGGTAGAGAGATTTGGAAGTGTTGTAGTGCTTAAAGTTGTTGTTTCTGTCTGGGTAACTGTTGTGGTTGTGGGAAGTGTTGTGGTTGTAATGAGAGACTCAGTGTTTATTTTTGCTGTTGTGGTTGGGAGTTTTGGAAGTGTTGTAGTGGTTGAAGGTGGTATTGTAGTTGACTCAGAATCAGCTGTGGTAATTGGAAGGGCTGTTGTGATTTTTGGACCTTCAGTTGTAATAATTGAAGCCATTGTGGCTGTAATGGGAGACTCTGTGTTTGTTTTTGCAGCTGTGGTTGAAGGATTTAGAAGTGTTGTCGTGATTGAAGGTGAGGATGTAGTGGTCTCAGAAACAGTTGTGGTAATTGGAAGGGCTGTTGTAGTTCTGGGACCTTCAGTTGTAGTACTTGAAGCAGTAGTGGCTGTAATGGGAGACTGAGTGCTTGTTTTTGCAGCTGTGGTTGAGGGATTTAGAGGTGTTGTAGTGCTTAAATGTGTTGTTTAGGTGTCTGAGATACAGTTGTGGTTGTGTGAAGTGTTGTGGTCATTATGGAGACTCTGTGTTGTTTTTGCTGTTGTGGTTTCGGTTTTGGAAGTGTGGTAGTGGCCGAAGGTGTTGTTGTACCTGTCTGTGAAACCGTTGAGGTGGTTGGAAGGGCTGTTGTTTTTATGGAAGACTCAGTGGTTGTTTTTGCCGTTGTGGTTGAAAGATTTAGAAGTGTTGCTGTAGTTGAATGTGATGTTGTAGTTGTCTCAGAAACTGTTGTGGTAATCGGAAGGACTGTTGTAGTTATTTTACCCTCAGTTGTAGTACTTGAAGCTGTTGTTGCTGTAATGGGAGAATCAGTGTTTGTTTTAGCTGATGTGGTTGAGAGTTTTGAAGGTGTTGTAGAGCTTAAAGTTGTTGTTGCTGTCTGGGAAATTGTTGTGGTTGTGGGACGTGTTGTGGTTGTAATGGAAGACTCAGTGTTTGTTTTTGCTGTTGTGGTTGGGAGTTTTGGAAGTGTTGTAGTGGTTGAAGGTGGTATTGTAGTTGACTCAGAAACAGTTGTGGTAATTGGAAGGGCTGTTGTGATTATTCGACCTTCAGTTGTAATAATTGAAGCCATTGTGGCTGTAATGGGAGACTCAGTACTTCTTTTTGCAGCTGTGGTTGAGAGATTTGGAGGTGTTGTAGTGCTTAAAGTTGTTGTTGCTGTCTGGGAAACTGTTGTGGTTGTGGGAAGTGTTGTGGTTGTAATGAGAGACTCAGTGTTTGTTTTTGCTGTTGTGGTTGGGAGTTTTGGAAGTGTTGTAGTGGTTGAAGGTGGTATTGTAGTTGACTCAGAAACAGTTGTGGTTATTGGAAGGACTGTTGTAGTTATGGGACCTTCAGTTGTAGTACTTGAAGCAGTAGTGGCTGTAAGGGGAGACTCTGTGCTTGTTTTTGCAGCTGTGTTTGAGGGATTTAGAGGTGTTGTAGGGCTTAAATGTGTTGTTTTAGGTGTCTGAGATAAAGTTGTTGTTGTGGGAAGTGTTGGGGTTATTATGGGAGAGTCTGTGTTTGTTTTTGCTGTTGTGGTTTCGGGTTTTGGAAGTGTGTTAGTGGTCGAAGGTGTTGTTGTACCTGTCTGTGAAACACTTGTGGTGGTTGGAAGGGCTGTTGTTTTAATGGAAGACTCAGTTGTTGTGTTTGCCACTGTGGTTGAGGGATTTAGAAGTGTTGCTGTGGTTGAAGGTGATGTTGTATTCGTCTCAGAAATAGTTGTGATAATTGAAAGGGCTGTTGTAGTTATGGGGCCCTCAGTTGTAGCACTTGAACCAGTAGTGGCTGTAATGGGAGACTCAGTACTTGTTTTTGCAACTGTGTTTGAGGGATTTAGAGGTGTTGTAGTGCTTAAAGATGTTGTTGCTGTCTGAGATACAGTTGTGGTTGTGGGAAGTGTTGTGGTTATTATGGGAGACTCTGTGTTTGTTTTTGCTGTTGTGGTTTCGGGTTTTGGAAGTGTGGTAGTGGCCGAAGGTGTTGTTGTACCTGTCTGTGAAACCGTTGTGGTGGTTGGAACGGCTGTTGTTTTTATGGAAGACTCAGTGGTTGTTTTTGCCGCTGAGGTTGAAAGATTTAGAAGTGTTGCTGTTGTTGAATGTGATGTTGTAGTTGTCTCAGAAACTGTTGTGGTAATCGGAAGGACTGTTGTAGTTATTGGACCCTCAGTTGTAGTACTTGAAGCTGTTGTTGCTGTAATGGGAGAATCATTGTTTGTTTTTGCTGTTGTGGTTTGGAGTTTTGGAAGTGTTGTCATTGTTGAATGTGGTGTTGTAGTAGTCTCATAAACAGTTGTGGTAATTGGAAGGGCTGTTGTGATTATTGGACCGTCAGTTGTAATAATTGAAGCCATTGTGGCTGTAATGGGAGACTCGGTACTTCTTTTTGCAGCTGTGGTAGAGAGATTTGGAAGTGTTGTAGTGCTTAAAGTTGTTGTTTCTGTCTGGGAAACTGTTGTGGTTGTGGGAAGTGTTGTGGTTGTAATGAGAGACTCAGTGTTTATTTTTGCTGTTGTGGTTGGGAGTTTTGGAAGTGTTGTAGTGGTTGAAGGTGGTATTGTAGTTGACTCAGAATCAGTTGTGGTAATTGGAAGGGCTGTTGTGATTTTTGGACCTTCAGTTGTAATAATTGAAGCCATTGTGGCTGTAATGGGAGACTCTGTGTTTGTTTTTGCAGCTGTGGTTGAAGGATTTAGAAGTGTTGTCGTGATTGAAGGTGAGGATGTAGTGGTCTCAGAAACAGTTGTGGTAATTGGAAGGGCTGTTGTAGTTCTGGGACCTTCAGTTGTAGTACTTGAAGCAGTAGTGGCTGTAATGGGAGACTGAGTGCTTGTTTTTGCAGCTGTGGTTGAGGGATTTAGAGGTGTTGTAGTGCTTAAATGTGTTGTTTTAGGTGTCTGAGATACAGTTGTGGTTGTGTGAAGTGTTGTGGTCATTATGGGAGACTCTGTGTTTGTTTTTGCTGTTGTGGTTTCGGGTTTTGGAAGTGTGGTAGTGGCCGAAGGTGTTGTTGTACCTGTCTGTGAAACCGTTGAGGTGGTTGGAAGGGCTGTTGTTTTTATGGAAGACTCAGTGGTTGTTTTTGCCGTTGTGTTTGAAAGATTTAGAAGTGTTGCTGTAGTTGAATGTGATGTTGTAGTTGTCTCAGAAACTGTTGTGGTAATTGGAAGGACTGTTGTAGTTATTGGACCCTCAGTTGTAGTACTTGAAGCTGTTGTTGCTGTAATGGGAGAATCAGTGTTTGTTTTAGCTGATGTGGTTGAGAGTTTTGAAGGTGTTGTAGAGCTTAAAGTTGTTGTTGCTGTCTGGGAAATTGTTGTGGTTGTGGGACGTGTTGTGGTTGTAATGGAAGACTCAGTGTTTGTTTTTGCTGTTGTGGTTGGGAGTTTTGGAAGTGTTGTAGTGGTTGAAGGTGGTATTGTAGTTGACTCAGAAACAGTTGTGGTAATTGGAAGGGCTGTTGTGATTTTTGGACCTTCAGTTGTAATAATTGAAGCCATTGTGGCTGTTATGGGAGACTCAGTACTTCTTTTTGCAGCTGTGGTTGAGAGATTTGGAGGTGTTGTAGTGCTTAAAGTTGTTGTTGTTGCTGTCTGGGAAACTGTTGTGGTTGTGGGAAGTGTTGTGGTTGTAATGAGAGACTCAGTGTTTGTTTTTGCTGTTGTGGTTGGGAGTTTTGGAAGTGTTGTAGTGGTTGAAGGTGGTATTGTAGTTGACTCAGAAACAGTTGTGGTTATTGGAAGGACTGTTGTAGTTATGGGACCTTCAGTTGTAGTACTTGAAGCAGTAGTGGCTGTAAGGGGAGACTGAGTGCTTGTTTTTGCAGCTGTGGTTGAGGGATTTAGAGGTGTTTTAGAGCTTAAGGATGTTGTGGTTGTAATTTGAGACTCAGTGGTTGTTTTTGCTGCTGTGGTTTCGGGTATTGGAAGTGTGGTAGTGGCCGAAGGTGTTGTTGTACTTTTCTGTGAAACAGTTGTGGTGGTTGGAACAGCTGTTGTTTTTATGGAAGACTCAGTGGTTGTTTTTGACACTGTTGTTGAAGAATTTAAAAGTGTTGCTGTTGTTGAAGGTGGTGATGTAGTTGTCTCAGAAACAGTTGTGGTAATTGGAAGGGCTGTTGTAGTTATGGGACCTTCAGTTGTAGTACTTGAAGCAGTAGTGGCTGTAATGGAAGACTGAGTGCTTGTTTTTGCAGCTGTGGTTGAGGTATTTAGAGGTTTTGTAGTGCTTAAATGTGTTGTTTTAGGTGTCTGAGATACAGTTGTGATTGTGTGAAGTGTTGTGGTCATTATGGGAGAGACTGTGTTTGTTTTTGTTGTTGTGGTTGGGAGTTTTGGAAGTGTTGTAGTGGTTAAAGGTGGTGTTGTAGTTGTCTTAGAAACAGTTGTTGTAATTGGAAGGGCTGTTGTAGTTATGGAACCTTCAGTTGTAGTACTTGAAGCAGTAGTGGCTGTAATGGGAGACTGAGTGCTTGTTTTTGCAGCTGTTGTTGAGGGATTTAGAGGTGTTGTAGTGCTTAAATGTGTTGTTTTAGGTGTCTGAGATACAGTTGTGATTGTGTGAAGTGTTGTGGTCATTATGGGAGACTCTGTGTTTGTTTTTGCTGTTGTGGTTTCGGGTTTTGGAAGTGTGGTAGTGGCCGAAGGTGTTGTTGTACCTGTCTGTGAAACCGTTGAGGTGGTTGGAAGGGCTGTTGTTTTTATGGAAGACTCAGTGGTTGTTTTTGCCGCTGTGGTTGAAAGATTTAGAAGTGTTGCTGTTGTTGAATGTGATGTTGTAGTTGTGTCAGAAACTGTTGTGGTAATTGGAAGGACTGTTGTAGTTATTGGACCCTCAGTTGTAGTACTTGAAGCTGTTGTTGCTGTAATGGGAGACTCAGTGTTTGTTTTTGCTGTTGTGGTTGGGAGTTTTGTAAGTGTTGTAGTGGTTGAAGGTGGTATTGTAGTTGACTCAGAAACCGTTGTGGTAATTGGAAGGGCTGTTGTGATTATTGGACCTTCAGTTGTAATAATTGAAGCCATTGTGGCTGTAATGGGAGACTCAGTATTTCTTTTTGCAGCTGTGGTTGAGAGATTTGGAAGTGTTGTAGTGGTTAAAGTTGTTGTTGCTGTCTGGGAAACTGTTGTGGATGTGGGAAGTGTTGTGGTTGTAATGAGAGACTCAGTGTTTGTTTGTTTTTGACCCTCAGTTGTAGTACTTGAAGCTGTTGTTGCTGTAATGGGAGACTCAGTGTTTGTTTTTGCTGTTGTGGTTGGGAGTTTTGGAAGTGTTGTAGTGGTTGAAGGTGATGTTGTAGTTGTCTCAGAAACAGTTGTGGTAATTGGAAGGGCTGTTATGATTTTTGGACCTTCAGTTGTAGTACTTGAAGCCGTTGTGGCTGTAATGGGAGATTCTGTGCTTGTTTTTGCAGCTATGGTTGAAGGATTTAAAAGTGTTGTCGTGATTGAAGGTGAGGATGTAGTGGTCTCAGAAACAGTTGTGGTAATTGGAAGGGCTGTTTTAGTTATGGGACCTTCAGTTGTAGTACTTGAAGCAGTAATGGCTGTAATGGGAGACTGAGTGCTTGTTTTTGCAGCTGTGGTTGAAAGATTTAGAAGTGTTGCTGTTGTTGAATGTGATGTTGTACTTGTCTCAGAAACTGTTGTGGTAATTGGAAGGACTGTTGTAGTTATTGTTCCCTCAGTTGTATTACTTGAAGCTGTTGTTGCTGTAATGGGAGAATCAGTGTTTGTTTTAGCTGTTGTGGTTGAGAGTTTTGAAGGTGTTGTAGAGCTTAAAGTTGTTGTTGCTGTCTGGGAAATTGTTGTGGTTGTGGGAAGTGTTGTGGTTGTAATGGAAGACTCAGTGTTTGTTTTTGCTGTTGTGGTTGGGAGTTTTGGAAGTGTTGTCGTTGTTGAATGTGGTGTTGTAGTTGTCTCATAAACAGTTGTGGTAATTGGAAGGGCTGTTGTGATTTTTGGACCTTCAGTTGTAATAATTGAAGCCATTGTGGCTGTAATGGGAGACTCAGTACTTCTTTTTGCAGCTGTGTTTGAGAGATTTGGAAGTGTTGTAGTGCTTAAAGTTGTTGTTGCTGTCTGGGAAACTGTTGTGGTTGTGGGAAGTGTTGTGGTTGTAATGAGAGACTCAGTGTTTGTTTTTGCTGTTGTGGTTGGGAGTTTTGGAAGTGTTGTCGTGATTGAAGGTGATGTTGTAGTTGTCTCAGAAACAGTTGTGGTAATTGGAAGGGCTGTTGTAGTTATGGGACCCTCAGTTGTAGTACTTGAAGCCATTGTGGCTGTAATGGGAGACTCTGTGCTTGTTTTTGCAGCTGTGGTTGAGGGATTTAGAGGTGTTGTAGTGCTTAAATGTGTTGCTTTAGGTGTCTGAGATACAGTTGTGGTTGTGTGAAGTGTTGTGGTCATTATGGGAGACTCTGTGTTTGTTTTTGCTGTTGTGGTTTCGGGTTTTGGAAGTGTGGTAGTGGCCGAAAGTGTTGTTGTACCTGTCTGTGAAACAGTTGAGGTGGTTGGAAGGGCTGTTGTTTTTATGGAAGACTCGGTGGTTGTTTTTGCCGCTGTGGTTGAAAGATTTAGAAGTGTTGCTGTTGTTGAATGTGATGTTGTATTTGTCTCAGAAATTGTTGTGGTAATCGGAAGGACTGTTGTAGTTATTTGTCCCTCAGTTGTATTACTTGAAGCTGTTGTTGCTGTAATGGGAGAATCAGTGTTTGTTTTAGCTGTTGTGGTTGAGAGTTTTGAAGGTGTTGTAGAGCTTAAAGTTGTTGTTGCTGTCTGGGAAATTGTTGTGGTTGTGGGAAGTGTTGTGGTTGTAATGAGAGACTCAGTGTTTGTTTTTGCTGTTGTGGTTGGGAGTTTTGGAAGTGTTGTCGTTGATGAATGTGGTGTTGTAGTTGACTCAGAAACAGTTGTGGTAATCGGAAGGACTGTTGTAGTTATTGGACCCTCAGTTGTAGTACTTGAAGCTGTTGTTGCTGTAATGGGAGACTCATTGTTTGTTTTTGCTGTTGTGGTTTGGAGTTTTGGAAGTGTTGTCATTGTTGAATGTGGTGTTGTAGTAGTCTCATAAACAGTTGTGGTAATTGGAAGGGCTGTTGTGATTATTGGACCTTCAGTTGTAATAATTGAAGCCATTGTGGCTGTAATGGGAGACTCTGTGCTTGTTTTTGCAGCTGTGGTTGAGGGATTTAGAGGTGTTGTAGTGCTTAAATGTGTTGCTTTAGGTGTCTGAGATACAGTTGTGGTTGTGTGAAGTGTTGTGGTCATTATGGGAGACTCTGTGTTTGTTTTTGCTGTTGTGGTTGGGAGTTTTGGAAGTGTTGTCGTGATTGAAGGTGATGTTGTAGTTGTCTCAGAAACAGTTGTGGTAATTGGAAGGGCTGTTGTAGTTATGGGACCCTCAGTTGTAGTACTTGAAGCCGTTGTGGCTGTAATGGGAGACTCTGTGCTTGTTTTTGCAGCTGTGGTTTCGAGTTTTGGAAGTGTGGTAGTGGCCGAAAGTTTTGCTGTACCTGTCTGTGAAGCAGTTGAGGTGGTTGGAAGGGCTGTTGTTTTTATGGAAGACTCAGTCGTTGTTTTTGCAGCTGTGGTTGAAAGATTTAGAAGTGTTGCTGTTGTTGAATGTGATGTTGTAGTTGTCTCAGAAACTGTTGTGGTAATCGGAAGGACTGTTGTAGTTATTGGTCCCTCAGTTGTATTACTTGAAGCTGTTGTTGCTGTAATGGGAGAATCAGTGTTTGTTTTAGCTGTTGTGGTTGAGAGTTTTGAAGGTGTTGTAGAGCTTAAAGTTGTTGTTGCTGTCTGGGAAATTGTTGTGGTTGTGGGAAGTGTTGTGGTTGTAATGGAAGACTCAGTGTTTGTTTTTGCTGTTGTGGTTGGGAGTTTTGGAAGTGTTGTCGTTGTTGAATGTGGTGTTGTAGTTGTCTCATAAACAGTTGTGGTAATTGGAAGGGCTGTTGTGATTTTTGGACCTTCAGTTGTAATAATTGAAGCCATTGTGGCTGTAATGGGAGACTCAGTACTTCTTTTTGCAGCTGTGTTTGAGAGATTTGGAAGTGTTGTAGTGCTTAAAGTTGTTGTTGCTGTCTGGGAAACTGTTGTGGTTTTGGGAAGTGTTGTGGTTGTAATGAGAGACTCAGTGTTTGTTTTTGCTGTTGTGGTTGGGAGTTTTGGAAGTGTTGTCGTGATTGAAGGTGATGTTGTAGTTGTCTCAGAAACAGTTGTGGTAATTGGAAGGGCTGTTGTAGTTATGGGACCCTCAGTTGTAGTACTTGAAGCCATTGTGGCTGTAATGGGAGACTCTGTGCTTGTTTTTGCAGCTGTGGTTGAGGGATTTAGAGGTGTTGTAGTGCTTAAATGTGTTGTTTTAGGTGTCTGAGATACAGTTGTGGTTGTGTGAAGTGTTGTGGTCATTATGGGAGACTCTGTGTTTGTTTTTGCTGTTGTGGTTTCGGGTTTTGGAAGTGTGGTAGTGGCCGAAAGTGTTGTTGTACCTGTCTGTGAAACAGTTGAGGTGGTTGGAAGGGCTGTTGTTTTTATGGAAGACTCGGTGGTTGTTTTTGCCGCTGTGGTTGAAAGATTTAGAAGTGTTGCTGTTGTTGAATGTGATGTTGTATTTGTCTCAGAAATTGTTGTGGTAATCGGAAGGACTGTTGTAGTTATTTGTCCCTCAGTTGTATTACTTGAAGCTGTTGTTGCTGTAATGGGAGAATCAGTGTTTGTTTTAGCTGCTGTGGTTGAGAGTTTTGAAGGTGTTGTAGAGCTTAAAGTTGTTGTTGCTGTCTGGGAAACTGTTGTGGTTGTGGGAAGTGTTGTGGTTGTAATGAGAGACTCAGTGTTTGTTTTTGCTGTTGTGGTTGGGAGTTTTGGAAGTGTTGTCGTGATTGAAGGTGATGTTGTAGTTGTCTCAGAAACAGTTGTGGTAATTGGAAGGGCTGTTGTAGTTATGGGACCCTCAGTTGTAGTACTTGAAGCCGTTGTGGCTGTAATGGGAGACTCTGTGCTTGTTTTTGCAGCTGTGGTTGAGGGATTTAGAGGTATTGTAGTGCTTAAATGTGTTGCTTTAGGTGTCTGAGATACAGTTGTGGTTGTGTGAAGTGTTGTGGTCATTATGGGAGACTCTGTGTTTGTTTTTGCTGTTGTGGTTTCGGGTTTTGGAAGTGTGGTAGTGGCCGAAAGTGTTGTTGTACCTGTCTGTGAAACAGTTGAGGTGGTTGGAAGGGCTGTTGTTTTTATGGAAGACTCAGTGGTTGTTTTTGCCGCTGTGGTTGAAAGATTTAGAAGTGTTGCTGTTGTTGAAGGTGGTGATGTAGATGTCTCAGAAACTGTTGTGGTAATCGGAAGGACCGTTGTAGTTATTGGACCCTCAGTTGTAGTACTTGAAGCAGTAATGGCTTTAACGGGAGACTGAGTGCTTGTTTTTGCAGCTGTGGTTGAAAGATTTAGAAGTGTTGCTGTTGTTGAATGTGATGTTGTATTTGTCTCAGAAATTGTTGTGGTAATCGGAAGGACTGTTGTAGTTATTGTTCCCTCAGTTGTATTACTTGAAGCTGTTGTTGCTGTAATGGGAGAATCAGTGTTTGTTTTAGCTGTTGTGGTTGAGAGTTTTGAAGGTGTTGTAAAGCTTAAAGTTGTCGTTGCCTTCTGGGAAATTGTTGTGGTTGTGGGAGATGTTGTGGTTGTAATGGAAGACTCAGTGTTTGTTTTTGCTGTTGTGGTTGGGAGTTTTGGAAGTGTTGTCGTTGATGAATGTGGTGTTGTAGTTGACTCAGAAACAGTTGTGGTAATCGGAAGGACTGTTGTAGTTATTGGACCCTCAGTTGTAGTACTTGAAGCTGTTGTTGCTGTAATGGGAGACTCATTGTTTGTTTTTGCTGTTGTGGTTTGGAGTTTTGGAAGTGTTGTCATTGTTGAATGTGGTGTTGTAGTAGTCTCATAAACAGTTGTGGTAATTGGAAGGGCTGTTGTGATTATTGGACCTTCAGTTGTAATAATTGAAGCCATTGTGGCTGTAATGGGAGACTCTGTGCTTGTTTTTGCAGCTGTGGTTGAGGGATTTAGAGGTGTTGTAGTGCTTAAATGTGTTGCTTTAGGTGTCTGAGATACAGTTGTGGTTGTGTGAAGTGTTGTGGTCATTATGGGAGACTCTGTGTTTGTTTTTGCTGTTGTGGTTGGGAGTTTTGGAAGTGTTGTCGTGATTGAAGGTGATGTTGTAGTTGTCTCAGAAACAGTTGTGGTAATTGGAAGGGCTGTTGTAGTTATGGGACCCTCAGTTGTAGTACTTGAAGCCGTTGTGGCTGTAATGGGAGACTCTGTGCTTGTTTTTGCAGCTGTGGTTTCGAGTTTTGGAAGTGTGGTAGTGGCCGAAAGTTTTGCTGTACCTGTCTGTGAAGCAGTTGAGGTGGTTGGAAGGGCTGTTGTTTTTATGGAAGACTCAGTCGTTGTTTTTGCAGCTGTGGTTGAAAGATTTAGAAGTGTTGCTGTTGTTGAATGTGATGTTGTACTTGTCTCAGAAACTGTTGTGGTAATCGGAAGGACTGTTGTAGTTATTGGTCCCTCAGTTGTATTACTTGAAGCTGTTGTTGCTGTAATGGGAGAATCAGTGTTTGTTTTAGCTGTTGTGGTTGAGAGTTTTGAAGGTGTTGTAGAGCTTAAAGTTGTTGTTGCTGTCTGGGAAATTGTTGTGGTTGTGGGAAGTGTTGTGGTTGTAATGGAAGACTCAGTGTTTGTTTTTGCTGTTGTGGTTGGGAGTTTTGGAAGTGTTGTCGTTGTTGAATGTGGTGTTGTAGTTGTCTCATAAACAGTTGTGGTAATTGGAAGGGCTGTTGTGATTTTTGGACCTTCAGTTGTAATAATTGAAGCCATTGTGGCTGTAATGGGAGACTCAGTACTTCTTTTTGCAGCTGTGTTTGAGAGATTTGGAAGTGTTGTAGTGCTTAAAGTTGTTGTTGCTGTCTGGGAAACTGTTGTGGTTGTGGGAAGTGTTGTGGTTGTAATGAGAGACTCAGTGTTTGTTTTTGCTGTTGTGGTTGGGAGTTTTGGAAGTGTTGTCGTGATTGAAGGTGATGTTGTAGTTGTCTCAGAAACAGTTGTGGTAATTGGAAGGGCTGTTGTAGTTATGGGACCCTCAGTTGTAGTACTTGAAGCCATTGTGGCTGTAATGGGAGACTCTGTGCTTGTTTTTGCAGCTGTGGTTGAGGGATTTAGAGGTGTTGTAGTGCTTAAATGTGTTGTTTTAGGTGTCTGAGATACAGTTGTGGTTGTGTGAAGTGTTGTGGTCATTATGGGAGACTCTGTGTTTGTTTTTGCTGTTGTGGTTTCGGGTTTTGGAAGTGTGGTAGTGGCCGAAAGTGTTGTTGTACCTGTCTGTGAAACAGTTGAGGTGGTTGGAAGGGCTGTTGTTTTTATGGAAGACTCGGTGGTTGTTTTTGCCGCTGTGGTTGAAAGATTTAGAAGTGTTGCTGTTGTTGAATGTGATGTTGTATTTGTCTCAGAAATTGTTGTGGTAATCGGAAGGACTGTTGTAGTTATTTGTCCCTCAGTTGTATTACTTGAAGCTGTTGTTGCTGTAATGGGAGAATCAGTGTTTGTTTTAGCTGCTGTGGTTGAGAGTTTTGAAGGTGTTGTAGAGCTTAAAGTTGTTGTTGCTGTCTGGGAAACTGTTGTGGTTGTGGGAAGTGTTGTGGTTGTAATGAGAGACTCAGTGTTTGTTTTTGCTGTTGTGGTTGGGAGTTTTGGAAGTGTTGTCGTGATTGAAGGTGATGTTGTAGTTGTCTCAGAAACAGTTGTGGTAATTGGAAGGGCTGTTGTAGTTATGGGACCCTCAGTTGTAGTACTTGAAGCCGTTGTGGCTGTAATGGGAGACTCTGTGCTTGTTTTTGCAGCTGTGGTTGAGGGATTTAGAGGTATTGTAGTGCTTAAATGTGTTGCTTTAGGTGTCTGAGATACAGTTGTGGTTGTGTGAAGTGTTGTGGTCATTATGGGAGACTCTGTGTTTGTTTTTGCTGTTGTGGTTTCGGGTTTTGGAAGTGTGGTAGTGGCCGAAAGTGTTGTTGTACCTGTCTGTGAAACAGTTGAGGTGGTTGGAAGGGCTGTTGTTTTTATGGAAGACTCAGTGGTTGTTTTTGCCGCTGTGGTTGAAAGATTTAGAAGTGTTGCTGTTGTTGAAGGTGGTGATGTAGATGTCTCAGAAACTGTTGTGGTAATCGGAAGGACCGTTGTAGTTATTGGACCCTCAGTTGTAGTACTTGAAGCAGTAATGGCTTTAACGGGAGACTGAGTGCTTGTTTTTGCAGCTGTGGTTGAAAGATTTAGAAGTGTTGCTGTTGTTGAATGTGATGTTGTATTTGTCTCAGAAATTGTTGTGGTAATCGGAAGGACTGTTGTAGTTATTGTTCCCTCAGTTGTATTACTTGAAGCTGTTGTTGCTGTAATGGGAGAATCAGTGTTTGTTTTAGCTGTTGTGGTTGAGAGTTTTGAAGGTGTTGTAAAGCTTAAAGTTGTCGTTGCCTTCTGGGAAATTGTTGTGGTTGTGGGAGATGTTGTGGTTGTAATGGAAGACTCAGTGTTTGTTTTTGCTGTTGTGGTTGGGAGTTTTGGAAGTGTTGTCGTTGATGAATGTGGTGTTGTAGTTGACTCAGAAACAGTTGTGGTAATCGGAAGGACTGTTGTAGTTATTGGACCCTCAGTTGTAGTACTTGAAGCTGTTGTTGCTGTAATGGGAGACTCATTGTTTGTTTTTGCTGTTGTGGTTTGGAGTTTTGGAAGTGTTGTCATTGTTGAATGTGGTGTTGTAGTAGTCTCATAAACAGTTGTGGTAATTGGAAGGGCTGTTGTGATTATTGGACCTTCAGTTGTAATAATTGAAGCCATTGTGGCTGTAATGGGAGACTCTGTGCTTGTTTTTGCAGCTGTGGTTGAGGGATTTAGAGGTGTTGTAGTGCTTAAATGTGTTGCTTTAGGTGTCTGAGATACAGTTGTGGTTGTGTGAAGTGTTGTGGTCATTATGGGAGACTCTGTGTTTGTTTTTGCTGTTGTGGTTGGGAGTTTTGGAAGTGTTGTCGTGATTGAAGGTGATGTTGTAGTTGTCTCAGAAACAGTTGTGGTAATTGGAAGGGCTGTTGTAGTTATGGGACCCTCAGTTGTAGTACTTGAAGCCGTTGTGGCTGTAATGGGAGACTCTGTGCTTGTTTTTGCAGCTGTGGTTTCGAGTTTTGGAAGTGTGGTAGTGGCCGAAAGTTTTGCTGTACCTGTCTGTGAAGCAGTTGAGGTGGTTGGAAGGGCTGTTGTTTTTATGGAAGACTCAGTCGTTGTTTTTGCAGCTGTGGTTGAAAGATTTAGAAGTGTTGCTGTTGTTGAATGTGATGTTGTAGTTGTCTCAGAAACTGTTGTGGTAATCGGAAGGACTGTTGTAGTTATTGGTCCCTCAGTTGTATTACTTGAAGCTGTTGTTGCTGTAATGGGAGAATCAGTGTTTGTTTTAGCTGTTGTGGTTGAGAGTTTTGAAGGTGTTGTAGAGCTTAAAGTTGTTGTTGCTGTCTGGGAAATTGTTGTGGTTGTGGGAAGTGTTGTGGTTGTAATGGAAAACTCAGTGTTTGTTTTTGCTGTTGTGGTTGGGAGTTTTGGAAGTGTTGTCGTTGTTGAATGTGGTGTTGTAGTTGTCTCATAAACAGTTGTGGTAATTGGAAGGGCTGTTGTGATTATTGGACCTTCAGTTGTAATAATTGAAGCCATTGTGGCTGTAATGGGAGACTCAGTACTTCTTTTTGCAGCTGTGTTTGAGAGATTTGGAAGTGTTGTAGTGGTTAAAGTTGTTGTTGCTGTCTGGGAAACTGTTGTGGATGTGGGAAGTGTTGTGGTTGTAATGAGAGACTCAGTGTTTGTTTTTGCTGTTGTGGTTGGGAGTTTTGGAAGTGTTGTCGTGATTGAAGGTGATGTTGTAGTTGTCTCAGAAACAGTTGTGGTTATTGGAAGGACTGTTGTAGTTATGGGACCCTCAGTTGTAGTACTTGAAGCCGTTGTGGCTGTAATGGGAGACTGAGTGCTTGTTTTTGCAGCTGTGGTTGACAGATTTAGAAGTGTTGCTGTTGTTGAATGTGATGTATTTGTCTCAGAAATTGTTGTGGTAATCGGAAGGACTGTTGTAGTTATTGGTCCCTCAGTTGTATTACTTGAAGCTGTTGTTGCTGTAATGGGAGAATCAGTGTTTGTTTTAGCTGTTGTGGTTGAGAGTTTTGAAGGTGTTGTAGAGCTTAAAGTTGTTGTTGCTGTCTGGGAAATTGTTGTGGTTGTGGGAAGTGTTGTGGTTGTAATGGAAGACTCAGTGTTTGTTTTTGCTGTTGTGGTTGGGAGTTTTGGAAGTGTTGTCGTTGTTGAATGTGGTGTTGTAGTTGTTTTATTAACAGTTGTGGTAATTGGAAGGGCTGTTGTGATTATTGGACCTTCAGTTGTAATAATTGAAGCCATTGTGGCTGTAATGGGAGACTCAGTACTTCTTTTTGCAGCTGTGGTTGAGAGATTTGGAAGTGTTGTAGTGGTTAAAGTTGTTGTTGCTGTCTGGGAAATTGTTGTGGTTGTGGGAAGTGTTGTGGTTGTAATGAGAGACTCAGTGTTTGTTTTTGCTGTTGTGGTTGGGAGTTTTTGAAGTGTTGTCGTGATTGAAGGTAATGTTGTAGTTGTCTCAGAAACAGTTGTGGTAATTGGAAGGGCTGTTGTAGTTATGGGACCCTCAGTTGTAGTACTTGAAGCCGTTGTGGCTGTAATGGGAGACTCTGTGCTTGTTTTTGCAGCTGTGGTTTCGAGTTTTGGAAGTGTGGTAGTGGCCGAAAGTTTTGCTGTACCTGTCTGTGAAGCAGTTGAGGTGGTTGGAAGGGCTGTTGTTTTTATGGAAGACTCAGTCGTTGTTTTTGCAGCTGTGGTTGAAAGATTTAGAAGTGTTGCTGTTGTTGAATGTGATGTTGTAGTTGTCTCAGAAACTGTTGTGGTAATCGGAAGGACTGTTGTAGTTATTGGTCCCTCAGTTGTATTACTTGAAGCTGTTGTTGCTGTAATGGGAGAATCAGTGTTTGTTTTAGCTGTTGTGGTTGAGAGTTTTGAAGGTGTTGTAGAGCTTAAAATTGTTGTTGCTGTCTGGGAAACTGTTGTGGTTGTGGGAAGTGTTGTGGTTGTAATGAGAGACTCAGTGTTTGTTTTTGCTGTTGTGGTTGGGAGTTTTGGAAGTGTTGTCGTGATTGAAGGTGATGTTGTAGTTGTCTCAGAAACAGTTGTGGTAATTGGAAGGGCTGTTGTAGTTATGGGACCCTCAGTTGTAGTACTTGAAGCCATTGTGGCTGTAATGGGAGACTCTGTGCTTGTTTTTGCAGCTGTGGTTGAGGGATTTAGAGGTGTTGTAGTGCTTAAATGTGTTGTTTTAGGTGTCTGAGATACAGTTGTGGTTGTGTGAAGTGTTGTGGTCATTATGGGAGACTCTGTGTTTGTTTTTGCTGTTGTGGTTTCGGGTTTTGGAAGTGTGGTAGTGGCCGAAAGTGTTGTTGTACCTGTCTGTGAAACAGTTGAGGTGGTTGGAAGGGCTGTTGTTTTTATGGAAGACTCGGTGGTTGTTTTTGCCGCTGTGGTTGAAAGATTTAGAAGTGTTGCTGTTGTTGAATGTGATGTTGTATTTGTCTCAGAAATTGTTGTGGTAATCGGAAGGACTGTTGTAGTTATTTGTCCCTCAGTTGTATTACTTGAAGCTGTTGTTGCTGTAATGGGAGAATCAGTGTTTGTTTTAGCTGTTGTGGTTGAGAGTTTTGAAGGTGTTGTAGAGCTTAAAGTTGTTGTTGCTGTCTGGGAAACTGTTGTGGTTGTGGGAAGTGTTGTGGTTGTAATGAGAGACTCAGTGTTTGTTTTTGCTGTTGTGGTTGGGAGTTTTGGAAGTGTTGTCATGATTGAAGGTGATGTTGTAGTTGTCTCAGAAACAGTTGTGGTAATTGGAAGGGCTGTTGTAGTTATGGGACCCTCAGTTGTAGTACTTGAAGCCGTTGTGGCTGTAATGGGAGACTCTGTGCTTGTTTTTGCAGCTGTGGTTGAGGGATTTAGAGGTATTGTAGTGCTTAAATGTGTTGCTTTAGGTGTCTGAGATACAGTTGTGGTTGTGTGAAGTGTTGTGGTCATTATGGGAGACTCTGTGTTTGTTTTTGCTGTTGTGGTTTCGGGTTTTGGAAGTGTGGTAGTGGCCGAAAGTGTTGTTGTACCTGTCTGTGAAACAGTTGAGGTGGTTGGAAGGGCTGTTGTTTTTATGGAAGACTCAGTGGTTGTTTTTGCCGCTGTGGTTGAAAGATTTAGAAGTGTTGCTGTTGTTGAAGGTGGTGATGTAGATGTCTCAGAAACTGTTGTGGTAATCGGAAGGACCGTTGTAGTTATTGGACCCTCAGTTGTAGTACTTGAAGCAGTAATGGCTTTAACGGGAGACTGAGTGCTTGTTTTTGCAGCTGTGGTTGAAAGATTTAGAAGTGTTGCTGTTGTTGAATTGTGATGTTGTATTTGTCTCAGAAATTGTTGTGGTAATCGGAAGGACTGTTGTAGTTATTGTTCCCTCAGTTGTATTACTTGAAGCTGTTGTTGCTGTAATGGGAGAATCAGTGTTTGCTTTAGCTGTTGTGGTTGAGAGTTTTGAAGGTGTTGTAAAGCTTAAAGTTGTCGTTGCCTTCTGGGAAATTGTTGTGGTTGTGGGAGATGTTGTGGTTGTAATGGAAGACTCAGTGTTTGTTTTAGCTGTTGTGGTTGAGAGTTTTGAAGGTGTTGTAAAGCTTAAAGTTGTCGTTGCCTTCTGGGAAATTGTTGTGGTTGTGGGAGATGTTGTGGTTGTAATGGAAGACTCAGTGTTTGTTTTTGCTGTTGTGGTTGGGAGTTTTGGAAGTGTTGTCGTTGATGAATGTGGTGTTGTAGTTGACTCAGAAACAGTTGTGGTAATCGGAAGGACTGTTGTAGTTATTGGACCCTCAGTTGTAGTACTTGAAGCTGTTGTTGCTGTAATGGGAGACTCATTGTTTGTTTTTGCTGTTGTGGTTTGGAGTTTTGGAAGTGTTGTCATTGTTGAATGTGGTGTTGTAGTAGTCTCATAAACAGTTGTGGTAATTGGAAGGGCTGTTGTGATTATTGGACCTTCAGTTGTAATAATTGAAGCCATTGTGGCTGTAATGGGAGACTCTGTGCTTGTTTTTTGCAGCTGTGGTTGAGGGATTTAGAGGTGTTGTAGTGCTTAAATGTGTTGCTTTAGGTGTCTGAGATACAGTTGTGGTTGTGTGAAGTGTTGTGGTCATTATGGGAGACTCTGTGTTTGTTTTTTGCTGTTGTGGTTGGGAGTTTTGGAAGTGTTGTCGTGATTGAAGGTGATGTTGTAGTTGTCTCAGAAACAGTTGTGGTAATTGGAAGGGCTGTTGTAGTTATGGGACCCTCAGTTGTAGTACTTGAAGCCGTTGTGGCTGTAATGGGAGACTCTGTGCTTGTTTTTGCAGCTGTGGTTTCGAGTTTTGGAAGTGTGGTAGTGGCCGAAAGTTTTGCTGTACCTGTCTGTGAAGCAGTTGAGGTGGTTGGAAGGGCTGTTGTTTTTATGGAAGACTCAGTCGTTGTTTTTGCAGCTGTGGTTGAAAGATTTAGAAGTGTTGCTGTTGTTGAATGTGATGTTGTAGTTGTCTCAGAAACTGTTGTGGTAATCGGAAGGACTGTTGTAGTTATTGGTCCCTCAGTTGTATTACTTGAAGCTGTTGTTGCTGTAATGGGAGAATCAGTGTTTGTTTTAGCTGTTGTGGTTGAGAGTTTTGAAGGTGTTGTAGAGCTTAAAGTTGTTGTTGCTGTCTGGGAAATTGTTGTGGTTGTGGGAAGTGTTGTGGTTGTAATGGAAGACTCAGTGTTTGTTTTTGCTGTTGTGGTTGGGAGTTTTGGAAGTGTTGTCGTTGTTGAATGTGGTGTTGTAGTTGTCTCATAAACAGTTGTGGTAATTGGAAGGGCTGTTGTGATTTTTGGACCTTCAGTTGTAATAATTGAAGCCATTGTGGCTGTAATGGGAGACTCAGTACTTCTTTTTGCAGCTGTGTTTGAGAGATTTGGAAGTGTTGTAGTGCTTAAAGTTGTTGTTGCTGTCTGGGAAACTGTTGTGGATGTGGGAAGTGTTGTGGTTGTAATGAGAGACTCAGTGTTTGTTTTTGCTGTTGTGGTTGGGAGTTTTGGAAGTGTTGTCGTGATTGAAGGTGATGTTGTAGTTGTCTCAGAAACAGTTGTGGTTATTGGAAGGACTGTTGTAGTTATGGGACCCTCAGTTGTAGTACTTGAAGCCGTTGTGGCTGTAATGGGAGACTGAGTGCTTGTTTTTGCAGCTGTGGTTGACAGATTTAGAAGTGTTGCTGTTGTTGAATGTGATGTATTTGTCTCAGAAATATTTGTGGTAATCGGAAGGACTGTTGTAGTTATTGGTCCCTCAGTTGTATTACTTGAAGCTGTTGTTGCTGTAATGGGAGAATCAGTGTTTGTTTTAGCTGTTGTGGTTGAGAGTTTTGAAGGTGTTGTAGAGCTTAAAGTTGTTGTTGCTGTCTGGGAAATTGTTGTGGTTGTGGGAAGTGTTGTGGTTGTAATGGAAAACTCAGTGTTTGTTTTTGCTGTTGTGGTTGGGAGTTTTGGAAGTGTTGTCGTTGTTGAATGTGGTGTTGTAGTTGTCTCATAAACAGTTGTGGTAATTGGAAGGGCTGTTGTGATTATTGGACCTTCAGTTGTAATAATTGAAGCCATTGTGGCTGTAATGGGAGACTCAGTACTTCTTTTTGCAGCTGTGTTTGAGAGATTTGGAAGTGTTGTAGTGGTTAAAGTTGTTGTTGCTGTCTGGGAAACTGTTGTGGATGTGGGAAGTGTTGTGGTTGTAATGAGAGACTCAGTGTTTGTTTTTGCTGTTGTGGTTGGGAGTTTTGGAAGTGTTGTCGTGATTGAAGGTGATGTTGTAGTTGTCTCAGAAACAGTTGTGGTTATTGGAAGGACTGTTGTAGTTATGGGACCCTCAGTTGTAGTACTTGAAGCCGTTGTGGCTGTAATGGGAGACTGAGTGCTTGTTTTTGCAGCTGTGGTTGACAGATTTAGAAGTGTTGCTGTTGTTGAATGTGATGTTGTATTTGTCTCAGAAATTGTTGTGGTAATCGGAAGGACTGTTGTAGTTACTGGTCCCTCAGTTGTATTACTTGAAGCTGTTGTTGCTGTAATGGGAGAATCAGTGTTTGTTTTAGCTGTTGTGGTTGAGAGTTTTGAAGGTGTTGTAGAGCTTAAAGTTGTTGTTGCTGTCTGGGAAATTGTTGTGGTTGTGGGAAGTGTTGTGGTTGTAATGGAAGACTCAGTGTTTGTTTTTGCTGTTGTGGTTGGGAGTTTTGGAAGTGTTGTCGTGATTGAAGGTGATGTTGTAGTTGTCTCAGAAACAGTTGTGGTAATTGGAAGGGCTGTTGTAGTTATGGGACCCTCAGTTGTAGTACTTGAAGCCGTTGTGGCTGTAATGGGAGACTCTGTGCTTGTTTTTGCAGCTGTGGTTTCGAGTTTTGGAAGTGTGGTAGTGGCCGAAAGTTTTGTTGTACCTGTCTGTGAAGCAGTTGAGGTGGTCGGAAGGGCTGTTGTTTTTATGGAAGACTCAGTCGTTGTTTTTGCAGCTGTGGTTGAAAGATTTAGAAGTGTTGCTGTTGTTGAATGTGATGTTGTAGTTGTCTCAGAAACTGTTGTGGTAATCGGAAGGACTGTTGTAGTTATTGGTCCCTCAGTTGTATTACTTGAAGCTGTTGTTGCTGTAATGGGAGAATCAGTGTTTGTTTTAGCTGTTGTGGTTGAGAGTTTTGAAGATGTTGTAGAGCTTAAAGTTGTTGTTGCTGTCTGGGAAATTGTTGTGGTTGTGGGAAGTGTTGTGGTTGTAATGGAAGACTCAGTGTTTGTTTTTGCTGTTGTGGTTGGGAGTTTTGGAAGTGTTGTCATTGTTGAATGTGGTGTTGTAGTTGTCTCATAAACAGTTGTGGTAATTGGAAGGGCTGTTGTGATTATTGGACCTTCAGTTGTAATAATTGAAGCAATTGTGGCTGTAATGGGAGATTCAGTACTTCTTTTTGCAGCTGTGGTTGGGAGTTTTGGAAGTGTTGTCGTGATTGAAGGTGATGTTGTAGTTGTCTCAGAAACAGTTGTGGTAATTGGGAGGGCTGTTGTAGTTATGGGACCCTCAGTTGTAGTACTTGAAGCAGTAGTGGCTGTAATGGGAGACTCTGTGCTTGTTTTTGCAGCTGTGGTTGAGGGATTTAGAGGTGTTGTAATGCTTAAATGTGTTGCTTTAGGTGTCTGAGATACAGTTGTGGTTGTGTGAAGTGTTGTGGTCATTATGGGAGACTCTGTGTTTGGTTTTGCTGTTGTGGTTTCGGGTTTTGGAAGTGTGGTAGTGGCCGAAAGTGTTGTTGTACCTGTCTGTGAAACAGTTGAGGTGGTTGGAAGGGCTGTTGTTTTTATGGAAGACTCAGTGTTTGTTTTTGCAGCTGTGGTTGGGAGTTTTGGAAGTGTTGTCGTGATTGAAGGTGATGTTGTAGTTGTCTCAGAAACAGTTGTGGTAATTGGGAGGGCTGTTGTAGTTATGGGACCCTCAGTTGTAGTACTTGAAGCAGTAATGGCTGTAATGGGAGACTGAGTGCTTATTTTTGCAGCTGTGGTTGAAAGATTTAGAAGTGTTGCTGTTGTTGAATGTGATGTTGTAGTTGTCTCAGAAACTGTTGTGGTAATCGGAAGGACTGTTGTAGTTATTGGTCCCTCAGTTGTATTACTTGAAGCTGTTGTTGCTGTAATGGGAGAATCAGTGTTTGTTTTAGCTGTTGTGGTTGAGAGTTTTGAAGGTGTTGTAGAGCTTAAAGTTGTTGTTGCTGTCTGGGAAATTGTTGTGGTTGTGGGAAGTGTTGTGGTTGTAATGGAAGACTCAGTGTTTGTTTTTGCTGTTGTGGTTGGGAGTTTTGGAAGTGTTGTCATTGTTGAATGTGGTGTTGTAGTTGTCTCATAAACAGTTGTGGTAATTGGAAGGGCTGTTGTGATTATTGGACCTTCAGTTGTAATAATTGAAGCCATTGTGGCTGTAATGGGAGATTCAGTACTTCTTTTTGCAGCTGTGTTTGAGAGATTTGGAAGTGTTGTAGTGGTTAAAGTTGTTGTTGCTGTCTGGGAAACTGGTGTGGATGTGGGAAGTGTTGTGGTTGTAATGAGAGACTCAGTGTTTGTTTTTGCTGTTGTGGTTGGGAGTTTTGGAAGTGTTGTCGTGATTGAAGGTGATGTTGTAGTTGTCTCAGAAACAGTTGTGGTAATTGGAAGGGCTGTTGTAGTTATGGGACCCTCAGTTGTAGTACTTGAAGCAGTAGTGGCTGTAATGGGAGACTCTGTGCTTGTTTTTGCAGCTGTGGTTGGGGGATTTAGAGGTGTTGTAATGCTTAAATGTGTTGCTTTAGGTGTCTGAGATACAGTTGTGATTGTGTGAAGTGTTGTGGTCATTATGGGAGACTCTGTGTTTGTTTTTGCTGTTGTCGTTTCGGGTTTTGGAAGTGTGGTAGTGGCCGAAAGTGTTGTTGTACCTGTCTGTGAAACAGTTGAGGTGGTTGGAAGGGCTGTTGTTTTTATGGAAGACTCAGTGGTTGTTTTTGCCGCTGTGGTTGAAAGATTTAGAAGTGTTGCTGTTGTTGAAGGTGGTGTTGTAGTTGTTTCAGAAACAGTTGTGGTTATTGGAAGGACTGTTGTAGTTATTGGACCCTCAGTTGTAGTACTTGAAGCAGTTGTGGCTGTAATGGGAGACTCAGTTGTTGTTTTTGCCGCTGTGGTTGAGTGTTTTGGAAGTGTGGTAGTGGTTGAAGGTGTTGTTGTACCTGTCTGGAAAACAGGTGTGATTGGAAGGGATGTTGTAGTTTGCTCTGTAGATGTTTTCATTGAAGCAACAGTTGTGGTTGTTGAAAATGTGGTAGATGATTCTGTAGTGGTGGTGGTTATTAAAGCAGCAGCTGTTGTTGTGATAGTTGAAGCTGTTCTTGTGGTCGTTGGAGCTGTTGTTGTGGTAGTAGCAGCCTTAGTTGTGGTCGTTGGAGCTGTTGTTGTGGTAGTAGCAGCCTTAGTTGTGGTTGTTGGAGCTGTTGATGTTGTAGTTGGAGCCTCAGTTCTGGTTGTTGGAGCTGTTGTTGTGGTAGCTGGAGCTGCTGTTCTGGTAGCTGGAGCTGTTGTTGTTGTTGTTGTTGGAGCCTCAGTTGTGGTTGTTGGAGCCACTGTTGTTGTGGTAGTTGGAGCTGTTGTTGTGGTAGTTTGAGCCTCAGTTGTGGTTGTTGGAGCTGTTGTTGTTGTTGTTGGAGCCTCACTTGTGGTTGTTGGAGCTGTTGTTGTTGTGGTAGTTGGAGCTGTTGTTGGAGCCTCAGTTGTGGTTGTTGGTGATGTTGTTGTGGTAGAAGGAGCCTCAGTTGTGGTTGTTTGTGATGCTGCTGTTGTGGTAGTTGGAGCTGTTGTTGTGATAGTTGGAGTCTCAGTTGTGGTTGTTGGTGGAGTTGTTGTGGTAGTTGGAGCTGCTGTTGTTGTGGTAGTAGCAGCCTCAGTAGTGATTGTTGGAGCTGTTGTTTTGGTAGTTGGAGCTTTTGTTGTTATAGTTGGAGCCTCCATTGTGGTTGTTGGAGCTGTCGTTGTGGTAGAAGGAGCCTCAGTTGTGGTTGTTGGTGGTGTTGCTGTTGTTGTGGTAGTAGGAGCCTCACTTGTGGTTGTTGGAGCTGTTGTTGTGATAGTTGGAGTCTCAGTTGTGGTTGTTGGTGATGCTGTTGTTGTGATAGTAGGAGCCTCAGTTGTGGTTGTAGTTGGAGCCTCAGTTGTGGTTGTTGGTGATGCTGTTGTTGTGGTAGTTGGAGCTGCTGTTGTGGTTATTACAGCATCAGTTATGGTTGTCGGAGCTGATGTTATGGTAATTTGAGCTATTGTTGTTGTAGTTGGAGCATCAGTTCTGGTTGTTGGAGCTGTTGTTTTTATGGAATACTCAGTGGTTGTTTTTGACACTGTGGTTGAAGAATTTAGAAGTGTTGCTGTTGTTGAAGGTGATGTTGTAGTTGTCTCAGAAACAGTTGTGGTAATCGGAAGGACTGTTGTAGTTATTGGACCCTCAGTTGTAGTACTTGAAGCTGTTGTGGCTGTAATGGGAGAATATGTGCTTGTTTTTGCAGCTGTGGTTGAGGGATTTGGAAGTGTTGTAGAGCTTAAAAGTATTGTTGTTGCTGTCTGGGAAATTATTGTGGTTATGGGAAGTGTTGTGGTTGAAATGGGAGACTCAGTGTTTTTTTCTGCTGTTGTGGTTGGGAGATTTGGAAGTGTTGTAGTGCCTAAATGTGTTGTTTTAGATGTCTGAGATGAAGCTGTTGTTGTGGGAAGTGTTGTGGTTATTATGGGAGACTTTGTGTTTGTTTTTGCTGTTGTTGTTTCGGGTTTTGGAAGTGTGGTAGTGGGCGAAGGTGTTGTTGTACCTGTCTGTGAAACACTTGAGGTGGTTGGAAAGGCTGTTGTTTTTATGGAAGACTCAGTTGTTGTTTTTGCCACTGTGGTTAAGGGATTTAGGAGTGTTGCTGTGGTTGAAGGTGATGCTGTATTTGTCTCAGAAATAGTTGTGGTAATTGGAAGGGCTGTTGTGGTTATGGGACCCTCAGTTGTATTACTTGAAGCAGTTGTGGCTATCATGGGAGACTCACTGCTTGTTTTTGTAGGTGTGGTTTGGAGTTTTGATAGTGTTGTAGTGGTCGAAGGTGTTGTTGTACCTGTCTGGAAAACAGTTGTGATTGGAAGGGATGTTGTAGTTTGCTCCGTAGATGTTTTCATTGAAGCAACAGTTGTGGTTGTTGGAGATGTGGTAGTTGAAGCAGTAGTGGCTGTAATGGGAGACTCAGTTGTTGTTTTTGCCGCTGTGGTTGAGTGTTTTGGAAGTGTGGTAGTGGTTGAAGGTGTTGTTGTACCTGTCTGTGAATCAGTTGCGCTCGTTGGAAGGTTAGTTGTTTTTATGGGAGACTCTGTGCTTGTTTTTGCAGCTGTGGTTGAGGGATTTGAAGGTGTTGTGGAGCTTAAAGTTGTTGTTGCTGTCTGTGAAATTGTTGTGGTTGTGGGAAGTGTTGTGGTTGTAATGGAAGACTCAGTGTTTGTTTTTGCTCTTGTGGTTGGGAGTTTTGGAAGTGTTGTAGTGGTTGAAAGTGGTGTTGTAGTTGTCTCAGAAACAGTTGTGGTAATTGGAAGGGCTGTTGTAGTAATGGGACCTTCAGTTGTAGTACTTGAAGCCGTTGTGGCTATAATAGGAGACTCTGTGCTTGTTTTTGCAGCTGTGGTTGAGGGATTTGGAGGTGTTGTAGTGCTTAAAGGTGTTGTTGTCTGAGATACAGTTGTGGGAAATGTTGTGGCTATTATGAGAGACTCTGTGTTTGTGTTTGTTTTTGCTGTTGTGGTTTCGGTTTTTGGAAGTGTGGTAGTGGTCGAATATGTTGTTGTACCTGTCTGTGAAACAGTTGTGCTGGTTGGAAGGGAAGTTGTTTTTATGGAAGTCTCCGTGGTTGTTTTATCCTCTGTTGTTGAAGGATTTAGAAGTGTTGCTGTGGTTGAAGGTGATGTTGTAGTTGTCTCAGAAGCAGTTGTGGTAGTTGGAAGGGCTGTTGTGGTTATTGGACCCTCAGTTGTAGTACTTGAAGCAGTTGTGGCTGTAATGGGAGACTCAGTGCTTGTTTTTGTAGCTGTGGTGGGGAGTTTTGAAAGTGTTGTAGTGGTCGAAGGTGTTGTTGTACCTGTCTGGAAAACAGTTGTGATTGGAAGGGATGTTGTAGTTTGCTCTGTAGATGTTTTCATTGAAGCAACAGTTGTGGTTGTTGGAAATGTGGTAGATGATTCTGTAGTGGTGGTGGGTATTAACACAGTGGTAGTAGCAGCCTCAGTTGTAGTAGTTGGAGCTGTTGTTGTGGTTGTTGGAGCTGTTGTTGTGGAAGTAGCAGCCTCAGTTGTGGTAGTTGGAGCTTTTGTTGTTATAGTTGGAGCCTCAGTTGTAGTAGTTGGAGCTGCTGTTGTTGTAATTGGAGCTGTTGTTGTTATGGTGGTGGTAGTAGCAGCCTCAGTTGTGGTTGTTGGAGCTGCTGTTTTTGTGGTAGTTGAAGCTGTTGTTGTGGTTGCTGGAGCTGCTGTTGTGGTTGCTGGAGCTGTTGTTGTGGTAGTAGCAGCCTCATTTCTGGTTGTTTGAGCTGTTGTTGTGCTAGTAGCAGCCTCAGTTGTGGTTGTTGGAGCTACTGTTTTTGTGGTTGTTGGAGCTGTTGTTGTGGTAGCTGGAGCTCTTCTTGT
Source organism: Oreonectes daqikongensis (assembly GCA_026939265.1). Classification (NCBI taxonomy): domain Eukaryota; kingdom Metazoa; phylum Chordata; class Actinopteri; order Cypriniformes; family Nemacheilidae; genus Oreonectes; species Oreonectes daqikongensis. The sequence goes on from JAOTQM010000031.1 coordinate 2,666,327, forward strand.
GGTAGTAGCAGCCTCAGTTGTGGTTGTTGGAGCTGTTGTTTTTGTGGTAGTTGAAGCTGTTTTTGTGGTAGTAGCAGCCTCAGTTGTAGTAGTCGGAGCTGTTGTTGTGGTAGTAGCAGCCTCAGTTCTGGTTGTTGGAGCTGTTGTTGTGGTAGTAGCAGCCTCAGTTCTGGTTGTTGGAGCTGTTGTTGTGCTAGTAGCAGCCTCAGTTGTGGTTGTTGGAGCTGTTGTTGTGCTAGTAGCAGCCTCAGTTGTGGTTGTTGGAGCTGTTGTTGTGCTAGTAGCAGCCTCAGTTGTGGTTGTTGGAGCTGCTGTTTTTGTGGTAGTTGAAGCTGTTGTTGTGGTAGTTGGAGCTGCTGTTTTTGTGGTAGTTGGAGCTGCTGTTGTGGTTGCTGGAGCTGTTGTTGTGCTAGTAGCAGCCTCAGTTCTGGTTGTTGGAGCTGTTGTTGTGGTAGTTAAAGCTGTTGTTGTGGTAGTAGCAGCCTCAGTTGTAGTAGTTGGAGCTGTTGTTATGGTAGTAGCAGCCTCAGTTCTGGTTGTTGGAGCTGTTGTTGTGGTTGTTGGAGCTGTGGTTGTGGTAGTAGCAGCCTCAGTTGTGGTTGTTGAAGCTGTTTTTGTGGTAGTTGGAGCTGTTGTTGTTGTGGTAGTAGCAGCCTCAGTTGTGGTACTTGGAGCTGTTGTTGTTGTGGTAGTAGCAGCCTCAGTTGTGGTAGTTGGAGCTGTTGATGTTGTAGTAGCAGCCTCAGTTGTGGTTGTTGGAGCTGTTGTTGTGGTAGTAGCAGCCTCAGTTGTGGTTGTTGGAGCTGTTGTTGTGGTAGTAGCAGCCTCAGTTGTGGTTGTTGGAGCTGCTGTTTTTGTGGTAGTCGAAGCTGAAGCTGTTGTTGTGTCAGTTGGAGCTGCTGTTGTGGTTGCTGGAGCTGTTGTTGTGCTAGTAGCAGCCTCAGTTGTGGTTGCTGGAGCTGTTGTTGTGCTAGTAGCAGCCTCAGTTGTAGTTGTGGGAGCTGTTGTTGTGGTAGTAGCAGCCTCAGTTGTGGTTGTTGGAGCTGCTGTTTTTGTGGTAGTTGGAGCTGCTGTTGTGGTTGCTGGAGCTGTTGTTGTGATAGTAGCAGCCTCCGTTGTGGTTGTTGGGGCTGTTGTTGTGGTAGCTGGAGCTGTTCTTGTGGTAGTAGCAGCCTCAGTTGTGGTTGTTGGAGCTGTTGTTTTGGTAGTAGCAAACTCAGTTGTGGTTGTTGGAGCTGTTGTTGTGATAGTTGGAGCTGTTGTTGTGCTAGCTGGAGCTGTTGTTGTGCTAGTAGCAGCTTCAGTTGTGGTTGTTGGAGCTGTTGTTGTTGTTGTTGTGGTAGTTGGAGCTCTTGTTGTTGGAGCCTCACTTGTGGATGTTGGAGCCACTGTTGTTGTGGTAGTTGGAGCTGTTGTTGTTGTAGTTTGAGCCTCAGTTGTGGTTGTTAGAGCTGTTGTTGTGGTAGTAGCAGCCTCAGTTGTGGTTGTTGGAGTTGTTGGAGCCTTACTTGTGGTTGTTGGAGCTGTTGTGGCTGTAATGGGAGAATATGTGCTTGTTTTTGCAGCTGTGGTTGAGGGATTTGGAAGTGTTGTAGAGCTTAAAAGTATTGTTGTTTCTGTCTGGGAAATTATTGTGGTTATGGGAAGTGTTGTGGTTGAAATGGGAGACTCTGTGGTTGTTTCTGCTGCTGTGGTTGGGAGATTTGGAAGTGTTGTAGTGCTTAAATGTGTTGTTTTAGATGTCTGAGATGAAGTTGTTGTTGTGGGAAGTGTTGTGGTTATTATGGGAGACTCTGTGTTTGTTTTTGCTTTTGTTGTTTCGGGTTTTGGAAGTGTGGTAGTGGGCGAAGGTGTTGTTGTACCTGTCTGTAAAACACTTGTGGTGGTTGGAAGGGCTGTTGTTTTTATGGAAGACTCAGTGGTTGTTTTTGCCGCTGTGGTTGAGAGATTTGGAAGTGTTGTAGTGCTTAAAGGTGCTGTTGTTTCTGTCTGAGAAACTGTTGTGGTTGTGGGAAGTATTGTGGTTGTAAAGTGAGACTCAGTGTTTGTTTTTGCTGTTGTGGTTGGGAGTTTTGGAAGTATTGTTGTGGTTGAAGGTGGTGTTGTTTCTGTCTGAGAAACTGTTGTGGTTGTGGGAAGTATTGTGGTTGTAATGTGAGACTCAGTGTTTGTTTTTGCTCTTGTGGTTGGGAGTTTTGAAAGTATTGTTGTGGTTGGAGGTGGTGTTGTAGTTGTCTCAGAAGCAGTTGTGGTAATTGGAAGGGCTGTTGTGGTTATGGGACCCTCAGTTGTAATACTTGAAGCACTTGTGGCTATCATGGGAGACTCACTGCTTGTTTTTGTAGCTGTGGTTGAGAGTTTTGAAAGTGTTGTAGTGGTCGAAGGTGTTGTTGTACCTGTCTGGAAAACAGTTGTGATTGGAAGGGATGTTGTAGTTTGCTCCGTAGATGTTTTTATTGAAGCAACAATTGTGGTTGTTGGAGATGTGGTAGATGATTCTGTAGGGGTGGTGGTTGTTAAAGCAGCAGCTGTTGTTGTGGTAGTTGAAGCTGTTCTTGTGGTTGTAAGAGCTGTTGTTGTTGTAGTTTGAGCCTCAGTTGTGGTTGTTGGAGCTGTTGTTGTGGTTGTTGGAGCTGTTGTTGTGGTAGTTGGAGCTGTTATTGTTGTTGTAGTAACTGCCTCAGTTGTGGTAGTTGGAGCTGCTGTTGTGGTAGTAGCAGCCTCAGTTGTGGTAGTTGGAGCTTTTGTTGTTATAGTTGGAGCCTCAGTTGTGGTTGTTGGAGCTGATGTTTTGGTAGTTGGAGCCTCAGTTGTGGTAGTTTGAGCTTTTGTTGTTATAGTTGGAGCCTCAGTTGTGGTAGTTGGAGCTTTTGTTGTTATAGTTGGAGCCTCAGTTGTAGTAGTTGGAGCTGTTGTTGTTGTAGTTGGAGCTGTTGTTGTTGTTGTGGTAGTAGCAGCCTCAGTTGTGGTTGTTGGAGCTTTTGTTGTTATAGTTGGAGCCTCAGTTGTAGTAGTTGGAGCTGTTGTAGTTGCTGTGGTGGTAGTAGCAGCCTCAGTTGTGGTTGTTGGAGCTGTTGTTGTGGTCGTTGGAGCCTCAGTTGTGGTTGTTGGAGCTGCTGTTTTTGTGGTAGTTGAAGCTGCTGTTGTGGTAGTTGGAGCTTTTGTTGTTATAGTTGGAGCCTCAGTTGTGGTTGTTGGAGCTGATGTTTTGGTAGTAGCAGCCTCAGTTGTAGCAGTTGGAGCTGTTGTTGTTGTGGTGGAGGTAGAAGAAGCCTCAGTTGTGGTTGTTGGAGCTGTTGATGTTGTAGTTGGAGCCTCAGTTCTGGTTGTTGGAGCTGTTGTTGTTGTTGTGGTGGTAGTAGCAGCATCAGTTGTGGTTGTTGGAGCTGTTGTTGTGCTAGTAGAAGCCTCAGTTGTGGTTGTTGGAGCTGTTGATGTAGTAGTAGCAGCCTCAGTTGTGGTTTTTGGAGCTTTTGTTGTGGTAGTAGCAGCCTCAGTTGTGGTTGTTGGAGCTGTTGTTGTGGTAGTAGCAGCCTCAGTTGTGGTAGTTGAAGCTGTTGTTGTGGTAGTTGGAGCTGCTGTTGTGGTTGCTGGAGCTGCTGTTGTGGTTGCTGGAGCTGTTGTTGTGCTAGTAGCAGCCTTAGTTGTGGTTGTTGGAGCTGTTGATATTGTAGTTGGAGCCTCAGTTCTGGTTGTTGGAGCTGTTGTTGTGGTAGTTGAAGCTGTTGTTGTGGTTGTTGGAACTGTTGTTGTGGTAGTAGCAGCCTCAGTTGTGATTGTTGGAGCTGTTGTTGTGGTAGTTGGAGCTGTTGTTGTGTGGTAGTAGCAGCCTCAGTTGTGGTACTTGGAGCTGTTGTTGTGGTTGTTGGAGCTGTTGTTGTGGTAGTAGCAGCCTCCGTTGTGGTTGTTGGAGCTGTTGTTGTGGTTGTTGGAACTGTTGTTGTGGTAGTAGCAGCCTCAGTTATGATTGTTGGAGCTGTTGTTGTGGTAGTTGGAGCTGATGTTGTTGTGGTAGTAGCAGCCTCAGTTGTGGTACTTGGAGCTGTTGTTGTGGTTGTTGGAGCTGTTGTTGTGGTAGTAGCAGCCTCAGTTCTGGTTGTTGGAGCTGTTGTTGTGGTAGTTGGAGCTGCTGTTGTGATAGTAGCAGCCTCAGTCGTGGTAGTTGGAGCTGTTGATGTTGTAGTTGGAGCCTCCGTTGTGGTTGTTGGAGCTGTTGTTGTGGTAGTAGCAGCCTCCGTTGTGGTTTTTGGAGCTGTTGTTGTGGTTGTTGGAACTGTTGTTGTGGTAGTAGCAGCCTCCGTTGTGATTGTTGGAGCTGTTGTTGTGGTTGTTGGAACTGTTGTTGTGGTAGTAGCAGCCTCAGTTGTGATTGTTGGAGCTGTTGTTGTGGTAGTTGGAGCTGTTGTTGTTGTGGTAGTAGCAGCCTCAGTTGTGGTACTTGGAGCTGTTGTTGTGGTTGTTGGAGCTGTTGTTGTGGTAGTAGCAGGCTCCGTTGTGGTTGTTGGAGCTGTTGTTGTGGTTGTTGGAACTGTTGTTGTGGTAGTAGCAGCCTCAGTTATGATTGTTGGAGCTGTTGTTGTGGTAGTTGGAGCTGATGTTGTTGTGGTAGTAGCAGCCTCAGTTGTGGTACTTGGAGCTGTTGTTGTGGTTGTTGGAGCTGTTGTTGTGGTAGTAGCAGCCTCAGTTCTGGTTGTTGGAGCTGTTGTTGTGGTAGTTGGAGCTGCTGTTGTGATAGTAGCAGCCTCAGTCGTGGTAGTTGGAGCTGTTGATGTTGTAGTTGGAGCCTCAGTTCTGGTTGTTGGAGCTGTTGTTGTGGTAGTAGCAGCCTCCGTTGTGGTTGTTGGAGCTGTTGTTGTGGTTGTTGGAACTGTTGTTGTGGTAGTAGCAGCCTCAGTTATGATTGTTGGAGCTGTTGTTGTGGTAGTTGGAGCTGTTGTTGTTGTGGTAGTAGCAGCCTCAGTTGTGGTACTTGGAGCTGTTGTTGTGGTTGTTGGAGCTGTTGTTGTGGTAGTAGCAGCCTCAGTTCTGGTTGTTGGAGCTGTTGTTGTGGTAGTTGGAGCTGCTGTTGTGATAGTAGCAGCCTCAGTCATGGTAGTTGGAGCTGTTGATGTTGTAGTTGGAGCCTCAGTTCTGGTTGTTGGAGCTGTTGTTGTGGTAGTAGCAGCCTCAGTTGTCGTTGTTGGAGCAGCTGTTTTTGTGGTAGTTGAAGCTGTTGTTGTGGTAGTTGGAGCTGTTGTTGTGGTAGTTGGAGCTGTTGTTGTTGTGGTAGTAGCAGCCTCAGTTGTGGTTGTTGGAGGAGTTGTTTTGGTAGTTGGAGCTGTTGTTGTGGTAGTAGCAGCCGCAGCTGTGGTTGTTGGAGCTGTTGTTGTGGTAGTAGCAGCCGCAATTGTTGTAGTTGGAGCTGTTGTTGTGGTAGTAGTAGCCTCAGTTGTGGTAGTTGGAGCTGTTGTTGTGGTAACTGAAGCTGTTGTTGTGCTAGTAGCAGCCTCAGTTGTGGTTGTTGGAGCTGTTGTTGTGGTAGTAGCAGCCTCAGTTGTGGTTGTTGGAGCTGTTGTTGTGGTAGTAGCAGCCTCAGTTGTGGTTGTTGGAGCTGCTGTTGTGGTTGCTGGAGCTGTTGTTGTGCTAGTAGCAGCCTTAGTTGTGGTTGTTGGAGCTGTTAATGTTGTAGTTTGAGCCTCAGTTGTGGTTGTTGGAGCTGCTGTTGTGGTTGCTGGAGCTGTTGTTTTGCTAGTAGCAGCCTTAGTTGTGGTTGTTGGAGCTGTTGTTGTGGTAGTTGGAGCTGTTGTGGTAGTTGGAGCTGCTGTTGTAGTTGCTGGAGCTGTTGTTGTGGTAGTAGCAGCCTTCGTTGTGGTTGTTGGAGCTGTTGTTGTGGTAGCTGGTTCTGTTCTTGTGGTAGTAGCAGCCTCAGTTGTGGTTGTTGGAGCTGTTGTTCTGGTAGTAGCAAACTCAGTTGTGGTTGTTGGAGCTGTTGTTGTGATAGTTGGAGCTGTTGTTGTGGTAGTAGCAAACTTAGTTGTGGTTGTTGGAGCTGTTGTTGTGATAGTTGGAGCTGTTGTTGTGCTAGCTGGAGCTGTTGTTGTGCTAGTAGCAGCCTCAGTTGTGGTTGTTGGAGCTGTTGTTGTGGTAGTTGGAGCTGTTTTTGTTGGAGCCTCACTTGTGGTTGTTGGAGCCACTGTTCTTGTGGGAATTGGAGCTGTTGTTATTGTTGTTGTAGTTTGAGCCTCAGTTGTGGTTGTTGGAGCTGTTGTTGTGGTAGTAGCAGCCTCAGTTGTGGTTGTTGGAGTTGTTGTTGTTGGAGCCTCACTTGTGGTTTTTGGAGCTGTTGTTCTGGTAGTAGCAGCCTCACTTGTGGTAGTTGGAGCTGTTGTGGCTGTAATGGGAGAATATGTGCTTGTTTTTGCAACTGTGGTTGAGGGATTTGGAAGTGATGTAGAGCTTAAAAGTATTGTTGTTTCTGTCTGGGAAATTATTGTGGTTATGGGAAGTGTTGTGGTTGAAATGGGAGACTCTGTGTTTGTTTCTGCTGCTGTGGTTGGGAGATTTGGAAGTGTTGTAGTGCTTAAATGTGTTGTTTTAGATGTCTGAGATGAAGTTGTTGTTGTGGGAAGTGTTGTGGTTATTATGGGAGACTCTGTGTTTGTTTTTGCTGTTGTTGTTTCGGGTTTTGGAAGTGTGGTAGTGGGCGAAGGTGTTGTTGTACCTGTCTGTAAAACACTTGTTGTGGTTGGAAGGGCTGTTGTTTTTATGGAAGACTCAGTGGTTGTTTTTGCCGCTGTGGTTGAGAGATTTGGAAGTGTTGTAGTGCTTAAAGGTGCTGTTGTTTCTGTCTGAGAAACTGTTGTGGTTGTGGGAAGTATTGTGGTTGTAAAGTGAGACTCAGTGTTTGTTTTTGCTGTTGTGGTTGGGAGTTTTGGAAGTATTGTTGTGGTTGAAGGTGGTGTTGTTTCTGTCTGAGAAACTGTTGTGGTTGTGGGAAGTATTGTGGTTGTAATGTGAGACTCAGTGTTTGTTTTTGCTGTTGTGGTTGGGAGTTTTGGAAGTATTGTTGTGGTTGAAGGTGGTGTTGTAGTTGTCTCAGAAGCAGTTGTGGTAATTGGAAGGGCTGTTGTGGTTATGGAACCCTCAGTTGTAATACTTGAAGCACTTGTGGCTATCATGGGAGACTCACTGCTTGTTTTTGTAGCTGTGGTTGGGAGTTTTGAAAGTGTTGTAGTGGTCGAAGGTGTTGTTGTACCTGTCTGGAAAACAGTTGTGATTGGAAGGGATGTTGTAGTTTGCTCCGTAGATGTTTTCATTAAAGCAGCAGTTGTGGTTGTTGGAGATGTGGTAGATGATTCTGTAGTGGTGGTGGTTGTTAAAGCGGCAGCTGTTGTTGTGGTAGTTGGAGCTGTTGTTGTTGTAGTTGGAGCCTCAGTTGTGGTTGTTGGAGCTGTTGTTGTAGTTGGAACCTCAGTTGTTGTCGTTGGAGCCTTAGTTGTGGTCCTTGTAGCGGTTGTTGTGGTCGTTGGAGCCTCAGTTGTGGTTATTGGAGCTGTGGTTGTGGTCGTTGGAGCTGTTGTTGTGGTCGATGGACCTGTTGTTGTGGTCGGAGGAGCTGTTGTTGTGGTAGTTGGAGCCTCAGTTGTGGTTATTGGAGCTGTTGTTGTGGTCGTAGGAGCTGTTGTTGTGGTCGTAGGAGCTGTTGTTGTTGTAGTTGGAGCCTCAGTTGTGGTAGTTGGAGCTGATGTTGGTGTAGTTGCAGCTGTTGTTGTGGTAGTTGGAGCCTCAGTTGTGGTTGTTGGAGCCTCAGTTGTGGTTGTTGGAGCTGTTGTTGTGGTTGTTGGAGCTGTTGTTGTGGTCGTTGGAGCTGTTGTTGTTGTAGCTGGAGCAGTTGTTGTGGTAGTTGGAGCCTCAATTGTAGTCGTTGGAGCTGTTGTTGTGGTAGTTGGTGCCTCAGTTGTGGTTGTTGGAGCTGTTGTTGTTGTAGTTGGAGCCTCAGTTGTGGTCATTGGAGCCTCAGTTGTGGTTGTTGGAGCAGTTGTTGTGGTAGTTTGAGCCTTAGTTGTGGCCGTTGGAGCTGTTGTTGTTGTAGTTGGTGCCTTAGTTGTGGTTGTTGGAGCTGTTGTTGTTGTTGTTGTTAGAGCTGTTGTTGTGGTCGTTGGAGCCTCAGTTGTGGTTGTTGGAGCTGTTGTTGTTGGAGCCTCACTTGTGGTTGTTGGAGCCTCAGTTGTGGTTGTTGGAGCTGTTGTTGTTGTTGTTGTTAGAGCTGTTGTTGTGGTTGTTGGAGCCTCAGTTGTGGTCGTTGGAGATGTTGTTGTGGTTGTTAGAGCCTCAGTTGTGGTTGTTGGAGCTGTTGTTGTGGTTGTTGGAGCTGTTGTTGTGGTAGTTGGTGCCTCAGTTGTGGTTGTTGGAGCTGCTGCTGTTGTTGTAGTTGGAGCTGATGTTGTGGTCGTTGGAGCCTCAGTTGTGGTTGCTGGAGCTGATGTTGTGGTTGTTGGAGCTGTTGTTGTTGTAGTTGGAGCCTCAGTTGTGGTTGTTGAAGCCTCAGTTGTGGTCGTTGGAACCTCAGTTGTGGTCGTTGGAGCCTCAGTTGTGATCGTTGGAGCCTCAGTTGTGATTGTTGGAGCCTCAGTTGTGATCATTGGAGCTGTTTTTGTGGTAGTTGGTGCTATTGTTGTGGTAGCTGGAGCTGTTGTTGTGGTTGTTGGAGCTGTTGTTGTGGTAGTTGGTGCTGTTGTTGTGGTCGTTGGTGCTGTTGTTGTGGTTGTTGGAGCTGTTGTTGTGGTCGTTGGAGCCTCAGTTGTGGTCGTTGGTGCTGTTGTTGTGGTCGTTGGAGCTGTTGTTGTGGTCGTTGGAGCTGTTGTTGTGGTCGTTGGAGCTGTTGTTGTGGTCGTTGGAGCTGTTGTTGTGGTCGTTGGAGCCTCAGTTGTGGTCGTTGGAGCCTCAGTTGTGGTCGTTGGAGCCTCAGTTGTGGTTGTTGGAGCTGTTGTTTTGGTAATTGGTGCCTCAGTTGTGGTCGTTGGAGCTGTTGTTGTTGTAGTTGGAGCCTCAGTTGTGGTTGTTGGAGCCTCAGTTGTGGTTGTTAGAGCCTCAGTTGTGGTTGTTGGAGCCTCAGTTGTGGTTGTTGGAGCCTCAGTTGTGGTTGTCGGAGCTGTTGTTGTTGTAGTTGGAGCTGATGTTGTGGTCGTTGGAGCCTCAGTTGTGGTTGTTGGAGCTGTTGTTGTTGTAGTTGGAGCTGAGGTTGAGGTTGTTGGAGCCGTTGTTGTGGTTGTTGGAGCTGTTGTTGTTGTAGTTGGAGCTGATGTTGTGGTTCTTAGAGCTGATGTTGTGGTTCTTGGAGCTGTTGTAGTGGTTGTTGGAGCTGTTGTTGTTGTAGTTGGAGCTGTTGTCGTTGGAGCTGATGTTGTGGTTGTTGGAGCTGTTGTTGTGGTAGTTGGAGCCTCAGTTGTGGTTGTTGGAGCTGTTGTTGTTGTAGATGGAGCTGATGTTGTGGTCGTTGAAGCTGTTGTTGTGGTCATTGGAGCTGTTGTTGTGGTCATTGGAGCCTCAGTTGTGGTAGTTGTAGCCTCAGTTGTGGTCGTTGGAGCCTCAGATGTGGTTGTTGGAGCCTCAGTTGTGGTTGATGAAGCTATTGGTGTGGTAGTTGGAGCTATTGTTGTGGTAGTTGATGCCTCAGTTGTGGTTGTTGGAGCTGTTGTTGTTGTAGTTGGAGCTGATGTTGTGGTCGTTGGAGCCTCAGTTGTGGTTATTGGAGCTGTTGTTGTTGTAGTTGGAGCCTCAGTTGTGGTCGTTGGAGCCTCAGTTGTGGTCGTTGGAGCCTCAGTTGTAGTCGTTGGAGCCTCAGTTGTAGTCGTTGGAGCCTCAGTTGTGGTCGTTGGAGCTGTTGTTGTAGTTGGAGCTGTTGTTGTGGTAGTTGGAGCTATTGTTGTGGTAGTTGGAGCTGTTGTTGTGGTAGTTGGTGCCTCAGTTGTGGTCGTTGGAGCTGTTGTTGTGGTCGTTGGAGCTGTTGTTGTGGTCGTTGGAGCTGTTGTTGTGGTCGTTGCAGCTGTTGTTGTGGTCGTTGGAGACTCAGTTGTGGTCGTTGGAGACTCAGTTGTGGTCGTTGGAGCCTCAGTTGTGGTCGTTGGAGCCTCAGTTGTTCGTTGGAGCCTCAGTTTTGTGTTGTTGGAGCCTCAGTTTTGTGTTGTTGGAGCTGATTTGTGGTCGTTGGAGCTGTTGTTGTTGTAGTTGGAGCTGTTGTTGTGGTAGTTGGAGCTGTTGTTGTGGTAGTTGGTGCCTCAGTTGTGGTTGTTGGAGCTGCTGTAGTTGGAGCTGATGTTGTGGTCGTTGGAGCTGTTGTTGTGGTCGTTGGAGCTGTTGTTGTGGTCGTTGGAGCTGTTGTTGTGGTCGTTGGAGCTGTTGTTGTGGTCGTTGGAGCCTCAGTTGTGGTCGTTGGTGCCTCAGTTGTGGTTGTTGGGGCTGATGTAGTTGGAGCTGATGTTGTTGTAGTTGGAGCTGATGTTGTGGTCGTTGAAGCTGTTGTTGTGGTCGTTGGAGCTGTTGCTGTGGTCGTTGGAGCTGTTGCTGTTGCTGTGGTCGTTGGAGCTGTTGTTGTGGTCGTTGCAGCTGTTTTTGTGGTCGTTGGAGCTAATGTTGTGGTCGTTGGAGACTCAGTTGTGGTCGTTGGAGCCTCAGTTGTGGTCGTTGGAGCCTCAGTTGTGGTCGTTGGAGCCTCAGTTGTGGTTGTTGAAGCCTCAGTTGTGGTTGTTGGAGCTGATGTTGTGGTCGTTGGAGCTGTTGTTGTTGTAGTTGGAGCTGTTGTTGTGGTAGTTGGAGCTGTTGTTGTGGTAGTTGGTGCCTCAGTTGTGGTTGTTGGAGCTGTTGTAGTTGGAGCTGATGTTGTGGTCGTTGGAGCTGTTGTTGTGGTCGTTGGAGCTGTTGTTGTGGTCGTTGGAGCTGTTGTTGTGGTCGTTGGAGCTGTTGTTGTGGTCGTTGGAGCCTCAGTTGTGGTCGTTGGTGCCTCAGTTGTGGTTGTTGGGGCTGATGTAGTTGGAGCTGATGTTGTGGTCGTTGGAGCTGTTGTTGTGGTCGTTGGAGCTGTTGCTGTGGGCGTTGGAGCTGTTGCTGTGGTCGTTGGAGCTGTTGCTGTTGTTGTAGTTGGAGCCTCAGTTGTGGTGGTTGGAGCCTCATTTGTGGTTGTTGGAGCCTCAGTTGTGGTTGTTGGAGTTGTTGTTGTGGTCGTTGGAGCTGTTGTTGTGGTCATTGGAGCTAATGTTGTGGTCGTTGGTGCCTCAGTTGTGGTTGTTGGAGCTGTTGTAGTTGGAGCTGATGTTGTGGTCGTTGGAGCTGTTGTTGTGGTCGTTGGAGCTGTTGCTGTGGGCGTTGGAGCTGTTGCTGTGGTCGTTGGAGCTGTTGCTGTTGTTGTAGTTGGAGCCTCAGTTGTGGTGGTTGGAGCCTCATTTGTGGTTGTTGGAGCCTCAGTTGTGGTTGTTGGAGCTGTTGTTGTGGTCGTTGGAGCTGTTGTTGTGGTCATTGGAGCTAATGTTGTGGTCGTTGGAGCCTCAGTTGTGGTCGTTGGAGCCTCAGTTGTGGTCGTTGGAGCTGTTGTTGTTGGAGCCTCAGTTGTAGTTGTTGGAGCCTCAGTTGTGGTTGTTGGAGCTGTTGTTGTGGTAGTTGGAGCTGTTGTTGTGGTAGTTGGTGCCTCAGTTGTGGTTGTTGGAGCTGTTGTTGTGGTCGTTGGAGCTGTTGTTGTGGTCATTGGAGCTAATGTTGTGGTCGTTGGAGCCTCAGTTGTGGTCGTTGGAGCCTCAGTTGTGGTCGTTGGAGCCTCAGTTGTGGTCGTTGGAGCTGTTGTTGTTGGAACCTCAGTTGTGGTTGTTGGAGCTGTTGTTGTGGTAGTTGGAACTGTTGTTGTGGTAGTTGGAGCCTCAGTTGTGGTCATTAGAGCTGTTGTTGTGGTCGTTGGAGCCTCAGTTGTGGTTGTTGGAGCTGTTGTTGTTGTAGTTGGAGCTGATGTTGTTGTAGTTGGAGCTAATGTTGTGGTCGTTGGAGCTGTTGTTGTGGTCGTTGGAGCTGTTGTTGTTGTTGTAGTTGGAGCCTCAGTTGTGGTTGTTGGAGCCTCAGTTGTGGTTGTTCGAGCCTCAGTTGTGGTCGTTGGAGCTGTTGTTGTTGTAGTTGGAGCCTCAGTTGTGGTCGTTGGAGCCTCAGTTGTGGTCGTTGGAGCCTCAGTTGTGGTCGTTGGAGCTGTTGTTGTGGTCGTTGGATCCTCAGTTGTGGTCGTTGGAGCTATTGTTGTTGTAGTTGGAGCTGTTGTTGTGGTCGTTAGAGCCTCAGTTGTGGTTGTTGGAGCCTCAGTTGTGGTCGTTGGAGCTGTTATTGTTGTAGTTGGAGCCTCAGTTGTGGTTGTTGGAGCCTCAGTTGTGGTCGTTGGAGCTGTGGTTGTGGTCGTTGGAGCTGTTGTTGTGGTCGTTGGAACCTCAGTTGTGGTCGTTGGAGCCTCAGTTGTGGTCGTTGGAGCCTCAGTTGTTGTCGTTGGAGCTGTTGTTGTGGTCGTTGGAGCTGTTGTTGTGGTCGTTGGAGCCTCAGTTGTGATAGTTGGTGCCTCAGTTGTGGTTGTTGGAGCCTCAGTTGTGGTCGTTGGAGCTGTGGTTGTGGTCGTTGGAGCTGTTGTTGTTGTAGTTGGAGCCTCAGTTGTGGTAGTTGGTGCCTCAGTTGTGGTTGTTGGAGCTGTTGTTGTTGTAGTTATAGTTGGTGTTGTGGTCGTTGGAGCTGTTGTTGTGGTCAATATTGCCTCAGTTGTGGTTGTTGGAGCCTCAGTTGTTGTCGTTGGAGCTGTTGTTGTGGTCGTTGGAGCCTCAGTTGTTGTCGTTGGAGCTGTTGTTGTGGTCGTTGGAGCCTCAGTTGTGGTCGTTGGAGCTGTTGTTGTTGTAGTTGGAGCCTCAGTTGTGGTAGTTGGTGCCTCAGTTGTGGTTGTTGGAGCTGTTGTTGTTGTAGTTGGAGCCTCAGTTGTGGTAGTTGGTGCCTCAGTTGTGGTTGTTGGTGCCTCAGTTGTGGTTGTTGAAGCCTCAGTTGTGGTTGTTGAAGCTGTTGTTGTTGTAGTTGGAGCCTCAGTTGTGGTAGTTGGTGCCTCAGTTGTGGTTGTTGGAGCTGTTGTTGTTGTAGTTGGAGCTGATGTTGTGGTCGTTGGAGCTGTTGTTGTGGTCGTTGGAGCTGTTGTTGTGGTCGTTGGAGCTGTTGTTGTGGTCGTTGGAGCCTCAGTTGTGGTTGTTGGAGCCTCAGTTGTGGTTGTTGGAGATGTTGTTGTTGTAGTTGGAGCCTCAGTTGTGGTTGTTGGGGCCTCAGTTGTGGTCTTTGGAGCCTCAGTTGTGGTAGTTGGAGCTGTTGTTGTGGTCGTTGGAGCCTCAGTTGTGGTTGTTGGAGCCTCAGTTGTGGTAGTTGGAGCTGTTGTTGTGGTCGTTGTAGCCTCTGTTGTGGTCGTTGGAGCTGTTGTTGTGGTCGTTGGAGCTGTTGTTGTGGTCGTTGGAGCAGTTGTTGTTGTTGTAGTTGGAGCCTCAGTTGTGGTTGTTGGAGCCTCAGTTGTGGTTGTTCGAGCCTCAGTTGTGGTCGTTGGAGCTGTTGTTGTTGTAGTTGGAGCCTCAGTTGTGGTCGTTGGAGCCTCAGTTGTGGTCGTTGGAGCCTCAGTTGTGGTCGTTGGAGCTGTTGTTGTGGTCGTTGGATCCTCAGTTGTGGTCGTTGGAGCTATTGTTGTTGTAGTTGGAGCTGTTGTTGTGGTCGTTAGAGCCTCAGTTGTGGTCGTTGGAGTCTCAGTTGTGGTCGTTGGAGCTGTTGTTGTAGTTGGAGCCTCAGTTTGGTTGTTGGAGCCTCAGTTGTGGTCGTTGGAGCTGTGGTTGTGGTCGTTGGAGCTGTTGTTGTGGTCGTTGGAACCTCAGTTGTGGTCGTTGGAGCCTCAGTTGTGGTCGTTGGAGCCTCAGTTGTTGTCGTTGGAGCTGTTGTTGTGGTCGTTGGAGCTGTTGTTGTGGTCGTTGGAGCTTCGGTTGTGGTCGTTGGAGCTGTTGTTGTGGTCGTTGGAGCTGTTGTTGTTGTAGTTGGAGCCTCAGTTGTGGTAGTTGGTGCCTCAGTTGTGGTTGTTGGAGCTGTTGTTGTTGTAGTTATAGCTGGTGTTGTGGTCGTTGGAGCTGTTGTTGTGGTCGTTGGAGCTGTTGTTGTGGTCAATAGAGCCTCAGTTGTGGTTGTAGGAGCCTCAGTTGTTGTCGTTGGAGCTGTTGTTGTGGTCGTTGGAGCCTCAGTTGTTGTCGTTGGAGCTGTTGTTGTGGTCGTTGGAGCCTCAGTTGTGGTCGTTGGAGCTGTTGTTGTTGTAGTTGGTGCCTCAGTCGTGGTAGTTGGTGCCTCAGTTGTGGTTGTTGGAGCTGTTGTTGTTGTAGTTGGAGCCTCAGTTGTGGTAGTTGGTGCCTCAGTTGTGGTTGTTGGTCCCTCAGTTGTGGTCGTTGAAGCTGTTGTTGTTGTAGTTGGAGCCTCAGTTGTGGTAGTTGGTGCCTCAGTTGTGGTTGTTGGAGCTGTTGTTGTTTTAGTTGGAGCTGATGTTGTGGTCGTTGGAGCTGTTGTTGTGGTCGTTGGAGCTGCTGTTGTGGTCGTTGGAGCCTCAGTTGTGGTTGTTGGAGCCTCAGTTGTGGTTGTTGGAGATGTTGTTGTTGTAGTTGGAGCCTCAGTTGTGGTTGTTGGGGCCTCAGTTGTGGTCGTTGGAGCCTCAGTTGTGGTAGTTGGAGCTGTTGTTGTGGTCGTTGTAGCCTCCGTTGTGGTCGTTGGAGCTGTTGTTGTGGTCGTTGGAGCCTCAGTTGTGGTCGTTGGAGCTGTTGTTGTGGTCGTTGGAGCCTCAGTTGTGGTAGTTGGAGCTGTTGTTGTGGTCGTTGTAGCCTCTGTTGTGGTCGTTGGAGCTGTTGTTGTGGTCGTTGGAGCTGTTGTTGTTGTAGTTAGAGCCTCAGTTGTGGTTGTTGGAGCCTCAGTTGTGGTTGTTGAAGCTATTGTTGTGGTAGTTGGAGCTATTGTTGTTGTAGTTGGAGCTGTTGTTGTGGTTGTTGGTGCCTCAGTTGTGGTAGTTGAAGCCTCAGTTGTGGTAGTTGGAGCTGTTGTTGTGGTCGTTGGAACCTCAGTTGTGGTCGTTGGAGCTGTTGTTGTGGTAGTTGGTGCCTCAGTTGTGGTTGTTGGAGCTGCTGTTGTTGTAGTTGGAGCTGATGTTGTGGTCACTGGAGCTGTTGTTGTGGTCGTTGGAGCCTCAGTTGTGGTCGTTGGAGCTGTTGTTGTTGTAGTTGGAGACTCAGTTGTGGTTGTTGAAGCCTCAGTTGTGGTAGTTGGAGCTGATGTTGTGGTCGTTGGAGCCTCAGTTGTGGTCGTTGAAGCCTCAGTTGTGGTTGTTGGAGCTGATGTTGTGGTCATTGGAGCCTCAGTTGTGGTTGTTGGTGCCTCAGTTGTGGTTGTTGGAGCAGTTGTTGTTGTAGTTGGAGCTGATGTTGTGGTCGTTGGAGCCTCAGTTGTGGTCGTTGGAGCCTCAGTTGTGGTTGGTGAAGCTGTTGTTGTGGTCGTTGGAGCCTCAGTTGTGGTCGTTGGAGCCTCAGTTGTGGTCGTTGGAGCCGCTGTTGTGGTCGTTGAAGCCTCAGTTGTGGTCGTTGGAGCTGTTGTTGTGGTCGTTGGAGCTGTTGTTGTGGTCGTTGGAGCCTCAGTTGTGGTCGTTGGAGCCTCAGTTGTGGTCGTTGGAGATATTGTTGTTGTAGTTGGAGCCTCAGTTGTGGTTGTTGGAGCCTCTTTTGTGGTCGTTGGAGCCTCAGTTGTGGTCATTGGAGCTGTTGTTGTGGTCGTTGGAGCCTCAGTTGTGGTAGTTGGAGCTGTTGTTGTGGTAGTTGGTGCCTCAGTTGTGGTAGTTGGAGCTGTTGTTGTGGTAGTTGGTGCCTCAGTTGTGGTAGTTGGAGCTATTGTTGTGGTAGTTGGACCTGTTGTTGTGGTAGTTGGAGCCTCAGTTGTGGTTGTTGGAGCCTCAGTTGTGGTCGTTGGAGCTGTTGTTGTGGTCGTTGGAGCTGTTGTTGTGGTCGTTGGAGCCTCCGTTGTGGTCGTTGGAGCTGTTGTTGTGGTAGTTGGAGCCTCAGTTGTGGTTGTTGAAGCTATTGTTGTGGTAGTTGGAGCTATTGTTGCTGTAGTTGGAGCTGTTGTTGTGGTAGTTGGAGCCTCAGTTGTAGTTGTTGGAGCCTCAGTTGTGGTTGTTGGAGCTGTTGTTGTGGTAGTTGGAGCCTCAGTTGTGGTTGTTGGAGCTGTTGTTGTGGTAGGTGGAGCTGTTGTTGTGGTAGTTGGTGCCTCAGTTGTGGTTGTTGGAGCTGTTGTTGTTGTAGTTGGAGCCTCAGTTGTGGTTGTTGGAGCTGTTGTTGTTGTAGTTGGAGCCTCAGTTGTGGTTGTTGAAGCCTCAGTTGTGGTAGTTGGAGCCTCAGTTGTGGTCGTTGGAGCTGTTGTTGTTGTAGTTGGAGCCTCAGTTGTGGTTGTTGAAGCCTCAGTTGTGGTTGTTGAAGCTGTTGTTGTGGTAGTTGGTGCCTCAGTTGTGGTTGTTGGAGCTGTTGTTGTTGTAGTTGGAGCCTCAGTTGTGGTTGTTGGAGCTGTTGTTGTTGTAGTTGGAGCCTCAGTTGTGGTTGTTGAAGCCTCAGTTGTGGTAGTTGGAGCCTCAGTTGTGGTTGTTGGAGCTGTTGTTGTTGTAGTTGGAGCCTCCGTTGTGGTCGTTGGAGCTGTTGTTGTGGTAGTTGGAGCCTCAGTTGTGGTTGTTGAAGCTATTGTTGTGGTAGTTGGAGCTATTGTTGCTGTAGTTGGAGCTGTTGTTGTGGTAGTTGGAGCCTCAGTTGTAGTTGTTGGAGCCTCAGTTGTGGTTGTTGGAGCTGTTGTTGTGGTAGTTGGAGCCTCAGTTGTGGTTGTTGGAGCTGTTGTTGTGGTAGATGGAGCTGTTGTTGTGGTAGTTGGTGCCTCAGTTGTGGTTGTTGGAGCTGTTGTTGTTGTAGTTGGAGCCTCAGTTGTGGTTGTTGGAGCTGTTGTTGTTGTAGTTGGAGCCTCAGTTGTGGTTGTTGAAGCCTCAGTTGTGGTAGTTGGAGCCTCAGTTGTGGTTGTTGAAGCCTCAGTTGTGGTTGTTGAAGCTGTTGTTGTGGTTGGTGGAGCCTCAGTTGTGCTCTTTGTAGCCTCAGTTGTGGTCGTTGGAGCCTCAGTTGTGGTTGTTGGAGCTGTTGTTGTGGTAGTTGGAGCTGTTATTGTGGTCGTTGGAGCCTCAGTTGTTGTTGTTGGAGCTGTTGTTGTGGTCGTCGGAGCCTCAGTTGTTGTAGTTGGAGCCTCAGTTGTGGTTGTTGGAGCTGATGTTGTTGTAGTTGGAGCTGATGTTGTGGTCGTTGGAGCTGTTGTCGTTGTAGTTGGAGCCTCAGTTGTGGTAGTTGGAGCTATTGTTGTGGTAGTTGGAGCTGTTGTTGTGGTAGTTGGTGCCTCAGTTGTGGTAGTTGGAGCTGTTGTTGTGGTAGTTGGTGCCTCAGTTGTGGTAGTTGGAGCTATTGTTGTGGTAGTTGGACCTGTTGTTGTGGTAGTTGGAGCCTCAGTTGTGGTTGTTGGAGCCTCAGTTGTGGTCGTTGGAGCTGTTGTTGTGGTCGTTGGAGCTGTTGTTGTGGTCGTTGGAGCCTCAGTTGTGGTCGTTGCAGCTGTTGTTGTGGTAGTTGGTGCCTCAGTTGTGGTAGTTGGAGCTATTGTTGTGGTCGTTGGAGCCTCAGTTGTTGTTGTTGGAGCTGATGTAGTGGTCGTTGGAGCCTCAGTTGTGGTAGTTGGAGCTGTTGTTGTGGTCGTCGGAGCCTCAGTTATAGTTGTTGGAGCCTCAGTTGTGGTTGTTGGAGCTGATGTTGTGGTTGTTGGAGCTGTTGTTGTGGTCGTTGGAGCCTCAGTTGTGGTCGTTGGAGCTGATGTTGTTGTAGTTGGAGCTGTTGTTGTGGGCGTTGGAGCCTCAGTTGTAATTGTTGGAGCCTCAGTTGTGGTTGTTGGAGCTGTTATTGTGGTAGTTGGAGCTATTGTTGTGGTAGTTGGAGCTGTTGTTGTGGTAGTGGGTGCCTCAGTTGTGGTTGTTAGAGCTGTTGTTGTTGTAGTTGGAGCTGATGTTGTGGTCGTTGGAGCTGTTGTTGTGGTCGTTGGAGCTGTTGTTGTGGTCGTTGGAGCGTCAGTTGTGGTCGTTGGAGCTGTTGTTGTTGTAGTTGGAGCCTCAGTTGTGGTCGTTGGAGTTGTTGTTGTTGTAGTTGGAGCCTCAATTGTGGTCGTTGGAGTTGTTGTTGTTGTAGTTGGAGCCTCAGTTGTGGTTGTTGGAGCTGTTGTTGTGGTAGTTGGAGCTGATGTTGTAGTTGTTGGAGCCTCAGTTGTGGGTGTTGGAGCTGTTGTTGTGGTTGTTGGAGCTGTTGTTGTGGTAGTTGGAGCTGTTGTTGTGGTAGTTGGAGCGTCAGTTGTAGTTGTTGGAGCCTCAGTTGTGGTTGTATGTGCTGTTGTTGTGGTAGTTGGAGCTGTTGTTGTGGTCGTTGGAGCCTCAGTTGTGGTAGTTGGAGCTGTTGTTGTGGTTGTCGGAGCCTCAGTTGTAGTTGTCGGAGCCTCAGTTGTGGTTGTTGGAGCTGTTGTTGTGGTAGTTGGAGCTGTTGTTGTGGTCGTTGGAGCCTCAGTTGTTGTTGTTGGAGCTGTTGTTGTGGTCGTTGGAGCCTCAGTTGTGGTCGTTGGAGCCTCACTTGTGGTTGTTGGAGATGTTGTTGTTGTAGTTGGAGCCTCAGTTGTGGTTGTTGGAGCCTCAGTTGTGGTAATTGGAGCTGTTGTTGTGGTCGTTGGAGCCTCAGTTGTGGTCGTTGGAGCCTCAGTTGTGGTTGTTGGAGATGTTGTTGTTGTAGTTGGAGCCTCAGTTGTGGTTGTGGGAGCCTCAGTTGTGGTCGTTGGAGCCTCAGTTGTGGTCGATGGAGCTGTTGTTGTGGTCGTTGGAGCCTCCATTGTGGTCTTTGGAGCTGTTGTTGTGGTAGTTGGAGCCTCAGTTGTGGTTGTTGAAGCTATTGTTGTGGTAGTTGGAGCTATTGTTGTTGTAGTTGGAGCTGTTGTTGTGGTAGTTGGAGCCTCAGTTGTAGTTGTTGGAGCCTCAGTTGTGGTTGTTGGAGCTGTTGTTGTGGTAGTTGGTGCCTCAGTTGTGGTTGTTGGAGCTGTTGTTGTTGTAGTTGGAGCTGTTGTTGTTGTAGTTGGAGCTGATGTTGTGGTCGTTGGAGCTGATGTTGTGGTCGTTGGAGCTGTTGTTGTGGTCGTTGGAGCTGTTGTTGTGGTCGTTGGAGCCTCAGTTGTGGTCGTTGGAGCCTCAGTTGTGGTCGTTGGAGCTGTTGTTGTTGTAGTTGGAGCCTCAGTTGTGGTCGTTGGAGCATTTGTTGTTGTAGTTGGAGCCTCAGTTGTGGTCGTTGGAGCTGTTGTTGTTGTAGTTGGAGCTGTTGTTGTGGTCGTTGGAGCCTCAGTTGTGGTCGTTGGAGCTGTTGTTGTTGTAGTTGGAGCTGTTGTTGTGGTTGTTGGAGCCTCAGTTGTGGTCGTTGGAGCCTCAGTTGTGGTCGATGGAGCTGTTGTTGTGGTCGTTGGAGCCTCCATTGTGGTCGTTGGAGCTGTTGTTGTGGTAGTTGGAGCCTCAGTTGTGGTTGTTGAAGCTATTGTTGTGGTAGTTGGAGCTATTGTTGTTGTAGTTGGAGCTGTTGTTGTGGTAGTTGGAGCCTCAGTTGTAGTTGTTGAAGCCTCAGTTGTGGTTGTTGGAGCTGTTTTTGTGGTAGTTGGAGCCTCAGTTGTGGTTGTTGGAGCTGTTGTTGTGGTAGATGGAGCTGTTGTTGTGGTAGTTGGTGCCTCAGTTGTGGTTGTTGGAGCTGTTGTTGTTGTAGTTGGAGCTGATGTTGTGGTCGTTGGAGCTGATGTTGTGGTCGTTGGAGCTGTTGTTGTGGTCGTTGGAGCTGTTGTTGTGGTCGTTGGAGCCTCAGTTGTGGTCGTTGGAGCCTCAGTTGTGGTCGTTGGAGCCTCAGTTGTGGTCGTTGGAGCTGTTGTTGTTGTAGTTGGAGCCTCAGTTGTGGTCGTTGGAGCATTTGTTGTTGTAGTTGGAGCCTCAGTTGTGGTCGTTGGAGCTGTTGTTGTTGTAGTTGGAGCTGTTGTTGTGGTCGTTGGAGCCTCAGTTGTGGTCGTTGGAGCTGTTGTTGTGGTCGTTGGAGCTGTTGTTGTGGTCGTTGGAGCCTCAGTTGTGGTCGTTGGAGCCTCAGTTGTGGTCGTTGGAGCTGTTGTTGTTGTAGTTGGAGCCTCAGTTGTGGTCGTTGGAGCTGTTGTTGTTGTAGTTGGAGCTATTGTTGTGGTAGTTGGAGCTGTTGTTGTGGTAGTTGGTGCCTCAGTTGTGGTCTTTGGAGCTGTTGTTGTTGTAGTTGGAGCTATTGTTGTGGTAGTTGGTGCCTCAGTTGTGGTAGTTGGAGCTGTTGTTGTGGTAGTTGGTGCCTCAGTTGTGGTAGTTGGAGCTATTGTTGTGGTAGTTGGACCTGTTGTTGTGGTAGATGGAGCCTCAGTTGTGGTTGTTGGAGCCTCAGTTGTGGTCGTTGGAGCTGTTGTTGTGGTCGTTGGAGCTCTTGTTGTGGTCGTTGGAGCTGTTGTTGTTGTAGTTGGAGCTGTTGTTGTTGTAGTTGGAGCCTCAGTTGTGGTTGTTGGAGCCTCAGTTGTGGTCGTTGGAGCCTCAGTTGTTGTCGTTGGAGCTTCAGTTGTGGTAATTGGAGCTGTTGTTGTGGTAGTTGGAGCTGTTGTTGTGGTCGTTGGAGCCTCAGTTGTGGTTGTTGGAGCTGTTGTTGTGGTAGTTGGAGCTGTTGTTGTGGTCGTTGGAGCCTCAGTTGTTGTTGTTGGAGCTGTTGTTGTGGTCGTCGGAGCCTCAGTTGTAGTTGTTGGAGCCTCAGTTGTGGTTGTTGGAGCTGATGTTGTGGTTGTTGGAGCTGTTGTTGTGGTCGTTGGAGCCTCAGTTGTGGTCGTTGGAGCTGTTGTTGTTGTAGTTGGAGCCTCAGTTGTGGTCGTTGGAGCTGTTGTTGTTGTAGTTGGAGCTATTGTTGTGGTAGTTGGAGCTGTTGTTGTGGTAGTTGGTGCCTCAGTTGTGGTCGTTGGAGCTGTTGTTTTTGTAGTTGGAGCTATTGTTGTGGTAGTTGGTGCCTCAGTTGTGGTAGTTGGAGCTGTTGTTGTGGTAGTTGGTGCCTCAGTTGTGGTAGTTGGAGCTATTGTTGTGGTAGTTGGACCTGTTGTTGTGGTCGTTGGAGACTCAGTTGTGGTCGTTGGAGCCTCAGTTTTGGTCGTTGGAGCCTCAGTTGTGGTCGTTGGAGCTGTTGTTGTGGTCGTTGGAGCTCTTGTTGTGGTCGTTGGAGCTGTTGTTGTTGTAGTTGGAGCTGATGTTGTTGTAGTTGGAGCTGTTGTTGTGGTCGTTGGAGCCTCAGTTGTGGTAGTTGGAGCTGTTGTTGTGGTCGTCGGAGCCTCAGTTGTAGTTGTTGGAGCCTCAGTTGTGGTTGTTGGAGCTGATGTTGTGGTTGTTGGAGCTGTTGTTGTGGTCGTTGGAGCCTCAGTTGTGGTCGTTGGAGCTGATGTTGTTGTAGTTGGAGCTGTTGTTGTGGTCGTTGGAGCCTCAGTTGTAGTTGTTGGAGCCTCAGTTGTGGTTGTTGGAGCTGTTGTTGTGGTAGTTGGAGCCTCAGTTGTGGTTGTTGGAGCTGTTGTTGTTGTAGTTGGAGCCTCAGTTGTGGTTGTTGAAGCCTCAGTTGTGGTAGTTGGAGCTGATGTTGTAGTTGTTGGAGCCTCAGTTTTGGTTGTTGGAGCTGTTGTTGTGGTAGTTGGAGCTGTTGTTGTGGTAGTTGGAGCCTCAGTTGTGGATGTTGGAGCTGTTGTTGTGGTAGTTGGAGCTGTTGTTGTGGTCGTTGGAGCCTCAGTTGTTGTTGTTGGAGCTGATGTAGTGGTCGTTGGAGCCTCAGTTGTTGTAGTTGGAGCTGTTGTTGTGGTCGTCGGAGCCTCAGTTGTAGTTGTTGGAGCCTCAGTTGTGGTTGTTGGAGCCTCAGTTGTGGTTGTTGGAGCCTCAGTTGTAGTTGTTGGAGCCTCAGTTGTGGTTGTTGGAGCTGTTGTTGTGGTAGTTGGAGCCTCAGTTGTGGTTGTTGGAGCTGTTGTTGTGGTAGTTGGTGCCTTAGTTGTGGTTGTTGGAGCTGTTGTTGTTGTAGTTGGAGCTGTTGTTGTTGTAGTTGGAGCTGATGTTGTGGTCGTTGGAGCTGATGTTGTGGTCGTTGGAGGTGGTGTTGTGGTTGTTGGAGCTGTTGTTGTGGTAGTTGGAGCTGTTGTTGTGGTCGTTGGAGCCTCAGTTGTGGTTGTTGGAGCTGTTGTTGTGGTCGTTGGAGCCTCAGTTGTTGTTGTTGGAGCTGATGTAGTGGTCGTTGGAGCCTCAGTTGTGGTAGTTGGAGCTGTTGTTGTGGTCGTCGGAACCTCAGTTGTAGTTGTTGGAGCCTCAGTTGTGGTTGTTGGAGCTGATGTTGTGGTTGTTGGAGCTGTTGTTGTGGTCGTTGGAGCCTCAGTTGTGGTCGTTGGAGCTGATGTTGTTGTAGTTGGAGCTGTTGTTGTGGTCGTTGGAGCCTCAGTTGTAGTTGTTGGAGCTGTTGTTGTGGTCGTTGGAGCCTCAGTTGTAGTTGTTGGAGCCTCAGTTGTGGTTGTTGGAGCTGTTGTTGTGGTAGTTGGAGCCTCAGTTGTGGTTGTTGGAGCTGTTGTTGTTGTAGTTGGAGCCTCAGTTGTGGTTGTTGAAGCCTCAGTTGTGGTTGTTGGAGCTGATGTTGTAGTTGTTGTAGCCTCAGTTGTGGTTGTTGGAGCTGATGTTGTTGTAGTTGGAGCTGTTGTTGTGGTCGTTGGAGCCTCAGTTGTAGTTGTTGGAGCCTCAGTTGTGGTTGTTGGAGCTGTTGTTGTGGTAGTTGGAGCTGTTGTTGTGGTAGTTGGTGCCTCAGTTGTGGTTGTTGGAGCTGTTGTTGTTGTAGTTGGAGCTGTTGTTGTTGTAGTTGGAGCTGATGTTGTGGTCGTTGGAGCTGATGTTGTGGTCGTTGGAGCTGTTGTTGTGGTAGTTGGAGCCTCAGTTGTGGTCGTTGGAGCCTCAGTTGTGGTCGTTGGAGCTGTTGTTGTTGTAGTTGGAGCTGATGTTGTGGTCGTTGGAGCTGTTGTTGTGGTCGTTGGAGCTGTTGTTGTGGTCGTTGGAGCCTCATTTGTGGTCGTTGGAGCTGTTGTTGTTGTAGTTGGAGCCTCAGTTGTGGTTGTTGGAGCTGTTGTTGTTGTAGTTAGAGCCTCAGTTGTGGTTGTTGGAGCTGTTGTTGTTGTAGTTGGAGCCTCAGTTGTGGTCGTTGGAGCCTCAGTTGTGGTTGTTGGAGCCTCAGTTGTGGATGTTGGAGCTGTTGTTGTGGTAGTTGGACCTGTTGTTGTGGTCATTGGAGCCTCAGTTGTTGTTGTTGGAGCTGATGTAGTGGTCGTTGGAGCGTCAGTTGTGGTAGTTGGAGCTGTTGTTGTGGTCGTCGGAGCCTCAGTTGTAGTTGTTGGAGCCTCAGTTGTGGTTGTTGGAGCTGATGTTGTTGTAGTTGGAGCTGTTGTTGTGGTCGTTGGAGCCTCAGTTGTAGTTGTTGGAGCCTCAGTTGTGGTTGTTGAAGCTGTTGTTGTGGTAGTTGGAGCCTCAGTTGTGGTTGTTGGAGCTGTTGTTGTGGTAGTTGGAGCTGTTGTTGTGGTAGTTGGTGCCTCAGTTGTGGTTGTTGGAGCTGTTGTTGTTGTAGTTGGAGCTGTTGTTGTTGTAGTTGGAGCTGATGTTGTGGTCATTGGAGCTGATGTTGTGGTCGTTGGAGCTGTTGTTGTGGTCGTTGGAGCTGTTGTTGTGGTCGTTGGAGCCTCAGTTGTGGTCGTTGGAGCCTCAGTTGTGGTCGTTGGAGCTGTTGTTGTTGTAGTTGGAGCCTCAGTTGTGGTCGTTGGAGCTGTTGTTGTTGTAGTTGGAGCCTCAGTTGTGGTTGTTGGAGCTGTTGTTGTTGTAATTGGAGCCTCAGTTGTGGTTGTTGAAGCCTCAGTTGTGGTAGTTGGAGCCTCAGTTGTGGTTGTTGGAGCTGTTGTTGTTGTAGTTGGAGCCTCAGTTGTGGTTGTTGAAGCCTCAGTTGTGGTTGTTGAAGCTGTTGTTGTGGTTGGTGGAGCCTCAGTTTTGGTCGTCGGAGCCTCAGTTGTGGTTGTTGGAGCTGTTGTTGTGGTTGTTGGAGCTGTTGTTGTGGTCGTCGGAGGCTCAGTTGTTGTAGTTGGAGGCTCAGTTGTTGTAGTTGGAGCCTCAGTTGTGGTTGTTGGAGCTGATGTTGTTGTAGTTGGAGCCTCAGTTGTGGTCGTTGGAGCTGTTAGTGTTGTAGTTGGAGCCTCAGTTGTGGTTGTTGGAGCTGATGTTGTTGTAGTTGGAGCCTCAGTTGTGGTCGTTGGAGCTGTTGTTGTTGTAGTTGGAGCCTCAGTTGTGGTTGTTGGAGCTGTTGTTGTGGTAGTTGGAGCTGTTGTTGTGGTAGTTGGAGCTATTGTTGTGGTAGTTGGAGCTGTTGTTGTGGTAGTTGGTGCCTCAGTTGTGGTAGTTGGAGCTGTTGTTGTGGTAGTTGGTGCCTCAGTTGTGGTAGTTGGAGCTGTTGTTGTGGTAGTTGGTGCCTCAGTTGTGGTAGTTGGAGCTATTGTTGTGGTAGTTGGACCTGTTGTTGTGGTAGTTGGAGCCTCAGTTGTGGTCGTTGGAGCTGTTGTTGTGGTCGTTGGAGCTGTTGTTGTGGTCGTTGGAGCTTCAGTTGTGGTCGTTGGAGCTTCAGTTGTGGTTGTTGGAGCTGTTGTTGTGGTCGTTGGAGCTGTTGTTGTGGTCGTTGGAGCTGTTGTTGTTGTAGTTGGAGCTGATGTTGTGGTTGTTGGAGCCTCAGTTGTGGTCGTTGGAGCCTCAGTTGTTGTCGTTGGAGCTTCAGTTGTGGTAATTGGAGCTGTTGTTGTGGTAGTTGGAGCTGTTGTTGTGGTCGTTGGAGCCTCAGTTGTTGTCGTTGGAGCCTCAGTTGTTGTCGTTGGAGCCTCAGTTGTTGTCGTTGGAGCTTCAGTTGTGGTAATTGGAGCTGTTGTTGTGGTAGTTGGAGCTGTTGTTGTGGTCGTTGGAGCCTCAGTTGTTGTTGTTGGAGCTGTTGTAGTGGTTGTTGGAGCCTCAGTTGTGGTAGTTGGAGCTGTTGTTGTGGTCGTTGGAGCTGTTGTTGTGGTAGTTGGAGCATCTGTTGTAGTTGTTGGAGCCTCAGTTGTGGTTGTTGGAGCTGATGTTGTGGTCGTTGGAGCTGTTGTTGTGGTCGTTGGAGCTGTTGTTGTGGTCGTTGGAGCCTCATTTGTGGTCGTTGGAGCTGTTGTTGTTGTAGTTGGAGCCTCAGTTGTGGTCGTTGGAGCTGTTGTTGTTGTAGTTAGAGCCTCAGTTGTGGTTGTTGGAGCTGTTGTTGTTGTAGTTGGAGCCTCAGTTGTGGTCGTTGGAGCCTCAGTTGTGGTTGTTGGAGCCTCAGTTGTGGATGTTGGAGCTGTTGTTGTGGTAGTTGGACCTGTTGTTGTGGTCATTGGAGCCTCAGTTGTTGTTGTTGGAGCTGATGTAGTGGTCGTTGGAGCGTCAGTTGTGGTAGTTGGAGCTGTTGTTGTGGTCGTCGGAGCCTCAGTTGTAGTTGTTGGAGCCTCAGTTGTGGTTGTTGGAGCTGATGTTGTTGTAGTTGGAGCTGTTGTTGTGGTCGTTGGAGCCTCAGTTGTAGTTGTTGGAGCCTCAGTTGTGGTTGTTGGAGCTGTTGTTGTGGTAGTTGGAGCTGTTGTTGTGGTAGTTGGTGCCTCAGTTGTGGTTGTTGGAGCTGTTGTTGTTGTAGTTGGAGCTGTTGTTGTTGTAGTTGGAGCTGATGTTGTGGTCATTGGAGCTGATGTTGTGGTCGTTGGAGCTGTGTGTGTGGTCGTTGGAGCTGTTGTTGTGGTCGTTGGAGCCTCAGTTGTGGTCGTTGGAGCCTCAGTTGTGGTCGTTGGAGCTGTTGTTGTTGTAGTTGGAGCCTCAGTTGTGGTCGTTGGAGCTGTTGTTGTTGTAGTTGGAGCCTCAGTTGTGGTTGTTGGAGCTGTTGTTGTTGTAATTGGAGCCTCAGTTGTGGTTGTTGAAGCCTCAGTTGTGGTAGTTGGAGCCTCAGTTGTGGTTGTTGGAGCTGTTGTTGTTGTAGTTGGAGCCTCAGTTGTGGTTGTTGAAGCCTCAGTTGTGGTTGTTGAAGCTGTTGTTGTGGTTGGTGGAGCCTCAGTTTTGGTCGTCGGAGCCTCAGTTGTGGTTGTTGGAGCTGTTGTTGTGGTTGTTGGAGCTGTTGTTGTGGTCGTCGGAGGCTCAGTTGTTGTAGTTGGAGGCTCAGTTGTTGTAGTTGGAGCCTCAGTTGTGGTTGTTGGAGCTGATGTTGTTGTAGTTGGAGCCTCAGTTGTGGTCGTTGGAGCTGTTATTGTTGTAGTTGGAGCCTCAGTTGTGGTTGTTGGAGCTGATGTTGTTGTAGTTGGAGCCTCAGTTGTGGTCGTTGGAGCTGTTGTTGTTGTAGTTGGAGCCTCAGTTGTGGTCGTTGGAGCTGTTGTTGTGGTAGTTGGAGCTGTTGTTGTGGTAGTTGGAGCTATTGTTGTGGTAGTTGGAGCTGTTGTTGTGGTAGTTGGTGCCTCAGTTGTGGTAGTTGGAGCTGTTGTTGTGGTAGTTGGTGCCTCAGTTGTGGTAGTTGGAGCTATTGTTGTGGTAGTTGGACCTGTTGTTGTGGTAGTTGGAGCCTCAGTTGTGGTCGTTGGAGCTGTTGTTGTGGTCGTTGGAGCTGTTGTTGTGGTCGTTGGAGCTTCAGTTGTGGTTGTTGGAGCTGTTGTTGTGGTCGTTGGAGCTGTTGTTGTGGTCGTTGGAGCTGTTGTTGTTGTAGTTGGAGCTGATGTTGTGGTTGTTGGAGCCTCAGTTGTGGTCGTTGGAGCCTCAGTTGTTGTCGTTGGAGCTTCAGTTGTGGTAATTGGAGCTGTTGTTGTGGTAGTTGGAGCTGTTGTTGTGGTCGTTGGAGCCTCAGTTGTTGTTGTTGGAGCTGTTGTAGTGGTTGTTGGAGCCTCAGTTGTGGTCGTTGGAGCCTCAGTTGTTGTCGTTGGAGCCTCAGTTGTTGTCGTTGGAGCTTCAGTTGTGGTAATTGGAGCTGTTGTTGTGGTAGTTGGAGCTGTTGTTGTGGTCGTTGGAGCCTCAGTTGTTGTTGTTGGAGCTGTTGTAGTGGTTGTTGGAGCCTCAGTTGTGGTAGTTGGAGCTGTTGTTGTGGTAGTTGGAGCATCTGTTGTAGTTGTTGGAGCCTCAGTTGTGGTTGTTGGAGCTGTTGTTGTGGTAGTTGGAGCTGTTGTTGTGGTAGTTGGAGCGTCAGTTGTAGTTGTTGGAGCCTCAGTTGTGGTTGTTGGAGCTGTTGTTGTGGTCGTTGGAGCCTCAGTTGTTGTTGTTGGAGCTGTTGTTGTGGTCGTTGGAGCCTCAGTTGTTGTTGTTGGAGCTGTTGTAGTGGTCGTTGGAGCCTCAGTTGTGGTAGTTGGAGCTGTTGTTGTGGTCGTTGGAGCCTCAGTTGTGGTAGTTGGAGCTGTTGTTGTGGTAGTTGGAGCATCTGTTGTAGTTGTTGGAGCCTCAGTTGTGGTTGTTGGAGCTGTTGTTGTGGTAGTTGGAGCTGTTGTTGTGGTCGTTGGAGCCTCAGTTGTTGTTGTTGGAGCCTCAGTTGTGGTTGTTGGAGCTGATGTTGTGGTTGTTGGAGCCTCAGTTGTGGTCGTTGGAGCCTCAGTTGTGGTTGTTGGAGCCTCAGTTGTGGTCGTTGGAGCTGATGTTGTTGTAGTTGGAGCCTCAGTTGTAGTTGTTGGAGCCTCAGTTGTGGTTGTTGGAGCTGTTGTTGTTGGAGCTGTTGTTGTTGGAGCTGTTGTTGTGGTCGTTGGAGCTGTTGTTGTTGTAGTTGGAGCCTCAGTTGTGGTCGTTGGAGCTGTTGTTGTTGTAGTTGGAGCCTCAGTTGTGGTAGTTGGAGCCTCAGTTGTGGTTGTTGGAGCTGTTGTTGTTGTAGTTGGAGCTATTGTTGTGGTAGTTGGAACCTCAGTTGTGGTTGTTGGAGCTGTTGTTGTGGTCGTTGGAGCTGTTGTTGTTGTAGTTGGAGCCTCAGTTGTGGTCGTTGGAGCTGTTGTTGTTGTAGTTGGAGCCTCAGTTGTTGTAGTTGGAGCTGTTGTTGTGGTAGTTGGAGCCTCAGTTGTGGTAGTTGGAGCTGTTGTTGTGGTAGTTGGTGCCTCAGTTGTGGTAGTTGGAGCTGTTGTTGTGGTAGTTGGACCTGTTGTTGTGGTTGTTGGAGCCTCAGTTGTGGTTGTTGGAGCTGTTGTTGTGGTAGTTGGACCGGTTGTTGTGGTTGTTGGAGCCTCATTTGTGGTTGTTGAAGCTATTGTTGTGGTAGTTGGACCTGTTGTTGTGGTTGTTGGAGCCTCAGTTGTGGTTGTTGGAGCCTCAGTTGTGGTTGTTGGAGCTGTTGTTGTTGTTGCTGCTGCTGCTGAAGTAGTTGTATCTCCCCAAACAGTCCACCACAGACACACTATGTGACAAAAATATATTTTTTTAATATAAGCATTACATTTTGATTATTTTAATTTATTTATTTTATTTATAATTCATATATTATATAGAATTTAAATGTTTACTCACATATAATGAGGAACGTTTTCCTTCTGCCATTATATTTAGAAATAAAGGACCTGCTAAAACAAAATGTAAATATATATATATATATATATATAACTTGCCTCGCTTCATATATATATATGAAGCGAGGCAAGTGGATGTAGGCACAAAACCAGAAAACATGACTTAAATGCTCCAATTTTTTTTAAAGTCTAAGCTTTGCAGGGTTTTTTATTTAATGTACAAATATTTTTGCTGGGTCACAGCACTATTGCTGCTAGTCAAAGTCAATGGTCTGTGCAGTGTTTTGATAAGACATCATTATGTCATTTCTTTACAGGTCCAGAATGATTAGTCAAATGGCATTTAGGCTCAGGTGATTTGCTAAAATAATCTGGATGCGAAACTAAGGGACTGCTCAGTTTGCCTCCCAATTCAGAGGTTCTTTCAGAGGATGAAAACTTTGAAAATGACAATGCAGACTTTTAAGGCACAGCCTTTGAAATCTCTTAAGGTCAAACCGAAAGGTGACAGCAGAAACATTTCTTACAGACTTTTATATAGACTATATTTTCTAAGTGCTTCTGGGTCCATCAATATGACTAATTTAATGTAGATTAAACTCCATATAGCAAATTCAGGCATGCCCTAAGGTTCAGACATGTTATTGCAATATTAGTTAAGCAATTCTATGTTATAATAGTAAAATAGTGGACGTGGACAGTTTTCCTTCGTGTTTCTACAATACATAGTTTTACTTTTAATGCTTTAAAGTACATTACAGTATGCAATATAATAGCCTACTTAGATAATTTATCCTAATTTTTATTTAAAACAATTTAGTCACCAACATGAGATGAATCTAAGCTGGGCCGCAAAGCGTCCATTCGTTTTATCCTTTGTGGCCTCATTAGCTCAATTGCTAAAGTTGGATTGAATTAAAGTTTCATTTGTACACGCGGATGTGGCGTCACGAGGGTGGAGCTTGGGGCGCTTAAACCAATTGTGTTAACAAAAAAACTAAAACGTTTTACTTTTTTAAAAACGTTTTTAAAACGTTTGCTAAAACGTTTTACTTTACAAATAACTTTTGTAAAGTATTATGCCTTATCATGCTTTCTAAAATGTGATCCTTGATCACAAAACCTTAAGTAACACAGGAACATTTTAAGTAATAGGCAAAAATACATTGTATAGGTCTAAATTGTTGATTTTTCTTTTATGCCAAAAATCATTAGGATATTAAGTAGTACAGATCATGTTTCATAAAGATATTTTGCAAATGTCCTACCGTAATTATATAAAGACTTTATTTTTGTGAGTGGATGGCCTGCTACATCTCCTCTGATTAAGAACTTCAAATGCAATTTGATAATGTAAAAATCTCAATTTCATTTATTTCATTAAACGCAGCTTTGAATCAGCGCGCATTGTGTCTTGCTGTTAAACAACAGTACCTGATCCGGTCAGTAGGTGTCCCTGTTTCAACATCATTCATTCACTGGAAGAGCTAATGAGTTTATATAATACAGATGATCCGCAAAATAAACAATTTACGTCTAAATTCTAAGAATACATAGAATTTTATGTATAGCCACCGTGTTGTGAAGGCCGAGACTGCCATATAAACATGTACAAGTAAACGGGGAGCTGTGTTTTTCTCAATTAAAAGCACAATAACATTTACATCTCTCAACAGCTTCAATGCTTGACAAGCATGAGTTTTCACAATTTTTGTACTCGGTGTAGATTCGAAAAAGCATCGCTTGAGAAATGAAAATATTAATGTGCTTTTTATTTCGACTGGCTGCAGTTCCCTCATTTGATTCCCCCCCCAGTGGCGGTCATATCGCAGTAAAAGGCCAAATTGGTCACTGTGGTGTCTGTATTTCAATAGTCTATACCAACAAGGGGGCAAGCCATTTTTAAATTTATCAAACGTCATCTCTTTCCTCAGCACGTGATCCAGTAGTCACTTTACTGTTCACTCTTTCTTCCACACTCTTTAAAAATAGCTTTATATAAGCTTTAGCTCGATCTAGGTTAACTGAGACCGGCTTAGGCTATAATAGCACTTATGCACTGTTGCCCTTATGTTGCTCACGTTGCTTTCATTGTTTGTCTCATTTGTAAGTCTCTTCGGTCAAAAGCGCCATCTTAATGATTAATTGTACGTGTAAATGTTAAATATCATTGCATTCTTAGGTTCCGCATGACTCATGTGTTGTAGTACGAACAAAATCCAATAGATGGCGCTAGCTTTCAATATGGTATTCAGTGGACCTCTTTCTTGACATGAATTAGTTTAAACCTATAGCCTCGCGGTTAACAAACAATTGACAGCAAAATGTTCAAAAACTTTGTTCAAGTATCTCATTCCTAACTGACTGTCAATATGGAATAAATGAATAAGGGCAGCATTTCAGGCACAAATTATGGAGCTACCCCTTAGCCTATAGGTCTAGCCTATCAAATAAAACAAACAAAACGCGCAGCATATATCCACCAAGTAGGCATTTTCTCTTAATAAATCTCTGTGGAAGAATGTGTACAAAAAAGTTTAAATCATTCCCTGAGAGCAATTAAAACACAAAAGTCCTGACCTAGCCACTTCCAGGACTTCAAAATATCAAACTCCCATCAGTTATTATGTTCAAGAAAACAACATTTAGCAGCAATAAGGACTCAAATGTGAACCATCCAATCATCCATTAAGCAACTTGCCGCATTACCTTGAAGTAGCTACTGAAATATGAAGAATGTAAATGTCGGCTAATTGGTTGTATTATTGTATGTCCCCAATGTTTATTTTACATTTATTTACAGAGAGCAAGTCTCTGTTTATAATCTTTCACTAGCTTCAAAGCTACTCATCAAAGCTATAATGATTAAAATAAAATGATAACGGTACAGTTCTCAAAGGCAGCACACTAAACAGAATTACACCAAAATGCCTTAAATGATCGCTTACTCAAAACAGGAAACAGGCAATAGATAAGTGTTAAATGTAAACTTTTTTAAATACTAAAATATATAAATAAATAAATCTACAATTTCACGTTGCGCATTACAAGCAAGAAGCACTCCAACAATTTATAATTTGTCTTGATGTCAACTTACCCTTTATCTCTGTTCAAATTCATAACCATGCGCATTAAAAGTGAAATTGTTCTTACAAAACTCCTTGCGATTTGTCCTCTTGGGGAAAAATTAGCAAACTGGTGAGACAAAACTGTAGAAGATGTTTTAACATTGACGTTTGGAAGGTGGGGCAAATGTGACTGATCGCTGTGCGCGTACTGAAACAGAACGATGTGTTGATTTATTCCCTGTCAACAATGAAGGGTGTATGTCTAAACATTGCTGATTTAGGCTGAACTCAGTTCAATAAGAATCAGGTACCCGTCCGTTACCGTATTTCCTAAAACAACCAAGCATCGGGTTTTTAATTCAAATTGCAAAACTTGATTTTATGCGACCTACAAAAACCGTGGATATTGATTTTATATATAGGCTATAATATATATATATATATATATATATATATATATATATATATATATATATAGCCTATATAGGCTATATATAAAAACTTTTAAATAGAAACACATTTACAAATCTGTCTGTATGTATCTTTTTCGCTTGATGTCTAAAAATGTAACTAGTTTATTTTTCACAGAGAATTTGTTAATAGGCCTACTTCTTATTTTTGTAATGTATAGCCTACAATGCCATTCGATGTGAAAGGTATAGGCTATTGAAGAGGGATTTAATTCGCATTTGTCAATGGTTTGTATCTCGCATGTAAAATGCCTCTATAAATGAAAAAAAGGAATCAAAAGGAATTAGGCTATGAAATTATACACATGTATATTATGTAATTAAGGAAGAATTCCATATCATAACTTAAAATATTCACCATTACAATATTTGATATAGCAGGCTAAATATCGATTAATATCAAATATTGTAATAATTGATATAGCTTTACAATATTTAATACAATATTAATATAAAAATGGGTACCAACAAATGATTATAAGAAGTACAAAACACAATACAAAATTTTCTCCGTTTCTTTTATTCGTTTTGAGGGTGTGAACAGAGCTGTATAACAACGTTTCATGCGCACATATCCATAGATATACAAACAAGATGAACACAATTCGTTTTTCTTTTGCTGTCAAGGTTTTGTTCTGATGGCATTGGGTGTGTCAACCACACTTGAAAGAACTCCTACGAACAGACATGCATGTGCCTAGGCACACCTTTTAAAGTTATCTACTGACAATATAATATTGTTTATTCAACATTCGTATTGTAATTGAAATTACAATTGCAATTTTTTTTCTGTACTTTTTTATTCTTTAAATAGCCTACCACAAAGCATGTTCACAGTATAATTTAAGTATAATATATATATAAATAATTTATTTCTTGTATTTGTCTTTGGTTGAACTTTTAAAACCAAAGTCTTACAGAACTCACTGCAATTGTATAGCATATATACTTCTTGCTTATTTTTCTCCTATCACTCTCGTTCTACAATTCACAGAGCTGGTCACACAAACTAAACTTGTATAGATTTGTCAACAAGACTCATGTAAACTATTGTCAGAACATATATGCACACAAAAGCTGTTCAGCCAAGAAAAAGCTGTTCACCAGGTACAAGAAAAATGGTATAACTTTGATTTCTTATATAGAAACTTATAGTTGTAGAAACACTACAAAACAAGATTTTTAATAGAAAAGGAATTTATCATTTTTATAGTATGTTCACTTCATCTTCACTTAACCTTCCACCAGTTTAGAATTCATAGTGGTTTCCAAATACAAATCTATTGGCTGTGATACTAGAAACTAGTTTGAAACCTTTTGCACTTTTGGGTAATATTGTAATGTTTCCACACAGTACTGATGAATTAAATCCATGAAAATGATTAGCTAAGAATATACAGAAGCATCTATGACAATAGAAATCAGCAACATGGCTAAGAAATTGGCATAAAACAGTGTTTTAAATACATGCTGTGCATGGTAAACAACCATTAGGGATACCAGAAATAAGAACCAGATGTCTGGTGGCTCTGGGTTTTCAGTCTGAAGTTGTGAGGCAAGTTTCTCATATTACTTGATTACTATAGTTGTAAAATAACAAAGGAGAGAAACAAAGGTGAGAGTTAAGAGTAAAAAAGGCAGAAGAAATGTTGAGGGTTCTGTATGAAGGTACTCACAGCATGTAGTGCTATTTAAGTTTCTATTTCAATTTGGCTGAAAAAGAAAGAGAATGCACAGTAAATAGACTGCATAATACATAGTACATATCTGTTAGTCTAAACATAACATATTTCTTGTGAAATATAAACTTGGGGGTCCTGGATTTCATAAATTAGGCCTTCAACTCAAATGTTTAGTGACTGGTTAGATCTAAATAGTCTAATCAGTTCAAGTTTTGTAAACAGAAAGTTGCCACAAGTGATGATTTTTGATTGTGCCTATTGAAAATTTTCAATGTAACCAGAAAGTTTTGAGTTGATGCCTGAATATGTTTTGCAGTGTTGGTACAAAACAAGTTCTTCGTTGTGTCTTGCTTAAAGAGCAGGTGAGAATAAGGAGGGAGTGTACAGTCAAAAAGAGGTAATATAGAGGATGAGGTCAGTTACTTCAAAAGAACATTTTTTAGTGGGTGGAAGTGTATGAAAAGAAAATGACAGCAGGAATGATATTGAGCTATTGCATAACAAAGCCTTTATACAGGATTGTTTGTTCTAGATGGTAAAGGCTACCAATATTCATTATATACATATATTTTATATAAAAAAATGTATATATTTTTAACAAAGTGAAAATATTCCCACCTAGCACATGTACGCAAGACGTCTGCTAAAGATCTGGAAAACACCTGCTGTGTTAAACATCTTAGAAAGAGCAGTTTTGCATCCATTCTAAATCATAAACATCTTACAGATGTCTGTTCATGTCTATATGACATCTGACAGCAGACGGATTGCAGATGAGCAAACTATGTGCATATTGCAGATGTCTTGCAGATGTAAATGCAAACGTCAGAGAGGCTATCAGGGTTTACACTGTTTTAAAGAAACACAACACAAAGTGCTCAATAAAAAACACAAGCAATACCGATTAATTTAAATTGGGTGGAATACAGATGAATTTATATTCTCTAAAAATCAAGATGATAAGCAATTCTTCAGATAGCCCATGAAGCGCACTGGGCACTGCTTTTTGCTTCGCATGTTTCTGCACAGATTTTCTACAATATGTGAACACATATAGGCTATCTGCATGCACATTTTCTTCTCACCACGCACATGCGCATTTATTTTCCGAAGCACTAAACAAGCCGCATTTGTTTTTTTATTGCACAGCCAATAATAACATTGCACTTTTATCTTGTTAGACTGGAATTGTCACTTGCCTTCGTAATCTTTATTAGATAATAATCTTCGTAAAAGACCATTGTAGGCTACTGTACAATGTAATCTGATAATGTAAGAGAAAAGAGTCGAAAGAGTAAAATATTTTCATAATTTCATGCATGTTTAAACTAAAAAATAATAATCCTACAGAATTAACATCAAGCTGGACAAACGGCAATTAAAAGTACGCAATTGCTCTGAAACAACCCGCCACAATGTGTAAAACATCATGTTTTTATTATTTTTGTACAAATTGAAATCAGCAATCCAAGTTGAGAGATAAGAGGGTTATCTTAGGACACATCGGATTCTTCTGTGTGAATTGTTGACGTAAATGTGCTTATGACTGCATCTGAATTTCAGTTAAAATAAAGAGCTGGAATGCATTGAAACGTCGAAAGGCGTAGAAACCGGTTTAACATAATATTCTAACATTTCAAAAGAGTATTTTGTATGCATGTTGCTGATGTTTTGGGTGGAGTGGGGTGGAGGGATTGCTGCACCTAAACATAAGCATATCTGGCAGAAACCTGACGAAAGCAATCGACGTCGATCTTACGGAAAGTCTCCATGGTAACACAAGTTTCCGGCAAAGAAATTAGGGTTGATACTGATATTAATCACCTATAATTAAAAATAAATAAATACGTAAATAGATAAATACAAATAAAATAATTATACAACGAAAAAAGTTCTTGATTTGAACTATTAGTTAATTATTATTTTAAAGGTTAGCCTAATTTTGTAAGACAGCATTTAAAAAAAATACCTTAACCATATTAGGAAATTCAAAAATGGTACTCTTGTACAAAGGTTACATTGCTGAGAATGCTGAAAAATAAATGCATTGTAAATTCATATTCTTCTGTTCAAATCACGGACAGCGTATAATTATTTAGACATGCAGTGCAGCCATTATCTTGGCACACCCAATGAAATAGCCCTATGGCAGGTTAAATTGTCCCTCAATTCTGCAATATCTATACAGACCTGCGATGGCTGTTATTGGTGTTGTGCAACGAAACATAAACAATTCTGTTTCGTTTTTTTTAATATAAGGCTTAGGCTAGTTTTTTTGGGAAATAAGTGGCTTTGTCTAAATATAGGCCTAATAAACTATTTCGATTTAAACTAATCATTTGCTTGTCAGTCCTTTCTATTTTGATCGCTTTATATGTTTTAGCGTTGTCCAGTATGAAGTAAAATCCCACTTTTAATATTTCGAGGGTTAGCCTATTAGAATAATCCACTGAATTATAAATTAGACTAAATTGTATCTGGCTGCATAGAATGAACTAATCGCGAATTCAATACTTTTTACATGTGCCCTTAGGAAAATTGTAGATATAGTTTAGGCCTACTTGTGGTATGTGTAGTAAAACCACAGTTTCCTCGCTTTAGTTTCACTATAGGTTATGTGTAGTATACACATGGTATGCTAATTAATCTGCTACAAAAACAATGGTTAATACTTTTACTGCAAAACCATATTACGCTAGGCCACACAATTTCTTCTGCTCATTGGGACTCGAGCGGAAACGTTAGGACAGAGATTATTAATGCATGGCAGTGTAAAAGCACTATAAAACCATTAATAGTAAGAACATCAAAATTGAGCACCTTCAGAAGCGCCCTCGGTGATTTGGTTCTGGTATTTCTGAGATCAGTCACAGCACATGACAGACAGACAGAGAGAGACACACGTCGTCTAGAGTTATTATACCACAAAACCTTAGATACCATTTGGAGGAAGTAAGGGGGGTGGAAACTGACAAGCCCCTTACCCAAGTTGGGGGCGGGATAACTTGTTCGCTGTAGGCTACAATGTAGCATGGGAGTGTTTAAAACTTAGTTGAGACGAGCCGTTTTGCAATTCGGCACAGTCACGCATAAAATGCAAATAGAAATAGACAAAACCTGCTGTTCTTGAAATTATTAATCAGCTCCTGCTACTATGTGGCAATTTTAGCTGTTTGGCTTGTCATAACCTTATTTATTTTGCAATTGCGTGACTAATCGGCATAAAACCTGGTACAAAAGAAATTTGTCACTGCAACCTCTGTATCCTATCTCTCTCAAGGGCTGTGGTATGGTATAGCACTTGTGTCTTAAAAATGTGTTTAACGCTTTACTTGTATAATGTCTACAGATCCCTAATAATAGACATAGGCCTATAGCTTAGCATAAGCTCATGGGTTATCCTTAAACACTTGGAAATGTTTCCTATTCAACCTGTTTTCACTCACTTTCATGACTCACACAGGATCATATATCATTGTTCTACATACTTTGTCTCGTTTTCATGTGATTGCTGTTATTGTGCTGACTGGAATACCACGCTTTTTCCCATGGTGCTCAAATATTACCCTTCGCAATACTAATAATTTTACCCAAACTTCTTTTATGCTGCTTATGGACACTAAATCCATGCACAAGAGAGGAAAAGTTGTTTGATGTTGACAAAAAACAACCTATTTCAGTCTTGACACTCAAGAGCACAGCTTCAGGTATATTTTGATCAGGGTGGATGTGCCCTTTCCTTTCTTTAGACTCTGACTCATGGTTTTGAGGCCTTGCACAGAGACATTTCATGTTAATATAAAGCAAGGAATGCACAATTACTGACTAAAGCCATGAATCATATGTTAATTTCTGATTTCATTGTGATGATAATTTTTCTTGAAGGTTAACTTTGATACCATTGTATGAGGTGCACCTGTCTTGACACTTCCTACATTTTTCTGAGCAACGGTTCGGATATTTATGGGTGTTGCGTACTAATGACACGATTTGAGAGTACAGTGAAAGTCATTAAACAATTAGTTGGTGCGTTTTTGAACAAGGAAAATACAATAGGCCTACATGCGCTACATTTTGCAATAAAACTGCACACTACCATTTTTAAACATAATAATTGTATATAATAATAATTAATAAAATCAAATAAATTCATTTGAAATGTAATCATTTAACAAATTTTTGGAAAATTAAAAATGTGACTTTATGCATACAGTCATAAATATATATATTTTAAAGCATAGCATACAGCATGCACAAATATACATTTAAACACAAATACTTGCATACACCTGATGCAAGGGCTCACACAAAAAGTATCCCTGTGTTCTGTACATAGACAAACACATATCAAATTGTTTTATCTCACTATAGAAGTGGACCACAAATAAGTGTGTACAGATGCAGCACATGGATTTCAGTAAATAGGCTAGAAGGTCTTTTAGTCTGCCCCATGGATCTTTACCCCATCATGAGGCAGATTCCTACAATGGCTTTTGGTAGCTGCAAGAACCTGCAAATGTGATGTAGGTCAAACCTCTAATGTGGCCCTTCCTAATATTCAGGTCATCATCCACCTCACCCCAAATTACACATCTGCTGCTCTGACTTGAATCACGGAGCAAAAATGCAAACATACCCGTATATGCCCTACACAGCTATAATTCTCACTTAGCAAAGTTTTACACTCTCATCTATGACGCATAGATGAGAGACCCTATACCGTAAACCTTAAAGTTGAATACCTTTGCATCTCCTTATCTCCAATTTTAACATCATATTATAATCACACATTTGCGCGCACACACCGCCACAGCTAGAATAATAATGACACATCTTGTCCTTTTGTCCACTCCGTTTTCATCATTGAATTCTGTGCATACTGTACCCGTCTTGTACACAATTTTTCACTCCCTGTAGGCCTACACCTGTGATGTGACAATACAAGTGAATTGAACAATTGTACAGTGTAGTTCTACTACCTAATAGCAATTCTTCATGGGATTATATTCAAAGACCAAATTTGATAAAAGCCCAAAATAAACAATTGAACTTCAAAACCAATAAAGAACAGTCCACTGATTTGACAAAGGCTTTGGATTCTTGGCCAACCTTCCTCAAGTTCAGAACGGTGTCAACAGCGCCTGCTGGTGGACAATAACAGACAGTTCATGGTTACTGACAAGCGCTTGTCTTTAGGTCATAGTGAAGGATCTTGACATATTATTATGTTATCATGTTTTTATTGTTTTATTTGTATTTTTTGAGTTATTACTTAATCAATACAAACCCAACTCCACAGTAAACAACTATTAGAATGCACAATAAAAAACACGATTTTTGAAAATCTGTAGAAGTTAGCTGTTTTTGCAAATGAATTCAAATGAAGACAGTACACAAGACAAGGATGTGGGTCCTTTACCTTTTATTAATAATGTAGGTATTTCGATTTTCCATTGTCGAGTTTTTATTACCTCAAAGCTCCTCAACATTGCTTGACAAGACTTGAATGTTCTATTAAAAATCTTGGCAAACTATACAGAGGTCGCTGAGTACCAAAGGATTATAGGACAGTTTGTGTTATGCAATTTGAAAAGAATCCTTAAAGACCTTCTTTAGAGCCATTTAATCAAAATCATTAAAAATAGCATTTATTATATTGGTAAACAAAAATAAACTAAAAACAGTTGAGACGTACATTTATGTATAAAAAATAACCCTAAATAAGAAACATTCTAAAATATAGTAAACTAAAATATTCTTTCAAAAAAATCCATATAAAAAGAATTACAAAAGAATAAAGAAAATGATGCAGATCAGTAACAAACTGTACCTCAACTCTGGCCGGTGGATGCATAGCATACACTCTTATTTAATAACACAACTGCATGCATACGCATGACCGTACGTTGTCACTACAGCAGAAAATGTCTCAGGGTGGACAAGTAAACAGCATGACGCTTGACTTCCATTGAAATGAATTCACAATGCACCAATGGAAACGTAGAGATGACGCAAGCATCCACATGTACACAAACACACATGCCAAACAACGGCATATTCTAGAATTCACTAGAAGTGCGTAATTGTAAAACAGGCCAATTATTCCCCAAACATAGAAAATGGACAAAACACCATTTGTTTTGTGTGCAAATCTTTTCTGGAAGTAACATGAGTTGGCAGTGAATTCATTTTGGCAAAATATTACTAAACTGTCCCTTGGGGATCATTAAACTAGTATTCATCTATGAAGTGCTCCATTTCCCTGCAACCAGATCGGAATTTTTTAGCATTATGACTTTACAATTAAAAAGCTGAGAATATTTACAATGCGTGAAAAGTGAAGCGGTTTTGCTACCTCCACCAATTTGCCCTGTCATTTCGGAGTGGTTAGTTAGGTGACTGGACTACTATGTACACAAAAAGCTGAGGTATCACTAAAAAATGTGCAATTTCTATGATATGACCATCCAAAAGCACTGTTAATGCATCTGCATTGTTAAAAATGTACCTTAACCTTCAAGCGTAAAAAGTTTTTCGTACCG
Organism: Oreonectes daqikongensis; assembly: GCA_026939265.1. Classification (NCBI taxonomy): domain Eukaryota; kingdom Metazoa; phylum Chordata; class Actinopteri; order Cypriniformes; family Nemacheilidae; genus Oreonectes; species Oreonectes daqikongensis. The sequence goes on from JAOTQM010000031.1 coordinate 2,706,790, forward strand.
TTAAATGGGAGATTTTAAACAGCATCACTTATTCCTCCACTTTTTTCCTCAGTGGGTTCACATAAAATGTTTAGAAACCTGAGGAGAAATGATCTGATGCTATGTGTAAACCAGCATAAAGGACGTAACTGTTATCTTTAAATCAAGATAATCATTATTCTACATTTACTTCCAGAAAACTCTGGATTTTATCCACAAACATACAAAAATATAAGTTCCGAAAACCTAAGATTTAATACACATGAAGATGTTGCATAATACTACTAGTCATAACACAACATTCAGTACGCAAAGCTCTCAGTTTTAGTAAACAGCTCGGGAATGCTTTGGAAAAATTAATCCTATCGATTTTCGTCAATACACCCACGCTTGCAATTGTTTTAGTCAACTCAATCTCATACTACAACAAAGCTTAAGCGAATAAAACCTGTCCCTTGCAAACCACTTTCTTGGTCACTTTATTTCCTTATTTTTCACCTCACGAGTCTCCTCCACCTCCCATTCTGCCTTCTCACACGGGTTCCTTTCTTCCCTTATACGTACAAAATTTCCTTTTCATCTTTAACCAAACACTTCTTTATTATTAACCAAATATTATCTTAGTTGCGTTACTCCAACACAAGCATAGGGTATTGAGGATGTCTTGCTTATTTACAAATCCTGTGCACAAAACACCCCGTTTTAACAGCATCCAGAACTTATACCATTCCCAGGCTCCCCAAATCGCGTTGGTTTTATTTTTTGTCTCCTCCTCACTGTTGTTTTTCCTCCTCTTCGGTGATGCCCTGGGCCTTCAACTCCTCCAGTATGTTGTCAAGATAGCCCGGGTCTGGATAGCCGTGTCCAGTAAGATTGGAGCCAAATTCTGTTTTGTGATGGATCTCATTCCAGATGACAGTGTCGGATTCTCCTGTTGTGCTGGAGGTGCCAACCGAGAAGATCAGTCTTCGATCCCATGCCACCAATAACATCCTTAACACCTGAGAACATGATTGAAATATGTGGATATGATTAGAAACACTTTTGCCAAGTTCCAGATGTCCCACAGTTATTCATTTCTGTGCTTCTTCATGTGCTTATACCAAAACTTTATTTTAGAGTAAAATTTTGTAGGAGGACTTGCCTTGCGCCCTTTTTCATTATCTGGGAGATAGCAATGACGGGGAAATCCTCTTGCAGTGAATGGCTTCCCTGGGTTTGGATGCCCTGGACCCTAAAAAGAAAGAATGTATTTAATATAGTACTAAACAGACAAAATATATACACAAAGTGTGTCTTTAAAGAAAGATCTTCAGTAAAACTGCTTAGGTATGTAAGGGCAAGCATGATGCATTAAAAATTGTTTGTCGTCTCATATGACAGCAACCCATTCAACTGAGTTGTACTTTTAAGGGTTTAGATAGCTTAATACAAATGGATTAGTCATACCTGTATACCGGACGGTATGTTGTAGATGATACGAATGGTTTCGCAGTCCGAGTGTCCTGGCAGCGAGTGAGGGATGACATGGTACTCCATCTTACCGGGTGGCTGGTTGCCAGTTTTTACTCCGTAAATTGTCTTGCATGTGGGACACTGCAAGCTGCCATCTTTGTTGCCGTTGTTGTACATAGCCACCAGACACTGCAGATGATACAGATGGCCACATTGCGTCAATCTTCCTATTGACTCTGTACGTGAAACGCTTGCCACACCTGGACCCTTATATCCCGATGATCCACCCAAAGCTTCCATGCATATCGTGCAATCCTGAAAGGATACGGAATGCATACATAACACATCCTTGGTTTACATGTTTTTAGATAAAAGAAGAATAAGTGAATTATTTGTTACGGCTGTTTTAAGTGTGAAATCTTATGTAATCATTAAATCTCACGTTATGCAATCCACATGCAACATGAGCGGGTGTGATGCATGCCTGGAAACATACCTGTGAAACTTTTGACAGGTACTTATTCATTAAATTAGGCTTTATTTCAGCGGCAAATAAATTAAAACCATTATACATTTTTTACACTTTATAGACGTTTTTTCACAAATGTGTAGAGTGTAGTTAGATTCAAATCATTTCATTGGTTTTGTACAATTTCAAAAATCGTGTAGTGTAATTTCATCTCTTTTACACAGAAACAGTTTGCGTTCCTGTGCTGAAGCCGGTTCCTGTTTCGACCGGTTCTCGGAGAAAACGCAAGACCAAGATATTTTGCACAACGTGACCGCCATCGAGATGACAGGTAACCGAAATATTTACTTTGTATGCGTTTTAGAATAGTTTGTGTAGCAAGCAAGCTAGCTAGTGCGTATCAAGATGATGGAAAGTTTCCTTCGTGATCCACTGCTTTGTTAGTTCATTCAACATCTTCTAACAAGAGATGTTAGTACAATAGCTAGCCCAAACAACTGTTTTTGTTCATATGAGGCGCTACATTTCTCCGCCCCCACACCATACGTCATCAGTTCCAGTCCAGCAAGTTTTTAGGGTCGAAGTTGAACCGATCTTTCCAGACCGGAACTACCTATTTTGCAGTGGAAATGAGCAAACGGTTCGAGAACGGCAACAGGCAGGCAATCGACACCAGAACCACGTCGGTGGTAAAGAGCTAAAAGAGGACTCGGGGTCGTGTGCTGCCTGCGCAAACCACCTAGCTCATGAAGAAATACTGAGGATGTCTTACTTCTTCTGGTGGATTCCTGACCTTCTGAAAGTATTTCTTCACCACCTCCTCTGACGTTCTTCCTGAAAAACACATCAGCTATGTTAAATATGCAAAGACTTTAAGACTTCAAACATGGGGGGCGTGTCATTAATGACAAGCTAATGTGCATGCGAGCAGTTAAATTTAGAATTTTGACTCCAAGGCCCCCAGTTTATTCCACAATATACCCAATACAATATTTTAGAGCTTGTCATTACATTTAACATAAAAATGGCCAAGTAATAAGAAATGTCTTGTTGCTTAGTTTTAGAAAATATATTTCAATGCTCTGCATTTCATTTCTTGAGGCCCCCTTGGAAGTCAGCTGGGCCCCCTTGTGGCAAAAAGACATACCACCTTCAGTCCGATGCAGACAAAGTATTTCAATCCACACACCACATTCTGTGTCACTTTCCTATTTCTGCAGAAATTCAATGTCAAGGCACCAGTGAATTGAAAATAATGCAAACTGTCACCATCTATTGGATTGTGTTTGCGTTGCATCAATTTAGTCGTTTTGGATCAAAATCCTATATTTACCATGTTTAAGGTTTGAATAATCTGAACCAGATGAAAGTTCACATGTATCTCTAATGTTTTGGGAACGAGGGCGATAACAGTAACTCCCCTTGAATGAGATTTTCTCTATCCTTGGTTATCCAGACTGCCTTCTAAAAAAAGTTGCAGTTCTGACCACTGAAAAGGATTTGTTGTGGCATGTATGAAGATCGATCTATGGCATTTTGATTTTAGATGCTGAGATCATCTACCTATACCTAACCTGCATACTTATCATTTATATGCACAGAAGAAAATAACTCTAAATAACCGATACCTATTTCCTGTAAGTATTAAAGCAGAATCTTGACTTTCTTGCAAATTTTAGGTATAATTTTCTTTTATTGATTTCACGCTGATCTACATGCCTTAACTGTATTTCCCTTACACCATAAAAATGACCTAATCTTTTTTTGAGTATGCCTACAAATATTGTGACAACACAGTATTTGTCTTAAGGGTCAATTCAAAACTGAGATTTTTACATCATCGGAATGTTGAATAAATAAGCTTTCTATTGATTGTTAGGATAGGACCGTATTTAGTCTGAGGGTGCAAAAAAATCAAAACATTGAGAAAATCGCATTTAATGTCTTTCATCAGAGGTGCTGTAGCAGGCTGCTGCTAAGAAGAAACAGGTTTGTTTTAACGCTCTCTGTTGGCTTACTGCTGTAATGACGTTGTGGAGAATAGATGAACCTGAAAGGTGAAATTTTAATCTTTACATAAATACCAAACTTGAGTGAGTAATTCCCAAAGATGTATTATTACTACAAATGTTCTCGTGCTACTTAAGACTTTGTGATTAAGGTTTTGTGATCCAGGGTCACGTATATTTGGTGAAGGATTCTCACCTTTGTGGGCTTGCTTCTTAGTGGTCTTGCGGCAACAGTGTCCAACGCCAGGAATTGGTTTAATGTCACTCTTGCTGACCGGTGGGGGATGCAGAACTACTTTAGGTGGGCGAGTCAAGCATACAGGTAGTCCAGCTGCACTCATCAGAATGCCAGTAATGCCTGTACAATAGCAAAATGTTCACAATTAATTTTCAGTGTTTCTTATTTATTAATAACTAATAATTTGTACTGATACTAATTACTAATGTAGTAAGGATGTCTTCTATTTTCCTACCAGCTAAAGCCGGAAGAACAGTACTGGAGTCATTTAGGTTTTTCACTGGCACTGTTGGTACCCTAAAAAAGAAAACAACAATATAATAAATCTTTAGAATACATTACAAGCAGATCATGTTCAATAATGGTTTTCGCATGTGGATCATAACATGAAAACATCAAAGAAAATTAGGAAGAAAATGTTTGCTTTATCAAGCACATTATGCATACATTATAGTAATTTGAACATCCAGCACATGCACTCCCTATAGGAGGTTTTATCAGACACACGCGCCTGACCAAAAGTTAACATCCGGTCTGTGTTTGCTGATCGGTCTGGCAAGTGGCTAATAATAACTATTTATATTTTATTTTATTAATATTCATTTATATCAGTATTTTATTGTATAATAATCGTAATGAATAAACAATTTGTAAAATGGGTCGTGCAACTTTGTCAAGTAACGGTTCTTCTACTGGTGGTAACCCAAAATAATACTTGCATATTTTTAATTTGCTAGCTAATTTTTTTTTGCTTGTTATCAGAAATAATCTTCAGGGACTCTTTGCAGATGTGGAAGATAAATTTGGTCCACAAAAGCATGCATTCGCAGTAATGTTTGTTTATGTTGTTGCTTTTAAACCGTTTATATTAATTGATATGTTGTAAACTGTGATATTTTCCCTATTTTTTACTTAAATCTGTTAAAGCTGTATTTTATACTTAACAGATTATGTTTCCTACACGAAAGTGAAAACTGAACAAAGTATGCTGAAGTGGTTGAGAGGTTTAAATAAAATAGGATGTGTTTAAAATGATGACACAACAGGGTGTTCCTAATGCATTTTGGCCAATCATTTCTCTCATTTTACATGTTTTTCTTTCTCTGCTTGTTACATTTAGCTTTTCATCGAAATGACAAAAGTGTGCAAGGGTGTTTAATATGGATGGGTAGACGGCTGCATTGGTGAAGCTTTTGACCTCCACTGACCCTTGATCTTACAAATACAGCTTGCCTTTATGCTTTCTATCAAACACATGCCCAGCAACTGTTGCTCTCTGTCTCCAGATGGCTTTAAGTCAAAGACACAATGTCCTACTATAAAGAGCTCCAGACAAATCATTTAATTTGCTGTTGTGCATTTGAAAGCACACATGCATGTCACAACACTTGATAGACTGTCGCTGCTTTGGAATGCCGAATTTGTTAATAGTTTCTACAATTTTAACATGCGGTTTTAATATGTCATTATAGCAATAAATAATCTCAACGTGCCAATAAAAACCTTTACACTGCATCTGAACTATAAACATGATGCCAAGACCATGTTCTCTTTATGCATATGCATACAGTTTAAAAACTCTTAAAGAGGTATCACCAACTCCAAAATATTTAAAGACTGCTACACCAACTCCACAAATAATTGTCTAATGCTTCAGACAGGGACAAAATCATTACAACAGCAACTGAAAAAAAACTATTGTTCATTATCTCGACCCCTCTATACAGACATGCACTCGACTAGAGCAAACGCTTCAGAGGGGCACCATTGTGTTGCTAATGCAGATGGGCCTCTGTCATGTCAACAAAGGTTGCTGCAGAAACCCAGTGTGAACGCAAAACTACCACTGAGAGCCGAGGGAAGAAAACACAGAAACGTCTATAGACATGAGGGGAGAGGGGGGCGTTATGGCCCCAGATGGTCAAACAGAGCAGACTGGGGTGATTTAGTCGTGTAAGCAACGTGAGAAACGCACTCCCACGCAAAGAGAGAAAAGGGAACGCGCACAAATGTGAGTGCGGCTGATAACATTCTCACATCCTATAGAAAGGGCCAAAATAGGGCTGGGCGATATACCCAAAATCTCAATAGAAAAAAAACAATTTTAAATGTATATCTAATATTTTGCTCTAGAAAAAGCATGGTTTGGATAGAAGACTCAAAATGTTTTGTTGAGCTATAGTCAACACTTACTTTATATTAACTTTACTTCATCATATTACTTTTTATGAAATTAACTTGAAAATGCAACGAAGTGATTTAAGATATTACTTGGGCTACCACCCTTTGTAGCATCAGTCTCTCCAAATGACGGTATTATTTTTAGTATAGTTTTTTGATATTACTTGTCTTTGGGTCATTAATCTTAATTTTCCATATTCACATTATTATGCTATTTTTTTCTTAACACAATTATAATAAATAACATCCAATATTCAATATATATCCCAGCAAAATCTTTACTTTGACCATATATTGTTTCTATCGTATTAGAAAGGTATCTGGAACATAAATGGCCTTGTTATGCGGAATTTGTTTGCATGACACCCATTAAAGAACCCCAGAGCAAGTTTAAGGTAGTAATGACCAATATTGTTTTCTTTAGGAACCCAGAAAGAGCACAAGCTTGCAAAACTATATTCAGAAACCTGATAGCAAGGTTCGTTTGGGAACAGTAACTTCCAACACAAAAACATTTACACCGCAGTCTTAAAATTATGGAACTTTCTAACTACCAGGGCAGCTTGAAGAAAAAGGAAATTACTCTTCTCACCCAGAGGCGACAAGTGCTTGCGACTGTGCCATTGCAATTCTTTGCAAAGCAGGCCGACTAAGCCCTGCCAGACTGGCACGAGGTGGTAGAGGGGCGGCACAGGCAGCAGACCGTTGTTGGTGTCCTGTTGTCAATGACGCTGTGGACGGTGTTGTACTTGATGACACATTGACGAGCATGGCGGTTGGCACCATTGACGCTGAAGACGTGTTTTGGGCAGATGAATGATGCTTTTTGGTTGATGGCAAAGATCGGGCTAAAGGTAGAGCCGATGAGCAGTTAGATGACATTGAGAGAGAAGCAATGTCCGAAGTGAGATGGGATAGCGAACGAGCAACATCACTTGAGTTCTTGGGTTTTTCAGAGGGGGAACAACTGAAGGACAAACCATCTGGTATGGTATGGGAAACTGAGTTTAAAACAGACAATGATTTCGAGTTTTTTGGAAGTGTTCCAAAGCTGGATTTAGGATGGTTTGCTTTTGTTGTGTGAGGTTTGCGTCCTAGCGTCTGTGACGCTGTGGCATTCGTCTTTATGCTCATTACCAGCATACACTGCTTGCAGGCACACGGTTGTCCAAGAGGAGCGAGAGATGATACTGAAAGCGTCCCGCTAGGGTAAACGGCACTTCCTTTTCTAATTATGGTAGAGCCAGATACACCTATCCCAAGAAGGGCCCCAGTTGACCCCCCAACTGAAACTCCTCTCATCCTCCTTCCGGTTGTACCCCGAGCTTCTGAAGATTTGGGCAATGGCCCGGAGACAAATGGATAAACTATGTCAGAGCGTCTCTGGATGCGGCGCTTCCGTTGCGTTTGCATGTTAAACTGGGTCATGGTCTTGAAGTCCACGAGGTAGCAAAAGCCCAAAAACGTCAGGTCCAAAGATGGTTGCTGTCGGTCATGTGCCGTTTGTAAGGCAATGCTCACCTCCATGTCATACACTATCCACGAACCTGCGTCATTTTCCCATTCCCATATCCAACCTTGGCCCGGTGCCGAGGTGGGGTCATAGAAACTCCGTCGCACTGGTCTTATTGTACCTGAGGGGGTAAACAAAAAGATTATTGCATTACACTGGGAGTATTAGGCCTAAACAAAGCTCATAAATCTGTAAATCAGATATTGCAGAGACATTTCAAATAAATTTGTATAAGAAAAGAAGTCATGCACTTTATTGTCAATGTATTTATTTTGAGACAAAGTATCTCCCACAGACAACACTGTATTATGAGCAAACATTTATTTGACAAAGAGTAGCCCTAATCTTACTTTTTATTTTTATAATGTAGGTATCAGAAAAACGCTGGATATTAAAGCGACTCTACCAGTATTACAGGTTTAATAATAATGCCATGTGCTCAAAAGTTTGTGGTTATAGCCACACTGAATGCCTATTGTTATACTTTGAACTTAAACCTATTCATTAGAATTTAAACCGAGTTGACACTTTTTCCATGGGACCAAATCTGCCAGGTCCAGTTTAGGATCTGGAGAAATTCGGAGAAGCATTTTTTATCAGCAAGTGGTTGCAACATTATTGTTAAATATTGTTTCATAGCGTTTATAAAACTCAAACAGTGAAAGTATTATGAAACTTTCATAACCTTTTATAACTCTCAAAGGGTGTTCCAAAAATAGGTGGAGTAAAGAACTCACTTTACCAGCTCCACGCCAAAGATACAATTATCTCCTCCCATCTTTTTGTATTGGAATGAAATAATGTTCAGGGCTGTGTTCTTTTGTAAATGAATGAATAGATAACGCATTTACTCTTTCTTGAGATCTTAACATGTGGTTAAAAGAGTCATGTATTGGGAATTCAAATTATCCTAGATCTTACGATATAAAACGGGTCACTTTACTATAACCATATTGGTTTCTGAACTCTTTTAGTATTGATTTGTGTTACTGGCTACTGAAGTTACAATTCAATATAAAATCAGTACACATTAAACTAAACACTGTGTCTACTCTCCACACTACAGCCACTACAACAGATGGTCATGTCCATGTTCACATGCAAGTCATATTTACTGCATTTCAGTTTGCACGCTTGTGCAAGTATATGTGCGGGTATAAAAGGTTACGCCTCAGAAGATCATAAACTCTGACACTGGGTTAAGAATCCCAGGACCTCTGAAGCAGAATAAAGCCCTACAGCAGGTGTAAAGGGACTGCCCATCTGTTCTATTGTCACTGGCTCGTTGCCCCATATTTTTATATCCTTTTCCTATTTTAAACTAACATTTCCCTTTTCTTTCTTCCTTTATTTTATACATTTCAATATACTAAAATCACAAAATAGATGACAAATCATCACAAAACAGATCACAAAATCATTTATTATTTATCCCAGATGAATCCTTGAATTTTTTTGTTGCTTTTTTTTAGCAACCTGTTATAGAGTGGTGCAGCCAGGGATGATGTATTTTTGTAGGCCATCCCGGAAGTGAGCGTCACACTGGTTCCACCGACTTTTTCCAATTGACAAATGATCACAAAAAATAATCTCTATAATAACAATTTTTGCATCCTAAATACAAACGCCAGACCTAAAAAAGCTAAAGGGTCGGGTATAGTTTACTTTCCACGTCCGTCTCGCACACACAGGCATCCGCATTGTTATTTGAAAATCGACAACAAAACGCATTAGGAACACGCCTCTTCCTGCTCCGCTCTCAAACATGCTGTGCAATGCGAGCATTCCCTTGCATCCCTCCGTCAATAAGCAGGCACGACCCTTACTGCTGATTGGCTACAAGTTTGTTTTAATACTCGGGCTGACTCCGTTTTCTAAAGCATTTTCAGAGATAGTTTACCCCGCCTTTAATGTGAGGCTATAAACAGACTATAATGCGGTCGCTTCCGACAACTTTTTCAAACTTTATTAAAAACGTGTTCCTTGTACGCAATTACTCAAAAAAATGAATCCCCAACCATGTTTTAAGAGATTTGTGTCTATGTTGCATTATTTGTACAATTTGTATACGTGATGATGTTTAATGTCCCGCCAAAGGAAGTAGTCGCTTTTAGTAGCATGTTAGCAACCGTCGTTTTTTTGACACGATAAACGGTTGTAGAATAAAACGTGCAAATATTTACAAGTTGTTAACTACAGACTTTATTTTAGGCATTTAACCAAAACCCGTCACCCAAAAAGCCCATAAAGTTTGGGGCGCTGGAACCCGAAGTGCTAACTTGCTTCCGGATTTTGCATACAAAAATATGTAATCTCGGTGGTACCCTATTTTGTAAATGACTTCTTTGTAGGTTAATTATAATAAATGTCACTGCATATAAAATAAATAAAACACACAAAGTATCTTTATAGCATAAAACTGTCTAAGGAAGCATTCCATAAGACCATTAAATATGAATACATTGCAGAACTGAAAACCGTATGTTTACTGGAGGGAGCGATACCAACGGAAACAATTCACAAAACAGTCAGCCTGAAGCAGTTCACCAAATCTGAACATTCCCTCTATAGCCTAACCATGTGAGAGTCATTGGATAAGGAGAAACACAATACAGCCGTGTGTGTGTGTGTGTGTGTGTGTGTGTGTGTGTGTGTGTGTGTGTGTGTCCAGCCTGCAATGGAAAACAGAGAAACTGACAGCACCCAAGGGGCCAGAATGGATGAAACTTCACTCAGCCTGTTGCACAACCACTCCCATTTCCCTTCCTCCTCTATCCATCTAGTTTCGTTCTTTCACTTGGAAGTGTGCTATTTTCCCTAGGTAGTGCTTAATGGAACTCTGCAAGTTCTTAGGGCAAGTCTTGACAGAGTTTTCAATTAGGGTCACAAACATTCCTAAAACCCACCCTACTGTCACAACACAGTCTTAGCTTAAAGAATTTGATCATTTAAACAAAAAATCATTATCAGAATGTCATTTCCAACCTATATAATTTTTTCCATAGAACATCAAAGGCCCATAAAGGGCGTCTCACACCAGATGAGACGTGCAGGGCTACACCAATGTTGTGGCTAGGACAAATCTCAAGTATAGCACGCTGGAAGCACATTATCTGCATGCCCAAGTTCAAAGTCAACACCTTATGGAAAATTTGCCAGTTTCAACTTAATTTTGTACATTTAAAATCATCCATTATACATACCTGGTGACATATTCTTTCTTTCTTTGCAACCTATATTTAACAGTTGTGTTTACGTTGTAGAATCGAGTAAAATAATTCATTTTCTATTTTGTAATGCCATTTCTCCTGTTCTTCACAAACAGATTAATGTATAATCTGTATAATAATTACGTATAATAATAAAGTCGATATGTACATTATTTACTGTAATTGTATGGAAAGAGCAATCAAGGTAATAGTCAACATTTTTTCTACATTTGCAGTAATGCATTTGACAAGTGCTTTTATCAAAAGAAACTTACAAACTCAATATTCATTTTCCTCAATTTGTCATTTGCTTTTATAAAAGCAAATGCATTACAGCAAATGTAAGAGAAATGTTGACTACTACCCTGATCGCTCTTTCCATACAAATACAATGAATGAGGACTAAAGCTTTTGAGGTTCAAAAAGTATGCAACACCATGAAAAAAACTATAAACCACGTGTGCTATTTGAAATATTTAAATGTCATCATCTGAAATCTGACGACCTCTCTGTATAAAAATAATATTTGTGTGGCCTTTTCACCACACAAAGCAATCCTATGGGTTTAGAAGAATGGACCACTTTAATGATGGATCTGCATCATTTTCGAACTTGAAAGCTCCAATAAAATGTGTGAAATGCAAGGTGGTCAGTACATTATTCAAAACTGTTTCATGAGGAAGCAATTCATACAGGAAACAACATGAAGTTTCGAATAAATGTTAACAGATGTTCCATTCCCAAATATTTTAAGGAATCGCTACGTCTGGTACATTAACTTCTCCACATCCAGTAAATATTGCAAAAATTTAAATTAAATGATTTAAAATTCAGATTGGGTTTACTATAGTAAGAAAAATCTTAAGATATTAACTTAAATGTGTGTGCATCAGTAGATATTCAAATGTCAGTAGATGTGAATGCTTCATTACTTCTTTTCCAAAATATATTGCACTTCAAAAACCATATTTGCCCTTCACTGGTTACGTTCTGCATCTGCACTGCTTTATAAATCTACGTTTTTGTTATAAAGACTTAATAATACATATTTGTTTTTTCTACATACTTATTCATATGGCTGGGATGAGAAGACCTCACACATACTGTGGATTTGTTTTTATCGTGTTTAAAGGCATTGATCTCATCATCTTACCCGTATCTTGTCTGAACTGATGCATGGACTGTAGATCGATGATGTACGGCGACAGGCGGTTGTCGGCTCGGCCTAGGACGACGCAGCCGCCGCGGGGATCGCTTCGTATCACCTCCTCTATGTGGTGAGACACTACCGGGCTGTACGGCCGCCAGCGCCCGTGCTCGTTGAGCCATTCCCAGACGACCACAGCAGAGGCCGGTAACATCGCGTCCCTAGAAGTACACACAATTAGTTGCTTCTCCTCACAACCGCCATCGGACAACGGATTTGCAAACACTATTGTGCTAGCTGCGGTAAACGACTAACGTTACAAGCTTAACTACAATACTACACGTAAACCTCGATATGCTCTTGACTTATACCCAGACAGAAGTATATACATCGCACGTGTGTACTCACATTTATTTAAAGGAGAATTCAAAATCGCAGCATCAGGGCAGAAATCTCCGTATCACTTCCATGACTCCCAACAACTCCGTTGTCTCGACGATTGAAACTGACGAAAATTGTTCTTCCTTGTTACAAACATCAGAGTTTGCAGATTCAGCGTGCACTCCTTCCCTTTACGCTTAATCGTTTGTTACGAAACGAGGTATGATTTATCAAAAGTCATGTAACGTTATACGTCCAGTAAACGAGTTTGTAGTGACGCGCTCGTTGTCTTGCATCGCTCCGACCTGAAAACACGCAGCACCCCCCCACACCACACAACAGACGACAAAAACCTGTTGGATTGGTCATGTGTTTTCATGTCGTTTGGATGGTGAACAAAAACGATAAAGTCTACGTATTGAAAACAGTTGGAGGATTAGTCAAAAACTGCATTTTTAGGATAATTGACCTTTTGCCTAATACAGTTTCATTAAAACGTTTAATTATAAACGATGTCTAAACAAAATTATAACACGTGACTTTGTTTTTCCTTTATTATACTATATTAGGTCAATACTGTTGGGGTTTAAATAGGTCAGGATAATATCTAGAAAACGAGAGGTTTGCGTTTTTTATATTCAAAATTAATATATACAAAAATATTGTAGCCAGAAAGTAGGGGTATTGTATTGTTCTGGATTGTTTCTACATGCTGATAATATTTCAGTTTTTCATTAAATGTGAATAGAATAGGTCATTTTAGGTCATTAGGGTTTTTTTTGTTCATCTCTATTTACTATTTACAGCAATACAAATGTGGATACCTTCACACTGTGAACAAAAAAAATGAATCCAATTCAGTTTCTCAGCTAACGCCTTAAAGTCATTGACCTATCACTTTAAGATCACGTTGTCTTCACGTTGTCTTGTGGTCACAATTTTATAGTGGGACAGTTTTCTCGGGCAGATGGCTTAGTTTTGTGTAACGTTCGGCATTTTATTATGAAATTCTTTTTAGGGTGAAATTGTGCAAAAAGGGTAAGGCAAAACTAATGTGTTTATGAAATTTATTTTACAATATAATTCAAGCAAAATAAGCATTCTTTACTTAATACATACAGTATACTTTATACAACGCACTGATTGGCGAATCCATCTTATGGTCCAGAGCATTGGTTGAGAAGGATGTAAATGCGAATGCGGATTAGACGATCAACCAGGACACGTGATGTCGATCACATGACGCCCCTGTAAACATCCATCATGGCGGACGCAGACAGTCAGAGATGTATTAGCGCGTTATTGAATGGTATCACTCAACGATTTTATTACGGAAACACAGACATCACGGAGGACTTGCTTAAAAATGAGCTTTATGCAGATATGCCACAGGAGGAATTTCACGCTTTACACGAGAAGATGAGAGCGCTTTTAAAGGTAGTGTTCTTCCATTTCCTTGTGAACCATTTAACGAATACTGCACTCTGATACGAATACTTTGTGCATTTGTGAAGCAAGTGATAGCAAAAGTTTGTAATTGTCACTTCATTAAGTGATCTTTAATTCTTAAAAGTAAAATGCAGAAAAGTTCATCTTTTTCCTCAAGGTGGCGGCAGTTTTCTAACTTCGCTTTCAGGGCTCTGATCTAAATATAATACAACCTGTGCTCTTGCAGTATGCAAATATGAAGTATATAAATGACATACTCTGAATGACTTCTTGACTATCTACAAAAAATACAATATTGTCTACTGTGGACTGAATTTGAATGTTGATCATGCTATTTATCTAATGTTAAAGTCATGTGGCAACAGTAAATACTGCACTGTAGTCTCCTTATCTATTCTGAACAGTCTTTATTGCTTTGTCAAGTCCAGTTTGACCATAACACATATTTCGACAACTCCTCATTTATCTTTTCTCTGTTATCTTTTTTCAATCCTTCTGTCTTAAGTCCATCGCATCTGCAGATATGGACCAGGCGCAACTTGAAGCTTTTCTCACAGCACAGACCCGTAAGCAGGGTGGCGGTGGCGTAAGTCCGGAGCAGGCGGCCGCTCTGTCACGCTTCTGGAAGGCCCACCGTGCACGGGTGCGAGAGAGCCTGCTGACTCAGAGCCGCTGGGAGCCTGGACTGAGGGGCCTGAAGTGGCGGGTGGACCTGCACACTTCCTCCAGCAGAGGGCAGCTGTCCAACAGCCCTATGGCCCTGGTGGAATTAGAGCTGGGTCGCACTGGTGAGGTGAGATGCGTTAAAGTCCCAGTGGGTGTGTTATTTTATACTGACCTTTAGTCTGCTTATTAATTTGTTGGCAAAATTATATATATTTATGAGCACCGTTTTGTGTATATAAAACCATGTTTTCTCTGATTTATTACAATTTGTATTACCACAGTTTAACTACATCATGGTTAAACTGTAGTTGTGCTTTTCTGCAGATACTATAGTTAAACTATGCTTACTATAGTAAAAATATGAAACATTTTTATAAGGGCTTTTATTGAGATATCAGTTGATTACAACTCAACACATGCACATTCATGAAAATATGCACTCAGGTCTCAGGAATTGATAAGAGGTATTAACATTTTATTTTCAAGTATCCGTTTTCTGTTCTTTTTGATTCTGATCTGATTCCGAATTGGAATTGATTTTTGATTCCCAACCCTACTGACCGTCAACATTTAAATTTGTTGCCATGTCTTTATAATTTTGAATGATTCATTAGCTAAGGTGGCATAGTGAGATCAACTCATAAATGTATCCACTACAAGAAATTCTGTGGTTGTTTTAGGTTATATAGAGGGTTTAAGATGTAAACAAACACACCTAAATTATGTAGAGGCATGTTCCAAAAATGTCACACCCCATCTTTTTTCCCCGCACATCTGCAGAAGTTGAAACATGTTGAATCCTTTGTTTTATTGTACGTATAGTGAAGCATGTGACTTGTTTCTAGAAATATTTAAAACCAACAGAGACTTTAAGACTTTAGTCATACAGGGTAGGAATGATGTGATGGTGAGTAAATAATGAGACATTTTGGGGAGAACTACCCCTTAAAAGAATCACAGAGATAGTCAAATCGTAATAGACAAACAATACATTTTTCACAAAAAACAATGTAAGTGTGTTTTTGTTTTATGGCTCCATTATGATTTTAAAACCCGTCAACACTTTCCAGAAATGCATGAGGGTTTTAATGAGCATGTCTTCATTTCCTGTGATATCAAAGTGTGAGTATAGAGCGGTCTGAGCTTTAGGAATTAGAAACCCATTAGAGATATTAGCCTTCTTTACACCACTAATATCTTCTCTGTTATATTTTATTTATTTGAAAATTAAAGTGCCAGTCCATCCATACTGCCTGTAAGTTATTAAATAACCTCAATGATTCGTGAGCAGAATGGCATTATGGCTTTTTGCCTGGTTTATTTTCTTTTTGCAATTCACATTTACAAGTGTAATAAGAGCTTGCTGTTTGGTAATAGTGTGTTTCATTTTTCACTCATCTGTCTGCCTGTGTTTGCCTATCTGAGTGCTTTATTGGTTCTCATTACATACACTGTGTGCAGAGAGATGCATTACATGCTTTGCAATTAATGTATATTGAGAATAGAATGACTGAACTTCAGCTCTGTCACTGCAGGATTTATACACTATATTGCCAAAAGTATTGGGTCACCCTATCTAATAAACAGGTTTGATAACTTTAGTAATTTCCATGAGTACAAATCTTAATGCTGCAGCATATCATGATATTCTATGAAACTGTGTGCTTCTAATTTAATAGCAACAGTTTGTAAAAGGATATTTTCTATTCCATCATGACAATGCCCCTGTGTATGAGACAAGATTCAGAAAGAAATAATTGATTCAGTCAGTGTGGAAGATCTTGACTGGTCTGCATAAAACCAAGTCCTGAACACATTTGGTGTGACTTTAAATGCAGTCTTTTAGCCCAAAACCCATCCCTCCACATCAATGGCTTGTAACACAGGGTATAGCCAATTTGGAACAGAAAGAAAATGCTTCCAAAACTGTTGCAACAGAGATGGAAACAAAATTCTTTACAATGCCATTTGCAGAAATGCAATTTAAAACTGTTTTAAAAGCCCCTTTTCCTGTCCCAAAATGATGACTCCTGTGCACAAGCCATTGAGGTTTGGTGAGGAGTTCTTTGACACCAAAATGTGTTCAGCTGGGTTCAGGACTTGGTTTTATGCAGACCAGTCAAGTTCTTCCACACTGACTGAATCAATAATTTCTTTCTGAACCTTGTCTCATACACAGGGGCATTGTCACGATGGAATAGAAAATATCCTTTTACAAACTGTTGCTATTAAATTAGAATATCATGATATGCTGCAGCATTATTACTTTTGGCAATATAGTATATATATGTTTGATATTTAAAGAAAGAAGCTAGAAGTGAAACGTGTTATTCTTTAAAGGTGAGTTTGTTTGTGTGTGGTTGAATCAGGTTCTACTTACATTATAGAGACCAAATGGTCGACATGTAGTTAACATTCAAAAGCCAATGATGATGTCATAGATGTTTGGCTATCTGATTTTGTCATAATGGTCTTTCTGTTTTTGCTGATGATGTCATCTGGGTTTTTCTCCCTTTCAGGATCATTTTACAATGACGCCCTGTAAAATGGTGCAATGGTGCAATGTTACATGCATAGCTACTAAATGAATGGACATAAATTATTGATTTAAAATACAAAAAAACAGTGTGAGGGAATTGGCCAATCACAATCAAGTTCTCTGTTTTTATGTTCAGAGTGCTTCATATGTCATGAATCTAACACGTTTGGGTTGATGCGGATTGTTTACAGGTGTGTCAGCATTACTTTTATTATACAATTAAATGCAGATTTCCAGACATCTTGTTCAAAACCCAACAATGTTGTAGGGCAGTTTAAAGTCAACAGTTCAAAGCATGTATGATATTCAGTGGAGTCCGTGTCAATGATCAATGTGTGTCTCTTCTTTTCTACTTTAGAACTCTGAGTTTATGTGTTTGGAGTTGGATGAGCAGAAGGTCAATCTAGTCCTGAAGAAGATGGCTGAACTACAGGAAAGCATAGACAGTATTGTGCACCACAGCTAGAGCTGCGTGCATGCGTGCGTGTGTGTGCATGCGTGTGTGTGTGTGTGTGTGTGTGTGTGTGCGTGTGTGTGCGTGTGCGTGTGTGTATGCGTGTGTGTGCGCGCGTTTGTGTGTGTTTATTGGGGTATAAGTGTAAATGCATGTTAGCTTTATTTTCAAATGTTATATTCATCATGAATAATATCTTTATTGTCAAAGATTTGTCATTGTGAAACTTACACACCAATAACAATAAACTCTTATTATGTTTTATTTCTTTAGGCATAGTTTTTTTTCTCATTGGAGTCATTGATTGGACTTTAAGTTTTGGCTTTGTTTCAGCATGGGTTATAATATCAAATTAATAAACTACACACACCAACATTAATAATATTAAAGTAATAAACCACACACACCAACATGAATAATACATATGAAGTTGGCGTGTCCAAAGTCGTCTTGTTTTACAAACTCAGTTTGTATCCTAGAGACCACTGCTAAGTCTTTATGCACGTTACAAATGTTCATCTATATCATTTTTAGGATCATGTTTGTAAATAAAAACATAAAAATGACACATCAAAATAGAGAGACCACAAATTTTATCATACCTTTTTACAGTACTTTTTCTGTAGGAATTGACTAAATAAATGAATAAACAAGGACTAATGTGAGACTCTATCTTATACAGTACATCTGTATTGTTATTTGTTATATGATACTGAAGATTTAGAGTTTATTTCCTGGAACTGAGAGATAGTATCATCGCAATCTGCCTTTTATCAGTATATTGTCTGAATTACCCTTGTGGATCTGTCTTAAAGAACCAGAGTAAAATCAGTTTAGAATAGACTGGCCACTGTGGTCGTATGATGATACACATCAAAAGGTATTTTAACAAATGTCATAGTGTTTTTTTGTCTATACAATGGAAGTCAATTGGGACCAGTGTTGTTAGTTACCAGCGTTCTTCAAAATAATATGGTGTGTGTTTGTGTTCTGCAGACGAAAGTAAGTTACACACGTTTTAAATTACATGAGGGTGATCAAATGATTAATTTTTGTTTGTCAACCACCCCTTTAAATAGGAAACCAAACATTTTCTATAATGCATGTTTTTAAACCCTTTATGTTTCTAAAATGTTCTGTATCACATGTAGTTTATATCTGTGAAACCACCTGTCCTGTTTAAATATTTAACATGGTTGAATATTTAAATATATTTAACACCTTCCCATAACCTGAGATGTGTTGCAGGTCTTACAGGTGTGAATTTCTGGACGTGAATCGCTTTTGTATGTTTATCATAGACAAAGAGCTTCCGTGTTTCTTCCAGTATTACTTCAAATTTCTCTTCATTCTGTCTGTAAAAAAGTATAGGGTGGCATAAAAAGCTCAAGCAGTAATTACCCCTATTAATTAATCAGATGAGAAGACACTGGTGCCATATGAGGCTCCTGTTGTGATCATTGTGACCTAACTAGGTTTTTTTCTGTCTGTCTGCTCTTATCATCCACTATTAGATTTCTCAGAAGCACTGGCTTACTCCACCTTTGGCTTTATGCCATAGTGGTATACGATAAATTTGACCATTGAGGTGGCGCATGCAGATCTAATGTAAACTCAACGTAGGGGTCATTGTGCTCACATGAATGTGTTGTTTGTTCATTACTAGCCTGATAATGGCGCTGTACAGAGCCAGCACAATTGGTGCTGCTCCATGTGTTGGTTTTATTGTTGACAATTCATGTAGTGTTAACTTAAATATTAGATAACCAAATAACTTTAATTAGATCATTTATCCTAAATATGTAAGGTACTTCTCTTCAAAATGTAGCTGTTGTTTGTTAGTATAGGTTTTAATCACTCAATAACCAGCTGAATGTGTGGTTCACTTCAATATGTGTGATGTATGACCAATTTCTTTCCACGTTGTGGTTACAACAGCAAAGAACAATGTTTTTTCTTAAGGTTTATATGCAGCAAATGCTTGCAACGTAGTTTTGTAATATCAAGGCAACAGTGTGAGCAGCAGCAGCGGTATGGGAGGTGTCCGGGCTGTATGGGAGTGACCTGACAGAAGTGGAATTTTCAACAGCTCATACGCAAATGATTAAGAGATTAACTCTTAACGGGACTTGACATGTTTGTGAAAGAATGAACAACAGATACATTTCATTAGCTCGTATTAAAAGCAGAAGGTGAGTCTTTGAAGAGCAGGACATCGAATTCTGTCATAGAGGTGAGTGAGACGTAGGCTACACGTGCAGGTAGATTCGTACACAATACTGCGCGAAAGGTTTTTTTGTTTGCAAACCTAAGAGGATATACGGGATAGAAAACTGCTGTACAAATGCCTAAAGTTAGAACTAATCGCGTAGCCTAGTGTAAATATTTACATAAACAAATAACTCGATTTCCTGTTGATTCTAGATTAGTTACAGGCTGCATTGAAAAAAGACAGGATCAGGGAAATAATGTCTATCTAAGGGAAGTTTTTTTATTTATTTATTTTACGTTAAAAGAAATTAAGGTTTAACTAAA
The DNA here is from genome assembly GCA_026939265.1 of Oreonectes daqikongensis. NCBI lineage: Eukaryota > Metazoa > Chordata > Actinopteri > Cypriniformes > Nemacheilidae > Oreonectes > Oreonectes daqikongensis. Next base: position 2,727,014 of record JAOTQM010000031.1, read on the forward strand.
ATGTATAATAATGTTTTAATAATTGTATATAGACTAACTGTAGTTTATTAATGTATTTATTTTATAGTTATTTTATAGCTATTGCTGATCGGTCTTGTTGTCTTTTTCATCGCGTCATAACTGTAACGCATGCACTGAACATGACATATCTCATATTGACTTTTGTTTCAGTTAGAAAATGTTAAGCTAACTAAGTGAATAAGATTCACGAGTAAATTGCATATTGATGCATAGTGTAGGCCTACCAGAGTTTGTTATACTCCGATAAGGTTATTGTAAAACAAACAAGGTCAACTGAGGGGAACGTTGTGCTATGATCAGAGGGTCTGGTGTGTTTTCACATAGATACCGACTCGATGATATTTTTGGGTAAAAAAATATAGTGCATGTTTAAAATCAGCCCAGTCCTAACATAACAGGACAAGTTAAGAATCCTAATCCCTCAAACAACATTTAAATGTCTCAAATAAAGACAGCATTTTAGTTTTTAGTATTTGCATAGCAATGTCAGGCTATATATATTAGGGCTGTCAAACGATTAAAAGTTTGTGTTTACATAATATATGTCTGTGTACTGTGCATATTAATGTTGTATTTATAAAACAAACCCATACATGTATATAGTTAAGAAAAATATAAAATATAAAAATTAATAAACATTTAAATATAATTTCAATGATTGGTAAATATAAATAAATACATCTAAATATTTCCTAAATGCCTACATGTATGTGTTTGTGTTCATAAATACAAAATGAATATGCACAGTAAACAGACATATATTATGTAAACACAAACGTTTATTCTGGATGCGATTAATCGTGATTAATCTTTTGACAGCCCTAATATATATAAATATTTTTAAGTTTAATTAATTCAAAGTTTTAAGGCAGCCAGGTTACTTATTTTTTATTACTTCTTTTTTTACAGTGTTGTAGTTGGATTTGTCTTAAAAAAGTAGCTGTATTGGTATTTGTTAATATTTTTACTGCTACAAACAGTGAGGGACCATCATAGGTTGCCTCCTAAAGTATTCTTACTCTATTACTTACAATCCTAACTATGTGGTTACAGCATTGAATTCATCTCTGGGGTCTCTCCAGATCTTCAGAACATCTTTCACACACATCCCCTCTAAGACTTCATCCCATCTCCACCCTCGGGACAAACTCTGTGCAAGGAGCTTTTGCACATTTGAAGGAGATCGTCAATAACATTTGCTTTACATTGTTAAAAATGTAATTTCAGGAATTTTGGGGGGGGAGTTGTTGAACAATGTGAGGTCTCGCTGCAGACGCTGCACGTCTGTAATTGGTGTCATGTGAAACACATGATCTTTGTATGAGATAACAAAAGCATGTGACAGCGTGATAAAATTCAGACTGATCTTCAGAAAACTGAGCTAGAGGAAAAAACAGGAAGGTGCTAGATAAGAACGTGTGGTTGAATGACCAAAGTGAGATTTAGGTTGGGTATGAAACACGGGCTGATATGCAGCAGGTTCCTATTTCACTGTTCAGGTTCGATCACAGGAGGAGAAACGCTGGACGCTTCAGGTCGGGCTCACACATGGAACTCGCCCTTGACTTTCCCTGCCGGTGTACTCGCTGTGAGTCATGGACCAAGTTTTGCTTTTTATTTACATGAACATTGCTTGTTGCTTATGATATGGTGAATCTTATGATAGCATTTCCGGGTCACCATTCAGTTATAACTGCAATGTATTCAGATGTTTTGCTTTAAAAATTTCTCAATGGTGAGTCTGATTAAATTTTCATAATATTGTTATTTATCCAATTTCGAACCATATTACAGTAAAAAAGCAAGTAATACAAATAGTATTTAAGTATTTATAGTACCATAAAACTACATTGTTTATAAGAATGTGGGGAGAAACCTCTCTTTTTTTGCATTTCATTAATAATAATATCATTTTTGCATTAATAATTTGTAATGATATACTACACATACTGCTACATTTAAGTCAAATCTAATTTCTTATTGGATGGAATAGAACTAATGGAGATAAAATAGCAGATCTAAGGTTTTTTTTGACGCTGTTCTTTGTATTGGTTGTGGGTATGTTCATATGCTTTAGACTACGTTCACACTACGAATGTTAAATGCCCCCCAAAATATCTCTTCTTCTCAAATCTTATTGTTTTAACAGACACTAAACACAAACAGTGTATCAAAAGTAAACATAAAAAGTTGTGCATATCTTTCTAAAAAACATGTTGGTCCCTATCATCTGTGGTGTGAACAAAGCCTAAGGGAGTCGAACTAATGTCGCTCAGGATAGTTTTGTTAGAAGCTCTTAAAAAAATTAAAAAAAAGAAGCTCTTATGGTTGCTGTTTTGACGTGTTCTATAACTACAAACTAACAAGCCAAGGATTTGTGTATTTCTGTACTAACAGGCTTTAACTGGTGATGACTGACATGTTCCTCTATCCAGGTCATGGTGGTTAGGTCAACTCCGTTTCTCTAATATCTCTATGTAATGACCAGCCGCTAACACATTTCCCATTCATAATAAAATAAAAAATATGGTCCTTCCTTGACGATCTTCTAACCCAACAGTGAACATTTCTATTTGTACTTGCAGGTGGCGAGCGCATCTTCAAGATGCAGAGCAACTGGAAGACAACGAAGCTGCTTGGAGTTATGATGCTAGCCAATTTCCTCATCTACATTTTGGTGGAAGTGTCCCGAAGCTACGGTCAAAATAACCACAAGCCGCGAAAATTCATATCCAAAGGGTTCTGGAAAAAGCCAGAGGTCCCAGCACCAATCTGGAACCACGAGCAGCGACGTCTGGACGACGTCTACTTCCTGCCCCTTGCCAACGGCAGCGAATCCTTCCACGAATTCTCGGGAATCCCTCATTGGCTGAATACGAGTCACATGGCTTCCTGTCAGCGAGATGACAAAGTGACGGCACAAATAAAAGACTTTAGTTCACTTCCGCAGCGCTTTAAAGACTTCCTGCTATACAGGGGCTGCAGGTCGTTCCCTCTGAAAACAGATGCACCCAGCGTGTGTTCAAAACCTCCCTTTCTCTTACTTGCGATAAAGTCCATGGCGCCTCATTTCGATCGACGGCAGGCCATCAGAGAGTCGTGGGGTCGTGCCGGTATCCTTGACGACCATCGTATCGCCACGGTGTTCCTCCTTGGCAACACTGCAGCGACGGACCACTTTCCAGATTTATCAAATATGGTCAGGCACGAGGCCGCGTTGCACGGAGACGTGTTGCAGTGGGATTATCGTGACTCATTCTTTAATCTCACCTTGAAGGAAGTGCTTTTTCTGGAATGGTTTGCTACCAATTGCTCCTCCGCCCAGTATGTTTTCAAAGGTGACGATGATGTTTTTGTAAATACACGCAACATGCTGGAATATCTACGCAACTTAACGGCGACCAGCTCACAAAACCTTTTTATTGGAGATGTGATCACCAACGCTGGACCTCACCGTGACAAAAAACTCAAGTATTATATTCCAGAGAGCGTGTTTGAGGGGGGTTACCCTCCTTATGCTGGTGGGGGAGGTTACCTGTACTCAGGTAATCTGGGGATGCGATTAAGAACTATGTCACGATTGGTCACTCTGTATCCTATTGATGACGTGTACACTGGGATGTGTTTGAGGAGATTGGGTTTAGTGCCAGAGAAACACACTGGCTTTAAGACTTTTGGCATTGAGGAGAAATACAAAGACGACATTTGTGCTCATAAAAATTTGATGCTGGTGCATCCCAGGAGTCCACAGGAGATGATTAGGATGTGGTTTGGGATAAATAAGCCCAAAACACACTGTGGGTGAGAGACATTTGAAGGTCAATGAAAAACGGCATGTCATTTTCTGAGTATAAACGATGGCAACTTTCTTTATACTGTAAATAAGTTTATTATCAACACTGTAATAAGACCAGGAACTTTCACCTACCATGAAGTCCCAGTTTGTGAAGAACCTTCTTTAAAGGTCATACAATTTGGCGTTTCATTACAAATACAATAGATGAAAATCACAATGTTTCCATGATGATAATGAATTAAAGAGACTGTGACCTTTTTTATGTTGAGATGTAAACTGGCGTTCTTATTTATGTGTGTATTTCTGTATTAAAATAGAGCTGTGCTCTGATCAAAAGATACGCTATGTTTTTTTGTAAGCTGATCTTTTAGTGTAAAACCTCACACACTTATCAAAACCATGACAATAACAGATGTTCTATCAATTATTCAAAATGTCAGTTGTGAACTTTGTACCATTGTTATAGCGCAATATATGACTCCACAACACACACAAACCTGTATGAGCTTCTAAAGTTCAAAGTCTACAAATTCCCATTGCTCTATAACTCGTAGGTGGATTTGTTGTGAAGTTTGACCTCTAAAAGCTAATTTATGTCATTTAACTCTTCTCAGTTAATCATCCAGTGCTTTGTTTGTGTTATACACATACTCATCAATTATTGTTTAATAATTTATTAAGACATGTCTGGGGGATTTTAAAAATACTTTAGCATTGCCAGGTACTGATTTATCTATAACACAGGATTTTTATAATTAAATAATATTAAAATGTTTTGACTAGCCATCTAAGGTAATGCTGCATTCCACACACTTCGGATTTAGGATATTTCCCATCTCAAACTCGGAAATAACGTCTGGATTCATTAACATTAAAAGTATTTGACATTAAATCAATCAAAGTATTTATGCTGCCTTTACGTGCCCCGGAAATGTGATAATTCCCACTTCTGAAGTCATGATTCCGAGCTGGTTGTGTTCAGGTGCTTTGTTGTCGAAAAGAATGGAGGACTGTTTTCCTTTCCTACATTCTTCAAAATATCTAATTTTGTGTTCAACGGAACAAAATAAAATAAAGTCATTTTTCCTACTATGGTATGGTACTATCTATGGCAAAAACTGTTTGGTTACGAGCATTCTTCCAAATATCTTTTTCTGTGTTCATCAGAACAAAGAAATTTATACAGATTTGGAACAACTCAACACAAAGTAAGTAAATAAAGATAACATTTTAATTCTAAAGTTAACTATTCCTTTAAGCTCCGCTCATTTTGTAAACTTTGGGGAGAAACGCGACATCAGAGGGCGTTCATTTACAATTTTTACTTTGGAAACTCATATTTCCGATCATTCCGAGAGAACGTGAAGGCAGCGTAACTTTACGCAGCGCTGCGTAGACTAATTAGCGAATGACATCACAGTACCGCGAGAGCGATTCGAAAGCATAAACTGGAGTCTAACTGTTGAATTGTTATCGCGGTACTGTGATGTCATACGCTGGTCAGCGTAAACTTGAACATACAAACCTCTACTCCATTGATTACAGATATAGCACAGGTGTTGGTTTAGTGCTGTCTCCGTTTTTCGGTTGAAACAAGCAACTGATAGCAATTGGAAAAGTGTACGAGCAAAACTCTAAGATGCATTTGTTGTGTAAATGCAGCCTTCTCATATTAATCTATTTCACACTTTGGGTGACCGGTGTTGAGGTGAGTAAACTGATCAATCGCTGGATACTAAAGAGCTATTGATCAAATAAGGAGGGCTTGGTCGGTTTAGATCTAACTATTATTGTCTGTTTTTGGCAGATAAACAGAAATGAAGGCCAGTCACCCGCAGGTAAACAGCTGTCAGTGCACACATAAACTTGGTATGATTTTACGTGAGAATTTATTTTACAATGAATGTAATGCATCACATTACGATGGATTGCATGTTTCTCACTGTGTGTATAAGTAGTCGTCAAACAACGTACGTAAAATAAGTAATATTAGTTAATATTATATGTGAAATATATAAGGTATTTTTGTAATTTGTTGTCATTTCAAATTAAGTATGTCCATGATAATTTAGGATAACAGATACTACCATTATGTAAAGTAAAATATTTCGTAACAAAATTACAGAATAAAAAAATTGAAATGGTTTATATTACATTGTAGACCAGTCCTGTCACTGCTTCCCACATTCAGATTAAAAAGCTCTTTATTTATAAAATCACATGTTTTCAGCCGGAGGAGGCGGCAGAGAGCGATACGCATTCTTTGCCCTTCGGAGCTGCCACCAAATTCTCCGCGGTGAATCCGGGGAGTTTTTCTCCCCCGACTACCTGTGCGCCAACCCCCCCGTCTGGTGCAACTGGACCATCCAGACGCATCCTGGAAAGCGTGTGGAGTTGTATCTGGAGGACTTTACCCCCTCAGAGGCTTGTCACATAAAGAGTGATCAGATCCACCTTGATGAGTCTCCTGCAGCTGCCGGTGGCCAGAGAATACTGGAAAGGTGTTGGAGAAAGGCCCAATACACGTCAGTGTCCAACACTGTTCAGGTGGTGCTCCTTATTGATGGGAACCGACCCACCCCATACAGGGGGTTGTATGGACGTTTTAAAGCTTTTGGGCCTCTGGATTCTCTTGACCCTATGTATGAAGGTGAGTAGATTTATAAGGAAGCATTTTTTTATAAATTGAATGATTTGGCATAAGCATAATCTTTTGTCCTTACAGATGTGCCCTTGGATATGATAGAGGAGGCATTCGGTGGTGGCCAACAGGAAATTGTTGCGGTTACGAATGCTTCACCAGGTGTCAGAGGCGTCCCAACAGATATCAACATGTCAGACGTGAATGCCCGAACCACTTCTCCCAGTCTGACCAATCCTCAAATACTCAATGAGTTCGCATCCACTTCAGTGGCCAATGAACATTTCTTGAAGAATAAGAAATCATGGGGAAAGAGTTCTGGAGACATACAAGAAATATCTGCCAGTTCTACAAATTCAACTCTCACCTCTGGTTACCGCAGTGAAGTCGAATTTCTCGATGATGCATATTACAATTATAATTCCATTCCAAATCCTAAAGAGCAGCAGGCGCCGGCAGGTGGATCGGCCCAGATTCGCTCCAAATACCAGCCTGCCTACAGACACATCACGGACATGTACCTCAGCCCACAGGTCGAGACCAAAACCACTAAACCAGTCGCTCGGTCCCCGTCAGCCATGCGCAGGAATGTGGACGCGCACGCCCGTTCTTCCGGTGAAACTGGAAATGCCAAAGTGACATCTGATGCTGGGGAGGTTCAGTGGGTGAGGGTGGGACATCAGGATGATGCTGTTGATGTTGCCATGGAGACGAGCAGCATCACCCCACCTGCCTTTATGGCTCCCAGACAGCCCAAACTGCAGCGCAGATCCAAAGGTGCAATATGCTTTTAAATATTCTTTTTTTTATTTCATGAACACAGTTTTGTCCATTAAGACTTTCCCTCCCCTAATTCTTATTACTGGAATGTAACTACTGTAAAAAGTTTTGACAACTTTGACTATTAAAATCAGCACAAATAGTATAAATACTAATGTTACAGGTATGTATCAGTAGTTTATTTCTCATGAGAGGAATAACTTGACGAATTGCACCAAAAGGTTTCGATTTTATTATTATTTATTATTTTGTGCTGTGTGCTGTGATTAACTGTTGTGTTTTCATTACACAGCAAAAGCTCACAACCAACAGACCGTTAGAAATGCCACTCAAAATACAAATTTTCCTAGCGGTGAGAATTGCTTCAACACATTACTGTACCATAACAACACCTTCTACCAATGGTGTTTTAACTTAAAAATGATGTAAAAATGTAAAAATAAGAGTAACAGATTGCATACAGTACAAGGTACATTGTGATGTATCATCATCTGTCCAATCAGAGCTCTTGTTTGAGGTAGCTGTGGAGGTCAGTCTGGATTCTGAGCATCATGAAAAATCATCTTCCCTCAGAACTCCTCTAGAGATCATGGTGGGTAAATGTAAATACAAATTCCTTTTCAGAAAAGTTATTTTAAAATGATTTAAAAATTTTGTCTGTGTTTGTAGATTAAAGAAGTGCTTGAGCGCCTCGCCTCAAAAAATCCAGGTTTGAAAAGATTGAAAAAGTGAGTTTTACATAAAGTATGAAGCTGTTAAAATAGATATGGTGACAGGCTGTGATGTGTGAATCAATTGGTTTTTAGGTTGAGTTCAGGAGTTTTGTTCATCCTGTGGGTACAGTTTCAGAAGACTGCTGCAGAACAATTCATGCATTCAGATCTTCAGTCCGCTCTGCAGAGACTAAAAGGCAAGACTGTCAAATCCCAAACCGGCGAAATTCAGGGCACCATAGCCTCAGTGTCTGTTGAAGGTACTCGTACATCTCAAACACTTTTACAAGTCATTGGTTCAGTGTTTATCTGCCCAATATGCATTATCCAAGTTTGTGTGTTTGAACAGACATCAATGAGTGTGATACACAGTGTGGTGCGAACGCCGACTGTGTGAATGAGTTTGGATCGTATTCCTGTCACTGTATCCGTGGGTACCATAAATCTAGTCACGAGCCGGATGGGATGATTTGTGAGGAGTCCGCTGTTTCCGGTAAGAGGTGGCAAGTTTACTAAACTTGTTTGTGAAAACATGTCTTCTCAAACTTTCTCAACTCTTTCTAGACTGTAGCTGGACATCATCTCCCAGGGTCCTCAAGGGTGTTTACGCCATCTGCAGTCTGCTCATTTTGCTCATCTTGGTATTACTGGTGGTGGCTGCTTTTCTGTACCGTCGATACTACAGAGGGAGTTTCCTGCCACGCTGTCAGAAAACATGCATGAGCAGCACTTTGGAAACACCTGCTAATGATGAAGACAATAATAACACAGCGAATGATGGTCGTAGTGCTGCTGACCCTTCTAGACTCCCACCTCCACCCCCACCCATGAGACTGTCCAAAGATGGCCTCCACTCCCTGGATCTTCCATTGTTACGGTTCAGTCCTCTAGCGCCCCCTGATGGATTCAGGAGTAAAATACATGCAGAGAAACACGAGTTTTGATGGTGACACATAGTTTACTCTTGTCTGGAGTACAGTTGCACTTAAATTCATGATATTTCACAGTGTGTGACTGGTCTTAGTTTATTGGTTCTTCATTATAGTTTTTTTTTATACTTTAGCGTGTGAAATCTAAAATATTTTGGTGATTGTTGGCTGCCTGTAAAAATTTGGCTTATTTTTGTTATTGTATTTATTAATTGTTGACTGGTCACAGAATTATGACTCTCAAAAAATGAATTGATAAACAGTTTTTTGTATGTTGTGATTTTATGAAATATATGTGTGTATAATTTGCAGTTGAGTTGCGTGTGACAGGAACAGATTTAAGTACATTTCACAAACCCTAAAAATATTAGCGAAAATTATGATGAAAATACTCAAGAGCTCATATTCTAAATACAAAAAACTTGAAGATTGCGTATTTGAGGTCAACGCACGTTTTTAGTCTGCGCAGTGTATGTATGACGTCAAACACTGTTAAAATTGGTCTGTGAGAAAAACAAGCGCAAATATGGAGAAATCCGTATCTGAATGACAAAAGTACAAAGAAACTGATAAAACATTTATTCCACTGCCTGAAAGTAACTTAATGATCGTTTGTGGCGCCTTCCCTTGGTGAAGTCGCAGTACTAGCGTCACTACTACTGCGCACGCGCAGCGAGCTTAATCGTTTCCGGGGGAAGAGGCTGCTCGTAAGTGATTCATTCAGTTTTCATACTCCCTAAAACGTACTTTAGAATAAATACATGGCAACTCAAAACATGAAGTCCGTAGTTTATCATGAAACGATACAAACGAGTTGCGTCATTAGAAGTGTTCACGCTCATTGTTTGTGTGTCTCGTGCGCGAGCAACCTGTTGTGTTGTCCAGCTGATTTTCATAGCGCATCATGTTTGAGTTATGTGCCGACTGCAATTGTAATGTAATCTCACTTATAAGTCGTGATTTGATGCTAAACAGTGCACATAGCGGAATCCTTTGCTTGCATAAAGCTTATTGGATAGAGATTGGGAATATTGATTATTCCTGGTAGTGTCTATTGGTTACATACAGTACAATGATCAGCAAAATCTCTGCAGTGAGTGCACGAGGTCCACAAAGAGCGCTAATTCATAACGTTTGTGTTTCAGAGGATGTTTGGGTATATCTGGCAGTGTTTCTACTCCTCGTGTCTGCGCTTCTGGATGAAATGGCTTCTGCGGCTGGTGACAGGAACGTGCGAGCTGCAGCGGATTTGTGCACAATGTAAAGCCGGAGCACTCAGGACGTCACAGATAGGTGCAGATTATTCGGTTCTCCACACTAATTTAAATATCTAATGTCAACTCAAATAGAGGAATAGCTCACCCTAAAAAAGAAAATATTATAAAAATAAGAAAAAGAGGTATCCATTTATTATTTTGTGTTAAACAAAATTAAAGGGGATCGATCACTCAAATATGAAAATTCTGTCATCATTTACTCACCCTCTTGTCATTTCAAACCTGTATGACCTTTTTTCAACCGTATAACAAAAAAGAAGATATTTTGAAGTAAAGTTGGTAACCGAACAGCTGCGGCACTCATTCACTTCTGTTATAATAATAAATGGGTGCCGCAGCTGTTTGATTAGCAACATTCTTTCAAATGTATTCTTCTGTGCTCTGCGAAAGAATGAAAGTCATACAGGTTCTTCTAAATGATGACAGAATTGTCCTTTTTGGTGAACTTGACCAGAAATATATGGGTGTAGAAAGCAGCGACAATTTTTGGATGCACCGTTTCTTTAAGAAAAGCTTTGAGTTCTCATTACATGCTTTGTAAACCCTTGTTTGTCTTTGTAGAATACTCTCTGAAGTCCTCCAAAAGCAAGGTATGGACACCTAAGCACTTTTGTATCTTGGTATTGTGTCAATATATGGACCAGATTCTTCACCCATTGATCTGATTGATAAACTTCACTTTTGTGCTGCTCTGTACACACGTTGCTCTTGTTTGCTTTGGTTGTGTTGAGTCAGGTATTGCGAGACGCTTTATCTGTGAAGGAGGCAGACTTGGAAGACCTGATGGCTCAAATAATTCAGGAGAAGAGAATCAAAGAGCAGAAAGATCCTACGTGAGTCTCTTGAACCTTTTTTTGGAATGCAATATCAAACTCTTATTGAAAGCGTTGTGGTATTTCCTTTTGTTCATATTGGGAATGGAAGGTCAAGTTGAGCGCATTGCGTTGTGGGATACAGTATTGAGCGTGCCACACAGTTGAACTGTGTACTGATAAAATAATCAATAATCTAAACCTTAGTTTTATATCTTTGTTTTTTTACAGGTTTAAGTTGAATCTTCATAAATGTTTGTTACAAATAAGTGGATATCATGTACTGTTCGAGGCAGTTGAGGAACTACGGAAGGAAGCGTATGACTCTGATAAGGATGAACATGAGAAGATGCTTCTGAAGGTAAATTTTACATCACACTGGAAGACGCTCACAACCTTGTACCATAAACCTGTTGAGCTGATCTCTCGGTTATTAAGGTAAAAGACTACTAAACCAGATTTATAGTATCATACAAATGAAAGCGTCAGTTTTTAATTTCGCTTGCTCTCTCTGTTTGTTTCGAGACAGTTGTGGGATTTGTTAATGCCATCTGTCAGGCTGGAGTCGAGAATCACTAAACAGTGGTGCAGAATTGGCTTCCAAGGCGATGACCCGAAGACAGATTTCAGAGGGATGGGCATGCTGGGCCTCATCAACCTTGTGTGGGTTAAGCTTCTGTAATTTTTCGGGATGATGATGATGTCACATTTAAATGTCATTGCGATTTATGTTTTTTTTTGTTTGTTTCTCCAGTTTTTTCAGTGAAAACTACACAGATGCAGCCCGGATGGTTCTGTCACATTCAAATCACCCCAAACTCGGGTAAGTCCACATTCTGCTGGTTCATGTCGAACAGACATCACCTGTGTTTGTTACGGCTTGTCATGAATGCATTTTTTTTTGCAGGTACTCGTATGCCATTGTGGGCATAAATCTAACTGAGATGGCATACAGCTTAATGAACAGTGGAGCGTTGAAACCTCATTTTTATAATACAGTATCTGGAAAACCCCAAATGCAGCACTTTCATGAGTTCTACTGTAAGTCTGCACAATGTCTTTTGACCAGACATTTAAAATATTTATTTTCAGACCCATTGCAAAGATAGCTAAATAATATTTGTGTTTAGTAAAATTTTTGGTCTAAATGTTTTTCAGAAATATTGAAATCTAGTTTCTATATATAACAGATAATCACAACATTTCTTTAATGTTGTAAATAAATCATTTCAATTTTATAATGCAGAATTGTCTTTCTGTAGGTTACCTGGCTTACGAGTTTGATAAGTTCTGGTTGGAGGAAGAACCTGAGAGCATCATGGAGTTCAATCGCTACAGGGAGAAATTTCACGACAAGGTCAAAGGTCAACTCCAGGCGCAAGACGTGACGCTGAGCTTAACTTTGGACCCGCAAAAATGATTGCTGCATTCCAGCACAACATCAAACACAAGAGCGGCTTCATTTTTCAGCCGATGATAGAATCAAAGAAAGAAAGAGAATTGTGTGAGAATTGTTTGTTTTTCCGTTTTCTTTTGACTCCGTAAAAGCTTTTAGAAAGGAAATGTACAATGTGCATGAAATGTTGAACATGGTAATTCCACAAGAAACACATATAAATTGTACTGTATTTCTAATAATACTTAAGTGCATTAACAGTAATATTTTAAACTCTAATTATTTGATTGGAATTACAAAACACTTAAAAGTTTTGGTTGTGTTCAATGTTTCTTTGTATGGTTATCCATCTCAGGAAGTTTCATTTGTTTAATGATAATATTAGGAAGTTGTTCTTCCTTTGCAAAATGTCTCTTGTGTGCAGAGCATACAACCTCTTTTGCATGTTTGTGTTAAGTTGTAATACCCCCCCACACACCCATCTGCACATTTCTTAATGTGGCTTGAGGCGGGAAAGTGTTGTATTTAATATCTAATCAGTTTTGTTATCTGTTCTGTGAATATTGTTACCTCAACTCGATTCCAAAGTACAATAATTTGTATGCACAAACGTTTGTGTAACATTGTGTTGTGTTATTTAAAAAGTTTATAAAATAACTTTGTATTCTTAATGACACGATTAACTTTATAGCTCATACCTGATATTAAAGAATAAAATTGGATTCAAGACTACATTTTCTTATACATTAATCATTTTCCTATTTTATATATTTGAGCAAGGAGAACAAAACCATACAATTTAAGATTTCATGTAGATAATCAAAAATTATTGCAAACTTGCAAGAGCTGGTAATATGAAAACGAGCACTTTGTGACTTAGATTTGATAGAAAAAATGAAATTTAAATGTTTTCCATACACGACAATTTAATATTCCCCATGAGTGTATGCATTTCTAGTTTTCAGAATTGAGGCGGTTTCACTTCCTAGGTCATGAATGTTATAGTCAGGGTATAACAAATAAATGGTACTGTAAATATTTCTGTATAAAACAAATGATTAATTGCTAAAAAATAAGGAAACATAAATATTACATAAACATTATGTACATTAACATCACAAAGGGATTAAGTACAGACATAGAGCATATGTCTCGATTTGTGCGTTTAAAGAATCAGTTCTTATATTGAAGGGTTTTCACAATAAGAATACAAAAAATGCTCTGAAAGGAGAAAGGCTAGCGAATCTTCTGCGATTCTGAGTTTTCAGCATCCTGTAGTGTTGCCTATTAAACTGAATGAAAGTTAAATTCCTTTCCGGTTTCATCTGCATACTAGAGAGGTTTTAAAGTCTTTGGGTTTAAAAAAAAAAAGGATTTCTGTTTTGAACTTTTATGAGGCCGCCTCGAGCCTGCTTCTGGACATCATCATGGCTCTCTTGAGTTGCTCAAATGATACGAACATCACTACGTTCCAGGAGCCCAACCTCAGGAAAGAGGGAACAAACCTAAAGGACACAAAACAATTTTAATGTCATGTGGAAAAAAATCATTTTTATTTATTTATTTATTGTAAATGCAAAATACACATTTCCATGGTTTGGGGAATAAAAACTTTGTAAATGACTTTGAAACTGTATATTCTAGCTATCATGAACCCTTTTTCTTCAACAAATAAAGTTTCCTCATTGGGACCAAAATTTACCCAATAGGACTAAAAACTGGTGTTACGGTCTTTGTGGACATTTGGTCCAAACAAAGATAAATAATTTTTTGTTGTTGATTCACTGTTTTACATAAAATCATCCTATACTGTTACATAATGTATAGAACATTCTGTGAATTGATTTTTTCAATATTGACTAAGTCCATCCTAAATATTGAAATCAATTTTATATTCATGTTCATTTATATTAATATTTTATTGTATTAAGTAAACGATTTGTTGAATTTTATTGTAAATTAATTTTATTAAATGAACAATTTGTTAAATTGGTCGTGTAACTAAGTGACGGTACTTCTACTGGTGACCCAAAATAATACTTGCTAGATCATTTACTTGTTATTTCTTTTGCTTGTTATCAGAAATAATCTGCAGGGACTTTGCGGCTGTGTACCGGAAGTTGAATTTAGGCCACAAAAGCGTGCATGCGCAGTAACGCTTGTTTATGTTGTTGCTTTAAAACAGACAGTATACAATTTTACAATGCAACACTAAGCCTGAATTAAATCCTGTGATGTGGAAGTGTTTGATCTCTCACCCTTTGTAAAAGGCAGTGGGACCCTCCTTGGTCATCATAGTCCAGGCACAATTGAGGGAGCTTTTGTACTGACCAGGAGGAGAGTTCATGTATCGCGTCTTTACGACGTCCACTGGGGACGCGATAACTGTGGTGATGAAACCGGCTCCAAACGCAGACGTGAAATGGCACGGCAGATTGTCTGTGATGCCAAAAAGGAGTGAGAACAATAAGAAATATTATTCATAATATTATCGGTGTGTTGACAAAATGTTTTCTTGTCGTCCTATGGATTTGCTTTGAATTTTGGGATATGCTTACCTGACATTAGTTTGTGTCTAAGAATGGCTTCTTTGATGAGGTCATAGGACACAAGTTCTGTACAGTTGACCAGGGCGTTTCTTGTGATGTTGGGTAGAGTTCCTACACAGAGAAGACAAAATAATCCAAATAAATTCATTGGCGGGTTTATTCGAGAAAAAAATGTTGATCATTAATATACTTATTTCTGTTACAATAAATAGATTGATATTAAACTAAAATGAACTACTTTCACAATATTTATATTTTATAATAAAATGAAGTAGACATGAAAAGTCCCTCTGTGGTTGGTACGAGAAGCACTTTTTACATCAAATCGGTCACTTATTAGCTTCCGGTTCAAGGAAGCGGGCAGTCGGTTTTGGACCAATGTAAAATAATACCGTGGTAATATTTAAATTCCTTCTTCCTAAAACACATACCTTTCCACAACCCTCTGAGACCCTCCTGCTGAAATATTTGTCTGTACGCCTGCATGGTTCCGTTGTAGCGTCGTCCCACACCCTGCAGGCTCATCTGGGCCTGGAAACGCACCTTCACTACGTCTGTGGGCTGTGCCATGGAAACCGCCATGGCTCCTGTGGTGCAGCCAGCTAAGATCCTGATGCCCACATTGGCATCTGTAAGGCAGAAGTGAATAACTTATTGTTGAACTTAAGTGTCGATCTTAGGATTCAGCATCTAAGAAATCAAGTATCTTTGTCTTAGAAATCAAAGAAACAGAGACAAGACAGAAATAAAACATTAAGTTTGATACACAGATCCTTTGGGAAGGTTTAAAGGAGGCACATGTGCGATTACAGGGGGAAAATCTAAGAGAGAGTCATTTCAAACTTCATTTGATCTCCATGTAGAAGAAAACATTCTTTTGGGAAAAGAATAGAAACTCACTGTCTTTGCCCCTCGTGTAGAAGCTCTTGACGCTGTCGTACAAGCCGATTCGTATAGAGGCAAAAGCCATCTGTCTCTGAAGTCCAGCTATTAATCCGTTGTACAGCGAGCGGGGCCCCTCTGTTCTCACCATGGTACTGATGGTCCCAAACACGCCCCTGTACCGGATGCCCTTAGCTGCTCCTGTCGTGGCTTTCTCTCCCTGGATCTAGCAGCAAGAAAATAAGAAACATGTCAATAGTATGAAAAGTTTTGCACATAATACTCATAATAAAGTTTAATGTGTACCACAATATTTTCTGTCAAAGAATCTGAAACGTTATAAAAGTCATATCAATGGATATGGAAATATCTAAAATTTATTTAGGCATTTATTTGTTTACTGCTTTTTTTTGGAAGGAATATAAAAAACCAATAATAAGATGCATCAACTTTTGTGAAATGTATAAAAATCTCTCAAAATCATAGTCATACAATCTTTTCACATCAAAATCATAAACATCAGAATTGCAGTCAAAGTTTCTCTCTGAATGCGGTTTCATTGGATGTAAATAAATTCATTGGTGCGGTTAAGCAGAAGTTCGGCCAGGTGAGTGATGTATGTACCTGCAGGCGAACTTTAGCTGTGTCCAGAGGAAAAGTGACCAAGTCGGCGATGCAGGCGGCTGTTCCTGCACTCAAAACTTTAACTCCAAGAGGAGGTGGAACATCAGATGGCTTTAGACCCACCATACTGACAGCTGCAGTACCAAAGATAGACGGAGACAAACAGAAAGGAAGAGAAAAAAATCTTTTCGAATTCATAATGAAATGTATTTTAAAATAAAACACTTGCAAAACAAAATCACATATACTAGATGTTTAATGGAATTTACGTGACAAAAATACTACATTCAAATAGAAAATATTTTGTACAAAATAAATGTATAAAGCATTATTTTCAGGCATTAACTGACCTGCGGATGGATATCTCTGTCTGATGGTATGACAGGGCTCTGAGCGTGAACTCTTAAGTTGTAGAGAGAGCAGCAGTCATCCTGTCCTTCTTTATATATCACCAACAGAGACCGTTTTTTTTTTCAACATTCACTTGCTCAGGGAGGTGTTTCTTTGGGACTGATTACTGGGTAACACAAAGTCCACCCTCTTACAGAGAGCCAATGTCCAAAACATCCCACATCCAGATAAACAACACTGTAAGCGAATGAAGCTGTCCCATGCTGTAATGTTAACACATTAACATGGATTACATTAATATTTCACATTACCCTCACAAAAGTCAAGAAAGGACCAATATGGACATACAGTATGTGTTGAATAGACAAAAAATTAGGAATAGCAAGACCTTATGAAATTAAATGAATGCACATGTATTAAAAGAGGTCAAGCAGCTCTCAGCCAATGACGAGTGAGTCGTGTAAAGTCTATAACATGATTGGCTTCATGGCAGGGTGGGCTACAGGATGGTATGGGCCATGTTTCTGTTTAACAAGAGGAAAAGCGGATGCCGAATTTTGGCTCATTCCAGGATTTGATCTGAACGTGTGTCATTTTCTCAGTATTAGAGGCTAAAAAAAAAATCAAAGGCAATGAAGCTGTAAGTTGTCAAAAAAATACATTTTGGCTTTAATATTCAATTGGTTGAGTAGCTCAACAATGGTTATTAATCCCAAGACTTGCATAACCACGGAAATAAATCACACATTTCTCTGCTTGTTTGACGTGAAGGTGGAACCCCTCTGTGATCCGGTCTAATGTTTATCCGAGTCAATCTCGGAGATGTGAAGGAGGGGCAGCAGTGATGTTTGTGACTGAAGGTCATGGAGGATTGATAAGAGGCCCGTGCAGCTTTACAACTTATGCAAGACCCCCTGAAGAAAACCACCAGCTTCAACCGGACGATTATCTTTGTGAATGCATCGCTGAATGTCTTGCAACAGGTCATTTACCCCAAAGTAAAGTATTTTATGAGTGCAAGATTACGATCAGAGGGTGAAAGCCGAGTGATGACTAATTACAAATTGTTTTTCAAAACGGATCCAGTCCATTCGTTCAACATCCGGCATCTGTATTACATATGGATTCACACGTTTTTCAGTTCAGATTTTGCAGTTGGTGGATATATTATAGTTACATTATAATTTAATATAAAAAAAATTGAGGTTAAGTTTTCCTGCATGCCTGAGAAACTACCTATTATGCAAGCCAATAAAATGTCTTTCATAATATTTCACCTATTTTGTGTACATTTTGAACATTTCTTTTTTTTTTTCTAGTTTTGTTTACTCGGCATAATTGATCTATGTTCAAGTTGCCAAATTTATGTTTGTTAAACTTAAAATAAACATTTTATATAAAAGATGCATATTTTTCAAACTCAAATATTTGTAGTTAATGTGGCAAAATTGTTAAAACTGGGCAGAGGATTTCCAATTCCAGTTTGATGTTATCACAACACAAATCATTCACGCAGTGCCGAAATGAATGGATTAGGAAAAATCTACTTTTTTATATTTGTGTTTAAATGAAGTATATGTGGACAGGTACCAAAATTCAAGTAGCAAAACTAATTTTTCAGTGCAGCGACCCACAAGCGATGAAGCAAAATGGACTATATTACATAATTCAGCGTATGTGAATGTGTTG
Source organism: Oreonectes daqikongensis (assembly GCA_026939265.1). Lineage (NCBI taxonomy): Eukaryota > Metazoa > Chordata > Actinopteri > Cypriniformes > Nemacheilidae > Oreonectes > Oreonectes daqikongensis. The sequence goes on from JAOTQM010000031.1 coordinate 2,745,474, forward strand.
AGCATGCACTATTTAAGTAGACTTTGCTTTCATTTGTTAATTCATAAACAGCAAATGAACAGGGACGTTCTGTCTGTGTCGCTGCTAATCTATGGCATAATACTTGGATCGAGTACAAAAGATACAAGGTGTAAGATAACAGAACAATCCTTGACAAACAGAACAGATAACCGTTAACTTTAGAGTCATTAATGATGAGAAGTGCTTTGACTCGTACTGTACTGTACTGTACTAAACTGTACTTATTCAAATGAGGTGTTGATTCGATTGGGCATTTTTGGCAAGTGGATTGTGGTTGGATGACGTACTCGCCTGAGACAGCAAGGTGTCATCATCAGTGAACTCCCAGAATGCCAAGCACTGGGCTGATCGGAGAACAAAGCATCTGATTGGACGTCGGCACTCACACCCCCATACGTCAATTAGGGTCAGGAGGAGTGGGCGTGGCATTATTTTATTTACTGTAGGGCACACTGGTTCACTATCAACTCTGTTAAGGACAAACAGCAGTGTTGTAATGTATTTATGCCTCACAATGCAAGTAAGAGGTTTGGTGATTTACTGGCCCCTAGTGGTCAGTCAACAACAAAGCAAATCAGCATGACCAAGCAAAAAGATCCTCTCTGCAGGGGTCTGTGTAAAAACATAGTCTGGTTCATATTAAGTCATACATACACTAAGTTTTAAACCAGTATGGAACTTGGATAAATTCTGGATTTAAATACATAAGATGTTTTTTGATATATCAGGAATAATGTATAAATGAGGTACCAACTACTTTAAGGTAACTACTGCACAAATCCTTTTTTTAGTGAGAGAACTATTAGACACATTGTCTAATATAAATAATATAAAAATATTTAGCAAATCAACATTTGGCATCTTGTTAACCAAATTTGAAACCGTAGATGTGCATTTAACTTTTTATAAATTCTGAGCTTCAGCAGACAAAAAGTGTTTTTAAAAACAGTAGCAGGAGAATTCCTTTATACTTTTAATAACCGAAAGTAATTCACAGGTCAGTTTTAACCATTCACATTAAAACATTAACTTAAAAAGAAGCATAACGTAAAAAACGGTTTATATAAACAACAACAAAAAGTTTACAAGAAGGTGGACTCACATGCCACATGCTTCTGATGGTGAATACACACTAAAATAAAAACTGTACATGGTCGCTGTCTGGAGTATATACTATAAATAGTGAATGCCTAAAAGTCTGATATTTCACAACTGGACCACATTGTCTCTCAGCTAATTAATATCTAGTATTTAAGTGTAGTTAATATACACACATCTTTACTTTTTGTTTCAAATAAAACCCAAAGTGCAGGTGCTGGAAAACTGTAGGAGGAAATTTGGTGAAATTTTAGTGATGTTTTTCCAAGCAGCAAAGATTATTTTTAAACATCTGTCTCTTTTTCCACAAGATTGTGATCTTTGTACATTTCAATGCCCATTGAGATTACTCTCATATACTTCTCCTGATTAAAAAAAAACCCTGTGAAGCTAACATTACTCTTAATAGACTACTTAATAGATTCTTGTAGGACTTTTGTCTGATCAGGACTAGTCAGCTACTCTAGACACGATCACAATAAACTGTATTAGATACTTTAGTTAGCATTTCTGTATATAAAGTACACCAAGTGCATTGTAGTATACAAGAGGTTGATCTTCTCTACGACTTTGTACAGATCGCTCTGTTTGTCATCTCATCAGAGGAAAGTCAGTACTGTCCATTTCATTACAAGCTTATATAAACACGACTTTGATGTCTCACATTGATTTATGTGGAGATCCATTGGAGAAAACAGACGTTATAAATTAGATTCATATTCGGCTAGTTTAGTTAAAGGGATAGTTCTCCCCAAAAATAAAATTCTGTCATCATTTACATACCAGCATGTCATTCCAAACCTTTATGATTTTCATTTGTGAAACACTAAAGATGTTTAACAAAAAAAGTTTTCTATATAATGGAAGTGGATGGGGACTGGAGCTGTGGAGTCCCAAATACCACCAGAGCACCATAAAAGCAGCCCGTGTGACTTTTGTGTTACATTCCAAGTCTTCTGAAGACACACAATTGTTTTGTGTGAGATACTTCCAAAAAATCTTTAATTCCACTGTAGTGCTGCAGTCCCCATCCACTTTCACAAGCTTCCTGTTTTACAGAATCAAGTAAGGGTTTGCAATGATATGAAAGTGACAGAAACCTGAAGGTAGAATGATGAGTCAAGCTGCAGTCTGGATTGGTTTAGCAAGTCAGCCAGACAGCGAGATCTCATAGTCACTGACGGACACGAGCGGTTGTCCCACCTTCCGTACATTCTTAGCGTTAGTTATTCGCGCAGGGATGTCCACCGGTTTCTCAAAGTACTGCACCAGGGCTTGTTCGGTCAAAACAGAAGCCAGGAACTGCTCGAAAGTAATGGTCCAGTCATTATCGATACTGGTGCTGTGAGGCAGACCTACTTTTCCACGACGTCCTGCCCTGCCCTGGGGCCCGCCGTTGCGTATGAGCACCGTGTCATCTGCGATGTCCTCGCACTGAAGTTTGTCGTCCAGCTCATGAGACCCGGCGCTCAGAACGGAGTACGAGGAAACGGACGTGTCATCTTTGGTCTCATCGTCCGAGATGAGCATGGCGGAGATCGTGGCCGTGTCTTTGGGGGAAGAATCTTCCAGCTTAATGTCCTCCATGGGACCCGTGACGCAGGAGTTGATCTCGGCTTCGCCCGAGCCGCTCGGTGGGCAGACGCAGGGCTTGCGCCGCTCTCTCTGTTGCTTGCTTTCACAAACTGGGACCTGATCGTCGTCTTCGTCGTCGGCCTCCTCGCCGTCCTTGCTAGCCGGAGAGCAGAACAGTTTGCCGACCTCACCCATCTCGAGCAGCAGGCTGGTCACGGTGGCAGTGGCGTGGTACAGCTCCTGCTCATTGGGATCTTCGCTGAACATGTTATAAAGAGTCTTACACAACTCAATGAACTGACTCTGAGGAGAAAAAAACAGACCGTCACATGACAGAAAGAAATGAGATTTTACTTAAACATCTGTAATATCTTTAATACATCTGTATTAATACAGATGCTGGGCAATATGGTTAAAAGCTTTTGTTTTTAATATCTCAACAATATTTTAGCAATGTTTACATATTTTTTATTTGTTCTATTGCTGATCATTTGTTTAACGTTTTGGCTACATAAATAGCACATTAAAAACATTATATTCAGAATTTTTATTAATATTTTTTGATACTTCTTTTGTAAATAATCAATATATCACTAAACTATTTTACTCTCTACAGTTTCACAGAAATGTGTGAACGTCTTAATAGAAGCTAGTCATAATTTAAGTGTGACGTCAGATGTACCTGGTTAAGTTTGGGTAGATCCTTCATGTTCTCTAACTTAGATTTGTTCTCCTGGTTCCACAGGCGCAGGTAAGTACGGTAATCTGGAGTGTGTTTTTTAACTACATCAAAGAAAGAAGCCTAGTTATTTATTGCAAATTTAAACAACTCACATCACAGTTAAACCTTTAATAAATAATAAAACAAAACCTTTTTCGGTTTTAAAGGTGACCCTGACAAAACCATCATCCTTCTCAGTTCTGTTCTTGGGATCAAGGCCTGTGAATGAGAGGTCGAGTATTTCAAAGAGGATAAACCAACATTATGCAGCTCAATGTCATTATAAAGGATCTCTACTAGTGAACTCCCAGAGGGAGTATAATTGTTAAAAAATACAGAAAATAATTAACTAACTCATAATTTAAAAGTATTTTAACCAAAGTCCAAAGTAATATGCACAATTTCGGTCCCGGCTGCTGTTACTCTACTTGCTAGTAGGGATGCACAAATATCGGCCTGATTTTATTATCGGGTCAAATGATCATTATTGTCCGATACCGATATAGCTGATAATATATTGTGCATCCCTACTTGCTAGAATAAAACAAAGTAAGAGCTATAATAAGAAACGCCTGTTCGACACGGATATAGAGCAATGAAATGAAGCAGAATAACAGGACACGAATCATGAATCAGTACCGCTGGAGGTCTCTGGAGTCATGTCTTCAAAGAAATACTGTGTTGCTTCACAGGCCGAGTCAGGCTCCTCCTGTTCATGATTCAGCTCTGAGGAGGAAACCAGATATATTTAGCATTTTCTAGCAGAATTACAGAACCTATTGTCTGAACAATTCTTAACAATTCAATTTTGACTCCCACAAAAACACAAACACAATTAAACACAGCTTGATTGACATGAAGAATGCAGTAAAACAACAACCCCAGTGTGAGACATCAATATTTAGTTTTACTTCTGCTTTTTGTCCACATTGTCTCTCAAAATATAGAAGCAAATGTTCTTACTGTTTAGTTACTAAAAATAATAGCACAGTAAATCAATGAACTACATCAAATCAAAATATCACAGGCTTTATTTTCTCTTTTATACTCGTACTATATATCACACCCACCTGGAAGTACATGCATCTTGTACAGAAATTTGAGTTTCTCAGTCAGGTCACAATGACACAGAATACCTGCAAAACAGTCCATTGCTTTGTTAATGGCACCTATTTAAATGCATAAAAAAACACCTTAAAACCTTTCAAAAATGTATTTGAAACATCAACTCTTCTTTAACCTAATATACCGGGACGATTTTTGGCCACTGTGCCTTTAAGAAACGTCTCCGTTGCATTTCTTTCTGCGCAATGTTCATGCAGACTCACTCAAGCCGCTGATGAACTCGCGGAAGTTTATGAGCCCGTCTGCGTTGTTGTCCAGCATACGGAAGAAGCGCAGGGCCAGATCGTCCGTGTGTGTGCCGCAGGCCCACGAGAAGAGCAGCGTGAAGAGCCCCTTGAACTGTTCCATGTCAATGCGGTACTGTTCCAGGTAGGGCAGGCTCGGGTCATGACGGCTCATGGGGTTACTGGTGCTGCCCCAATAACAGCTGGTCAGATGCTCTGTCTGATGGAAAAAAATACATGGATCCGCTGTAAAACTTTAAGTTAATGAATAAGATCATCAATCCAAATGCTCGTAACATGCAGTAGGTCTGAAATACAGATCTGCTGTAAAATAACTCACTTTAAACAGTGTGTAGAGCTCTTCCAGCTCATCGATGCTGAAGGGCGTCTCTGTCACTATGGTCCGCACCTGGAAAAACCACAACAGGACAAAAATGAATGAATTATTTACTGTATGGAAGCCAATGTGAGAATCGTGCAGCCTCTGTTTGTTCATGAATGTTTACTCTGCTGTAGGAGAATCAAGTGTTTTTCACACACCAAGCAGTTTAATTTACTTTATACGCAGTAAACAGTTTGTCTGCCAATTCTATTTAATTTTCTGACTGTACATATACATTAAATATACATCACACGCATTTCCTGTCATTTTACAATGACATAGCATACCGTTTTGTTGCATAAAATAAAAAATATGATGACGGTACAATGCAATCAAGTGGGGTGACATTCATTACCACATTGCGTTTGGTGTTATCTTCAATGGCCTGGATGACTCGAAGCCTCTGTTTGAAACGCATCTGCTCGATGACGTCCGCCCTTATGGAGCCAAACTTCTGCACATGACAAAATTAACAACAATATGACACACCTCATGAATGTAGGTGTAAACATCAGATACTGTAGACGGAGTTAACAAAAAGACGACAAACCTCATAAGAACTGCGGACAAGTTTGAAGATGTCGACCTCGGGATGCGGCTCGCCGTTATCGGTCAGGAGAGAGTGCAGGTGTGGGATTGGAGGAAGCGTGCTGTCTTTATTGGTCACGCTGTCTAGATACCTACAACACAAGGGCACAAGCATGTGCGCTTGAATGTGTTATCATAGAATTAACTTGTACTCAAAATCCTTTAAAGGTATGTTGTGAATGTAAACTGCTGTACGTAGTGTACTGCAAAGTACTGTATACACTCACTTTTTAAATACTATGTAAAATGCAACCGGTATTACAAACAACCACTCTGCAGTATACTGCACATACTGTACTAAAACAGCAGGATAGTACAAATTCAAAAATGTATGTATACTATACATACTTTATGTAATATTGCTACAATTGCAATTTAATTAAAGTATTCATATCGCAGTTTACTACATACACCCACTCTGCAGTATACAGCACTCGAAACACAATGTACTACATATAATGTATGTAAAATGCCACACATACTGTACCAGATATACTACATGCACTCTCTGCTATACAGTATACTATACTCAAAACGCAATATACTACACACAAACACTTTGTACTACACTACATATACTGTACCTAAAATGCCATATGTTACACACGCTATACTCAAAATCCAACATATATACTACATATACTGTGCTTGATATACTGTACGCACCCACTCTGCGGTATACAGTATACTGTATTCAAATTGCAATAAATTACATATACTGTACTAAAATCTTAAATTACTAAAAATGATGTACTCGATGCCGTATACTAAATATACTGAACTGAAAATGAAGTATACTACACATACTGTACTTGATATACCACAGACACCCACTCTGCAGTATACTACATATGCTGCACTAAAAGTCAATATACTACATGTACTCAAAATTCAATATACCCAGCATAGAGTTCTCATACCTGCCCAGAATAGTCATGGCTTCTCCATCATCTTTGCAGGCAAGCAGCTGATGGATGTTAGCATCTAGCACAGAGAGCGCGAGCTGGAAGATGACCTTGATGCCCTCGTAGAAGAAGCAGTCCACGACCACCACAGCACTTTCAAATGGCATGACGGACAGGAAAAGCGTGAGGAACCACGAGAGCGAGATGGTGGAGATGACAGCCAGAGCCTGCATGCAGTCGTACAGCTGAGGGACGTACACGTGAGCCAGCTCTTCAAACACACCCTGATCCACCAGAGCACCTGAGGAACAAGCATAGCATTACAGCTCGATATGTGGCTTCTAAGATGGTGACAGACCAAAATGGAGAATAACTTAATACCCTGAAGCTCACCTACAACTCTGGTGTTGTAGTAATCTGGTAGCATTCTTTCACACAGGGCAACCAGGAGCCAGAAGGCCTCTTCCTCTTTAGCGTACAGCAGGAGTACAGAAGTCACTATGTTCATAGCCTGTGAAAATAATGAACTTAGATTAGAAATGTGTTTTGAGAGTAACATTTAAAGGGACAGTTTACCCAAACAAAAATGCAAAAGCTGTCATCATCTTCTGGGTTCCCTGAAAAATCTGTCTCTTTAAGGCTACAGAAGGTTGTGCATGTGTCATACCTGACAGTAGCCAATTTTGGGGTTGCGAAAGGCATATGCCGTGAGGACCCGACGCAAGGCGGCAATGCCCATCTCATTCTGAAAGGCTGGATGCTCGGGAAGAGACCGATGCAAATCTCTCTCGATCTCCTCCGTGGCTAGATTATATTTCCCCATCGACTTTTCGACCAGATCCTCATAATAACCAGGATGAGTAGCCATCTCATTAATTGCCCCTGTGAACATCAAATTTGACACATTGAACCAACCAGTCGGATCACATTTGACAAATGGAGGATTCTGTTCATAAAAACACCTGTCAATAAAAAACAAGACTGCACTTGTGTGTTTCAGTTTGTGCAGTGTGTTTGTGGCCTGTAAAGGTTTCGATGCAGTTTATTTCACGGAACAACATGCTTGCACATCTAATAAACAGGAAACTGCTGTAAAAGACAAACAGGTATGTGCATGTAACCACCACAAGTAAACCACACCAGATAAGTAGGCCAACAGGTGTGTGTGTATATGTGTGTGTGTGTGTGTGTGTGTGTGTGCAAAGGACCGAATATAAAATTTTTTAATTCCACAGCTTGTCTAAAGGACGTCTGTCGGGATGTCCTGCAACTCACCCGAAAACAGGAGCCAGAGGTCTCCTCTCATGTTCTCCGGAATGCCCTGCAGCACCAGCTCTTTGGTCTTCTCCGTACGGTACATACACACTCCCTGACCGTACTCGGCAAAGTGATTCTTCCAAGCCTGCTCCTTCAGAAACTCTTTAGCCTGAATGCATTTAAATAGAGAGGATGAATCATTGAAAGAATCTAATGAGCATCTTAGTAACTCAAGTACTGTACAATACAAGCTTTCTGCATGACATCACATTTTTCTTCCTTATATGCGAAGACTAAGCTAAATTAACAGCATATAGCAAATTTAAAAGCAGCTGACGAGAAACAGCATTTACAATGAATATACAAACAGCACACATTGTTCACTGGAGTTTCGCTTCCTGTTTTGTGTTCTATTCATTCGTGTCTGTTTAACTACAGCAAACCTCACTGACTATAAAATGCATCTCTTAACAAGGTGGATGAACCACGGTCAAAGTTCAATGTTGACGATAAAAATAAAAATAAGCACAGCACAGCACAATACTGTAAACCTACAATTATTCAAGAATGTAAAACTTTAAAGCATTTTCTTACGTCAGTTAAATAAACTAAACTTATTGCATAAGATCCAGATCTACTGTGATGATATTTTCATGTGCGTACCAGTTTAGGATTGAACTCCTCGGGCGATCGCCGGCGGTACATGGTCATCAGTGCCTGTGTTGCTGTGGGAACACTATTGTCATTGAGATTAAACCTTTCGCTCTCTCCCTCAGAGCTGAGAGCACCACGCTGAGGACTACAGGACAGAACACTGCCCTGCTGAGAGTACAACTACAAACAGAGAAGAATATAGTATTATATAGTACAGTACAGTATTTTAAAGCATAACACGGCATGCATCGCATAGCACAGTATAGTACATTGTAATATTGCACAGTATAATATACTATAGAACAGTATTGCATACAGAGCAGAGCAAGGCATAGTATAGAACAGTGTAGTACAGCAAACTGCAACATGGCATGGCATAGCATAACATACAATATAGTACAGCATAATATAGTGTAACACAATATAGCACAGTATGGCAGTCATAATGTACAGTAAAGTACAGTATGTAGTAGGGTATGGTACAGTATGATATTGTTTTGTATCAACACATTAAGCAATGTGATACTGTGTCATATCAAGTGCAGCATAGTTACGTATACTACATTATACTTCTGTAGAAATATACAGAACATACTCACTAATACAACAAACCTGCTCACCTCATCATCTGAGCTGCTGAAGCTGCCTGTGATTTCCCGCTCAAAGTAGATTTTGGAAGTGGTCTGTTGCAGGAAGTCAGAGATCCTCTGCACCAGGAAGTCCCGATCTTTGAGGTTGGCAAAGAGGAACGTCATCTTGTTTTTGGTGCTTATTGACAAGGGGCTTGGTAGGACGTTGGAGCTATCAGCTTTCTCAACAATGGTCACCTATTGAAGGCAGATAGGCATGATGGTTTATAATAGGTGAGGGGTTCAGGATTGTTTACAAATAACAGCTGTGTCAGCATATGTGCTCAAACGCTAACACTGTGACGAAGTCTAGTGGAAACGTCTCAGCCGTAACTGACCTCTCTTAGTGGGATTATCAGACTGCAGACAGTCTCCTCTTTACTAGTGAAGCAGATATAATTGGTGGAGACGAACATCTGTCCAAGGATGTGCATCTTGTTGAAAGGGGTCCACAGAGTACAGTCGGTGTGACCGTCCAACTTCTCGTCTTTGGGAAGGCGGAAAAGCGCCCGGTATCGCTCGCTTTTAGCCCTGGCATCCAAATCCCTGAACACATTATATGATATCTTTCAATTCATTTCATCTTTTTACAATAAGCATTGATTTAATTAGTTTTACTGGCACAGACCTTTTGAGGGCTGACACCTTCTTGGGGGACTTTTTCTTTAATTTGGGCAGACAGCGGTCCTGCTCGAAGCCCTTGTTATCCAGCAGTTGCCGCATGGCTATGTTGGCCAGCTGCTCCATGAGTTTGAAGGTCTCGTTGATGTTCAGGAACACAGAGAAGACGTGTTCGCTACTGCGCGTGCTGACTCGAACCATGTCAGGCAGCAGAAGGGTGGCGTTTTTCTCCAGCTGCGTGATGTCGGCCCAGCGGATCACCAGCTTAACTGAAATGTTTTTTCCAAACAGATTCATATAAGCATTTTCGCTTTTGACGAATGAGATAACATATTTACGAAACGCACTCTGTAGAGCAGTTTATCCGTTTAGTGATACTGTAGAAACAACATGATGAATTAAATGTAAGGGGACCTGCGGTGTATGTAGATAGAAATAGATCATTCCAAGGTAATAAAAACATACTGCTTTATTACGTAAGGTTTATAAGTTTATACACCTCTGAAAACATAGTTATGCTGCATTTCGGTCGATAGATCCTCCAAAATATTACACACAGCACCTTTAAGTTAATATCTTGTAAAATAAGTATTAATTTCAGCAATTTTGTATTGCATTGACTAGTATTGTGAATACAGATCAGCCTCAGCAACAGCCAGTAAAAACTCAAGAGATGTGATTTATCACATGGTTTCTGGTTATGATGTGGCTTCAAACCTCTAAAGCACATGTTACAGTACATACAGGAGTACTCATCATACACATTTCATCAGGGCTGAGAGCTCCTCACCCTCTTTTCCCAGCAGGTAGGAGTAGAAGCAGAGGTGGTTGATACTGAGGTACAGCCAGCCCTGACGGGGCACCTTTCCCTTCCAGTAGCTGCAGGAGTAGTAGTTCACCAGCTTCTCCTCTTCGGGCATGCAGAAGAGCTTACGAAACTTTGCTATGGCCTCCTTGAACTTATCGGTGTCGTCGTCTTCTTTTATGTCGTGGCTTTTGTTGTATTCGGCTATGATGCCCTGAACAGAAAACAATCAAAAAGTACCATTTAATGACCTCTAATAATTAATAAATAAATTGTATCACATGATTAAAGGCAACAGTTGCAAAAGACACGACTAACCTGAATTTTGCCCTTAACAAAAGTGGTGATGTCATTTTCATTTTCAAATATAGAAAGCGTCTGCAAGAGGTTCTGCTCCAGCCACTCCCAGTTCTCTGTGATCTCCTTTCGAGAGCTCCCTAGAGGAAAAAAAACCCCATCAAGACAAAGAGACAGTTTGAGTTTGTCAAATCCATAGTCCACATATTTGGTATCATACATTTTAGTTGAAGTCAACATCCAAAACTACTTCATTTGCTTGCAGAAATCTCATGGCAGATGGTTCAGAATACATAATTTAATTAACTTAACTCTAATTAGACAATAAATCAAATAAAGAACTGGCATGCTAAATGATTAAACACAGCCGGTCTGCAACAGGATTAAAGCACACGTTATAAAAATAAAGACTCTGCAATTAGCTAATGAATGAAATACAGTCATTTTAACGTTTTAATGATGCAATTTGTCACCTCCCTTCAATATCACTGTTTGAAACATAAAATTGATGGTTATTTATCTTTACATGGGTTGGAGTCAAATGGCTTCAAACTGAGAAATCCTATGAAATCGAAATCAGAAAGCTCAACTTTTAAATCATCATTATATGCTTACCGATGCACATTGGTGAAAGGTATTAACACAATTTTGAGCATACATTTTTTATGTATATTCAATAAATAAAATATCAATGTATTTTTTTAACCAAAAAAAAAACTATCGTAGGTGTTTGTTATTAACCCAAAACTGAGCAATATATAAAAATTATATTCAATTCAATTTTATATGTCTGCATTTCAGATAAGCAGAGAGACAGGCAAAGTACGAAAACAAGACTGGTGCTAAAGATTTTCAGAGGGATAATAAAGAGATTTACCAACTGGCTCGCAGCTACCAAAGTAACAGCTTGTGAAATCTGAACCGAAAGCAGATTAGCTAAGAAACAGAGCACTCTCTGCTCCTCTGGGAGGCAAGAGCTCTTTTTCATCTTTCTCTCGCTCTCTATTCTAGACTTTTCCTACAGCTCATATAATGTGCACTGTATGCATATTGTGCACTGTGCAACCACTGCCAGGTGGTGTATCCCACAATGCAATGTATTTGACAATCATTTACAGTTTAATTACTGTATCGAACGTAATATCAGCCACGATTATGCCTATTATGTGCTCCTGGATTAGCAAATGTTTACATTTTTGGAGAAGAAATTATATTTGAATAAAAATGTAACAAATACAACAAAGCATGAACAAATTATTGCAATACTCTGAGTAATTTTATATTAAGGTCACAACATATCGAAGTTAACGCCTGGCCCGAAGTTAACGTCTGCGTTTGTTGCTCGGTCTGGCTAGTGGCTAATAATATAACTATTCATATTATATTTAATTTATATTACTATTAATATTTTATTGTATAATAACGGCCTTATTTTATTGTATATTAATTAGATTAAATAAACAATATGTTGAACTGGTCGTGTAACTAGGTTTAGCCAAGTAACGTTTTTTTCTCATGGTAACCCAAAATAAAACTGGCTACACATACTTGCTAGCTAATGTAATTTGCTTGTTATTTCTTTTGCTTGTTATCAGAAATAATCTGCAGGGACTCTATTGTTTGTGGATGTGTACCAGAATTTAAGTTGGGCCACAAAAGCGTGCATGCGCAGTAACATTTGTTTATGTTCTTGCTGTGAATCTGTCTATATAACCTGTCAGATCGTAGCCTCCTGCATTACTCCAACCACAGAAACACTTATAGTGCTCTTAACTGCACATTAACCGTCCAGATCAGCATCGACAGGTTTTCTACAACCTTGAGTTAACATTCCAAACAAATGTTAGGTTGAAGCATTGATTTCTAAAGCAGCGCTAGCGCTGTTTCCAAGTCGCTGTTGTCTGAACTGAACTTTAAAAGCCAAGACCGTAAGTGGACTCAAGCAACATTTGAAAGAGAAGTGGACATTGATTTCTGTTTTCCCATTCCACTTTAGAAGCACTAGGCCATGAGGTAATGCTCTGGCAGGGAAAGGCCACCAGGGAGAAGGCGGAATGCAAGGAAGGATTCCAGAATGGGAGGCAGCGGGGGGTACCAAGGCAGTATGTTACCATGGGCGATGGTCCAGTAAACCAGGGAATCAGGGGTCTGGTAGAGGATCCTGTATGGAGCTACACGTGCACTGGAGTCCAACACAACATCAAGCGTTCCAACCAGCAGACCTGTGAGAATAGAGAATATTAGACTGAGGATTATGACGCTATGATACTGGAAATATGAGCATGACAGCCTAAAATAGCATTACTTCAGGGCTCCCACATATACTGATTAATTATTTCCTTTCCATCACTTCCAATCTTTTAATTGAATAGATATTATTTGAGCAATTTCTAAATGACAGAATATTTTAAACTAAAAAGAAAAAAATATAGTCACTCTAGAACATTGATCGCAAAAATTTAGAAGCTTGTTTTTTGACCACACATGCAGACTTCTCTGAAGACATTTTTGCATTCTTCAAATGCTCTTGCATCATTCTTTTATCAAGTATACTTTATCAAGTGTATTACAAAACATTTGACCATGTTTATATCCAGTCTAATGACCTTCAGAAGCAACATATAAAATGTGAAAAAAGTGCAACAAAAACCGTGATATTAAAAACAATGATTATATTGTTTTAATTATACACATGTCGTAATATCGTAAACTATTTAGCATTCATTCAAAATGTTGCTTTAAGAGTTACAGTGGTTACAAACTCTCTTCCACCACACACTTGAGTGTGATTCGTCTACTTGCCAACAATTGCAGTTTGGGTAAATTAAATGTTGAGAAATATAGGTTTTATGGTAGTGCAGATTGAGTAAGGCTGTTGCATCCCCCAAAACAAACCTAAGGAACATTAGCATTGCCTCAGATCTGAGAATCTAAGTATCTGACACGCCAAATTAAGCCATCTGCAAAACCTCCCGATCAACAAGTTTCCCCCTCTGGCATCACTCTTTATCTTCACATCTGCACCACTCAGTCTCTCACTGTTTTGAAGTGATCTAGAAAATCTACAACATGGTATCATGTTCAACATTGGTGGGATGTCACATGGCTTATGTTCAAATCAAGAGTCATGATAAACTGGAACGTGTACCACAAAAACAGTCCCTTCTTGTTCCTTTTAGGTGTACTGTATGTATAAGTGGTGGAAAACAGGAATCCTCTAAACAAGCCTATCTTCCTCTTTCTGCACAGACACATATGTGCGATGACACCCCCTCCGGAATATGTGACTTTCTGTTCCTGCTTTGATACGCTCGGATGAGCAATGGTTTCCTTGGTTGCAGAAACAAGAGAGCAGGGATTTGAGAATACAGTAAATGTCACATGATCTATTCAGTTACAGGCTCTACCGCTCTCCACTACGTGCCCTAAGTACACTGGAATTGTATTATGGGATACACTTTGCACACAGCATGCTCTGCTCTGCATTGCACATTTTGCAAAACGTAGCGGGTCGTTTGTTTGTCTTTATTAATTCTAAAAATAGAAAGTAGCTGCTCTCAAGCGAATTCATTGAAAGATCATCTCCGCTCAGACAACAACAGCCACATTGCAACACATGGACAAAATCAATATCTTTTTAAAAAGCAACCTGATACGGCACTGAAAAACAGCCTTTTTCTTGCTATGGCACAAACATAATGTTTGGCTTCCTGAAACCATGCTGAACACAGCATCTACACCTATAAACTAAATATGATGCTATGCTGACTGTCATATAAAAACTATAATTTTGTCAGAGAAAAGAAAACCTCATGGAATGCTTAGAAATAATTTATTTGAACACCAATATGGTCTATAAATATTTCTCCCACCTATGAGTTTGAGATCTATGAGATCTTATATGACACTATAGATAAAACAAAAAAATAACTGGGGTGTTTTACTTAAGAAATGTCTAAGATACACAAAACCAAAGTTTGAATCTTGGAGGAACAAATGAGATATTAAATAGATTTTATATGCACATTTTATTGCAATAACTTGAATAACCTGTGCACTAAATGTAAGGGACAAAACAACAATCAAAAAGAATATTCCTAAAACCTACATGCATAAAAGCACAACATCAAGTGAACTTGCAGTTCATCAAATGAAGAATATTTGCAAGAAAATATGAAATTTGGTTCTCTTGTCATAGACTAACATACATAACATACACAATATCATGGGCTTTCGGCCAACTGCGGTCTACCCAAGGTTCTTCTGGGCCGTGCCAGGATGACCAGCTCTCACTAGAAACTGGCACACAACTCACACATTTATGTAACAATGACATCATCTTTTCTCCGTTTTGTGTCTGTGTATGCTTTGTGTCTGTCTTCCCTCGCTGACAGACACAGCGGGGTTGACACACGAATACTGGTGCGTCACTTAGACTTATCATCTAAGGCAAGCTATACCTTTACCATAAAGATCTTACTTCAAAGAATAGTTCCTTTCAAAGCTTAGCATGATACAGCAGATACAAAACAATAAGAGATAAAGAAGTTGAAAGCGAACTCCACACATACCTGCCCACCTTTATACAGGTCTGGTCAGCAGGTTTGGTGTTTGTCAAGAAAACACATTTCACAATACCAAACAAGCTTTCCTTCACTTTGGGAAGGTTTTCAATAAGCTAAACCAAGCAGAGATTATTTGGACACTAATAAAGGTCAAAACAATGAAACTGAATCCAGCTTTTCGTTCTCACTGAAATCAAAATTTATATTGGATTTAATGATGAATAATGCATCCTTGAACAAACATATTGAGCCCATAGCACTCAAAAGCGGTTTACTTAACAAAATTACTAAAATTTGGAAATTGATGTACATCTTTCACATGATCGTATTGCTATGCTGGGAAAACACTACATTAGAAAATAAATAAAATTAGAGGCATTTAATAATGCCATTCAGCTTTCAAAATCGTCTTCCCCACCCTCAGGTAAAAGCGCACAGGTGCGTCTTCATTTACGCAGCGTGACATCAGACGTCCATCTGACTCAACTTGCTTCAAACACGCACCTCCGCAGGTTTGCAAGAAAACACCAGTGCCTGCCATGTAAATAACATTATTGTGTAAGAACTTTATTCAATAATCGATGGCATTACCCGCGAGTCCGCCTCCTCCGTCGCCATGGCCCTTTCGCTTCTGCAGGATGAAATAAGGATTCGCTCTCTCTGTCATCCATAAAGCGCTGGCCAACAACACATCCTCAGGGTTGACCCACATATTCACCACTATATCCTTACGAGGGCATCAAAAACTAAAATATATGCGGGGTCCAGTATGGAGTTACTGTCCTAAAGCTTAACCAAGCGTAAAATCGCGCACCCTTGAAGTGGGAACGGTGACAACGCACAATTACACGTTATCAGTTGGATGTAACATCCACTGTATCAATAAATAATAAAAACGCGGATGCTAATATCTGCAAATATATAAAATCGTCCCGCACCTCACATTACACAAACAGCATCATCTCTCTCCTCCTCACAAAAAGAAACATGACATTACGCCTGACGATGACTGATATAACTTGAAATGCAGAACTGGTATATTCCAATGTTTCATCCTGAGGAAAGGTAAATTTGCGGCGTTTCAATCTCGGTCTTTGTTATTCGACTCTACGTCAGGTGCAAATCCCCGACATGCGTTCTTCGGCGTCTCCTTTCACTTCAACGCAAATAAAGAGATGAATTTGTAACCACACGCGCCGTTGGTGTCTAGTAGGCTATATGAAGCGACACGACAAATACTAACACGCCAAACAAACAATGCATGGCATTTCTGCGCCGTTTCAATGATGCTTAACTCTCTAGCGCCACTGCAGTACGCGGCAGCGCTCTGTCAGCGTGCGTCACGGGCATGCCGTCATGACGTCAGGATGGTGGGAGGACAGCACGTTTGATCCTAAACAGAAAAATGATTGACGCGGTTGTAAGGGTTTTATTAACATTATTATATAAACACATTATGAATATAAATATTTTATATACACGTTGGTTAATTTAACAAATTATGGTTAGATAATTATAGGTTATATTATATTTTATGTAAGTTGATGGTTGTATAAGGATGGTTGAATTGCATGTTGGTGAATCATAATAATCATAATAATCCCCATTTTCATCTCTCTCTCTCTCTCTCTCTCTTTTGTAAAAGATGAAGACAGAATTTCTATTTCCTTCAATTGACTTAACGTTATTTATGTCAGATAAAAACCCACGGGCTTTATAAATAGGTCAAGTAAATAGAAAAACAGACAGGGGTGATTTCCCCATTAACCAGTGATCATGTTATTTATTTTTCCACGTGGCTAACCGCTTTGTGATTTTAGGTGTATAACACGCCCCAGCCCGTGACATGATAGGTGGAAGAGGTTCAAAAGGGCAAAGCGCAACAACCACATAAACTACCACAATGAAAATTTTACAGCTGGAAAGCATCATGTAGAACAGACCATTACAGAAATGTTTGCACGGCGGTTTCTCAGCCGCTGGTGGGTGAAAGTTTGCTGGAGATGGCGCTCTTTATTCACACAAACCACAGGAAGAAAACAAGAACTGGGGGCGGTGAGAGGAAAATGATTTTGAAAGCGTTGTACGTATACAGTATGTTGACTTATAACTGGTTAAAAACTGGTTTTGTACATTTTTAGGTGATAATTGATATTTAGTCCTGATGTTTTTTGTTCTGCTTGACTGTGGATTCCTTAACGTATATTAAATGTAATACTGGGGTTAAAAATAAAAGAAGTTTTCAGTCGTTATACAAATATTTGACCACTCACATGTGACCAATGAGAATGAATTCAAATGTCATGATTTCCTGTCAATTGAAATGTTTTTGATAATTCCAACGCATGTCATAATTCTTATGAAATCTTATAACAAAATTCTCCCTTCAAGAGCAAAGTACCTTGATCCAGTCTGAGATGCTTTTAGACTTTGGATGAGTCATTTTTGTGAGAATTTCTCAGTCACATTTTTTCTCACTTCATAGAGTATTTGGGACTTTTTCACGCTAGCGTAGAGCTTCCCTTTTAATAGAAAGATATGAAATAGATTTGAAACAATATTTACACGAAGTTCAAAAGTGGTTTCATTGTAAAAATATTCAAAGCATGAAATGCATTTTTATTAGGAATATTGTTTTCTTGTTGACCTAAATTAAATTTGCCATACAGTGTATTTTCTAGCTGACTTTCAGACCATGAGACATGCAGCACAACATCATCACTTGTCTTTAAGAAAGCAACACAGCCAATAGTATAGCTACAAAATGTTTATTGCTTTATTCACACTTTCACAAGGTGAAGCTTCACATGAAAAACCTTTTAGGCATTCAAACATATACGAGATTAGGGATTGTTCAAAGAGTTTCTTTATGACTGTCAACTTTTCCAACGGATGTATCTTTACCACAACAACATAGAAACATTACTAACAATGAAACTGTGAAATCTGTACTTTCTCTAATAGTGCCTTCTTAAATGACTCATAAACAACCCAATAACTACTGTTTAAAGCTTAATAACTGAGACTATGAAAACTGTTCCTGTTAAAGCTGAATTTTACAGCTAGTTAATATTAAACAAAAACACCCCATATGATCTTATGAGTATTTTGAGTGATAATAAATGAAATAATCATTATTATATTTATTTATATAATAATAATATATATTATTATTGTTTGGGCGGTTTATAAAAATGAGAGCGAGGAAAAAACATAACATGCAGATGTTAAAAATGATAAAATATCATTCTTAGGTATGCTATCAGTAATTCAGACACAATAAAAGTGAATTTACTAATAGTTGAAAAGACATTACATGGTTACAGTTTTAGTTCAGTTTATGGGTTTAAGTTTAATAGTTTATGACCCGGTTTCATAGACAAGGCTTAAGACTAGTCCCAGACTAAAATTCTAGTCTGAGTTGTCTTTACTTATAATAACTTGCAGTGAAATATCTTAAAATATGTCAATGACATTGATTTGTCTCAAGATCCTCACCAGTAATATTATTTACTATGGCATTTTTTAAAAATTGACTTAAATATTCTAATTTAACTAAGGCCTAGTCCTGGCTTAAGCTAAGCCCTGTCTGTGAAACCAGACGTAAGTGTTTCACACATTTGTTAATAGATTTAAGACTTTGTAAATGTGTGGGAGAAGTCAGAAAATTCTTTTGATTGTCATCCACCAGGGGGCAGTGTGGAATAAAAAAAACAACCACCATTTCAGCAAAAATAACAAAGTCAGGCCTTTTTGAGTTATTGCTCTTAAAAAGTCAAAATTCTGTGCATTAAGATTAATAGCTTCTTAAATAGATGGATTTTCAGCAGAAACAGTGACATTTTCAAGATCAATGGTGCATTTGTAGTAAACTTTTCTAAGGCTGAATAACTATATCGCGTGGTGATACCACTTGGTACGAGTCCTGTCAGATTCATCTACTTCAGGGGTCTTCAACCTTTTTGTAAGCAAGGGTGACCTGAAGAGATCAAATCATCTAAAGAGCTACTTGTTGATAAAATTCTTTCAAACTTTAAACATGTGATGCATTATTTTTCGACTTACAGGACCAAATTGAGTTTTCTTTCACATATTTTTGCACTATTTTCAAGCATATAAACAAGTGCTAATAATAACATTTCATGATGATGCGGCACTTGGCTGATTGATATAGTCTCAGATTATATTGAGCGTTATTGTTGAGCCCTGTGCCCTTGGCGGGCACCTTACAGAGTTCATGCGGGCACCACGTTGGAGACCACTGATCTATTCTATTAGGAGCCATTCAACAACCACGTGCATCAGCAACATGCAAAAAGCTTTTACAACATCCTTCACAGAAGGGGCACAATTTATCCTTACATTATCCTTACATCAAATGTTTCAAGTCAGCTGATAAAACATCCTAAATAAAGACAGATCTATGAGAAACATAAGTTCGGTCTGTTTTTAATGTGATATGTTCTCTCGCTGGGTGGCACAGATCATCTAACTGGAGACTATAGGAACAGGAAAAGAGATTCTCAGAATGTAGCAAATGGTTTCAGTCTAAAAGGAAAAACATATCTCTGTCTAATGCGACTTTAAAATACAACAAGATTCTGACAAATTATTAAAAAATTGGTAAGACCTGCTGGGACTTATGTTCAAATGAGCTTCAAGTGATCTAAAGTTTCCTTTACAAGCTCTGTGTCTTCCTCTGTTATCTTCCTGTCAGACAGAATCCAATTTCCACAAGTGGCACAGCACCATGGAAATATTATGTCAGAGATGGTTGACAAAGCCTTAAAGTTTTGTATTGCCTTCAGCACCAGATGACAATTGCATGACTTAAATACCATTTGAGAAAAGATTTTGTGTTCCTATATTGGTACTTTTGTGAACTGTTGCCTGAAAACAACTGCTGGAGTTTAGCATTACAGCTATGTTAGTTACACAACCGCTAATTTCTGTAGAATCATTATCGAATTTACATTATAATACAAGAAATTGCACTACATTTAATAGCTTGAGGTTTGACATCATTAGAAGGATCAACTCTGGGAATAAAAGGACAGGAACAAACATTGCTAATGTTCGGGGTTTATGTATATTTGCTGTAGATGTTGAACTACTCTTTGCTCACTTACACATCATCCGGCCTATGAAAAAAACAATGTGCATAAAATCAAAAAAATTGATTTGTAAAATTATGATAATTAAAGACAAAATGAGCAGGGGATAGAAAACTTGCAACAATTTATTGCTTTTTACAATTATGGACTCATGCAACATTATATTATATTCTGTGTTTTTTACTGCATTATAACCCTTGTATTAGTGACAAATACTAACCAACAGTTATTAAAAGTGTTAAACATTTACTGTACATCTATCAAAAGGGACATAAAATGTGCCATAGTACAGCCCTCTCAGCGTCATATGTTCCCTCTCTTAGCTTATCAACATTTTGTGTGCTTCTTATAGAGATAAAGTGCGTTCTATAGTGTGTAGATGGACACACTAAAATATTCAGTATTACAAATTCTGACAACATGTAAGTAAGTGATATCAAGTTTAGAAATTGCAAAGGTTAAATAAGACGCCACCGCAACTGCCGGAGTTGCATCTGAAATGGTACATTCGTATTTGAAGTTACTAAGGACACTGGCTTTAGCATCTAACAATTTAAACACAGAATGTTTTATTTGAACAGGAAAAATAGTTTTAGTACAATGAAACATTTCCTGGCAGCAGATTGGTCAAAAAATAAATGATATATTTTATAACATTATTGAAATACTAACTATATTGTATCTTGCTTCTGAAATTTTGATACACCTGCCTCAAATCACATTAAATCATTTAACATGATGAACAATTTACATCAAGCCTATGAGGTCCAGTGTATGGCAAAACATTCATTAATTTATTTATCAAGAAAAGCACAGCTAAACAAAAACAACTGCTATATGTTGACAATACTGTCTAACAGTACAGATACGGTATATATAATCTGTTCCCTAAAGGGGTCATATCAGGAGAAATACAATAAAAAAAACTTTTCCACTACAAATATTCCACTAATGTCAAATATTTGGTAAATTTGAACACATGGACATTACCACCCATATTTACATTCCTCGCTATTTCAAAATAGTCATACGATCAAATTTTTGGCATAAAATTTTCTTTTTTTTTTTTTAGAAAGTAATATAATATGACCCTTTTTAGGAACTCACAAATTAATCCCTTGACAGATGCTGACATCAAATACAGATACAGTAAGACAATAACCAATACAAACCAACTCTGTCTGATTTAGAATAATTAAATACACACCAAATTATAATGGCATAATCAAATATTTTCTTTTAAACAATACATTTATACATGCCAGATTATACTTGTAAGGAAATAAAATCACACATTTTTGGGGAAGAAGGAAATTTTTGGCTGACAGATTGAAATAACACAGCACTAGTCTTGAGTACTGTTGGGTCATTCTAGGCCAAATCAATTACATTTTTGAAAGCAACCTCTTAACTGCTATAATGTTTCTTTTAAAGACAAATTTAATAAGTGATGAAAGCTAAAATATTACAGCCTGGTTTTACAGACAAGGCTTAAGCCTTAAGATAGCTCAAACTTTTATTTTAGCTTTAAGTCTTGTCTGTGAAACCGTGCATACATGTCTTGAATCATTTTTTTTATAGTAGTACCAACAATTTGAAAAAAATATCAAAATCCAAGTTTTTAGCCAAAGACCTCTGGTTGAGTTGAAACAGAATGACAATATAACTAATATCAGGATCACAGACCCCAGCATCATCCTGAGTGACTACAGCATATTACAATAAACTACAACCGACAATCCTTCAGAATACTTCAAAATCCATCATGATAACCAGAAAATTATTTAAATACAAAAGTGCATTCACACAATATCATCCTACGCACGTGTGACCTGAAATCTGTAAGCATGTCTAATGTCACATAAATGCAGCATGTAAATAAACGAAACACTGAAGCTTTGGTATAGCGTATTGAACATTCTCTAGTGCATTGCACATTAGCCCACTGTCTAGAGCAGTGCATTCTGGGTATGAATATCTACTTTTAACTAGAAGGGCAGTGGTCATTTCAGGTCTCGTTGTCAACTAAAAAAAACTCATGAGAAAAACAATGAAATATCAGAAGAAAATGACTTGATACCTTATGTAGTTGATAATGATAAACATCTGGGATTGAAACATTACAAATTCAGTTTGCAGAAATATAGACTGTAAACTGTATCCTGGACATCACAAAACAAAAATGAAATGAAAGAAAAATATTGACATAAAAAGGACTGTTCGTGCAATCTATATCTTAATGTCTCTGCCTTTCTTTTTTTTTTTTTTAGAAAAATAAACCCTTTAATTTTAAAATATTCATTCAACAGTCACTCTACAACAGTCATTATATTGTGCAACAGAAAAAGCAAACAGACATTTCAGAGAAATTCCAGACTCTCTAATGTATTTTGTCAGCAACCAAACAGCATCATGGGTAAAATAAAAAGCAAAACAAACAATAAAATAATATAACAGTTAATAAATTATGCTGCAAATTTTATGTAACTGGTCTTCAAATTGTAACATTTGAGTATATTTCTCTCTGCTATGCCTCTGATAATAAAACCAGCTGAAGAGATGAACAAAATGGCCATATACACACCATCAAGTTTACTGAGCAACAAACACATTTATGGCCATTTTATGTGTATGAAACACAGGACCTGCTTGTACAATCCCAAACTCATAATGTTTGGTTGGCTACTGTACATTACTGTACAAAAACGGCATGTGAAACAGAATGCATAAACGTTAAAACTGCAGTCTTACATTGCTTAACATGTGACTTCATCACATTACATGTCTAGTTCAGCAAGTGCTGCCCAGCTGATATGATTTCCAGTTCTTTATGCTGGAATTGAAAGGTCAAGTGCATTGTGGGTCATCTGGACATTCAATGCATACAGATAACTCACATACTGTGCACATTACATATACTACACTATACAATACTATACTTTATTTTATTATCATACTGCAGAAACAGCAGTAGTGGTGGTACTATCCCATTCCAAGCACCCGTAGCTATGAAATCTCTCGACTGTACACGAGAAACATTGAGTACAATGGTTTACATTGTTTTGTTTTAGATACAATGGAACAAAGAAACAAAGGGTGGCTTGAACTGCTATAAACAAAAGCTATGAAACAACTTATGCTAAAAAATAGTTCTAGCTAGAGCACCCATCTCTTTCAACGTGGCTGGACTTTTTATAGATTTTACTTTAGTAAAAAAAAACTAGGGTTAAACTATGGTTATTGCGATGAGAATGTGTGGCTACTATGGTTTAATACAAATTAAACCAAAATCTATGATTACTATAGTAAAACCATGATTATTTTCTTAATGGCACAGCATCAATCACTCAGTTGTGGCTTGTTTCTATTTTAAGTGTGTGTGTGCTGCACTTACTTTATAAAAGAGGAATTATTGTTTTCTATGACAATTCTCATAATTGAATGGTTCCACTCATTGTTTTGTAGTTGGAAATGCTTAAGTTAGTGAATTTGTTTGTATAATGTGGATGTCACTCACATTTATACGCAAAATGTGTGTATAAACAGCGCTCCAAAGAGTTCCCACTGTGTTAAGTACATAGTACAAGTTCTTAAAGGGATAGTACTGTACACCCAAAAATAAAAATTCTGTGACAATATATTCACCCTCATGTTGTTCAAAACCGGTATATGACTCTTTCTTGTGTGGGACACAAAAGAAGATATTTTGAGAAACGTCTCAGTGGTTTTGTGTCTATAATATGGAAGTCAATGGAGTCCAAATGTTTAAACGAAATAATTTTCATTTTTTGATAATCTATCTTTTTAAAAGCCCAAAACATACTTGACTAAAGTATGTGAGTCAAGATGCTCAGAGCTATGCAGCATGTTTATGTCCACCTTCCTAAATACTAACACATCTGGATTAATGGCACAAGCATTTTAAAGAAGCTCTAGAAGTACTGAGATTTGTTATCACCACTGAAACACAGGAATTAGTCATTCGTAAACGTGTTCATGTACTTTATGCAAAGCATGATTCTATAAGTGGTGTCACTAGCTAGTAAGTTCACACTAGCGGAAGAGCTAAACACTTTTAAAACTGGAACTTGTTCCAGGAGTTGTGCTCCTCTCATTGTGGTTCACAAACATATCTCTACAGAGACCATCCCTTAGGATGCACAAAAACCGTTGCATTGGAAATAGCTGCTAAAATGCTGATAATGTCGCCTGAATGTTAGATCTACCTCAAAGGATGGCATGATGTGACACACAAACACTTGCAATAACACAAAAGATCCACTAAACGTGATAGTTCAGGAGTAGAGATGGGGTAAGATATTGTGCATATTTAACATTTTTCTGGCAGGTTTGTGCATCAAGTTGTGCCACTTTTTGTTGTTATTTCTATGTACTTCAAGTAAACTGCAGACATTCGGAAACATAATTTAAAATGGAGTTGATCTGGATTATCTTTGGTTCGAGGACAACTTAAAGGAGCAATGTGGCGATTTTAGTGGCACCTAGTGGTGAGGTTGCGAATTGCAACAAACGGTTCACTCCACTGCTCACCCCTCGCTTTCAGGTCACTACGGTGGCTGACACAGAACAACGATGTCGTCACGTTTTTACTTATTTTCCGAAGGAGATAACATATTTATGAAACGCGCTCTGTAGAGCAGTTTGTCCGTTTAGTGATACTGTAGAAACAACATGTGGCAGTCGTGGCCCAGTGGTTAGAGAGTTGGACTCATGACCAGAAGGTTGCTGGTTTGATTCTCAGGGCTGGCGGGTAACAGCTGAGGTGCCCTTGAGCAAGGCACCTAACCCCCACTTGCTTACTATACAAAATGTACAAATGTATAGTACAATGTAATGTAAGTCGCTTTGGATCAAAGCGTCTGCCAAATGCATAAATGTAAAATGTAAATGTAAACATGATGAATTCCATGTAAGGGGACATGCGGTGTATGTAGATAGAAATAGCTGATTCTAAGGTAATAAAAATGTAACATTAAATTATGTTAAGCCTTTATACACCTCTGAAGACGTAGTTATGTATATTATATTGCATTTCTGTCAGTAGATCCTCCTTAATATTACACATTGCACCTTTAAGTAGAAAGCGTTACATCTCACCCCTCTCTCCTTGAGAAAACACTTGAATGTTCACTGATGCTGGTTGTAGTTTACACAAACTGCGTTTGACACTCAGCACATAGTCGGCCACATAAATCTGTGTCTAGATATAAATTTGTTGTGGAATATGGCGTGTATCGGCAGTGATTCCTTTGAGAAGCTAAAATTTCAGAATGTCCACTATATGGAAATGTTCAAATGTAGAGAAGCTGTGTTGCTTTCTCAATATACTGTACACAAGCTAAGGAAAAGACAACCGAAAACATATCGAGATACGATCGGAAAAAAACTGTTTCTGGGACAGTGAAACAAAAGGCTGATGAGGTCAAGTTTGTTTGTTTTGGATCCAGTACAGACCTGCTCACTATATGGCACGCCGAGTTCATCTGTCCTTACGGAAACATATTGAAATACCTCTCAGGACTTCACATCATGTTCGGGTTCAGACTGAAGGTCCATGTCGGACAGGACCAGCTCCACTGGTGTGTCTGAATCATGACTAACAGAGGGCTGCTGCTCACCTGAGGAAACAAAAGAGGTCGACAACGTCATGTAAATGAATAGATCCGAGCACTAAATTTAAATATAACTTTACAACAAGAGGGTGACTAAATGAGGAAAGAATTTTCTTTTTTGGGTAAACTATCACATCAATGCCCTGCATTTGCACACCAGCACACATCAAATTAGAGCTGATACGGAGAACAAGAACAGATTTTTAGGCTTTTATCAGCCTAGACTGCCACTTGTACCAAAAAATGACCCAATTATATAAAAGCGGGAACTGGAACACGCTGGCACAGTGTACTATCAAATGTAGATCCAGGAAGTTACACAGACCATCTTGATTTTACATAAGCCCTGGAGACACGTGTATTCCTGTGAAACATGATTCCTGACAACATGAGGAAAAACCTAACATTACTTGTTTACAGATTACATCTGTCATTTCCTAGATCACAATAATAAACATTTACTCTGTTGTGTTTTCTCTTAAATTTGTTACATTTATTGGTTCAGTGTCTGTTGTTACAGTTTCTCATTGAGTTCATGTTTGTGCTAGTTACTGATTAGCACCCTCTGTGTCTAGTTTAGTTCACTTCCTCTTGTGTATTTATACACCCTGTTTAGTTCAATCCCTTCTCAGTTCTTAAATGTTTTTTTAGTTTGTTCTCCTGCAATTCCAAATGTGTAATTCTTTTTAATTTATATTTCAGTCTCTGCTTATGTCTTATACAACACATCCAATTTTTGCCATCACCACTTATATAAGTCACGCTTATTGACAGCTTCTATTTAAAACGGCAAAATATTTAACAACCTTCTGTTGTATAAAACACAACACACCATCATTCCTGGATACTCACTGCTCTCTCCCACCTGCGGGAAGGAGTCTATCTCATGGTGCATGTGTGACACGCCTGTTGTCCTGACAGCTGGATCCAGGACCACCGAGTTCTCACCCACTGTGACCTCACTGGCCCCCGTCACAGGATTGGTGGGTGGGCCCCTGACTGACAACTCATAGTCTTGAGGGATGTCATCATAACAGTCTGTATCGGGCTGTTTAGATGGTAAATTACAGCATTATAAGAACATACATATAGAATGTACAGGCAAAACCCAATGTGCCATTAGTAGCCCAATCTTACCGGGATGCCCAAGGCCTTGAGGATGTTCATTTTGCACATCGGACAGGTTCTGTGCTCCAGTAGCCAGGGGTCCACACAGTTCTTATGGAACACGTGGCTAACAAAACAGCACAGTGGCATTAAAACAAAATGATCTGAAATACAACTATGTAATGCTGTATTGTGCATAGTAATAGTGGCGTATCTACTGTATGTCTGAGATTCATAATTCTATGATTTATCCAAACATCTGACTGAAATCTTACTGGCATGGCAGTATCCTCACAACATCGTTCGGCTTGTAGTCTTCAATACACACTGCGCAATTGTCAAACTCTGACTCGGTTTCCTAGAAAGAGGAGGCCAAAGTCAGTGCTGTTAGTATGTGCATTGTACAAGACATCCTTATTACACGTTTCCCTGAGATGAGAATAAGATGACAATATGTTTTGCATTTTGCACTTGTTTTGCATTTTAAGTGAGAAATGAAAATGCTCACCCTGTCTCCCTTCCTGATGGTCCGTACTTGTAACTTGCTTATGGCCTTTTTTGCAGCATCACCCAATCGCCTCTGCAAAATACATCACGAACGACAGAAAGACAATCACCTGCAGTTTATTGACGGAGAATATATATCAGCTACAGCCAGTCATTATTATTAACAAGTATTACGTCTTTTATTTTATCTAGTTTGTTAGCATGACTGTACCTGGTTGCGATCTCGTGCGCTGGCGTAGCGGAACCTCTGGATGTAGTAGAAGACCAGCCAGGCCAGCGAGATGATCATGAGGACGATGAAGGAGATGGAGACGAACACCACGGATGTGCGACTGACGTACTTCTGCAGGTTCCGTGTGCCGATGCTGATGTGCATCACCACGGTGATGTTCTTCTCCAGCAGCGCCATGATCTCACGACCTTTGGGCTCTGGAATCATGATAGCTACCACGTCTCCGGTACCTAAAGGAACGAGAGACGTCTTCGATGAGCACAAGAGAAATGTCATTTGATTAGAGAGTCGCTAGACAGACAGGCAAACACACAGCATTACTCATGTTATGTAATACAGTACTTATTCGTGCATAACACAGACTAACATCATGACACCCTGTGGAATATCTGTGCTGATACGACAATACTGAGCTTATAAATAGAGCTTCTGCTTTCACAGCGTGCAACCGTAAGACATCCGGAGCAGGGCTGATAGCCTATTTGACACAACATGATAATAGATCTATCAGATGTCATCTTCCAACAATACCCCATCAAGCAGCCAAAAACACCATAGCAACTCCTCTAGCAACCACCTAAATACCGTAGCAAGCCTACATCCCTTCACATTTTCAAATGTACAGCATCTTCAAACCTCTAAAGTAGGCTACTTAAACTAAATTAGTCTCAAAACAATTTGGACTTCCCAAGTCAGCCTTCTAACAATGTTTTAAGACCTTGAATACAGCAAAAATTTATTAATATTCATTTTTAAACTAAATGTTTTTGTTTATTTAAAGGGACAGAATAAAAATTCTGTCTTCATTTACTCACCCTCGAGTTGTTCCAAACCAGTTTTTTTTCTTTTTCTTTGTTTTGATGAACACAGAGAAAGATATTTGGAAAAATGCTTGTACGCAAAAACTGTTCTTGGCCACCACAGACTTGTGGACCCGCACAGAGGTGCATTTTCTACTAACACGCTCTTTAAATAACCAAAAAAATATTGCACCATCGAAATATTGCGCAGTCTATTTTCAATTCCTCAAAATAGCAAAGCGCCAACAATGCGCCTGAACACCTAACAAATGCATTTGCTATTTAAACAACGTGGCGCAAGACGGGAAAATGAGTTAACGTAAAATAGCCTAAAATAGGTTTACGATAGGGCCCAGAATTGTCATTTTTGGGTGAACTGTTCCTTTGAGTTAAAAAATGACAATTTGATGGGAATGCTTTCATGCGTCTTGGCACGCTCTCAGTCTTTCACATTGCTGTTAGGTGACATCAGGCTGCAGTACATGTGGAAACATTGAATAACATTGAATAAAAAGAAAAAAACTTTTGCCTGTTTCAATACGAACAGTTTGCTCATTCTAGGCAGACTACACAGCTACAGGTGTTATTAAAATGCACTAATGGTTACCATTTGAAACCAAGATTTTCTTTGGGGTTTCTGGATTCTGGACTTTCTTTCTGTACCTAAAACAAAACCCATCACCACATGTTCAGTTACTACCAGCTGTAAATGTTAAGCTACATTACAGTCTGGTTTGTGTATTTAGATCAAGTGTGGTTCAAAGTTAAATATTAACATCTGAAGTTCTAGGACAGGACACTAGTATTACAGTGTTACAAGCATTTGTATCATTGCCAGTACAGCAAATGAACAAAGAAATCTTATAGCAGGGCTCTCAAACTTTCTGGATTTTGATAAATAAGTCCCCTCTTGAGAACTATTAAACAATAGCCAGTTAAAATGCTTTTTTAATTAAATTCACCTTGTGGAATATTAATAATTAATTGATCTTCTTTTGTTTTCAGAAGAACTCTTGAGTAAAAAAAATGATGGCAACTTTAAATAATAATAGTGACACATGCTGTATACAGTTATTTTCACCAGTTTGTCCCGTTTTCCTGTTTCTGCAAATAAATGTAAATATTTGTACATAAACTAAACAAACATTTTACTTAAACACATACCTATAAATAGTCATTTCTGAAAAACTCCTAAGTGGTCTCCTAATACTTTCCAAAGCTGTATGTTTCACTGAACATTAATGTACACAGATGACCACGCACACTCAATCTGAAACACAAAAAATATCTCAAACAAATTGCAAGACAGTAAGAGGAAGAGAGCGACACCCATCATAGCGCAGAACAGCTTGTCAAGCTAGACATAAACACGACCAGAGCAGAAGTCATGAAAAATACAAGAAGTGATTATTGGAAGATCATTGAAATTCCTACTGTTCTGTCAACGTCAGCACAGTCAAACATTCACAAGATGTTTGAAGAACAATTTCCACAAAACACGTAAAGCTTTCTAAGCTATTTCTATAGAACTGGTGTGGACATATAGTCCACAAAAATGTACCTGTGAACGGATTAGTTACAAACTTATGGATGGACTCTCACTCTACATGAAACTCCTAAAGGTGTCCTGAGGCGAAGATCCTTCAAGTGTTGTAGGTTGTTAGGTGGAGCCACCATGGATTGAACTTGTTTCTCCACCACATCCAAAAGATACTAAATTTAACTAAGATCCAGGCAACACCTTAAACTCTTAATCATGTTCTTCAGACCATTATTGGTCAATGTGTGCCGTGTGGAAGGGTGCATTATCCTATTGTTGGCCACACTGCTGTAATAAACCAGTGTACCTGATCAGCAATAATCTTCAGGTAGGTAGCGTGTCAAATTTACATCCACACATGGCCAAACCCAGGAACTTGTCCACGTGTTATTCTCTTACCTTGGTGTGGCATAGTAATGGTCTCATTGGGGTTGCTGGAGCCCACATTGAATATGACGACAGCAGATGCATTGAGACTGGCTGCATGTCTTATCTTCTCTCTGTATGTACAGTTTCCTCCGGCTATCAGTGCTATCCACGGATTGTTGGAATGGGGCAGTGGGAATTTGGTATTGCTGTCACACGCCTGTCTGTCCTGCAGTAAAGAAGGCATGAATACAAATCCCCTGGCATCTTTTTTGGGGGAGTGTTCACCGTATCTCCCGCACTCTGTCTTCTCTGTCCTGACTTGAGATGTTACTGGGTCCAGGTAAGTGATGTTGACAAACGCAGTGTACCATTCCTCTTTCTCCGCCACCGTGAAGTCCAAACACAACAAATGCACAAAACAAAACGACAGTAACCATGTAGACAGGGCAAGGCTCCGACAAGCTTGCGTTAAGGACATTGTCATGTTTTCCAAAATGATCCAACAACAGTTTTGCGAGCTGGGAAATGTCTTTCTCCCTACTGTCCTTTAATACAGTCCCTTAATATAAGTGACGAGTAACGCATAATTTGGCAAGTCCGCGATAAAACAAAATATCGCGCAAACCGATCAAAACATGTCCAAATTAAACTCTGACGTCCTTTTAAAGTGGCTTATAGATGCGGTCCACCATCACGTCGTTCACCCATCAGCATTTGCGCTTCTCGTGACGGTACTACCGACAGAGTTGCCAGTTATCGCGAAATTACGTTGTAATCTAAAGCTGTGTATTTGTTGGATTCCAACGAGAAAAAGATGAAACGATGAACTTGAAAATTAATAATAAAAATAATAAAGAATTAGTGGAGACGGACACAAATTTTACCATCGCTAAAATGAGTACTTTGACATACTTTAACTATTTAACAAAAACAAGCTTGTTATACGGAACCATACTTCAAGCAATAAACTAAAAAAGAAGAACGCCGACTAATCGTACAACATTATGGGTGTTTTGCACATTTAAAAAAGTGTAATCGAAAAAACCATGCCGATCTTTTGAATATATTACTTAATTTCGTTGTCACATTACTGAAATATCTACTTTCTTTTTAGCAATTCTGCTCCCCCAATTAATTGGTCAAAAAAGTTAACGTCAGAAAGGCAACGAGTTGCTTTGGTAAGTATCTGGCAACCCGTTCTAACACCGACATGAAAGTTCTGTGTGTAGCCCTCTTCTGTGATGGGGTGGGATTACATTTCCCCTTACTTTTCCACATATTGTCTTTCAGATATTCAAATAATATTGCCGTAGACCTACAATCTGATTTAGTCATAAATGCAGTATAAACAACCCCAAACACACACAAAAAAGCAGCTTGCAAATGCGAGAGGAACTAATTACAGCGCTTCGAGGTTTTCGTACGGACCGTTTTACCGTTGCACACCCCCTGTGATCAACTGTGGTCTAAGCTTGTTCTCTGCGCGATTATACATTTTCTTGGTATGTTTGACATTGCACAAACGATCGATTATGTTGTTTAGTTCTAAATAAAAAGTAAATGCGTTTGTAAAAGTAACTGTTAACGGGGGTGTCTATTAAAATCATTTAAGTTATTCAGTTCACTCATGTGCGCTGTGTGGTGGGAAGGCATACTCATCGGCAGGAGGATGTCATTTTAAGTTACGTTAGCATGTCTGGGCATTAAAGCAGTGTCACCGCAGTTTAATTCGTACGTCTTTCTTTCTGTGATATTGAAGGTGAGAGATGCCTAAGAAGAAGACTGGTGCTCGTAAGAAGGCTGAAAGCCGAAAGGAGCGAGAGAAACAGATCCGAGCCAACAAAGATAATGTTGATGTGGCCAAACACCCGTGCAACTTTGCAATGGTAAGTATGGTTTTCCTATTATTTTATATTACAAACTATTCTCACTATCAGTATTTTTACAACTAAATGTGTCTACAATACTAAAGGGAAAGTTCCCCATAAAAAACGTATTTACCCTGATTTGATGTCATGTCAATTGTCCAAAACAGTTTTTTACTGTCACAATAAAAAATTCACTCAACTTTTTATTTTTTTACAGGAATGTGATAAATGTCAAAGGTACACATACTTATTTATAGTTTCATGTTACCATTTTACAGTAATTACAATCCAAGTGGGGTGAACAGATTATTTCATTTCTATTCTTTTGCCAGGCGACAAAAGAACAGGGCCTTTTGCTACTTCTGCTCGTCTGTGCAAAAACTTCCCATGTGTGCACAGTGTGGTGAGCCTTACTTTGTTATAATTTCATTTGATCGAGTATACCAAACAACTTGACTCTCAAATGTTGACACAACCAATGGCATTGGTTTAGGACAGGACTATCTTTATGGTTGACTATATTGGGGTATTTGAAAAACCAGTTTGAAAATGACTTACATTAGTTATGGATAAATTAAATACACCTTAACTTTGAACAGGTTTAGTGACAGTCACAAATTTGCTTTCATTTTATACATTTTTTTTCTTCAAAGGCAAAACAAAATGTATGAAGTCTTCAGACTGTGTCATCAAACATCCTGGCATTCACAGCACTGGAATGGGCATGGTGGTAAGCAGAAACAGCATAATGTTAAATGCTAGTATATTGGAATAACTGATTGTTGAGAATTTTATTTCTGGCCAACTCTGACTATAAAAACAATTGGGTGAAGTGTGAACAAAGACAGTGTTTTTTGTTTTTCGAATTTGTTTTATTGTTTATGCAGTAGTGTTTGTGACCATTAGGGGGCCATCTGCGATTTCTGTGAAGCCTGGGTGTGCCATGGCAGGAAATGCCTAAGTACCCATGCCTGCTCCTGCCCTCTTGTAGATGCAGATTGCATTGAATGCGACCGCAATGTGTGGGAACATGGTAATGTGCAACCAAAAGATGAAATCTTGTCTATGATGCATGGAATAAACGATTTTCTGTGTAATATTGCTGGACAAACAAGTGCAATGCGTATATAAACACACACTTTTTATCCAGGTGGTCGAATTTTCCGTTGCTCTTTTTGCCACAATTTCCTGTGCGAGGACGATCAGTTTGAACACCAGGCGAGCTGTCAAATCTTGGAGGCTGAAACTTTTAAATGTACATTTCTAATGCTAATTGTTTTAAAATATTCTCATTTTAAATGATAAATTCCTATGACTTAAAGTCTCTTGATCCAATTCCAGGCTTATCGTGCAATCGACTTGGTCAGCATTCTTGTTTACGATGCAAGGTTAGGATTTGATATTTACATTACTATTGATATTTGTTTATGTAAATATATTGTTTGGACAAACTGCAATGTTTTGTGTAACATCTATTTGTAGGTATGTTTCTGTGACGATCATGCCCGAAGCAAAGTATTCAAACAAGAGAAAGGCAAGGCTCCACCGTGCCCAAAGTGTGGACATGAAACTCAGGAGACCAAAGATCTGAGCATGTCAAGTGAGTGTGGTGTCTTATCTCAGATTAGTCAGTTGTTTTGTTTAATCATTTATTTTTGAATGAGAAGCAGATCAGAAACATGTTTTCTTCAGCACTCTTAAACCTGTCATATGGTTGTGATTAAACTGACTACTTGCTTGCCTTGAATTCTCTTATTAACGAGCACTTTTGCCTGAACATCTGCCAGCTCGAAACCATAAATTTGGTCGTCAGAGTGGAGCCGATGATGATGGCGCTTCCGGATACAGCTCGTACTGGAAAAATGAAGAATGTGGAGCGGGAGACGATGATGATATTGAGGACGACTATGACTTTGATGATGAAGAGGAAGATGAGGATGATGATGAAGAGGAGGAGGAGGAAGAAGATGATGATGAAGCTGAGGTTGAGAACTCGCTGTCAAATCTCAGCTTGGGAGCCAGTTCATAATGTGTATGACAGATTCTGTGTTTGAGATTAGGTGCAGATTTAGACCCAAAGTGTGACCAAGAGTTTATCCTAAAAAGTCAGAGATCTGCCTATGTGCTAAAATTTTTGACATCTTTTTGAAATTCAGATTTAAAGTCATGGGTTTTTTTTGTGTCATTTTTCATGGTCTCAAGCCTGTAAAACGCATGTAAAGGAATAAGTTTAAAAATAAACTGTGACGTATTGAAGTAATTGTCTTTGAGAAAAAAACACGGTGCCGTGTTTTTAAATGACGTAAGTTTTTGGGCGGGCCACCTGTTTGTTTTGTTTGTTTGGTTGGTTGGTGAATGTAGTGCATAAAAACATTGATGCCAAATAATCATATCCAAATATATAGCCTATAGTTTATAAATATTTTACTACTAACAATAATCTAATTTAAAAAATCTTGTCAATGTTTAGAATTGCTACATTTTATCAGTGGTTAATGCATAGTCTCATGGTTAAAAATGCCAACATCATACTCTTGCGTAAATCTGCAATATTGATCTATAAAATAAATAATGGTTTTCACACGGTATCGCGTGCGCTTTTTGTCAAATGAACAACGATTCACTTTCGTTAAGCCTTTTTTAGGTGTCTGAAAATACCAAATGTTTAAAACGCCCAAAATAAAGATGATACAATAAAGGAAGAGTGATCACACTGACTGTATCAAAGTGAAAGAGGTTCAGTCGACGGGCTGGGCGGTCTGTGAACGTGCGTGGATTTCACTAGCAGATCTGAGTGGAGACAAGCAGCTCGCAGTGTGCGCTCGCGGAGGAATAATGTAATAAATAGGATTTTGCACATTCCATGAAACGCTCCTAGGACTTTTACACAACGAAAACATGTAATTGTATGCTGCTGTCGTGGTTGGCCTACCAACGATCTGCCTTCGATGATTCTCATGACCGTTTGCTTCGCAATTATCGTAGGATATAGGAATAAACCACCAAAACTAAAAACAATGGTAGGAAATTAACACGTGTTCGCTTTTGGTCTGTTTTAAAAGCAATGCATAAGAGTTAACACAACAGTAAGAGATTATAACGCACTGCATTGGGCAATAGACCGCAATGGATTAGTGCATTTATGAATTGATCGTGGATTTTTTTTTCTGTTGGGAGAAAAAATAGCGTTCATGCGATTTATCTGATCTGAATGCAAACTTGAAATGTTCTTGTAAGATGTAGCTAAGATAAAAAGGGTATTACGAATAATGGCAACATTTTACGGTGTGAGATTCTGTTGCACTGGGTTTTGTTTGAATATTTGGAACCAGTTATCAGTAATTGCCAAGTCTCTTGTTAGTTGCTTTGGCGTATAAGAATAAACAAGTTCCCTTTCTTAATATACAGTATAGGCTATCCACGTGTCTTTTGATTTATTACTAATAGAAATTATTAGAGAGGAACTGTCCATGTGTTAACTTTACAGGGTGCCACTTGATTCCTGGATCGTCTCTAACATGTAACGCTATATGGTTGTAAGACAAGACTGCAGCCTAAATTTATACAAGCAGCCTAAATTTATACAAGCAGCCTAGTTGAGTATTAGTGAAAGCTACTCGCATATATTTATAGGCTTTCAGTTTCGAGAGACTGTCTTGTAATCGATTCCTGGAACTGCTTGTCTTTCAAAGAATATTTTTTCTCAGACTTGGTATTTCTGCGTTATTTTGGTCCTTTGCATTAAAGGCGCGTGTGTTGTTTTACAGAGAATTGGAAGATGTGGTTGTAACCCCTGGTGCTTTGAAACTCACCTGGAATGCCCTTTGAACTCCGAGGTTTGGAATTCTTTCTTAATTCTGAGGTATATCTGAGAAACATGACTGCTGATTTCATTTGCTTTTCTTTCTGTGCCATTGCTCTTACTAAAAGCAATGTGCATGTACTGTGGGGTACAAAAGTTACATAACTATTAAATAAATACCAAGGTTGGTTTGGAAACAAATATCATTTTTAGAATTCCCTTGAATTTCTTACATGTCCCTTTTCTCTGATGACAGTATGACGTCAAACTATATAGTTACATGACAATGTCCTGATAAAAATGTGAGTTTTGTACCTCGCTGTAGTTGCAATGCCTTAAAAAGCAATGTGATTTTGTGCATGTACTGACATAATGTTATATAAATTTGTCTTATCTGCCACTGTCTGTGTTGGCCTGCTTGCTGTTGCTTAGTAGCCAGTGAGCAATATGAAATGAAATATTGTTCTGCATTGATCAGCTTTACATTAGCTTGATAAAGTAACCTTTACATATTGGTATGACATACAGTAATAGGAACCTGCTATCGGGACAATTTTAAATGCAGTGTGCCTGAAGCAAACAACACTATCTGGCATTATGAATATCAAGGATTGTATAAAGTAACTTTTTGGCTCCATTAAATAAGCACACAAGAGTCATGGTGACTTTAAAAGGGTTAGATTTGAAAGGTATTGACTAGTGTTATTGTCTCACGTGATAGTAATAAAAGTCTATTTAGATTGTCTGTATTGCCATTGCAGCTAGCATATTGAAGTCACATGGGCTAGATGAGCTCCCCACGTAGACAGCATTTTAGGGCACGAGAGGCATGCTCCCTATCTGACAATAGAGGTTTAGTCATGTGTTATTAGGGTAAAGGTTATGAAGTAAGTATAATGCTCAGATCACTTTAGTGCCCGGTCAATAAAACTGCAGGCACTGCTGATGGATGTTTAATGGAGATAAAGGGAAACGAATAAGTGTTTGTGGTTACAGGATAAGTGTGATAAGAGTGACTGCTGAAGCAGAACATTATTGTTGCTGTGAGCCAAGGATATTGATATTGATTGAAGCTCACATAATGACTTTGACATCTTAAAAAGTATTTTTGGCTTCTACAAATGTTCTTGTGCTACTTAAGACAGGATCACATATCATTTATTTAATACAATTATTATACTATAAAATATGAATATAAATAAAATAAAATATAGATAGTTAGATTATTAGCCACTAGCCAGACTGATCAACAAACACAGACGCAGCTTACTTCCTCCAGGCGTGTGAAGCGGTCTATAAACTTTCATTAAAGTTGATATTAGGCCTGTTTCACAGCTCATACATCTTTACACGGTGCATTTCTGGGTTACTATGAGCTTCTTTCATCATCTTAAAATGGAGGTTAAGCACTTTTACATAAGGACAATGTTTTGACATAATACGTCAAGTGTCTTGTTGATAACACAGAAATTTGTGGCAGATAATAGGCTTCTTGCCAAATAGCACCAGTAGTTTGGGGCGGTGGGTGTGTATGTCAGGCCGATGCCAAAGTAAATACTGGCTATTTGCGACAGCTGTGTGAAACAGGCCTATAAGGTATGCAACCTTTGCAGGGAATTAAATTTAAGAATGTGAAGATTGTTTATTGTACAACAAACAATTTACCAAAAAAAGTCAGGCTCTGTGCTGTTTAATGTTTAAGAGCGATTCAGAAATACACTTGAGTCACGACTTTATTATAGATACAAATGTAATTTAAGATTTGGCTAAGAAGATTTGTTCATATATTTATTTTGTGTGTTTAGTTGTCTGAGTGCTCTGTTGCCTGTGGCTGACAGTCATGAATGGCAGGGTTTGAGAGACCTCCAGCTTGCTCTAAACGAAACAAGAGATGTGTTTGAAGTAAGTCACTAAATGGCATTGTTATCGATAGTGTGTAGTTTCCGCCCACTAGCGCCACCTAAAGGATTTGGAAAAAGTAGTGTAAGGTAAAAATGTACAGACATCACCTTAAAGGTCCAATGACTTGATAATCTTTATATAGTCATCTGGTTTGTGGTTGTAAAACCATGTTATACAACCACATGACCGAGTCGTCTTAGGCCATCCATCATCTGTTGAATTGATAACATTTATAGAGCGTTACAAATGTCATTTTGCATTATAAGTAGCCCTTTGAATGTAAAGATTCATTTAATACTATAACACATTTTGAAAATGCCTTGTAATGAAGCATTTATTGTAGTAAAATTGTAAACTTTTTCCCAGAGATCTGATGCCCACTTGTATGCACCAAACATTGAAAGTATCACGGTAAGTGTAGTTACTTAACGCCATTATTACATACAATATTATCTGTGTAGTAAAAGAATCCAGTGCTGATACCTTCCTTTTTATTTTCAGAAATGTACTTACAAGTTTATTGACTGTTATTTGTTGGAGATGAATGTTGTTTTGCACGAGGAAAACACAAAACTCATCAAGCGAAACATTATGAGAATAAACCAAACCTTAGAGAAATATAAGGAACATGTAAGTGAAAGCACTACCATAATGTGTGTACAAAACAAAAATGAGAGTTCAGATATTAATGTGGTTCTGTGTTTTTCCACTGCCTCTCTAGAAATGCTTAGAACAACATCCATGCGAAGCACAAGAGCTCATAAACTCTGCTGTGTTTCATGCAAGGATGACAACGTTTCTTGAAAAGCTAAATGACCTTTGCAAGAATAAAGATAATAAACCTACGTGTGATTAGAAGAATACTTTATTAGACAGCATGTTAAATACGCTTATTTATCTACTATTGTATAAATTATACTAATACCTTTTTTTATCCATATTTATACTGTATGTAGCACTTCCCAAACCTACTGTATCTCAGGCTAAAGTGTGTCATTTTTGTAAAGTTTTTAATAATGGTATATTTTTGTAACAAATTAATAAATGTCAAATTGTAAATAACGTCTGAATGTACAGAATTTATAGTGGAAAAATATGAAACACTGTTTAATGTTCTTTGTACAGATGGGAGCAAGAGGTGCTATTATATTTCCATATACTGCTGTTTTTATATACATGTATAGACTTGTTACATTAAACATTTATTGAACAAAGCGTTGTTGCAGTTCAGTATGATTTCCATTTTGTAGAGAACAAATGAAATCACGCAAAAGCAAATATCTGCAAGCTGTCACATTAAGAGCTTTGGCTTTTTTGAGCATTGCGAGGAGGAAGTGTAGCTATTGTTATACTTTCACTTATACGTTCACAGGTGTGTCCTCTGGGATGTGGACCCTCATAGAATAAAAATGTTTATTATAATGCACAGGTAGCAGCATTTCCTCAAGTCATACTCTGTCTCTTTAAAGGGGGACAAATTGTTACTTACCTGATCTTAAGGTACGTGGTAATGCTCCAGGTGGCCTGGTCTTCAGGTCTGTCATCTACACGATGTTCCTTCAAGCGGGCACCAGAAATTAAAGGTGCTGTGTGTAATATTAAGGAGGATCAATTGACAGAAATGCAATATAATATGCTTAAGTCTTCAGATGTGTATAAAGATCTTACATAATGAAGCGTTATGGTTTTATTACCTTACAATGAGCTATTTTTATCTACATACATGGAATTCATCATTTGTTATTTGGGAGAAATATTGGTAGCACTTTATTTTACAGTCCTATGTACATACTATTTACTTACTATATGTACACGGAAAGTGTACGTCAAAAATATGTCCTGTGCTGACCGGTGACAGATGGGCCATTTACAGATATGAATTTGAACAGTCAAGAAATGCATTCTTCAGACATTTAGATAAACACTTCACACAAGAATGATGTGTTTGGTTTAAAAGATTATTATTATGAAGGAGGATCGCCTACCATGAGAGGCATCCTACTGGACAAAAATACAAACAAAGATTTTAAATGAAATGAAATGTTTCCTACATTTTTTACAAGATGCTAATATATAGAGCAACACAGTATATGTAAACAAAATATACATTTCGTGCAAATGTGCATAATGTTAAATTTACAACTCTTTTAAAACAAGTCATATTCTTCAACAAACTTAAATGATATAGTACAATTGTTGTATATTGCAAAACCATTATGATAATAAAATACATTTTTAAAACAGCCTTAAAACAATAGGTTAAGGAAACAACAAAAGAATAGAATACTTTCACGCATATACTGAGAGGTGATGATGCAAGGTGATATAACAAACAATTACAGAGAGATGCCTGACCTCCACTT
Source organism: Oreonectes daqikongensis (assembly GCA_026939265.1). Classification (NCBI taxonomy): domain Eukaryota; kingdom Metazoa; phylum Chordata; class Actinopteri; order Cypriniformes; family Nemacheilidae; genus Oreonectes; species Oreonectes daqikongensis. The sequence goes on from JAOTQM010000031.1 coordinate 2,786,178, forward strand.
TTTAATATAATGTAAATATATATTTCTATAGTTAATGCAGCATTTTTTAACTATGTAAAATAATGCAGTGCATTGTTGCTTAATCAGCTAAACAGTCCATAAATTTAACATTTTTATTTCTGGTGGCTGGTGTAGCATCTATACATCAAGAGTTCATTTGCAAAAACAGATAATGTTATCAAGTTTTTTTTGTTATTATTCCTAAATTAAAACAACCCAATTGCAGTTTGATTGATATGACAATAAAAATAAAAAAGCTTATAATAATAATAAAAAAAACATGATAAAAAAACCTGTTTTTGCAAAACTCTTTATGTGCATTACACACACAAATACATTTAACACACACACACATCCAAAAGTCCAAGACCATTTGTTCGAAACCTATTTTCATGTTTTCCTCATGTATTTCAGTTTACTAATGATATTATCAGCATAACAATTAGAGGTAATTCGTTTTTTCATATCCTATCCCACACTGTCAAAGTGGCCTCAGACTTTTGGACTCCGCTGCAACCAATGATAAATTATCCTGAATCTGTCCCGGATATGTTTCAAGAATCCACCCTCCCGTAAGTTCCTTCTGGTGGCCGGTAGCATTTTGGAAAGGCCATCAGCTGTAGCATGTTGAAAGCATATTTTCTGCACTTTATATTTTTTTGCACATTCTCAATCCGGCATCCTTCTCTGATGAGGGAAGATGGAGAAAGGAAAACATGGGTGATGATGTGATGCTTTACTATGGAAAGCATGGGAAAACCTTTAGATTCTAACAAATAAAACAGCATACTAGAAAAAGATAACTAGGCAAATTTAGAATATATCAAAACAAACAGATGAAACTATGCAGGTCTTTTCACATGCAGTCCAAGATAACCAAGGTTTTAACAATAATAACTTTTGTTTAGGAGAAAAATGTGCGCTTATCTAATTTCAGATAATGCTTTCTCTTAAAATGCATCTGTCATGCATAAAACAAAACACACACACACACACACACACACACACACACACACACACACACACACACACACACACACACGTTTGTACGTAAATCAGCAATATAATAGACTGTTCCACAAAAAGTACATGGTGAGGAAAAAGGAAGGAAAATGAAGAAAACTGAACTGGCTGAACTTGGGTTTGTGCCAAAAGTGAAATTGCTGAAACATGTTAGTTGTTAGCAGCGGTAAAACATCAGATAACCACAGCACTGTATTGGATAACCAGAAGACTGAGAGAAACACACAGAACAAAGTTAGACAGAGCTCGGGTGTGACATAATCTGCAGTTTATTGGTATTTTGCAAGCAAAAAAACAAGGCTTAAAATGAGCCAGACCACCAGCAGGTGAGAGCTGACCAGCAGAAGGGCGATGGGATAGAAGTGTCGAGATGCCGGCTTGTTAATAGCTATCGAGCCTGTCTCAGGGTCGTCCCATTGGGCTACATCTCCCTGGGCCCACCGACCGCTGACCCAGACCCGAATGAGAGAGAAAAGAGTACACACACACAGAAACAAACAACGAAAGTTAGTAAAATAGTAAAAAAGTAAAATTAAAAAAGTAAAATAGTCCACACAAAGTCAAGACAGGGTCATTTAAATAGTTTAAAAGAAACACATTGAACAGGAATGGGTCTGTGAATGCCCAGCGAACACACAAACATGTTAAAAGACAAAGAATGAGTGGAAAATACGAGCAGAACAGGAAATATATCGTATATTTCCTGTTCTGCTCGTAGGTAGGAAAGTTTGAATTCATGCCAATAGATAATAAAGATGTGGGTACTGGCAAAAACACTCATTAACCCTTATAAATACTTTAGAAAAATGTATAACTTTGATTTAAGAATGTAATCATTGAATTATTTCCATGACCTGTATTTGCATAAAGAGTCACTTTATAAGTGAAAACGTTAAACAAAGGTTAATCCTACACCTGCTTCTGGATTCCAGCAAACATGATGTTTTTAAGGCGGCGTTCTTTTGAAAAGAAATGAAAAGGTGTTGTCGTGATGCATTACAATGATAAGTTATCTCCGTCATAAAAACAAATCCGCACAATTGAGCTGACATCACACGCGTTGACACAGATCCAAATTTAGCACCATGTGCATCAGATTAAATGTCTGAACTTCTTTGGTTTGACACACAACTAAACCGGTTTAGCTATGTGACATCAACAAACATAAACTCTGAGTCCTCCGGGCAACCAATGAGAGGACAACCCATAAGCTGAACACCCTTTAAACTCAACATACATTCAAGTGGCTGGACAATTCCAGTGTTATGGATATAACAAATAAACGCTCAGAGAATGTATTTGTTACCAGTATACTAAACCATTTGGTTGACAGAGTAGAAAAAATGACATTCTAAGCATTTTTGTCTTGTTTGGAATGTCACACCGCAACAGCGCAATGTATAGAAGGTGATTTTATCATTCGGGCACACAAGTCTCACACAAAAATCTAATACAGTAACGTCACCTTTCTCCAATTCTACATTTACCTCTTTGTAAAAAGTTAAAGATGTGAAAAAAGGACATTGATCTTTTGTTTTTCTAGAGTGCAATACAGTATGTGCATTTTATTTCAGAGTTGTAGATTGATGTCAGAAGGACTTCATCTGTGTTAATGTTTTATAGAAATAAATGATCTTGTTGTTGTCTTTGTATTGACAACTCTTATTAGGTTTGAGTACAACTTACTTGAGAAATTTAAGGTAATCAGTTTTTACATGTTTTTCTAGTAATGTGAACTAGTAGAAATGTTGAAATAACTCTTTTATTTGAGTTCTCTGTTAAGCTTGAATTAAATCTGTAAGTTAGCTGAACTTGTTATACTGAGTTTGCAGGTAATATTTGCAAATACAGAAGTTAACTATACAAAGTTGTTGTCAACTTAGAAATGATGAATACATTTACTTGAATATTTTGAAGTTTCCACAGTTTTTCGAAGTAATCTCAACGTATTACTTTTTTACAGTGTAAAAGCGTTACCCCTGCAGCTGAGCTAACGGTGAGACTTTGCATGATGAAGTTCAAAAACTTTAAAGAGTTCCTCTGAGCCTTTATCTTCTGAACAATGGCATTGTGTTTTGAAGCCAGTTTGTTTACATTAAGCAGACACATTCAGCTTGTTGTGACGTTCGTGAAAACACTGTGTGTAAAAGTAGGTCAATGACCAGATTTCTCAAAAGTACCTTTCGAACAAATGTTGTTTCGTGACACATATGATCTCAGCTATTTGGGAATGGATTTAAATGAATAATAATAATAATGTATGCAATTACATAATTTAAAATAAATTATATTACTTAAATAATTACATTAATTATATGACACAAAAGGTCTATTTACTTAGGAATGTGAGTTGTTATGAAAACAATATGGTTGAGGTCAAAGAAACACAGGAACACAGAAAGCAAACAGTTCTAATGGGCCAATTTCCATGGGACACTTGGTATTGGTTACTCCAATGTCATACATTATACACTTTTTTTTTTAAATATGGTGTCAAACCTGTTGCAGGCATGTATAAAGCTTCCATCCTATTTAGCCATGAATACGCAACTCAGCGCATTTTATAATGATGATGGTTATTTAAGTCTGTATAGTTTTGTGCACTTTCTTTCTAAATTAATTCGAATTTAATTTGTACTTGAAAAAACACGTTAAAAATCATCTTTTAAATGTCAGGTTTTGGTTAAATGCGTCATTTATGTTACTTTGGTCTGTGTCGATATCAAGGATTTGTATCGGAAATAACATGTTTATTGTAATGTATAGATGTTAGTATGCCTCATCATGCAAGTTTTGAGGTGACCCAGCCACCATTTTGGAAAATTTGCCTTTCATGGGAATTTGTCATTGGATTTTATTACTAAAGTGCTGTTTCACCAATTACAGAAAACTCATGAGAATATGAAATTATAATAAAAAGTTAAGAACAAGATTCAAGTTGTCCATTGCTATTGGTAACATTGTCATCATGCCAATTTTAGGCATGAAAACTGAATTTTATATATATATATACTTTTGAAGTCAGAAAGTACTGTATTATACTTTACATAAAAACATCATCTACCTGGCAGGATCTGTGCAGTCTGACATTGGAGCCTAGTGGGATGCCACCAAATAAGTTTGCTCAAAATTCTGGAGCTCATATTAAACTGTCAACTTCCTTTACAAGTGTAATATGAAAAGCCCACAGAGATCGACTCTCCTCAAAAGCTGAACCTCCTACACCCCTGGCTTTAACAAAAGCATCTTTATCTCATCAATCACAATCATCATCTACTCCAAACCATCAGCTTGCTTGCGGAAAACAACATTTGCCATCTGGCATCAGTTGAGAATATTAAGACCCTGACAGCTACAAACAGCTCGTAACTTTACCTCCTTGAGGTTTATAAGTTTATAAAGGCTATTGAGTACGCTTTAGCGGGAATGTCAGTTTGACGTCATTTGACTTCAATACGAGTAAAGACAAGCACATGAGATAACCTGCGATTTTACGTTTTAAATAGAGATGGTGATATAGAGACAAAATGTATTGACTTTAATATTGGCTTAAAGCTGCCACGACAAGCGACGACTGATAGTTCATTCAATACCTATGAAGAGTCAGACAGGAGTTAAATGACCATCTGACCAACTTCATCAGTAACACATTAATCTTTTAAAATGACTGACTGTAAATATATTCCTATTACGTTTTTGGCATATATGCATAGCTGTTTTTTGTTTGGATTCATTTTACCATGCCACATATACTGAGAGAATGAAAGCTCTTACGCTGCTTTAATGGAATGAGCTTCTCTCTTTTTTATATCGTGTCTTTCCTCCTCTGTAACCAAGCACACGAGGTGTAAGCTGAATCATAAATGCTACATTTACTGTTCCACAGGGTCTAGAGAGGGTTTAAAAATGTGCAGCTGTCACTGAAACTCGGTAGCTGTTCCACGCTGATCATGTGATCACGACCTATTCTGCCTCTATATGACTGAATCACTGGATCCACACAATTACTGACAACATTGTTGCACTGTGAGTCTCTTCAGGCGTGAACAGGAAATAAATGTCATATTTTGCTTCTGGAGGAGTTCAGCCATTGGTTACGCTTAGATTTCTGCCAGACTGCATTTATGGCCCTTTTCATAACTTAGCAAGCTGTTTATACAGACTACAGTATAATACCTTCATTTAGACAAATATGCAGGCAAAACGCAGAACCACATGTGTTATTTATAAACACGTGATTAATATTAATAATACTGCACAATCCAATTTTGTACGTACAGCCTTAAAGGGACACTCCAGCCAAAAATGAAAGTTGTTCCAAACCTGTATACATGTCTTTATTCTACTGAACACAAAGGAAGATATTTGGAAGAATGTCTACTAAACAGATATCATCCCCCATAGTATTTATTTTTGAGATCTGTTTGGTTACTGACATTCTTACAAATATCTTTCTTTGTGTTCCGCAGAACAAAGACATTTATACAGATTAAAGTAAGTAAATGAAGTAAATTGAGTAAATGAAAACGAAAACGTGCAAATATGTCGGAATCCAAGATGTGTAAATAATATAACCCATTGTTTATTATCAACCGATTTTGTGGTTGTTGCCCCGCTTTTAAAAATTTCCCATTCTAGTGTGACCACAGCATAATTCAGAAAGCAGCTGTTAGGGTTTCTGAGGTTGAGGTTGATATATGAATGGACAACACAGAGATGTCTATGAGGCCTGAAATCTCACTCACCTCCGCATACAGTCCAGCGCTCGCACAAAGTAGTCTTTATTGAGCTGGTGCTCATCCCTCAGTAGTGAGCACTGCTCCAGCGTTACTGACATGGACGTCCTATCTTTGGCACTTTTACAGCTGGTGAAACGGATTCCATTCAGTCTGCGACAGATCTGAGGAGCCAGATAACGTTTATTTATTAATATAAAATGAGGACATTGTGCTTTATAGTAAAGTAGTGTTAAGACAGGGACGATATAAGAATGCTAGAGAAGAACCAATAGCATTTAATGCTCGACAATTACTTATTTGATTTGATTTGAGTGTGCGTAACACAGCTTCATGTTTTGCACTTCCTGGACAGATTTCACAACCTCAGAGCGAACCTTACCATTCCCGCCAGCCACAGAATCTCCACATTCTTCCTCTTCTTAGTTACTACATTCTGGCCAAGGTTGTCGAGAAGTTCTTTAATGTCGGTCTGTGTCTGAAAACATGGCAAGCCTTTAGAAAGAAAGAGACCGAGACAAAAAAAGAAGATCTAAGATATCACGAATGAACAAGTTTAAAGAGGGCTTTATCGACAGGCACTGAGATGAGATAGAAAAGTCTAGCATATGTACTGTAGTTGTTTTTGAGATAAAGAGATAAATGGAAATAGGACAAGAAGTGACATGTCATGATGCATCTTGGCATTCGTCTGCTGGGAGCGTTCATCGGCTGAAGCCGTCACGCTTCGTCGGGAAGACTGACATATAATACACAGAGCAATAAGTACCTGCCCTTATATGCTTACACAAAAATGCACTGATGTCAGTAAGATGTGTTTACTTCGTGTTTTGAGGAACAGAATCAGTAAAGATCTTTAAAGCCAATTGTTAATTTAATTGAATGGTTTTGACAGACAGATTTAGGCTAATAAAACAATAAAAGAGCTTAATATTACAAAAAAAATCCTCTTTATAAGTCCATTACCAGATGGGTTCATGCTGTGTTGAAATGAACATTTTTTTGGACCAAATTTGACATTTTTGAAATGACATTTTTTGGACCAAATTTCATGTTGTGGTAAAATGTGACCCTGACATGTTTTCGTGAAATTCACCCATTGTGTAGCTTAAATATATGTTTTTTTTAAGCTACATTTTTGTCTTTTTCAATTCTATTTATAGGTGGAGTTAGGCCTATAGACCTATAGACGGTGTCATCGGATACATGCACCTGTATAATAAACTATTTGCTTAATTCTATTGTATATTAACCAAGTAACGATTCTTCTACTGGTAACCCAAAATAATACTGACTACACATACTTTTAACTTGCTAGCTAATGTCATTTACTTGTTATTTTCTTTGCTTGTTATCAGAAATAATCTTTAGATTAGATTAGATTAGATTAGATTCAACTTTATTGTCATTACACATGTACAAGTACAAGGTAACGAAATGCAGTTTAACATGTGCAGGGACTTCTTTGCGCAAGAATGTTACACTGAAGTTTGGGCCACAAAAGCGTGCATGCGCAGTAATGTTTGCTTATGTTGTTGCTTTGAAACCGTCTATACATAAAATTGAAGATTTAAAATGTAAAAAAAAAAACATGGTCAATTATTATAATGCTAATAAACATATTTCACCCTTCAATGTGATTTGCATTTTGTGTTACTCAACGATAAACTTACATTCAGATGGTACCATGTTGGCTAAGGATTTATAATAACCTTCAAGAATGTCAAAGTTCTTCTGGTTTATTCTCTCCTGTAAAGATATGTCACCGAATCTGTGAGGGAGACAGAGAGGGTATCAGCTAAGACATGCTCAAACCCACATCACTGATGTATTATGATTAAGATTAAGTGAACATTTGATTCACAGGTTTGTAACTCAATAGGCGTTTAAGGATAGTGTTTCGTTCGTATCAGTGAGATCTCGTACCTCTCGGCGATGGTCTGCTGCTCATTTATGCCCACATTGAAGAGCACAGGTAGCACACGCAGCGACTTGCCCTCTCGGAGCTCCTCGGGTAACGTTTGGAAGGCATGATGTGGGAGTGGCACCTCAACAGTATAACGGTCTCTGGAATTAAACAGGAAACATTTTAGAAGTCCATGAAGACTTGCATGCAAGTGCTTGGCTCACAGAGTTTCCCTTTCTGGGTTTGGAAATCACAATTCCCCATGTTTGTGTGATTCTGTGTTCATATTTTGGAATAAAATGACACTCATGTTTGTCGACTATCTTGACAGTGCTGTAGTCAAGACCAGCTCGTTCGAGTCCAAGTCCGAGTTCACGTGAGGTTGGGTCTGTGAAATCAAACCTAAAGAAATCTTCGAGAATATGTTAAATGTTTGGGGAAAACAAAGCTCATACAGTGCATTACTATACCATAGTATATTATTTTCTGAGGCTTATGTTGATCTACATTCTCACATTTACATTTAGTCATTTATCAGATGCTTTTATCCAAAGCGACTTACAGAGAGATTAGGAGATGTCATACAGCGGCAATAATACAGTAAGTGCGAACACCAAGTTACTAGTTTCCACAAAAGCCAGAACACTACTTATTGATAGAAAGAGATAGAGGGTTAGTATTTTTATATTCATCAAGTATTCACAGAAGAGACTCAACATACTCAGACTCAATTGAGCTGGTCTCGACTACAACACTGGCATAAGACTTTCAGTTTAAACATGAGGAACCTGAATTCAGTCTGAGAGGTCGTGTGTTTGGTCTCTCTCACCGTCGACCGCTGACGGTTGGCTGCAGGCTGTCTGCTTCTTCAGACGCTGCCTCGGTGATCTTGAAGGTCACGCTGTGCAGGTCCGATATCCCCACCTCCATATCCTCTAACATTCCTATTTCTTCACCTGGGTGACAAAAGTCAAACATCCTGTTTCAAATCTAGCGCTACATTTACATTAAAACAAGCTTTTATGCATAAGTGTGTTACTGGGAATCAAACCCATTATCTTTCAGTGCTCACGCAATACTCTACCAAATAAGCAACAGAAACATTATTATAGTCCATCTTATGAACCATATTATTAGGTGGTCTTATTATAAAAATATTTATATTGAACATATAATTGTATATCAAACATATTTCACAAGCACTTTCTTCACACTGTAGTTTGACACTTTAATCTGCACACTGGCATTGCTTCAATGGATTCACATTCTCAAACCATAACAACAAGATCTAAGTGATTGATCGGAGCTCTGAGTTCCTCACATGAAAATAAAAACAACAGCCTCGAGCGTTGAACGTTAATACAAAAAGTCACTTGAATCCCAAAGGTCATCATTTGTATTCATCTGTATTCATACTGTTTCAAAGCATGTCCAAGCAGATGATTGTAATCGCTGGAGAGAGTACAGTACAGCGCGTGCTTCTGACAGTTTGTTTATTAGTTTGGTTTGCCCATAGTGCACTTAAAACGTGACAAGAACATGACTGCTACTGTAAGTGTATGTGATATATAGCAGTCAAACAGAATACTTGAGTGACACATTTCTCATCATCTTAAAAGACTTTTGATAAACGATTACGCTAAAATGTCTGAAATTAGTTTTGTAGACAGAAATACATATTTTTATTACAAAACTAACATTTTATTTAATAAAAATGTTTTTGAAATGGATGTCTTTGACTGAATAATGGATAAAGCAGCCAATAGACCTCTTTAGATGATGTAAACAATGCTAGTTCAACGCTGGTCCAGAAGAACTTGTTTCAGTTACACAAACATTTAAACAAAATAACACAAAAGAATATTTAGAACCCATTTATAATGTTAAACGAATATCTTTAAGAATTAATTATATATGTAAGATAAAAAGTAATGTATTAATAAATAATATATTAATAAATAAAATAATTAATAAATAAAAATTAAAACCGAAAGTGCCTCTGGACTAGATGAAGATAGATGAAAAAATCTATCTAGCTCTGAATAGATGGAAATATTGTTTTATATGAGGGAGAGACCTCAAGTAGCTGCTTCATAAAATGAATCATTTCTGTAAGTTCTAGGCAAAAGGTGACCACACTAAAGATGTTAAAATGTTACAAGTTTATTTTTTTAGATACAACCTAATTCCCATAGTCCACCTTTTATTTTATTTCATAATTTAATGAAATTTCTATAATTCTAAAATGTGAAAAAATAAAAATGAATATAAATGTTCTAAAACTTTTAACCAGTAGTATACATATACAGACATACAAAACAAGGAAGTAAGAAAGCAAAAATGTATTTTAACAAAGTGTGTTCCTTAAACCAAGGATCGTTTATTCACCCGCATGTTGTTCAAAACCAGTATATGACTGCAGAACACAAAAAACATATTTTGAGCAATGTCACAGTGGTTTTGTGTTCAGTACAATGGAGTTTTCCAGACGAAGGAAAGTCGTACGTGTTTAAAATACATGGGGGTAAATAAATGATACATTTTTATTTTTAGGTGAACTACCCAGTAACACATGATAAATGAATGTTTGAGTTGGAAATGCAGTGTTTGTCTACTCTATGTTCATCATTCAGGAAAGATACATGTATATTATGAACTGTGAACATACTCACTGTATGTACTGAGGAGACTTTCAAACTGAGCCACCAGTCCGAGTGTATGCAGCTGTCTGAGAAAGCCCTTATCCTCTAAACCTGCGTATAAACGCATGACAAATCCACACGCCAATGCAGCCAGCTGCAAACACACACACACACACACACACACACACACACACACACACACACACACACACACACACACACACACATTAAACAAAATATCATGTTTGAAAGGAAACTATTTCCATTTCATGCATGACATTCTGTACAGTTTTAAATTCCGAGACGTTCTTAACTGGCTTTAGATCAATTTGGAACAACTAGCACGGACTGTTTATTGTTGAGTATAGAACAGCCCCGATGCAGACAAACATAACTGGACGATTTACATGAAACACGTGACGTATTCTCCAAATCTGGATCAAATGTGACTCTGTCTGTGAAAACCAAGTCTCAAAATGAGATAATAAGCTTTAAAGTTTGATGTCAACAAATTTTACCATGATTTCCATCTTTAACTTGGCCTTACTCACTCCATATTAGAGATATCAAAGCTATATTTTCACAGAATTTCTTCACGTCATGTAGGATGATTTTATGCAAAACGAAACACAAAAAGATAACTGGGTTAAACGTATTAATCTAATGTAATTCTTCGTTTTATTTCGAGTCACACATGTTTTTCCTCAGTAAAGATGACTTACAGACGACACGGCGAAATGTTTTACCCAGTTTATTTTGGAAGCAGGAAATGTTTCTGTTCCAAGTTGAAATACTGCACATGTTGTCGCTGTTTGCTGTGGGGCAAGTGTCCCGCCCTCCTGCTAGCCTGCAGCCTCTACTTTTAAAGACTATATTTAAGCAATGCCTGCCCCTGATCTGCCCCCATTGTCATGTTGCTCTCTCATCTGATTCGTGGATCTGACTCACCGCTTGGCTGAAGACAGCATCTCGTCTTTGCTGGAGCTGGAGACCCTGTATGGTGCTGCACGCCGCTTCCTGAAGCAACACGAAGCTCATCGAGTGTCTGGCTCTCTCTGCCACATCCATCACACATTCCTTTAGAGTCTGAACCAGAATGGCCAGCTGATCACGCAAATCTGCAGCTGTTGAGGAGAGTGGAGATGAATTGAATATTTGTGACTCAGATTATGTTGGGAGCAATGGTTTGGTTTAAGGGTTTTACATTTGTGCATTTGGCAGCCAGACATTTTTATTCAAAGCAGCAGTGCACTCACTAAACCGCTCCCCCCCCCCCCCCCTTCAAAGCACTACGGTGGCTGACACAAGACTGAAGGCATGGAATACACTACAAGCGGATTTTTGCAACAAATCCAGACTGAAAATCTGGGCAAAATCTGAGCTAAAGTCTTGTAGTTAAGGGGGCCCATGATGTATGTAGATAGAAATTGCAAATTCTAAGGTAATTAAAACATAACGCTTCATTATTTACCTTTATACACCTTTGAAAACATAGTTATGGATATTATATTGCATTTCTGTCAATAAATCCTCCTTAAAGGTATAGACAAAAATTGCATAGTTTTCCTCATGGTTCTCAAAACCATATAGTAAAGTTTATTGGATGCATAGCCTTTGATGCAAGCAACAAATAACAATATACATTGTTATTTACAAACACCATCTGTCTATGCCTGAGCCAATTAATGTACAATCAAAATCATTGAAAACAAAAATAAAATGAGAGTTTGTTCAACTGTTTAACAAAACAGGAAATCCAAAATCCATAAATCAGGCCTCTTCTAACAGCATGTTTAAACTAGCCTCCCATCCAGCAGGAAACATTTCAATGCGATGAAAATGGGCCAAGACCCTCCTATTATCCTAGGGGTCAATTTGACCCCATTCAATGTTTAACGTCCATAAATATATGATTAACATCATTTTTTTTGCTTCAGAATGAATGACTTTTCCTTATTTAATGGGGACAACTCAGTAAACCCAAAATTGACATGATGTGATTTTTTAAATGTCCTATACACATTTTGTAGCATCAGTGTTCCTTGGGGTCAATTTGACACCAGGCTCTTTTAGCTGTATTAAACATAAGACATTTCAAAATTTCACACACATTTGTTTTGGGTGATATTGAGGTCATGTGAAACATGTTAAAATTGTATAATATTCTCTTTAATTTTATATGTTCAGTATAATATTTCAAAATCTAACCTAACATAACCATTCCTGTAGTATTGCGAGAACTTTGATATTTCCTGTGCCATAGGGGAGGAGAAAACATATAAAAGCTTGCACAGAAGCTTTCTAAACCATTTCTCTTTATGCTCGCTCCATTGAAATGGCCTCTAAGCAAAGTTTTCTGTCAATGAGGTTTTGTCACAGTTTTTAGGGGCATGAGACTAATATACTGCAGTATTAACACCGATTGTTATCTTTCTATTATTGCTGCTATAGTTTTCAGCATACTAAAATATTAATACTATAAAAAGTTTAAAGTTATTAAAAGTCCCCATGAAAATCAATAGTAAATCTTTAATGCCCTTTTCAAAGTGCATCTTTTATAGCCACACATGCACCAGCTTGTTATTCTTGACAGTCCAGTGAATCATATTCATTTGTTGTTTTAGACAAAGGTTCAAAAGCAAAGGCGTTTCATTTGGATTCTCTAACCTAATGACTGAATCTGCTTTCTGATCAGAATATTGGCAGTATTATCTTCATTTCTATTCTGCATGTCCTCATTCCGCTCAAAGATTCGTCTTTGAAGAGTCACGTTCTCTGGATACACACCTGCTCGGGGTGGATCCATCGATTTGAATTGCAACATAGCCGTCTTTCTTCATAGCTTAAAATTCATGTTCATCTATTGCCTCGAGCTGACACATCAAACTCAACAGGTACATCAATTCATCATGCATTTGAATGTACTGCCATTGTGAGAGGTAATTGTTTCAAGTATTTACAATGACACAATACTGCAAATATCCAAAGCAGTACCGAACCCTGCACACATGCTGACAATATTGCATATGCCGTCAACAGTAAAACATACCGTATATGTTCACTGCCGGCTAATGCTAAATAATTGATAACATCAGACATACCATGCAAGTATACATCATTTGTTTACACATTATAAGGAATCAATAACAGAATCAGCCTGAAAAACTAAGATTTTAAATCCAAAATGTTGAATCGAATTTGGCCAGAAATAAGTTAAAGGAAATGTATTGCCTTGTCAAAATTCATTACATTGAGAATTGCAAACTGCAGGTTCAGTTTGTCTCCAATGGGTGGCAGCATTGACTATGTGAAAATATTTTTTCACTTGCACAGTCATTGGTTGTAGCTTTTGACACTTTCTAACACACTGTGTCAGTAGTTGGCAAAAAATGTGAATTGCTGCTCAAATTTTTGGCAAATCTGACAAATGTGCTAGGAAAAGTATACCCAAATGAATAGTTGTACTTTTTTTGTATAGGACGCTGCGCTATCAATGCCAAGGTCACGGGTCCAATCCCCCCCAAAAAATAAATAAAAACCTGAACACTTAATGCACTGCTTTTTTTAATAAAGTTGTGAATGAACAGCTTTTCTGTGTATTGTAACAAAGCATCACTTCAGTTTCTGAATGTATTATTTATAGGTTGGTGTTTAGGTCGTTCTTGTTTGAAAAGTTGGAGTGGTCTCTTCATGTATGTTCATGGTTCATGGTTATTGGAGAAATACCTCAAACGCAGGTATTGTGGAAGTGTTTGTCATGTGTCAAAAACATACCAGGATTGTGGGAAGTGATGACATCAGCAAGGGTGTGACCAGGTCCCGACTCTTGGTTGTTATTTTCTAACTCTTGTAGCTTCTCCACCACGGCGATAACACTGTTCAAGCTCTTGGCTACGCCGGCCCACACCCTGTCCTAGAAGAGGCAAATCAAATGTTAATGGACCATTACTGAGTTACATCATGTTTGGTCACTGCTTATCATTTAAAACTGACTTAATGTTGTTTCTTGACATAATGTCAGTAACTTAAAGAGATCGTTTAGGCAAAAGTGAAAGTGGTTTTATTATTTACTCGTTCTCAAGTCATTGCAATGTATGACTTTCTTTCTTCTCCAGAACACAAAAGAAGATATTTTGAAGAAAATTGCTAAACATCACTGGCCCCCATTGTCTTGCATTGTATGTATCTTCCACAGAAAAGAAAGTCATACAGGTTTTGAATTACATGCTTACATGCATGAATTATATATGCTTAAAAACTGATTTTTAGAGATTGTAGCTGCAGTCGGGGAGGAGAATGAAGAAACAGATTATTACACTCTTAAAAATAAAGGTGCTTTATGATGCCATAGAAGAACCTTTTTTGGTCGAAATGGTTCCACAGAGAACCTTTAACATCTGAAGAACCTTTCTGTTTCACAAAAGATTCTTTGTGGCGAAAAAAGATTATAAAAAGGTAATAAAGAGATGGTTCTATAAAGATAATTCCATTATTAATTATAATAATTCCATTTTCTCTAATTATGACCAGATTCAGCAGATTCAGATATTCAGATATGACCAGATTCAGCAGATTCAGATATTCAGATATGACCAGATTCAGCAGATTCAGATATTCAGATATGACCAGATTCAGCAGATTCAGATATTCAGATATTTAGATATGACCAGATTCAGCAGATTCAGATATTCAGATATGACCAGATTCAGCAGATTCAGATATTCAGATATTCAGATATGACCAGATTCAGCAGATTCAGATATTCAGATATGACCAGATTCAGCAGATTCAGATATTCAGATATGACCAGATTCAGCAGATTCAGATATTCAGATATGACCAGATTCAGCAGATTCAATCCAGAAACATTTATGTAACAGCTTTACGTAACCAAGTTTGGAGTTAAGATCCTGCTCTTGAAGTTTGAAGACTCCCCAGCGAACGCTGCTCGCAGGACGCTCAAAAGTTTGCCTCTCTTTAAGCTTCCCAAAATTGTCCGTTCTACTAAAGCCCAAAGTATTAGCAAACCTAGAGCATCCCTTTATAGGTGGTCTGTTTATCCTTTACTTCTCCGAGTGGCGCTCAAGGGCGCAGAAGTTATTTTGACATTGATTAGAGATGGTTGTCTTATCTGGACCTCTAATCCTCTCTTTAGCCTCGGTTATGACACACACACACACACACACACACACACACACACACACACACACACACACACACACACACACTCCAGAAGGCAATTACAGGAGCTAGACGCCACATTCATCACCTGCTTTTCACAGCAACGACGGCCGAACAAACAAAACACGCTCTTTTTAAGCATCTTAATACCACATATCCTTCAGTTAATGTGATTAAGGTTTCTAACAACCCACGTTAAAAGCGACTGCTGAATGCGACAACCCCACGTCCTGCATCACCTCATTCATGTCTGTAGAATTACTTTCAACCCCTTGAGATTCAATCAAATAAGTCAGCGCGCGATTGTTTTTGTACCTCAGGAGCGTCTCTGTGATGCGCTGAAGAGCACAACCCAGACATATGGAGGGCCGGGTGTGTGAAACAAATCAATTAAAAAAAAAATATATAAGTTTTTAAATTGATGCTACGCTGATGGGGGATCAGACGTGTCTGTGGCGGCAAAGACACAGGATGAGTTATATGCCAAAGAAAATCTGTATATTATCATTACAAAATACGTGTCTTCATAAAGCTGTAAACAAAAAAAAGGAAACACAAAACTTGCCCATTCTTCCTCGTCATACTCTGTCTGGTGAGGGATGGAGTCGGAGCGGATTGGAGATGCTTTGCTTTCTTTCGGGAGCGTCTGCGAGCCACCAACGTTGTTGCAGAGGGTGTGCGGCTCTGCGGTCACGTTCGCGTTCGAGTCTGCCATGGGCTGGCTGGACGGACTGGACGTTTTGCTGACGTATCCGGGACGGGCGGCATGCAGGGCCAAGAGGGCACTATTGACCAACTCGTCCTTCAGGGCGTGCACAAACTGCTCTGTCTGGAGAGAGAGAGAGAGAGAGAGAGAGAGAGAGAGAGAGAGAGGGAGAGAGAGTTTATTTCTAATAAAAGTTTATTTAGAAGTTAGTGTACTTGTTTATCAGTTTACCAGACAACAGTGTGAGTATCAAACAGTTTTATTGCATTTATTTTTGTATTGATGTTGCAATGTTGTTTAATTTGATAAAAATATGATACATAATATTTTTTCCAACATTCAATGACATCAAAATTATATTTATTCATAAAAACTGAAGTCATGCTTCATGTATGTGCACTGTTAGACAAGAAAGTAAGTTTTTTTCCAAAAAGTCCACAGAGCTGAAAACAGTAGTGTATCAGGACACGCCCCACGAAGCTTTTGATAACCCAGTATTTTAATAAGCCAGCTTTTCATTAAAGTATAGCGGAGCGTAAGAGCGAGTGGGAAGATTAAAGAGATGGGAAAAAACCATTTCTAAAAAGCTAATAAGCAGCCAAGGACAAGAGCAAATAGCAACGGCCGGACGATAACCGGAGAACAGCGAGTGAAGACGTTCGGATGAAAGAAACGAAATAAAGAGACACCACAGATGCGGTTCATCTAGGCTTCAGCCCCACGACAACATCATCAACAACATCACACGATTCTATTAATCTTTCAGAAAGATGGAGGAATTCTGAAAACAGAAAAGTTGCATCTTGAGTTGAACAAAAGTGGAGAAAATGAGAAGAGCTCTAAAGAAAACTGGTGCTACACCAAACGTTACGTTCACACTTCGTCGTAATTTTTACTATCAAACACTTGATGACTAAAAACAGGTAAAAAGAGTTTGAAATGGAAACAAGTTGGATTTAAAGGTAGGTAAGCGCCACTAAACTGCCGTCCACCGTCCTCCAGGCCGTGTCTCGGCCAAACGTTTTGCATTCTGTCCCAACTTCATCTGGCTCCATTAGCAAATTCACAGCCCAGGATTGCTTATCTTTTCAATGTAATTTGCCAGCCGTCAGCCATAAGGTTTACACAGCGTCATTGCTTTTCACAGGCAAATGAGCAGATGCTCTTGTTACTCGAATTGACCTTTTCTCTAACCTACCGATCGCTATTTCAGATATGATAATCACATCTAACAATTAAACAGTTTCTAGTAAGAAATTCAGTCTTGTATGGATTCTGAAATATTTTTAGATAGTTTATGAGGTAGTTTTTAAATCTGAATCTCATTGGTGCTATAGATGATGTTGAACACTGTTGAAAGAGACACATACACAACTGTTAACATTCATCCAGGGCTTTACAACTACAGCACCCAGACGTCGGATGTGATGATGTAAGCTTGATGTGTCATAGCAGTCATTATAACTGTAAATGACATGTTCATGGTTAAAATTCCACTCCGTCTCCTTTATTTGCCAGTTGAGTTTATGGACCGTCTAAAATATGTGATGTGGTGGGTCTCAGGACCGGAATTGAGAACTAGTGCCGTAGGGTTTGTTGATATTATTAAAAAATATGTATTGTGACCCTTTCCAGTTATTTTAAGACATTCAATATATATCTCAATATTTACTGTATTTACTTTTTTATAAAAGGATGATTGAACTGTCACGTAGATTTAAAATATTTAATGCAATAAAGTCTCCTAAATGAATAAATGTAAATGAAGAGTAAACAGTAAAAAAGTAAAAATCTGTAAAAAAATAATATATGCAAGAAAAAGGTTTATCAGTTATCAGTTAATCATGACACACCAAAAATCTAATAATAGCAATAATAATAATAATCATATATTGCATATGAAGAGTTTATTTGCAAAAACAGATAAAAATCATTTTTCACTGTTATCATGGGTTAGTTATATAGTTTTTTGAGTTCTATTACTTAAAACAACTGCTTATTGATATTAATATGCACAATAAAAAAACGATTAATGAAAATAAACTCTTCACACAGTATATTTTTACAAAAACATTTCAACACATCAAGTTTCTTTATTTTTTAATGACGATTGTTTGCTTGAAAGGATTGTTTTTAGAAAAAAGGGACAAGGCAAATACATTTGAGAGTAAATTCAAAAAACCTAAAGATATACGTCAAATACCATCAAAGGTCTGACGGACTATCGCTTTTTCTTTTTAGCTACATCCCTCAGGCCTGGTTGGTGGTGGAAAAAGGCACCCAGACCCTAACTCAACATCTACACAAACACATGCTTACGGCGCTAGCTTGAGCTTCCGAACCAGGCGGCCACCGTCACACTTCTAATCAAGGAGATGACGAGGGGCGACGGGGAGAATTAAGCGATAAAGGCGTCTGATTGCCGTTATTCCACCGAGGCAGAAACAATCTCTGTGTCGCAGATTGCCCACCGACAGCACCAGATGTAATTCATTAATTACACCCATAAAACATGAAGGCCTCCAAACTAGTTACTCAGTCTCGACGCTTCTGTTGGTTTTGGCCGAGGGATGTGACGGAGCACTGGCCGATTGTCAAGCTGTCTCGATGATGGAAATCTGACCCGTTTCAAGCCAAGGCTTGCGGCCGTGTGTGAATGGAAATACATGGCTGATGGCATCTGCATCTATGTGTGTGTGCTAAGGTGAGATTTGGTGCCATCTACAGAGAGAAGCGCTGTAGTGATTCGTGCATGCGTTTAGAAATCTAAGAGCGTATGGTCGCTAGACTTCACCTGCAAATGTCATAGATAAGAAGCTGGTCTCACCTTCCCCTCTAGGTTCTTGAGAGTCTCCTTCAGCGCCTGGCTGGAGCACTGCTGGGCCACCTGGAGGAGCTGGTCAGCGAGCTCAGAGATGAGAGGCTGCAGCTGGGACACCATGCCCAGAATCTCCCTGGCCCTGGCCGTCTGTTCCGGAGGGTAGTAGATGGACTGATATGCCGTGCTATAGCCGAGGACAGGTGGGCGGTAAGAAGGAAGAGAGATTGAATGAATGCCAGCGAAAAGATAGTGTCAGATGTCAGGTGTCAGATTATTGCGGCTCTGTGTGCAAAATACGCTGTGACATCAGTGTGGCGATACGAGCGGTAAACATATTGAATAAACCCAGCTGAACCAATTCCGATCCCTGCGTGAATACGCCTCACTTCCTGCGGTGAGGTTTCGGTAAGGTGTGTGCGGACGGGATTGTGGAATGGGTTTCAGCTGAGCTCAGGAGCCAATGAAGAAACAGCTCCTTTAGATTGAGTCAGTAGGTTTTGATGTCTAGGGTTTTACAGATGTGACAATGTATAAGCATTATAGCAACACACACAAATTGGCAAACTAACAAAACAGTACCGTATTCATTACTTCATTTAAAGGAAGCCCTGAGATTTCTTTCAACTCAAAGAACAGCATCCATACTTAACAACTAGAAGAAAAGAGCTAATACATAATGACCAGAAGATGTGCAGCCACACTGGGAGGCACCCAAATCAGTCAGTACGTTTGTTTGCGATGGTGGAGATTAGAGGCGGCGTAAGAGCGTCCTGATCCCAGATCAGTGTATCAGGGCGAAACTCAGACAGTCTGGGCTCATCGCTGCAAATAATTGGCTCCTGAGAGAATCACTAACGGCTGCAGCTCTGAGCGAATAAAAGACCTCGCTTAAAGCCGGGAGACACATACCAAAGCAGGATAAAAAATATAAGAGCGTGTCGATAACACCGCCGGGGCTGAAAGTGATTGATTTCACGTCTGTACTGGATCTGGTTATCATCAGTGTTGGGTTGTATAACAAAATAAAAAGAGCGACGTTACTAACTCGAGTGCATATTTCAGTTCTTGAGTTAGTATTCTTGAAAAATTAGTGCCGCTTTTACGGTAACAAGTGAATTGTTGCAAAGCAACGTACAGGAGCAATACAATACAATTCAAGGGACTCGTAGATCAGCCGGTTCATTTAAATCATCACAACATCCTTGGAAGTACCAGTGTGTCTTAAAGAGGACCTATTAAGAACAATTCATTTTCAGTTTTAATATAAATGTGTTTTGGAAGTGAGTGCTCTGCGAATACACCGGTGCAGTGTTACACACAATAGAGAGTTGCAGCGATGACATATTTTTGAAGACCAACCCAAAAGTTACCATCACAACTGTCCTTCGACAAAAATCTCGAGTTTTGGATTATTGCAAAAATATAAGATCCGTGATCAACAAAGGTTTATGATAAGTATACATTTTGTCCAACAAGGCACTCTTCACATATGAATCTTGAAGTCTAAATACAATCGGCAGAAATGAAAAGCCAACCAACACTTATTAAAATGAACCATATTGATTACCATTAGAATAAACATGGTTTTACTACATAAACTATGTTTACTGTACCAAAACCATGGATTAAATATGGAAATCCTGTTGCTTTTGGTGTTATTAATAGTAAAACTATTGTTCATTTTCGTAAGGGAAAGCTTCCAACTCATACAGACTTGACTAAAACAAGTTTTTCAAAAAGAAAGTACTCTTTTAATAAATCTTCATGCTCAATTTCTTGGGAATTGTGCCCAGGTTGCATTATTTTTTAAATTTGATGCGTTATGTTTAATGTCCCTGATGATATCAGTAGTCCATATCAAAACATCAGTAGTGATATCAAAAAATGTATTAAATTTTAAAGCTGTGAATTTTTTTATATTAGAATTCACCAAAAATATTAAAGTGTAATTAAAAATATAATTTGTTCATACTTTTCTCATTAAATAAACTTATAATATAATAATTAATACATGTAAATTTGAGAGAAATTATCTGTTGGAATTTGTATACATTTTGTCCCACTGAAAAAATCTGTTAAATGATTTAAAAAGTTAATATAATTTATTTTTGTGATACATACTACTGTAAGCCACATGAACTATTTTTTAGAGTGCATGTATAAACTTGTTAGCAACCACCTCATGCTTGCAGCACCATATATCCTGTAAACAGATTGAGACAGTCGACTAAACTAGGTCATTTAAATGATCATGATCAAAAAAGATATAAAGTAAAGGATTCTACAGTTTCAGTATAGTTACCTCCCCCTGCTAGTAACTTCTGATGTAGTTACTAGCATTTAATAGTATTTATTTAATAGGGCAGTCGTGGCCCAGTGGTTAGAGAGTTGGACTCATGATCAGAAGGTTGCTGGTTCGATTCTCAGGGCTGGCGGGTAACGGCTGAGGTGCCCTTGAGCAAGGCACCTAACCCCCACTTGCTTACTATACAAAATGTACAAATGTATAGTACAATGTAATGTAAGTCGCTTTGGATAAAAGCGTCTGCCAAATGCATAAATGTAAATGTAAATTTATACTATACTGCATCATTTGCACTACTGGACTAGTATACATATACCTCATCATTGCACTCCAGTACTACGTACTGAATACTGCAATAACTCATCTACTGCACTGTTTACTTTAACTTAATAGCTGCTGTGTATCATTTATGCACACTTTATACTCATTTGCACTACTGTTCTCCATAGTCTAATTTATATTGTACATATCCATCAGTAAATTTCTGTTTTTAGTAAAAACCATCTGTATATAATGTTCATAGTACATTCCCACTTGTAAATTCTTCATAATTTTTGCTTTATTCTGTATTTATGCACAACTGTATATCCTGCACTTGCTTATTGCACTTCTGGTTAGACCTAAACTACATTTCGTTGCCTTGTACTTGTACATGTGTAATGACAATAAAGTTGAATCTAATCTAATGTAGCTAACTAACACTGGTTATGTACAACCCTGAAGAACCAGAATTTTAGAATTGGTTGACGTCTTCATACAGCGTCCTGCAAATCACGCAAACCAGCAGAAAAGCTGGAAAACAGAAAGCGTGTGCTTTTTCATCAAAAGCCTTATTAGGATGTGATTCACAGGAAGTGCTGGAGACATGATACCATCTGAGACCCAGCGAGATGGTTAATGACTTGTTGGGCAGACGCCTCTGGAGAGCGGGACCCGTTCGAGTTTGAAGAGAGATTCTTTATCAACCTTGCTTCAAGACAACAGCACTCGTGCCAAGATGGCAAGCGGCACGAGGCAGCGAGCAAACAGTGGCGACCAACTCATTCATCAAAAAGCACTCACAAATCCTCAAGCCACATGTCCCCGGTCTCCGCAGACCTCAGTCAGAGCAGACGCCATGTTTAATTTGATATAACCAAAAACAAGGCTGTCAGGGGCGCAAGTGCTGTCTGCTTGGTAGTGCTGTCTAGCTGGGCGTTCGTGCGAAATAAACCACAGACATCAGGTAACACAAATGTGAACACTCTGGAACAGGCCGGTTATGAAAAATCTGGGACATTCATATTCATAATCTTAGAAATCAAAATTATAGCATTTTGTTTGTTTGTAAGCATTTTTGATGTCGCTTTACCACTAACAAGCATTTGCAACAAAATTAAAAAATGACATTGTATAATATACTCAAATCAGTTATGTAACTTGTGAATTTGTTTATTTGAATAATTGTTGTTAATTGTGTGTATTGGTGTCTTAGATATAAACTGCTCACATCTCTCAAATAAAGAAATAAAAAATGTAACAAAATAATCAAACAACATGTTATCCAAAGGGTGTGATACAAGCTTAAAATAATCTACGACTGCAACCATTAGCCAAATTCTTCATGTGCAAAAGATGAACAGTGTTTAAAAAAATATCCATAAATATCCACCCTAGATATTCATAAATGATCAATTGAAATAAAAATACGGTAATGAGAGGAAAGGAAGCGCTGAACCCCTGAGTGCTTTCAGGCCAACAGTATGTCTCCAGTGTATCTCTAATTAATAGTCCAGATATGGAGGCTGGCAATGATAAAACACACTTTTATGAAACTATTCAGCTGTGCTATAAAAAAATTCTAAGCATGTATCCAGTAAAACTGTCTAAAACAAGATACATTTTACTGTACAGTAAAAAAAATTTATTACACTTCCCTTGTTTTTTTTCACTTGCTTTCAAAGTGAAAAAATCTGCCAATAAGATAAAATAGACTTTCATTAAGGATACATTTCTTATAAACAAGGTGCACACTCTTATCACGAAATTTCTTTTTTTAAATGTGACGTGTTTTTTCTTTTACCGTATTTAAAAAATAGACAGTAAACATTTTCTGGCAAGTTTTTGCCCTGTAGTTTTAAACTGCATGCACT
The DNA here is from genome assembly GCA_026939265.1 of Oreonectes daqikongensis. NCBI lineage: Eukaryota > Metazoa > Chordata > Actinopteri > Cypriniformes > Nemacheilidae > Oreonectes > Oreonectes daqikongensis. Next base: position 2,809,630 of record JAOTQM010000031.1, read on the forward strand.
TTTCCCATATTTCCCAGGAATTTAACTGGCAACCACAGCTGGCGCTATTTTTCCATTAAAAAAACTACAGAACATTTTTTACAGTGTGGAGCGCCAAAAATATACTGTAAAAATATCAATTTGTCCCTGTAAAATTACATGTTTTTTTCCCAGAATTTGCAGTCTTTAATTTGACGGTTTTTGACTGTATTTCAAAAATACAAAAAATGTGTAAAAAAAAAAGTAAAATTACGTTTTTTTAACAAAAGTTTGCACTATGTTCCACAGAGCAACTATCAAACATTTCTTTGGCCACAGGAAATTAGCCTCTGAAACACATGGAGGTGCAACACACCAGTTAAAACCATCTGGAAGAAGTCAATGAGCATTGTGCAGTGAGCAAATTCAATGCTGAAAGATGGAAAAATATTCTAGCCATCCAAGTAATGTCCTCTAGCTTTAATTGAAGACAAATTGAATGAAAATAAAGGCGTAAAGTAGCACGGTCGTACATATTAAGCAGATATAAATGCACAAGCTCTTTTTGTCGGAGGAGGCCTCAGGGAACATGAGAATGGATATTGATTGGCTCTCACACAGCCGGCCAATCAAAGCCAATGTAGCTGCATATTACATTGGGCCGAGCGTCCGCCCCTGACCCGATGAATCAAGCCATGGCTCCCTGGCCGCCTCTCTTTCTCGGCTCTCCAGGCAGGGAAGAAAGACGAATGGCTCTTTCATTTTGCTCTCAGCACTCTCGTCCTTTTTTCTCAGGCACCCTTTTTCCTGTGATAAATGAATAATGACCAAGTATCATGTCTGTTCTATGATTTGTCTTTTAATCAAAGAAAATGATAAAAGCGCTCTATTCTAAAGAAGGTCACGGTGGGCGTATGAATCAATATGAGTGTGCGCTTTAGGTTGTATGTCATTATCTGTAAAGCTACACAAAATAGTAAGTCCAAGTTGATGCAACATTGAAAACATATTTATGCAAAACAAATTTGTGGTTGACAAGAATTCTGAAAGCGTGTAAAAATCATAGGTGCAAAGGTGATTTTATTCGCAGAACAATAAATAAAGTGGCTACTACCCTCACTGAGGTCTACAAAAGGACACATCGAGTCAGAGAACCACACAATCTGCGCTGTGAAGTAACTATGTCAAATAGGAAACAAAATGAGGCTTGTATCTGCTTGGATTAGTGTGCAGCGCGGACGCTCTTTCAAAAATTGATTGAAACGGCAAATGTCCTTGCCTTGTATCAGCGGCTCACTCTGCCGATAAATCTCCCCCAACGCTGCACCAAAGAGTTGGAGGCCAGAAGACTTTCTAATAATTTACTTTCCCTCTGCTGGTTGGGCTCGGTAACCTAAATAACTTGAGTCAAGAAAATAATTGGTCTTTTCTCTGTCTTTTAATGAGCCGGTTTCTCTGAGGGTTCAGGAAAAGTACCAACCAAGCGATAGCGAAATGGACACATTCACATGGACAAAATCAACCCTTAAGACTGGACTATATGCACAAAACCCGACTGCGATCCTCATGTCTGTGTGCAAAACTGTTCAAAGATAAATAATGAAGAATAGGAAGTTGGAGCTCTTTGTTTTTGACAATCACTAGAAAACTGAACCCGAGATGACTGACTCTCCTCTTGAGAACAGAACACGCATATTTGAAATGTTTGGTTTGACAGACAAACTGCTGTCGTTTCTGCTTCAATCACTGTTCGGCTGCTGCAGTCGAGAGAGAGTGACTCAGAATGTAGAGAGCTTCCCAATTAAACATGAGAGAGAGAGAGAGAGAGAGAGAGAGAGAGAGAGAGAGAGAGAGAGAGAGAGAGAGAGAGAGAGAGAGAGAGAGAGAGAGAGAGAGAGAGAGAGAGAGAGAGAGAGAGAGAGAGAGAGAGAGAGAGAGATGAAGAGAAGGAAAAGTAGCACAAGGCATCAGAATCCAAATTGGCATTGGCAATTTAAAGGACAAATTACAGATCAACTAAATAGAGATTGTGTAGTAAATAATGTTTCTGTATGCAATTGTATAGCAGTGAATGAAATATTAAGTTTACAAGTAGTTTGTTGTGCACCAGCTGAGTCAGATAAAACCACACATCAACACGAATAAAGTTTTCCTCTCTGTGGCCGATGCCCATTAGATTACTGCGGCAGTTTAATTTTATTTTTTTGTTTCCTTTGTGACCATTTAAGCAGCAGTCTGGAGCCCTGAGAAAAGTAATTGAATCACAGTCAGAATTCATTCGAGAGCGACAAGCAATGTTACACCGATGGGACCTCACAGGGGCCCCTGCTCCAAATGTCACGTCTCTGAGGTTATTAAAGTTATTAAGGACGAGAGACAGAGAAAAAAACAGACGGTGCATATTCCAGCCAACGCTGAGGACAAACTTTCAAAATCCATTCTGCTACAGCGAAACCTTTCGTACCTTCAGTAAACGGCAATTATTCTTCATGCAAATACAATTCTGACTCATAAACGGGTTCCCCACTGGTAAGCTAGAGTTTGATGTATTTGGAAAAAGCCTGTTAAAAAGACTGGATGAAGAGGAATATGTGTTTTTTCCTGTTTTATTCAAGCCTTGTCAGATTGTACAATATGACCCCTGTGAGATCTTGTGTAAGTCTGTTGTACATCATCTGTTTCATTCATCACTACAAGTCTTTTAAATCATCAATCCATGTCACGTTCTTCCATCATCGACATGAGAAACTAAAATGAGACTACGCGAACCCTTGTGCTAATATTGCCAATGTCTGGAAAAAATGAGTATCTGGAGTCTGCCGCGGCTGTAAATAAAAGCGAAAGTTACTGACTGCTCGTTCTTCAGAGCGAGGTAATTTCATTTTGATTTAATGTGAAGGGAATGCTAAATTACAGGGAAAAGAATTTACGGCGAAGACGCGGAGGCAGAGCACGTCACATTAAACAATCCAAGACTGCCCATTTCGCCCCACGATGAGAGAGCTCCCCGACTAAACGCTCACAGCCAGCGCTGAACTTATAAATGATGATGTCCTGAAACAAAACCGCTCACAGATCAGGCAGGCTGAACATTGAGTCAACAGAACCAGACCTACTGCCCGCAGCGTGACATCTGACTCGTGCAGTGCGGGCAATTTTTTGGATAAGGGTGTGAATTAGAAACAACAGGTGCACTGACAATACAGTGGTGGCGCATTTCTCAATAGCTTGCAATTGGGCAAATGGATGTGTAAATAAGATTATTTGGCTAGACCAAAATGTAATTCACATGAGTTGCAGCGTATTTACACAAATATCCAAGGGAGAAGTATGGAGATTGCATCATTCTAACTGTCATCTAAAAATCTCATTCACATGTGCATTGTCTTTTAAAGCAGAAAATATGAGTTAATATTGTTTTTTGGTTTGAATAAAATATTTTCTCTCATTAAGAGCCTGTTTTGTTGATCTCCCTAGAGACAAACCTAGTCTACTGACAGTGGTACATTTCTATTTCTTAATAAAAAACTATTTACCAAAAACTGTAGGCCAATGAGATGCTTATGATCAATGATATGGCATCAACAATATATCGACCTCAACTGAATGGCTTTGAAATACTGTATCTTTTGAGGGCATTTCACAGACAAAATGTTAAATGCTCTTTCTCATTTTTATGTAACTTGGTGTAAAAGCGTCTGCTAAATAAATGAATGTAAACAAGATTGTATGCGATTCTGCTTAATCAAAAAACGTATTGTGATTGAATTTGTTCTAATATTTATATCTGTCTGCAAAAGCACACTGGTGACATGTGTGACTCAGAAAGGGAAGGTCAAGCTCTTTTATTTCGCTGTTATAAAAATAACAACGATAAATGAAATCGACCAACCTCTTCTTCTCAGATTCGTATTTGCTGATCATTCTTTGCAAGCCTCCGTTCTTGAAGCCTTGCGAATGGGCCGCCGGAGCTCCAACTGTGACCACATCATATACAGAATCTGTGGAGAAAACAGCAACATCTATCAGCAGGCCTCACAAATCACCAACAAGGCCACCAAACAAGATTTAGGCCTGTATTTCCTCTCGTTTTATGGGCGTCCTGTTGTTTTCGGAAAGTTTTCAACCATTCACTTTCTATGGTTTACTTTATACTCCGTATCTGAATAGAGACGTGTTTATAAACATGATGCAAAGTGAATTGTCATGTTGTTCAAACACATCACAGAAATTCTAATTGATTTGTATTGTTAAAATGGGAATCGTACTGGTTTTCATGGAAAGCATAACAATATTCAACAGTGAACATGTTTGCAAAACCAAGGCCCATGTGGGCAGCCACTAGTAATACATCGTAGAAATATGGTTAGCCCGCGCAAAAAGCGACCCATTAAAAAGCTATTAATGAGACCCTCTTTAAACACACTGACCCCAGAGAAACAGGATGGTGTAATCGGTCCGCTCTACGGCCTCCATGCCTTCCTGGGGTAGTTCTATCCCTCCTAATGACGAGGGGGTTCTCGTATAATGACTTCTACACCACCCTTGTGCTCTCACGCCGCCCCAGTCTCTTATAGAACATCTAATTGGCTGTTTCAAACAGTGCACTCATACAATAAATATAGTGGCATATACTGTATACAGAGCAGGAACATCCGTCACACTGGCCCAATTTGTAGCCCATTTGTGCTGGTTTCTGCACTCTTTATACATGGAGGTTTGAGAGCCTGTGCCTTTTAAAGAACTGTAGGTTTAGAAAGATCAACAAGGGCATTTACGAAAATAAAAACTGAAAGCGATATTTCTTTTCAGATTTGGAAAGTATTCAATACATCTCAAAATGTTTGATATTGTTCTATAATAATAATTGTTTTATTTAGTATTTTTCATCATCCCCATATTATTTTTTAGGGGACTAATTCAAGCGGTGTCGCTTGCTGTTTCCATTTTGATAATGACAAGTTATATTTTGCGTTATTCATATTCATCTTCATCTTCATTTTCAGTAAAATTCTACATTCACAATATTCTGTAATTTTACATCTTAACAATATATATATCCAAGCATTTCCTACAGTTTTAAAATTAACTAACATTATTAGTGGTGCATTTGCTGCAGATGCGCGCCAATAGTGTGTTCCGCGCAAGACGAAAACATTTTATTCGAGCAAGAAATTTGAGAAGTCCAGGCGTGTAAAGACACTCCCCCATCATGCAATGTTTTTCGTGCACTCTCACAAATATGTATATATAGTGTTGAGTATTTTTTTGTTTCACATCATGAATTTCGACATATATGCAGTTTATTTTTGATGTTTTAAAGCTGTTTTATACTAAATTCGAATACATAGTATTAGTAAAGGTCAAGCCGTGGCGTACAGTATCCATCTACTATTTGTGCACGTGTCATTACGTGATATGAATTCACAGGTCAGAGTTCACCAAGCTTAAGCTTTGGAACGCAGCGCAAAAGCGAAACTTTTCGCACAAGCTTGCGTTTCTGCTGGTCTGTCACATTCGCATGCTTATGAAAGGAAATCAATGGAGCAAAAGGGCTGCGTCATAATAATGAGCGAGGTATGCGATGCTTCACCTTTGGTGTGAACGCAGCATAAAAGTGCAACAGGTCAACTGAGGTCATCTTTGCTTAACATGTCATCCCAATGGTGGGTTTTATCAAATTGGGTTTTTCTTATCAATAATAACCTTGAAACCAATGTAAAAAAACTTGGCCCCAAATCAAAGATTTGATTTAAGATTTGATAGAATTATGACATTGATCCATCTGACACATGTTATGGCACAAGTGGCACAGCTAAGTGGCTTGACACCACAAAACTCTGCCGTTCTGCCGTAAGAGGCCTGACAGTGGCTGTCTCCTAATGTCACCTTGCTACTTATATTCGAAACCATAAGCAAAACGTTTTCCTTGAAGAGTGTCTTTGTGCAGAGTCCATAAAGAGGGGCCGCCAGTAAGCACTTGAATCGGTGAAGGATTTTGGGCTTTTAAACTCTTATTCTGTCAGTCACTCTTAACAGCTTCGCAGTGGACTTTCTGTGGTGGTTTAAAACGCCAGTTTTATGCGTTTCAAAATGACATTCTTGCATACACACCAACACGCATTTTGGCATAAGCAGTCACCTGCTCGTAATTAAATTTGCGCTTATAAAAGCAAAGGTGTTCACGTTTATGGCTGTTTATGCATCTGTCTGTCTATCTACAGTATCTATCAATCTATCTGACTGTCTGTGAAGAGCTGCTCATATTATTTTGACATTCATCTCGTCCAATCAGAAATGTGAATTCCTGCTGTGCTGCATGTGTACCATTGGCAGATCCTCATCAGTGATCTCAATGCAGATCTGCACCTGTCCACATGTCCCTCGCTGACTTGCATCACCACCTGCAGCTGCGACTGACTCTACTGCTCTGTGCTAATAGGGTAGCACTGATCTGTAGGACCACCACATGCTGCTTCCCAGAACATGATATACTACCAGTAGCTAAATAGCACGACAAGTGTGTAAAAGTGAGTGTGTGTGTGTTTGGAATTGCTATGGACTTACAATTGCTGCAGTATATACTTTGCATTGCATGGTATGCACATTTTATATATGCATAGAATATCAAGATGACCTACTTTACTACATTAGCTTTGTACAATAGAGCGCACTGTGTGGAGTACTGTATACCACAATGCAATGTGCTGGACTTAATCTCCCAATTCAAACACAACCAGAGAAATGAGAGAATTGAAATGCGTTGCACCTGTTTTTCTTGGACACGTCACTCGCATTCTCTGCGTGTGCAGGTTGATGGGGATGAACTCCAGATACTTCTGGCCTTTGCTGCAACTTGGCTTGAACGACGGGCCTGGAAAAGATCGGGAGAAGCCAGACGTTTACACATAATCTGTTTTAGTCATCCTTTAAAAACAAACAAACAAACAAACAAAGACGGCGGCGTACAAACAGACAGCTTCGCTGCCCGCATGGGAGCGCTCTCACCATCTGCTTCTATTGAATTAAATGCAAATATAGCCGCTTGATATTATTCGTCGTTATTATGCATTATAGCAATGCATTTGAATGCAATCGAGCACAAAGTGACGTCTTGATCAAATGAAAACCGCTGGGGCTCGCAGTCTCTGGAAACCGATGCCTGGCTGATTAAATTCATAAAAAGATGGCAATTAAACATTAATAGAAAGACGGAGCCAAAACAAAGACCTTTACAAGGGCCTTTCATTCAAATCTGTGAAAAGAACATCGTTCATACAAGCCACATAAAAGATAAAATAAATCACAGTTGACCTTGAATGACTACGATAATAACCTGAGCTACACGCTACCGAGGCGACTCAAAATCTGATTTTGGTGTGGTAAACATTTCCGACTCCGGAATATTAACAAGTTTATTCTTAAACCCAGAAAGCACAGGATTTAGTGAATTACAGCACCACCTGCTTAGTACAAAAACAACCCAATTAAAATCTTAATAAACTGATACAGTAGAGCCGCTGTGCTGAAGCACATATCGCCCAGTGACACCCGGGTGTCTTTTGATCCCTTGAATTTAAGATATGCTAATAAAGCCAGCAAAACCATGCACTTTGAAATGCTATCGGCCCTTTTAAGTACTTTCAAGCACATTGTCTGGCCATTTGTGCTGTGGGTAGACAACAATTATACATACATAAATAATATAAATACATTATAACCAAATATCTACATAACTGATGTTGAGTATTAAACAAATGCAAAAGAAAATATAAACCTATATGCGAAAACATGCATGGTATTATCTTACCCAAGGAACAAATGCAAAATGAAGCACTTACAATACATTTTACAAAAAGCACAACCCTTAAGAAATTATAACAATGCAAAACATTTTGTCCCAAAACGTCCATTGCTCAAGTTAAAATGATTTTACTGGCTGTTTTTTGTAATTCTCACTATTCTTCTCAGTGGTAATTCTCATTAATTTACAATAGTACACTTTTTTTTACTATAAATGCAATAATATGTTTATTAAAAAGAACACACACAGCAACAAAAAACACATATACTGTCCTTCTGAAACTTTGTATCTCCATATTTTGTGATTTTTCTTTTTTGCCATAAATCATTAATATTATTATTTATGTGGACATATGTTACGATATGCCAGCTCAATATTTTGTTGCTTTGTGTGCTTTATTATGTATTATTAGGTATTATGGTGATATTGTGTTTACATACATGAGATGAACCCGTTAAAATTCACATCTAATAGCACATTCTCTACAGCAAAAGCAAATTTACTCTTAAAACAAAATGAAGGAGAGAATGAGATCTGATCAGACTCAAAAGCGCAATGCTTTAATAACATCAATAAAAGCTCAAGGACTTCCATTACAGCCCATCCAACATTAACATGTACTTGCTTATGATTTTAAAATCAAGAAGAGAATAACAACATATTTTAGTCTTGCTGTAAGTTGTAGGTGTAAGGTAAAATATATAAAAAAAAAGTATACATATTTACACACATACCCACATATGTATTTATTTTAAAATGTAATTTACTATGTCATGTCTGTGTTTAGATAATGACTATTTTTGCTTCATTCTGTGAACTACTAACAATATTTCTCCCAAATATTACACAAAAATATTGTTTCTATTTACATTTGTTTGCAGAAAATGGTGAAAAAAACATAAAAGTTTTTTCAGACCTCAAATACTAAGAAAACAAGTATTTACTTTTAAGCAATACAACAGTAACAAAAGTTATATATATGTTTTCATGTGATAACCTTGATTTTTATCACAGTTTTCATGTATGTTGTCATTCTGTCAGTCTTTCACATTGCTGTTGGATGACTTTTTGTCACTCCTGAGGTTTGATTTTGATGAAATTCAACAGACACTGGACTTAAAAATGACCACAATACATCTAGAAATGCGGATTAAATGAAAATTTGGAGTGGTCTCTTATTTTTCTCTGAAGCTGTATTTGGACTTTAAAATATTATATCAAATATAATATTATAATACTATGAATACAATAAGCAAATTTGGTGAATTCTTAATTACTACTGACGTTAGTTTACCTATATATGATACGACTAACTAACATTATTTTCAGCACATTAGTCAGCTAATGCCGGGTAAACACTGCAGGTGTAAACACTGGCCGTCAAGGAGGTGTAACTGTAATTACTGAGCTAACCGGCTCATTCACACATCATTATCACAAGTACAGTCGAGATCCTGTAGTGAAAATATCTGAATAGCCCGAGTCGCTTACTTCATAATTATTCCATTGCTGATAGTTTGACCCTTTTGGTTACATCATTATATTTAACACGATTCATTTAGTCCACAAGCAAGACCCCCGTGAGACAGTCACTCCATTTAAAACCCTTTAAGCTATCGAAATGACAGGGAATTTGGTGCATCCTATTAATTTCTTCATGGGTACTAAAGGACGGCTTAGCATTATTTTTCACCGCTGTGTGCAATGTGACAGCTGACGCCACCCAGTGCATCATGAGACAGGACTGTGTGACTCTGCTGTCATTCAAACAGGTGCGTCCTCCCTCTGGGACAAAGGCTAATGAAGCTGGGCCAGCCAGCCATGGCAAAGGAATTAGCCTTATCGCAGACACCATCTGGCCGTCCAGGTGCATTCAAAGGCTGATGAGGGAAACCCCAGCTACACTGACCGCCCAGTCTGTAGACCAGCTTGTATTAGGGGTGGACGGTATGACTAAAACCTTTTATGATGAAAGAGTACCTTTTACATAACTAACACAATCTGTTTTCTATTGCCACACAATATTACGTCTATTTAACTACAGTTTAAAGCGCTCATGTCTCCATTCAGAGTCTTCTGGCAGGTGTACCTGAGCTAATGTCTAGAACATTATGCATGTATCCTTGCTTTTATTACATGCCCGCCTTTTTGTGCCAAAACCTCTAAGGTAGTCCAAAGTATTAAAAACAGTTTAGGCCCACAAAACAGCCAGAAGAGACGACTGGCACCAAAGTCAAAGCTAAACACACAACTGGCCAAAGGTGCGAAGACTTCCGACTGATGCAGACAAAATTCATGCATTTTAAATGCGTCCACATCTCCTTGGCCGCGTCAAGCGTTTTCAATGTTTTCCTCTCATAAAACAGACGCCAGTGAAACTCCCTGGGCAGCAACTTGAAAAGCAACGTGTGGCGTCTGCCTCGTACCATAGACTGTCTGTGGTTTCGCTGTGAATCTGGGAAGCAAATCAGTGTTTAAAAGCAACATTAACTGCAGCAACTGTTTTCACGCTTTGCTGAGACAGCTAAGCTGGCAGAGGTCTTAAAGGGACGGTTCAGGCTAAATAAATTTTTTTGTCGTTTATTCACCCTCATGTCGTTCTGAACTCTTTCCATATACGTGGCCGAGGGCTGTTAAGCTCGAAAGGGGGAAAAAGTAGCGCTTATGGCTTTTGCACTATTTGTGCAGTGGAACTATATGATTTTTACTATGTTTTTTGTGTTTGTATAACAAAAATCTGATTAATTTTGGCTAAAGATGCAATCTTCAACTTTTGTCTCGAGAGGTATACTGCCATTTCTGTTTGAAACATAACATTGCAGGTTACTTTACATATTAATCTTTATGTAGGTTAAAGGGATAGTTCACCCCAAAATTCTGTCATCATTCACTTATCTTCTTGTCATTTTAAACCTGAATGGCTTTCTGTCTTCTGCAAAGACTAAAGAAGATATTTTAAAAAATGTTGGTAACCAAACAACGGCGCTACCCATTGACTTCTATTGTATGGACACAAAACTAATGCAAATGAATGGGTACCGTTGTTGTTTAGTTACCAACATTCTTCAAATATCTTCTTTCGTGTTCTGCAGAAAGAAAATAACAAGCAGGATGATGTAAATGATGACAGAATTTTCATTTTGAGGTGAAGTGTCCCTTCAAACGTAAATTTTTCTTTTTTTTCTTGAAATTGTACCTGACAGCTCAAATGTATAACCTAAGTAATAAGACAATTTTGAACACTGCTTTTACATACCTGCTTAATTCGAGTTTATTTCTAACAAAATAAAGTTATGGGTTGCAGCTTTAAAGTCCTGTAAAGTTCTAAAAGCAAATGATTAAAATGACACACCAAGTCTTTGCTTAGATTTGTTCCGCTTTGCCGTCTCCGACAGGATGGGCGAGTATGCCGCTTCTCCATTGAAAGCCGCGCAAACCCGCACAAGGTCTGACAAACAACAGGATTAGCTCACAGAGGCGCTAATTCCAGCAGCTGCAAACAATGCTAACAGAAAATGATTAATTCATTAGCTAACACACTCTGAAGTACCTAGAGTCAGGCCTGTCTAATTAAAAATGAATTAAACCAGAAAAGAAACACTGCGCGGGCGACCGCCGTGCCGCCCCGGGGTTAGCAGGCCGGCGAGAGAACAGACCTGGCCTTTTGTGAAACGACGACTGAAAACCAAACGCTCTCCTGAGCCGCGAGTTGTCAACCTTATTATAACTGATAACACGAGGTATCAATAATTAATACTCTGCAGTGGTACTGCGGTGGATTATGGCAACATCCCACAGGACAGGAGGTGCATATACAGCTTGTGTCGAACAGTGATGAGTTGATCAGTGAGATTTTCAGAGGTTTTGAAGAGCTCAACAAAATCTACATTCACTCTCACTTAATTGGCTATCTCTTCTGTATCTCAGTTGTGTCACCTGGATGAATAAAAGAGACACAACTGAGATACAGAAGAGATTGTTTGCACTGAAGAGGAACGAAGGGCAACAACAGACAAGATTATAGAGCTCGATGTAGCAGCTGGGAACTTGTGCTGAAGGGTTGCAGAATAACCTGAAATCTCTCTCTCTCTCTCTCTCTCTCTCTCTCTCTCTCTCTCTCTCTCCAGAGACAGAGGCGTCAACATCGCTCAGCTGGTCAAGCACAAACCTGTGAACTCTTGTCACTGAATATCGGTCTCAGTAATGGCTGATCGATGTAGATGTAGAACATCAGGTTTTTTGTCTAGACTGTGAAAATCATCAATGAGTATTTCTGCTTGCAGGCCGGCGAGAGGCGCTGCTAATACTGATATTTAGTGACTATACTTTATCCATAATAAGGATTATGAATGAATTTCAGTATCGTGCATGATGAAGTATACACCGCCTGATAGCAAAAAAATTGCAAAAATTGACTATTAGTGAAAACCATCATGAACGAGCAGAATGTGTCCAAAATACGATGAGGAAGAACTTTCTTTCTTACTTTCTTTTTAATTTAAGACTTGCATAATGCGAAACAGAATCATATGTTATGAATACCAAATAGTTCCTTCTACTTTGCACACAACACGTTCCAAATGAAAAGAGAAAATGAAATAAAATTAGGTGCCTCTCAATTGTTAAGTAGTTCATTCCATTCAATGCACTCTAATAAATGGGTTGTTTTTTTTACCCGTGGCTGAGTAAATATTGAACAGAACACACCTAAAAAAAATTTTAAATGAACAATATTTACCCAGCCATAGGTAGAAAAAAACCCAACCCATTTATGGGAGACGTTGGGATACCATGTTTTATGGGGACTTTCCATTGACCTAATGATGTTTATACTGTACAAACTGTATGTTGTATCCCCTCACCCTAAGCAAACCTTCACAGAAACCTTTCTGTGTTCATTTACAAATAAACATCATTTAGCTTGATTTATAAGCTGTTTTCCTAATGGGGACCAAAAACATGGTGTTGTTATCTTTGTGGTGACATTTGGTTTACCAGGATCTCCCAACATACACGCACGCACGCACGCACGCACGCACACACACACACACACACACACTAACTCTACAAAAGTAACACACATGTCCCAAATAAAACTAGTTAATTCCATTGATTATACTCCATAATTCATACATTTTATTTTTAATCACTACCAAAAACAGCTATATAACAAGTTTCTGTAATTTTGGTCAAGAGGAGCTCAAGCAAAATGTATGGCGACAGCATGATAACTGTGTGTGTAATATGTGTCTTATAATTTGAAACCGTGTCGGTGGAACATAAAATAACGGCACATATCCGACTAATTGAGCCATTCTTGTTTTTGTCCTACTTGCTTCAAACTTAGTTGCCATGGCTACATTATCTCTGCGCACAGACATAAGACTAAACTACACAGCCCGTCGTGTGCAGCTTGTCGCTTCGTTTAAAGCAACAAATATGTAGTTACTGTAAACAAGGAAATGAAAATAAGGCGTGCGGTACGAATGTTAATGCAATAGGAGTCGGCAATAAAACGAAACATGCACAGCACGCCCTACAGTGGCTTTTCTTGTTCTTTTGGCAACCGTGTGTAGCCACTCGAGTTTAATGTTTCATTGAATTTGACAGCTAACCGTGAGGTGCGTATAAAAATTTGATGAACTAAGAAATCATGCATGGATGCAGGCGAAATTTTTTTTTCTTTTACGTCGGGACTATTGATCAAGCGTATGTGAAATGCAAATTGCGGAAGCTATTTGTACAGAGGAAGAAATCTCATTTAGGAGCGCACGAGCATGTGTGTGTGAACATCGGGATGTCTTTACCGGTCAGTTTCTCTAGTTCAGCCAGTGTGTGCTGGTATTCTTTGATGATCTGGTCATAGCGAGAGATGACCTCCTTTCTCATGTTGTCCCAATGTGGAGAAAGTGCTCCAAGATCATTCAGTTCCTGTATCCTGTGTGAAAGAAAATGACATCAATCATCATCAGAGCAAACCCTCATGCGGTGGAGCTTCAAAATACATACAGCTTTCCTGTATATCAGTGGTTACATCATCGTGTTAGCAACGCCAAGGTCATGGGTTCAATCCCAGGGATCGCACATACTGTATGCAGAAACAAATGTATAGTATAATGCAATGTATGTCGCTTTGGCGTAAAAAGCGTCTGCCAAATGCATAAATGTAAATACAGGAACGGCCAAAAGTGATGTCCAGTAGGGTATACTTGTAAAATATTTGCTTTTAATGTTCCTTTTTAAGAGCATTTAACAGAAACACAAAACTTATATACCTATATACTATATGCTTTAAGTATTTACTGGACAAAATAGTTTGGCAAGAAAGCATATAAAAGAATATTGGTTTTATTCACAAAATGCACAGAAAAACAAAAAGCTTGGAGGAAAAAGCAAACATTTACTAGAATTTAATTTGTTATTAATATTATTTATAACATAATATTAAGATGATTCATTATTATTAATAACTTAATATACATAATAATATTATTGATATTAACACGTTGACTACAGCGTTTCAAAGAAAATAATAATTTATTTTTTAAATATATAAAAATAATGCATAGAAAAACAAAAAGCTTGTAGTATAAAGCAATTTGATCTGTTATTAGTAATATTTATATTAATATTAATTAGTTGACCATTAATATATTGATCCTCTGGTGTAGTAATATTTTGTTGCCATTCTCCAGAGCCGTCATTATAAACGTTATAAACACATTTTTTGGTTAGCCTGCTTAAATTCTTTTTAAAGCTGAGCTTCAGTTTAAACCCGAAGAAAAACTATGCAACATGAATAAACAGTTTTAAATTGATCATTGTTAATGATTTTATAATAAATACTGCTACTACTAAATAATTTATCCAAAATTAGACATCACTATTGACCAGGACTATACAAAGGACTAAGATCATTTGTGAAAATGCCTCTGTTCTTTATTCATTCAGCAAAAAATACTGAAGGAAAAACAAAAAAGATCAAGAAAAAATTATTTCCTCTCATATGACCCCTTTAAATGCAACTTTTAGATTTACACTAGGATATACAGAAGATGAGCTCAAAGCACAGACATGGACTAAACGGCACAAATCTCTCATCATCACTCAGATTATTCATGCACGCTTACACACGTGACCGACCCATGAAGCAATCGAACAGGCTCAATTATTCACTTAGCAAATGCACTACAGAGGAAAGAACTCTCGCCTTCAGCAAACATACACCCATATACATGGATTTTCCCTTTATATCTCTCGCCCAATGCTTCTCCCTATAACAGAGACTCGCTCTAATTGGCCCCATCTCTTATGCTAAGAGGTTCCTTTGCCTGACTTGCGTTGGCTTTTAGAAAGTAATTGTTGCCCTTGCCTTTCATTGTTGTTGTGTGATGTCTGTGGCTATTTGTTGCACAACACGACGCAACTACGGTAGATTTACATAAAACATAGGGACTTATCTCTCTAACCAGACAGCGAGCGCTTTCTAACGCCTCTCATTAAGAAAAGGTTCAGGCATCTTTCATTGAGCACGGAATTTCCAAGGGAACAATGATTAATTTTCATGTAAATTCTCTCTCGCAGCCTCCGTGAAAGTTTAATAATTTCAACAATGTGATTGGAATCTTCAAAAAGAAAAGAAAGAACGAGCAGAAATGTCTTTTAAAGAAGAGAGTGATTATAGTTTTAATTTAAATTTGTCAAAGCTTAAGATAGATAGAACAGATCTGATAAGTCTGAAGTGTGTGTTGCTCCAAGCACCAGATCTGTTCTGATATGTCACCTACAGTACAGCAAGGGAAAACTTTGATAACACAATAAGAAAAAAGCACTGCACAGGTTGTGGGTCTGGATGCATTTTAAGTCGCTTTGGATAAAAGCGTCTTCCAAATGAAAACATGTAAATATGAGGAGGAGAAAAGGCTTCATGTATCTTTTCTGGTTGATGTCAAAGGTTGTGCATCTAATCAAACTCGGTGCAAATTTATCTGTCACTTGCTAGACGCTAGTCAAATTAGTCAGATGCCAACATAGACAGGTTGTGTGAACGTGCTATGAATTACACAAGGTGAAAAACGAGAATTCTTTTAACGTACATAAAAGACAGGTCCACAGGTTTTCCATTATTTCTTAGCTCATCGCTCATGTCCACAGCAAACCAAAGGTGAGAAGGACTGAACTATGGGAAATACTCACGCATTATCTAAGCACATGCTTTGTTTCATCTTCAAGGTCACACAGGGCAGACGGGTATTATGGGACCAAATTACTGCAGGTTATTTAAAGATTTTTGCTTTAGACACCAGTCAGTATCTTCCTCAAGTACCCAAGGCTTTCAGAATGATCTATTCCTGTTTCGTTCTCATTGTTAAAGAAGCGCTATCTTAGGAAAAAAGGCGAAAAGAAATTATTCAATTTCATGCCTTAGAAGTCAGAGAAGTCTTGCGCCGAAGCTGGTGAGCCACATAAAAAATCATATCTGCCATCTTGTTCTGTTCAAAAGCTGCAACTTGAATGTAATGTAGCTTTATCAGAATGTGCTTTGGTTGGGCCAGGACGTGATAATAAAACGAGAGATTTGTAGGTGGAAAAAAGCGCAAAGTCAAACAAACTTCTGTTTCATATTTTATTGAGGTTTAGGGCGAAGACAGACATACTGATGGGACAGGAGAGAAAAAAAACATGAGAGAAACCCAATAGGCTCTGAAGTTTCGCGAATGAGAGATGAGAACGCTGGAATTATGTGAATGTGTCGGTACAGGAAGCGATTACACCTTCATTTCATGGTGCGTTACGGCCCCTATTCGCATTTCACAAATGTGAAAGGAATAACAATTAACCCTAGCTTTTAATGCAGGAAACCAGCGGTAAACTGGACCGATCTCTGGCAAGCTTGCGGTTACGTGCTCACATCGTATTGTGGGTGTGAAACTTTATGTTTTGCCGAAGTGCACTGAAAATGTTCATCAGTCTTGTAGCAGCTCTTCAACGTGAGAACGTTTGGTGCGGTCGGGATTTTACACGTAATGAACATCACGATTTAGATTAATTCGGTAATGTTGAAACTACAAAATACACCGACCTGAGGGTTAATTGACAAAATAAACCTGGAAAAAACTATTTGTAACATGGTGCAGAATTAATGACAACATTACGTGAGACAAATCTCAATCTCTCGCTCTCTCTCGGTCCAATCTTCCTTTATTCTCCAACCAAAACCCACTGATGCGCTGTCTGCATCAAAGGAGGATAGAATAAAGTCTGGATGCAGCACCTGAGCTACAGTAACATCATCACTGTACTTCAACAAACACACTCCTGCAGTTCAAAGGCTTCTGAAGAAAATGCTATCAAGTGACATGTGGGATGATCTGATGCATGCATGCTCAAATAAATTTGTGATAAACAAAAACATATATAATACAGATATACTACATATGCCGATTGTTTGTGTAATACTCACTCTGCAAGAATTTGAATTTTTGTTTACATTTTCAGAATTTAAACTGAGCTAGGAAATGTGATTGAGAAATAAATGTCATGTAATTTATCTAAAGTCCCCATAAAACACACAATTTTTCCCCCCAAATTATACTACATCTACAGTATATGTGATCTAACTATATTGACTGTAAAATGGTCTTGCAATATATAAATAACTTGCAATTTTAAATGCTTTTATCTTTTAAATGCTAGCTTTGTCAATGTTTCACAGCAAAATATAGTTTACAGATCCTTAAAGGGATAGTTCACCCAAAAATGAAACTTCTGTCATACTCACCCTCTTGTGTCCATACAATAGAAGTGTTCTGCATTTTCATTTTTCATCACAATAAAGCTAACATCTACTAAAATAAAAAAAACATCACTTTGACTTTAAAACAGCCAACTTAGGTTCAATTCATATACGCATTTAATTATGCTTAACCACAGTGAAAGAATATATCATTAGTTAAATTGGACAAACTGTAGATTTAAATCTCTTTCAATGAATGTCTTATTTACAGAAGATCGCCATGATATTATTTGTGAGTGTGAGAAAGCCAGAGAAAGCCTAAAATCTAGGTTTAGAATTCCTAGCTTTCACCTTGAAATCTGAAACTCTATTAAATAAACCGTTA
Source organism: Oreonectes daqikongensis (assembly GCA_026939265.1). Lineage (NCBI taxonomy): Eukaryota > Metazoa > Chordata > Actinopteri > Cypriniformes > Nemacheilidae > Oreonectes > Oreonectes daqikongensis. Next base: position 2,827,513 of record JAOTQM010000031.1, read on the forward strand.
TACGGTTTTGAAATGAACCAAATTGTGTTAAACCAGAACCAACACAAGCAGATAAAAACAGGCTTAAAGGTGAATGTGGCACCCGGGCTGATAATTGGATGTCTTGGGATAGAAACGGCTACTTAAGTTACCTGTCTGTACCAGGGAGAGCAGGTGTTGAGGCCAAATAGCCTCGCTGAATAATGCACACATGATGATAATTGCTTAGCAGGGTCTGACCCACGGGCGCTACAGTCTGGGAATGTGTGTCTGGCCGAGTTAATGATCTGAGATTTTTGAAAGACCATGCACGATTCCTGGTCTGCCTTAAAAATGATTTGTTGTGGACGAAAATGCGTCTATGCTAATATCTGTCAACTTTAGGGTAGTTGCCACAGATAATGATGTGAGCTGAGAGGCATTTCGCATGTGCATAGAAACTCGAGGGAAAGAGCGAGTCTAGGAGACGCAAACTTAGTTTAGACAGGCGGCGGAAATCAGACTCAAATCTGTTTAGGGTTTTGTAGCCTGAACAGCAAAAAACTAAACAAAATAAACACATGGAATCCAGTGTTTGCAGATCCAGATCTAATTTTCGAATTGAGCATTCAGACATGCTCAATGTGGTGCGATGCAAATCCATATCATTTCATATCTTGTTCCCTTCTTATCACCACATCATAAAAAAGCTTTTAGTTCAGTGGGTTCCATGTTCAACTATCGCAGTCCACGCAATTCAAACACGTCCTACTGTAGCATCCTGAAGCGACAATCAAACTCTTTTATTCTTGGAACATTCTGTGGCCCTGTTCTTTCACAGACGTTCACAGAGGTATGTGACAATCTTGAAAAGCTACTTCGTGGGGACGGCTTCATTTCACTGAACAGCGCAAAGGCTGAGAAGTAACCCGCAGTGTTCTTAAAAAAACATCAATGCACTTTGTTGGAGAGTATTATTTACCGCTGCGCTTTATAAACCTTTCGACTGAAGGTTTCTTCCAGTGCGCATATGTTCTTTTCACCTTGCGATTCCATGTAGTTCAATTTACTTTTGCACAGGTAACAATGCTCCAACAATGAGAGAGGGGGAATAGAAACGGAAGGGTAAAAATGAAAGAGAGAGGGAGAGAGGGAGGTGGTGGAGTTTCCGAGGCAGAGGACGGGCACTCTGCTTTGAAGTGTTAAACATCCTTGAATAATTTAGCACAGGCTCTAAGTATAGCTCTAAAACAGCCATTTCCATCTTTGGAATAAACCCTTGCATGAGGAGCACATCACATCTCGCTGGCTTTTGTGTTGCATTCATTTTTCCAAACAATTCCAGCTTTTCGTCCAACTTATTTCCCAGCCCATACCTCTGGGAGAGGTCTCCTTACAATCTTACAATACAGTCATCATACTTGAATCACCATGTTTACAGTGTTTTATAAAATTGTGTCCATGCTGATGACACATCACAACGCCTGTACTGCAATATGTTATCTTCAGCTGAAATCCATAGCACTTGAGAGTGACTTTGAATGGTTTTTTTTTTTAAATAAAAAAAACACTTTTCCTAGCCTGATAAACTGTATAAAAGCAATATTTAAGACTGTGTTCTTACAAGCTGTGATTTCTTGCATTCAAATCACAGCCATGCAAAATGTATTTAATATTAGAATCAAAATATGCATTTAAATTGTATGCAGAATGTATTTAATATCAGAAATTAAGAAATATCACTATTTATGTAAAATGCATTGAAATGAATAGCAATAATTATAAAATCTTCTATACTCCATTTCAAATAACGTTACTGCATGTAGCATCCAGTGGAGACGCAGTTCACGTGTTTTAAGGTTCAAACCTGCAAGCTTTTGTTTTTAAACCCAGATAACATCTGTCATGGCCTTTAATTCTTTCCACTTTCCACTGGCTGTCACCTCTGATCATTGCCCTCACAGGACTGAGATCTCACCTGTATGTGTCCTCCTCAATGTAGAGGCTGATGAGCTGTTTGGGGATGCTGAAGGACAACGTGCACTCGGCCATCTGCTCCCGTACCAGCATCCATTTACTGTCCACCGTCTGAAAGCGATACACCTTACATACTGCATTCTTAAACACTGAAAGAGAAAGAGAGATAATATCAGGTTTGGAACAACATGAGATAAATGAAGACAAATGTTTTGATTATGGGTGCATTGTAACTTTAAGAGTCTGCAACTCTTTTCAATCATAAATTGTTTCAAAGCAGCTTTACAGGAACAAGTAAACACAAAAGAGGTTAAATTAGTGTAAATAGAGAGGATCATCCTAATAAACGCAGACGTTAATCTAATATCAGCAGTCTCCCGATGAGCGAGCCAATTTTGGGGTGAAGTGTTCCTTTAAAATCAAGGTTCCTAATAGGTTCTTTAGCATGCTGTTTGGTTCCATAACCTTTAACCTGTTGAACAAAAGGTGCTTTGTAGTGGAAAAAGGTTCTACAGAATATAAAAAGATATAAATGAAATAGTCCTTTTAAGAACGTTTGACTGAAAAAAATCATTTGGGGATGCAAACCTGGTTCGTCTTTGGCATGGCTGTGAAAAACCCTTTTAGGCACCTTAATTTCTAACCAAAAGCATTGAGTAGTGTGGTCAGGTATAGTTAAAAAAGAATGCAGAGTAAAAATGAGGGCTAACAGAAGGACAGATGAATCAGTGACCTCTAGAGGAGGACCAGTGAATGCAAACGCCCTCAACCAACTCTCGGTTTGCCAGAGAACAGGATTAACCTTTGACTCACTCACGGTCTAATCCAACAGTCAAAGTAGATTGCAGCATCCGCCTGCTCAAGCTCTTAGGGTAATGACATAGCTTTAGGTTTGTGTTGGATGGGGATGGTGGAGACAAAATTCATTAGTTTTACTGCAGTAGAAGACTAAAACGTTTTGACATCGACAACCACGATAGTAAAACACCACACATTGTTGGTCGACTAATTGCTTTGCCTGGCTGCAGTGACAAAAATAGACTGACAGACAAGAAAAGAGATATTTTCCACCCTCCACTTATCCTATACCACATAAAGGAAAGACTTTCTATAAAGTTGTCTTTTATCAAGTAAGTTTTCACACCAACAGAATTTTTGCAAGCTAATAAAAACTCAAGGAGCTGTGACACATTTAAACCTTGGAGCCAAAGGAACTAATTTTTGCACACAATAACTTTACACTGACTAAATTCTTTACCTATTCTCTAAATAATGATTTCACTGCTTCATTACCTAAGGCAGTGCTTCTCAAAGTGGACACGTGAGGTGACGATGGGGGTACGGAAACATTCTGCTTTTCAATTAAATACAAAAATAACATTTAATAACTGAGTTTGTGTATTTCTCATGAGTACCATAGTCATTTTTCTTACTATGGTAGTCAATGGTGGCCAAGAACTGCCAAGAATATATTTCTCTGTGTTCATCAGAACAAAGAAATGTATACAGATTTGGAACAACTTGAAGTTGAGTAAATGATGACAGAATTTTCATTTTGGGTAAACTGTCCCTTTAAGACTCAAACTTGCTCTAATACAAACAGACATTGCCTTCACAAGTCACTTCACATATACTCAAAAAATGTCTTATCAAATGTCTTATCAATGGCAGATGGCCTCCCTGTGTTTAGGAAAACCATGCGGTGCAAAAAAAAAAAATACAGTAACAAACATCAATACAGTAAAATAAATAAAGAAACAAATACAATTACTTACCAGCATTCATTATTGGTCCATTATCTTTGTCATTAATTGTTCCATGTGACGATTCATACACCAGCGTGCACTGTGGTAAAAAACAAAAGTGTGTATTAATATTAACAGTGATGCCATTTTGACAGAAAATCCTACTGTAGTGTCCTAACCTTCCTGTTGAGTGCTATTTCTTTATGCCTTCTTGTTTGACTTTGACCTTACAAAATGCTAAACCAATGCTTCGGTTTGTCCTTATTTGACCCAACCATAGGTTAACCCAGCATTTTTTAGAGTGAAGGGCACCAGAAAGCAAGCCAAAGATGTTGGTCGCATGGAAGGAAAAAGTCCATATTCTCTGTGAAAGACATGCTGAGCGATAGTTGGCAATAGCACTCTCTCTCTGTGCCGCACGACCATTTGATAAGTTGTCACCTGCACCGGTGCTCAGATAATCGAGGGGTTCTCCAAGTATCCCAGAGCGCCAATGTAAGCAATACAGGAGCCAAAGAGACCCTCACGCCAGCTCAAGACAAACACAGCTCCTCCATCAACTTCAGCGAGTCTGACCCGCAGCGCTTATGCCCCGATCACTTTAAATTCAGACTCCGCACCAGTGTTTAGTGCCTGACGGATGACTCTTCACGTCTCATTACATCACATGACCTTCAATGGGCCTGGAAGAGTTTCGAGACATTTCCTGGCACACAGCTCAAACGAAAAACTTACCAAAAACTTGCCTTATACCCTATGTAGTGCATCATACGAAGTGCGAGTTGTATTTTGTTATTTGGTTTTTACACAATCATTTTATGTTTACAGTAGTTTATGTGCATTACCAATAACAAGTAATGAAACTTTATTTACATTTCTTTCATTAATGTTAGTTAATACTAACATATTTTGAAAAAGAGATATGTGACTGTGATGGTTTACATTGACATACAGCCTATAATAAAAATAAACAGTAATTAAAATGAATAAATGCATTGCACATTTCTAGTTTATTCTTCTCTATCCATAATTCTCCTTGATTTACAGTGTACAAACCATGTACATCCTTAAAGCTGGTTTGAGGATTTGAGCTGGTCTTCCAGCCTAGTTAAGCTTGTTTGTTGGCAGGTTTTAGGCATCTTTCAGCTGGTTCGGAAAGTTTAGGACTACCTTGGGCAGACTACCTTTATTCCTGCATACTTTATATCTCCATCACACAGTATTCACATCAGCATCCAAATTCACTCACATCCGCACCGATCATCCTAAACTGTCACTATATAGGAAATGGTGAATGAATGAACGAGCGAGTGATTTCAGACACAGCATGTTTTCTTAACACACAGTGGCAGACGCTGTACTCAAACATCAGCTCTGACCAACACTCCCTTCAGAAGAACACAAGAAATTACTTCAGACTCTGACACTAAACAAAAGCTTTGAGCCAGTACATGGAAAGACATTTGTTGCAATGAATTGAAAAGCTTTTCAGAAAGATGAAAGAATGTTATGTTGCAGTGTTAATGTGAGTCTTTTTTCTGTCTGTCTGTCTGATGAAGTCCTTGTCTGTAAGGTTGGACAGAATTCATGAATTAGATATGACAACGTGACAGCAAGAATTATTCAATAACTCTAGTATAGGCGGTTTCATCGTTGATCGGTCTGGCTAGTGGCTAATAATGCAACTATTTATATTTCATTTAATTTATATTAATAGTCATTTATATGAATATTTTATTGTATATTAATTTGATTAAATAAACGATTTGTTAAATGGGTCGTGTAACTTTGTCACATTTAAGTTTAGCCAAGTAACGGTTCTTCTACTGGTAACCCACAATAACACTGGCTAGACATACTTTTAACTTGCTAGCTAATGTCATTTACTTGTTATTTCTTTTGCTTGTTATTAGAAATAATCTGCAGGGAAGTTAAGTTCACAAAAAAAGGCCACAAAAGCGTCAATATTCAGTACTGGAATGAATTTTCAGTGCATTTCTGAATGCAGCACAACCTAGATTCTCTGTGTAAATCTCCTCCATTTGCTCTTCACGTTCATCTCCATAACTCTCAATAATTCTCCCACCCTCTTGATTCCCTTGCTCATCTCTCTCTCTCTCTCTCTCTCCCTCTCTCTCTCTCTGATTAATGAAGGTTAAAGGGGTATGTTGGTGTGACAGTGTTAGTTATTAAGCTGACATTATGTCTCTCAGTGTAGCATATACGCTATATAAACGCTCTGAAAATTCTCAAAATGGATGTTTGCTTCTTCAACGAGCTGCGCAATTGAGTTTTAGTGATGTGCCACTTTACCTCCACTCAGAACCAGCATCACATAAACTGTAGCTTGTGTAATAATTTCATGCAGTTACAGACATGTTATATTGTACTGTAATCATGTTCTGCTTTGCTTACGTCTGATTGGTCAATTGTGACACTGAACAAACCTTTTACTAAACTGCAGTGCAACAGATGCTACTTCAACGCTCCACGGCCATTCTCACCATAGCTAATGGAATAGCCGACAAATATTAAACAGTACTAAAATGACCTTTGAGGACTCGATTTACTGTAAGCAAAATTGCAGCTAGCTTACCAAAATTTTTGGTGAAGAGTTTATCTGACCGGTTGGACCTTAAGTGCCGTTTGAGCGCGTCTTACCTTCTGGTGCATGTCGGCGGTGATGTGGTTCACCTCTCCATCCTCTATCTCCCCCATCTTCAACCTGCTCACCACCACTGTCCCCACTGTGGCTGAATCATCTGTTGATCTGAATCACATCAACAGAGATGATGAATGAAAATTCATGCATATGTATGAAAGCATTTAATATGAACATGTCCAGATGTTTTTCATATTATGAGGGATTAATATGACGGTCCGAATTTGGGTTTACAAGGTAAAAGAACATTCCCTAAATCACTAAAACAAATTGAAATCGATCGCTTCACATGTCTTTCAGACGGCTCTCCTTGTCCGAGTGGGCACAACACCAGACCCATTGCAGCAGTCAAGGGTCCGGCTGCAAGAGACTGCGAGAGACATAATTATTCTGACGGCACGTCGAAGCGCTTTCCGGAGACACGCTCTCTCATTCTGCTTGATATTCTGTGAAACGCATTGATTAAAGAAGATTAATTCATTTGTGGTAGGACTGCAGTAACCAGCCACAGGTTTGGCATGAGTGCCGGCTGTCGATGTTCGCTTGCCAACGCACTTGGAGCGGGTGTGATATTTCAGATTATGAGTGACCTCGAATTAACTTTGAAGCTCGATTGAGTTGTTGAGGAGACAGAGAAATCTCCAGTCAGCCTTTAGAGGCGCACTGGCGAGTTACCCGCCCGTGACCATGTCCTAGACAAATCTAATTGGCCCTGGGTCTCTTTATGACAACAGTAAATCAAAGAGCTTTGTTACAGAACAAGCTGACTGTGTATTGCAGGATACCCACATAATTTGACCGGCAAGTTTTTCCAGGACTTTACAAGCCCATTTGCAGTCATATATAATTACTGGAAAAGGATTTTTGTCTGTGTGTGTGTGTGTGACATTGTACTCACAAAGACTAATTTCGAGGCAATGAGAGAGCAGCATTCATGCTCACTATAAAAATGTTCATGTTTTATTTGACTTCCATTGAAATCCATTGATCAATTATATTTACAGGTTTCCCAAGACTAAAATTTGCCATCAGTGGTGTTTATGCATTGTTTATGCAACAATATACCAGAACAGGAAGTTTTAACCATAGTCTTTTATTTTTGTCTCACCATCAACACGCAGACACACTGCCACAGAAGAACATCTTTTGATCTGTATGCACTACAGTACAAGCTCAAAAGACTTTTGTATCTTCCACCCACGGTGCGGTGAGATCGAGCAATCATTAGCCGTGTACCATACAGAAATGGCTGCACATAGAACCAAATATATACTGTAGGAATATTTGAGGCAACTATTTTTAGATGCTGTTTTTCCCCCACTGGTTTTAATTAAGTTTCCAGTAAATCATTTTAACGGTCCTGTGGTGCGTTAAATGTATTTTAATTACAAATACTCCATGTAGCCTCTCAATTAATGCATGTTTAATAATTAGGGTCTAGTTTAGTATGTCACACTGCATGACATATCAAGCTATTAAAATATTTTGACTTTGACATGTGCTCCGTACATGCACCATACAGAAAAAAACCGTATAGCATAACGTATAACGCTATAATGTGTGAAACAGCACAGGACGAAAAATAACAATGGAATTTGTTGCACATAAACATTACAGATTTTATGAATAGCAGAGGATCAAACTCTCTCTCTTCCAAACCTACATAATGTAAAATGTCTTGTTTTCTACACGTGGCACTACTGCTATTTGTATTTGACCTAATACTACATTTGTTATATTGTATTATATATTGTATTGGTAATTTGTAGCAATGCACAATATATTATTGGCCATATCAGTATAGGCCGATAAATGTTAATTCTTAATGTTATTGTGTAATAAAATCAGGCCGATATATTAAAGCTGATACAGTATAAATAATTTCCTCTGGATTCCTGTTACACTTGTAGCTATTGAGAACACTTTTCTGGATTGCACTTAAAGAACATCTATAATTTGTTTATTAAATAAACATCATACCATAAAAGTTTAAAAGTGAAAGAAACTTTAACTAGTGTAAAGTAGGCTTCGTTCATAATTTTCCACACACAAAAAAAAGAGAACAAAATGTTACCTTCTTTAGTGTAGTCAATGTTTTGTCCACCTTTTTGGCCTCAGAAAAATACAGTATATATTAATATTGAGGTACTGTATATTCGTCAATATATCGGTTAGCGGCTTCCATTGTTAAAGAATGATTAAATCACAAGAAATATTAAATCACCAAAAATACTTCATCTGGCTTTTCACAGGCTGGGTCACATATGCATCATACACTGAAGTCCTGCAGTGGTTTATGGAAGGGCGTCAGAGAGAGCAGAACGGGTTGATGTCAGTTCCATAAATCTTCTCATGTACGCTAACACAAGTCTTGATGATTTATGATGTCTTTAAACTCACAGCTGCTCTGACACAATTCTCCACTGTGACCAAGTGTACAGTCAATTAAGCTGAGCAGAATTAATATTTCTCTCACATACACCCTCGGAAAGCATTTAGATATATATTTTTAGTTTGAGTTAGAAGGCATTTCAAGGACTTGATGCTCTTAACATACAGTAGAAAAGATCTGAAGAAAGTTGCCACAAAAGGAGCTGGAGTTGTTCAGACTGTACGTGATCTTCCGGAGGCAGCAGGTACTGAAAAGCCAGTCGAGAAATGACATTGAGAAATATATACTTGACTGGTTTGTATGAAACCAGAGGCCTGTGTGTAGCGGACAGGAAGTGTTCACAGCTACAGTAAAAAACATCTGAACTATGAGAAAATTCTGCTCTATGATATTAGTAATAAATAATAAAATGTAACAACCATATCCCTATCATTTAAAAGTTTAGACTGAAATATTTTTATGATCTTAAAAACTTTTCATTTGAAGGAATGTGTCTCTAGTATTATATTTATATGAAATATTATATAAAATATTAATTTCTTTCATTACAAAACAAAACATCTGAGCACAAAAACATTTGTAGTAATAGCCCAAAAAACACTGTATGGTCAAAATTATCGATTTTTTTTAATGCCAAAAATCATTAGGATATGAAGTAAAGATCATGTTCCATTAAGATATTTAGTAAATTTATCAATTTATGTTTTGCACCCTCGTATTCCAGAGTTTAAAATCTTCCAGATGATGTAAAAATCTCAATAAAAAAAATGGAAGACTGGAAAAAAGTTTTGTTGTCCAGGGTCACAAATTGGTTTAAAAAAAGATTTTGAAATGTGTCATTCTGCAAAAAATATTATAGAACAAATATCCAATAAGAAGCCAGAATAGAATAGATATAAAGTGTACCAGAAGTACATTTTTGCGAATTCTAGTCAAAAGTGTGTTTTCTTAGAGGCTAGAAAATAACAGTTTTGATTTTTATGTTGTGTTATGCCTAGTTTTTCAATATACAATTATTATAAAGTGTTATAATATGAAATTAAATTATAAAATGATAAGCAAGTGACCTCTAAACATTTGAATGGCAGTGTATATTTGGAATTACATAAAAGTACAAATAAAATGACCCAGAGCTATTTGTGTTTGCAAAGCACGTAATAAGCTGCATAAATCTGTCTTTATTTTTCTCCCCGGTAAGAAGCTCCATACATTTTGACCCACCAGCGGAGAAATTTGTCTCTGATTCTTGACCTACATAAAAACCTGGACGGGGCTAAAAATAGTTTGGCGATTTCATGATTTGTCGGTAATGACAGCAGTGTAATGCAAGCATAAATTTAAAGAGGATCATACAGCAGTTCTGGATCCTTGTTAAAGATAAATGGGGTCTTTTTTCTTCTGCGTTTCCAATGACTCAGCAGTTATTGCGTTTGGATTGCCGTCTCAAACCGTGGCATGACACAATGAGCTTTTGAACAGAAATTGGTCGAGACTGAGCAGATGGTTGTTTTGGACAGTGTCCAGTTTTGCAGACAAACCCTCAACAGGCATTAATGAACATGAACAACCCGAGAACACCGCGCTATTTTTCACATAAAAAATGTATTTTATTCATTCAAAAGTCATGTTGCATTTGCAGTCACTGGCAACAGGAGGTTTTGATTTATCTTTTCTCTCTTTATTAAAGTGAACAGCTCATGGATGGCGCTCGGCTCTTTGAAAAGGTCATTCATCTGTTGATTTCCAAGGGCTGTTAGAATCGCTGCCACAAACGAGGTCGTGTTATGAAGATCGTGTATGGAGTCCATGCTATAACAGTCTATTATAGACTCGATGTTTCGTTTTTAGAGAGGTGGTGATCTTTTGAAAAGGGTAACGGAGAAATCGCTCAGTCTGTCTACGTGTCGTGATTGATTATTGGGTTGAATCTCAAGCAAATTGTCAAGAAAATGTCATATTTCATCCCAAAATCTAAATATTGTGAGTAATGAAAATTGGACATATTTTAGGAAAATTAAGAATTTTTGCATTGCAATATTTCACAGTTAACCTGAATGTAATTAAATAGATAAAGTAGTGTAAACTTAATTTCATATTAAAACAATTTTGAGTTCTGTAACTAATTCTTAGTTTTGAGTTAATTTAACTTCATTAAAAATTCAACACGATTTGTTGAGAATGATTTTCAGTTCCCAGCATGCTTTGCATGCGACTGCATTAGGAAATTTTGAAATTAAGTGGTATTTTATGCGTTATTAGAAAGGATAAAGTTAAAGGTAATGAATGTTCATTAATCTTGAATATTTAGCAGAGTTTGTTGTATTTTGAGTTCTGGGGTTACTATCGTTCAGAAAAGTGAAGCTTATGCTTAGATTGTGGGAAGTGCCATAGCAGTCGTGTGTGTTGCATTACTCTCTGTGAAAGTTGTTTGTTAATTGTTGATGTACAGTAGCTGAAATGTTTAGGTTGTCTTAATAAGACCTTTTATCTAACTGTAAATAAAGTTCCGCTTACTTAAAATTGGGAACATCATAACTCAAACCATTTGATTGTCTCCCAACTTATTTGAGTTTACACTGTATTTTAATGAGTTAAAAGATGTTTTAGTCTTAATCTAATCAAATGACAATAACAAATGAAAATAATATTAACAGAAAACATCAACTGGTGCATTACCATAGTGGCAATTGATGAAACAAGAATGTGCATAAATGTCATAAAAAACACGAAAATTCCTAATAACCTAGTTTTCTCGTATACAATTCTTTTTCAGCTTTTTTTCGACAGCCTTCCGATGTCTAGCTGAATCTCTTTCTCTTATAGTATCTTAAGCTACACATACACATTGCTTTTTCTGAAGCTTATGAATCGTGGCCCTGCGTTTGGTGCAGTCTCTCATTTCCATAAAGCTTCATTATGTAGGCCCTGCTTGTGGTTGTGAGTCAATTTGTGAAAGCATTTGAGAGACAGGTCCCAATCGATGACAATTGAATGAGAGAGCCAGTCACTGGTGCTGAAAACAGGAAGCCAGCCATTGACCAATCACAATTCAGCACACTAACTGTGCCGTATTATCAACTTAATAAACCTGATTATTTCATGTTATTCAGTTGTTATTCATTCGTATTAAATATTAAAAGAAAGATGGATTGAATAGAAAAGAATACCATTGTGTTCCATACCATTGTGTATGCAACTTTGTTGCATCGCTGGATACGTCCACACTGCATCACGACAATCTCTGTTAAAAGCAAACAAGCGCCACATTGCTGTACTGTACAGTTTGTGCACAACCTCTGAGAAGAGAACATGTTCCTTTTCACTGTTTGTCAACACTGTTGAACATGTTTTTTTCACAAGTCACTCGTTCTGTAGCCTCAGCAAGTTCACAAAACACGTCGAGTGTTAACAGAACACAGAAACAGCTGCCAAACACAGTTTCTTGACAGACAACATTCAACAACATCTCTGTCAACATCTCCAGTGCAAAAAATATCTAAAACGTCCCCATAAACAAAGTTATTTTTATGCATCTCTCTCCCATTTTTGACCTGTTTGGTTTTGGATAAGCAAACAGATTCTTACCCTTTAACACAGAAAGTCTTGCTCTGTGGTTGTGAATGCAAAAGTACCCTGGGCTAGTCAAAATGTCACGCAAAGACCATTTCCTGTAGAGTGTAAGAGAAATGCACGGTAATCTATATATAACCTGTTTTGTGGGACTGGACGGAAATAGCTAAAAGGTATGCAGCCGAAAATAAGTTTTAGAAACTCGGAAAGCCTTCGCTGTCCAGAAAGAGCCACACTTTAAATATTTCACATCGTGAGCATGCATAATGAAGCGTTCAAAACACAGTTGCGTCGGCCTGTTTGTGTGAGGAAAAGTCTTACATATAAACAGATTTGTCAGTCATTAGAAGTCACAGATGCCTTGACTGTCAATTTATAGTTTCACAGTTAGGAAAAAAATATTTTTTATTGACCACTCTCAATATTGTGCATATTTAAAATGGTAGTCAACTGGTAGTCAAATTACAGTGTCAACTGCAATTCCTATTAGTTTTATTTCCATATTTCATAAAGGGATAGTTCATTTATGATCATTTACTCTTGTCATTTTAAACCTGTATGACTTTCTTTCCTCCGCTGAACACTTAAGAAGATATTTTAAAGAATGTTGTTAACTGGCATCTATTGGTAAATGAAAAGCGCTGGCACCAATTCACTTTAATTGTATGAACACAAAACCAATGCAAGTTAATGGGTGCCAGTTAACAACTTTCTTCAAAATATCTTCTTTTGTGTTCTGCAGAAGAAAATAGTCATACAGGTTTGAAATGACAAGAGGTTGAGAAAATAATGACAGAAACATTTTTCCAAAAACTATCACTTTAATTTATATTATATTAATACATATATATTTTTTCATGACAATAAAAATAAATATTTTAGTAGTAGTAACAATAGTTTAGATATGGTTAACATGATACATTTGTGAATGAAACTGCTAATACTTGAGTAAACTGTGCATGTGTGTTCACTATAGAGTTTACTATATAGATCACAATGGAGTTCAAAGACAAAAGTCAGTGCTTGTGTGTGTGTGTGTGTGTGTGTGTGTGTGTATCGTGTGCAGAAGGGTGGTTGCGCTCAGGCAGGAAGGATTTGAGATGTTGATGTGAATCATTGATATTGACAGTCTGGGCTGTTAGCATTCTGCCTGTTCGCTTGCGAAAGTCCCCGGGATTATATTCATCAGAACTGATGCAATCCCAGCGCTAATCTTCATTCTCATTATCTCACTCGCATGCACAGATACTCATGATTCGAAATGCAAAAAATTGATCATTTAAGCGCTAGATAAATTAAGTATAAATTAAAAAAATTGAGAAACCCACCCTTAAAAAAAAATCTAACCTGGGCCCTTGAAGAGCTTTGAATGTCAGATTACTGACAACAACAACAAAAAAATACTGTAGCCGACCCAAAATCTTAAACTGTGCTAGAACAAACAAACTTTTTTTGACCAAGGAATTTCCAAAATATTTTAAAGCTGAACCAGAATAAATTAGATTTGCACAAAATTTCAATAACGTTTTCAATACTTTAAGTTTTATTACATTTCTGAGGCTTCTCATAACTGAAATCGCAATTTTAAATATTACCAAATAAGATATTACCCACATATTACCAAATAACCCTTATTTTTAGCAGCATAGACTGTATAATTGAAAAAAGTTTTTATAGATTTTTCACATATTTTTAAAATGCGGTCAAAAACCATCAAATTACAGAAAAAGACTGCAAATTTACAAGATTTCCCCAGCTGTCGGAAAGTTTAAGTTTTTATGGTTTTTTTTATAGTCTAATTTTGAAAAACGGTTAAAAAAATACTGCAAATTTACAAGAAAAACATGCAATACCTTTTAGTTATTTTACAGTATATTTCTTACGGTATATTACAGGATTTTATTTTTACAGTGTGTACGCACAATTGCACTCCCAATTTAATTTGTTCTTCACAAATCTCCTTGCTTTGCATCCTTGTCAAACATGACAAACAATACAACTTCACCGCAAAACACTACAGACATGAACACGTGTGTGTGTGTGTGTGTGTGCTTTTTTGGTGGTCATTAAAACAGAACGCAGCCTCTCGCTTCACCCCACGTGTCAGGCCGTGACAAGCCGGGCTTATCCGCGTCCCTCTGGTGTCAAAGCCCACTTCCACCGCTCGGGCCGCACAATCCACTCTGTCAGCCATTTTAAGTCACCGTGGAGGAGCTCTGTCTAATACCTTCAGACTAACAATGAGAAAAATGTCAGAGCCATGAAAAATGGACCTGCTCGTCTGCCAGCGCGTCGGCCGTGAGCTAAACGTCAAAGCATCGGACGGCCGCTTGCTCTCTAACCTCAGTAAACACACTGCAGTTTGTTTACCCTCTAGCTTTGTTTTAAGAATGGAAATTTGTCGCAGTAAGACAATAAACAACTTTGAAGTCAAGGTTTCTCAAATACCTGTGAGCGCCCTTGCTGTCTAACCATGAAGACAATTGCGGTTACTTTTTTAGAACTTAGAATCACTCAAGGTTTAACTTTGAGGTTTCTCCTAGGAGATGTAAAATAGACACAAATGAGCCAATTGCTGACATGAAGTGGGAGTACAGAGGTAGAAAATAAATGTGAGGTGTGATAGCATGGCTCAAATGAGTTTTCCTGGCTTAATTTAAAGAGAAATTAGTTTATGTTGAAATCTAACCACAATGAGACATCGATGAGATTCTCTTGGTCTGTCTTTGGAACATTCTTCATAATATGCCTTAAAATAGTCCCTACGCAGGCAGCTCACTAAAACCTAGCAGAAACCCTACAGTATGCTGTTTTAGGGCCGCAGCTGGAACAAAATCTACAAAGCAATCTAATCTTTAAATAATCGCTTCAGAGTAACATGCCAGCTGCACACAGGAAGCTGCGTCCATCCATTTACAAATTGCGAAATCTTGCCGCATTAGACACACAGTAAACCAGCTTGGTCTCACGGGAACACTAAACTTTTTATTTTACAAACTGAACAGAAATATGAAACGCACCTGACCAGCAAATAAAGGTTCTCAAGATGTCTGAGGTTGTGTAACTAAACTCTTTAGGACAGGTTCCATCCAATGAGCAAAACATGCAATCAAAACATATGCAAGTATAAGATAACACATCCCAAGCTTGACACTTCTGCTACGAGCTCAAATCAGTCATCCCTGTGTGCACGCTGCATGAAACCCGTTCTGCATGCATCAAACATGTAAATGATTTCCTAAATAAATGCTTGCATGCTTGAAACGTGTTAAAAGCTAGGGAGGGAAACACATACAGACTAAAGAGAAACACTGCCGTTAGAAGCCACTGTAATGTGTGAAGTGCTTGTATTTTCCCATCGGAGAGCTGGTAATACATATCCATTTTTCCGCTAGGATATGTATTTCACAGGAATAAGCCGAGCTACATGATGTGTGTGTGCGTTTGCAATGCTGCAGTGTCGTGATAGGAAGACTATTAGGCTGAGAGTTTAGGGAAAGCTAAGGATTGGTAAAGCATACTGTAGATAGCCAAGCCATACACCAACACTTCTGATAAAATGATTACGTGTAATCTCACCATATTGAGCACAAACATACACCTTATACACACACAGCGTCTTGCAAATGTCCTCAATCCAAAGACCAGGTAGAGCTCAATAATATTGAACGACAAACACTACATTTAGCTTTCTGTGATATTTCTTAGAAGACTGTTAAAGTGCAACTTTAAACTGCTTTGCATGTTATTTGAGTAAAGCCACCAAACGCAAGCAAGACAGAAAGACACTTAAAGGGATAGTTCACCCAAAATTGTAAATTCTCTCTCATAATTTACTCAGCTTTCATATATATAACTTTTACACTTGGCCCCAAAATGTTACAGCACCAAGCGACACATCATAAAAGCATTTCATTATGATAGTAGTGGGTTAAATTACTTTTGAAGTGTGTGAACACAAAATTTCGAGCTTTTTTGGCAATAATGAAATCAAAACAAGCACATCCAAATGCTAAAATTAAATATTCCGACATGTAAATAACTTCAAATGTCAATGGTTGTTGTAACTACGATACATTATGCAAGATGTAAACAACAAGAAGCACTTTGCGTTTCATTTATTCAGTGTTAATTGTATTTTTGTCCTAGCATTTCTGTAGTGTTGTTTATATCATGCAAAATGGTCTATATCATCATGAGAAATGCAAGAAACAGTCAGATTTAGAGTTACTGATATGTTTGAGTTTAGCAGTGCTTGTTTTGGTGTCATTCTCACTAAATTGTTTTACGGTTGAAGTAACTCACTTTAGTCATCTGTATTATTTTAATGATGATTTATGGTTTATGATGGATGTGAATTTTCTTTTACAAAAGAGGAAGATTTTTAAAATGTCGAAGATCATTACAAACTAAATCAACAGAGTGATTTAAAACACTACTGTACCTTTAATTCCTTTGCAAAAAAATCATGTTGTGATATTTAGAGTACAGTTTGAGTGGCTATTAGAACAGAAAAAACTCATTTTCAAAGGGTCATGCATTTATTATTTATTTTCCTATAATGTTAGTAAAGTCATAATGTAGTTTTTCAAGAGCACTTTTTACACTCACATAACAATTAAACTGGCTTTATTTTGTTTATTCTGCTGTGCTTTTAAGGCAAATGCGTAAACACCCAAAAGACCAATTTGATTTCTTAATGCTAACACGATATCGCTACATGATGGGTGTCTATGAAGGGTTAAACTTCAAGTTATTGTCCAATCTGGTCAGCGTCGGCAAACCAATTAAATTAAACTGACCGTGATAAATCCAGCAATTTTTTGACTCGTGTTTTATGGTGAGAGATTATCGAGGGTGGTGGAGAGAGAAACATTGTTGGAAATAACATGAAATGTTTTCTGGTGATACAGTATGTGCACTACATTTGCAGAACACAGTATTTAACACGTCACGAAAGAAATAGCTTGCCATTGCTAACAGCTCCACATTTAAATAGACATTTAATGTTTTTAAAATTCAAGTTCTGTTTCTGAATACATTCTCTGATGACCTGGATGAACTTCTAAAGACACGGCGCATACTACAGTTCCCTTTGTGAAAGAAGCCATTCACGACTGAAGTAATTGTTACTTATGTATCATGAAGGCCGAAGTCGACGGAAGCTATTCATCTCCACCACTATTTAGAACGGAAGGAACAGGGTCATACAGGGTGAGCAAAGCGTCATGGGATAATATCTGATAATTGCCTTCCTGGTCGTCCATCAGCAGGCATGTCGATGGCGACATTAAGTATTAGCATGCTAGCAAATCACTTAGTGGATTGGAAAAAAAGTCCCATTACTGCTACAGACTCTCTATTGCATATTGATGCTAAAAGTCTCATTTTGAAATCATTTTATTCTTAGGAAGCATGTCTTGTAAATGCATTCCTGCCCATTCGCCCTATAAAGGGTCCAAAATGAACACTTATATCTCAATGATACTGAAATTTAATAATGCAGAATTTGAGTGGACTGATTCCCATTCGATACCCATTCACTTCTATTGTACGGACACAATGCAACAAGTCAATAGCTACCACCATTGTTTGGTTACCAACATTTGTCAAAATATCTTCTTTTGTGTTCTGCAGAAGAAAGAAAGTCATACAGGTTTGAAATGACAAGAGGGTGAATAAATGATGATAGAATTCAAGAAGTATTAATGGTCACAATATTCTTATACTGTGTATCCAACAATAAAAGGTGCAGCAAAAGGTGTTACAACCTGACCCAAAATAGCTTCATAGAAATCGTCATTTAGTGCAATAACAATCGGTTAACATTCAGAGGATGCAGGATTTGCCTCGCCATGGGTACGGCACGTCTAGGAGAGAATCAACCAATATACTCCTTCCAATCGATACAGACATTGTAAAGTGATTGCATTCAGAAGGCAAAAATCTCCACAGCAAAGCACACCTCCCGTTTATTGTCCTTCACTCTTTACATCCAAGTCTGCTCGGATAAAGGTCTATAAATAACTGTCATGATACACAGTGAGGAAACAGATAGGGCGGCTATGAAAAGGTGACCTGTGAGGGAACAATGTGAGGTAATACAATGCCTTCTGAAACACAGCGTGGTAGACCTGACGTCGTCTTGGCTGGTGTGAGCAATGTTTAGTTTAAGTGAAGCCATAATGTTTGTTGAAAAGTTCCCTCACCATGCAGATGAATGGAAATGATGCGCATTGAAATTCATTTATAAGACATATTTAAATATCATATCAAAGCCTGTTTACCAGTTATACTGTAGATAACCAACAAGCAAAATAAAAGCTGGTCATAGTTGGTTTAAACTGGTCTAGCTGGTGTCTTGGCTACATGCAGTGAAATATTGACAATGCAATACAACAAATAAAGCAATACAGTCCAACAAATATATCTAGCACGGTATAAATGGTGGACAAATATCATCATACCGCCATCCATGTGCAACGAAGACTCGTGCACTTATTGGCCAGTCTCTCTCTATGACGCTAAATGTGACAAATACACAAACAGACGGCAGCTTTCCGCAGGAATCCCAGCCTTGTTTGATCAGCTGTTTATTCTTGATTCTTTACTTTCCCCTCAGAGAGTTCAGAGCGTGAACACAAATCAATGCCAATGAAGTTCAGACCATAAAAACCAGCACCGCCCAACCGCAGCGAGCACTGAATGCACTTCAACTCACCTTAAGTTGAGAGAAAGCTGTTGGTCTTTGGACTGGATGAGATCGGCCACCGAGAAGCTGGTACTTCCCAAGAAGCTGCTCTGTTGAAACAGATGAAAGAACGCATTAAACGTTACTCAGCGTTAGCAACGTGGATTTTGCAGTGAACTCCACCTGCTTGAACTTGTATGGGGTTAAAAGTCCCCTGAGGGTTTCACACGCCTGTCATTCATGTTTAAGTTCAAGTTTGAAAGCTTCAAAGCCGCTGTGTAAAATGCTAATAAATGCATGACTTTCTTTCTTCTGCGGAACACAAGGAAGATATTTTGAAGAACGTTGGTAACCAAACAACACTGGTCCCCATTCACTTCTGTATGGACACAAAACCACTGAGACATTTCTCAAAATATCTTCTTTTGTGTTCCACAAATGAAAGAGTCATATACAGGTTTTGAATGGCATGGGGGCGAATAAATAGTGAAATAATTTACATTTTGGGGTTAACTATCCCTTTAATGAACTGTATTATTGTACCTACTTTATTTCTCAGTCAATATTCCATTTTACCCTGAAAAATGTCACGTATGGATGATGGTAGGAAGGCCTGTTTAGAGCACTGCAGTTATTCTGAACAGACAAAGATTGGCTGGTCAACAGTCGCAGTAAGATTTGGCAGAAAGTAATTCAGCCACAACCTTGAAGCTCTTTGAGGTGACCGCGATGTTTGCATGCCACGCTCGCACCTGTCTAAAACACGGTGAAATGATGCAACGTGCGGCGGATGCTTTCAAGGGGAATATTTTCATTCCTAGCACACACGGTAATCGCCTGTTTCTGGCAACCGGGAAACCTGTTTGTGTGTGTGCAGTCAGGGGTTGTGTGAGCATGCATAAAGTCATAGAGAGGAACCTGCAAAGGCCATCAATAAACACACATGCACAGAGTGGATGCAAGTGAAAGAAGAAGAGAGATGAATAAATGACAGACAGAAAGAAAGAGAGAGCTAGATGAAGGGACGGAATGGATGACCGACAGATGGACAGAAAGAGTTGTGCTTCATAAATGTATACTAGTTTGAATATATTTGTAGTATTTTGGCTTTGTCAAGAGTATCGTGAGGAAACAGAAATACAGAGGGATGAATAGATTGGATGTGTGTTTTGTTCAGCTGTAGAGTTACGGTCATAGCAAGGACATCTAAGCTCACTACACGGCTCCAATTAGTAATTAAACCCCCTTACACACACGCGCACACACAGCCTTGACATTTTCTCTAAAATTACTGTTACAGTCTTTTTCACTTGTAAACGCTCTCCACCGGTCCAGACACAATCTCGCTTCACATTTCCTGTGCTTATTTTGGTAGTCTGTAAATCATTCAAGGTAAAAAAAACTATTATCACTAATTGAAAGCGCAATTATATCAAAAGGCTTCTGTCATTTTAAGCGATGTTAAAATTCCCAAGTTAAAGCACCAGTCAGTGAAATTAAGCGGCATCTAGTGGTGAGGTTGCGAATTGCAAGCAACGGTTCACTCCACCGCTCGCTCCTCCCTTTCAGGTCACTACGGTGGCTGACACAGAACAAAGATGTCATCCCGTTTTCGCTTCTTTGCCGAAGGAGATAACATATTTACGAAACGCGCTCTGTAGAGCAGTTTGTCCATTTAGGGCTACTGTAGAAACAACATGATGAATTCCATGTATGGTGTATGTAGACAGAAATAGCTCATACTAAGATAATAAACACATAACGCTTCATTATGTAAGGTCTTTATACACTTCTCAAGATAGTTATGCATCCTCTTTAATCTTACATACTGGTCCTTTAATATACAGACAGATTTAAATAAGCCTTCACACTGCAGCTTGATACCTCCATAAGACAAACCACTCGGTGGTACTTTTGTAAAAACACTGTTCCATTTGCCTGACCCAAGAAGAGATATCCATTAACAGACCCATTTATCTCAATTGCCCGGCTATTGCAGAACAACCCAAAACAGTGTACTGTAGTTATGTCTCGATGTCACGACACGTTGACCCGTTCTAACCGGCCATTGAATCTAGTGACATTGGTGGGACTCCCCTTTTGTCCTCACCTTTCATAAACAAACACACAAGTTCTAGGCAGGGCGGGTGTTGAACTTTACGCTCCAATTCTTTTGAAATCTGTGGTCATGTATTCCGAGTGATGTGATATACCATTATTCTCTCCCTGCCTTTCTAACAAATGCATTAGCTTGTGTATCTGACACACATAAACCACATAATTTAAAGTATTTCACTCTCCGAAAGCAACACTGCACCAACCTAATAATCTGAATTTTTCGTTTGTGTTTGCCTTAATTATTTACTCGTATCGATGCACGGCGACGGTTAGTCATACTGCTGCTGTCAGAGATGAGTCACAGATGAAAACAGGAGATCTGTCTCACAGTTGTGCTTCACATGACGAAATATCTGGGAATATTTTGCACAGTTTTGTTCTGACAGTAATGCGGGGTAATTGGGAGCGTGAGTCTGTATATTCCCGAACACACGTTGGCTTAGCATCATCACTGGAGAAGGTCACTATCTGCTATACGGGAGGGTAATACATAGAGAGAATAGTGATTTATTGATCTCTTTGCATGTCCTGAAAAGGTTACGGGCCAATTTCCAGTATTGACAGAAGCGGAATTGCTGTACTGTGAGTCTATGTAATAGGCAAATGTACTCCACAAACACTCTGTAATTAACCTCCATTTGTTTTGAAAGTACTCTTCACATCCTTTACAAAGCACTCCACAGATACTTTACCCACAAATGTTTTAAAAATACTCCACATGCATTCAGATACATGCAGTACAAACTACACACACATGGGAAAACCACCAACACTTCCCTAAAAACAAGATTTTCCTGATCCAGCATGATTTCCTGATTATATACAATGGCAAGTTCAAGTAGAAATGTGTTTAAATTTGTGTGTATACTGGTCCAGAAAATGAATGTTTTTTATAAAAATGTGCTAATTTTACATGAATAAATCTTAAAGATATTCATTTAACATTTTGATTCAGTAATACATTTTCTGTCGATTGTTTTCTCTTCAAAGTTTGTGCAGCGTAAAAAAAAAAAAAAAAAAAGTTATTTTGGACCTGCGTTGTTTACATTTTCCAGAGTGGTCTATCTCACTCTCTATATACACACACACACGCACACACACACACACACACACACACACACACACGGTGGGTTTCCATGTTTTATGGGGACATTCCCCTAACCCTAAACCTAAGAATCACATACATAAAACTTTCTGCTCTTTTAGATTTTCAAAAAACATCATTTTGTATGATTTATAGGCTTGTTTCCTCATGGGGACAAAAATTTATATATATATATATATATATATATATATAGCCAGTTTAAAAGCAACAACACGCCTTTGTGGCCCAATGGTAGACAATTGCAAAAACCAAAAAGATTTGCAAAAAGATTATTTCTGATAACAAGCAAAAGAAATAAGTAAATGACATTAGCTATCAAGTAAATGTGTAGCTTCATTAATATTCAACATTTTATATATTCATACACAACCCAAAAACTGTATTTCCCCATGTTTCACCCCACTCTACAAATACAGTAGACACGTTCAATACTCTACAAAACAAGCTATTCTAAAAAAAAGACTCCACAAGCATCTACATACACTTGTCATGTACTCCTCAAATACTCCATACATACACTCCACAAACAAACACTCAATAAACACACGCACACATTCTCTGCAAAGTGAGTTCATCTATGCTAACTCCCTTTGATCACACACACACACACACACACACACACACACACACACACACAGGTGGGACTTCCTGATGCTAAACCACCTGCAGCATAATCGGTTTTTGTTACTCTGTGTCGTCTTTCTAGCTTCCTTTCCTCGCTTTTTCCGTCTGTGGCTCTTCGGGCAGACTCATGAAGGGCCAGACATCAGTTCACAAACAGTCTCAAGATGAGTCACACACGCAGCCTTTTCCAACTGTTGGTGGAGGAATTTTCAATCTTTAAAGGGCAGCGTCTGTTCTGACCTCCTCTACTTCCTTCCTTAGCACTTTCTTGCTAATTTATCAGCTGCGCTGTTGCGTTTGCAAGATAACACTACCACACACGCGCACATACACACGACACACTGATGCGCGATATATTTAAACAACGCTGAACATAATACGACCTTTTCTTTAGAAAAGGTACAGTTTGTCTGCACGTCTGTCACACACACACACACACACACACACATTTTAAATAAATGTGCATGGGCACACGAACACATACACATGCAAAGGTGCAGTATGCATTGAAAGGACTCTACACTACGGTGGACAATAAGCATTGTTTTCACTTTCAGATCAACCGTGCAGCAGCCGTTTGATAAGAAAGTTATTTAAAGTCAGCATGTTTATACAGTAGGTAGCTAACCGAACAAAACATCCAGACATGAAATGTATCGCTAGGCCTTAAAGGGATAGTTCTGCAGAACACAAGAAAAAACGTTTTCCCCATTCATTTCTATTGTGTGGACACAAAACCTATGCAAGTCAATAGGGAACCACGGTTTTCTGTTACCAACATTCTTCAAAATATCTTCTTTTGTGTTCTGCAGAAGAAAGAAAGTCATACAGGTTTAAAATGACACGAGGGTGAGTAAATGATGACATAATTCATTTTGGGGTGAACTATTCCTTTAAGGCACTCAAAATGAATTGGAATAATGGAAAATGGAATGTTTTCAAAGAGGTTTCAACAAATATATCGCTGTTGATTTGCACAAAACAGAGTCCCGCCCCAAACACATGACATTGGTTAAGATGATGTTACAGTATCGGCTGGTTGGTGAGTGACACAGAAGCACAGTGTTAACTTTGTTTAAAGAAATTTAAACAAAGAAATGGTTTTCGTTCATGATAAACTGGAATTTGAGACAAATTTGAGAAAACACAGAAAAACAACAATCACCTTCAGTCTTTAATTTACTGTTAAGTTAACAAGTTGCAAACAAAACGGAGGCAAACTAATGCTAAAAATATCTACAAAATAAATATGTCTGTATGTTCAACACTATCCAGAGCGTCTGAGATAATGCAAACATTAATGAGTCAAACTTTAACACAACAGAGATCAATGAGATAAGATCAGTGAGCTTTGTCTGACATTCATAGTATGATCACTTCTAATCTCTCATTCTGACAGCTCGAGGATTAAAAACAAACTCGTGCCCTCCTACTTGACACTGGGTGAAGTGTGTGTACATTCAAAGCATAACGCCGGCACACACACATTTATATAGACGCCTAAAGAACGACATAGCGTAGTTTATATATTTAATATGCTACTATGCTACTTGTGATTTTTTATAGCATATTATATTTAATATGCTACTATGCTACTTGTGATTTTTTGAAGAAACTAACCCAAGCCTCACTTTTTTAAAAAGAAACCACATTTCTATTAATAATTACGAATATTATCTCATCTGAAGACATTACATTCTGTCAAAATTAGCTCCCTTCTGTGTACAAATGTATATACAGACACACAAAACACACATGTGCCTCTTCAAAGACAGCACGTCTGACACTCCACATCCCACATATTTCCACCCCGGTCACCTGCACACAAACACCAACGTCAGTCACCGAACAGACCTTCCAACCTGTAACTTTGAGTCATATCTGCATCTGGCTCTGAAGAATTCAACACAGGACTGCGTCTCAAAGCCTTGCATACAAACAGAATTTACCCTCCTCATCACATGTTGACATCCTGGAAACAGACTCACTTGAGAAGAGAAGCGCGCAGACCGAGAGATCCAGGGAGGAAGTGCCCGAGCAGAGCCGTGTCGCGGGGCAGAAGTGCCTCACGGTGCAGCTGCGCGAGGGGCTCTCGGCATGCCCCTCTAACAAGCGGCGGTCTGGAACAGTCTCCCTCTCGTCTGTTCATACCAGCCGGGGCGAGCGAACATTCACTCAAGCACACGCCAGCGGATAGTGCAGCGCGCAGGAACAACAATACAACCTGAATAAACCTCTGCAGACCTGAGTCAACGCCAGAGAGAGAGAGATAGAGAGAGAGCTAAAAGGGGAGGGTGAAAATCTGGGGAGGCGTGTAATACAAAGAGATTAAGGAAGGAACAGAGAGAGAGAGAGAGAGAGAGAGAGAGAGAGAAGAGAGAGAGAGAGAATCTCACACTGAGAGCTCAGGAGTTAAACAGTAACTGAGGTCAATGACTTGTGGCTTCTTGAATTGACACTGTTCAAATACACACACATTGTGTCTATATGTGTGAGAGTCCTGTGTGGTACATACAAGTAAAAAATATTTGTGTGTGTGTCTTCCCTGCTTTACCGTGTAGATGGAGGAATTAAAGTTTTAAGGGCTTACAGTTAACCCCACACACAGCCGATGGTTTTACTACATTAGCGAGGAAATCCCATATACGCAATGCTGTTTTATTGAGATGATATTAGTTTAAGCCCAAGCCTTTCCCCAAACCTCGAACAAAACTGATAATATGAACAGATCTAAGCAAACCATCATTTATGACCTGGACCTTTAAACAGTGACGGCCACCTTAAATTCCCTTACAAATGTTAATATATTACAAAGAAAATGGTAAATAATTACTGAAATTATCTTATATTGATGACAGAATGACCTACCGCACAAAATAAAACTTTTCAGATATATACTGTAAGAGTTGGAGATGTCCCACAGGGGGATTCTTTCAAATTTAGCTCCCAAACTGTTCTTAAACTACAACTGCTAAAAGTACACACACAAACGCACACGTCTCTGTTTCTAACGTCAAGTTTTAGCAAAGATTTTGCACACATTTCACACCGTCTCTAGATCTTTACCGCTCACAAACGTTCGATTGTATATTCACAAATCAGGCCGCCGTGTTTCCGTTTTCTTGGCAGCTGCTGCGTGTTCAAATGTTGCGACCACACATTGCTTGTTTACACATCAGGCCAGACGCGGTTTACGGAGGCTGAGACGGAGCAGTCAAAGAAGCTTTGATGAATGATGAATGTATTATAATAAAAGTCTTGTGCAGACTATATGCCCAATTATTAGTAGCTTTTAACATGATTTGACGTTTAAATTCATGCATTTTGCAGATGAATGAAGTACACAAGCAACACAACCAAGTAGTTGGGAGTTATGCTTTTATAACGTAAATTGCGTGAATGGCCTTTGACATGGGCGCCTCTAGTGGTCCATTAGCGAACTGAACAGAATGTAATGCACCACTTTTAAAATAAAAATGCCTTCACGTATAGAGTTAAGCACTTCAATTATTTGCCTTTACGCATTTATAAGATGTTTTTATCCAAAAAGCGATGTCTATCTGTACTTCAAACGTGAACTACAGGAACGCTGCATTACATTAATTTGACTAAATGAATTTAAAAGGAATTTAAATTAAAGAACAAAAAGGAAACCTTGATAATGAATGTGCTCTTTCGGAAGAGATTTCCCATGGCATTCTGAGGATCTTTTGAATTATAGAGAATATGAAGATTTCTTGGCTCATGATCATTTAAATTCCCAAAGGACGTTCACATGGAATGTGTTTGCTGCATTTCTATCTTGACTTTAAAGACTGTATTTACATTACAATAAAAATCCATCCATGAAACACACTCGACTGTTGTGCAAAAGGCAGCACAGATGGTATAATTACGTTTTTTGCCAACGTTTTGATGCCACTGAGAACTTGTTTACTTTTTGGACAAATCTACTAGTTTTTTTCGCTGTCCATGTTTGTACAACCATTTGCAAAGACTGTATATTTTTTTGTAATGAGGACAGTCTGGCTACACTTTCACTCAACTCATTTCTTTAACAAATTTAAATACATTCTGTAATTCACATACAGTCATAATACCAAGATACAGGTACAGGTAATACTACAGAGCTAAATATCCTTGACCTGACAACACAGAATGACAGGAACATAGATAAACAATTAGACTTTTCTCAAATCTGCACAACTTTTAATCCAACGTGACACACAGAATCTTTAAGCAATTTGTTATTACTTCTTTGAACTAATAGATGTCAAGTTCACCCCAAATAATAAATGATCATGACTTGTAATACCATTTAGTTTCTATTTGACTTCCTATAACTAATAAAGATTCATTAGATCCTTAAACAGCATCAACACAACCATAATGGAGTCACATACCTTTTGAACATCAAAGCCAAGAAATGCTTTCTATCTTAGCAAAACTGCAGCAGACCCTTGTGGTATCATATGTACTGTTTAAAAGTCGCCATATACTGAAACACAACACACTGCCAGGAAAAACAGCAGTTTTGGAGTCATTCCACAGCATGCCCATGCACGCCGCACACCTCCACACGACTGTTAGATACAGTCTCCTGTTACTTTCTTTACCTCCCACTAGGGTGGGGCAAAATTAAAAAATGGTCAGCTTTTCAACTCATGATTTGGAACTGATCAGGATGTGAAGAGATTGTCAACCAGTGTATGATTTTTTTTATAAAAAGCACCGTCTAGCCTAGCATTCATATCATAAATCTTACTGAAAACTTTTGCCATTTCAATTTAAACACAATTTGAATTCTGACACTAAATTGGGAAATTCCAAACCTCGTCTTTAGATTTCCTTTTCTCTCCCAGACGTCAGGAGTTGGGTCTTTAAGAACAATGGTGTTCAGGAGAAGGTATAGGAGATCATGCAGAATTAGCCGATCATTATCGCAGGACAAACCCAGACAAGGCAATCAGGAAGAGATCTTGCATCACCCCGACTGGGATTATTTTGCGATAATGACTCATAGCAATGACTTTATGGTCACGACTGTACATTATCCCACTTATTATATTGCTATTTACCAAATAAATTGAAGTGAAATATTGATAGTAGTTCAAACGATATTATATTATTATGACACCATGTGCTTGTGTAGCAGTCATTATGACCACAGAATGCTTTAATTGACCAATCACAATCAAGCATTCCAGTGAGGCATGTAATATGGTGTAGATATCTGAATGCATCTTTCTGGGTCCGTATGTGCTTGTCTTGCTGTGCAACCCAGATTTAGTTTCGCTCCAAAGACAAACCCTGAAGGGTCGTAGTAGTACTAAATCCAGGGAGGACAGCAGCCTGCTGGGTAAAAGCTAATCTAATTGAACTCTGAGTCACCTCAGGCTTGCAGGTACAGAGGGCAAACTCAACAGCCTCTTTCAGAGGGATTCACCTACAGCTTTAAATCACCAGGGGACATTACAGGAGGTTCTGTATAGCAGTGGTCTCAGACTCATTACCTGAGGGCCTCTCGACAGGTGCTTCTCTCCGGGGGGGAGGGGGGTGGGTGAGTTAGGGGGGCAATGATGGGGGTTGGGGGCGGTTAAACAAACTCTGCATGTTTAGTGGATGAAATAATTGTATTATTTATGAAAGCAATTCAGATGGATTGCAATTCTACTAAGTTAACAGAAACAAGACAAGATTTGTAATACGCTGGTCTTTCGATTTCCTTTTTATTTATTTTATTTTTACGTTTTAATTTTACATGTACTTTGTTCAAACGTTTGTGTAGTGGTGTCATTTACAGTACGTCATCCAAAGTGATCTATAATAGCATTTTTTATTAATTTACATATAGTGTGATATTAATCTTAGGAAAATAGAAACAAAAATCATTTGAATGGATAAAAATAAGATGCTTGTAAGGGCTGGAGGTCTTCTGTTTAAAAATCTTTAACATTAATATAACATAAATATTAAGGCCAAAATGCAGGAAGTAAAGAATGAGTTGAATTCATATTAAATAATAATAATATTAATCATAATAATAATAATGTAGCTTAATATAACTTTTACTATTATATTGCTTATATTATTAAGTTATATTAAGCTACATTATTATTATTATTATTATTAAATATGAATATAATAATTATTAAATATGAATAACCATCATATTCATAATGTAGCTTAATATAAGCAATATAATAAATAAATACAATTAAACTAAAACTAATATGAAAAATATAAGAATAACTGCATCATGATTTCATGAGGACTTTAAATAATGGGTTGTGTGGTCCCCAGGGGTCAAAGTTCAGAGTTTTGAGATGTCATTTCCTCACTCACTCATCATTAAAACAGTGTTCGTCACAGAAACGTTTTACTGCTGGTTCTTTTAATCAAGCCGTTTGATGCAGTCTTGTGTTTGGTTGCTGTGTCATTGTCAACTAGTGTATGCAGTTGGGGGTCCTGCAGATAAAAATAACAATGACATGATGATTCACTCTTGATAATCTCATCACAGGCTAACGTTTCAAAACTCTGCTTGACAAGACATCATTTCGGCCTGCCAGCATCAATACATTTGCCTCTGGCTGGTCGATTGCTTTTTCTTTTACTACCTCTGTGGATTGACTTTGAGAAGTTTAGGCACAAGGTCATTCTGTACACACACACAAACAAACAAACAGAAGCGTTCACACACTCCAAATATCTAACAGCATCAGTGTGCAAGAGTTGCTTGATTCAGAAGCCTCACAAAAACATTTCCTTCAGCAGCATAGCATCACGGTCAACCATCTGACGTGCAAGATGTCTGACTAAAGAAGAGGCTGCGAATGTGCGTGTCTGAGTTCGTGGCTCTGTTTATGTGAGCTGCTTTGCTGTCTACAGCCTTCTATCACAACACCTGAATGAAGGAGTTTGATGCTAGTATGTTGCTAATATGGATAAAACACTATATTAAAGGGACAGTTCACACAAAAATGAATATCTGTCATCATTCACTAACCTGTCATTTCAAACTTTCTTTCTTTTCCATACAAAAGAAGTAAATGGTACCGCCGCTTAATTTCTTACATTAATAATGTACATAATGATATAATACTGTTATCACACATATGAGCCTTGTATGTGGGTCTGAATAGTGCTTAAGTCAAGACAAATTAACAAACAACATTTTGTCGACACACTGTCTCACTGTCGTAGATATTATTAGCATTGCCGCATGTGCTCATAGCAGTTGGTCTGACACCTGGTGTGTCATATTTAATACAACAACATTTCCTTGAAAGTCTGGTCTTTAGATGGTATTCAGGAATACAGGGTTTATATATAACTGGACCCATTTTAATTGTTGCATTTACTTCAACAAATTAAATCTGACCCAATCTGATCTCTGGAGTTGGATCCATAAAATTGTAAATATGGCAAGCAAACCATTTTTTTATTAGTATGCAAGCAACTTCCTGCACCAGTGCTAGAACAGAAACAAAGTTACAAAGTTTTGTGGCCTTGTGTAGTTCGAAGCCATGACTTATATTGTTTGCTGCTGGGATGGTTCTTTAGTTTTTGTGTTTTCGGTCAGACATAGCCACTTTTTTGTTTGTTGTACGCTATTTTGGGAAGAATTAGGCCTAGTTCACACGTACATGGGTATTTTTATAACCGGAGTTTCTACATGAAAATGTGCTGCCAAGTGCTGCAGCATGCCAAACCAACATGAGGCGATATAACCCTAACCATAAAGCTGTGTTGGATAATCCGAAGCCTGGAATCTGAAGTCAAACAAAGAAGATAACGTCGCGCATTCCAACGTCATAGGCCAAATCTCCGCTTTTCACCATCAGTTTCTAAAATCTTCACCCCGGCCGGAGTTTTCAATAACTGGGTGCTGCGTTTGCGTGTGGACGAACAACCAAACCGCATAGAAAAATCTGCGCTTTTGAAAATACTCGTGTTGGTGTGGACAGGGCCTTAAAGAGAGATCTTAAAGTGTTGTACTACAGTAACTTGTATATCAAATAATTGCACAGTTTTGCCAGTGAAAATCTGTCGATTTGGTGATCAGAATTGCTTTAAAAGAATCAAGTTTAAAAGAAAGATTTCACAACTAAGCTACTTTTAACAGCGAGAGATTAGCCAACTATTGAATTTAGCCATGGCCCACTAATAACAATGTGCACAGACTGGTGATAGCAAAAGAACTGGCGATCGGTGGGAAGAGGAAGGGAGAGGTCGATGTGAGACCACCTTAATTACATTTCAAAATGAAAAATGCATTACAAAATTGATCTGGACAAATCCCATCTTAAGGGGATTATAAAGGAAAAGGGGGGTGTTTGTAAAATGGCCTGGGAGCTTCCTTTAAGAGCGAGTTTGTTCAAAGATTTGTGGTGTACGGCTGTAAAGTACCATGTCATGGCTGGTGTGAAACACAAAAGAAGATATTCTGAGGAATGTCTCGGTGGTTTTGCATCCATATAATGGAAGTCAATGGGGGCCAATGTTGCATGGTTAACGTTCTTCATCATATATTCTTTTGTGTTCTGCAGAAGAAAGTCATGAGAGTGAATACATGATGAAGGAATACAAACCATAAGCATTAAAGAGCATGTTGTTAGGCTGTACAAAAAAAAAAGGCAAATTCACTTAACTTTGCATTCACACTACATCGAAACTTGACTTTAAGTTCCTTACAGTAAGATTTTCATGCACACTACAGGATACAAGAACACTGACTCCAGCGTGCTGTTTGAGGGCTTCTCGAATTGCCGTATCCGTGTTATTATTCCCACAATCCTCATCTCGGCGCCACACACTTTTATAACTGACAGACTTCACAAGATGTTAAAAAAAGCAGCTGTCAGAGATTCCGCTCACCCGCTCCCGTCTGCACGTAAAAATTCACCAGCTGCTTGATTTTAGCGAGTGCCACATTTGTCTAACAACCAGTCGGCCGAGTTCCCTCTCGCTCTGGAGCCGTGCCACTCTCTACCCCTATAAAATCAAGAAGCAAATCGCTGTTAATACTCGCTGCCATATAAAACTCTGTGACCATCTACAATAGCACTGTATTAACAACCTAATTTGTCACTTTTCACCTCTAAGCATTCACGGGGACGTTTTTTACTGGTCGTTCGCCGTTAACTACAGAGTCTACGCTCGGGGAGGTATAAACGTTAGATAAACGTCATAAATGTGAAATGATGAATTTTGCTGCATCGTTTTGCAAAGCGGCTCAATTCAAGCAAGACGTCATGCTGCATTGTTATGCAAAAAAGCCACATTTTAGCTCGGTTTCAAAACCTTGTTGGGCAGATTTGCAGTCTGCTTCATATGTACAGTAAGCAGGTACCCAACAGCAGTGGTCAAACTGAAATGGACTATTATAAGTGGCTTATTCGCAATATCCTGCATAGGCAGCAGATTATACAGATTCTTACACAAGATTTTGATTTTAGTGTGTTTTTTAAGGTAAATACTGGTGAAAAAATAAATAAATAAATAAACCCTGATAGCACACATACATCTATGTCTATTTGATGTCTGCAAGACGTATGTTTTTATTGTTTGCTCATCTGCAATACATCTCTTGGGATACATTCTGGGATTGCTTTCTCCATTACGGGTGCTTATGATGCTACTGTTAAGAAATCTGTTCATGGCACAATATACTGCAATTTATACAAATTAATTTTCCTTATCCATCTTTAATGCATATTTTAAAATAAGCTGTGTTTTAGTACGTAACATAGTTTTATACATCGTTTTTTACAGTGCACGTACAGTATGTCTCAGATGCCCTAAAGTGTTGCTTACGTATGCAGCTCACTAAGTTTTGAAACAAATTACAAAAAGTGAAAATTTACAATTTACTCCAAGTGCTGTTCAAAAGGCCCGAAATCTTTTTCTGTCAGGGTGAAGACACAACAAAGACGACACTCGCATTAAGTACTGTACAAATGCAATCTACTTCCTTTGCATTCATGAACAAATGCCAAGGGGCTGGCAGAGAAATAAGATGGAGATAAAATTATTCTAAACGTATACACTTGAGCACAAGCATTGCTGAGCAACCAGCGACCGCAGTGGCATGTTTTTCTAGAGAAACCCTTTGAATGACAGAACATTAACATGAAATTAGCATAAACAAATGAGCGCTACGCAACGAAACAGTTCTGGCAGATGGGAATGGTGTTCATAAACGTGCATCATTTTTTTCAAGGGCTGTCGTGAAACTACAGTGAGTAACTGATCAACACTGTGTGTGGCCCGAGACATCTTACTAATCTCTCCGTCTACCTGCCGGCAAAACCGTGCTGGAAATACAAACGCAGCCATGCGCAAACTCTTCACTTGTCAACCCTTGGTCTAAGTTCTTTTATTAAAGCCCTTTGCACCTCATTCCGCCCTAAAGTCTGAATAATCAGAGAATAAGCGAGCGCAGGGGTGGCGAGGAGGCAAAGATGGTTTTTCATTTGGATTGACAGGGCGGTTTTATCAGCGCGGAGCACCTGCGCGAGGGTCAGAGCCGAAGAACCACACACAAGCAAAGCCGATCCGGGCAGTCACAGCTGCTGTAATTGGTTTCATTGACCCTTCTCTGATCGGAGCTCTTTGATTCTGAAGGATCTCTGACAGGTTGGGTCAGATATTACTTCAGCTGGCTCAGATGCCATCGGGGGCCATTGCTAATCTGCGGAGAGATCAGACACACACGCGCTTCCATTCAAATAGCTGCGGTTTAGCGTGAAGTTGTGAGATAGAGACAGACTTAGTTCTTACTCTATACATATTTATGCATTCATAGTTTATGTCTTCAAAATATAGAAAAATATTGATTTATTTAGGAAAAAATGAAACATAGCTGTGTCTGTAATTGAAGAAACCTGCATTTATGGCTATATTTGTGCCATACAGTACTTTACAACGATAAATAACCGTATTCTATCCGCAGCGTCACATTCTGTATTCAGTCGGCTGCTTCTCATATGACATTCTCCGCTTGAACGCATACAATGGAAGCAACAACTTCAGATCTGCAGAAATGAAAACAGTCCTCATGGGGGGAAAAGCTACGACACACGGGTCACTTCTTAATGTAGGTGAGAGAGAGAAAACGTACTGGCCGGAATATGAAGGATTACCTGTCAGGTCTGAAGGAAACTGCAGATATCTTTGAATGTGACAGTCAACAAAGCTCAGTAATGTGAAAGGGAATATTTTTGTTCCTTTATACTCATTAAAAATGTATACTTTGAGATCGCTTTACATAAAAGAGTGTGCCAAATGCAAGAATGTATATTATTGCTGAAATAAATCCACACTTGGAGGAGGTTTGGAATTTAAAGGGCAAAATGTGGAAGTCCACAAACAACGACACACAACCCACAAAGCAATCAAGCCAAAGGCTGTAATCCAAAAACACAACCCACAAGGCAGGCAAAAAGGTCGAACACATGGAACAAAGCAGTAACTAGACGACGCTCAGGAAGGGAGTAGCAAATACGTCACAGGAAGTGCAGATGCAGCCATATTGGAAAAGGCAAAGCTGCCACTTTAGGTTTAGCCACTACGTCACCCTTGAGCACCGAAGTACACACAAACACCTATGAAGTAGACACAAATAAAAGATGTCCTGCTTTTATTCGGCATGTTGT
Organism: Oreonectes daqikongensis; assembly: GCA_026939265.1. Lineage (NCBI taxonomy): Eukaryota > Metazoa > Chordata > Actinopteri > Cypriniformes > Nemacheilidae > Oreonectes > Oreonectes daqikongensis. The sequence goes on from JAOTQM010000031.1 coordinate 2,862,015, forward strand.
CTGCCAATAGGTTGTAATCGATGCAGAGTGTCAGAAAACACACATTTCCTTTTCCTGTACGAGATAAGCAGGTGCAAATAAGCAGTATGATTCTTACACACAAGTGGTGTGTAAATGTCTTCCCTGTAGAGAATGCTGCAAAGGTCTTCAGGTGGATACTATTAGATTACAGGCCGACAGTGGAGGGCTGTCTATTTAAACTGTCTATAGAGAAGCAATAATTAGACGATTCATATATTTTACAGGGAACTGTGTAAACCTTCATTCTATCAGGATGCAGTTACACGGTCGAGTTAAACACCATGAATGCAAAATCACAACAGAACACAAAGCTTGTGTGCTGTGAATGTGTAGAAACGTGAACGTGTAGACGTGTTGCTCCACATGCTGCTTGTTTCATCTTTATCGCACAATTTCTTTATCTCCGTGTACAGCTTTGATCTGTTCTTCTCACTGGATTAAAGATGTCTTGTCCTTCAGGGCATAAATGAGTATGAGGATCAGCTTCCGTTTTTATCTGGCATTATGATGACATCATTTTCAAAAAGAATGATGAAATATGATCTGTGAACGATTGGTTTTTGTGTGTTTGTGCTGCTCATAAAGGATCAGATCAGGTTCATATGAAGCGTGCAGGATGAACTTTAGAAACCTGGGTGATGATGTTAGTGATGAAGAAACATGACAGGCTGACACAAATTAACCTGTGCTGTTCGGTATTTAAGAAAAAAAAGGCCCCCATTGCCTTAAATTCGTAAAAATGTAAGCTCTTATTTGACAGAATTTCCAAATATTTTTGAAAAACAGTAAAAACAATGTTTTTAACCTGTTCAACATCACGGTTCCGTTTACAATGAAAACCTAATCTCATCATGACAAACTGTAAATCACTATAAACTTCTAAGCCTCTAAAATACACACCATTTTTTACAGTGTGCTTTGTAACTATTTTTATTGTAAAAGGCTATAATACAGACAATCCTGGCATCTGTTATCTGCCATTGATAGCATAATGCTTGTTTTAAACCATGTTGTTAAAAATAAGTAAATAAACAAATGTAAAACAAAAACCCTGTTGCTGATCCTTCCAAACACTATAACTTGGCAAATGCTATAACAGGCCGTGCATATGCTTTACACACAAGAGCAGCTCTTTCCATCAAGACAATCAATTTTAAGAGCCAGTTTAGAAAGACTAACTGATATAAAACTCTTCCAGTATCTGGTACTGTAGCTCCTCTTAACTCAACCTGAAATAATGTATTGCTTGATTAGCTGCGCAATTTCCTGCGACAGTTATGACATGTTCTCTAGTTCACTGGACTATAGATAATTACTTTCTCCTGACAGGAACTTGTAGCTCGACCATTAGTTTGCCATTCAAAGTGCTGCTTAAATCCGGTTTATAAGTGCTATGAGATATGAGAAATCTTATCTGCAGTGGCCACATGCTTTATTTCTTTCAGTTTTATAATTCTCTCTCTCTTCTCTTTGCTGTGCATAGAAGCATAATCTTTTGTACAGTTCACCTAATTTGCGTCATTATTCTATTCATAAAGTCCTTAAATCCTGACCTGTTAAAAGGTGACCTTAAATCGTGCGGGGTTTAGGGATCTCAACGTATAGATTGCAGGTATCAACAGCTAAATGCAGATATAACATGCAAATAAAACAAAATTATTGAAATCGGTGAAAGCCAACATGAATTCAATGCATTACATGCATCAACATAAAAAAAACAGACCACATTATAAAATCAAGACTGCATTTTTATTATAAACCAAAAACTCACTTCACAGACTATGAATCACATCATAACATTTAATCATATGTTTAGATTTAAGGTCATTGTTGTTACGGTTTACTTTAAACCATGCCAAATCTGTGTCACATGCACAGAGATACAAAGGGCTGAAAAAAATCTAACTTGAAATACGACCAATTTTTTTCCACGATTTTAATAAAGACTGAGGAGCAGACATGTTCCACATTAAATTAAAGTCTGTACTTTCAAAAAACACGGAAACCCGGATACATCATTCATGTTTAATAGTCAGTCAGTCCACAGCGAGGTCCATTTCAGTTATAAAGCGAAATCAAACATGTCCAACTGAGATTTTTTGATCTTCAGATAAGCCACTATATATAGACAGCAATCTCTTGAGTAAACTCACAGCAGAACCAGACCTGACAGCAAGTTCTGACTTCAGTCCCCCACCGGGGGTTCAGAAATGTACCCTAGTGTACACAAATGATGTATTTTTAGAATTTTAAGTTCATGGGAATATTGTGTTCTTGTGAAAGGCACTGTACGGATTCTTCCTACTGTACTAGGGGTTAGGGTTATATATTTAATAAATAAGGAATACTGTTGAATTACTCCATTTTTATAATATTGTTTAAAAGTGCAATGTGGAAGATTAAGGAGGATCTATTAATAGAAATGCAATATAATATACATAACTATGTCTTTAGAGGTGTATAAAGATCTTACATAATGAATGTTTTTATTACCTTAGAATGAGCTATTTCTATCTACATACACCGCGGGTCACCTTACATGGAATGTTTTTTGTGAATACAACACACACTTGCATTGCAGTATGAATGCATCAGTCGCATGATGTAGTCTACAGTACATTAGAAAAACATTGTCCATAAGCAAACATTTAAATCCAGACAGCACATTAAATATTTACTGCCCACTGTGTCACATTAACATATTCATTAAGACCAGAATGAAGAGATCAAATGACGGATGCACATGAGATTTCACAGGGTAAAGCTTCCAGCATATGAATGCACATACATATATATATATATGTTTTCCCCATGCAATTCACCTAAACCCTTTTAGTTCATGAGCCTACAAGACGCCAATTCAAACATTCTCTCCCATGATACATCTTTTCCGACAGCATTGCATGTCTTTTAAAAGGGATTCCCACAATGCACTGCAACAAGATGAAAAAATGCAGCCATAAATATAGTATGTCCATTATAAATAACCAACAACTACAACAAATTGATTAAATACTGAAAAGTAGCTTAAAACGTTGGCTAGGATGCTGACGTGTGCCACGTGGGACAGTCTCAAAGACACAAGTCTACTAGAGTGGAGGATCTCCTCCAAAACCCAAAGAAAAGCTTCTTTACTAACCTTTTGCTCACGGTTATCCTTCACATTGTATACGCTGAGCTTGAAGACCGATTCACTGTAAACGGGCCAATCAGGTGGGGAACTCACCCCAGCGAGAAACAGAGGATCTCTTCCTCCCTGCAAAGAGGAAAAGGACCAGAGAGTGAGTGTTTGAGGGCCATAAATGAGTCAACAGCCATCCGTAAACACCCACCGGCCTCATGCTACTGTAGATGGAAGAATTTTGGGTGAACTGTCCCGTTAAGTATTAAATAAATGATTATATAAATTGCTCAAGTCAAAACAAAATTGTAAAATTCCAACACAGACGTGGTCTTTAAATCACGACATTTCATAGACTGTTTGTTTGTCAAAATCGCATTCATCAACACTATTTGCTTATTTAATTAAAATTCATAAACTGAGCGGTCATGTCATGTTGAATGACTTTAAAGTTAAAGCGTGGTGCTCGGGTGTGAGGGCCTCAGGGCAGTATCATCTATAAGTAAAACCTTATTTAGCAGGGCATGCAGCAAGAAGCTTCAGATGGCCCGTTGAGATAAAACTCGCTCTGCATGAAAGATCAGGTTGTAGTTCTCACTGCTTATGTTGTTGTACTGTCTGTTGTGCTGATCTCAGATCTGTTCCTGGAAAGGAAACTTGTAATCATGCCTGTATTTACACGCTGGTATTTCCTCAGGTTGTGGTCGACGCTCTGGGGCGTGTCTGGAACGCGGCCCCTCGGGACGGGGAGCGAGACAGATAGCGAGTAGAGATTGGCTCATTAACACAGAGAGAAGTCCGAAATAAAGCCTGAGACTGGAACAGCTCTATAGTTGGATGCACCTCTTCGAACAGCACTTAAAGGGATGGTTCACCCAAAAATAAAAATACTTTTGTTTCTGCAGAACACAACGATATTTTGAAGAACGTTAATAAGCGAACAATGGCGGCACCTATTGACTTGCATTGGTTTTGTGCAATCGAAGTGAATGGGTACCCGTTTACCTCTCACACACACCTTCCCAGGGGAGCTTAGGGTATTTTACAAGTAAGCATCATTCACAGATCCAGATTGATTTTATAAGCTGCTTAATTAAAGAACCAGCAGGGAATGGGGGCTAAAAGGCCACAGCGGACCCCCGGTCAGGTCCGGAGAATCCTGCCAAGGTTACACGCTCAGCCATTAAAAACATTTACGGGGATACAACAGCACACTTACCTTATCCTCCATCCCTGGAAGTTCAGCGGTCGTGGAGGCGAGCTAAAACAAGTGACCAGCACAAATCCAAAGGCGCACAATCACAAGGTCAATACCATCAGCGGCAATAAATCAGTGCAGCGACGCAGGGGGAACGCTGAAAACTCTTCTACTGTGTGGGTAATGGTCAGTCCTCAGGGCTAATGGCCCAGTTTCAAAAAGCTGGGTTTATTTAGTGTGTGTGGTATATGCAGGAGTGGGAGGGTGGGGTAATTTAGACATGTCCCAAAGTGGCCAATTTGTTCTGTAATGCGCTGCCATGCTGGGCAGTCCCAGACACGCTCATATTTTAACCCTAACTGGCCATTAAATAGGAACGCGATACAAAACGCAAAGTAAAGAAATGATTTTGGCCAAAAACGACATGCACACACGCACACTTACAGAAGACACCAGCATGGGTTCATAGGCTTTTACCTCAACCAGGGGGTCTCAGCCACTGGACCATGCTGGTCGCCTAATTAGACCAGTACAAAACCAACACTGAAACAGCATTAAATGCTGGTCTAACCTGGCCTTTCTGCAGAGTACAAACACACACATGCTTTCTAAACACATAACCAATAAAGGCATTTTACAGAGCAGCAGGAGCGTGACGTCAAATCCTGCGTACCGGCCCCTCTTCAGCACCGATAAGCATTTTAAAATGGGACTTTCCAGCAGATTAAAGGAGATTAATCCCATGATTGAATCCCTCTTCAAACAGACACACATACATCTACAGTATGTAACCTGGGATAACACATTTACATTTAATCATTTATTAATCTGATTATTAAATGGTTCATTTTGGCATCTGTTGTAGTAAGCTCAAAATCTTACTGCACACTACACACAATCCAGTTAATGATCTCATTTACAATGTGAAACGTTAGACATTTTCTGTCATTCATTTATTTTAGTTAACAGCTAATTCAACGAACGAGATAATATGTATATGCATTATGTTTCAAAGAGCACCATGCGTTTGTCAATAGAGACATAACCTTTTGTACAAATGTGCTTGTTTGAATAGTGACCTATAAATACACAAATATACATACATACTGTAAACATACTGTATGTAAATAAAATGTAAATTTGGTGACATTTGACTGTGTGTTCAGATAGTTACCAAATGTGACCCTCGCCCACAAAACCAGTCATAAGTAGCACGGGTATATTTGTGGTAATGGTCAAAAATATAGATTTTTCTTTTATGTCAAAAATCATCAGGATAATAAGTAAAGATCCTGTTCCATGAAGATATTTTGTAAATTTCCTGTCATAAATATATTAAAACTTCATTTTTGTTAGTGGGTGCAGTAAATTCAATAAAAATGATAGAAAACACATCTACAAACTTCACTCGCTGCTGACACACCAAGTTTCAATATATAATATTGTCATATCCTAACAAACCATACATCAATGGAAATCTTACATATTTAGCTTTCATATGATGTATAAATCTCAAGTCTCATCAAAATAGTTCAATCATCAGAATAGGCACAGAAATGTGTGTTAAAATGTGCTGTAAATGAGAGATTACGATAGATTCAACCGGAAATTTGTACGTATTTTAAACAGTAAGGTTGATTAAGAACTCCAATACCTAAATGAACATGACTTTTCAATGAATTCAGTAAACCACCAAGACTCTACGAATCGCACTGTTTCAATGTTCAGATCAGTCGGACACAATCTTCAGCGTTCAATGACTAAGACATCTAAACCACCAGAGAGCCGACGGGGTGTCCTTCAGATTCAACATGCAGGAGCACAGACCCCAGCTGTTCTTGTGCAAGACCTCCAACTGGCCGAACGACCGCCTAACTGCTTTCAACATGTTCTCGCTACATAGAATTACATGTGTATTAACAGGAGAGGCCGGAAAACAGCTGCAGTCTCCGAGTACACCACCTGTCTATATTAAACAACAAAAGTGGGCCAACTCTCTTCAGAGCGCACAGCCCACACCTGCAGCTATTTTAGACAACTGCAATTCACAGGGATTCACAACATATATACCTTCTCATGCTCTAGAAATGCCCGAGGAGCACCAGGGATATACACCCCACAGCTTCTTATTAGAGGAAGCTCGGTCGCTTTCATAATCGGTTTATCTTCAGAGAAGATCGGATGCCACTCCATTTGAGGAACATCTCTCATCATTTATAAACGCAACAGCTGCTGGAAGAGGCCAGACAAAATAACAAGATTCCCTGAGACCGGGCGTCAAGAATGATGCATCACAAAATTAACAATCAGGTGAGGTAAAATAACAAAAGTTTGAGACAGATCTTTTGGGGAGAAGCGTTAAAACTCTTCATCAAAAAGTATGAACGAAACAAATCAAATGTTAAGAATTATGAGTAAATATTAGATTAGTAAAGCCTGATAAAAATATGGTCAGTACCAAGAGTTTGCGAAAAAAACTTAAATATCTAGACATACCCTTAGTCTCCAACAACATGACATGAAGTCCATTGCACCTTAAGTCCAAAGTTTAGTCAGTTTTTAACCAAAAGTGTCAACATTAATAACCTTCCATTACTGGATTAAGACTACTGAGCAGCGTACAATATATATTAGACGTGATTTTAGCATTGCTGCTGATCTACAAACACACGCATGCCAACTGCAGTCTGTGCGGATTTCAGAAACCTCTTTCCACCAGCAAATCAAATTTGAAGGGGAAATAGAGTTCTCTTTGTACACTCATGTGGGGCCAACAGTCCGTGTGGGGAGAGAGAGGGAGAGAGAGAGGGAGAGAGAGAGGGAGAGAGAGAGGGAGAGAGAGAGGGAGAGAGAGAGGGAGAGAGAGAGAGAGACATCCATGTGCCACTGGAGGGTGTGTCTGGGCGTGAGATATGGGCTAAAGGAACAGCCAGCTGTTGCCCTCAATAACACTCTCGGGAGAATTGTCAGCAGAAACTTGCTTCCCTCTCACAATAAATAATGTGTGTGTTTGTATTGTAAAGCAGGCGTATGGTGTGGATAATGAGGAGTTGTTTAGGGGTCTCTGTGTGGTATATGTGGGGACACATATAGGCCTACTTTACAAATAGCACAATGGTTTTGTCTGTGAATCCATAAACAATGATACTCAACCTTGGGGTGTACAGTTTATATACTGTACAGCCGTGGAAAAAAGACCACTCTGGTTTTGAACTGAATCAGCATTTCTTGTTTTGTGGAAATTTCAGTCCAGTATGTTAAATTCCAACAGAAACAAACCTCAGGAATGACAAAGTCACCCAACAGCAATGTGAAAGACTGAGAAAATGAAAAGACGCATTAAAGTTGTAAAGCTTTGAACTGATCGTAAAAAAACATAGTATTGTGTTGTTTAAACATGAATTTCTCTTTTAAGATCTGTAGTTATTTTTGACGTTTGTCCCGTATTTAATGCAACTAAAAACATTTTTATTTGGAATTTGGAAATGTTGTCACATGTCAGTAGTTGGCAGATGGAAACTACTTTACTTCACTTTTACTTAAATACACACATTTATAGTGGAATTACTGAAACTAGTTTGATGTGGTCTCTGTAAATGCATATATAGAAGTGATCTAAAACCATTTAGAGCCTTTGCTTTTTATTCTAATACTATTAAAAATTGGTAAAGTTTGTATGCATAGTTTTGCATGGACTTAAGTTTAGCTTTGCAAAGAATTTAAAGAAGCTTTGCAAAAACATGTGCAAAGCTTATTGAGTCAAGACTAAGGAGAATGACTAAAAAACATTACCATTTAAAAAAGATATTGTAGTTAACATCTGAATTATTTCAAGAGACCTTTTTCATGCAATTTTTCAGCATTTTAATAAAACCAATTCCCTGATATTCTGTAGTTTGTCAAATAATTTGGTCCAGTAAATACTTAGTTTGGCATTTTGTCCATTTTCTATCATACACCTCGTATTTTGATGGTTTAATACAACCTGAGGGGGCATTCAAATCAAATATCGCATCACTTTTGACCACTACTGTATACATAAAAATGCTAAATGAAATTTCAAACAATTTTTTTAAATTCTGACACTGGTATAGCACAACCATGCACCAACATGGAGTTTCCTGTCCTTGAACTCTGACCAACAAGCGAAAAAAGGCGAGCATGAAAACAATGCCAATTTTAACTACATATCCGCAGAAAACAAGAGAAAGTGTACGATATTGACCACGATTAACCCTTTAAATGCAGCGAGAGGTTTGTTTGTATCCACAGGAAGTAGGAAACAGGAACTCTGACTGGAGGCATGGAACTCAGTGTCTGGAGCTGATGCTGTGAGACGTGTCTCTTTTTTTTTAATTACAGCTGGATTTCTGTCAGCACCCGCTTTAATGAGGCTTTCACCCTCCTCTCCTGGTTTCCTCTAGCAGGAAAAGCCAGTCAGCTCTGGTGCTAGACTAGAAGAGGGATTTCTCTTTCATTTCCTTCCTGCTTCTCTTGTCTTGCTGTAGAACCGTACCACAACTGATCTATGTCCAATATGCAGTTTATTAGTGAACACCATAGCGTTCAAACTTGTAAAATATAGTGAAAGAAACACCAAGGTCATGGGTTTGACTCTTAGAAAACACATGCCTTCAAATGCTTTTGGTGTCTATGTACAAACCATTATAAATATAATTTCTATATATTTTCGAAATTATACATAAATACTGTAAATCATTATTTTGTCTCATTTGTTTTATTAATGACCTTCAGAAATTAATAGCATGTCTAGTCAGTATTATTTTGGGTTACCAATAGAAGAACCGCTAAACTTGAATGTGACAAAGTTACATGACACATTCAACAAATTGTTTATTTAATACAATTATAAAATATTAATATCAATTAATATAAATAAAATATAAATAGTTATCCTATTAGCCTATTAGACAGACCGAGCAACAAACACAGATCGAAAATGAACTTTGGGCCAGGCGCGTACGTCCAAAGAAACTGTCTATATGAAACAATCTTTTATGTAAAATAACTACCTGGTAACTAACTACTTTTTCCCAAGCTGAAGCTGGTTAACTGGGTATAGTAATAAGGACATATCGGAGCATCCCAGGAGGGTTGTATGACGTAGGTACCGCAAATGTTAGGGCAAACATAGTCTAGATCCCCCACTACCTCACCAGCCTCACCTCACTCAGTGTATTAAAACGGTCTTTAGATTCAAATGATTCACGATTCAAGTTACGCACAACATTATAAAAACCTTCCGGCCAGACATACAGCACAGCAGAGCTCCCGCAGCGTCCTGAAAACGGCTATGAAGAAACCACAATAAACTCTCAGCAGTTAGAGTTGAAATTTTAACACCAGGCACTTTAAAATCACAGAAAGATGTAAATAAATGTGTTGTCCTGCACAGTGTGGTTCGGTGTATATGCAGAATATGTGCGTCATAACGTTTCTGAAGGAACACAGGAATAAAATCTCATCTCTGCTATAGTAATTCAAACTTGATCTCACTTAGATCTGCATCCAGATGTCAGCTAATCCTAAAAAAGATCTGTGAATACCACAACAAATCTGACAATAAATGACTCTGTCCTCCAGGACAACACAGCTCATTTATTTATGCCCCTTTTACATTGTGTTTCATCAGATGTGCAACTTCTACTGCAAGACCAAAAAACCAAAGATCACACACACAAACACTTTATATCACAGTTATTAGTCAGGATCTAGACAAATTGTAAATTGTCAAATCCATAACGGTCCACAATCCTCATAAATGTAATTACAAAGCTTGAATATTGTCTCTCAGAAATGTGCATCCTTTTTGTCACATACATAACTCATGAATTCTTTCACAAGGGTCCAAATGAAATCTTCTGTGTCTAGTTTGTTTGCATGTACTTCGTGTAAATGGAAGTACAGTACTCTAAATACAGTAAGCATACAAAAGATGTTAAGATCTGAACCATTAACATCACCAAATGTCACGAGAGTCAATTTATTGAAATGTGAGATATAACCATTTAAAACTTTTTTGGAATGTGAGGGTGCAATAAAGTTTGTTGGCGTGTTTCCGGTCATTTTTGTTTGTGATTTTGCTGCATCCACTCACAAAAAGTTTTAATACATTTGCGGTAGGAAATTTACTAAATATCTTCATGGAACATGATCTTTACATAATATACTCATGATTTTTGGCTTAAAAGAAAAATCGATCATACAATGTATTGTTGGCTATTGCTACAAATGTACCTGTGCTACTTGTGACTGGTTTTGAGGTTCAGGGTCACAATGACAGTAATGGAAATGAAAAATGATAGGATCTTCTGAAAACTGACCCATCTAACCTAAAATCACACATGCTATCGTACGGCAAGACAAAATGTGATAGTCGACTACTGTTATGTCTGTAACTGTGTGTACAGGCACCGTTCCAAATCAGCGAGTAAATGACTTCATCCACACAATGACTCTCCATTCATCAAATTAAAAACTTAACGTTACATTTATTCCATAGAAACTAGACTCTTTAAAAAGCCACTTCATCAGTATTTTCGCACCTGCGAGACTGCCGCGCCATTACAACTATACAAAATGTGATCTTCAATTAGCATAATAATCTACCACTCTGAATAATATTAATGACATCTGCCAGTCCTTGGCGCGGCAATTACGCCACGCTGTTTATTTAATGTGACTGCAATATAGCGTGCCATTAGCATAGAAGATGAGTTTGCTCTGTAATTAGTTTACAACGACAAGCAACCTCAAAATTGATCAATCTGAGCATTTAGGAGAAAAGTGGGGAAACCCGTGCGATCTTTAAATAGGATTATTAATCCAGACAGTATCAACATTGCTTCATGTAAAGTGACATATTTGCATCCTCATTATGCAGCACCTGTTTGCTGCCGTTACATTAAAAGCATTGATTTGATCAGAAACACAGGCCTGAGAAGGACATGTGACCCAAGGTTTCAGCTTGCAGGTAAATCATCCAGATATAAAATCCTCGTCGTCCAGGCTGATGCAACTTTCTGGGGTGAACCTTTGAAGAAAAGTCCTCTTTGAACCTGCACAGAAACATTATGTAAGGTCTTTATACACCTCTGAAGACATAGTTATGCATTTATTATGTTGCATTTCTATTAATAGATCCTCCTTAATCTTACATGGTGTGCCAGCATCAAAGGGTTAAATGACTGAATCTAAATGTGCAAAGCTGCGTAAATTACACGTGTTCACAAATTTTTAAAGGTGTGACAAGTCTTTGAATAAATCTGAGAGGTGCTAAATGAAATGGCACACAGAGGCATTGACCTTACTAAAATGTTCATTATGAGAAAATGAGTGTGTTGGAGACAAGAGAAGCCTTTTTTCTCATCTTACTGAACTCCAGACTTTTATTGTCTGTCCCCGCTGAACCCAAACAAGGGATGATGGCGGTTTAAAATCCAGTTTGAGAATTCTGGTTGAATGGGTTTTACGGACAGATTTTCAGTCCAAATAGGTGTCAACAGGCGTTATTTGTGTACCTAAACTGCTTGTAAGCTGTCAATCCCTGATATACAGTAACAGTTACAGATGACAATCCTCATAATAAGTTATCAATCATCAGATATCATCCGGTAACAATTGGATACTATACATTACAAATGAGATGAAGGATGGTTATGTGCTTATGTCTGAGATGTCTGTAAATGTACAAAAGGCTTCCGAAGTTAAAGACGTTTTCAATGTGGTGACTTTTAGACTCTGTATGTAAACCCAAAACCTAAAATATCTTGCAGGCTTGAGAGAACAGCTGTAGCAAACGGAAATCCCTCCTTCCTGTTACTAAGCAACAAGTACAATGCTAATATTCTCCACCTGCTGAATATTTACTCTCTAAATGAGTGTTTTGGGATAGCGAATGTAAGACACTAGTAACACTTGGCATGATCTTTGGACAGAGACGGACCCCCAAGACTCCTCACCACGATGGAAATTTGTTAAAGATTAAATATTCAGTTTTTGCCATTTTTCATTACCTACTTAGTGCATATGTACATGAATAAAATAATGATTGGAATAATAAATGTAACCTATTTAAAGGGTCACGTTTATAATTCGCAGTGAGAGCGAAACCACAGCTCAGAAAGAACTCGGTTGGAATATATCAGCCATGGTGGCATCTAAACCGGTGGTGTCCGGAAAACTGCGATTCACGTTTTTGCTTCCGCTAAAAAAAAAAAGAACCGTTGAATATTTTCTACACGCTGGAGGAAGCTATTTTAAAGGAAAAGAGCTTTAGTTTTCCATCATCTCAAGCATGTACCTGATTTTAATCCGGCTCACTGAAAATCCCTGTGAGAATCGTCCCATAATCAGGACTAGTTTGGTGACTGATGGCAGATGACAGGGAACATCCGATCGATCAGATCAGAGCCGACTTGTAACACTACCCAGGGAATCAAATTTGGGTTGCCGTGGCAGGAGTTTGAGAATTGACTGCTAAACTAGATGGGACTGAGGTCCATCCAAAAGCAATTCATCAGCTCCTGCCTTCAGCTCACTAGAAAGTGAAGGAGAGAACTATAGTTTGTTCTGCCATCTCTATCTCAAAGCTTAATGTCTTTGATTGAGTCTATCAATAATGTTCTGTATGTCCGGTGAAGGATCTCCGCATGCTAGCTCATTTGACATAGACAGACCCGAGGAGGGTGATGCATGGATGACGGCTTTGAAACGTAATCATGCTTGGGAGAGTCTGAAACATCGCAGGTGTATACTGTACATCATACTAGAAAGAACCAGCTGTTATTATTATATATCTCAAAGGATGTTGCCACATATATGCCTTGAATCATATTATAGCTCAGATACTGGATATGACCAATTTTGAAAGTTTTGACCAAGGATACAGACATTTAACTCTTTCCTGCCATTGACACAATTTTCTGTCATTTATAAGACAATGCAGTAATCCGTGTTTTTTTACCAGACTTAGTAGCTTTATAGCTTTTATACTTTAAGGCAACATTTCTATTTTTCATTTAGTTTACTTCAAGTAATAATAAGGCTGATACTTTTTAATTTCAATTAACAGAAATGTTTAAGTAGTTTTAATTTTAGTAAATAACAACCTTGGTTTTCACTGTCTTTTGAAAGAGTACAGCACAAAGGTTTCGATCATCCTTTCGAATTTTCTTAGCTTTTTGTTTAAAATGTTTTTTTTACTTTCAAAAGGTGATACGTTCTGTTCTTTAATTTGATATATTGTATGTTTGATGCTTGGCCATCAAAGTTTTATGGAAATGTAAAAAAAAAAGAAACTAAAAAAAAAAAACTGTATAAATTGGATTGTTACACTATAAAAGAAGATATTTGGAAGGACATTTGTAAACTAACTATTGACTACTATGTTAAGAAACAAAACTACTATGGTACTCAATAGTGCCCCAGAACTGTTTGGTTCAAAATAGCTGTTTCTGTGTTCAACAGAACAAAGAAATTCATACACATTTGAGAGTGCGTAAACGATGACAGAATGTAAATTTTTGGGTGAACTATCCCCCCCAAAATAGTTAGCAAAAAAATGATGGTATGGTAACATAACAGTTTATCAAACATAACTAATAGTCCTCAAAACCAAAGTGTACCCATAGAATATGTTTAGAATATGAAAACTAGGCAAAAAGTAGGAAAAACTTTTACAGGTACATTTAACATGTGTGACATGCGCTCCACAGCACCATCTAAAGTAAACGACTCCCTGAGCTTTTATTCTAGAACGTGTCACCTCTCACTGTCAATCTCTGTACTTTCGGGATACAGAAGCTGTAGGTAGCAGGCACCTCAGTAACAGAATGTAATGACTGCTGCTGTAGGTGTATAAAGAGAGAGATCTATCTCTATGAGTCCGGGTAATTAAAGTGCCCCTGCTGCTTCTATTCAATCAACAAAATGCCATTTCGACTTTCACAGGGAGCGATCAGAGGGGACGAGAGTTCGTCTTCACTTGTAAACGCTAATGTGAGACACAGCAGATGTAATTGGATGATGCTTGCAAATGGTTTGCGGTGGTGACCGTAATACTGACCTATCATCCCAACGCTCGCCAACTCATTTAAAGGCGCAGAACATCGTCGGGCGGTGTCTGGGACTCTAATCAAATGTCTTGATGGATTCCTGCGAAAGAAAAAACTCATTTATTTAGTTCATAATGACATATATTTGTAGTTGGTAGCAAATTAAATCTCTGCTTGTGTGTGTGGCTATTCGTTTGTTCAATATTGGGCGTGACAAGCATAAATATTAGCCTGCAAAGTTTTTAGTTACCCTCCCGCTCCGCTTAAAGGAACAGTTTAGCCAAAAATGATCATTTACTAACCCTCATGTTGTTTCAAATAAGTATTATATTATTTCTTCGGAGCAACCCAACAGAGATATTAGTCAGAAGGTTTGTTTTCCCATATACGAGGAAAGTGGAGATTTATTTCAAGTATTCCGACAGTCATCATTTGAATGCTTTTTGAAGGCACAGACCGAAATGTAAGCCCTCATTCACTACAATTGCCCCATTGGAGCTCTGAAATATAATTTGTGTTCAATTAAAAATAAAAATGAAGTTTGTTTCCAAGCACCATTGGTTCTCATGTCACCATAAAAAGAGTTAGATAACAAATGAGAGCTTCAGTCGATCTACATTCCTTACATGGAAAATGCTTTCAGCAAAGAAAGAAAATAATACACGGTTGGAATGACACAAATGTAAATACATGATGACAAAATTTGGAAGTGAAATTCATGAAGTGCAGTTCTTGCTGTCCACAACAAAGTAAAGAAAATGATAGGTTACTAAACAAAAGTCTATACTGACGCCCGGTTTGATGGGTTCTCCGAACAGGTGCATTACTCTACAGAACGCGTTTTTTATTTTTTTGAGAACAAATGCTTCACGCACTTTTTCTTGCCGAAGGCGATGAGGTGCGAGTAATAGTTGACGGGAGAGGTCACGTCTGATGTCAAACTTCAGAAATATGAGGTAATATTGCGGGAAATACATAAATATAGACCAAAAAAGATACAATTCCTAAAAAGAGATTGACAGAATATGAGAGCTCAGATCAATGTGGCTTTGAAGTAACAACCGGTTTTGAATGTGAAGTCAGCGCGGGGCATGACTCAAATATATTTCCCGCTATGGCATCATCGACTGAGATATAACCTTAACTTTGTGGCACAGGATAAGATCGAAGACTTATCCAGGCACAAGTCCAGGTGTGAGGTCTCCAAATCTACAATCCTTTTCCATCAAACATCTACATTAAATAAGTTTATATCTGGAGGGCTTTACAAAACAAATATATTCAGTTTGGTGATGTAACTAAGCGTCACAAGTTTTAGTTCAAGTACTATATGTTTTCATAGTTACCTTAACAGATCAAGGAAAACCCTTTCTGGGTTTTTCAAAGAAGTTAATTAACATCGTAAGAAACATTTATGCATTCTAATGTAAAGCTAATAGGAAGTAGCTCGATCATTTAACGCCGTCATCCGCTTGTCATGTGAAGACTAATGACTCCAAATCTCACATGATTGATGACAAAGGCCATTCTGCAATATGCAATCCGTCCGCAATATATCCTACAAATGGCTGCGTATGTCACAACGACTGCATTCATAAATCTGAAGACTTGATTGGTTTCCTCGGTGTGCGCGCACAACCGAACGCACCACATGAACCGTCTGCAGCTCCACAGACAGCTCATCGCTTGTGTTTAACTGCTCCTGAAGAATTCTGCAGATTTCCATGTGAAAGAGAAAATAATAAAGTCTGTGGATGACCTGGGCCGAATCATATAACCCATAAGAGAGAAAAGTCAAAGGTGAGATCTCTGAAATATCTCAATGATTATTTCTCGATATCAAAGACATTAAATGGAGAACAAATGGAAACCTTTGCTTTAGTGTACTTTGTTTGTTTGTCTCATATATATATATATATATGTACTTAACGCAATATCTGAAACTTTGTATTACTGGAACTTCTCATGAATATTGCTTTGCGAATGGCTTGCTGTTTGGATAAAAAGCGTCTGCCAAATGAATAAATGTAAATATTTTAGATATTTCTCCTGAGAAAGAGCCAGAAATCTCACAAATGTCTCAATTAGTTTTAGAAAGGAAAGTCACAGATCTGTAATTTAATGATATCAATGAGATTAAATGGAGAACATATGGAAACTTTCGCTTAAGTCTCATGTGTCTTAGCCAGAAATCTCACCAATGATTTCAATATTTTCAGATTTTAAAATTTCACAAACTGAGATCATATTTTCCAAGTATCCAAACAAAAGTCCAAATTATTATTTCAATATGACCTCAAAAAATTTTATGTTATTTACCCAAATCCAGATTATTTTACCTACACTATGTATTTTAAAATGTTGTAGAAATAAAAAATAGTTGCCCTAAAAGTACAATTAAGTTGGCTTTACAAGTCACATTAAATTAGTATTTTACATTTTTACTTTTTTTATAAGTTGCAGCAACTCACACTTGCCACAATTTTGTAGAAGTGTAGACATAAGGATGAGAAATATTTGAGTTCATATTGAAATCTTCAATATTGATTTCTAAATGCAAATCTGAGCTCAGTTTGTGACATGATCTGAATCTCTGGAGACATTTTGAGACAGAAGAAAACTATAAAATAACAGCCTCATGCAAAGCATTCTGGAAACCAAAAATTAGGAAAAAACTAGAAAAAGGTTGATGAGGATTTTTGGTTCCTAGAATGCTTTGCATGAGGCTGTTATTTTATAGTTTTCTTCTGTAAACATAAAGACTAATGAATGTTTAATGTTCATTTTTCTTTGAACAAACTGTTGCCAATAAATTAGATAAATATAAATCTACAGTAAGTTACTGGCAAACTACTGCATAACTACAGCAACATTTTTTACAATCTGGATAAAGAGACAGGGCTGTTACCGGCTCAACTCGAGGGATCCACACAAATACTCCAGCATGCGCGGTCTGCTGCGTTCCTGTTAAAATCATAATTGCAGCTTTATTTTAAATTGCAACTACTTATTGGCAAACGAACAAGCACAGAAAAACATTCATTTCTAATGAGAGGGACACAGGAAGAGACCTTCAGTGGTATAATGATCGTCTCTCTTTCTACAAGCGCATTAGTGAAAACTCACACACAAATAATTATTACAAATATCGCACTCCCCGAGGACAAGCTCTAACCAACCGTGCTTCGCCGGTGATGAAGTTCTCATTATGTCTGCGACTCAATTGAGTGACCTCAGTTGGTCCTATTTGATTAACAAGTACCGATGAGAGGCCAGAGAGCAACGTCAACGTATTTATAACCCACATTCATAAGCATAAACAAGCACGCACACACACGGCGAGGTAATACGCATTCTCATGTGCACTGCACTAATCCGGCCGGACGGACGATCCATGCCAGACTTCCCCATTTATTAGGGAAAATACGAGAGCTAATGTATGCAGATGTTCAAGGGATGTTTGCAATGCATTACTGATGAATGCATCGGCGTGACCTCATTCCGCACGACTTAAGTATCTGGACTTTCTTAGAAAGCTTCTGGATGGAGACATCGGGGCATATGCTTGCGAGGTAGAAAGCTGTATTGGTGAATAGAAATGCAAAACTCATTCCTGTCCTAAAAAGCCGAACCTGACCCGAAACGAAAAGCCTGAGATTGCATCGACTCACGTATTGTTGCGGAAGAGTCACGGCTCCAATCTGATTCCTCTTGATTGCCCCTATCAAATGCTTATCCGGTTTCATGAATAGATATTACATTACTTCCCAGACACCCAGAGGGAATCCGGAGGGAATGCTTTTCATATTCACTTTCTTCTGCAAGGCCCATTTACTTATAAATGACTGTGAAAAGAGGATCATGGGAAATTTCAGGTCTCATTCAGCACATTTGTACACCGGGATAGAAACACTACTTGCGCACGACGTGACTCAAAACACTTCACGGCTAGACTCGTGCCCCATTACCTTAACAACACGTTAACAAAGGCAAAATTTGTGCCGTCGCTCGAGGGAATGTAAAGGTATACTGACAAAGTTCAATACAGGAAAGTACTAAAAAAGGATGGATTACGGAGCAGCGAAATTTGCGAGAT
Source organism: Oreonectes daqikongensis (assembly GCA_026939265.1). NCBI lineage: Eukaryota > Metazoa > Chordata > Actinopteri > Cypriniformes > Nemacheilidae > Oreonectes > Oreonectes daqikongensis. The sequence goes on from JAOTQM010000031.1 coordinate 2,880,527, forward strand.
TACAGATGGATACGAAACTGAACTACTTTTATAGATTTACAGTAAATCTATAAAAGTACCTGACAACAAACAAATATTTATTTGAACTCTCTTACTCTGGATTACAGTACAAAGAAACGAGACACCGCATGTTGTCTATTTAAAGACAACTGTTAGCCCAAAAAAAGAAGTCTCCCTAGACACCAAAAACCAATCTGACCTCATAGAAATTTGTAACTGGTTTTACAAGATGGCTTATTCGTATGAAGTGGATCATACAAAAATGTATGATTATTAGAAAAAAACAATACAGAAGCCCCACCCCTAAATCTAACATCACTGGCAAGAAAGCAAATTGTACTAAAACATACAAATAAGATCGTACAAATTCATATGAACTAGCCACGTTGAAAAATAGTTATAAATGTGTTGGAAAATCCAAAATATGAATGAGGCAGAATTTTTCAATCAGAACATGTTAAGGCAAAGTCAGTGGCTAAAGCATAAAATCTCCTAAAAATCTGGATAGTTACCATCATGTACAACTTTTTGCTAGTAAACAGCCTCACTGTTCAAGGTCTCTTTAAGGCAAGTAATCCCATTTGGCGGCCATATAACATAACGGCTATTTCAATCAAGTATACTTAATTTAAGAAAGACAGAGAAAAACATATTTCTGACCGAATGTTAAGCCAGACATCAACAGTGAATGAATTACTTATAATACTGCAACACTGCAGCATTGGGTTGAATCCAACCTGAGAAAATGTTTAATGGATTAAAATAACCCAGGATTTGGGGTTTTTGACCCAAAGCTGAGTTGAAAATAACCCATTATATTTCCAATAAAACAAAAATACATAAATCTGTAAAGCCCCTCCCACAAAGAATCATTAGTCATTAATGACTGATAATTAGCTCTTTTAAATTAAAGGCGGGTCTTCCTGTACCAACAGCATTGCACTTTTTTTCCCATTCATACTAACAGAACTGCATCATTTTGTTCATATCTACCATGTTCCACAGCAGGATCAACCCTAACCAGCATAAACTAGCACAGATCTGTATTGAGATTTATGCAGGTTTCAGGTTAAACCCGATTCGTGCGAGAGCAGCTCTGAGCGTCTTCTACTGTTGATCTGAATCTGTGTATATCTGTTCATTTGAAATGTTTGTTGAAATAATATTGCCCCTGGCATCATTAAAGAAAGTTTTCTAGGCCACCAAGTGCAAATGTGCTTATGTGTGCACGGAAAATCTCTCCTCGGAAATACAAACAAATCCACCTTGCGAGTTGAAATGTGCGGCTGTCAACCCGTCGTCTCTGTTTGCTCTGTAATTACCTGTTCAAAATGCTGCATTGGCAGAAAAACACCAATGCTGTGTGCATGAATGTGGTTATTGTTACTTATCTTAAATAACTGTCTAATGGCATCGCCGCTCAGCAGCTTTCGGCTGAAGAGCAATATGCAAAGAGCCTTATTTTACAGCAATGAACATGTGTTGACTTTGGTTGTTTGTCTACTTTGTAGATGACTTTGTACTTTGCAGAATTTGAACACAACAATTCTGTTCTTTAGGCAAATAGCACTCATTACACAACTTCACAAATTTTAAATCTTAATGCTATAATAAAACATTTGGTAGACTATACCCTTTAATGCTTGAATAAACAAGTCTTTAATTTAATTTCATCATACTTACAATTCTTGCTGGGATTCTTCGTAAAAAACATGGGGCATCTTATATTAGATGGCTTTTGAAACCAGCCCCGCATTGGGAATTTGTCTGCTGTTGACTTTGCTGCCTATAGGTTTTGGAACCGAGCCGATATGAGAAATAAAAAATGTCTGTGCAGAAAGAAAAACAGAATATCTTTGTAGTGAAGAATGAAAAGATAAAAAGACGATGCCCAAGTGGATTTACTGCACTCGCAGACATCAAGGCATTCCTAAATTACCTGTCCACTCGGCTTTCAATAATTTCTGGGTGACACGTCAATCTTAAAGTGCAGCGTGTGTCCTTATGAGAATAAAGAAGAGTAGAGTGCCAAAGCTGCATCAATAACAAGGCCTAGATGGAAACTCGAGACATTCTGTGAGAAACATTTATTAAAACATGAAATTGATGCCTTCTTTTTTCAAATAGGCCAAAAGACTGTTCAATGTTATTTGCTTACTGGTATGAGTAGGTGGTATTGGGGGGAATTCTGGAGGAAATTCTATTGGACAAAATGTTTGAATGCAGAATAAATCATCAATTATGACCATTCTGATTATTTCTGTAGGATATTGCAGATTCTGAGTTGGTCTGCCAGTGGTTCTGCACCTCTAATTGGCCTTCTGCCCATGTGAGGGATGCTGGGAGATTTATACTCCCGTGCCAAGGTTTTGGGTGGCCAACAGGCAAAACATAACAGAGATGGAGACAGGAGCACAAATGGAAAACAAACACCAGAGGAAAACACTAAGTCTCACCTGCTCCTGGTGTGTCAATTTAATATTTGCCCACAATATCTGAAAACTCAGAGTCAAAGGTGGCACTTTGGAAGTGGAGACAGTGGGATCATTTTTACTTTTTTTACTGAAAAATGTTTAGCTTAATGCTTGAAGCCTTAAAAAAAAAAAGTTAAATGCCAGGACTTGGCAATTGAATTTATAACTTAGGGGATAGTTCACCCAAAAATGAAAATTCTGTTATCATTTATGCATCCTCATGTTGTTCAAAACTATAGGACTCTTTCTTCTGAACAACACAAAAGAAGATATTTTGAAAAATGTTGGTAACCGAACAACGGCGGTACCCATTTACTTCTATCATATAGACACAAAACCAATGCCAAAATCAATAGGTACCACTATTGTTCTATTACAAACAATCTTAAAAGTATCTTCTTTTGTGTTCTGCAGAAGAAAGAAAACATACAGGCTTGAAATGACAAAAGAGTAAATGATGATAGAATTTTCATTTTGGGGTGAACTATCCCTTTAATATGCCAATGTCAATGTACATTAGGAAAACTTAACACAAAAATATAACCTTTCATTTCAGTCTGTTTCTCATGCAAAGTAACCGTACAAAATTAAAATATACTACCAGTCATATGGACAACATTATATTTTTGGTGCTTTGCAAAATAAAAGATCCACTTAAGTGTAAATATGTAATATTTATGGAGTGTTACAGACAGACAGTTTATTAATCCCCGGTGAAATTTACAACTTTTCTTCCCTATTCCCAGCTCATGGCTGAGAAAAGTCAAATTCCGAAAGTCAATTTCAAACTAAAAAACTTGACGAAGATAGAATTTTAGAAATGAGCAAGGTATAGGCAGGAAAGTAGAAGAGATGAAGAGAAAGTGGTGAGGCAGGAGAGAATTGATGTTCTGTACACTGCACGACTCCAAACATCAATCTGTGCCGGGAAAGAGAACGTTTGAACGGAGGTGCCAGGACCAGTATTCAAAATGAGCAGAGCTTCCGCAAATTCAGGCTCTGGAAGAAAAGCAATCAGTCAAAGCCTGAGAACAATCTCACACTCATCAGGTGTGACAGGAAGATATCTGGAGAGAGAGAGAGAGAGAGAGAGAGAGAGAGAGAGAGAGAGAGAGAGAGAGGATTAAAGGAATAGACCAACCCAAAATGAAAATTCAGTTATTCTCCAAATTACAACATGACCTACTGTATATACTGTACATGTACTGCATATCTGAATATATACAAAAAATAGTTAATACTGGCCTTGTGTGATGAGCTGTTAAAGTCTATATGACTTGCGCATTATATACATTAAACGAGTCTTCTGAAGCCATATGAGCAACTGAAATTTAAGTGAAAATGTAAATTGTTCAAATTATTTTTTTTAACTATAGTGCAAATATGTGCATATACAGTCCTGAGCAAAAGCCTTGGGCACATGAGATGCTTCACCAAGAAAAACAGAATTGAAGACAGAGTTCTGAGACAAGGAGCACAACAAACGGTTTGGCTCACACAGAGAACTGATCCCACCATCATTGAGTCAGACTGGGATTACTGTATATAGAGACCAAAAACTGAGATAGCCTCAATCCATAAGAACTGAAGTGGGAACATCATCTCTGCTGGACAGCCTTAAAAAAATGTGTGTGAGTGTAAAAAAGAACTAAAGCTGCTTTAAAAGCAAAGTGTGGCCAAATAAACAACAGATAATCTATTTGTGAAATTATGATAGCCAAGTACCTAAAACTTTTCACAATACTATAGTTTCTAGGCAGCTTAATCCATGCATCTTGGAGAATAAAATAAAACATTCACAAATGAATGAATAGTGACCAAACAAACTGTTCCTATAAGAGAACAGTAGAATATTCCAAGGACATAATGGAAAATATAACAGAGAGAAAAATATCAATTAGGACTGGACCGGAGATAAAAGTATCAGCGAGAAAGGAAAGATTTGAGCGAAGTACGATTTTCTCAAAGCAGTTCGTGTAGCCTGCTGGTGAGAAACAGATGAATAAAGGAAAAAGTGCAGCAAGATTCATTTTTTAAAAAGCAGACAGATTTCATATTTCCCTTCCTGCACTGACCTCATTATAGAGTTCAGAGTAGAATCTGTCAAACCCAAGAAGTGCATGCCCCAAAAGATATGATATACAGATATTTAACAATAATACAATATCAAATATAACAAAACTATTAATGATAATTCTGTTTATTGCGGCAGGAGTGATGTAAATGATTATATAACTTTATACACCGTGGGTCCTCTTACATGGAGTTCTCCATGTTGTTTCCACAGTAGCCATCTTGCCATCTTGTTTCGGATTCTTGTCTGTCATTCATCTTGCAGGTGATTAGTTTAGTAGCTCAGAAATCTCTACAGAGTAAATGAATGTGACAAAGACTTGATGGAACCATGATGGCTGAAAAACAGGAACACAAAACACATGTTCCAAAATCGGTCCATTAGGCAAAGACACCTTTCATTTCTCAAGTTTAGCAGGAAAAATGCACCACAGAAGCGAAGAAAACTTCTGTAAGCCTGTGTCAATAACATTGACGTCCCATAAAGAGGAAGCATCGCAAAAACGGAGAGATAATGATTTCAGGATACAGTCAGGAGAGGATCATCTAACAGTTGCACAGAAATGCCTCTGTATTTGGGTGTTCGGTTCGTGCTCTTTATTGTGGCGTTTGACAGATGAGTTTAATAAAGAGGCTTGTGGGCAATGACCCAGATGAGGCCTCAATCTGACGGGTGTTACGGGGGAAAATGGCAAGGCAATAGAAGATTGTACGGGTCAAGTTTGGTACAGCTGCAAGGGTAAACAGGGTTTAGGTCACACCATCAAGAACAGTCACAGCGGGTCAAAGTAGACTTTGCCAATACGGCAAAAACTGACGATAAGCAAACAATGATCAATACTGAAGGATAAATTGACAAATGATGTAATTTGTCATTAAGTTACACGAAAACATAGCACAACCATTTGGTAAAGGAGCAATGTCCTGACACAGGACAAAGATGTTGTGACGTTTTCACTTCTTTGCCGAAGGAGATAACATATTTATGAAACGCGCTCTGTAGAGCAGTTTGTCCGTTTAGGGCTACTGTAGAAACAACACGGAGAATTCCATGTATGGTGTATGTAGATAGAAATAGCTCATACTTACATAATGGAGCGTTATGTTTTATTATCTAAGGTCTTTATACACCTCTGAAGACGTAGATATGTATATTATTATTGCATTTCTGTCTACAGAGACTCCTTAATCTTTTAAGTCATAACCAAAAGTGCAGTCAATTTGTCAAAGTACAGCTCACTTAGACATTTTGAACGCTAGATGATACTCTCAAAACCCAGAGTTTCCTAGACAAAATGTGTCACGAACAGCTTGTTCTGCTTTAGACGGCCCGTCTTCAGGCTCAATTCTCCATACTCTTTCTTCACTCATCTAAATGCTTAATGATGAAGTCTGCATCAGATCTCTAACACACACACACACACACACACACACACAGCGGAAAACCGACAGAAGCCAAACTTCTTGCCACACTGGGAGGGACTGCAAAAGATTCATCATGGTGTCAGAAACATTACCTATTCTCTTTCACTTCGTCTGTATCGACATCATTCCTTGAAAGAAGAATTGCTCTTCTCCCAGCCTCTCTGCTCGTGTCTGTACCTTGAGCTGCAGAAGACAGTTATGACAGATCTTTAAGCTCTCAGAGCTTCTTCCCGAACACACACACTGAAAGAAATTAAACAATATACAGTTTTAATCAGTTTATAGTGTATTGGGTTTTTATTGGAGTCACTATTGTCTCAAGAGTTGTTGTTAGCAGCAAAGATGTAATACGGACAAAAAACAAATGCTCAGTTTCAATTGCAAGTCACATTGTAAAGTACCATACGCAACGTAAAATCTACTGATTCATGGACACAAAATTCCCCATTTTTTCCATGTCAGTCAGCACAACCTTCAATATACAGACAATATTCAGGGAAAGTCGTACATATTTTACGAGCTAACCCTTACTCCACCCCAAAATCACTAGGCTGATCTTGCTAAAACTAACGTATTTTACTCGTAAAATAGGTACAAATTCCCATCAGATTGCATTGATATATATTCATACCTATGAAAGATACTTCGTATTAAAATACATTAGATCAAAAGTCATGCCGAGTGACACAAAAAAAGGGGAAATTGAACGTGAATCATATGAAATTTCGTGACTATCTCACAAGTTCCCGTGTTAAAATATTTGTATTAAATTTCCCAGTAATAAATAACCCAATAATAAATTACCCAATTTGTATTTCATGCATTTTTAATGCTAATGAAGGCCACATTCTACAATTAAACTCTAGAACAAAGTTTTACAACAGAGCCAACCAAGCAAACGCACAAACTCCACCCACATCAACTACATATTAACACAAAACACACACTCAGCACAAGCTTATATTCTGCACCCTCTCCTGTTTGATGTACTGAGTGAAATTGTATTCCCTCGCTGGGTTTGTTTGCTTTGTTCAATGTGCCTGTCATGGCAGTGAATAATCAAACAGAACAGAAGAAACCATTCAGAGTTTTTCTCCTGCTGAGATCAATAAAAAAACATTTCATCCAGCGGAATTGTGCCAAAGTCCTCCTGGTACCTCCAGGTGTAGGCTGAAATGACTAATGCAGGTCCCGAGGCTTTGGATGTGAACTTCCCAACATCAAAGCGCGGTTGGAATGAAGTGAAGTGTTCACACCTGTTTATGTCAAACACAGAGAGGATTGAAATTACAAAATTGGATTTTCACATATTCTGGGAAAATGTTAATGTTGTCTGTCTGTGCAAAACAAACTCCCCTTGGTATTGCCAAGGCTTTCTTGGGGTATCCGAGTGGTTCCTATGTGGTCTCCTAGCCCACATCAAATCTTCTGGTCACTTTTTCCCTCATTTATTTCAAGCCCAGGATTTTTTATTAAATCTGTATAATAAAAAATAAAGCACTGGACTTAACTTGTCAACGCCAAACAGTAACGCTTCATAATGTAAGATCTTTATACACCTCAGAAATGCAATGTAATATCCATAACTATGTCTTCAGTCGACAGATCCTCCTACTGTAATTATTACATGCAGATGCACCTTTAAGCTTTGCACTTGTGAATGTGTAAATAAATGTGAACTCATTTATTAGATGGGTGGATTTACTCGACGTTGAACATCAGACTGTTTGCTTTCCACTTTTAAGAATGTGATTTGTATTTAATTAAACTAAGCACACACATCCTACTCCGATTGGCTTAAACGTTTTGCATTAGAAACAAGACACTTGGCAAGAAACGGTCTTCTGCAACTCCCATAATTAGATGTGTCATATGTATGACTGCTTTTGATTTTAATTTACAAAATGGCAAATGACAATTAAAAACAGACTTCCTCACTCCGAACAGCGTTTGCCATAATTAACTCATGTTTGGACACGGAGAACCGTGAGCGCCACTTGTTTGTACAGGGAACAAATCACGCTCGCTCAGGCACAAAATAACTCTGTGTTCCTGTTTCACACACCTCATAATGTATAGTGACAAACCTCAGGCTCGGATGAGCCATGCTGGCACAAAACAGCATCACCTGACAGCATCCCGCGACCTCCAGCATGCCCTTCTGCATCACGACGGCCTGGCGCTCGGCTCAGACAGCGGGAGAAATGTGTTTCATCCATCCATGTTAAAGTCCTGACGGGCCATATGCCTACAGTTCCCATGAGCCCGTGTGTCACGCTGAAGGGAGGAGCTGCAAGGATATGAATTTTTATGAGTGAGGTCAGGCCACTGTGTGGAGCGAGTGATGGAGATGATAGGTACTTTATAGCACACTAGTCAAAGTTCTTGATTTATGACAGAAATTCCTAAATGCACCTCATGCAGTGAAAGCATCACATGATGAACGCAACCCACGAATCGCTGGCACATTGAGCAGTATTTTAACACCGAAAATCTGTTTTGTGCACGGTGCAGAAGCTCTGAGAAGAACTTTGCATGCAAAGCCTATTGTTTTTTCCTGGAGAAGCAGTGAGGCATTAAACTTGCCACATGTTATTAGAGACGTCGAGGCGAATTTGGCAGAATGTAGGAAAGCAGCTAACAAGCAAGCGGCACAGACCGCAGAGACTTCAGAAAAAAGGACAGGCGATGTGAGAACACAAACGCTCGCAGCTAACCAAGCTTGAGATATAAGGGGTTATAGTTGTAGTGGCTGCAATGCAATTTAAGAGAACTAATTCTGCATCCCTCCAGCAAAATGAGCAATGCTAAATACACCTCGCAAACACGCTGGCGGGGAAGTTAAAGGTCAGATGCGACCCAAAGCCCGGAAAGATTACGTGGAATACCCCCTGGGTTTAGATAATTCACTGAGCACAAAGGCTAACAGTCAAACCTTTTAATATGCAAGGAAATGTTCCTTTGACCTAAAAAGCAGGTGCGTGTGATGTCATATGTATGCGAGCGAGATTGTGCTGAAGCAGTCAATGAGCGGTGCGTCCCCTCACGGCAGGCTTGGCTCTCGACCCTGTGGTAGATTTGGCTTTGCTCCTGGTCCAAGTAATTGCTCCCTCAGATAGAGCTGCAAGGGCCTGTCACCTTCTCAAGGAGACGCCAAGGGAACCAGAGGACAGCGGCACACAGGCATGGTGGTCTTCTTTTTTTATCGTTTTTTCAGTTTATTGTGTGTGTACAGGTTTTAATACATTGTGTATTAAACATCTTAAACATACTAAATGTAAAAATGCAGAAAGGTTTGTGTAGGTTGGGTTTAGGGGTAGGGTAAGGGATAAAATAAAATACACATATGTGTTTTGTTTATTGAGTATCCATTTGGTAATGTGTTGCATCTTAGCGGCATCTAGTGGTGAGGTTTGGAATTGCAACCAATGGCTCTCTCCACCGCTCACCTCTCTTTCGAAGCACTACGGTGGCTGAAACAGGACAAAGATGTCGTCACAATTTCGCTTCTTTGCAGAAAGGGATAACGTATTTACGAAATGGGCTCTGTAGAGCAGTTTGTCTGTTTATGGCTACTGTAGAAACAACATGATGAATTCTATGTAAGGGGACCCACAGTGTATGTAGCTCATTTAAGATAATAAAAACATAACACTTCATTATGTAAGGTCTTTATACACCTCTGATAACATAGTTATGCATATGAAATTGCATTTCTGTCAATAGACACTCCTTAATCTTCCACATTGCACCTTTAAAGATAATATTAACATTTACTAATATATTAAAAGTCGTATTTGTTAACATTAGTTAACAGCAATTGTACAATTAACTGGATTTGCATTAACTAACATCAACAAAGATGAATAAATGCTGAGACATTACAGTAGAATTATGGAGGAAAGAAGTCAGATTTTGCATGGTTGAGGCTGCAGTAATATCACAGGCTCTGTTTGTATGGGGGACATTTGTTATGTTTATTAGGCATGTAACTGCGTTGTGAAATCAGGGCGGTCTGGTCACTCGCCCGTGCTGCATTATTCAGAACACAGCACATAAGCTACTCTAAATTCTGTGTGTGTCTGCTGGCAAATGTCCTGTAACGGCTCAAACTCTAATAGCTTTCCACGGCATATGGAAGCCCCATGATTAATCATATTTGGGTGGGGACATTTGTACCAGACCAAAAAAAATCCACCTTTAGCAGTTTTCATAATAATGTTGCCAAACATTTTTTTTTTTTGGTCTGTCGGGGACAGAGATTTCTCATTTATACTTAAGATTTGCTTTACCTGACCTACAAAAACATTAATTATTATTGGAAAGCCTGGGGGGTTGCACTCATTATTCTACAAAATGAGTGTAAAGTGTTCAGAAAAGCTTATACTTTAAGTCAGTTGGGGATGGGAGGAATGGAAATGTGTTTTCAGCCTTGTCTAAAAACAAATCAAACAACTGTTTAAATTCCATTTTAACATTAAAATCTGCCTTCCTACATGAATGTCAATTATGCAGAGAACAGAAATGACCATGACTTAAGCAATAACTTTGTATTTGTCCAAGCGCTTTCCGATGTTTGCATACATCTTGTATAAACGAAAAAACATATTTGCTGCCCAAACATTTATTATGAGCCCACTGAGACATTTAATGAAACTCTTATACACAAATGTCTCAAATGTCTTCATTGAACAATTTCTTTTTAAAAAGGAAGCCAAGGCAACTGACTGTTATAATGAAATGTCCTAGTTGTGGGCTTTAGGAAAGAAAATGCGAACGGTTTTCATATTCGTTTTTGTGCTTTTTAATTGACCATTTATCAATGGAAAAATCTGAGACCGAAATAGGCTCCATGTGCATAATTAAAACCATATCAACTAGAGCCGCAAGAAAATATAAAAATACTTTTCACTGAAAAACAAATTGTGGAAAATGAAAGAATCGGGCAACACAATACGTATATATTATATGGTTATTATATATATTATGAAATATTTAGGATGTACCCATGTTTCAAGTCAGCAAGAATCTATTAAACCCCAGTGAATCAATCCCATTGATTGGATGATAAAGACGGCAGGCGGGTGTAAAGGAGATGAGTTCACGGCGGACCGGAAAAGTTTTCGCTTCACCGCCGGGCTCTGTCACGCTATGAAAAATGCATGAGACCTGCTCGGCAAGCACTGTGACTGTTTTTTCATTTTTTAGCAGAATAAAGGCAGATGAAGGAAACGGGACATGCGGCAACACTTAACGTACAAACGCTTCGCGTGGATTAATGTGACATGACAAAGAGCAGGGAGGACAAAAATTTCTCCCAAACATTATTAGCAATAAACATTATCTACTGGCAAAAGAGCAAAGTCGTAATCCAAGAGGAGCGACAATATTTTTATATTTTATGCTAAGCGCTTCTTGCCGTTAGAAGGAAATGGCTTAATGCAGTTCAATATACTGAGATCATAACCCTGGAAGACACATTTTTATTCCACCTATTGACCATAAATCCTGTCCACAGGAAAACCGAGGAGGTTTTTTCCTTTGCAAATGCGTAAAGGCATATTTCACCTAAAAAGAAAATTCCTATAGTAAATGCAAGCTCAAACATATTTCCCAAAGTGCTTTACATAATATAATAAATAATACATCACTATCTCCCAACATTTTCCAATGTCACAAGCATGAAAACGTGCAAGAAAGATAAAACCGCCACGTCCACGTTCCATCCAGACCCTTTCAAAAATTCAGAGAACAAGCAATTACAGATGGCTGTGATGAAAAAAAACTTGAAAGCCAATTAGAAAAGCAGCAGAGAAGAGGGAAAGTAAAGGGCCGAGACTCAGAAAGCAATAAAAAGCTGTTGACACGGATGAAGAAGTTAACAATAACTCTAGTTTGGTACACATTAAAACTGTACCAGGCCATGTGCATGCATTGCATCATCTTTCTGCCGAGACGCTTACTATACCATTCAAGCTTCAAATCACTCCTAATTCCTCGTATTCACTTTGATGGACGGCTTACGTTACGTCTGATTCTACTGTACGGCTGTGATGGCATTTCTATGAGTGCTGTTGCTTATTTGAGATAACACTGAATGTACGCACACCTGGCAACAATGCCTATACAAAAAATAAGCATACTTCAAAATTTATTTATTAAGTAAAGTTCAATTATACTGTATGTTATAGAGTATACTAATATCAATATTACTAGTATACTAGTAGTATACTTGTGTGCGATTTCAATCCTACTTGGGAGTAAATTATCACACTTTTTAGTTTATAAAAGTATACTTCTACTTCAGGGGGACAGTAGTATACTTGTCTTGTGTACTGCAGTGATACTTAAGCATATAGTCAAGGGTATACTAGTTCAATAGCTGTTTTTAGTTTGTGACAGACAGTACACTGTGAAATATAACTGTAAGCAAACTATGCGTAACATCTGTGAAAGTTGGTAAGGGTGGGTATGGTAATGCACTCAGCAACCTTTATGAAGAAATACAGTTATCAAGATCAATAACACACGCCAGCAAAAGGCTGATGAAGAGATTTATCCCAACAAAAATAAAGCAATGACATTATCAAACCAGACTATCCAAAAAAACTCACCTATGCAGACACAACACAAAAACACAAGGGAGTAAGTAAATCATTCTTAGAAAGACTCAGAAATAATTTCCACTTTAGTCTGCGAGTTCCCTTCGGACATCCAGTAATTGATTTTCTAAACCTCTATTGTCATCAATCTCAACACGCTCGGTGCTCTCTCAGCTTTTTCTGTTATATCCAAGCAGCTTTTTGGCCCCAGGAGGCCCTGATACCCCACTCTGCACTCAGACCTAAGATGACTTTACTTTCCAAAACTACTCCTAAAGGGTCCGGTCTAAATGCCCCCAAATATATTAGATGAGCAGCGTCACAGGTGAACTGCCTAAGTAAGGAGGAATTTTAAGGAATCATAAACATGCTCCTTATGTCAAGACCGTTTAAGCTGAGCTGCATAATCATGCTACCTTGTAGATGTCTTATGGCCAAGGCAAAGCGGAAAATCCCACAATGCATTGCATTTGCACAAGAAATAATGTGAATTTTCAAACAAGCTGAGAAATGTGAGATTTTTTTCTGTAAAAATGTCTGGCATATTTTGTTTGTAGATGCCAATTGAGTTGAAATGTTAACACGTTTGAAATGTGCCTTATGTGTCAAAATACTTCCTACTGTAGGTCAACTGTATAAATAATGTGTGGAAGCTTTTCAGCTTATTCAAATCTTCTTTCACACTTGGTAATCTTACATATCGTCGCTGTGCTTCTGAAACCTTGGTTGTACAAATTCACAGTTTTTCAGGAAATGTCAAAAAAAACCACTGTACTTTTTACCACTTTTTATTGGTTAAATATTCCCAGAGACAAACATAAAGGGTGACTAATAATAATGATGTATAGCAAAAAAACAGGAAATATGAAAAGATTTCAGGAAGACAGATTTTCTTTTGTACACTGCATATCTCCCAAAACTCTACCAATTTTCAAAGCCGGTTCCCTTGTATTCCTCAGCCTCTCTTACATAATAACATTATAAACGGTACACCTGATGATACTAACTAGATCATATTGCACAAAAGAACTAAAGAATCAAAATCTATAGGAGACTAAAAAACTATACAACAGCTCTTCTTAGCAACAGAATTTCTATTTAATTTGCCATTCCCGATCCTGCTGTGCCCGGACAATGTGCAATTACAAGGTAATACTTTTAATTGGGACATTCCTGAGCCTTTGACAGGAGCATTTCTGTACCCAAACCAAGAGTCCCTTAAAAAAATCCACTTGATAAGCAAATAGTTACTTTAAGTAGGGAAAGGCATTGAACCATTTTAATTGAGCATGGATTTTGACTTTTTCTGTAATGCTAAAGCAATTCAGCCATAGCATTTCCTCTTCAATGACACGATGACACATTTTGGCAAAACTAACAGCCAGTTGTATGTATGCGTGTGTGTAGAAGAGAGAAATATTCAGATTCCAGAATGAGAATTTGGTACCTTAAGAACTCAATTTTACAGGGAGAGAAAAGCAGAAAATCTTTTTAAAAAGGAGATGAAACCATGGCACACTTTTTGATGACTGGCCTTTGAATAGCTTTTTGCATGTAGTTACAGTCTTTACTACATAAATGCCATTCGAACGAAGTTGTGCTTGCTGATTAAATCTAGTCTTTTTATACATTTCTAAAATAATCTTTTATTAATAAATGTAACCATAAACTAATCAATATTTTTCATAGATGTTTAACAAACACCATCTTATGTCTTTTTGTGCAGTGCATATTTAAAGCCTTTCCAAACTCATTGTATAGACCCACAGGACATTGGCTTTCAAGATAAACAATGATCAGTCTCAACAATTGAGATCAAAGCTACCAACAGGACAAAATGTTATAATCAGGCAATATTCCAAAAAGGCCTCTGTCAGCAGGAGGAAAAACTAACTTAAGCATGTTTTTAATATCTCTTTCTGCTCCAGTCCAAGAAATAAATGAGAGCAGGAACATTTTATCGATATTACCATCACAGGCTAATAAAATTCCTAATGTGATGGGAATTCAATGGAGTTTTTTAACAGATCAATATCCAACTTTTCGGGCAAGAGAACTAATCAATCACCTGCGGTTATCGATTATAAAATCAGGTTGTGCCAATAAAAAGTGCCGACGTTACCAAAGAGATATTCGTCACAGCATCCCGCTCCATCTGTTGTAGACACTGAGCCAGCAAGGCCAATATAGAAGCCTTAAAAGAACGTTTACAAGCTTCAATCGTCAGAAAAGCGACACTTCAACACACAATGCTTATTAGCAATCTGAGCGCTCTAGACAAATAATCTTAATTTAAAGTAAATACATTATAATGAGGACATTAACACGCACACCTCCCAATCCTTAAAACAGAGACTGGTGCCTATTAGTTCGACTGGAGAAGTCAACACGTCCGATATCATATTTCATTCTGACTGGACTTTTTTTCAAGACACTGCTGCTTTAACATTTCCTCACCGTGATCTCCGACGGAAGACGGGCGAGTCTGGCACAGCGGGAGAAATCTGAAGGTAGATGAACATGCAAAAGACCAAGAGCATGAGGTTCTTCTCAGATGTTTCTCTCCGGCCATCAATATTAAATGAGAAAGCACAGTACAGTCTCTGTGAAACTATGGGAGGCATTTTCAACATTGAGTGTGGTCAAAGAAAATTCATGAAAATTATTTACACACCCTCGTGTACATTTTGACAACTCTGACATCATCCAGCGTGATTAGCGGCTGTCGTTTATGATTTTATTGAAAATATTATTCAACTTCAGTGAATAATGACTTTTATTTTGTGAAATAAAGCAAAACAACACAAAAAATGCAGCAAAAGGATTTGAAATGACATTGGCGGGGTGAGTAAACAATGACGATACAGAACGGTTCAATTATAACAGAGAATAACTGTGAAATATGCTCCCGACCTTTTCCGCCGTCTCCGATATTAGCAGAAACGAATCCATACGGCTGAATCCATATCGTTCTGAAATGCCAATGCAGCGTCACCGAGTGTCCACAGACGCACTAACTAGTTGCGCAACGTACAAAGGTAGACATAAAAAATGAGTTGACAAAGTCTCAATAATAATTCATGAAGCTTCAAAAAACCATGTGAAATACAAAAAAGTATTTTTTTATTAAATTAACATTTTGGGACATTACAGCAGTCTGCTAGAGAGTTTGTCTCTCAGTACAATGATTTCAACTGATGTCCATGACATTGCACAAGCTCACTGGTGCTGAAATACAAGTTTAAATATAGAGTAGAATCGAGATTACAATATATCCATGGCCCGGTTCTATGAAATGGAAAAGAGGTATACTACACACACGTATCGCTCAATCACTTGGACACTGAGAAGTTGTGAAGTCTCTGTAATACTAGACATCGCAGGATGGTTTTGAAAGCCTGGAAGTAATGTTTACCTGAACTTCATATTCTTAAAGGAACAATTCACCCAAAAAATACAAATTCTGTCTTCATTTACTCACCCTCGAGTTTTTAAAACCTGTATAAATTTCTTTCTTCGAATGAACACAGAGAAAGATATTTGGAAGAACGCTTGTAACCAAACAGGTCTTGGCCACCATTGACTACCAAAACAGAATTTGTGCCCAAGGAGATTTCCACAGAACCAAAAAGCTTCTTTTTTGTTTTATTAAATATTTACTAATCTGACTATGCTTTCAGCCATCAATAAGAATGTGGTACTCCATTATACCACGTTTCAATTCATTCCGCAGAATTCTGCATGTTTCCCCCCTCAAAACAGCACAGAGAAAGGGTTTCATCTGGGCTACAGTAGCTATATCACTTAGCTGAAACACAATGTATACAGTAATGATCTCATTTAGAGATGCAGTGTTTTTGCTCGCAGGCATCGAGATAAATCTTGCGTTACACACCAACCCCTTTTGTGTGAATGAAAAAAATCCTGCACTATGGAGGGGGTGCTAGCATCACAGGTAAACTATACCATATAAAACCCATTTTACTTGATATTTCTGATTCAAAGCACAAAATGGCTTGAGGGATTTTACACAAGTGGGTCTGTAACATTAATCGCTATATTTCTTCTTTTGATGTAGGTCATGCTGCGATGATGTCTCCATTTCTTTCAGCATTGATTTTATAAACTAACAATTCAAAGGTCTATAAGCCATGTTGAATCGAAGTCGAATTTGAGCCGTATCTTAGTCGTTCTTGAAGCTAGAAGATCCAAGTTTTTCTAATGTTAAAGAAACAGTGCACATTTAAAGAAACTATCTAAAAGTAAAAATTATAGCATCACCCATCGTGTAATTTCAAAACTATTAAAAGGAGAAGACTTTTGACTACCATTTTTACTATGGTAGTCAATGGTGGCCTAGAACTGTTAGCTTGCAAGCATTCTTCCTAATATTTTTCTCTGTGTTCATCAAAACAAAGAAATGTATACAGATACAACTCAAGGGTGACCAAATTTTTATTCTTGGGTGAACTGTCCCATCAAGAACAAGGAATATAAAGATAAATACAACAAAAATTATATTAGCGCCACCACCAACAGACTCTTACATTTGGAATGACTTTATTTAGTTATAGTTATGATCTTTGATCTGAACAGACCTTTAGACCTTCTCTGTGGAAAATAAAAAGTTATATTTTCAAAGATTCATAATGGAAGACTAAAATTCAAACAGCTCCAAAAATGACAATAAAGGCTCTTTTTTGCTTTTTGTCTAACAAATGTGACCCTGGATCACAAAACCAGTCTTATGGGTCAATTATTTGAAATTGAGATTTTGAGCTGAATAAATTAGCTTTCTATTGATGTGTGGTTTGTTGGGATAGGACAATATTTGGCTGAGATACAACCATTTAAAACTCAGGATTCTGAGGGTGCAAAAAAATCAAAATATTGAGAAAATCGCCTTTAAAGTTGTCCAAATGAAGTCCTTAGCATAGCATATTACTCACAAAAATAAAGTTTTTATATATTTACGGTAGGAAATTTACTAAATATCTTCATGCAACATGATCTTTACTTCATATCCTAATGATTTTTGGCATAAAAGAAAAATGGCTAATTTTGAACGATGTATTTTGCGCTATTACTATAAATGTTCTCTGGCTTCTTAAGATACACAAGTATTTTATAAGGATTAACACATTTGAAATTTGGGTTTGAAATAACACAATGATGACAGAATTGTTATTTTTGATGAGCTGTTGCTTTAAGGGCTTTACAGCAGTGCCGTTTGTGTCATAACCTGCTTCCTCTCATGTTAAACCTCCCGCTCTGAGGCAAAGCTCCTCTTTCCGCCTTTAAGCCCTGAATTATTCAACAGATTTCCCTGAATGTCTTTGTTTTTTGAAGATGTTCTCCTCAAAGCATTTCTCCTTTCTTCTCCCTTTCAGGAAAGCCTTCAGTGAATTCATTTTTCATGTGAATCTTATTATAATGTGAACCATCTGCTCATGTTTTATGAGAAGAACCAGTAAATCCGTCAATACATAAGTGTGATCTTGATTCGTTTGAGGCGCATGGTTACAAGAACAGATTGGGAGGTTGTACAGTACAGAAGGCCAGCAGACATACTGACATATAAAATATATGTAGAAATTAAAAACGGTGCTCCATGGAAAGTCACATGGAAAACCACCTACAGGTTTGGAAGAACATGAATGTGGGTAAATAATTGCCGAAATCATTCAAACGATCGCTTTAATTGTCTTCTCATGCATGTATTATTAAAAACTGATGCGAGCAATTACCTGTTGTTCTGAATGCGTAACCTAGCGTGCTATTCATATATTCTCCGCCTGACTGTGTGTGCTGTCATCTAAGATAACTGCGCTTTCCTCAAACCAAAGAAAACACAAGATGATTATCGAAGGAGCAGGAGAAATTTTCCCAGATAAATTGCAGATGCCGTGAGTCAGCTGAAAACACAGCACTATCTGTGATTGCCTTACAAACACCCTGCAGGATCCTATCATGTTGCTCCTAAGGATACTTTGAAACCCACTGCATCATCTATTAGCCCCCACGTGCACATGCAAACCTGCAATGGGCGATAACTCATGCAGCGTGATCTAAATATTCAGTAAAACTAAAGAAACATGCTAGAAATGTACCTCGCAGGTGTTTGCTCCGAGTGTGTCTGTAACAGGCCTACAGAAATGGCTTTTTTATTCATATTTTAGTCCATAAGTTTAGAGTACAAAGATATGTGTAACACAAAAGAAGATATTTTGAGAAAAGTCTGAGCGTTTTTGTGTCCATACAATGGCAGTCCATGGTGGCCAATGTTTTTTTGGTTTCCAACATTCTTCAAAATATCTTCTTTTGTGTTTTGCAAAAGAATGAAAATCATACAGGTTTGGAATGACATGAGGGTGAATAAATGATGAAAGAATGTTCTACTACAATAAAAGTAGAAGGTGGATATATACATCATATGAACATTATGTTTTATACATTGTGATTCATGTATAATAACTGTTTTTAAAGCAACAACATAAACAAATGTTACTGTACATGCACGCTTTTGTTGCCCAAACTTAACTTCCGGTACACGTCCAAACAGAATCTCTGCAGATTATTTCTGATAACAAGCAAAAGAAATACCAATTAAATAACATTAGCTAGCAAGTATAGCCAGTATTATTTTGGGTTACCAGTAGAAGAACCATTACTTAGCTAAACTTAAATGCAACAAAGTTACACAACCCGTTCATCAAATTGTTTATTTTATTCAATTACTATACAATATTTAATTTATATTATTTTATATTAATATTTTAAAGTATAGGCATTTATATTATTAGCTAGCCAGCCCGATCAACAAAGAGGACCGAAAGTTAACTTCAGGCCAACTGCGTGCGTCTATAGCAATGTCTGTTTAGCAAGCGAATCATTCTTGGGTTGAAACTTTTGACGTATCAATTAAGCCGACTTGGAAAGTCTGAAAGATTTGTTTATGATTTACACTGAATTGTTACATTCATTAGGCCATACTCACTAAACAGAGAGAATACATTTATAAAGCTATAGTTACGTCTCATTAAATTGAACGTGACAATTTACGAAAGACTTTTCATGCGTGACGCCTATCCAACCGAAAAACTTCGGACATGTCTGACCTGAACTGAACAGCTCAACAGCTTCCTTGTGACTCGTAATGAGCCAAAAAAGAACAAAGAATTGAACTGATGAGGTGAAGAATAACTTGGCAGTGTGATACAGCAGATATCCCAGCATTTGTTTATTTTATATAAATGTATATGTTGC
Source organism: Oreonectes daqikongensis (assembly GCA_026939265.1). NCBI lineage: Eukaryota > Metazoa > Chordata > Actinopteri > Cypriniformes > Nemacheilidae > Oreonectes > Oreonectes daqikongensis. The sequence goes on from JAOTQM010000031.1 coordinate 2,900,367, forward strand.
TAGATACATTTGATAATTACCTGCTAATGCAAATTCCTAAAATAGATTTGCTACTGTACGTCAGCATCAGTGTGAATGTGCGTTAGGAATATAGATTACGATAACACAATGTACCAGCATCACTGTATGTGCACGTTGTATCTGATATGGCAGTATCTGATACTCAAAGACGATACTGCCAGCAGCACGCAGAGAGACAACCTGAATAACAAACAGCTCAGAAAGGCTGTATAAAAGATGGGCTTTCAACCTTACAATCAATCACTTAGCCAGCTGGCCACCGTAGGTAGCCTAGCTTACAGAATTTAATGGGTTCAGAGGTCAGAAGGAAAGAAACAAAACATCGTAGGAACATACAGCGTGACGCAGCCCCCCTCCCGGTAGCTCTGACCTGCTCAACACATTCAGAATCTTACAAAAGATTTCTCACCTGCCGGTCGAGCTGGTTTTGTGCCTCACGAGGTGTGGGGAGAAATGCGGCGAGTGAAAGTTTGCGACTGGGAGAAGAGGCTCGAAGTATGTTCACGGCGCTCGGCGTGGGGAGATTCTCAGGTTGACACTGACGTTTCAAGGTTACTGGAGCGTGTTTGGCTGTCAGGAGACCCTGAACAAGACAAGGGTTGAGGAGTAATCACATTTAGTTTCACAAAACTGATTATATGAGGTAGTCATTCACCTTCAATGACAGTCAATGACCAAACACATCCCAAATAGAGCATCTTGCTTACTGTATCAGTACCTTTGAATGTCTTTCATTGTGTAGAAAACGAAAAAAAGGACAAATATTTTTTTTTATAATAAAGTTTTATTTACTAAAGTAAAAAAATAGGACTTTATTTAATGGGTCGGAAATTGATTTGGTCGTAAAAAGTGAGCGTTACCTACCAGAAAAAAGCCAGGTGGTTGAAGAGGAGGGGCTGAGAAACAAGATGGTTTTGTAGCATCAGCTGTAACAGAAAAAGTTGTATTTTAAAAAATTATAAGGGCTGTTTTTTGTCACATACCACAATAACTGTGATATTAATAATCATGATCATGATTCAAAGCAACAACATCAACAGACGATACTGCGCATGCATGCTTTTGTGGCCCAAACTTAACTTCCGGTACACGTCCAAACAGAATAGAGTCCCTGCAGATTATTTCTGATAACAAGCTAATAAATAACAAATAAATGACATTAGCTAGAAAGTTAAAAGTATGTCTAGTCAGTATTACTTTGGGTTACCAGACTTAAAACGTAAATGCAAAAGTTATACAAAAGAACAGAAACCCAAAGTATGCACAATTAAAATTGAATTTGATAGTATTGTTTATATAATTAGTGGCAATAAATATCGTAATAATTTGTTATTATGAATTTTTTGTCCATGATAACTGTGTAGTAAAAATCTGATATTGTGACAATCCTATTAAGATCTATTGAGCACTAGAGCAACGCCACCATCTGTACGAATAAAATTAAGACTGCTTATGAGGACAGCAGTCTACATCAGTATTACCCATCTTTCTGACAGCTACAGCAACAGAAGATAATGACCCATTGAAAACTCTTCCGGGGAGGAGGGTGTAGCGATGGATCCTGCTTTTTCAATCGGAGACGAGTACACCGTTGTCCACGCTTCTTTCCTCTCCAAGCACTCTTCAATTCCCTATGGTATGAGAGAAAATCCAATTACTTTTCAAACAACCCCAAAGGCACCAAATGGTGCTCGGCTTCTGCCAATTATCTCTCATTCTCAAGGCTCCTTCTCTGTGACAGACACACGTTTCGAGTGGTTGGGACGATCAACAGGTCCGCCGACAAAACCCCCTTATTTAAAGATCATTTGATATGATTGTGCCAAGAAAGGTGAGAAAACGTTTCGTCCGTGATCTGAAAAGTTCAACACGTCTTAAAACGACAACAAACCACATGTTGCATAAAGACAAAGTTCTACAATAAAATCAATTTCTGAATGCTGTATTCTGTTTTCAAACTGAATTTTGTTTCTAGACCAACAATTATTCAACATTAGTTTTGCATATTTCTATTATTTTTAAGCAGACGGTTTTCTACAGAGAGACACTTTTAAAATAACCCGCCTTCATTCATACAATTGTCCCAAAGTCTATGCTAACTATTTTCTGATGAGCCTAACAAGCTCTTTCACGCCGCGCCAGGAGAATAAAAACTAAATCAATAAGGCGGTATACACTGTGAAAAACAAGATTCATCAATTGTATTCCCCGTGCCCCATGATAACAGTGCAATTCATTACAAAACTGATGTTGTTATTGACTGTGTGGTAATATATTACACAAATGGAGAACAGCTCTCATTAAAGATTCGCATACACTACAAAATACCGATACGTACCAGAGGCCTCGGACAATAAAGAATCGTCGATGGCGGGGCTTCATTTATTCATGAGGTTAAACAATTACCAAGTCAGACGAGAGTGAATCACACAGGAAGTAAGTCGACCTGCTGCAGGAAGTAAATCACACACAGTATTAAACAGGCCACGGACCAATCAGATGACTCCACATGTTTTGTGCTAATTCTGTGCAGAAGATTGGAAATTGACATTTTTTCTGGAGACTAAAGACATCATCAAATTAGACAAGATATTTTATAATACAATTTCTAAATACTAGAAAAGGTATGTCGAAAACTTCATTACACCTTGAATTTTAGTTACATTTTAAAAAAAAACTTATTACCATTGCATCCAAATTTACAGCTCACAAGGTCATTGCTCGAGTTCGCAAGAGCCCCATTAAAGTCAAACAAAACAAAAAAAAGCATTTTAAACTTAAAACCAGCTCCTGTTTGTTGTCCCTGTACAATCCGTGTTCAGGCATTCTCTAAGTCTCCTGAAATTGCTTTACAACAAGAAAGCTAAAAAGAAATTTAGATACAAAATCTTAGAAAGAAGCTTACAGATGATCAGCCATTTAAGGAGATGAAAGGTTTCCCTCTGTTTGCAATTGAGGAAAAAGAAAGGTTCTGTCAATATTCAAGCTGATTTGAGACAGACTCTTACGGTACTGCCTGAGTAAAAGCCTTCAGGTTTATTTAGATGAGGCATGACACGGCCAAACCGATCCGTGCCTCCCTCTGGCTGCCACTGTAACGATTAGGCACAGGGGCGGGACTTCTGTCAGGAGACACAAAGAGCAGGAAAATCTCTTTTCACAGAACTACAGAAATGGAGAAGAAAATCGATCACATAAATGAGAGGAACGCAGAAAACTGAGAAGATGAAGCATTGAAAGAATTGTCAGTTATTCCAGTTCCTTTACACAAACTATATACTGTTCCATTAAAGGATTGTGTGTCACTCCAACCAGATCTAACGGGAATTCCTACGTCTTTTACGAGTTTGCTAACCTTTATGAATTCGAAATGAATGTGAATCGCACAAAAACCTAAGATCATTGTATTTACAATTCCGAAACTTAGGGAAGACACAACTACCAGAGAAAATACCAAAACTTCAAGGAACGACTAGTGTTATATTCCCTGATTATAACAGCAATGGTTTAAAGTTGGAACAAAATCATGGAACAGTCGGACCGCAATCATCAATCAAGAGTTTGTGGGTTAATTCTGCACCAGAGCAACAGCCCACAAAATACACATCTATATATTACACACAACATTTTACACACACGCAGCATATATCCTAGGCTTACTGTAATAAATGTAATGTACTCGAAAGCCTTTAAAAAAATGTTTCTTTTTATTATAAAGTCATTGGAATTTACAACACGTGTAGCAGTGGCAAATCACACATCACCAAAGAGAGTTCATTTAATAAAGTTTAAAGACGCTATAGGCTATAGATTTGTGTGCTGGAAATATCTAATGAGATTTTTGAACATCAATACCACAGCATTTAAGAAATAAAACGTTAAGGGGATTTCAACAAATTGTGCAGGAAATTACTAAAGCTTTAAAACGTATTGGCTACGTTACAAAGGCATAAATATCAAAAAGGGATTAAAAACTGAGTTTTAAAGATATCAAGCTGTTTATCTGGTGTAGCAATAAAGCTTTGTGGTTTCAAGAGAAACTATATCCTTTAATTTGGCAGAATCAAAAGCAGTTTTCCCCGTTGTTTTACTGGAATGAGCCAGTTAACTCACAAAATTATTAGCTCTTTCTTGATAGTGTCGCCTCATTCGTCACAGATCATAAAACCAAAGTCTAACAAAGGTCACAAAGCTCTCACCCTGGTGGCTGTTAAGATTGGTCAATATAGCTCAAATAAATTATACTGTATCTTTATATTTATATTTCGGATTTATTAAAGTTGATTCATGAATAAGGCGGCACAATTTATTCCTATTTTATATACAGTTGCCAACATGAATCTATTTATACGTTCTTATCGCAATACAAGTAGCTCTACAAAAAGGGTAAAGTACCATGGTACAGTGATTGTAGTACTTTGATGGGCGGCAGGGACGCATTTAGTGGAAGAGCAAAGCTTTTACATCCCCACACCTAAAAGATTTAGAAACGTTTCTCAAAAACATCATTAATTGGTCTGTGTTTACAGGACCACTTGAAATGAAAACGAGTCGAGTCAAAGAGAATCATTTATTTGAAATAACCATCAGTAAGAGAGACAGATAATTGGTTTCATGCTTTACCTCAAAAGAGGGGTGAATGCTTTTTATAGGGACTGTATGGCAGCTGGATTTCTCTCAACAATTACTCTTTACAAGTCTGAACTGACCAGGAGATCCACTTTATTGAAATAACACACATTTTGAAATGTAAAACGCTGTTCATGGTGGCAGTTTTTCGAGTGGTTGTATTGTTGTTAGTTATAGTGGTTGGATGCTAATATTACTGATGGCCTGCAGCTTTTGAAATCATAAAACTGGGATGATGTCACATAACAAAAAACAAAGAATCAGCTATTTTGCCATTAAAGATTAATATTCTGCATGAGAAAGTGTTTGCTTTTTTTTTAGTGCACATATTTACATTTAAAATATTATGGTGGAGGCAAGTGTAGACAGTAAAATTGCTTGCGGTAAGAAAGCATTTTCAATGTTTTTCATCTACAAAGGCCAATCCTAAACAAGACTTCCAAATCCAAAAAGGTTCCACTACACTTTGCCACCTGTCAGTGCGAACGCTCTATAAAGTTCACTTACTCAACTTTGATTTACTATCTCCTTTTATCTAGCACAGGGAGAAAAAACGAAATGCAGGTCTGTAACAGCATAAGGGTTAGCAAATAACCATTTTCATTGTTGGCCTTTACACTGAGCTTGTTTAAAGTTACAAGGTTATCCTTTTGAATCCAGAATAATCCATTTTTCTTAATGCAGCAAAAATGTATAAGCAACTGTTCACACATTTGATGGGGCGGCAGAGAGAGCAGACAACAGTTAACCAGATACTGTATACGAATTCTCTCATCCTCAGAGTTTCCTCGTAGCGCCGCCGCCACCGCCGCCTGCCCCTGGCATTTCAATGCTCCCTCATTAAATCACAACACAACACTATATTAATGACCTGTCAGGACTGTTAACATTTTTATCATGTGAATTCTTTCAAATTGAGTGAATTTTACAAATGGCGGCCACCAACCACCGCCACACTTTTTTCTCCCTGCATTGAATTTAAAGCCAGCCGAGCCGCTGTGCATTTGATTCGGAGAGAAACATGAAAAATGGCTATATTTATGACTTTCCGAAACATTGTTCTCAGAGGCACAATTGTTCAAGGCGTTAAACAATGTCTAGAATAATGCAAGGGCAGGCGTCTGGAGATCAATCTTAGCACCGACTAAGTAAATCCTAGCAATGAGCACGGTGCCATAAACATACACGTATATATTCCATAACCAATCTGGCCTTAAAAGCCGCCACCCCACAGAGACGTCCCCGCTGTCCATCATTGACACCCCGAGGCTGGAGGGAAACTCCAAATCATCAATCCCACCGGAGTGGGCCGGTGTTCAAGGCCCAATCCTACCCTACACACGTACACAAATTGAAATGTGAGTTTATGTGGCATGTTCTGAAATGTGCAAGGATGCTCTGCATACCTTTTTGGCCTGATACCACCAACTAAGACAGCCAAGACAGAATGAAAACATGAAGATCACCACCTGACTAAATCCAGCAACCAGCTCCTGGTCAAGAGATCTTCTGGCCCTCCTAGCCTTATGAATGTGGTCTGGTCTTTAACCATCCAAGGAAGTCCCACCAGCACCGTCTTGCTGCCCATGTTCAGACCTCCAGCCAAATAATATGAAAAATGACAAAAATAATATAATATTTGGGAAATGTATAATAGTACAATTAAATACAATATAAAATATTAATATACAATGTAATGTCTTTAAATTGGCTCACATCAAAATTATAATACTCTGATATATCCATAAAACAAAAAAACTACTTTGACAGGAAATTACTGTTTATTTATAATCAAATTAATTCATATACAGAATGATCTGGGCAGATTCCTCTTTGCCGCAGTAAGCAATAACCTCCCTCGTCTTTTGCTGTATTTACGACGCTGCCCTATACTTCATTTCGTGAACTGCAAATTGTTCTGCATCAACACTTTCTGATGGGAGGCCGAGGATGTTAACAACAGTTCAGAGAAACCATTTTCTCAGAGCTGAGAGTGAAAGATGAGAGGAGGAAGATAACTTGGCTTTACATCACTTTCCCATTTCTAAGACAAACATGCTCATAAAAGAGGAAATCTGGCCGTAGATTCACAGAAATGTGGAAGCTACTGTAACAACCTCATCCAATCTCATTCTTTCATGGGTCGGGACACATTTACTAAACTGAAGATCTTTTTTGCGATTGATGGTGGCGATTTGTAGGCCTCCATCTTGTCTTTGTCGTTTTTAGAAAAATAGATTATAGGCCTACAAGTATTAATAAAGAACTCATTATTTATTCCACATTTTAGAATAAAGGTTAACCTAAACTTTTAAACAGCTGTGTATGCAAACTGTACTGTTTTTGAGTTTGTGCAATTCCCTACCAGAAGAAGAACAGTTACTTGACTAAACTTAACTGAAACAGAGTTACATGACCCATTCAACAAATTATTTATTTAATCAAATGAATATACAATAAAAGTAAACAAATTGTTAATTTAATGCCACTAGCCAAACCGAAAAAAAAAAAAAACACAAACCAGACATTAACTTTGGACCAGGCACGTGCATCTGATAAAACCGTATATTAATTGACCAAACCGCATTGTGCATTTGACTAAAATATGCAGTATTGGGAAACGTTTTATAAGGATATGATGTCAAATTTGTAAAGAAACATTTATATTGAATTATTGAATAAGTCTCATACTCTCACAACAGATGAAAAGTGCACACACACACACACACACATTCTCGGAGCATTAATTAATTGGCGAACAAACGGCGGGCAGCTTAATTTAAGAGCAGCGCTATTAAGAAGTTAAACGCACATGGGCCGCAACATTTATCAGCCGATGGCTATATGAGAACACGAGAGCTCATTAAAAAGTTTATTCAGTTAGTGGACTGTATTCACTCTTTCACTAGCGTGGCAAGTATTCCCACTGGACTGCTGCCTAACAGGGCATTTAATTATAGACACATCAGTGAGCTGTGAAATACTGTCACATTCAAAAGAAGCGTGTCACAAGTTCACCAGCAGAGGTCACTGTAATCAGAGAGCTAAGACTAGCCAATCACATGCTTGTAATTACTCTGTTTTACAATAAACCCATTGGCTTTACATTAATTATTGGCTTTAAAGCCTGTGTGTGTTGTTATAAATTGGACTTTGCAATTATGCCTTTGTTTGTATGTAAAACTTTGCAAATTGCAAACTTTGGGGTTCTGAAATACATCTTAAATGTAAGCCAGAAATAAAATGTTACTGTTCGAAGTTCTCGGTTTTATGCATCAACTGTAAGTCCTGATTCATCTCAAAATTTTTCTTTAGGAGACATAAAGATACAAGAAAATGTCTATGTGAAAAATGAATGTAGTTTGTCATATCAATAAGTTTATATTAAAATGTATGACTTCATTATTGAAAAACTTTGTTCTTCTCTGGTTTTGCCTCAGAACCCAGATTTTCCATCACAGTATTAAACGTAACCTATAGATGTGTCAAAGCAACAACATAAACGTTACTGCGAATTCACTTAACTTCCGGTACACATTCGCAAAGAATCCCTGGAGATTATTTCTGATAACAAACAAAAGAAATAACATTAGCTAGCAAGTTAAAAGTATGTCAGTATTATTTTGGGTTACCAGTAGAAGAACCGTTACAAAGTTACACAACCCATTCACCAAATTGTTTATTAAATAAAATTAATATACAATAAAATACAGCACATTGTTTATTTAAAACAATAATTATGCAATAAAATATTCATATAAATGAATGTAAATGTAATCAAATTAAAGGGACAATTAACTTCGGGACAGGCACGTGCTTCCAATGAAAGTCTAGGTCACATTACCTTGTGCATGTCGGTTGGACATCACACAACCTCTTCACATTGGCATCTGTCAATTCTAGTCATTTCTACTCTTTAAGCTTGTGCATCCACTAACTGCACTTTCAAAGTCAACAATAAATATCCAAGATGTGCTTTCCTTTAATGTTAAGACGATGACAGATGAAAAAAATATATTTAAATAAACTATGAGCAAAAGAAAAAAGCATGGCAAAATGGAACGTCAATGAGATGGGATGCAAATATACTGTCATTTCTCGACTAGTAGAACTTAGTGGAGTTTATCAGATGTGTGCATCTCCTGAGACGATCTCAGGGTTTAAAACTGTGCCGTAAATCCAATGAAACTTGCAAACAAGACACACACCAGCAATGATCTGAGGAAAAACATCTTAAAGAGTTAAACTAAAACAAGACAGACTTTTCTGATTGAGGATCCATCAACAGCTTGTTCTTTTATATCTGCTTCATAACAAGAATCTAATGTGTACATCATATCGTCCTTTGTACAACACAATGTTCCAAAGAAATTGCAAATACAAAGGAGACCTCTTTAAGATCACATCTGTTTTCCCAAAACTACAATGAGAATAAATGGGAAGCAAACGTTTGAGAGCTTCAAAGCAGATAGAGGAAGCAAGGAACATTACAGCCAAGAATCTTCTTTACTGTTCTACTGAAGAAACAACGTCACGTAAAGAATCCACTGTGAAATGATTGCTTGCAAAAATGGCGAAAAAATGACAGATCTTTAAACACACACAATGGTTAAATGCTAAAAAAAACACTGATTATTCACCGAACAACCAGAACCAAAAACTATGCAAACTATATGACTCCACACCTCAATTCTTTGCATCTAGCCCGAGCAGAATTGAATATAGCAAGTGGTTGAAGTAAATGCCAGAGGACCAAAAAGATGAGCCAAAAAAATTTAAGAAAGTGTTTTTAAAGACGTAACTAAATGGACCATGTGGTCAGCAAAGATTGAGGATCCTCTTGGCAAGTGCACATAGTGCCACCGCTGAATTATTCATTATTCAAGCACAGGTGACTGTAAATAAGATAGCATAGAAAAAGGGAGAGACCGTCACAGTTGGGTAGAGAGAAATGGCAAATATGTACAAACGCACTGGCACGTGAGGAGAGAGGAGACCTGCGTTACATAAAATGAGTGATTCCTGCTGGAATCTCCAGCCTTAACCATTTTACTGAGCCCTAGTGGAAACAGACATGTGTTCAGTGAGACATTGCAGGAATGTGTTTGATCGATATTTCCTCTTTCTGCCATGACTTCTATGCTGCATCTTTACATCTCATTTACATTCTAAAAACAACAGAATGATGGTTTATTAAGCCATTTATAAAGGATGTTGGACTACAGTGGGATTAAGTGGTTCAGGCCAGCAGTACTATCTGCGATCAGCAAACCATTTATTCATTGTGCAGACACTCCAAAAAGATTTACAAATAAGGATTTATTTAAAATTCCACCTTAAGGGATAATCGTAGTTAATCATAGTTTAAGAAATAATTCTGTCCATCCAATAATTTTATTGACATTGAAGTATAGCAAGTTTAGCATGACTGCAGTATACTGTAATACTGACAACGTATTGGTCCAGTGTTTCCATTTTTTAAAATGAGCAACAGCGCCACCTAGTGATGAGAAGCGGTAGTTTTGGGGGGGAAACGCACATGTCGAAACTGGCCAATAAGAATCAAGTATTCCAGGGCATCGTGTCATAATAAACTGAACAGATGAATAATAAAATACATAATCAAGTTTTTTTTATTTAATCCTTGCCTAAAAAAAACGTATAAAAGTGGAGAGTATTATTTAAAAATGCCCCATTTAAAATGACTATTGGCGTTCTGGCTCACCTTCAAACAAATCAGTCCGACATTTATTGTTAGTAAACTAAGTGTGGTCTGTTCTGTTAGTGAAGAGTTTTATATTTTTTTTGCTTGTTTGTTTTTAAAAAAAAGTAATACAATATGTATTCTAGGTAGCCTATGGGGGAGTTTTCCCTGGAAATTCAGTCTTGGTGGGCTAAACGACTGCTCAGCCTAGGCACGTGGCAGCAGCTAGTCTAGCCAAAAACAAAACATTTAGTCATAATTCTTCATAAAGAAGATGCATCACTGTTATGATTTCAATGCTGCAACACACTCGATACACACCAGGGTTGGCGATCAGTCATTTCTTCGCAACATTTTCGTCGCAAACGATTTCTATACAAATTGAGTGCTGATCGTGGTAGAAACTAGTTGTGAAAATGTACAATTACATAAAAATGTAAAAACTTACCAGTTTGTGTGGCATTGTTGACCTCCCAGCAGGCGAAAAATTGAAACTTCCATGCTTTTCTCGTTGATAAGCGGGTTCTAGTGACAGTTAAGGATCCAATGGTTACGAGGTTTAGTCAAAGGATCTTATCCGTTTCTGTTTTATGTCAATTACTTTGTCAATTAACGTTAGTTCCAGGGTTGCCAGGTTTTTGTAACAAACCCTCCCAATGGCCAATCAAACTAGTCCAAAATAACTCAAGAAAGGCCACGCTCATACATAAAATACAGATTTTACAGTCACTGTTGATCAATAAAATAATTGTGCGGTAGTAATAAATTACACAGCATATAAGTGTACATAAATAAAATCATCTTACCTCAAGATTTAACTACAGCTGATAAATAAAATCCTCAGGAAGTGTGGTTATCATTTTTTTTTCAACTATTTGAATAAACTATTGTCCTATTCAGTTATATTAATGTAAGAATATACAGTTGGTAGAGTAAATTAGTTCAAGTATGCATTTATTCTACTACAATATCTAAACATGTCAAATTTTAACCCGCGGAACCGGTTTAAATGTGGAAAACCGCGGAGTTGGCAACCCCGATGAGTTCAATCTGTTATAGGTTATATACACTTGTTTACAAAAACTTTTCTCGCGTTCACAAAACTGTGGTAGCGTAGCACGATTCCGTGTTTGCTGTGTAACCACGGCTGGTTTGGTAGTCGGGCATACCGGGCATTTTCCCGGTGGGCCGACGTAATTTTGGGGCCGATACATCTCTACAATTTTTTTAATCGATTTGCTGCGTACATTTTCTGGTGAAGTGATGTATTTGTCAAAAAACCAACAAGATCGGCCCATGAGACTCTAATCAGTAGCCCATTGGCTCTCTTTTACAAATGACATTGAGCTGGCCCAATCACACAGCTCCCCGGCCTCTGTGAGGATCCAGCGACGGCGTCAGTGTGCAGCGTGCGTCAGAAAGATCATGGAGAAGAAAGGTGAAGGTGGCACAGAGATATGAGGACCTTCAACCAGCTAACGTTACGCGTTTGTGTGAAGTGCCTTTGTCGTTGTCGCTGTGCTTGTTCGTGTCTGATGTTAACTGATGGCGCACCACTATTTATTTTAGTTTTTGAAATTAAAATTTTAAAAATTTGTGTCTGTATTTTACTATACAAGGACATATAAACACGTGAACTTCATTCACAGAGCTGTTTCAAATTTATTTTACGAGTGTTAAACTGTTTGAGTGAAGCTTCCGTCAAACACACTGACTCAAGCGTCCCCGCGACAACCCGTCAAAATAAAGGTCCGGTTACTTTCAACCAGATAAATTAATGATTTACTTGTCGTAAATTTATAAACTGTAGTAAACACTATAGTATACTTTAATATTTACTTGAGGTTCAAAAATGCAAGAGTTTTAGTGCAGTATTTTTATGGACAAATGTATTACTATTGTAAAGTAAAAAATTGAAAACACAGAACTCAGAAAAATTAAAAAGGATAAACGAAATTGGCTATAACGAAGATCAATAAGGGCCATATCATTTTATCTGTATGTAACATTAAAGCTGTGTATTTATGTGATGACCTGCACTTAAGGTTTTTCAAAGATAACAGACATTTTAACTTTAAACCTCTGTAGCACCAGTGCTATCTGTGAAAAGTTAATGTACGATCCTGCTGGCAGTGTTTTTAGGGTGAAAAGTACCAGGGTTTCAGGACCTGACAAAAAAGTGTATGTCTGGCAACTTTTGTTTATGGACAACACAAAAATTCTCAAGACTGTATTTGTTTCTTTATTTAACTTAACAAAAAAAATCTATTTCCTATATGGTATTGTTATGCCAATGTAGCTTTGTGTGCCATTTATCGTATAATAATACTGGACATGTTTGCATCTTGTTCCCTTGCAAAGGTGGGTGGTATTTGTGATCGTACTGTATGTGGGCAGTTCTGGGCCAAACTGCCAGGGCAAATTTTTGTCCCAATCCAGCCCCGCGTGTAACCGTGAGGAAAATTGAATATTTCCATTAGGATTTTCGAGAACACGCAAGGAGGAAGTACTCACCTGCAGAGTTGATATACACAACCAGAAATTATTAAATAATCTAAAAGAAAGGTTTAATAAGGTTAGTTTATACAATACATCAAAGCCCAAGGCAATAATATGTTTATTTGAAGGAAAAAATATGGAGAAATGTTTATAAAAACAATGACATTTATTAGTCACATGTTCAACCGACTACTCAAATAATGTGTACACAGACAATACTGAATGCTCTAAAAATGAAAGAGCACAAATCATTGATCCAAGCAACTGGAATGTGGTTTAAAAAAAAGGCATAAATACAACAAAAAAAAACTTGACAGCACAGCCGAAGTACATTTTATTTTACCTAAAAGAGAGATCTAATTTACATCACTACGCCTTTCTAAAAAAGGTCAAGCTACTTGTAGGCGAGGATCAGTGCTGCAGATCGATACAGTACGTCAGTGGGACCCGTAACAACAAATGCAAGTATTGCTGTACCGAAGGTCCTCGCCACTTGAGGTCTCATGTCAGCTCACAATTTGAGCTTTTTCCGGCGGCCACGACCGTCAGGGGTCCCGTCCTGTTTGCGTTTCTGGGCCTGCAGGTAAGATCAATAAAGAGTTTTTAAAACTTCATCTCTTAACAGACCTGATGTGAAAGACGACCACTAGAGTAAATGCGTTTACCGAAGATGTGCGCGGTCCTCTCTTTTTCTTCTCTGCCTTCTCTCGCTCCTCCAGCTCCATGTTCTCACGTTCGATGAGTGTGATCAGGGTGTTACACCTCCTCTGAAGCTCCTGCACACACACATTAAGATGTGAAATTAATACGCAAACCTCATTGAATATAAGGACTGTTAATGTTGAAACCAAATGTGATAACTCGCCATGGCCGTGCGGGACTTGAGAAACCAGTCGAAGCGGAACTGGGGAGAGTTGCGTATGCACTGACGCAGCTCATCGTAAACGCTCTCCTTGTCAAATCCCAGCTTGTGCAGCATGCAGATGAGAAACCGATCCTCTTCCTCAGTGTAGTTCTTCCCTTTGTTGGTGCCATAGGAGATTCTGAGCTGGTGAAAAGGTGCCTTATACCTGCCAATCTGGAAAGAAAAGGAAAATATTAGGCACTGGCTTTTTACAGTAGGTCTGATTAACATTTCATAAATGTTTCTTAAAATACGTTTCCCTTTTTGGGAAAAGGAGGCAGAACTCACTTTGGAGTCCAGTGCTTTCTTGATGCTGATCCTCCTCTGGATTCTGGCTTCTCCTCTTTCAATCTGTGCCATGATCTTCTCAATGTCCTGCAGCTCATTGCAGCGCTCCCAAAACACAGCTGCACAACACAGGAAAATGAATCTCGATCACATGCATTCTGTATATTAATCTGAAAAAGTTCTGAGAACACAAACATACCAGAATATTCCATGACCTCCTCTGGGGTTTTTCCCTCGACCTCACGAGCAATGTTCTCAATGTCGTCTCTTCCCCACTTCTCGTTGGCCTTGATGAACTGATTGAAGTCTCGCTTGGTCCAGATAGTGAAACCCTGAGTACAGAAGACACAAAAGGACTATATTAGCACCATCACTTGAAATACAAAGGGCGCATCTGTTTCTTTAAGCATAAAGATTAAGCGGAAGGTTTGTAAATCACCAAATGGAAAGGCAAAAATATATCTACCCAACTTCCATTGTCTGGACAAACAAGCAGTGCAACACAAGAAATGTCATATTTGACCTTCCAGTGAGTAATGTGAAGCTAGGAGTGTTACATAAATTCCTTTAGGCGATATTTACCTGTGAGAGGAGGTTCTCCTTCTCCTCTAGCTCCTCCTCATTAAGTGGTTCTGCTTCATCAATCTTGGCCTGTTCCTCCTTCTGCGCTTGGGCCGAGTTGGGCAGATCAGGGTTTCTTGGCACCTGTTAGAATTGTGACAACCTGCATTAGAAACTTGTTTCTATAATTAATTTAATAACTGTAGCATTTAATAACATTGACTCGGCTTCAACTTCAAAACATAGACCCACCTTATAGCCAATCGTTTTCCTGTAATACAAGATCTCTTTTTCCAGCAGCTCGAAGAGCCGAGGAGGAAAGAACTGAAAGTCTTGGACGTTGGGCTGTTTGGGAGGACGAGGAGCCTGTGGGGATCAAGAGAAACGTTTCATTATAACAGCTTGATTTAGATACGGATTACAGGAAATACAGTACGGCCTGATGTTTCCCATAATACCTTTGGTGCTTTGGGCTCACTGACACGCAAGGCCTCTCTGAAATATGCGTCCACAGCGTAATTCGCTTTGCGTTCTCTCTTGGGCGGTTCAATCCAGTTAGTGATGACCTAAGAATGAAAATGTCCAAAAAAGTGTAACCCATTCTGACTGACGCCATCAAGTCTGGTCACTCAAAATTTGAGCAAGATCAATGTCAAGCAGATACCTCTTGCCTTACTGGTTGAGCACTAAATCTTATGAATTATAATGCATTACCTTTTTCTTCTCTCTATAATCTTCACCCTCGAAATTGTACACGCTGTTTTCTGTGTCCATAGTGAAGTTCCTCAGTGAGCCTTCTCCAAGATTGGACAGCTTTTCCTTCATCTCCATGGTCTAAAACGCATCATAACAGGGATTAGCATGTTTGAGTGTTATTAGCAAAATAGATTCTTTTGTACTCCAACTTTGTGGTATGAGGTCATACCTTCTTCTCTCCTCTTTCCAAGATAGCATCAATATCTTCATCTGTGATCTCGCTCTCCTTAGAGGCGAAAACGTGGGTGGCACCATGTCGAATGATGGACAGCATCTCATCCTTGCCCAGTTTGTTCATATTTGGATCTACTAGTCTGCCTATTGGGGAGCAATGGATATAAACTTTGTGAAACACAACCTGCTTTACAAAATTTAACAGGTAAACGTATGCTTGCAATTGGCAGAGCAATGCCAATACTTTCTTCACAAACATGGTGAATATTCGTTTTACCTTGTTGAATGACGATGGAGTCCAAACGGAGCTTCATTTCTGCACGTTCCACGATTCTTTCCTCGACTGTATTTTCTGTGATAAAGCGGAACACCCGCACCTGTTTCTTTTGACCAATCCTGTGGGCGCGGTCCTGAACAACACAACCACCAACCAATGTAAATTAGGTATTCTGTTCCAGACTGATTCAACTTAAATCTGTCATTCTTAGCCTAGTATTGTAGCATAATGGCAAACATCTGAGCTCCAAAACTCAGAATGGATGAAAACAAACACCATTGCTAAAGTGGACCAACAAATAGAAAAAATAAATGTGCATATGAAAGCTACACCACACTGACCATAGCTTGAAGATCAACTTGAGGATTCCAGTCAGAGTCGTAGATGATGACAACATCAGCGGTGGCCAGATTGATCCCAAGACCTCCAGCTCTGGTGCTTAACATGAAGAGAAACTTTGCGCTGTTTGGCTCATTGAAAGCATTGATCGAGATCTGCGAGATGAGTGAAGATCAACATTACCATACTATATCATAACCACATTATATTAGCACCACCGAGTGAGTATAAAACTTATACCTGTCGCTCCTCATGGGGAGTCTGCCCATCCAGTCGGCAGTAACAATAGTTACGCCACATACAGTAATCCTCCAGAATGTCCAGCACCCTGGTCATTTGACTGAAGATTAGAACACGGGAGCCTGCAGAAAACATTAAATACATTGAGATTATCCATTTTGGTTTTTCATATTTTATGTAACATGAGCTATCAGGTATCATTTCTCACCTTGCTCTTTGAGTTTAGGTAGCAGTTTGTCCAGGACCACCATCTTGCCGCCATTGACGACCAGGTGGAGGTCAGTTGTGTAGGGCGGGCCAGGCTCCGCCCCATCAAACAGATAGGGATGATTACAGCACTTCCTCAACTGCATTAGCACATTCAGCAGACGCATTTTGTCCATCTTACCAGCGGAGTTCAAAATGTCAATATCCTTCATCAAAATCTTGGTGTACCTAAAGTCAAATAGTGAATAAGTGAATCATCTCGGGGTTGATGTAACTTAGCTACAAATGGGAGCCATGTAGCATTAATACCATTCTCTCTGCATCTTGCTGAGCCCGATGTACATCTTGATCTCCTTTTTGGGGAGAAGAGATTTCTCCACATCGGCTTTGATACGTCTCAACAGGAATGGACGCAGTACCTGTTAATAAAAGAGATGTGTCACTAAATATGATGCAAACAAACCAAGGTGGATCTTATCACATATAGGTTTCTCACAGTAATGTCAATGACAAAAACCTCAAAAAGTCAAGTGTATGTAAAACATGAGAATTTGAAACGAGAAATGTTTGAAATGTGCCATCATAGTCAAAACACTCACCGTATGTAGACGTTCCACCAACTTCTGGTCTCCCAGACAGTTATTGGTGTCAAACCAGGAATCGAAATCCTGCATAAATAAAAAAACAATGTCAACATGTTTTGAATTCAACATATAGTCAAGATATTCAACAATTAATATGTTGAAGATATTTAACATTAAATACAAATAATTGACATGTATAACAGATTTGGCTATAAATAGTACATCTAAACCAGCATCTAATGCTTTAATCACATGTGCTTTTTTCCAAATATTTAAAAGTTTAAGTAAGCCCGGGACAGACCTCAGAAGAGTTGAAGACATCAGGCAACAGGAAGTTCAGTAGAGCCCAAAGCTCATGAAGGTTGTTCTGCAGAGGTGTTCCAGTCAGCAGCAGTCGATTTGTCGTCTTGAATTCTCGCACGATCTCTGAAAGCTGAGAGAAATGAATTCTGCGGTTTGTACAAATGTTCTTCATTTCTGTTATTGTTGATTATGTCATGCGCAAGTCAAAACTGACTGTAAATGGCAGAGTAACAGAATAAATTGAAAACCTTTGATTTTTCATTCTTGATACGGTGGGCCTCGTCTATAACCAGGTATCTCCAGTTGAACTTTTTGAAGACGGCCCTCTCGATAATTAGCATCTCATAGGAGGTAACGCACACATCCCACTCGCCTGGCAACAGCGTGTCACGGATAAATGCAGTCTGGAGACAGAATAAGAGATTTGATGGACATACTGCTTAGAAGAATAATAGAAATGTGATATCATGCCAACAATATTTATACAATCTATGTCAAATTTCATCCTTTATTAACTGCTTATAATAAATAATGGTAGTGTTATTTTCATTCTGAACTTTAGAACATTGATTTAAACTAAAAGAAACAATTTTCTCATTTATTCTACTGACTCACTCTTTCATTCCGGTCCCCGATGAGGCAGACGGCTCGCAGAGAGGGAACCCAGCGCTTGAACTCATTCATCCAGTTATACAGCGTGGACTTGGGCACGAGAACCATGTGAGGCCCAGGAATATTTCTATAGTGCTTCATGTAGCCCAACAGAGAGATGGTCTGGAGAGTCTTACCAAGACCCTGAGAGGAAAGGCAACGACAAGATGTTTTAGAAAGAGATAAAACAGAGATAACAATTACAAAGAGCAACTTCTAACCAATGCAATATTTTGAAGTTGAGCATAATCCTGGACAGATTCCTACCATTTCATCAGCCAGGATCCCATTGATTCCATTCTCATAGAGTGAAATGAGCCAGTTGAGTCCACGGACCTGGTAATCTCTCAGCTTGCCATTTTTCACGTCTGTCAACACACGGTATCCCAAAGAAAGGTTAGAGGGCTGTTAATAAACAAAAGACCACTAAACTACACATATGAAAAGCACGCTATGCTTATAATCCACATTTCCGGCGTGCGTTTATCTTACATGAAGGCGAGTCATCAAAACGCGTGCAAATGCTGGTGGTCTTGCTGCTTTCGTTTAGAAGCTCCTCATCTTCCTCCTGCTCAGTGCGACGATGACGGTTACTAAGGAAAGATCAGACGGACACCGGAAGAGTCACGAGAGCTGTTGGTTTGGTTAATGGCTTAAAACCTGACTACTAAAGAATATTTACAGACATGAATAAAGCTTTAATAAAACAAATGTGAAAGGTTAAACAGGAGTTGCACGAAAAAAAACAAAAAACTCACTCTCCAGCAGACAGCAGATTCTGTTTCTCATCTTTTTTAATGCGAGGACGGCCAGGCTTCATCTTTAGAGGTGAAGTTGGCGTCTTCTGGGCGGCCGGTTGGATGAAATGAGCAAATACTTCAGTCTGCTTCAGGAGGTACTCAAATCTGTTGGTCCGGTCGGTTTGCTGACAAAACAAAGCATTAAAAGTTACTAAAAATACACACAATGTCTCACAATAATATGTGCATATACAAAAAAAACAAAGGCAAAATCCATTACCACTTTTTCTTCGTATCCACTCGGTTGTTCGACCTTTTCTTTCTCTGAGGGAGATGAGGATGACTGGACTTCACTATCCATCGCTGTATCCGACGCTTCATCGCCGCCATTTTCTGACGTCTCATCCTTAAAGAGACAACACTTGTTTTTAACACATCATTTGACAACATCACAAACTGAAGGGGGGGGGGATTGGGTATTGGTATCATTGTCTATATCAAGGATGGTATGTACAGGACTTTTCTGTGTTGACATATTTACTTATGAGATGACACAAAGACTGCATTGGACAAACCAAACTGCACTTGGACAGTCAATAGCATTTAGCTTTATTTTATGAATTATAATATGGATGAACACAAAGTCTTTCAGCAGAGAAAATCTAAAAATTATTGAGAACTTTAATTATTAAAGTATATTGACACCTTTCAAGAGTCCACGAAAATATAAAATAAAAAAATAAAAAAGCACATTAGATGACATCAGATCTAAAAGACACAAAATTGTACACAAGTTTAACCTGAAGAAACAAAAATGACTTACTTTCATACTCTGTAAAGGACGGACGATAATATAACAAGTCAACACCGGGCCCTGTTATTATAAAAACATTGTTCTGTGCCGACTGTTACTGTCATTTAGGAGGACAAATCCGAATTCAGACCGAGCTGGCTTCACTATAACTAGTTTAATGTGATTCGCAGTTGCCAACAGTAACAGTTTTAAGATACTGTAAATATAGCAAAAGCTTACTTATTCCAACTGCATAATGGCTTGAAAATTAATATAACTAATGTTATAATCACGTGCCCTTAACTTCAAGTCATCGCACGAATAATTTCATTTGAGAAAATTAACGTTAACGTTAGATTATAAAGAAACTTGTTTGGTTTTTAAATATCACATTTCGTTTATTTTAAACCGTCAAAAACATATAACCGCTCATAACCGTAAAGTTATTCTTAAATCTGTCAATTTACTGGAGTCAGAAAATAAAGTTGACACTATTCGTCATGTCAATGAGTGTGAAAATGGATGCCGATGAGCTCTTCTATTCATTTGAGCCGGAACAATACAAGCTAACAAAAACTTTCAGCTCTCCTCGACAAAGACGCGCGTAGATGTTTCATCTACACCTTTATTCCAGCGGCTAACGTTCGTGTTTTTAAACAGTATGTACTTCATGAGGATAATGAGTGTGATAAGATGGGAAAAGAACCGCTCACCTCTGCCGGACCGGCCGGGTCGAGTTGGCTCGGCTCTTCCCGCGGCTGCTCCACGCTGCCTTCTGTTTGGGACATAATATGCTGACGGAATCGCGTATTTCAATATCAACACGAATAATTCCGGGCACGATGAGTTTGAAAAGACGAAAAAATAGATAGGGTTGATTAAGAAGTTTCAAAATATTGCCCAAATAGCGCGAGCAGACCACGCACATTCACGGCCCCCGGCTTTTCTGTTGACACTCTTCCCGCAAAACGGGCCCTGTTTACCACTATCGCGAGATTTCAAACTCGCGTGACGTCATTCGTATTCTAACAGTGAAAATCCACATTGTAATCCAACTGCTAGAATTTAGACAGATTTGTGTATAAAAAAGTTTAGTAATTAAGTGTTATTTAAATTATTGCATAGATTTTTCACCACAAAAAACTATTCGTGGCATAAACGAATCGATTTTACACCACAAATATAAATTTTTGTACAGTATTGTTAACTTTTTACTGTGATATATTTATTGTATTAAAAACAGGATGTATAAGAATTTTAACTGTTAATAAAAGTGTAAAATTCGAAACATGTTAATACTGTGTGCTTTCTTTATTGGTTACTTTTTTATTGATTATACCAGTTTTATGGTCAATTTTATGCTAGCACAATAAATAAATAAATACAATTAATGGACAGCCTTTAGATACCCACCTTTGTGTTCAATGTTCTTTTTTCAGCGACGATAAGTATTCATTGTCATCAGTGGGATATAAGTTCGTTACCAACAGCATGATATTTTATGAATCTTGATATTACTGTAAAATGATAAGAATTTTGAAGTTAATGGTTTTAAAACTCCTAACACTTTTAACACATATTTTTAACATCTAAATAAGAGTGAAAAACTATAATACATTAACCTTAGAAATCACAGTAGAGAGTCTGTAACGTACATATTTAACATTTTCTCTTCATAACATTTCATGTTTTCCAAAACATTGTATGAGATCGTAATTTAACGGTTCAATAAAACAATAAAATATAATCATAAATCATATTTGGGGCGGAAATGGGGGTTTCACTTAACTCAAGCCGCGTGCCATCTCTTTAAGCTCGCGCTGAATCTTGTGCCGTCCGTGTCAGCGCGCGCGGCGTCTCGCGCATAAGAATTACACGGGATCATTTTTAAACACAGATTACATGTTCCGTTTTCAGGTAAATGTTACATTTTTTGACCTTATGACCGCTGAATTCGCTACATTTAATGTCCGAGAATTAGTATTTAAAAAAAAAAAATCCGATTTTGAGAGAGATCCAGTATGGCTTTGTATTTCCACACGACTGTTAGCAAGCTAAAATTGCCAGTGGTACCTAATCGCGGCGTTTCTCTTGTGTTTGTTCTCAATAAACTGTAAAAGCTTTATTTTCCACTCCTTAAAATCTGGAATAAGTGTCTGTGTTTTGCTAATAGTGGCGTTTAGTGTCGTCCAGACTCCAGATGTGCCATATTAAACATTTGGCCTTGTTAGCATGTTAGCGAGGCCGTGCTAGTGCGTCAACTAACCAGATAAATGTAAACCCGCTGGCGCCAATGTCATTTATCAAGATTACGCGAATCTTACATTTATGTAGTAAATATGATTACGTTATTGGGCCAACTGTGTTTTTTAATAGTTTTATATTGTATTAGCCATTACAGGCACTATGCATTTTACATCACCACTTCTGGTAAATTGTATACAGCCTATGAGGAGTTTTTGGTGTTTTTGGTACAAGACAGCACCATCTTTTCCTATCACCATTATGTCTTCCACTTTCATGAATTCCATTATTTATACATGACATGTTTTGCATCTGTGCTCTTGTGTTTTCTTGGTTAGTCCTTTGATGAAGACTGCACCCTGGAGGAGGAAGGGTTGGTAGAGGAAGAAGATGAGATTGACCAGTTCAATGACGACACTTTTGGTGCAGGGGCAATCGGTAAATTTGATAGCGGATTTGAACCTGATATAGATTTATGGCCAGGGTAATAACTTTATTGCCCTTGGTAGGAAACAGGATTACACACAATGCTTGTGGAAAGCAGAAATGTTAAATAGATTTAGTCGTTTTGGTATTTACAAGATTTGACACGAGTATGTTATGTTGCTAGGGTTAGAATGAGTTGCGTATCAATATTCAAACACCTAATATTTATTAGAAGCAAGAAACAAGAAAATCAAGAAACGGACTAACCTAGATAGCTAGGGGCACCAACACTTTGTATAATTCTATTTGATATTGTTTAGTAAATAAATGAGCTGTTGCACTGGCATAAATGCTGGCTGAATCTTACACACAATATATAGCAACACCTCCACTAAATCTTTTTATTTGTATTTTTTTAGATGATGATTGGCAGGAAGAGCATGCCCGCCTCGCAGAACTTGACGAGCGTGTGCCAGATGGGCCGGCCGGAGATGCCCCCTCCGCCCCTCATGAGCTTCCTCCTGCCACCAGCTCCACCCTCTCTCCACGTCCCTCTTCCTCCCTGTACTCTGACGTAGAAGAACGGGCTGGAGGTGATCTAGCGGAGTCACTGACTCGTCTCATCTTGGGCTCGGATCCCGCCATTGCTGGAGTAGGCAGCGCCAGCTTGGATAGATCTCGTCTCCCTCCTGTTCTTTCCAGTCAGCCTCATCCTCCAACGTTAGCAGGACAGTCTCCTCTGCTGCTGAGCTACCAACAAAACCAGCGACTCCTGCACAGGGGCTCGGCTCCTCTCTCACAGGTAGACTGACTTGTGATATAGGGGAAGTTCCTAAAAGAGTCATACTATTTTGTGTTCACGTCATGCTCCATGTGAGATGCTCCATGATGTGTTACATTACAACAATCAAACAGGACAGATGTGTATTTAATAGATTAAGAGGAATAGTTCGCCCATATTTGATTCAATGATTTGATTGGCTGCAACAATAATGTAATACGTTTTTTGTGATATTTAAATATCAACATGATATTTGATCAGTGAATAAGCATAACATAGTAAATTTGAAAAATAAATTGAAATTCATCATTTAAATGTGGTATAACTAATCAATAGTTCTGTTTCATTTTTTCTGTCTATTTGAAGATCAACTCTCACAATATTTGGGAGAACAGTATAGGCTTCAGTCCTGGACTTGTCAATCAAACAGAGGTAAAAAAAAAAACACGCTTAGCCTTTTTAATGTTTTAATCTGTTTTGAGTATTGTCTCTACTGTTTTTCTCATTTTTAATTTTATTTCTCAGGACAGTCCACTTCTGTCTATTATCAAAGAGGTCGGCCTGCCAAAGCGACCTCCTGCCCTCGGCAGAGAAGAGGAGCGTGATTTCTCGGACCGGGTTCCGCCTCCTCGCTCCTCCTCACCTGTGATTGGCAGTCCGCCTGTAAGAGCTGTGCCTATAGGAACCCCTCCAAAACAGCCAATGAGTCACATCCTCAATCAGCAGGTAACACGAAGTCCTCAGTATTCTCAGTATTTTTTGTTGTTTCGATCAGTGAAAGCATTGATATTACAGCCGAATCTAAATGTTTAATGCATATAGTACAATACAGTAAAAATGTAGGTTTTTTTTTTTGTCTCATTGATTTTAACTTAACAAACACTCTTTTCTCAGAATAATCACCCTTCAGCAGTTCATGTAAGAGCCTCTGTGCCGCTCCGCTACCCCCCTCCCTTTCCTGATCGCCTGTCTCCAAACAACCTCCTCAGCATCACTGTAAGTTGTTTCTACTTAATGCAGTTTAGCTCTGCATGTCATATTTCTGGTTGTATGGGAAAGTGGAACAATAATACAATAAAATGTTTCTATATATATCAGGTTTCGGTTTTAGTTGCATCTCTTTACTTGCTTCTAATGTCTAATAAGTTGCGGTAGTATATTTAAATGCGAAAATATGTTTCTTTGTTCTGCTTTCTTATTCAGAACCCACAATTGTCTCATGCTTCATTCCCTGGTGTCGGTCCTGTTCTCTCTCAGATACAGAGAGCACAGCTGCTAAACTCTCAGGTGAGGTCAAATTATTCTACATATTGTTATATAGTAGACAGTGTAGTAGAAGTAATATGCAAGTTTCCTTCATACTGAAAACAAAGTCATTGTTGTCTCTTATAGATTGGTCCATTTCAGTGTGGTCCCGGTCCACCACCTCCATTATTACAGGGTGGTCTTGGTGGTTTCAGACCTTTCTTTGGGCAGTCCGGCCCTAGAATGGGTTTCCACGGCCCACCCCTCGGCCACGCCCCCATCAGACACATCACCACTCACCTCCACCCGCAGCATCGCAGGATGCTGAACCAGAGGATGCAGAACAGAGGCACAGGGTGGGTACCATCATCAGTTCAGGATAAAGCATCACTGCAAAATGCTTGTGTAAACGTATCTCTGCGTCTCGTCCGTTCAGGGATCACACCGGGGTGAGAGGTCTTCTGGAAAGGAAAAACAGAGACCCTTACAGCAATCTGATGACTCAGAGAGAAAAAGAATGGGTTGCACGAATCCAGATGATGCAGCTTCAAAGCACAGATCCTTATCTGGATGACTACTATTACCAGGTAATACACACCTGCTCATATACTATGGTGACCAGTCACATTATTTATCTAAAATATACACTTTCCCTTAAGTAAACATGCACTTTTTATTTTGAAATATCAGGAGTACAGTGGATGTCTAGTTTATTTGTTGTTGTCTCCTGCTGATTTTTAAAAAAAATCTTTGATGGTAGAATTACTATGAGAAGATGGAGAAGCGTCAGGAACGGGACAGAGACAACAAAAAGGAACACACCACCAAACTCATCACTCCTCAGGTGGCCAAGCTGGAGCACACCTATCGGCCAGGTAAAAACACCTTCTAGTCCTGCATAGTCAATCCACCTTCATGATAAATTATATTGCGTTTGTAGTACCAGGATGAGATATTGGGTTCAAATGGTTAAATTACCATCAAATATATGTTAATACCATCAAAAGTTATTTTAATATTGTGCGTGTGTTTCACAGTGCAGTTTGCTGGCTCATTGGGGAAACTGACGGTATCAAGTGTGAACAATCCCAGGAAAATGATTGATGCTGTAGTGACCACTCGCAGCGACGATGAGGTCTGCAGTATAGCCAGCTATACTTTTATATTGTGCTTTGTATATAGATTTTTTTGCTCTGTTAATTTTACAATGGATTTTTAAAGCAATACTACAAGTATGTTTTATTTTTGGTTTTGCATACAAAGTTGCGTGTCATGTTTTTCCTTAATGTGAATGCAGACTTTTTCTGTCATTTTGCAGGAGAAACGGGAGAAACAGGTTTGGAATAAAAGACGGCAAATCCTTTACACTGTGGAGAAGGTAAGACAGATGAATATAACTGCTGCTGTTTTTATAATCTGATATTAACATGATTAGTAAAGCACATGCCCGGCCCAAAGTTAACTGTCTGTGTTTGTTGATCAGTCTAGCAAGTGGCTAATAATATAACAGTTCATATTTTAATGTTGATTAATTTTATGATAATTGTTTTAAATAAACAATTTGTTAAATATTATTGTATATTAATTGAACAATTTGGTGAATGGGTTGTGTAACTTTGTTACATTTCAGTTTTAGTCAAGTAACAGTTCTTCTACTGTTAACCCAAAATAATACTGGCTAAACATACTTTCAATTTGCTAGCTAATATTATTTCTTTTGCTTGTTATCAGAAATAATCTGCAGGGACTCTATTTGAGGATGTGTACCAGAAGTTAAGTTTGGGCCACAAAAGCGTGCATGCGCAGTAGCGTTTATGTTGTTGCTTTGGAATTGTCTATATAGTTCTCAAGCACTGTGTATGTTTTCTTACACAGATGTACACTCTACTGCTTGAGGTGCAAGACTTTGAGAAGAAATTCTTGCAGACCCCTGAGCACCAAAGAGACGCTTTGCTAGAACAACACAAATCTCACACGCTGCAACTCTACAGCTCTCTGAGAGAGAAGGAGTGGGCTGACCGGTGAGGACCAACATCATCATAATATGAGGGGCTTCTTGAAATAAACATCCTGTATATGAATAACTCTCCTCTCCTCTGCAGAGTGAGCGACGAGCAGTGCTTAATGATCATGTCTGTGCGCAAGGGAAAGCGGCTCATCTCCAGGCTCCTCCCCTTCCTGCCACAGCAACAGGCCACTGCTGTCGTCATGGCAATAGCCAGGAACCTTCCAGCTCTGGCCAAGAAAGACAAGCAAGACCAGGTACAATGACAGATGTGCGTGTTTTGTGTCTTAGATGTGAAAGCGAGTCGTCGTGGTTCCTTTTAACGTTTCATGTGATTCATCTTCTGTAGGTACTGTGTTGGTTGGTTGAGCCGGTAACTGTGGTGATCCAGTCCATGTCGAGTACCTTTCTCACTGATCTCCTTCAGGAGCTGCAGGGCAGTGAAGGACAGCTTCCACTGGTGCTGCAAAATAAGGTACAGCATTCCTAACTTGATGTACGAGTCTCTGATGCACCGACTTGTGATTCTATAGTGTGAGTATATGCTTCATTTAACACTGGTCTGTTGTGTTGTTGTGATGGTCAGTTTGGTGTGACGCTGCTCTATGTGGTTCTGAGTGAAGGCGAGAGAATGCAGAGCTCAGATCCCAACTGTCAGCTCATGGATGATAACCGCTGGTAAGCATCTATCTGGATAGGGGATTATGGTTCAAGTATGGATGCCGTGTGTTCGACATTCAGATCCAAATCCAACATTAGGCTTATATTCTATTCTATTAATTTTATGAGCAACAGATGTGTTACTTTATCCATGACAGTTAAAATGGTCAAATCTATGACTCATGTTTGTCATGTGTGAAAGTGGCTGCAGTTGTAGCATTTCATAATTTGTTTTTATCAATCTAATTGCTTTCTATTTCGACTTTTTTATCTCCAGGACTGAGTTGGTGTTCTCAGTGACCAGAGAGCTTTTGAAGGTCCCATCATCTGCTCTCTCATCCCCTCTTTTCACTCCTCCAAACCTCGTCTCGCTGTTTTCTCGATATGTGGACCGCCAGAGGCTGGAGCTCCTGCAAGAAAAGCTACAGTAAGATCTTCATCTAAACAGCTTTAAAATACCTTTAAACTTGGAGAGGCTATAGCAGGGCCAGACATATAATAGAACAATGAGGGGAAAATGATGCATTTATTAGCACCAACACTTCAGTCACAATCACTTTTATTTATATTTACTAATACTGTATATCAGTGAGGGAATAGTGGAAGCGATGAGCCTTTTAGATTGACTTTCTTCCTTCATTTTCAGGATCACGGCCTTGTCCAGGTAGAAGTTCCTTCAGACATCACTGCTGAGGAGAGACGGACTGTTAATGTATTTGTGAACGAACAGTTTTATGTATGAATATGTATCGGAGGTTGAGGGCGGGTATTACAGAGTAATGTCACTTTTTCTTTCTTGTTCTAAGAGTTACACTAGATAAGAAACACATTTAAATGGTAATATGGCCATTGGGGATAGGTTTGTCAGTAAAGGCGATCAGGTATATGTTTTAGCTTCCAATAGGGTCAACTCTGAGCAGAAGAGCCAGGAAAGCGACCCAAGTTAATCCCGTACGTCTCCAGACGATGTTTTCCAGTGAAACGGCTTAATCATGAAAACATCCGACCTTATTTATAGACGCGTAGTTTTTGAGTAGAAATTTGCTGTACATTAATATCTTAATTTTTCTTAAACACTGCAGCTTGAGGTATGTTTGCAAAAGAGTGATTGTGCAAGTGTGTTTGTGAGTTTAAATGAAGGTTTAAACAAAGTTATTCATTTTTAAATATCTTGACATGACGCCTGTGATAAAACATGAAATTAAAACTTTCTATTATACATCAGCGTTCGATTGTGGTGCTTTGCTTTATCAGCTTTGTGTGACTGTCACTGTCGAGTTATAGCAAAAATCTAAGAGTCACTGAACTAAATAATTAATAATACACTGCAATATTTCATAAAAATGAAGAATTGTCAGTTTCATGGTGATTTTAACATGAGCTTCATTCTCATACAGATATAAGCAATGAGCAGACCGATAAGGTGTTCTCCATTCAAGGTGTTTAGTGATGTCATCATCATCTGGCTCTTGTTTAGTTGAAGAGTTTATTTGATAACACAGTTATAATACTGAATAACAAAATGAACATGAAATTACAGAGACAGATCATAACATCTGTTAAGAACTTTTCTTCAATTTGCAAACAGCTACATCTAACAGTTTATGTGTTGTGTATATATTTATCAAACTCATAACACACAGTTGAGCTACAGAAACTAGTGTTTATGTGAAGCTTTTGTGTGTTTTGGGAACTTTCAGGAGTGAAATCTTGTGGTTGTCTTATCAGCTGACCTTGAGGATAACGGACACACCGAGAGAAACTCCCTGAAAATCCATGAAACGTGAACATTCCTGCTCGCAATCTATTGTGAAATGTTGAAATGTACGGCTGTAAATGCCTAAAAACAAGATGAATACATGAATGACAGGATGAGTAAATAAAAACATGGAAATACAAAAATGTTTGTTTGCTCAATTAAAGCATCAAACTTAACAATTGAATTCTCTCTAAATTCTGTAATATGTGGATTAATTATTTGTGACCAATATTATTTCAGACTTGCTTCAAACGTTACGGTTAAAGGTAAAAGAGATCATGTACATGAACACTGCAGACCATTTCAACACGGGCATTTCAAAGTATGATACAACAACGCCTACAGCTAACTTGTGTTTTTTCAATATAGTCCAAGTTGTCACATTTGGCAGAAGTCTGTGACTCCGCGTCACAATCGTCCTCTGACGAAATCATCACCATTTGGTAACATGGTGCATTGGGCATCACAGCTTGATAGGATGTAGAATACTGTTCATGTAGAATACTGTTCAGAAAGTCATCAATACTCTCATAGGATTTGATCATCCAAATGAGGGTCCTGCTGATGTGGAATGTGGCGCGTGGGTCGTAATTGGACGAATCCTTGTGTGTGGTCAAATAAACTTTCCCGAACCGCCTCTTTCCCTGAACGTTGATGATGATGCGATCTGCATTGCATTTAGGGTAGAAATGGCCACAGTTTAATCTCACGTAATCCGGCAGCATATGTGCTCCTGTTGAATTCAGATTGCCAACTATAAAGTAAGATGTCTTCACAATTGGAAGAAGTGTCGTGTTACGCCGATCGCATCTATTGTCAAAAAAGTGAAA
This sequence comes from Oreonectes daqikongensis, assembly GCA_026939265.1. Classification (NCBI taxonomy): domain Eukaryota; kingdom Metazoa; phylum Chordata; class Actinopteri; order Cypriniformes; family Nemacheilidae; genus Oreonectes; species Oreonectes daqikongensis. The sequence goes on from JAOTQM010000031.1 coordinate 2,929,987, forward strand.
TCCAAATTCTCCTCTTGTCGGGTCACACAGCAGGATCATGTCATCATTACGTGCATCGGAAATGCATTGATCAGCAAACCAGTACAAAAGCATGAGTCCATGCCGGGGCCGCGGCTGCCCGAATCCAGACTCTTGCAACTCGGATATAGTTTGTATTCTTCTCATGGTCATAGCCTGATGGACAGATAAAGATATTACCTCTAAACATCTTAACTATCAGAAGAGTTCTAAAAATATCATTAAACAACCAAACATTTTGTTTAGTAGGAAGAGCAAGATTTTTAAGGCAAACGTACCTCTTTTGTAAATGATCAAATAAGTTTCAGTATTGTAGGAATCTGATGTGTTCTGTCTGTTAGACATAAATGCGGAAGTGATGGAGAAGAATCTCACTTATAACAGAAACTTGGTCTTGGTAGGTGTGTCTTCTCTATGAAATCAGACTCTGACTTCCTGAGATCATTTGAGTTCTTCTGTTTTTAAGAGGAATGTCTACCTGTTTTTTGTTAGATTTGTTCAATTTGTGGTGGAACCAATAGAAGGTTTTTAATGACCATTTGGTCACATTGTTCGGTCTTCTAAAAATCTATACCTCAAAAACGAATAATGTGCCTGAAGATAAAAATCTCAATGTTAATATAGGGTTAACTCCGAGTGGAAACAGTGCTTCAGAAGACATTTTTTGCATCCTGTTTCAAAGCAACAACATAAATGATACTGCCTTTGTGGCTCAAACTTAACTTCCGGTACACATCTGCAAAGAATAGAGTCCCTGCAGATTATTTCTGATAACAAGCAAAAGAAATAACAAGTAAATGACATTAGCTAGCAAGTTAAAAGTAACTTAAAACTTAAATACGACAAAGTTACACCACCCATTCAACAAATTAAATTATTTATTTAGTTTATTTAAACAATTATTACACAATAAAATACTAATATAAATTAAATAAAATATAAATAGTTATTAGCCATTAGCCAGATTAGTTAACAAACACAGACCAGTTAACTTTTAAACGATAAAGCGTCTATAGAGTATTGCTGAGGATCATACAAGTATAGATAATATATTTGTGTAAGACTGGTTGTAAAGTAGTAGTTCACCCAATATTTAGATATACGCTGCATTCTTTTCCATATAATTATAAAAGTGAATAAAAAATAAAACTATAAAACCAAAAATGACACCTTGAGTCAAAATACTCTGTTACTATTCCACAGGAGCAGGTGCCTGTATCATAAATAGTAGTAAATAATGGCAGCTTTGTTATCATCAGAATTAAAGACGTGAAAAAGCATTATAAAATACAACAGCAATCCATACAGGTTTTTTCTCTGGGTGTGTATGTAGGCCTGTGTTGAGGTAGTTTTGATGTTTGTTGTTGAGGTTCACCTCTGTTCAGGGATTCGGATGAGGATTCAGAGGTTGGTAAAAGTGGGTGAGAATCTTCATCAATAGAAAATTCATACTGTGATGAGGAATCTGATTCTTGGTTGTCTTTAGGATGAAGAAATTCCTCTAATTCTAAATGTTGAATAATCTCAATGAGATGTGGGCTTATGCAGTACGTGTGATCCTGGGCAAACTTTTTCCTTTCCCCCTTCTGGCTTAAATGTTGAGTCACGTAAATTTTGTCAAATGTTTTTAGATTTTTATTATATGAAACAATGATGCGATCTTTGTTGCGCATGTGTTGTTTTGTGGTGTTATACATGCAGGTGATATAAGAAGGAAGCAACTCCTGAAATTCCAGATTGCCCACCTCATAGTACTTTAGATTGCTTTCTGGAAGAAGTCTAACTGCATTGTTCAAATGGCCTTCTCTTCTGTTATAGAAAGGTTTAAAGCCAAATTGTCCTGTTGTCGGGTTGCACTGTGCCAGCATTCTTACGTTACTGGTGTAAAGTCCGCCAACACATTCATTGGCAAACCACCACAGCAGTCTGAGACCATGTCTGGGATCTGGTTGACCAAAACCGGTTTCTTTCAGCTCGGACAAATCCTTCAGCATTTTCATCATGCGTATAACGTCCTCCTAAAAATTCTGTTTCTGAAAAAAGCGAAAAATACATTTAAACATTAAAAAGGACAAAATTATTTCCAGCTTTTTTGGTTCAAATGTTTTTAATTATTAAAACAATCCTTTTTTGTAATTATGATACATTACATAGTCAAGTGAAAGAGAATAGTGTTATACTAACACATGCTTATTTAGTGTATAGCATGCTTACATAATAGTTCAAGTAACAAAAAAATCTGTAGAGTGTATTTACTTCACTTTAAAAAAAGGATTTCTTGATTCAACTTTGTATTATTTATGTCAACAGTAAGTGTCAAGTTTATTGTGGTCGATCTGTTCATGTGAATTATTTTTGTCGGTTGTAACCATTGATGTCTAAGTGTGTCAGTAAAATATGTTGTTTGCCTTGTCGCAGTATTTATACAATGCTTTCTCCATCACAACATTTTCACTTGCTTAATAGTACAACATTTAAAGCAGTTTAAATCAGTTCTTGTTTTAATGACAGTAATGTTATAAAAGAAAACAACTTAGTAAATCTTTTATCACAGCACAAATGCTTTTTTAGTGAAGCACTTCTCGGTTATATTCGTTTACTTAGTTTTAAAATCAAATGTTAAAATTGTTAACATAGTGTTCTAACATGAATCATACTGACATTAACAAAGATGAATAAACTCTGACAAACTAGATCATTTTTAGTTTATGATAGCTAATGCATTAATTAATGTTAACAAATCAACCTTATTATAAAGTGTTGTCTAAGTGTGAGTGTTGTCATAATTCAAAACCATTTAAAATATCTTGTACCTTGAATAAAAAACAGATCCCCCGAGATGCCTTCAGTGAGCTGAACTGTTTGTGTTGTACAGTTCTGTTTCTTCTAAGGTAAAAGTAGAAACCAGTAAAACCAGTGTGACCAGTGTCAAGTAGTGTATTGTCAGGTGTTGTGCATTGCATCTATTTTGTCATATGAGACCCTTACATAATCTGAAAGCTCGATAAATAAGCTTTCTATTGATTTATGGTTTGTTGGATTTTATCATACAAATATACACCAATCAGGCATAACATTATGACCACTGACAGGTGAAGTGAATAACTCTGATTATCTCTTCATCACGGCACCTATTATTGGGTGTGATATGTTAGGCAGGAAGTGAATATTTTGTCTTGAAAGTTGATGTGTTAGAAGCATGAAAAATTGGTAAGTGTAAGGATTAGAGCGATTTTGACAAGGGTTAAATTGTGATGGTTAGATGACTGGGTCAGAGCATCTCCTAAACTGCAGCTCTTGTGGATGTTCCCAGTGTGCAGTGGTCAGTATCTATCAAAAGTGGTCCAAGGAAGGTACAGTAGTGAACCGGCGACAGGGTCATGGGTGGCCAAGGCTACCTGTGTGGTCCGATCCAACAGACAAGCTGCTGAAGCTCAAACTGCTGAAGAAGTTAATGCTGGTGATGATAGAAAGGTGTCAGAATACACAGAGCATCACAGCTTGTTGCGTATGGGGCCGCAAAAGTGGGACCAACACAATATTAGGAAGGTTGTCATTGGGGGGCAGTTGTGGCCTAATGGTTAGAGAGTCGGACTCGTAACCAGAAGGTAGCCGGTTCGATTCCTAGTACCGGCAGGTAACAACTGACGTGTCCTTGAGCAAGGCACCTTACCCCCGTTTGCTCCCCGGGCGCTGCAGTGTTAGCTGCCCACTGCCCCGGTGTATGTGTGTTCACTATTCACTGGTTGGGTTAAATGCAGAGGTCACATTTCGGGTATGGGTCACCATATCTGACAAATAGGTCACTTTCACTTTTTTCATAATGTTGTGCCTGATCGGTGTATATTTTAAACTAAAAGAGTTTAAACTTTTTAAAAAGTTTACCATTGGAAAATGTAAATACATTTTCTGGTGCACCTGTTCCTCTATGTATGTATGTTGGTGGTTAATGATTTACACAGATCTATAATCATTAAACAGAATGAACTTTATCTGGATATCCCATGATCACTCTGCTCTTATGCAAAGAAAACATACTTTTAATATATTAAATCATTTTATATATTTGAAAACATGAAATAATACATTGTTGTTAAAATATTTACAATATATTGAAGCTACTGAAAAAGTACAGAAGTGAGTCATTTTGCATACAAGCGTAATTCACTTAATAATCATTTAGATCTTGCAATGTGTTTCTATTGTTTTTCAAAAATCTGGACTATATTACAGAATTGAATATTCATCAGAGCCTCGTGTGTTCAATAAAGAGCTTTCAAATAATTACAGTTAATATGACTGCAGATTATTAGTAATATTAAAATGAATCTTTTGCTAAAAGTGTAAAGGCATTATAGTATGGTACAGCATCGTTCCCAGCATCTCTTCTTTCTGGGTAACATCTCAGAGCGGCTTTGTGTTTTTGTGTCATTTTCTACATTCACTGGGACATCACTGTTATATAAAGTAGATGGTGGTTCCACGTCAATACGAATCTCAGAATCATTATACTGCAAAGGTAAAGGGGAAACCTGCTGATCCAATGTAGAGACCCACAGACGAAGTTCTGGGTTGTAGTACCACACATGGTCCACTGGATTATTGTTCGGCACAGTTTGTCTTTGTGAACGATACCCAGTGTCCCTCAGAAAGTCATCAATACTCTCATATGTTTTGATCAGCAAGATGAGGGTCCTGGTGATGTGGAATGTGGCGCTCGGATCATAATTGGACTGATCGTTGTGTGTGGTCACGTAAACCTTCCCAAATGTATTCTCTCCAGGATAGCACACGATGATGCGATCTGCATTGCTGTTGTCCTCAATGTTGTGGGTGTTTTCGTCCCTAACATAGTCCGGCAGCATATGGGCTCCTGGTGAATTCAGATTGCCAACCACATAGTAGAGAAAGTTCACATCCGGAAGAAGTTTCACGTTGCGCCGGATGTATCTGTTCGCAAAAAAGTGAAATCCAAAATCTCCTCTTGTCGGGTCACACAGCAGGATCATGTCGTCATACCACGCGTCAGAAATGCATTGATCCGCAAACCAGTACAAGAGTTTGAGTCCATGTCGGGGCCACGGCTGCCCGAACCCAGACTTCTGCAGCTCAGATATAGTTTTGATTCTTTTCACCATGGTCTTTAAAAAAAGATATTAATTTAATACCCATGCCGTTTAAATTATGTCAAAACGATATATTCAAAAAGTATCTGGGCATTGTTTGTTGACACCGGCAGAAAGACAGTCATATTTAGTTTGAATGTTTTTTTGAATGTTTCTTTTTGTTTAATGCCATGCCTTTAAAAATATAGAGAAACAGTACATACCTCTTCTTTATGTTCCTACAGATTCATTGTATTAGCAGGAATGTGTTGTCGTGTGTGTCAGAATTTATGCAGAAGAGGAAAGAGATATGAGGTCAATAGCTGGGAAACCGAAACTTTAGCAGACTGATGACTTTTGTGGGAGTGTCTAATCTAAAACATGACCAAATGACACTTCTTATCATAGATAAGAAATGAACCTTATCATAGAAACTAGCAAGAGTGTCCTTTAGAAATGTACATTTATGTATTTGTCCGACGCATTAATCCAAAGGAACTTACATTGCATTATATAATACATTTGTATTTGAGTATGTGCAATCCCTGGGATCAAACCCATGACCTATAGTGCCATGCTCTAACCACTGAGCTACAGGAAAGCTTAAACGTGTTATGTAATCTTTTTTTTATGAATACCTAATTTCATCTTGAAGCCTCCTTGAATGTTATCTCATTCATGATTTTATATTCCTTTCAAAAGAATCATTAACCCCCCAAAATCTGTCATCATTTATCACTCTCATTCCAAGTTTGCATGACTTGTATATAATATATGGAACCGACACTATGTGAGTGAGTGATGACAAAATTTCAATTTTTGAGTGAAGTCAAATGTGTAGTTACTAAGATGGCATTCAGAAAATTAAAACTGTTGCTTCATGTAATATCTTGTTACATATTTCACTATTTTGTAATATCAAAGGTTTTTTACAGTAAACAAACAGTTTTTGACTGTAACATGTTTACTCCAAAATAAAGGAAACACTGCATGAGACATAGTAGATGCTAATAAAGTTAACAGTTTCAAACTCGAAATCTAAAAGAATAATACATAAATGAATTGAACATGTGCAGTAAACAGAACAGTAGCACACACACACAACGCATAATATTAGACAACAATCATCAGAACTACGCTGATCATAGGTTGGATTCTGAACAGGTTTAATGTGCGTTGATGATTGAAGCTGTAACTTGTGAATAGAGACTGTGAGTAGAATTGTGGATTGTAATGAATTTGATTCTTGTCTTTCATTTGTCTAAGGAATTCTTCTAGGCTCAAGTTTTGAATGTTGTTTATGAGATTTTTACTGATGCGGTAGGTGTGATTCTGGTCAAAACCAACCTTGTCTGAATGCTCATATAGACATATAGACAGAATCAAACCAGACTTGACCATCCAATTTAGAATCAATGGAAACAATGATGCGATCCATGTTCCTCTCTGCTGAAAATTCTGTGTGTTTTCTAGTGACATAATGAGGTAGCATGCCACAATGTTTCAGGTTGCCAGTCTTATAGTAGAGATAGTTAGTAATAAAAGGAAGAAGCCACTCTTATAGAATGGACAGAAGCCGGCATCTCTGTTTGCTGGGTTAAACCGTGCAAGTAATGCATTGCCACTTGTAGCAGAGCGGTAAGCTCAGGACGCTTAACAAGGTTTTTATAAGTTGACTATGCCACCCCACAATTTGGGAATCAGGGCACACAGGCTCAATACCAAAGAAAAGAGAGTTTCAGGCAAGAAACGGGAGTATAAATGTAAAAATAAATTCATACAATTCCAATCAATTAAATATTAAAAGTAATTCTCCTTTATTAATTTGGCTGGTTACAAGCTCTCTCTCTCTCTCACACACACACCAAAAGATTATCAATTACAAAAAATAAATGATAAACACAGCACTTAATGTAAACCTGAAATAAGAAAATAAGCAACCCCCTCCTTCAAACACCCCAAATCAACAGAAGTTAAACAAAGTAAAGACAAACAACAACCATTAATTGTAACAAAACATTTTTTTTACGGACATTACAAATAAACTAAATAAACATAACTGGACACACAACAAAACAAATTGCCTTACCTCATCGCATTAAACTGCTTCACAAAAGTAAGCAGGACAAATAATGCACAGCTCAACATTGAGCATAAAGCGAAGTAGAGAGCACCCCACCCTGTAATGAGATGCAAAATCGGAATTAAATGCAAACGAAAATACAAAACATAACCAAATTATAAACAAAACAGCCAATGGCTGCAAAGCAAACAAAGCTCATCGACAAAAAAAAAAGCCAAACAAACACAAACGAAAAACTCTACCCAAAACAAAACAAAACACTAAAATAACATTTGACAAATTGTCGTGTTCATAAAGAAAAAACACCGTCACGAGCGACCATAAAGTGCCACGAGTATAACAGCGACAGTAAATAAGCCAGGACAAAACAGCAACGCGTTCACGTAGATAGCATTTAGCTCAGGGGGACTGTTGACAGCAGTTACGTTACGTAGATAGCATTTAGCTCAGGGGATAGGCGTAATTTGCGGGTGAACAGGTGGGACATGTCCCCACCACTTTTTGGAAGAAATTAAGAAATGGCTGCGGAAGATATGTCTTTTTTGGTGGACATTAACATCTAAAACTCGTGGAAAACGCAGGATGCGCTGCTTTTACACAATCTCCCGTTGCTCGCACTCGTAAGTTATATTTGCGGAAGACATAGAGCCGCGACTCCAGTTTGAAATGCGTGCATGTCCCCACCACTTTTCGAAACAATGTTACGCCAAAACCCTTCTAGGCAGTCATAAACCAAACATCGCAGCTAAAGCCTAAGAAAAATCGATCATTGTATCATGTATTTTGGCTATTACTATAAATGTTCTTGTGCCACTTAAGACTGGTTTTGTGATCCAGGGTCACATATTTCTGTACAAACTGCAAATTATAGGCTACACAATTAGTGATGCACAAAACCCCAAAATTTTCTAATGCTCTTAATGATTCTTGTCATTTGTGATTGTGGTTGTAGCCACAGAAAACAGCATAATAATATTGTACACTAGCTACTGTGGGCTTATCTGTGGCTAAAGAAAAAGATAACTTAAAAACCGAAGCAAAGGAGTGTCTAACAAAAGATGACAGAAACACGGTTGATGCCCAATAATAGTAAACTCATCATCTCTTGCACAACTGGATTGTTCACCAATGATGGAAGTAATGAAAAGGAATTTGGAATCCACCTCTGACGTTTTCTGTTTCTTGGAAAACGAAACTCATATTGCTCCATGCTCCTTAGGCCTATCAAGAGAAGTGGTTGGTAAAATATTTGTACTTTATTTGTCTCAACTCTAAACCTATAGGCTATACACAGGCCTATAGCTTTTTAATAAAGTTGAACTGAAATTCAATAATGAATATACGTTTTTATGTGTATCTTTTGGCTCTTACCAGAATCTCACAAAATCTGTTAGATAAGTTAAATAATAAACTTTCAGTTTACATATTTTCTTATTTGTTAAATGATTTATTTGGATCGTTCTTATATTTGTTAAGGAAAATTCACAGAATCCTGAAAAAAAGTAAAAAGTCTTCCCTTCTGAAAATGTCTTCATGAAAGTCTTAAACAGAGTTTTGTGTTTAAGACACTCCGCATAAATACAAAAGAATTCAAACTTCCTGCTGTTCAGGATGCATATTCATAAGTCACATGCTTTTTCATGCATATCATCAGTTTTAATTAGTCAATCAAAAAACAATTAAATTAGAAAAACAAGAGCATATGTTTTACAATGTTTTAAGAGTTCAAGCTGTTCATGAGTAATAAATGTAAACAAAATTGTGGGATAATGATGTCAGAAACCAATTAAAGGAAAATGCAACATGGAGCTAAACATAACTATACATTTACATGTAGAGAAATGTACATTCCATGACTGACTTTACTGTATTAAAAACTATGATTTAATTGAATGGTTAAAAAATAGAAGACAGTGGAATTGTAAAACGGTAAACATAGGGCCATTTATCTGCGATGTCGACGCCTCCGCTGCCTGATTATAACTTCATCGATGAAATCTGACCGTTCTAGGTTTTTAATGATCCGTATGAGACCTTTACTGATGCGATACGTGCAACTCTCACTGAAGCCATCTTCATCGGAATGCTGTGTCACATAAATCTGGTCAAACCAGACTTTTTTCCGGGATGAATCGACAGAAAAAATAATTCGATCCGTATTGCTGTCAGGATCGTCGGAATCGTAATTGTAAGTGACGACACGAGGGAATGTATCCGGATGGTGGTGATGGTTGCTCAGGTTGCCCACTTCATAGTATGTGAGATCGGTTTCTGGAAGAAGGTCTTCTTCATTATGAAATTCATGGAAGCCAAAATGTCAATAAATCAATAAATGCATAAATATGTATGTATTTAATAAATAATTAAATATATATTTATGCATTTGGCAGATGCTTTTATCCAAAGCTACTTGCATTGCATTATATAGCCTACATTTGTTTCTGGATATGTGCAATCCCTGGGAACGAACCCATGAGCTTGGCGTTGCTAGTAGCGTCATACTCTAACCACTGAGCTACAGGAAGACAACGACCAGGGAATGCAAGTATTAAAAAGCACTTGGCGCTACAGAAGCACGGTGACGTCATGTGCAAACAACCTATCTGCACTGAGAAGGGCCGCCTACCTTATTAACATACGGACACAGAAATACATAAATGTAGAAATACAGAAATTGTACATAATTGATATTTTTGACAAATGTATTTATTTATGCATTCATGTATTCATTTATTTTTTTATTTATATTGATTGATTTAATTATTTAGGCTATGTATTTTTATATATTTAGCCTACTTGTGCATTTACACATTTATTTATAGCCTACTTAAATCATTGAATCCAGTTACGTCCCAAATGTTGCATCATATTCAGTCTGATGGGGTTTTGTTATGTATGCCTATATATTCGTTCTCGGAGGTCTTCGAGGTTATTCAAAAAAATATTTGTCATAACCGATCAGTCATCATAACGCCACTGTTCAATCTCCAATAATTATGATTACAACGTAGAGGAAAAGCGGGACGAAAGTAACAAAGTGATTTTCTCAGAGCCCTGACTACATTTGCATTCTAAACTATGACAGTATGTTCAGCACACAACCCTTGACGGAGCTGCCGAATATCACGTGATTTCGTCAACGTTTACCACAGTTAGATGATCAAGACCTAAGTCTTATCTTCATAGAAAAATTATACAGAATTCGTTCAACATTTAAACAAAATACCACCTGACATCATCTTTTCATAAACACAATGTTATTGAACGAATAGCGATAAACAAATTAAAGTGAGATACTTAGGCCTACCTGATGCTTTACACGAGCTGGATCTGTACTGGAGAACGTGTCACTTTCTGATAATTATTTATTTCACTGATAAAAGTGGGCGGAGCGAAGTCTGAAAATGGAAACTAAATGCGTAAGGAAAGTAAAACATAGGCTAGTTAGATTGCATGTAATTTTTTCCTTAAATCTGTTACCTTGGTTTTGCATTGTTAAGGCTGAAAATCATTGAGCATGAGCCCAGGTTATGTTTTCAGTTTTCGGATCATTTTGAATTTTCAGAACATTATGTTTTATGCTGTAGTGCATTTAGTCTAACATGTTTATATTCATAGACGTAGAACGTAGGCTAAATGTAAAATTTAAAAAACAAGTAAACATTTCTACATATAAACATAAAACATATGGACTGAAGCCTGTACATGCTGGGTGATTCACTAACTGGATACATTTAAACATTTTAAACACACACGCACGATCTAGTCTCCTCCCACTGCAGTTTGATTGGTCGACAGATTGCTGCAGCAGTTTTGCCACAACATTCATTGTTGCTCTACCACATTTACATTTACATTTACATTTACGCATTTGGCAGACGCTTTTATCAAAGCGACTGACATTGCATTGTATTATACATTTGTACATTTTGTAGCCTATAGTAAGCAAGTGGGGGTTAGGTGTCTTGCTCAAGGGCACCTCAGCCGTTACCCGCCAGCCCTGGGAATCGAACCAGCAACCTTCTGGGTGGCAGTCGTGACCTATTTCCGCATTGAGTCGCATTGAGTCTTTCTCTGGTCTTTCTCTACCATTCCCGTATTGAGTCGTAACTAACTAAAGTTATTCTTTTGACGGAACAACAAACTTGCGCAAAACACACATTTTATTTATTAACGTAGCCTATTTTTAATAACGTATTTTATTCGATTTAGGCTTAAGGGTTTGTTGAAAGAAACCAAAGAACTTGCAAAAGTTTTCAGATAATTGAGCATTATTTAAAATGATGGGATAAGCATTATTACCAGGAAATCATGATTTTCACCTACATAAGAAAATGTATTTTGTGGCCTGAAACATCTTGTGATTACACCAAATGTACCAGCAATTATATATTTATAGAATCACCCATATGTAATTTGTAATTGAACAAGTAAAAAAGTATCAATCACGAGAGAGAGAGAGAGAGAGAGAGAGAGAGAGAGAGAGAGAGAGAGAGAGAGAATATCTCTTATATAGATAGTCTATATAAATAACGTGTAGGCCAAAAGAATAAAAGCTAAAAGTAGCGCAAATCCTATCACACAACAGCACTTTATACAATCATCTCCTGCATTTCGATATGACTTTTGATGCTCATGTGTTGAAACATGTGTAGGTTCAATCTGTATTGACTCAAAATTCTGGTCATTCTTTGTTTGTCTGAGAAATTCTCCTGGTTTTAAATTTTGAATGTCCTCTATAATCTCTGGTCTGATGAGGTAAGTCCGGTTCTGGTCAAAATGCGTCAAGTCTGAATGCTGCGTCACATAAATCTCGTGAAACCAGTCTTTGTTTCCGAACGAATCGACTGAAGCAACAATGCGATCTGTATTACTGTCAGGTACTTCTGGATCATAATTCTTAGTGACAGCATTAGGTAGTATACGGGGATGATGGTGACGGTTTCCAAGGTTGCCCACTTCATAGTATGTTAGATGAGTACGCGGAAGAAGTCCTTCCTTATTATAAAATTTGTGAAAGCCAAACGATCCGTCTTTCGGGTGGTACAGCGCAAAAATCTTTCCGTCTCTGTCGATGTTGTCAAGATAGTCATTTGCAAACCACCAAAGTAAACTGAGACCATGTCTGGGATATGGTTGACCGAACCTTGATTCTCTCAGATCGGATAAATTGTACAGGGTTCCCACCATGTTTCTATATGTGTTTGGAAAAGATGACAGTAGCCTACAGTAAAATAGGAGCAAAATAAGGTTACAGCAAGATATTTTGAAATAATATTAAAATAATATTGATAAGATAATTAATTCATAGTTCTTATCTGTTTTTGGGGACATATAACATTTATTTAAAGAAAATACAAATATTAATTTCAGACTACTAGTATAATAGACCATTCAAAAAGAAAAAAGGCAAGTTGAAAAACAGCAGCGAGTAGAAATAAGTTTTACTACTTTTTACGCAAATTGTATCCGTTAAAATTCACCTAATATAATTGAGACGGAATTTGTCTGCTTTTCGTAAACAGAAGTTTATTGAAGGAATTAGAGCAATAAACAAATTAAACGTCGATATTTACCTGTTTATCTGAGCTGTATCTTTAGGCTACTGGGAAAGGCATCACCTTCTGGTATTATTTGACTGTTAGTGGGGGAGCAATGTCTGGAAATCGAAACTAAATGCTAGTGAAACGAAATGAAACTAAACGGAAAGCGCAACATTCTCCATTGTATTAGGCTATTATAATCGAGACAGAATAATAACAATTACACTTTACACTCGAGTTTAATAACTGGCTATTCTTTACCTTAATTTTGAAGCCGATTTGCGGTTTTTTTCCTTACACCCAAGCCGTATTTCAAAACATAGGCCTATTATTGGTATAGTGCTTATTATAGAACAGAACAACAGAAATAAAGCAAATTGTTGATGGTCTGAAACACATGTTTATTGCCATTTTAAACAAAGTAGCCTATCAGGTTATAATTAAGGTACATGACCAGATATCCTGCTCATGTAGGCTATATATGTAGGCCTATAGAAAGAAAATTCGGAAATTACAATGTTATAACATCATATAGCCTAATGAACAATTTTCTAATGTAAAGAACTGTTTAGAACAAGACATAACTCAAAGACAGAAAATGTAAAAAAAAAAATCATTTTTTAAACAAATTTTTTCATTTTAACAAATGATAAGAACAGTGAAAACAAAATCTCCATTTAAAGAATGGTACACCAGGAGTTATTTTCAGGTGGTGCCTCAACATAAGTTTTTCTTTGACTTGTGAATTGGTATTGTGGATTCAAGACACGACTGTTATATTGCTCTCGAGTCATGTTTTTGATGATCTCGAGGAGCCCCTTGCTGACACGATAAGTTTTATTGTTGTCGAAACGTGTCTGGTCGCTGTGTTCGGTGACATACACTTTCTCGATATTGCCCATGTTGTCTAGACGAACTATGATGCGATCTTTATTATGGTCAGGATTTGAGCGGTTGATATTTGTTCTGACATAAGCCGGTAGTTCGTCTGCACCAGAAGCGTTCAGGTTGCCCACCTCATAGTACGGAAGACTCTGAAGAGGCACAATGTGGTTGTCATCCTCAATCCTATTTTGGAACTTGTGAAAGCCAAAGTCTCTCCTTTGCGGACTGGTTTTAGGTATAATATTTTCGTTTCTGAACACTATATATTCACGAGCAAACCAGTAAAGCAGGTCCAAGCCGTGTCTTGGCTGCGGCTGACCGAAACCACAGTCTTTCAGCTGGATCAGTTCATTCAGAGTATCTTTCACCATGATGGATAACTGAGGAAAGAAAATTAAGAGAGGAAATCAAAGCACAAGTTAAATTGTCAACGACACACAAGGACAGTATAAACTGAAGCTGAGCAACACTTTGACAAAATACCTGTTAAAACCTTCTTGAAAAATATTTAAATGCAGCTTATCTTTCAGATGCAGAATAAAGTATAGAGAATATTAGTTTTATAATTAGTAGATTAAGATGATAATGTATTTCAATGTACCTTTAAAGCAAGTGTCACTAGTCTCTTGCAGTAACCATAAACTTTGAGAGCTGATCGTAATGTAACTGTTGAAAAATGCTGCTGGTAAAAAAAACTTGTATGTGCGCGCTATGCAAGACACGCCTCATACTGGGAAACAGAAACTTACTGACAAATAAGGCGGCGTACACGGTGCGTATTCTGATGGTCGGAAGAACGTACGTCCACGCACACGTCACGAGTGCAAATCGGCTCGTTCAACATCATACACGTCACGGTTTCAATCCGATAGCTCCCGAACTTTTTCGACATGTTTAAAATGCTCGAGAGGTCGGAAAGGCACTCTGCTCGGCTCGTAATTCCTCGCACAAGATACGAGCCGCGACCATATGAACATCAACGATTTCCTCGCGATTGGAAAAAAAAATCACTTGCGAGTTCGTACGACAGCAATAACCGCACCGTGTAGCTACGCCCGTAACACGCTTGGGAAGAGATCCTTTAGACAAATGTATTTCAGAATGATAGAAACTCACAACTCGACACCGGCATTATCATTTATAACCACAGTCGATATTTTCTTATCAAACCAACATGTAAATGGTGACACAGCTCAACAAAAACATTACAACAGGCTGTTGTGTGTGTTTAATTATTTTCCTTTTTCAAACCAGCTTTTATTACATCATCAGTCTGCACCAGGACGACAGTCCAGAGCAATTCTGTGCCATTACACAATGAGGACACAAATGATGGAAAATTAGAAAGAAAACTAGTGGCAGTAAGGAAAACTTGTGGAATGACTGTCATACAAGAAAGAAAATGTTTTAACAAAGAAAATATATTATGAAATTATGGTATCCAGCAGTTAAAGTGTGAATTCATGTTTTAACCGAATCTGAGGAATGGAAGATTCATATACATATCTATAAAATTTCCATTAGTTAGATCCAGGAGAATTAGCAAAAAAAATCTATTTTCTTTCATATGGGGAGAAAACAAAAGCTTCGAAGCTTCTTTACATCAAACAGACACCATGAAAAAATTAAAGATAAAAGATCTAAATAATTGTGTTCAACCCTCAAAACTACATTACCATCATAATTATAACTCTAGCTGTCAATGTCAGCATAAGAAGAATTATTATTAATAGTCTGAATATCTTTACCTCATTATTTGATATATATATATACACAAACATTTGCAATGTTTTTGCACTGCTGTATTGTTTTTTTTAACGCGTGTTTAAGTACACTTGAAAATAAAATGTGATTTTTCTTTTTCGTTTTACTGGAATATACAATAAACCCCAAATACATCACTCATTAACACACGCGCACACACAAACAGATTTTAAAGTCCTCCCTTGACCTCACTTGCATACAAACACTCACACATTTGTACGCCTCAGTTTGTGGAAACAGTTTTCTTATCTTACTGCCAATGTTGAATGGCCAGCAGGACAGATCCAAAAGTTTTCTGGAAAAAAAAAGTTTCTGATAGGCCACGATACGTCCCATAATGCATCTGAGAACAGAGGTAAGGGGTAACATCAACAAACAGGTTTGTTCCTGTGGTGATCTGTGTAATGTGACTCAGCTTTAAACGCTGGATGTAAAATCAACAAAGCAACGTGGGTATGAAAGACATATAAAGCCAATAATTATATCCTTCATTTTCCTCTGGCTACATTAACTCGTTCTTTTAGATGACACAATCCCATGTGAGCATCAACAGCAGGTCTCAGATCAGCAAGACACGCAAAGCTACAAGCTGCTCACTGGGCAGTTGTTAGTCGTTCTGAGTGATTTTAGTAAGTGTTTTCAAGCAAACAGAAAACTACCCAGATGTGAAGGGAATGAATCGTGCTGCCCTAAAATCCAGATCTGTCACTGTTCACTCATCCTCACATTGTTTCCCTTCTGTGGAACAAACACTTAAGGAGAATTTGGACAAATGCTTCCTTAAAGTAACTTTTCCAATGATGTGTCAAGCTCCATTTGACTTGAATAAGATCATGCTCCAGTTTAATACATATAATAAAATCAAAGGTTTGGGAACTGCCGTAAGGCTCAAATTTCAATCCGTTCTTCACACACAGCTATAGTTTGACTTTTATAAAGATGCTTTATGATGTTTTTGTCCTTTCTGAAGCTTGGCAGACAAGGTCACTGTGAACTGTCATTTAATAGAGAAAAGCTGTGAGAAGATTCAATGAAAAGCTTTCTTTTGTTTTTCATAGATAAAATACCAACAGAAAAATTCAAGTTTTTGAACGAATGAGTCCACAAACCAAGGCGGACAAAAACATCTAAGAAAACCACTAGATCTCTCTCGCACAAGCACACACAATGAAAGGTAAAAGCTCTACAGCGCTTCTCTGAACTCACTTAGAGTATCGCCTCAGAATCCCTTCATTTTGAAAATCCCCCGGCCCCTACCCCCCAGAGATGTGTATGAGAACAGGTCCAGAGCCTTTGGAGAACACGTGGAGTCTGGGACAGGGATGTGATGGTGTAAAGGATACACTTTCCTAACGCTAACAACAAAACCAGAAAACCTTTGTCTTAATTATTCTGCGAACACACTAGAGAAAACAGAAGTGGGAGGACATTCCCAACTGTTGTCCCTCATTGTCCACTTAGTACAGCACAGGTGGAAAAGTGTGAGGGGGTAGCGTGGGGTGGTTTAGTCCACTCTCCTGGCGAAGGGGAGGTGTGCGTGATTTAGATTAGAAGATATCCGCGCAGAATTCCCAGTTGCCTTGCTCCTTGGTTTCCCAGTAACCCCCTTTGTAGATATGTGTGGGTTCTCCCGTCGCCTGATCCACCTGCCGCTCGAACCACATCGCCTTGTAGCTGTCCTGGTGAACGCCTGTTTGAATGCAACAAACACATACACACACAACAAGTAAACAACCACAGAATTGTGCATATGAGAGCAAGTAAAGCTAGCTAAATTAAAAGTTGACTCTCTCTCACAATAACGAATTATAAAAGTCACGCAGATTACATGACTGCTGAAAGAATGACAGCAAGTCAATGAGGGGAAACAGCTAGTGGGACACCAGCCAGGATCAGGTCTAAATTTGGCAAACATCACACATTTTTGCCAAGAGCTTATGCACAGAAAGGAAATTAAACACAAAACACAAATAAAGCTAGTTCTCATTTTTAGGAGCTCACTGGACACAACATTGACTGGACTGCATCAGCCACAACAACTAACAGCAGGTGACATAATAGATGCTATGACATCTCCTACAATCTCTGATTCTACTCATTTCACAATACATTTAGGCAGTTGGTTAATAAACAAGAACTTAGCATAAAACAATTCATAAAAGCAAGGGAATGATTCGGGTCTATGTGAGAGATGGAGGTCTAAAACGAGCTTTGGGTGAATGTTACTTGCTTTTGACTGGAGCTCCATAAGGCCCCTCCACTAGAGCAACACAAAGCAAACAATAAGAGTCTCTTGTTTAGCTTTTAGGAAAGTTTTCAAGAAGTCATAAAACTATATCATGGTATGAAAATGACATATCTCTGTGATATTAATAAGTCTGACATCGGTGCATTATGCAACACTAACAAATAAGAAAACACTTGCAATCGCAAATTTTATGAAATGTTATAGATTCTGATTAAAACTGCTAATAATAAAGCACAGCGACTGTATATCTCTATATCGACATCTAAGTGTAAAACATAAAATTGCAGGTTACTTTGTGTACTCATCTTTACATATGTTTACATGTCACTTTGACATTTGTGACTTTACAAACAGTGTTGCTAGGCACACATGTCTGCATGAAGTGAGCACGAGTGTGAGTGTGTGTGGTACTTGCTTGAGTACTCTGGTGGGTGACACCCGTGCAGTGTTTCAGCTAGATTAGTAGAGATGGGGATGGAGAAATGCATGCAAACAGAAGATGAGTGTTAGCAATGTAAGGGAGGTGTAAAGAAATCTCATAAAATGTTCTGCCTCAAATTATAAACTCACACTGCCCCCTGCTGGAGGTTAAATGTGGGCAGTCGAAACATATCATGGTTTAGACATACATGATTCTAATGACGACAAAATCTAATAAAAACATTTTGTGATCTGCTCTTGTCTGGGAGTTTTCACACTAAAGCTTTCACTGCTGAATCTGTTTTTATAGTGTTTATGTAAAACAAATAACAAAGGCCTGCAGAGTGGAACTGAACTGAACGTACAAGTTATATCGAGATATCAAAGCAAGTGTGAAAACAGCACCGAGTCTAAACAGATTCAACGCTATGCAGCTGTAATTTGTGCTAATTCAGCTACATGAGGGCTACTTGCTTGAGAGTGAGAGATCGGAGGAAGTTTCATCTGTGTCAGCTGATGTAAGGACAGACAGGAAGCAAAAGATGATTGGATGATGAATGACAGACAAGCATGATTAAGAGAGGGATGGGATGATACTTGCTTTTGAAAGTGGTCTCAGAGGGCTCGCTGGCAATCTCGACTTCATCAGCTGATCAGAGTTGAGACGAGCAGCACGGAAATTAAAAAGGGGGATGCAAATTAAGACAAAAACAAAGAATACAATGAATGACATAATGAAGGTGAGGAACATGCTTCTGGATATTAATGTCAAGGCAAACAGGCATCAATTCAGCGTGTTTTTGTTAGTGGGTTTTTTTGACGGAGAAGAGAAAAAACAACAGATAACCTCTGATGCATGGCGATCTTTAAAAGATATGTTATTATTGGAGCTGTCAAATCGATTAAATATTTGTCGATAAATCGATAAATAAATATTTGTAATATATACACTGTACACGAGTATGTGTGCGCATTTATATACACATATAATTATACACAACACACACAAATATATTATTTAAACAAACATTTATTTTGGAACTTATTCATCAATTAATCAACTGATTAATCAATGAATCACAATTAGTCGATTTGACAGCCGTAGTTTAAGCTGAATACAAATTTTGTATGTTATAAAAAAGGGCCTCAAAACAAAGCTTGAAACCAAAAAAAACACTAAGCCATTTTTCCCTATTGCCATTCATGCATCAGAGGGTGAAACAAAAAAAACAAACACAGAAATAAAAGCAGGAGTACTTGCTTTTGAAAGGCGAGTCAGATATTGAATCCTCAATGAGAGCTTGAGGGAATAACAGAGACAGACAGGAGTGAATGAGAGAGAGACGGCTAACTGAGAGTTCAGTCTGTCTGGTGGCTTCTTACCTTCCTCTGCAGGATTGGCGGCGCGGCTGGCTTCTCTCTCCCTCTCTCTGCGAGTGGTACGCTGTTTCTCCTCTAGCCGTTGTTTCTCAGCGTTGGCCTCTTCCCAGCGCCCTTGTTCCATCAAGCGCTGGTCCGGCCGTCTCCTGCTGTCTGTGGGAGCCACGCTATCCTCTGGCTCGTTCAGCGTCAGTGCCAGCGAAGAGAAGTAGTACATGTTCTCTGCACCCTCCCTGGATGGAGACAACAGTTGTCAGAATTGTGGGTACTTTCGCATCATGAGGTGTGTATTGAGAGCATGAGGCTTACGGCAAAGGATTTTTCCTCCACAGGTCTTTGGCTTTAAGCGTCTGATAGACAGTTTTTTGTCGGCCCTCTGCACCGTTCTCCCCGCCTCTGCTGCTCTGCATGACACGCGAGCACTCCATCTTCTCATCCCACGTCCCAGACAGAACGTAGTGAGCTTTGCCATCCTTATCTGTCACCACACCTGTGACCTAGAGGAGGGACAAGAGCAAACAGACCACTATAAATTGCAGAGACTACACAGTCTACATTCTGAATAAGTGAGTGGAAGAGTTCCTGACTCACCTTTCTGGCCACGTCTCTGGAGAAGTAGCTATACGGAGCAAATTTGAGGTGACACCGGTCGCCCGTTCTGTGGTTCACAACATCTATTTCTCCTGACTAGAAACAATATAGAGACAAATAAGCTTACATATTGGAAACTACTCACTAAATGGACTATTCAAATTTGGTAGATATGTTACAAATCCAGAACAAAAAAAGGCAGGAAAGTCAGTGAAAGTGCTCACCTGATCTATCCACAGTTTTCCAACAATGATATTGTGCACTGTGGTTGTGACTTTCTTCCAGGTGTAGTGATTGTTACTCTTCTCAAACATACAATGAATTGAACCTGAGGACGCAAACAAGCAATTTAGACAATTTAGTGCAGACAAGGATTCTTGTTAACTCGCAAAAAAAACAGTAAATCAAAAATCATATTGAAAACATTCGAAGAAAAATGGGTAGCAAAACTGTATACTCAAACATTATATGCTGATGTTCTTCATTACACTTCCTGTTTCATAACATACCGTGGTTCACTTTAAAAACAGAAACTTTCCTGCACATGCTTGAGTCATCATAAAACTCATATGATAAGTCTTACCGAGGGGCATGATGGAGAGGTATTTGCCCCTGAATTTGCTGGCCAGGGCAATCTCCTGTCTCAGGGTCCAGCCTCGCTCGGAGATTGCGTGATGGGCCGCAGCCGGAGGATGATGACTCACCTGAGAAGAGAGACAGGAAACTGAAATTGCAGATCACAACACAATTTGTAGTGTCACATCCTATTCACTAAGATCGGAAGCAACGGAAGACCAATCACCTGCTCGCAGAGGGACCTGTAGCCGCACTCCTGAATGCGGTCCAGCTCATAGGTCTCTCCTAGCAGAGGGTTGAAGGGTTTGCCTGTACGGTGAACTGTAGTGGAGTAAGAGGAAACGGTGAAAGCTGCCACATAGCACATCTGCTCCAGAGAGCTCTGGCACTTGGCGGCCCGATCCAGCAGTTCGTAGTACTCGAGATCTTCTGAGAGACGCTGCAGCATGGACAGGGGCTCGTTGAAGTTCACCTGCCGAGGAAAGGTAATTAATTTTTTATTGCAGTGAATGTGAATTTTGATTCAGGATGGTTTGGATTTTCTTCACATGGATGAGCATACAGGCATTGGGATTTTGGAGAGCTCTTTTCCGATACAGTTCTTCATGATGCTCCATAGATTGAGTGAGTAATTTGGTTTATCTGGGATGCGGGTCCGTCTCTTCTTCATGGGCACCACCTCTTGGGACTGCGGGGACTCTGGATTGGATGCGAGGGACTGCTCATCCAGCTATGAGAAATAAAACAAGTTGTGAGTTGAATTCATGTCTGTGAACCAGTTCAATGATTCACTTCAACACTCAGATTCTTCATTTCTGATTCGACGATTTGTTTACATGCTAAATTTGATTAAATAAAACTTTGTTATGTTTAACAAAATGTTGTTTGAAATGGTTTATGTTTTTGTATTAAACATTCTGACTAGGCAACATGTCTGTTTGGTTAAAATTATGATTCCCTGAGCATCTCATACCGATGTGGTTCCGTCATCCATTCCCAGCTCACTGCTGATTCCACTGACGTTACTGCCGGATCTCCTGAGAGAAAGCGAAAGGAGAGGGTATGAGAGAGCCAGAGGGCGTGACAAAGAGAAGCAGGAGGAGAACGGAGGGAGGGGAGGGGAGAAAAGGACAAACACTTAGGTCCAGTAAGGTAACACATACATAAGTAGGATGGGAGGAGCGTGTAAGCAACAAGAGAGAGGGAGGAACTACAGACCTGTGATATTTGGGATCTGCTGGTACAGTGATGAACTCTTGAACATCCTCGCATGCGTCGAAAAATTCATTCTCCTCATCCTCGTCACTGGCGTCACCCTTTCCTTGAGCAGAGCCTATGGAACAGATCAAACAGAGAGTCAAATAAACTGAACATCAGTGGCCGCATACACACTCAGTCCACCCTCCAGCTAAAAGCAGTTGTCACTTCTCTTCTAAATTCATGATTCCAACACCATTGGTTGGGTACTGTGTTTACCTGTGTTACTCCATTTAAGCTAAATTGTTTCTCTACATGACATGAGCAGTATTGTACCTTTGCTGTCAATGGCAGGGTTGCTCTGAGAAGCAGGCAGTACAGTTGCTCCTCTGAAGGCTCTCTCAAGATGGTTGTGTTGTTTGGCGAGCTGCTCCAGCGTTTCCTCTAATCTCACTCTCTGCTCTCGCTCTGCCTGCAGTGCTTTCTGCCAGCGCTTACTGTGAGCTTGAGCCAATGATAGGAAGTCCCGGCACGCCTGGGTGTCAGATTGATGGAGAAGCATCAAGAATACGAATTTCGGGGCAACATAATGACAAAATGATCATTTTTGTGTAACTATTCTCTTTTTTAATTTTATTAAATACGTCACTGTCTTACATTGATCATGGCGTTTGAGGTGATGCGGAAAAGCGTGGCTCTCTCCGTCACCTGACGAATCTTTTCACTCGTTTCTCCTCCCAGTCGAATGCCTTCAAGCTCAGACAAGGACCTGAAGGAGAGCACAGGTATCAACAGATTACACATCACATGAGGATATGTATATATAACCAACAGCTGGAGTTCCTGTAGTTGGGGTGTAGCACTTTGGATTAAAGATTTGAAGTTTTTAGTTAGATACGAAGAGTGACTGACCGCTGAAGAGCAGAGCCGTGTTTGGCGATGAGGTCGTTACAAGTGCTAAGATCCTCCACCTTGCTGCCCAGAGTTCGGAGGGTGGACTGAACTTCAGAGTTACGTGAACCTCCACCCTGCCCTGACGCTGGAGTGGTCGGGCAGTCATTTTCAGAGTCATCTGCAGAAAAAAGTGGAAACTGTGAAACAGACTTCTAGATTGCTCACTGGGTGATTTGTAAGGCATTTACAAAAAAAAAAACATTTGGCCAGACTGACCCGATTCCGCCTGCATGCGGATAGCTTTGGCTTTGGCCAGTTCCAGAGCGGTGATCCAGCGCTGGCGCTCCACCTCTGAGCTGGCCTTCAGATGGTACGTCTGCGCACCACCATTAGAAATTACGAAGTTGCATGAGTCCTCCACTGCGATGTTTGCTGTGGCCAGGTTGATGGTGCCCCGGCATGTGTGACCCATCTCTGCCTGGGTCCTGAAAGAGAGAAGATCTTACCATTAAAAAAATTTGTTTAAAAAGATTTTAAACAGCTTGGATGAATGCCTATGGAAGAACTAGTTGCTGGAGGCTTTAAATACAAATTAATGCAGTAATGTGATTAATATTATTAAAGTGATAATGGCTATTTGTTGATAATGAAGTTACACTTTATAAACAACAGTTACTTCTTATTCTTACTGTCTATTATATTTGTAAGTTGATAAACACAAACAAACATCATTCATAAAGAAACAAGTCAGGCATCAGTCCAAACACTTTACATTATATGCTTAAGCATTAATGAAGTGCTTTATAAACTCTATATAAGCCTAAAAGCAAAACTTGAACCTGACAGCTGCTATTCAGTGCCTGATGCAATATTTATGAATCAGCACTGAGAAGCGTTTGAGAAGCGCCTCCAGTTTTTCTCTTAATCTTGTACAAAGAGACACATCCTGTTATTGCTGCTATCCTAGTATCTAATACAAATTGAAAATGCATCTCATGCGCTAAGATATATTGATACACACACACACACAGCACTTAAGCTGAACTTCTCAAAACCATCCCAAAGGGGATGCACTATCAGCACCCCTGCTTCGTGATGTATTTTCCCGATATCATTGTCCCCATAGGCACGAAAGTCTTCAATATGAACCAAATCAGGCAGATTGGAGAACAGACAGTAGAGCTAGAAATGTATCTTTTAGGGGATTAAGATAAGTGGGATTAGAGATAAAATTGCATTCTTATAATAGAGAGTCACAGTGGCTTTTAGTAACCTTAGTAAGCAGCTCATAACAAGTACCAAGTGTACAGAAGCTGAAGTTTCCATCTTCACTAATCTGCCAATACTGGTGAATCATCGGTTCTCTCTGGATTTTTCATACTCAAGACAAAACAAAACAGGGCAAGACATGACAAAAAACAGATCCCAGGCTGTTTACCATAGCACAGCTGAAACTTGGGAAATGTCTTGCTTGCCCTCTGAATTTCATATGAACACAGAGTGCAGAGTGCTGGAAAATGCCAAAGCTTTCCTGTAGGAACAGAGTTGATCCTTTACAAGAATCACATGACGCAAAGTCACTCAACCAATCAAATGCTTATTCAACAACGTCATAAGGAGTGAGAGACAATGTGCATGTGTCATTTATTTACACTGTGATGCTACAGCTCTCAGACCTTTCATCCAGTGTGTTTATTAGACTTACAGCTTTTTCTTGGTACTCAATAAGAATATTAGTTACATAAAACTTAGATTTACAATTTCTAGCCAAGAAAATGCTTTATAGACAGACAGTAATGTAAACACCATGCTAACATGATGTCCAATTCCAGGAAATTGTGCAATTGTATAATCATGAATACAGTGCTTTGAAATAAGATTCCAAATATATTCCAGGGTGCCTGAAGTACCCAGAAATGTCATCCTTGAGGATTTGTTTGTACAAAGTGACTTCATTCATATACACACATACTATCAGCATGAACTGTCTGAACTTCTGTTTGTTTCATTGCATTCATGCTGAAATATAAATAATTATAAAAATGCTTCTAAAAATAGCGTGTATCCTCACTCACACTTTCCAACAGCTGATGGGTTGGTAATTGTTCTATTTAGAGAGTTAAACATCGAGTTAAGTGGGTGGATTTGAAAGAATGTCTTATCCTCTCATCTCAAACTGTTGAGTAAACAGTGACTATCGTACGAACAAACACACACATGCTGGCGCTCTTGTGCGCTCACACACACACACACACCCCACACACACACACACACACACACACACACACACACACACACACACACACGATTAATAATTGACAGGAATGAATGCTGCTTCCCATCTGATAGGTGTGACTCAAATCTAATTAACTCAAATGGCATCATCTTACAGACGGACAAACGTAAACAAGGCCAAGACAGAAACTGATAGAAACTACACAGATAGGCCAAACAAAACTGATAAATCCTCAAGTGGGACAACTTTTCTAAAAAAAAAAAACAGCTTTGCCAACAAATATAATGCAGTAGGAAGAATACTGAGTGAGTGTTGCTTGTTGGTGTTCAACTTGTTGTAACAATGCCAGACTGTTCTGTGTGGTTGCTAGGGATTTGCTGTGCGGTTGCTAGGGGGCTCACACCAACAAAGGCTGCCCCAATGTTTCTTTGATCTTCAGGTCCCTTCACAAATCACAAATCCAATTTTGAGTTAAGCCTTTAGGTTTGGATGCCATAATGCTAATCATGAGCAGAAATATTCACAGATAATTAATGCATTAATATTATAAGCCAATTTCCTATCGAAACACCACCTTTACTTTGCACTTTATCAGATGTTAACAGGGGCCAAAGAACACTATGATGACACGAACGGAAAAGGTTCATTAGAACAGATCTGACATTCCTATCAACCCACGGGAGACCTGTAGTCTGCAGATAAGTCAATAACATTTGTGTCCCTAACAAAGGTCAGTAAACAGCAAACACTTCATACCTGTAGTAAGACAGCAAACCATTGCTCAGGACAAACCATCGCCTTTGGTATCCCTTGATGTAATTCGTCCATTTGAAGAGCCAGCCTTTGTACGTGTCTCCTGGAGCCGGGGTGGGTGCCTTGGGCTCCGACATCACGACAGCCCGTGGCCTCACAGTGTCTGAAGGGGGCCTGGGTCAACACATAAAACATGTTTGTTTACACCTTTACCTGTATGAGCCACCAAACTCATTCGTACACCAGAATGGCCTAAAACATACTGATCTGTTCCTTATTTTACATATAATTGTTTCAAATATAAATAAACAAACAACACTCAAAGTGCAAATATACAACTGCTAATCTGTTTGTTTACATAGATCAAGGCTGCGTGGCAGCCTACCTAGACAGCATTTTAGGCATTACAGGTGCTGTATACCCAGGGGACATTATGGGCATGAGGTTACTGTTCCCTAAAACATGTTGTCTAAGTAGACAGCACCTAGGTTTTGAAACACGATAACTCTTGCACGAAAAGGCTGAAACATGCGTTATACGAAGTCATAACGTCCATATGTGTTTTTTCATGAGTGTGCTGGTTTCGCCTACGTGTCCAAACACAAACTGGCTTGGTGAATAACTTACTTCAGGTTATTTACAGACACTTGTAAACGAAACCATTTAAACGACAGTTATTACTTAGCATTCGTGACATTAACAAATAAAAATAAACACGGTTCGAGGAAGTTTAAACTTTAAATAAATGAGGCCTGTACGAGGCATACAACACCTAAACGACCTCCAAATGACAAAGTACACACATACCGCCACGAAACACAACATGAGCAGTCATCATTTCAAAAATAAAAGTTGCTTTAGGTTACATGAATGTCTGTCAAAATCATTCGCGTACAAACAAAATGACTTTGACGGCTAATTCAGCTAACGGCTAATAAAACTGACGCGCTATCGCGAGACATTGACACGTTTCGTCAAAGGCACAAATTACTACAAATAGACAACTACATTATGTGCTGATATGTCAGCCGTAAAACAATTAAATGCGCGTCAATTCCAAAAAAAGTATTTTAATAATGTCATCGCGAGGGGAAATGGGGGTTCAAGTGAAGCTAGCTAGCCTGTGCTAACCTTCAATCTATCATGACAAAGATATAAGCGAAATAAAGCGCAACAACCGCTAATATGTCAAGAAAATCACACCTAAACTGCAAATGACGGGCAAATACAAAACTTACAGTGCACTGAGTGTTTAGATGATTAAAAGGGTGTTGTGGGTCCAGCCCAGCTCCTACCTGATCTTTCAATGATCCCCTCTGAAGAAGGAAGTCACAGTGACATGAGAGCGCACGGGAGCGTGGAACGTTAAAGCGATAGTTCACCCAAAAATTATAATTTGCTGTTTATTTACTCCCCCCCAGGCCATCCGTGACGTAGGTGACATTTTAACTTGAGTAGAAAAATAAAGAAGATTTTTTGGTAAATCCGCTGCCCTCTGTGCTTCATATAATGGGAGTATATGGGGTCCACCTGTCTACGAGTTCCTAAAGCACAATATTTCAAAAAAGAGCGACTGTTCAACTCTCTCTTCCTGCAGGTGAAAGGGCTGCAGAAGCTGGTATGCCATCCGCCACCAAGTACTACAAGAAGAAGATCGGGACGTGTGCAGAGGATGTACAGTATGGCTAATATTATTAAAAATTACGTTCAGTTTTATGAAAATATCGATCGATTCGCTTTACAAGACGTCATCATGTCGCCAGGAATTATGTGCTTTAGGAATTAGGAATTATGTGCTTTAGGAACTCTTAGACAGGTGGACCCCATATACTACAATTATATGAAGGCAGCGGATTTACCCAAAAAAATCTTCTTTATTGTTTTACTCAAGTTAAAATGTCACCTACGTCACGTATGGCCTGGGGGGGGGGGTAAATAAACAGCAAATTTGAATATTTTGGGTGAACTATCGCTTTAAACACAACTCACATAAAAGTCACATTATTTCATCTCCCCTTTCACAGATTACAGGGAATGTCCTGCTTCTGATCAATAAACGCCTGAATGACTTCTGTTATGTAATATTTTAGATCGGGGTTGTGTTTAGTTTTTAAACTAACGTTAGCTGTTTAGTTTAGGAGTAAAATAAAGCAATACGTAATGGTTGCTACCGTGATTTAAACAGAGCCTTATGATAAAATCAGTGTAAAACACAGTGTGGAGTTTTTCATCGATTTTGGTCTTTGATGCAATTTAATAAACAGATTAGATTATTTTAACACTAATTAAATATGGTTAATTGGCCTATTGCGACTAACTCCATTAGTAACTGTGGTAGGGTTGCCAAGCAACATCTAGCAACTCTCGAAAATGCTCGGGGCCATATATCATTCATTTAATTATTTTTTTGAACTGTTCACTTTAAATCAATACATTGTATTTTTAAATATATGTTTATGTATTATATATACAGTGCGTCTCAAAAGTTTTTAAATAAGAGGAGTTTTGAAAATGAAGATTTATTTTTAATTTAGTCCTGCTCTGATTATTTCATGGAAGAAAGGTTAACATAAAGTTCACACCAAAGAATAATAACAACATTTCTATAAACAGTCCAGGTCAAAAGTTTACACCCCCCTGATTCTTAATACTGTATGATGTTATCTGAACAATCAATGAGAGCTTTTATCTTTTGTTATAGTGTTTCTTGTTTGTCCCGAATCATTAAACTGTCCACTGATCTTTAGAAAAATCATCCAGGTCCTCCAGAATCTTTGCTTTTTCAGCATTTCTGGATAGTTTGACTCATGTCCAGCAGTAACAGTATGATGTTGAGATTCATCATTTTACATCGAGGACAATCAAGAGACTCATACACAACTATTACAATAGATAGAAACATTCAGTGATGTTTATGAAGTCAACACCATTCATTTAAAGTCAGGTGGGTGTAAACCTCTGAAAATGACAACTGGTGTAAATTTTTTATACTTAAATCCCTGAGAATTTGTATAGCTTCTGAAGGACATTACAAAATGAAAAAAATAAGATGTGTTAACAAAACAATAACAATTTACACCAGTTTTTCTATTCTATTCTATTCTATTCACACACTTTTTAAAGCAGTCATAAAATTTCCTTGACTGCAAGCAAACGTCCAGGAGTGTTAGTGAGTCATACTGTCTTCTGGCCGATGGGTGGCAGTATGCTCACTTCTCTTTGTTGCGCCACGGCCGTGAAGAAGATCGGGAGTCATGTTTTGAAGTGTGCAGTTGCTGCTGTTTACTGTCTACATCTACAAGACATTCTACTCAAGATATTTTACCCTGAGAATCCCATATGGTAATTTATAAACGCCATACAGCTATATCTGTAGGTTTGAAGTGCGTTGTATAGAGTTTAAATGCATTTTGTCTTGTTTTAAAGGAAATGCCTCTCTGCTGGCTAGTGAGTGAAGATGATTCTCATAGACCAATTCAGCTTCATCACCATCAACCTGTGACTCTGGGTCGAGGACCGGAAACTAAGATTAAAGACAAAAAGTGTTCCAGAGAGCAAGGTAGAGATATTACATCAGCTAGTGTTCAATGAAAGCAACCACAGACTATAAATAACATGTTTTATATTGCAGTTGAATTGAGGGCTGAGTGCAACAGAGGATTTGTCAGTGTTAAACAGGTATGTCAGAATGTTAATAACATATAAATATATCAAATGTTATATATGAATATTAAATATTATAATGTGGTTTTTTTTTTCTTACAGTTAGGTGTGAATCCTACAAATGTGGACAATGTGCTTGTGGGCAAAGGAAATCAGGTAAACACAGTGATGTCCTTGGTAAATTTTTCCTTAAGTTATTTACTTGAGTTACACCTGTAAATGTCCTGTTTTGATGCTATATCGCACAGGTTACTGGTCTTAACCTACAAACCACATGTCACCCACCTCTATAACCAGGTAACGATAAAGCCGGGCCAGAGACTTTGCATTGTCAATCAGCTATATCCATACACCGTGAAGTTCACCGAAGATACGTCCACACCCAGACCTACTGCAGAGGGGATTAAACCCTCCAAAAGACCCCATCAGAAGAGCGAGGACACAGCCCCCTCCCATACAGACCATCGCCCGAAGTCTGACAGTTCATCTCCACCAAAAAAGACTCCACCACCACGCTCTGATAAATCAGTAAAAAAAAAAACTTTTATATCCATAAATTCCCAGCATAATGCATTGGAAATTAATATCTTGAATATTTTTCTCCAGGAATTTGCAAGTCATTGGAGTCAAGGCCTTAAAGCATCAATGCAGGACCCAAAGATGCAAGTATGTCTGATTCTTAAATTGGTAGTAGATATATTCAGTTGTAGATGGTGTCCTGATGTGGAACACCAGTATGTTCACATAAAAACGTCAATCTGTCGGCGCTAACATATAATCTTTCTCTTCAGGTATATAAAGACGACAGGGTGGTGGTCATCAAAGACAAGTATCCGAAGGCGCGATACCATTGGCTTGTGTTGCCGTGGGACTCTATCTCCAGTCTGAAGGTTCTGAGATCGGAGCACTGCGACCTGCTCAAGCACATGCAACACGTTGGAGACAGGATGGTGCAACAGTGCCCAGACTCTCAGAAACTTCACTTCCGCCTGGGATATCACGCCATTCCCAGCATGAGGTACTGATGTCAGCTGCTGTTAAGGGGAAAGGCCGAGCTTGGATGACTCGTGTATAATGTATGCTTGTCCTTAATAATATTCATATTTATTTATAGTCACGTCCACATGCATGTCATCAGCCAGGATTTTGACTCGCCTTGTTTGAAGAACAAGAAACATTGGAATTCCTTCACTACTGAATATTTTATAGACTCTGAAGGTGAGAAAGTCCCACTAATTTACCGACATTTGTTTTTTTTTTTACAAGGAGGAAACACATTATGGCAAACAGCATTTTGTGTTCACAATAATCAAGCTTTTTTGATCACTGAATGTATGCTTTGTCTTGATGCAGATGTCATTGCAATGCTGGAAGCAGATGGGAAGGTGGCAGTTAAGGAAGGCACAAGTGAATTTTTGAAGCTTCCTCTCCGCTGTCACATTTGCCGTAAAGAGCAACCAACAATCCCAAAACTGAAAGAACATCTTTCAACTCACCTATCATCTTAAAAAGACTACAGCTGATATTTTGTCTGCAATAATTTTGTAAATTGTGAATTAAAGGTCTTGGATTTGTTCTAACTTCTGGTTATCCTGTGTTGTGATGTAAATGAACTGACGACAGTTTGCACTTCTCTTTGGTTTTTATTTAATCAAGTGTGTTCCAATGCAGCTGTCAAAACCAAAAATAAATAAATGATTTACATTTCAGGTGTAAATACATACACTTATAAGTTCACTTTATCTGGGTTATATTGGCACACATGAACGGATATCTAAATATTGTTCATTTGGTGAACTAAAACTAAATCTTTTTGCTTGTAACATACCAGTTTAAATAAAGACAAGCTGCTCCAAAGTATTAGCTCTAGACACTAAGGTATTGACCCTAAAGTCTAAACATGAAGCGAAACAGGAGTTTAGTTTGCATATAAGAACAGATCATTATAAGCGAAGAAGACAGTTTGTATATCAAGACTAGCCTTGTAACAAAAAAAATTTCAATTTCAAAAACACAAAATATAGATACAAAAAGCACCATTTCAAAGTACAAAGTAAAAAGTTACATTAAAAATAGATTTCACAGACTACAGCATTTCTATTATTGCTTTTCATTTAACCAAATTATGAATTGTTAGTCAATATTTGCTGCATACAGAGCAAATACAATACATATTTAAGCTCCCGAAGAATTTATTTAAATGTTATAACACAACAAAACAAATACCCAAATAACTGTAATATCTATTGAAATGTAAAATTGGGTGCAGAATTCCATATCTTACTTAGCTTCCGGTTTCATTTCCTGCATCTGCACTTAAGTCTAAACTAAAAAAATGTCCTTTTGAGTCAAGACAAAACCCTGTCACATGATCCCTGAATAGTAGTTTTTGTGCATCTTAAAACTATTTTTCTTTGGAGTGTACAGTAGGTTGATATAATATGCCAGTCTTCATGACATTGTACCTCCAGTCTGAAACATAATAAATGTTTTGAGTAAACGAGAATATATAAACATCACATTTGATTCTTAAATTTGACTCACCATAGATTTCATTTCCCCACGGTCGCCTTCCTCTTTGCTGTACCGCTCTGTAGCCTTCCTGGCGTTCTCTACAAATTCCTATGTGAACGATTGCAAAAACAGATAACAACAAGCATAAGATAAATATTACAATGCGTCCATCTGTCCGTAACAGCGTCGTTCATATATTTGCGCACAACCTCATGCATACTGCTCTCACCATAAGCTCTTTGTCCATGTAATACTCGCTGCCCGGGCTGCCATCGTTGTTCTTGGTGTCGATGGCAAAACAGAGGAAGAGTACGTCTACTACAGTCTCAAAGATGGACAGGAAACAGTGAGCCACCAGGAAGGCAAACACACACACTATGATGAGAGGCAACACCCACACGGTGTATTCTCGCTGATAGTTCAGCGCAAGGACGCCTGCAAACGCCGTACATGACACAATCAAGACCTGTGAGCACAAGACAAATCTGTTATCTGACATCACAGTGCTAATGCTTAAAGGGACACTCCACCCAAAAATGAAAGTTCTGTCATCATTTACCCACCATTAAGTTGTTCCTAAATCAATTACAATGAAAAGAAGGATTTCCTTTGGAATTGTAATTAGAATCAGAATTCAGAGTCTTGGTCTTATTAGCCATATATACATCACACATAATAAAAAATAAAATAAAATTGTATACATAAGATTATATAATAACAGTAACAATTTCTGTTGTAAATACCTTTCCTAAAAACAGGACAAAGTCGCCAACGCTGTTGATAGCTGCTACGCGCAGAGCGTTTTCAGCCAGGAGGAATAAAGCGTCCCGCGCAGACGTACAGAAGCCAGTGCTGTTAATCGCCGTTGCCGTGTATGCGTTCTGAAAAAGAAAACAAAACCATTCATCGTAAAAATAAATGCACAATAATTCCACCGTTACTATATTTTCGCAAGGATCTTGATGCCAATGTTGCACATCAACTAATACTGGAAACACTAGTGCATCATCCTATATGGTGTAAAAATGTGTACAAATATTTGCTTTTCCTACAGGAATATGACATGGTGGAGTCACTCACCACATTCAGATAATTGAGGCACTTCTCTAAACACCACAGACAGCAGATACACGCCTTCAGCATGCATCGCGCACATGCATTTTCCTGCACAAAACAAGACATATAAATACTTCATTTTTGTCTACAGAAAGAGTAAAAAACAAAGTTTCGTGAAAAAATCTATATTTTCTGCGTCTAAACGCTTGGCTCACCTTTCCTTTCAGCTGAGTGTGGATGTAGGTGAGAATAAGCCGTGGAATCTCTACCAAAGTGATGATGAAAGCTCCTTTAGCCACAGTGCCCAGGTGATATCGCATCAGTGTCAGGACAGACGATATGATTGGTGTGAGAGGCAGCTGAGATTTATCTCTACAATGAAAAAAAGACAGTTAATAAACGCTCAAATTGAGATCTGAAAACTCAATGACCCTTGACCTCTAACCTGGTGAAGTAGTATGTGACGACGGCCCCTGCGACAGTCATCTGCTGGCACGCGAGGATAAACTCGCTGATCCAGATGAGACCCACGGCATGGTACCACACCATGTACTGCAGCGGCCCGTCCATTTTGAACTCCACCAGACCCGTCTGGTTGTTCTTCACTGGACTTCCTGTGGAAATATAATAACACAGAAATATTTCTCCTGTTGTTTGTTTCTTTATATTTCTTCCTATTTCTTCTGTTGTTTGTGTTGATGGACCTGCAGTTCCGAGGAACAGGAGCACAGTGATCCAATAAACCCAGAAGCACATGAGGGTGAGGAAGGTCCAGAAGGGCTGCAGTGCCAGTAGAGGCAGATGAGTGAAGACTCTACCAGCCACGTGGAACAGAGAGATGGTGAGAGCCACACGCTTCCTCATGAAGAACATGAGCAACAGCAGAATCACCTGATACACAAACAACTGACAGCTTCACAACCAGCTGATGACATCATACAAAATGTCCACCTCATCAAACGTTTTTTGGTGAGACCAGGTTGTACTTTGTATGTTACACTGCAGAAATAAAATGAGTAACACAGCAAGACATCATACCGTGCAAACAGTGGCTCCGATGGCGTAGACGAGAAGAGCTTGCTGGTTGTCATTGGCCACCTGCAGTTCATTGGCAGGCATAGTGGCGTTCGCAGAATTTCTGTGATCCACATACAGCCACCACAGAACGCCAGAACCACCTGCCAAACAAAATATCACGTGAGCTGTCGTATGTTTGTTCAAGTTGTTACCAGGACTCTGTTTTAATGTAGTGCTCATCGTCTTACCAATTGAGCCGACCACGACAACAGCTGTCAGAACCCACACCAGCACGACTGAGATGTAGCGAATCACAACCATCAGAATCAGAGACAGAACTGGAGGAATGAAGAGAGATTTGAGACTTATTTTGAATAATATAAATGCTTATACATTATTTAATTTCTATTAATATTTTGTTGTAAAATAAATGAATTAAATAAACAATTGGTTGAATGGGTCGTGTAACTTTGTCGCATTTAAGTTTAGCCAAGTAACGGTTCTTCTACTGGTAACCCAAAATAATACTGGTTAGACATACTTTTAACTTGCTAGCTAATGTCATTTACTTGTTATTTATTTCATTTGCTATCAGAAATAATCTACAGGGACTCTATTCTTTGCTGATATGTACCGGAAGTCACAAAGCATGCATGCGCAGTAACGTTTGTTTTTGTTGTTGCTTTGAAACCGTCTATAATAATAAACTAATTCACTGCTTATAAATAATAGAAAGTCACATTAATGTGTATTAATGATCTCACCGAGAGCGAGCAAACACAGGCCCATAATAATCTCTTTGGAAGTCATGACCCCGGCGACGACCCTGTGCACCACACTGTTGTCACTGACGAAACTGATGAATGCTTCAGCAAACTTGGAGTAGCAGGAGATATCAGCTGGCATACAGCGATGAAACAATGGTATTGATGCACTACACAAACAATAAAGATGAACAGAAACACAATAATAATAAATAATAGACTTTAGATTACATCAGTCACAAATGACAAATTGATACAGTTGTTGCCATTTTTTATTTCCTGGGTGCCTACCTCGGATAGACAGGAAGTTTAGGGCATTTTGTCACTTTGTCAGGGTGAGAGGAATATTGGTCCGGTTTAATTTCATAAGAGCATAAATCCGATCCTAGAGACAATCATAGTGAGAGAAGATACATCAGTAGGTGTCAATGTTAACATTTCATTACATTCAATTCAGGTTATTCTAGGACACCATATAGCTCACCGTTAGCTGCTGAAAAATGTGCGAGATCCTCGTAAGTCTTCAGCTCTGTCTTTGGGCATTTCGAGACACACAAAGCAATGGATTTAATCTTTCTATTTAAGAAATCAATGTTGCAGGGATCCAGGAAAAACACATACCTGTAGCAAAACAACAAGAAACCATCTCAACATTGCAGAATAAAATCCATCTAGAACTCCAAGCATTTCATGAATTAAACTATTTAATTGGTTATGCCGAGCATGCGTTTACTACAGATATTCAAACATAATGCGTCGGCCGGTTCTAATCTGCATAAACTTCGATCAATCATCCAGCTGATGCAGAGCACACCGCAGGTATCAGATCTACAGTGACAGCATTGCCATTTCAACAATGTTTAGACACAATTCTCATTTGTACGCACTTTCTCGAGGTCTGGTCTGTGCCGCTGAGTTCGATCCCCGGGATTTCAGCATTCTTCTGGCCGCAGGTGTTGCCATAGCTGTCGTACCCTGATATGAGTCTGGAGGCGGCCCCTGTTGCTATGGCGAAGCCACAGATGCAGAGCTGCAAAGACAAGATGATGATTAAGGAATGCATTACATGATCTGTGGAAGTGTTTCTCAATGGCACCCTGGAAAAAAACGGTTTTCATCAGTATTTGGGATGCTAATGCTCATGAACGGTTTCTTACCATGCCAATATTGAAGAGGATGAACAACAGCAGCCATGGGATATCTGTGCATTTCCTCTGTTCTAATGGTTTCCAGTCTCTCTTTTTCTGTATGGGGTAGATGACACGATGCTTCAGATAGTTTGACATATAATATTATAACTTGTTTTTTAGACAAAAATATAATTCAAACATATTAGTTTCTTTCACGTTTATATACGCATTTGGTCAATCATGTCTAAAGAAAGGATTTATGTTCACGTTCTTTGTCAACTGCACAGCGCGTGGATCAAACACACACGGGATGAATGGGAAGACATTCTCGTTTTCAGTAAAACCCGGAAATGAGTTTTTCACTGTTGACAAACAAAAATCTGCACACTTCGCCATTAGTTTCCTTCAAAGAAAGATTTTCCATCTTTACTTACGACATTTATTGTTAGGCACTGAAGTCTTTTATAAAACTCCATTAACAGTTTATTCCGTTTAACCTGAAGGTTCAGACTCCTTGTGCAGTTCATGTAGGTTTTTGAACTCGAAAAGTTCCCAAATAAGAATCAGCATGCATTCACACAATGTTGTAACTTGTATCGTATATCTTACCTGTGTGCTACCGCAGCATCCCATTGCTAGAAAATTCCAAGTTAATCGAAATCACCGCAAACCGTTCAAACAGGGAGTTGCCAGCGCAGATCGACGCGTCCTACTGCAGAACTCAATGTAAAAGTTACACGTGCGCAATAAACGCGGTTAAACGTCAGTACAAACAAAAGAATCGTCCACTGTCATATTAACATAACGCCTCTCATAAACAAGTCGCTGGTTTTCGGAAATGAATGAATATCCGTTGTTTTTCTCAGGATCTTACGTGCTGTAATTGTCCCAGAGGCATTTTGTGACAAGGTGAAGGCGGAGCTGTCGCGTTCTCCTCCTCTGCCCCATTGGCTCATATTGAACCAAAATCTGATTTTTACACTCCAGCTGGTGTGGAGACGCGCTCACACGACTATCCATAACTAAATAAAAGCTAAATGTAGATTAGGACGGCCAGACACGCATTACGTTTAGTCTGCCTCTACGGTCATTGAGCTAATGATGTGCAATTCGTGAAAGAATCGTTAATTTGAGCCGATTCGTTTAATGAGTCGGTCACACAGATTCACAATGCGTTTGCGCGTCTCACAATTGTATCCCCTTATTATTAACCTCCTGTCGAGAGTCTCGACAGGAGGTTAATAATAAGGAGATACAATTGTGAAGTGTGATATTGTAAAATTGTAACATTTGTGTTTGAAAGGATAAACTGAAACAGCTCGAATGAACCGACTCGTTAAAGGAATCGGATTTCTAACGTTACGTTGGTTGGGCTCATACGCCGCTCGTTTTGTGGTACTCTAGCATCATCTAGCGGAAAGAAGGAAATACAGCAAACACAAAATGTCATATTATTAAATATCATCATGTAACGCACTGTTAGTTTTAAAGTAATGGTATATGTGACGTTTACTAAGCCCCGCTTTTATTTAACGTCAGTTTTTTTGTCTGTCATAACATGAACGGACAGGACAACTTTTGTAAGACCAGCAAAACAAAAGTGGAGATGCCGGGGATTGAACCCGGGGCCTCATACATGCAAAGCATGCGCTCTACCACTGAGCTACATCCCCGCTG